>OY728128.1:1004265823-1005619925 GCA_963277665.1 Viscum album | reverse complement strand
TGTCATACCTACTGCCTCTCATGATCCGGCATCGTCGTGCGTCCTAGTGTATGGAGGTATTTTTTTGCATCAATGTTTTTTTATTTTTTCCAGATGATTCCTAAATAAAATTCGATAATGCAAAGGATAATATTAATGCAAAACGTGAAAGTTATTATTTAAATACCTCAAATGTAATTCATACCTTAAACTAGGTACTCGTCCAATGAGTAATCATCTGACGATACTGCTCTATAGGACAATCATCCACGACTGGTACCGCCTCTAACTTAGTGCCAACTCTAGCACGCTAGCCAATATACAGCTCATGTTTGTAGGCTCTCCAAATCTCACCTAAACCCTTTAGACGTTCCAGTCGTGCACCCTCACCATCAGGAAAATTAAATCTAAGCTGAAATCAAAATATTAATTCATATAAATACAAAAAAAATTCATGGCATTAAATACAACAGATTTTTTACCCATATCTCTGCCCAAGCTCTATCTTTGACCTCATGTGGTAAATGTCTCCACGACAGCGGGTTGACGGGAATGATGTCAGAGTATTGGCAAGCATCGCCATAAAACTCCGACATTGCTGCCCTGTTTTCTCAGCCATCTGATTGTCTTTGTTATATTCCACCATAACCTGTGTGCGATGGTTCCACACCGAACGCATGCGTGTACGGCCCCGACCCCGCCTCCTGTCAGTAGATGTATCTGTCATGAAAGAAAAACTAATATTTTATCAAAACATGTTATAATGAAAATAAATATTGCTATAAAAATTTGTTAGGGTTTTATAAATATACCTGCGCCAGTCTGATCAATGAGTGGCGCCGGATCCATAGAACCTGATGGAACACCGTCTGGTGGAACAGGAGTCGAAGACGATGGAATATAAAAGCTAGGAGAGACAGAAGTAGAAGGAAAAGAAGATGGAACAGCTGTATGACCTGATGCTGACTGGGGAGTGGGAATCATCATGGGATGTGAAAATGATGGGGCAGAAGATGCAGAAGGTAGCGAAAACATGGGAGGTCTAAATATCCCATGTGTCCCTAACGACACACCGGGATCAGAATGTGGGAAGGTTGAAATGTCACTGGGAGGGGCAGGGTCTAGTCGGGCACGCGCAGCTCTACGTCCACCTCTGGTACGAACCCTCCTCGTACCACCGGCCTGAGTACTAGGACCAGTACTAGGCTCCTCGTCGAATAACTGTCGACGTAATGGTGGATCCTACAAAAAAGTTTACAAAAAAAATTAATCACATGACATTATATATTCTTTAAATATATATATATATATATATATATATTTGAAATAAAGTACTCACTGTAGGCACTAATGGTGGAATGCCCCTCTCCTCCATCCGACGATTGTTCTCCGCCATTTTTTTTCATCGTCTCTCTTCAATTGGCTGCATTTCCTGCATTGGAAAACAAATATGTAATTAATTAGAAAAAGAAAATTAATGTGTAAACCAAAAAACTAAATATATGAGGGAATGAGGGGATTTATTGGTAATTTAGCTATCAATTGTTTTAGAAGAGCTTGAATAAATTTAATAAAACATACAAGTTGTAATGTTCACCAAGTTAGAAATATTGTTTGATTTGGTTTGAATACAGTTCAATTCCAAATTTGAAAATGCAATTCAAATAAAACAACAACCAATAAACATTGAAAATTCACAAAACGGTCAAGTTAGCTAAAACATATTTGTGATCAATACTAAATAAATATGAATATTACCAACCTTAACAACACAACTCGAGGTAAACCAAAAGAATTGAGAACATGGATGAATGATTCTATATATTTCCAACCACAACTTCAGGTTCACAATCAACTCTGACAATTGAGATATTGGAGTCATCAAAAGAAATAAATGGATTGGTTCCAATGGAAATAGGGACAGTGTCAATTCCATCATCAGCATCATCAAAAATATGTCTTGAAATTACTTCAACTATGACATCAAATTCAGGTTGAAGTTGATCTTTGACATAAAAAACTTTTTTAGCAATTGATGCCAACACATATGGTTCTTCAGTTGCAAGAGTGCGGGTCATATTAATTTCTCGAAATCCACAATCATCAATAAATTTGCCATGTCTCGTCCTCGAATCAAATCACAGTTGAACAAAACTGTGCGATGTGGCATCTCCCACTCTTCATGGCTTAATGTATTCAATGTATATGATCCAGGAATTACTCCTATTTGAGGAAGTGATGGAAAACTGGGTTCAATTTGCTCATATTGTTCTTCTTCATTTCTCATTGGTCTGTTCATTCTTGTAGTAAGATCAGACAAATACATTGAACAGAAATCCATACATTCTTGAGCTAAGTAACCGTTCACGATAGAACCTTCGGGATGATTCTTGTTTCGAACATAAGACTTTAATGTGAACATATTTCTTTTAGTTGGATACATCCAACGAAAATAAATAGGTCCTCCGAGAAGTATTTCAGTTGGAATATGGATAGTCAGATGCAGCATGCATGTGAAAAATGATGGGGGAAATATTTTCTCCAACTCACACAAAATTAATGGGGCATCTGTCAACATTTTTTGCAAGAAAGACTTGGACAACTTCTTAGCACAATGATCTCTAAACAAAATGGAACAACCGAATAACACCCACCCTTACATTATTGGACAAAAGATAACGGATTGCTATTGGAAGAAACTCATGCAGTAGAACGTGATAATCATGAGTCTTCAAAGATTTTAGCTTCAACTCACTTCTGTTGACCCGTTTAGATATGTTGCTTGAATAGCCATCAAGAACTCTAATAGTCTCTAATACTTCCAAAAATTGTTTTTTTTTTCAGTAGGTGTCATCACATAAGAATCACATGGAAGTTTCCATTTATTTTCACTGATACGTACAGGATGCAATTCTGGTCTGATGCCCCAATCCACCAAGTCACGTCGAGATCGTAAATCATCGTTTGTCTTCCCCTTTACATTTAGAAGAACTGAAATCAACATTTCACATATATTCTTTTCAATATGCATTACGTCTAAGCAATGACATAGCAAATTGGTTGACCAATAAGGCAAATCAAAAAAGATACTCCTCTTCCTCCAATTGTAACAGGTTTCTGTGGAAACATTCTTTCTCTTTCCAGATTTCATTTGACCCATCCCGAAAGAAAAACTGAAATCTTTCAATTCATTAAGCACATCAGTTCCATACATACGCTGAGGTGGATCATCGGTCTCTATAGTATTATCAAATCTTCGATGATTCATTCTATATGGATGATCCTTTGGAAAAAATCTTCGATGTCCCATAAAACTGAAACTACAATGATGTTTCAGTCTTCTGGATCGTGTATTTTTCATACAAACTGGACATGACAGTTTTCCCTTCGTGCTCCATCCAGACATCATTGCATAAGCCGGAAAATCATTTATCATCCACATAAGCGCAACACGCATCTGAAATATGTCTTTCGAACATGCATCATATGTGCGCACACCCACATCCCAAAGAAGTTTCAACTCTTTTATTAAATGTTGCATGTATACATCAATATCAATGCCAGGATCAGAAGGTCCAGATATGAGTATACTCATGAAAGTGAAAGATTTTTTCATACACAACCATGGGGGAAGATTATAAATGTGTATAAAAACTGGCCATGTGCTGTGCGAAGTAAGCATCTGCCCAAACGGATTAAAACCGTCGCATTAAAGACCCAACCTCACATTACGCACGTCAGCTGCAAAATCAGGATGTCGAGCATCAAATCTCTGCCATGAAAATCCATCTGCAGGATGAACCAACTCATCATTAGTCTTCTTTCTCTCGGTATCATTCCATCTCATTTTTATTGATATGTCATCAGACATAAAAAGATTCTGGAGTCTGGGGATCAACGGAAAGTGCCACATTACTTTCTGTGGAACGCGGGATGGTGTTCCATCAAATTTTGACTTCCAAAGGGATGTGCCACATTTTATACATTCATTTCGTTCAGCGGTTTCTTCCCAGAATAAACTGCAATCTTTCGGGCAAGCATGAATTTTGTTTCTGGAAAATCCAAGTTCTTCAACTAACTTCCATGCCATATAGTGGTTTGAGGGAATATCTGCATCATCTGGAAGTAAATCCTTCATGAGGGTATGAATGTAATCGATTGCTGTATTAGAAATCCCATACATAGTTTTTCCATGAAATAATCGGATTAAAAATTCCAGATTTTTCATTTTATCACATTGTCGATATACTGGAGTCGTGGCAGCATCATTCAATTTTTTCACCCTATCAATATCATCATTTTCACTAGATGCATCAATTGTCCTCATATCGACGTCTTCTTGAGTCGAAATCCTTTCTTTTTCATGATGACGAATAAACGGAAACCGATCATCTAACAAATTCTCCATTCCAGTCCTTTCATTTCGATCATCACCAATTTGAGATTTCATTTTCTCCCCATTGTGATACCACACAAAGTAGTTTTCTAGAAAACCATTTTTGGTTTTGTGGTAGCTGACTTCTTCACGACTCAACCATGGTCTACCAACACAATTGGAACATGGGCAGTGTATGCGACCACTATCTAAAGCATTGTGAAATGCAAAATCTATAAAGCTCTCCAAATTGTTTTGAAAATCGCTTGAGATACGATCGGTTTCATACATCCAACTTCTGTCCATTCTGTAAAAAATTCATATAAGTCATTTTGTCATAAACAATTCAATAGGATTGAACTTTAATAGAAAATACATTTAAGTAAACGATAAAGGAAGAAAATAATCATGGTATCAACTAGACATGTGAAAAAAACATATTAATGTGTTATTGAAAAAATGTAAAACCAACAAGAACTTAATGTGTTATCACATCAGAGCATGCCTCATCCCATAACCATATTAGTAGGGTACCCTCGTGGACAGCCCCGCCAACCCCCATGGACAACCCACCCACCCCCGTGGACACCCCCTACCCCCTAGACAGCCCAACCACCCCTGTGGACAGCCCACCCACCCCCCTCGACACCCCTTCTCCCTATGGACAGCCCCTATCCCCTTGGATAGCACGCCCACAACCCTGGACACCCCTACCCCCTGTGACCAGCCCACCCACCCCCCTGGACAGCCCGCCCACCCCTCCTTGACAGCCCGGCCACCCCCGTGGACAGCCCGTCCACCCTTGTGGACAGCCCACCCACCCCCGTACCCCCCTGGACACCCCGTACGCCCCCCCCCCCCCCCCCCCCCGGGATAGCCCCGCCCACCCTCCCAAACAGCCCACACCCCCTACCCTGCAACCCCACCACCACCACCTAGACATACCAACCCCCCTGGACACCCCACACACCCCTCCCCCACCAGGACACCCCACCCAGACCCCCAGGACAGCCCACACCCCCTGGACAGCCCCGCCCAACCCCGTGGACAGCCTTTCCCACCCCCGTGGATAGCCCCGCCCACCCCCGTGGGCAACCCACCCACCCCCGTGGACGCCCCTACCCCCTAGATAGCCCAACCACCCCATGGACAGCCCACCCACCCCCCTCGACACCCCTTCTCCCTATGGACAGCCCCCCACCCCCTTGGATAGCCCGCCCACCCCCCTGGACACCCCTACCTCCCGTAGCCAGCCCACCCACCCCCCCTGGACAGCCCGCCCACCCCTCCTTGACAGCCCGACCACCCCCGTGGATAGCCCGTCTACCCTTGTGGACAGCCCGCCCACCCCCGTACCCCCCTGGACACCCCGTACCCCCCTGGACAGCCCCGCCCACCCTCCCAAACAGCCCACACCCCCCTTCCCTGCAACCCCACCACCACCACCTAGACATACCACCCCACCTGGACACCCCACACACCCCTCCCCCACCAGGACACCCCACCCAGACCCCCAGGATAGCCCACACCCCCTGGACAGCCTCGCCCACCCCCGTGGACACCCCCTACCCCCTAGACAGTCCAACAACCCCCGTGGACAGCCCACCCACCCCCCTTGACACCCCTTCTCCCTATGGACAGCCCCCTCCCCCTTGGATAGCCCGCCCACCCCCCTGGACACCCCTACCCCTCGTGGCCAGCCCACCCACCCCCCCTGGACAGCCCGCCCACCCCTCCTTGACAGCCCGGCCACCCCCGTGGATAGCCCGTCCACCCTTGTGGATTGCCCACCCACCCCCGTACCCCCCTGGACACCCCGTACCCCCTGGATAGCCCCGCCCACCCTCCCAAACAGCCCACACCCCCCTCCCCTACAACCCCACCACCACCACCTAGACATACCACCCCCCTGGAATGTGTAGAAATAACATAAAAATACATGATTTATAGATTGCACAAAATACTCAACCAATGGGTTCACATTAACTACATAATCACACACTTCACTACTACCATAAAACACATAAACCACACCACCACCACAGAAGACGCATAGCATTTCTCACATTCATTTATAAGCCACTTCATTCACACTTACATTTTCCATTCATTTAATGTTAAATTAATTAAATCCATTTACCACACATCCATTTCTATTCCATCTCATTTATTTAATATCTTGTTTTTTTGTTTTAACAGCATAATTTATTCCATAGATAACCAGGAAACTAGTAAAACCACCACACAACAACTCACCATCTCACAATAACCATCGACACCATGTTACATCGACCAACCATCTCACCAAAACAACCACATATCACAATAAAAATATTGCACATCACAAACCACCGCACAACCAAAACCACCTCACCACATTATACACCACAAATTCAACACACAACACCTCCACACAACACAACACCACCACACATCATCACTATCATACAACTTCACATGACACATCCATGCCCACTAATAATCATATTACAACCCCACATATCACAAAGCCCAACTGGTCACCTCAATCCCCATAAAACAGCCTACCACATACAATGAAACACAACAAAAAACCTCTCATAGAGGCAACATACCCCAACATCCACAACTTATTTATTCAAGGTCTTTTATTACATTACCCCTTTATTTAGCATGGACATTATAACACAACTGATATTCCAGGGGAAACTAATTAATTAACAAAATATTTATTCATTTCCCTATTTTACACGGTGAAATCAAATCAAAATTCAAACTTAAAACTAAAATATTAGATCATTAACAATAAAAACAAGGTACCATATGTGTATAAATAAAAAATTACTTGATTTGAGATGATTCAAATGGGTTTTCACCTATTCGGATGGGGGATTTGGAGAGAAGCAGAGAGGTGGAGGTGGATTGATAACTTAAAACTAATATACTAAAGCAATAACAATAAAAATAAGGAAGTATATGTGTATAAATGAAAAGATACCTGATTTCAGATGGTTTTCACCTCTTCGGATAGGGGATTTTGCGAGAGGAGAGCGGTGGATCGGATGAAATTAGGTTCTGTGCGAATGGGGGAGATCAGCCTCGCGGCTGGATTTGGGGGAAATAATTCCCAACGGTTTTAAAGAACCGTTGGGAAAGAGATGCTAAGGACCCCTTTGCCAACAATTTTTAGGAAACCGTTGGCAAAGGGGTGACTCTTTCCCAACGGTTCTTTTGAACCGTTGGGAAAAGGTGATTAACACACCCCTTTACCAACGGTTTCTTCAAACCGTTGGCAAAGGGGTGGCTTTTCCCAACGGTTTAAATGAACCGTTGGGAAAGGCTTTCTTAATCCTTCAAGCCCAACGGTTTTAGCAAACCGTTGGTAAACACCCATTGGGAAAAACAGCATTTCCTGTAGTGATCCTTAAAAAAATATTTCAATCTTATTAGAGATGATTTATTTATTGATCATCCTTCTAGGATATATGTTATGGAATTTGTATTGTTATAAGGAGTACCAATCTTAATCATTTATGATCGAGATCCAATGTTATCCCCAAATTTTTGGAGATATAATCAGAAAAATATTAATATGGATTAGGTATATTTCACTATATATCATCCTTAGAAATATGATCAGTCTAAGAGGACCATTCAAACCATAGAAGATATATTGAGTGCATTATCAATGGATTTTAAAGAAGTTTGGTATCAACACCATCCCCTAGGTAAATTTTATCCAAAAAATAAATTTCACTTGATCATTTATATTGATCCTTATTAACCAACATGTGGTATGAATTCTATAACTCCAATGTATTGGGACGATGTTAGAGAATGAAATATATTAAAACATGATCTTGATGAGGAAATAATAGATAATATTAGAGTCATTGATAAAACCACCATTGAAAATTAGATTCATAATGAAGATGTGTTGCCAATCACCAGTTAGATAAGGAGAATGATGTTTCTGATAAGGTTTTCCTATAGAAATATCCATAGATTATGGTTCTGAAATTTGAAAAGAAAGAGAAGATAAACACAAGGTATATTGGTCCCTATAATAATATTGATCACATAAAAATGGTATATTATCTATTAGATCTTCTTCCAAACCTCTTAGGAGTTCATGACATGTTATATGTGTCTCTTTTGAGAATGTCCAAGCCTGGTACATCAAAGGAACCAAACACAATGGTCACATCATTAGAGAATGATCATTCTTATAAAGAACAACTGGTAGAAATATTTTATCATAGATATAATGTGCTATGGAATAATACAAATAACCTAGTTATGCTTTTTTAGTGGAATCATGCATTTAGGTAAAAAAACTTGAGAACTCGAGTATGTGTTGATGCATAAGTTTCGTCAATTTTTTCTATCTGTGTGACAACATTTTTACGGAAGAATTATTATAAGTGGGTATAATGTAACACCTTGAGATTTTATAATATATTTTTTATTTAATAAATTCAATGTGTTTGATTTCATGTGAAGAAAAAAAGAACACATATGAATAATTTGTGTACATTATAAAATAATTCACACAATAAGGTATTTTAAAAAATATAATTGTCTAAAATAATTTATAATTCACTTAGGAAATAATATTATTCATAAAGAACTCATTTGGGGATTTTTTAGAAAAATTTTGTCATATATTTTGTAATTAAAAAATAATTCAGAATATAAAAATTATAATTTTTTAACATATATCAAAAAAATTCATTGGTTATCAATTGGTTATCAATTGGTTATAAATTATAATAAAACCATTGAAGGTAAAAATAGATTTTTTTATAAAAAACTCCATCTATACATGAAATGTGTTTTTATATTTATAAATTATAATAATCACTACTAAATAATACTTTAAGTTCAATGCATATATAATATTTCTAATAATATGTTTTAATATTAATTTAATGGTTTTTACTAGAAGGCAAATAATAATATATTGATTTTTATTTATAAAAATTATTTATTCTATAAATAGTTTTTATTTCTATTTATCATGGTTATTTTAAAATCAATTAATTCCAATTAAATTAATTAAATATGTTAAAAAATAATATTTGGAACAAGAGGGTTAAAATTTAGTAATGTGGTAAATTTAACATTCCTTAATATTGAAAAATCACAATGGTAAAACTTTTTCACCATGTTAAGGGTTAAAAGGATTAGTATAGGGTAAAAAATATATCCACGGACATAAATATCTATAAAACCTGGATGTATTGATTTCGATGAATTTATTTTGACTGATGATTTTATAATCCAAATTTTTTTTGATTTGGTTATAATTTCACTTGAATGTGACTTATTAAAATTTAATTGTTATATATATACCTATTTATCACCCACTACACATATAAAAGGTGGTCCCCTACCCTTACTGCTTAAGTAATATTGGGTCATATATCTCTACCAATACCCTCCCAAATATCCTAATAAATTCTCTCCCCATGTTTTTAGCTTCTCTTTTTTACATTAATAACATTCCAAGAGGGCTTACGGGGTATGGAAAATAAGGTTTCTAAAAGATGAGGTAATTTTCATTACAGATCTATTATGAGTTAAATTATTCTCTAACCTCCTATAAATTATATATAAAATTACCAAATTTATTACTTAAGTATCAATAAAATACATTAATATTTTTATTTTAATTGTAAAACCACTTTATTCCTTCTTTTCAACCTATGCAAAATGGTAGTGTCGTTCATGTGTACGTGTGAACAACCACCTCTATGAAGTGAGGAATGTCATTTTTAATATATCATATATATGAATGGTCATTTGGATTTGTTTATGGAATATATATTATATTTATGATATTATTATAATTCTATAAATGTATATTTTTATTTAACTTTCATTCATTCCATTCATTGTAAAATGAAAAGATTACTCCTACAAACATATGGATTATCCTTTTCATGATGTCTTGTAATTTATTTTTCTATAAAAACATATATAAATTTTTAAAAATGTGTATATAATGAAAAATATGATACTTATAATATTATAAGTATTTATTACAAGATGAAACCATGAACAAGGTTCAAGTATTCGAACTGTTGAACCAATACCTGCGTAGGAGTTAACACCAAAATATTTAATTTAATAAGGAATTATTTATAAATGGATAATTGAAAAATATAAGGGGACAAAATATTATAATGTTTATATTAATATATTATTAGTATAAATGTATAATAAATATATATTTGTAATATAATATCATAATATCATGTATGAAAAAATTCTTGTTCTAAGGAATGTGTTTATGCTATAATCTGACTAAAAATTTATGTTTTATTTTATTTTCAAAAGCTGGTTTCCAGGTGCATGGTAACCTATAAAAGGGAACAAACAACTAACAGAAAATTCGCATTAAAAATTCAAAATTCAAAGGAAACAGATTACATTCCATGATTACCCGTATTAGAAAACACTGTTACGCTAACTATCAAAGTTCATGTCATTGTCCATCAACATGAGTCACCAATGTTATCAATTCAGTCCTATTGCCGATATCAACGTCACCTTCTGGAAATCACACTAGTAACTGGAGACATCAGAGTCCATTGAATCCACCATAGAATAGTGCAAAAATCCATCGTTATTACCCAATGAACCAGAAACAAACATGCCATCAAAGAAAATTGAGCTCACCTCATCGTATATCATGATACATTGGTGGAATTATTTTTTATTCAACTCCAATAACCCATATATTTTATTATGATATAGTATCTTTTTTTATTATTAATTTTTTTTCATTATCATCTTTATTGTACTCAAAATGTTTGGAAAACTAATTTAACATAAAGCCAACCATATTTACTTTTTATATGGTGAACTTTTTATTCCATGTCTTTGTTCTTCAATTTATTTTATTTAAGTTTTTACATATTATTAAATTTTTTAGAGATTTAATTTTTATTGCAATTTATTTTCATTAAAAATTAACTAAAGTAATTCATTCATGGGTTTTCCAAATAAATAACTTTTTAATTTTTAGTAATATATGAAAAGAATGTTCTATTTTAACATATATAACATGAAAAAATGTTCTTTATATGATGACCATAATTTTCATTGAAGATTACATAAAATTTTTGTTGTTTATTTAAAGGAATTTATTTTTCAGAATATTTTGTGAATATTTATTTAAATTGTTATCAAAATAAAAATATATTTTTCTCATGTTTTCGAATAATGGGATGGATGTTATTTTATGGTTATTTTTTATCTATGTCAATATAATTTTATGTTTCTTATGATTCACTATATAAATGATATAGTAGTAAAAACCATATTATTTATATGGATAGATTATTAATTATTGGGTTTAAAATATTTATTAAATGTGATTAATTTTCAATGGGTTACACTATGAGGAATTGTTGAATGTTCTTATGATATTATGTCACGCATTTATATGGTTTTCATTAGGTAATTAGTGGGTCCATTAACACCTTATAATGCATTGGGTATTGATTGATATCTCTTGGGATATTATTAAAGAATATGTATAGATAATGAAAATCCCTGAGTGTTTAGAATTCATATTATCTTTAAATAAGTTTTATTTATTTGATATATTGTTTTACACACAATACATTGTTTAAATGAAACAATATATAATATTAAAATATTATTATTGTAAAGTGAATGATATAACCTAGCCATTAATTTAGTGGTTATAAACAATATTACCTAATTTATAAACTATATATAATTTTACTACTAAATATATATCTACTGACTAATTATTAGTAAATAAGAATTCATATTTAATAAAGATTTTTTATTCTATAAAATAATATATTTCAGCAAAAATTATTTTTCTTTCTTTTTGTGAGAAAATATTATAAGTAATTTTGGTAGAATTGATAAATGTTATAATATAAAATGATTTTTTTCATATAATAATATCTATATTAATATATTAATAAATTTTAGTATTTTTTAAAATTTTAGGTTTTTCAATTAATAGTGGAAAATAAAATTTTTTGTAAAACATCCAATTTTTTTATTTATTTTTAGATTCTAAAAGAACCTTTATTATATTAAATTTTTTTAAAATTAAAACAAGTATTATTTAGACTTATGAAAGAAAATTAATTACATTTAAATTTCATTTATACTGTATTTTAGTATATGTTTATTTTTAATCCTGAAACATAATTTTTTTTCTGAAAACTTTTTTAAAATTAAAAATGTTAAAATATTTAACTAATGAAAAGAACCCCTAATCAAAAATGATTTATGTTAAATATAGTTATTATATATATATCTGTGGGAATTTAATTTAATATATTTTTTTATTAAATTTCATATAGTCATTATAGGATCATATTATGCTTGAAAAATGAATTTCATGGAAAACAGTTTTTTTGGCACGTCAGCAGGTTTAAATTTAAATTGAACAATTCTGCATATGTGAATTTAATTTAAAAAAAATAAATTATATATTTTTAATAACCATAATTTATATTATATAATAATTTCAAATAAAATTTTTTTCATAATGAATTTCTAAAATTAGTAAAACAGTTAGTTACCATGGTAAAAAATTAAAATGGATGAAAGTGAGTAACCTTAGTGGAAAAGAGGATAAAGTGTATTAAAATTATTTATTTTGAATGGTAGATTTGTGTATTCGCCTTATATATCTTATTATTATTTATTTGTTTATTTTTTTGGAACATAGAATGAAAGTCACTTCACCTTATTGAACAATTTTTTGTATTTACCAGAATGTCGCTCATTCTAAATTAAAAACGGGCACCCCTTCCCATAAACTATTAATACCTTTAAATCCATATGGATCAACAAAACCCTTAAAAATTCTATTCCCCACATCCTAAGACAAAATACTATGATTCCAATATTAATAAAATACAATCCTTAGTGTCCCTAATAAGATATCAAATGGAGGTTCTTTTATGAAAAGGTAATCCTCTTCAACGAGATCTTTGTTTTTCTTATTCCCTTTACACAAGGAATTATATCTTAAAACATAAAATATAATAAGAAAATTATCCAAATCATACATATATTCTAATATTTTTATGCTCTAATATTCATCCATATCCTCATCCATCAAATGAGAAATGAAACCTTCATTTGTATGTATGACGGATAACCGCCTTGCATACCAATGTAACTAATTTTCTATCATCACTCATAATGACTATTAATTATGATGGATTTGCGGTTTATATTTGATATTAATGGAATATTAAACATTATATTAAATTAATATATCATATACTATATTATATTACCAACCATTTAATATTTATAACATTGTTTATGTGTACAATGAACTACCAAATTCCTATGCGATGAATTTATTTCTTATATTAAAAAGTAACATTGATGGTATATATAAGGGAATTTAATGAGGTAAAATGATATATATGATATAATAATCATTATTAAATGTTGAAATAACTAGTACCTTCATTATATCATGATCACTTAAAGTGGGAATGTTATACATTCCAACATATGAGCTACCATCTCTATAATTATAATGTAATTCATTTTCATAACCATACCACATTATTTAATGATTTTTATTCTATATAATATTGTAAAATGACCTATTTTACCACACTCAACAAACCAATGATGTTTTGAAATTATGAACTATGAATCCTTAAAACACCCAACGTGGACATAACTGATTATGCAATTAAATATTTCATGAAAACAAATGATGTAAATGATTTAAGTATAAAAAATTAAACATATAAAAGGATATTAATGAAACATATAATTTATATAAGTTTATTATACATTAGATAAAAGAGATACATAATAATCTTAGATGATAGGTAAGTGTTTCCATCTCAAAACATCATTCATTAAAACATATGTTTTTATACACCTAATTTATTTTATATGGTGTATATAATAACCATTTACATATTATATTATGAATCCATCATAATTAATGTTGTTTTAAGAAATAATTATCTTACTTCATTCGTTAGGGTTATTCGTCAAAAGATACCAATGCTTAAGGTGTTTATGCTTCAATCTCATTTTACTCTGAATTGTTTATGCTTCAATTTACATTGAAGGAAAATATTTTATCAATATATAACAAACCCCTTAAATTTTATGCTCCTATGTTTATTTATGAAATTTTTAGGTAATAGTAACATCTCCTCCCTTAGTTACTTAAAATTATTTAGAAAATGTTTTTATGAAAACCCCACATCATTTCACTCTTGAGACAAAATTCATTTTCCTTCCAAATCATTGTTTTATAAAAATAATTTTATCATTAACCAATGATTTATTAATAGAATTTCAAAACATGTTTTAAATTGTGTTATAATGTTTATAAACAATTATCACCATTTTTCTAATGGGACAATTTTTTACTTTTCAAATAAAACGTGAAAGGAATATTTTACCTTATACAACATGTATGAAATTTCCCAAAGTAATTTTATTCGAATATTACATTATAAATTTACAATGATACTATGAAATAAAATTTTTCAATTATTATTTTGTATATTTTAGTTTTTCCAAAGTGATTTTCAATGTCTGAAGGTCATTTTTCTCATGATTCCTTTTAATTTTTATTTATTTATTTATATCCATCATTGAAAATAACCATTAATGTTATGAAATTATTCTTAAATGTGTATATATTTATCTTATATATACATTTATCACTATAAATTACATTTATAGTAACCAATTATTTTCATACATAGATATTACTTATTTTTTATTAATATTCAATACATTAAACAAAAAACACAAGAAAACCATAATAGTTTAGTGTCTATAGAGATTGGATACACAATATTCTAATATGGTGAAGGATATTCAATATATCCAATAATTTTTTCCCATTTTTTAATTGACAAACATATCCTACTTATAAATTTTTTTCCTAACCTAGGTAAAGGAAACATAAGATAGTGAGAGCTCATATGCTTATTAAGGGAACACAAGGGGGATAAATAGAAATATCATGAACATAATGGTATGAGAACTTGAGCATAGCATGTGAATACCATAACATGAATATCAAATATCCTAATCTTGAGTCATGGAATAAATATTAGTCATTCATAAAAAATTAATCATAAGGAAATAAAATAATATGAGCCATTGGTGCATAACATTAGAATAAAACATTGAAATGTGTCATACACATATGCCCGAAAAATCAATTACATAACAGTCATGTCTCACTTCTATGGTTATCAAAATATAATCATTTCAATCTCTAAACTATATCAGTTGTTTAGGTTCACTCCCAAGACCATTATATCAAAATAATTTCCTTACTGATCTGGTTTCACTCCCCATTCCAATCTAATCATTCTCGTGATATATAAATCTCTACCCAATATATTGGAGGGAGATATACGTCCCACTAGTCACATAATGAAAATAACAATTTTTTCCAAAAGATCATAAAAAATTAATCATAGAATAACCCATGAAATAAAATCGGTTTCATAAGCATTTCATCATAGCATAACATGTTGAAGTAAATGGGTCTCATAATTATTTTATCATTTCATCAAAGAATAACTTGTGGAAAAAGAAGAGGGTTTCATAAACATTTTGTCATGGTCTAACATGTTGATGATAAATGGGTATCATAACCTTCATTTCATAATAAACTATTATAGAATGAATAATAATGGTATGTTGGTTTATATCCATTGTAAATCATAAGTCACATAAAAGGAAGTCATCTTATATATAATTCTTTTGACAGATTAATAACTATTAATATTTTTTCCGGAAGATAAAATTTATTTATAATTAAATTTTATATAACTAAATATTCATAATATATTTTTGTAATAATTTTTCATTGAAAAAAACATGAAAACCTACGAAAAAATTCTTAATAATCATTTAAAACATTTAATAATGACAATATCATGTTAATTTTGAAAAACTATTTTTAGAACATAAAATTTTTTGAAAATAATTTTATGATAAAATAGACATAAATATATATAATGGAAGCTTAAAAATACTTGACATTGGGAAATTTCATTCATGTTTTACTTGTGACAATATAGATTCCTTTAAAAGTTTTTCTAAAATAAAAATCAGAATTTTTTGGAAAATTATATAAATATTTCTTTGAAAACATTTTATAAAAATTATAAAATGGAAAAAAATTTCATAAATAAATCATTTTATAAATGAAAATTATTTTTTAAAACAACTTTTAAGTCATATTTTTTCAAGATAAAGGTTTTTTGATCTAAAAGGGAATGAAATATGATTTTTATTAAAACAGGTATTTTGAACTCAAGAGTATGTAATGAGAATAAAATAATGGGAACGATATATTCACTTGAAATAACTAGAGTAAAATAAATTAATAATTTTGTTGAGATATTGATCATAATGTTTCATCATCATAAGCATATTTATAATGAATCTCGTTAAATGATGATATTGTAACCAAAAATAATTTCCAATTTCGTAATATTGAATTGTAAGCCCCGTGAAGGAATGATTAAATGAAACATAAATTATCATGAGAATGTATTAATTCATGATATTAGATGTCAAATGGTTTGAATATACACCACATAAAATAAAATAGTTTTATATCATTACATTTGTTCTAATGAATGGAAATTGAGGGAAAATCACTTCCCTCTTTGGTTACATTTGAACTATAAACCCCATGAAAAATAGGTCATAAATTGGATTATTAACTCCCAATAAAGTTATGGATAATATTAATAAAATAAATTATTGGTTATTATATACACCATATAAAATAAACAATTCCAAATATATCTTCTCACTCATTGAATTTAAAACATAGATTGAAATACCTTACATCTTTAGTAATATTTTCCATCATAATCCCCAATAAATAACAACCAAAAATGAAACATTTAGCAATATTAAATTCATTAAATTCATTATATTACATGTAAAATGGTTGATATATACACCACACAAAATAAATGAGTGTTGAATTTTCATATGTCTCCTAGAAATAAAAGAGAGACTAGAAATCTCTTACTATAATTCTTGAAATACTTAGTAAATATATTAAAATCCTATATAATAAATATTATTTTATTATAAATATATTATAGAACCATAAATATATATACCATATCTTATAGTATTTAATAATGACCTTTTATTACCCATTTATTAACAATTTTATGTTAGAGTCATATTTCAGGCAATAATTGCTTTGTTTTTCATGTATGTTTTTGTTTTTCTATCCTCTTACATTATTCGTGGTTCCATAGTTTACATAATGTTAAAAATAATATAAATATATTTTATATTATTTTTATATGTATTTATATAATTACATAAAATTTATATATATAAAATGAAATACACCCTTCACGAAGATGGTAGGTTATACGTACAAATGAACAGTGCTTCAATTTTCTCAAAAGGTTGAAAATAATAGAGTTAAATAATATATTAAAAGTGATGAAAAATTATTATTTAATACATATCATGAATATTCATTAATTTTATCCTTGAAACCTTCAATTTAATGATTAATCAAAATTGCATCACATCATTTCTTGAGGTGGTAGTCTTCCATAAACATGTGCGATGTCATCATATCCCCTACATATTGGAAATTAAGAAGTTATCTTTTAAATAATAATATTAAAGGTATATTAATGTCATAAATATAATATAAATATGTTAAATCCATTATTATATCTATCCTTGAAGGTGGTGATTGAAAAAAACTACATCAGTTTGTGAGGTAGTAGTCTGTCGCACACATGATCGACGATTTTGATTTCCATTCTATGGAAGTGGAGATGGATATAAGTTATTTCATCAACAAAAAAAAATTAAAATATATTGTATTTACTAGGGTAATTATATTGGATGTTTTATTTTTTATTTAGAGGAGGAAAGGGAAGGATTAAAAATAACGATCTTAGTGAAGACAATTGCCTTCGCATAGAAGCACCTCCTTTTGATTTATTATTAAAGATCTTAGTGTTGGTATTCTATGGAGACCAAAAGTTATAAAAAATATATAAGGATGTCAGATAGATATGTTTCATGGTTTTTATGATCTATATGAATATATAGGAATTAATAATTTAATAGTGGTGCAGTCCATTTATAAGCGTGGGAGAGGAACCCGCATGGAAACTACATAGAAATTTCCCCAAATAGTCCAAAATAATTACGAAATTCCCAAGTAAAAATCTTCAAATGACAATATATTTGAAATTTATAAGTTTAATATTGAAATATGTGCATAAAATATAAATTTTACATGTATTATATTCATTTTAAACATTATATTCCTAGTTTGACCCCTCTTAAACCCTTTTTTACTATAACTGTGATATATACTTTTTTTACTATTTATATAATTCGTTATGTTAAAAAAATTAATCTGACCTTATTAGATAATATAAAATATTATTAATCTAAATATTGAATCATGTTTTAAGAATTTAATTAAAATATATTGAAAACTTTAATTTAAAGTTAATCCCACAGACAAGATGAGAAAACAGGTTTTCAAAGACAATTTGTTCAAAAGTTTAAAAATTTTATATAGGATAATTAAATATAAAAAATAACTCTAATAAACTAAATAGTATTAATAGATATATATTTTAAATTGTTTCACTTTTGAAACTATTTTATAAAATGTCTTATGTTTTTGAAATCACTAAAAGAAATGACAAATCTTAATAAATACATTAATTTTTTATTATTTAATAAAAAATTAATATTTTCTGAAAAATATATATTCTAATTTAAAATTATAATTTAAAATTTTATTTTTATCTTATCATATATATTTTTTAAATTTCTCTAAAAATATTATTAGTATTGATCAAAAAATTAAATGAAAAACATTATTTTAGAAAATATGATTTTTGAAACAAAAAAATACTTTTTTGAAAATTATGTACTTTTTGATAATATATTTTATTTATATCTAAACATTATACATAATACTTAAAATATTTTTATTCTTATTCATTATTCAATGTTTAATTTGTAGGAAACAATAACGTGTTAAAATAAAAATATTAATAGTTGGTCGCGATTCGTTAAAACTCGATGTTGAGTTTAATGCAAGCTATTGAAATTTTTAATTTATTCAAAAAAAATAAATTCATAAAAACTAGGGGTGTTACATTTTTTTAGTATAATAAGTTCCTTATTATAAAATCAAAAAATCATTTATTATGGAATTTTCTTTGATTATGATATGAGGAAAAATTATGTAACCAATTCTTTTCCAAATGTGTGTCACACCCGGGTTTTAATTGTTCCTTGGTTCCAAATCTGGTCAGGGTTCGGGTGAGACTTTGTTTAAATTTTTGAACCATTACTTAAAACTACATGTTTTGGGATTGGTAGCATATGACAAATGGAAAATTCATGGTTTGGAAACTTTTTCGAATCGCCCAAGTGACCGTGCACCCTAACCGTTTGTCAAAACTAAAATAATATTTTAATGATGGAGAAAATTAAAGTTAAAATTAAATACAAAAAAGTAAAATCAAATCGAAATTTTTTATAATGTTATTAATGGTAATAAATTTATTATTATCATTATAAATATTAAGAATAATAATATTAAAATTAAAGTTATTACTATTATTATTGTTGCTAAAAATAGTATTAATTTATATTATTTATATTAATGATAGTTATTGGTGGGTTTTAGGCTCGTGCAGGGGCACCACTAGGTTAGTGGAGACTGTGAAGTAAAAACTGGTACCCTTACGATAGCTTTTGTAGTGGGAAAGAAGCTACCACGTGATTTGGGCATGGTCACTTGAGTCATGCATGGACCGCGTTGTTGCAGTATTCAAATAAATAAAATAAAATAAAATGTTTTAATTTTGTTTTTTTATAAAAATTGATATTAAAATTATTGTAATTATAAAAATGTAATTATTATGATTGAGAATTTTAGTATTAATATTGTTATTATTGTTATTATAACTTAAAAATTTTATCATTATTATTATTATCATTATCATTATGGTATATTATCATTATTAATAATATTATTAAGATTTTTGTTATTATTAACTTACATTTTTATTATGGTTTTAATAAAAAAGGAAAAATAACCCTAAATCTGTCCTCTCCCCTTCCTCTAGTGACATTGCCCCCCTTCCCATTCCTCCTACCCTACATATTTCACAACCTCTTCTGCTGCACCATGCTTTGTGTTTTCTCTGGAGACCTCCCCACTTCCAGCAAGCCTTTTGCTGACTCTATCTTCCCCTCCTACATGAACCCCCAACTATGCACTCCACCTCTAGTGCTTCACTATACAGTGTGACCCACCTCTCTAGTTAAATATAGCCAGCACTATCCTCTCCTCCAATGACATTCCCTACTGGAATTCTTCATCTGTTGCACTACCTCACTGGTACAACCATCCTCCAGGAGCGGCCTCTCCTTCAGTGCCCTTCTTTTGTTCCTCCTCTTGTTGTGGTTCTGAATTGACCAATCCCTTGGAACATATTAAATATAATTTTTTGGTTTCTTCCTTTAGTAATGTGTGAGGATCATCTCTTGGGACCCCTTCGGGTGGGTTTTAGTGTTTACTACCGAAGGATATGTTTTTTTAATGGATCTAGATTGTCGATGCTAGTCTAGGTGAATGTTTTCATCCCACCACTTTGTTTAATAAATTATAATTTAGGGAATTTATGTGGTTTTGAGTCCTTATAATTTATTTTTTTGTTCATTGGACTTCATCGTTTGATTTCAGGTGGTCGTTGATAAATCTTTTTAGTGTTAGGTGTTTCCTCATTTTCCCATTGAGGCTTAACCCTTTTTTCACACTGCCTTTCAATTTTTTATATCTTTTGTTTATTATTTTTCACACCATCCTTAGTTATTAGTTGGTGTGGTATTATTTTTAAAATAATTTTTTAATGTGAAATGAAGTTGTTTACTTAACATTCTTGAATGTGTGATGTGGATTTGATGAATATTGTGCGCTATATGTTTTGTAAATAGCCCAGTTGGACAATACAAATGGTTGATAAATTTTAGAAGCACATTTTGGTCTTGGAAATGTATTTTTGATTTTTAAAATGTGGATTTAATTTCTTAGAATGGATCTGCAGTGTTTTTGGGGTTAAAAGTGTATTGTTTTTACTTATACATGAGAGAACATGATTTGAGGAAATTATATAAGACCCGTTTGGCACTTTTGAATTGGTTTCATTGTGTTGTACATTCTATGTGTTTATTAAATTCCCAATTGGTTCTAATAAATGTATTCGGTGTCTAATGTTTTGATTACTGTTTGGAAAAATGGATTTCAAAATTGGTCCATCATGAAATTGATTATATTTTGTGATAGTGTTTCAGTACAATGTTATGGGAAAATGTTTCTATCATTTGTTTAAAAGGTGTGAAGACTTTTTTTAAGGGAACGTATGGTGAGTATGAATTTGGAAAGATGTTTTATTGGGAAATAAAACACTTGACATGTTGATCCTGATATGCACCTTTTCAATATTAATTGAAAATATTTAATCGAGGAGAGGCATGTTTTGGAATTTATTTTTTCTTATGTGTGGATTTATAAAAATATAATTCTGATTAATTTTTGTATTTAGAATGTATTTTTTTTAGTTATTATTAATGGTATGATACATGAAAATAAAAGGAGGGCCGTTGGAAATTTTTATTAAATTGCTGTTGGAAAATGCACCGGGAAGTGAGTCTTTCCTTGTTGATTGGGCATGGGACGAGAGTGTTCTTGGTATGGGACTGCCCTTATATAAGTATTGGTTTAAAGAAAGTGCTACTCCTCAAGATGGTTGGGTTGGTGTTAGTTTCGGTGTTGTGTGTGATGAAATGTATATGGATTGTTTTGTGATCATATTTGGAAGACCCCATTTTATAGACACAACATGGGAACCAAACATAGCTACAATGATTACTAAGAAAGATGACTGGACTTTTAGTTTCTGTACTGACTACTGGCCCATAGTAGGTGGATATATTTGAGTTTATTACTATGTATTACGCCCCTCGATCTATCAAGAGTTAGGGTGACCGAGAGTGTGGGAATTTTGATTTCATCATTTGTGGCATGCTACCAGGGATGGGGTCTCATATATTAGGATATTTTGGTTCTCCTATGAGTTCCTAGGATTTCTTGTGTTCTTCCATCAATAGTTACTTTTCTGTAATTACCCTTATTATGTGGAATCATGATCTTGTGTATGGTTTTGGTACTCTATTAGTAATTATTTAAGATTTTTTTTGTTAAAAATAATTTATTGATAAATTTTTTGGAAATTATAATCAATCTCATCCTTTTCACATTTATACAAAAATAATCCTTTTATATTTGGTTCCTTTTTTATACTTCTGCCCTTCATTTTTTTTTAAAATTAATATGGAAATGGATTATGATTGGTTATATTAAAATGAAAAATGTAAAAAAACTGTACTTGTATTTTGTAGTTCCAACATCAAATTGATGTTTTTTTATTTAAATAATGTGAAATGGGAATAGAATTAGTCAAGAATACCATCTCAGTTTTTAATAATCATACCTATAGTTTATTTTCTATATTTGACCATGTGATGGTTTTAGCTTGGGTATATTCACCTATGGTGATGGTTGATCATTGAGTAGGAGAGATACCCATGGGGTCATATAGAGATAGTGGTTATTTAGTTCGATTAATCAAGTTGTGTAGTTATTTTTTATTTTTAGTTTCATATTTAAATGATATTCAGTTCAATTTTTTTTATATATTGAGCTACATGTACAACTTTATGCTAATTTTATCTATTTTATTATTGGGAGAAATCATTCTCTTGTTTTTCTCTATTGTTTCCCATGGCACATGTCACTAACCCAGGAGGATCAAGAATACTTATTGAGACTTGTCGCAGATCTAATCAGATGACGAGTTCATGGTCAACCCGGGATGGTTCATGATACAATGGTATCAGATTAGGTCGGCTCTTAAGTGGACCATGCTTATTAGAGCTCCCATTTCTACATGGGGATATCAAAGGTAGAACATGTAGGAATGTTAGGACTCGTGATGTATGAACTAGAAGGATTTCATGAACCCATTCTCATTCTACACCTCAGGATTCCATTGGATGCTTAGGTTTTTCATTTTCATTTGATTCATGTGGTTTGTTTAGTTTTGGGAAATAAAAAGGGACTTTGGATGTGGCCTCTATTAGCTCACAGGGTCCGTCAATCCTTGTGGAGATGGAGAAATTTTCCTATAATAATATCTGTGATGGGCCATGATTGACATATGGCCACCAACAATATCACAATTTACCCATCAACAATAGTTTCTGCTTCTGAATTATTTTGGTGCTTCCTTAATTTTGAAAATTTTTGTTTGAAGTCTTGTTTTGGAATTGTGAAATGTTGAATTTAAAAAGGTGATGCCTTGTTTTGATCAAGTTCATTGTTTCCTCATTTCATAGATTCTTCCCCCTAAGGAATTTATGGATCCCCAGGGCACATCTTCAAGTGGTACATCTTGGGAAAATACTCTTCTTGATCAACCCATATATTACATCCTTGAGTTTTTGAAGTCGAACCCAACTATCTTCTATGGTCAAGAGGATCTTCTCGAAGAAGAGTAGTGGATGTAGAAGATTTCAAGGAATTTGAATTTATTTATTTTTCCTGAGACATTAAATGTAATGTTTGATACTTTTATGCTCTAAGGTCCAACCTAGAAAGGATGGAAATCTGTGTCTCAGAACATGAATTTGGAAGATCTTACCTAGGAGTTCATCAATTCATCATTCATCCAACAACATTTATACAAGATAAAGAAGGTGAAAAAGATAATGGAGTTATGAAATATTAATAGTAGTGTTGGATTTTATTTGGAATTCTATCTATACTTTTTTTGACTATGTATTGTATAACCGAGGGTATATTCAAAATGATCTTGTGAAGGCTCGACACTATGAGATTGGGATCTTTCCCGAACTACAGTCGATAGTGGAAGAGCTCAACCTAACAAACTTCTCTGATGTGGTTGGACAATCCTTTCTTTCTGAATATTTGTTATAAGGATGAATTGGGATGTAGAATCCTCCTATGGTCTTTTTAAGTGGTGAAGAATATGCTCGTAAGAGTTTTGTGAGGCAACATGATGTTGGGGGTGCTGATAGGAGGAATTGGGATGGAGAATACTCATCTAGTAATATTTTTCATTGAAAATTGTTGAGATATATCATCATTGTGGTATGTAGGGTCATAAGAGGTCATCGTGCTCAAATTATCCAAGAATATTCCACACCAGTGGATGCTTGGGTCACTTCATACGGTTCTACCAGGGTGTTTCCAAGAAGCGATTTGAAGCTAGACCCGATTCTTTATAGGTCACCTCAAACCATCTGTAAGAGTATGGAAAAGTTTGAGATCAGTTGGGGAAATAGTTTTGGGTTTTTCTCTCTTTTTTTATGTAAATGTTGTACCTTGAGGGTTTATTATGGTGTTCATTTATTTTTTTAATTATATGGATCTTTATTGAAGAACCATTTAGACCTTCTATTTTAATGGAAGTGTGTTTTTTGGATTTTTGATTTGTGCTATCTATTTTGGGGTTTCTCATGCCTAAATGTGAGGTAAGAGGTGATTAAAATAATAGAACTCTGGCCATTGGTTCTGGAGTGAGGCTGGTCGTAGTTAGGACAACCAGACAGTGCAAAAAGGCCTTTGTTTAATTTTTGTTCTTAGTGTCACAAGATTTTTGTTCTTTAGAGGGTATATATTTGTTGGCATGTTTTTTATTATGGTTATGAAGCGCTATTAATTGGGACATTCCATCCCCTCCCCTATGGTGGGGGGGGGTCTATGTAAAAAGTTTCTGAGTTTAGTATCAGTCATTGTATATTATATTGGGGAGACCCATCGTGTGTCTCATTGAATTATGTGTTAGTCAATTTCTTCTGGTGGAGAGTCCATTTTTTCTTCCTTGGGTATGTTTCTCAGTTTCTTCTCGATGTTTGGTATGATTTTTTCTACCAGTTTTAGGGAAATGGTATGGGTTATGTTTGGTAATGTTCAATGTATTTTGTTTTAATAGGGTGGGTCATAGCGTGAAAGTTTCTTTTTTGATGATTGATCAATTGGAGGTGTATATGCTTTTGGTGGAATATGACACTTAGCGGGGAGTCCATATCAGTCTCTTGAGGTCACCTTGTTAGTATTTATCTCATGGGTGGTGTTTAGTGATCTCTTCGTTTACTATTCATCAGGAATGTCCATGAACTATAAAGTTGTATTTTTTTTGTTTTGGGGTTCGAACATGTAATGGATTTCTAGGGGTGAAAAATGTTATTGTGGGGAGATTTTTCACACTCAGATATTGAATTTTCTTGGGATTCGGCATGGGTTGGGGTTCAAGTGAGACCTTGTTTAAATTTCATTATATTTTATTGAAAAATGCATTTTTTGTTGTTGGTTCCATCTAGCACAAGGGTAGATCTTGGTTTGGAAACTGTGTGGCTTTTCCAAGGAGACAATGTGACATACCCGTATTTGAAAACTAGAATAATAATTTAATGACTCATAAAATACGAGTAAATCTAAAAACAAGAAAAATTAAAATATAATAATTTCTTTGATAATTTTATAAATGAGAATACTATTATTTTTAGCTTTATCAATTTTTCAGAATAATATAATTGAAAATTATAGTCATTATTATTATTATTGTACAGAATATTATTAATTAATATTTTTGTAATGGGAGCTCTTGGTGGGTTTTAGGCCGGTGCGCATGCATCGCAGGGTTAGCGGAGACCGTGGAGTCAACCCAGGTACCTATACGACAACTTCTGGAGTGGGAAGAGGCTATTTCATAGTTCACGCACAGTCGATTGAGCCATGCATGGACTACATTGTTTTCGTATTCATGTAAATAAATAAAATAAAAATTGTAATTGTTGTTTTTTATTAATACTATTATTATTATTATTATTATTTTAATTATAATGATTATAATTATTATGACTCTTAATTATTTTTCTTATTATGTGGATTTTTAGTATTAATAATATTATTATTTTTATTAAAAATGAAAATGATTAATATTATAATCTTTATTATCATTATGTTATATGATTGTTATTAATATGGTTATTAATATTATTATTACTACTAACATATGCTATAAGTAGGGTATTAATAAAATGAAAAAAAGAACACTTACTCTCCCTTCATCCCCATCCTCTCATGATACAGCCCCCACTACTTCCTCCTACCCTATGTGCGGTGGTCCCTCTTGCGCACCACCCCTTGTTACACATTTTCTCCAATGACCTCCCCTAGTTTGGAAAGTCATCATCCAGAGTGGTCTCCCCCTCCTTCACAAATCCTCTAAGATCTACACTCACATACTAGTGCTTCTCTAGCATGTGTGACCAACCATTCTAGCACGATCATGCTAGTGTCGTCCCCTCGACTAATGACCTACCCTGCCACCATGATTCCTCCAACATGTTTCCTTGATCGAATGTCCCACCTATAATGGAAGCCTCCCCTCTTGTAATATTTTTTTCTTCATCCTCTTGGGGGTGATACGGATCATCCAAAACCTATTGTAAGAACCCAGACCTTCTTTTCAGGTATGTTTTAACTTTTTATGGAGTTTTAGAGAAAAGAGTAGTTTCTGGAAATATTTTAACTACACGTTGTTTACTTTATGAGTACACATCGTGTACTTTGTTGCCGTAGGAGGCCATGTGTTGTCCGTGTCATGGCCACACATACATTCGTGTGTGGTGGCGCGGAGACTACCTAAAGCGAAGTACGAAAACTGTAAGTGTACGCCGTGTACCAAAAAAGTACACACTAGGTATATTTTTCATTAAAAGCACTGGGGTCATGTCTGACGGATAGATCCATCTTATTTTAGGTCTCGTTCATCCGAGAGAACCCATACAGCCTCATATATTTAATGAACCCCTGAGCCTCCATCCTTCCTATGAATTGAACTTTGTCAGTTGCATTGGAATCACATAAGTGAGTTCTCTCTTCTCCTAGAGCATCATTTTCAAATTTCTCCTCTTTCGTGAGTTATCATTGGTTGAGTGTTTTGTGTGTTTTCTTATATCAATAGGGTTTTAAGAAAATTCAAGCCTCTTGGTTCAAGTATATTGTTCTCCTAACCCTGAGGTAGGTGGTTTGTTCCTTTCTGTTCTATGTCTTTGAGTATTATGTGCAAATTCCACCAATACCCTTGAACGAGGTATTGCGTGTTTATCATTTGACCCCCTGTTGTTTTCTTTAGATGCTTGTATGCCTTTGTTGAGGTAATTTTGGATATGAATTGGGTTGATTTCTATGCTTTGGATGTGTTTTCCCATGCATTATTCTATTTACGACCATTTGGTCCTGTTTGGCTTTTGGCTGCCTTGCTTGTTTTCTGTGCCTATTGTTGTAGGGTGGAGAGTTGTATTCTGACATGATTGTTATGATGTTGACTATTTATCCAAGTAGTTCTGTAGGTTTATTTTGGATATATTACACTTGTAATGACCCGATTCCGGAGCCCCTCTACTGGTTCCCCGTACCCGGTTCGCCACATGACCTCAAGAGCGTTTCCCCAAACGCCATAGGCTGCCAACTAGCAGCGAGGGCCTTGGTGAGTCGGTGGGGGAAACTATGCCATAATTCTGTATTTTATACAAGGTAATAAAACAACAATAAACAGAAGAAGCCGTAAAAAACATGCATAACAAAAGAAACCAAACAGCGGAAGCAATAGAGATATATAACTATGATGAAAATGATGTAGTAGGTACAAGTATCTAAGGAAAACAACAAAAACAACAACGTGCTGAAATAAAACTGAAACCAATTACAAAAGAAAACAAAGTAAGATCCTCAGCATCGCGAGCCACGGCTTGGTCCCAGGCTCCCCAACTCCTGGTGCAATCAAGATCCGGAAGTAGAAGGGCGCTTTCCCTTATCTATATCGGTAGCAACATAGTCTGCTTGGGCCCAAAAGCATGGCCCAAACATGGTGTGAGATACAATACCAGTAAGAAATCACCCAAAGATTTGTGCCTAACAGTCAATGAATACATGGAGGTAATAAAATAAGAAGCAGTAAACAGAAAAGCACAAGCAGCTAGAATCCACAGTTCTGGAAAACAAAGTACACAAGTAAACAACCAGCAACAAAAGAAGAAACGGGTAACCCTCTAGGTAGCTATCACAGTCATACCCCTATGGTTTAACCTATAAGTACTAGAAACCCTCTGGGAAGCACACACAGTCTCACCCCTCTCGTTCAGCTACGTAATTAAGTAGACTCTCTGGGGAAGCACTCATCGTCAATTTCCCCTATAGTCTCGTGTCGTGATAAAGGCTAGCTGGGGAAGCACTGAACGTCCATTCCCCCTTTGGCCCACGTTTTGGATCTACAGACTCTCTGGTGAAGCACTCAATTTCAATTCCCCCTATATTCTCGCATCGTAATTAAAAGACACTCTAGAGAAGACCTTCCGTTAATTATCCCTTTGGTCTACTACTCTATGATCTCACAGTCCTGAGTATAACTAAACATTCTCAGTGTGAGTACATCGTCCAAGTAAACCTCAAGAACTACTTAGCTAACCACTAAGTCTCAACAGCAATAATAAAACAATAGTTCTACTATCCTATAACTAGGCATGGAAAATGGAAAAAAACCCAACAGGAAAAACAAGCATGGAAAGGAAACCTGAGCATAAAAACAATTAATCTACTCAGAAGTAATAACCTCGACTAAAGCAAACAAGCGAAGCAGGAAAACAGTAGGGGAAAAATAAGAAACACGCAATACCCCGTTCACATGTATTGGTGGAATTTTCACATAATTTTCATCAAATTTCTACAAAAAGGCACAAACCACCTACCTCGATCCTAGGAGATCAATATATGTGAACCACAATGACAGATTCCTCTTAGAACAATATTGATCTGAGAAAACGCACAAAACTTTCATCCCGTGATATCTTGAAAACAAGGAGGAATCAAGAAACAAGGCTTAATCAAAAGGAAGAACTCACCTCTGCGATTCCAATGCAATTGACCGTGCTCTAATCGGAGAATGGACGGCGAGGAGAAAGCTCGTCGAACACCTGGTCATACGGTCTCTCTCAGACGGACAAAAACTGAAGAAGAAGATGTATTTGGGGGTTAGGCACTACCCCGGTCTGTTTAATTAAAAAAAATAAAGTACACGATGTTGAATTCTTGAGTACACATCGTGTAATTCAATTTTCTGTACTCTGAATTAACCGGCCTCCACATCATCCTTACACACCATGTGTGTGTCCTGGATACGGCCAGCACACGGCTTCGAGCTAAGGAAGAGTACACAGCATGTACTCAGAAAGTACACGGCGTGTACTTCTGAAATTTCCAGAAAAAACATTTTTCTCAAAAACTCCAGAAAAAGGAAAAACATACCTGAAAAGAAGATCCAGGTTCTTACAAACTTCCCCCATTAATGAAATTTGTCCCTGAATTTCCCTAACGATTCGGATAAGAAGAAACCTCGAACAGCTCTGGCCATTGCAATCGTACATTGGACTCCCTCTCCCAGGTATCGTCCTGTACTCGCCCGTGCTGCCATAGCACCCGTACCAGAGGAACAGACCGCCCGCGGAGAACCATAGTGCTGCGATGGACAATCCAGATAGGATGATCCTCGAACGATGCATCCTCTTTAAGCTCGACTTCTTCAGGCTGAAAGATGTGAGACATGTCTTAAAAGTAACGTCGGAGTTGAGCGATGTGGAAGACGTCGTGCATGGCCCGATACCTCTGAATTAGCTACAAATGATAGGTGACCGGCCCCACTCTCTCCAAGACCTCAAACGGCCCGATGTATCGCGGTGAAATCTTACCCTGTCTCTGAATCATTTTGTGTCCCAACCTTGGTGCGACACGTCGGAAAACCTAATCAACAATCTCAAACTCCAGAGGTCGTCTCCACTGATCCGCATAATACTTCATTCGAGACTGCGCTGTAGCCATCCTCTTCTTAATCAGCTCTATCAGCTCTGAAGTCTCCTGAACAAGATGATGTCCCAGCAAGGCTGCCTCTCCTACCTCCATCCAGTATAAGGGTGATCGGAATGGCTTACCGTATAAAGCCTCGTATGGTGCCATTTGAATGGTCACCTGGAAACTTTTGTTGTAGGCGAACTCCACTAGAGGAATATGCTTTTCCCAAGAACCGGTGAAGTATAGAATGCATGCTCTGAGCATATCCTCAAGCACCAGGATCGTGCAATCAGACTGTCCATCAGTCTGGGGATGGAATGTTGTACCCAAGAGTACCTGTGTACCCAAGGCTTTCTGAGGTCCCTTCCAAAACTGAGAGGTAAAGCGTGCATCTCTTTCTGAAACAATAGAGCGTGGAACTCCATGCAGACGAACGATATCTCTGATGTAAAGTCGTCCCAGATCATCAACACTGCAGGTCTCCTTAATCAGCAAGAAGTGAGAATCCTTTGTAAACCTGTCGACGACATCCCAAACAGCATCGTTCCCTTGAGGTGATCTCGGCAACGCGATCACAGAGTCCATCACAAAATCATTCCACTTCCACTTTGGAATGGGTAACTGCTGTAAGACCCCTGCTGGTCACTGATTCTCTGCTATCACCTGCTGACAAGTAGAACATCTCATGACAAAACCAGCCACATGCTTCTTCATACCTGGCCACCAGTACTGGCGATGAAGATCTCGATATATCTTGGTGACGCTAGGATGAAATGACCAAACAAAGGAATGTACATCCCGCATCAGCTCCTCGCGTATTTCTACTGGCACACATACACATCCCTGGAAATTCAAGATCTCATCCTCGCCCAATGTCCATCCAGGAAGAGGGTCCTCTCCTCACACACCCTCCCGCAGGACTAAGCCTTCCGAGTCTGATAGCTGCCTCATCCATACCCAATGAAGTAGCGTGGAGGTAACAGCTACATAAGATAGTAAAGTCTATCCCCGTCTATCGTTCACCTCCAGATGCATCTCAAAGAAGAGATCCATCAGCTGCCACTTACTACTGGCCTCCTGAACTGCCTGAATCTGAGTTCTTCTGCTCAATGCGTCTTCCACGGCGTTGCCCTTTCCCAGTGTATAGGCAAGCTCGAAATCAAAAGACTGAAGATACTTGACCCACCTACGCTGCCTCAGATTCAGATCATGCTGAGTGAAGTCTACACTTGAGACTCTTGTGGTTAGTGAAGAACACAAAGTTCTCTCCCAGAAGATAGTGTCTCTAACAGTGCAAGGCATGAACAACAGCTGTCAACTCCAGATCGTGTGTAGGGTAGTTCCTATCATGTGGCCTCAGCTGCCGAGACCTGTACACAATGACTCCACCTCCGTGCATAAGCACAGCTCCCAGCCCGATACCCGATGCATCACAGTAAACAATGTAGCTCTTACCTGGCTCTAGAAAGACTAGTATCGGGGCTGACAACAACCTCCCATTCATCTGTGGAAAGGCTGACTCACAAGAATCTGACCATAAAAACTTCGCCCCATTCTTGGGCAGACCTGTCAAAGGTGTTTCTAGATGAGAAAAGTCCTAAATGAAGCATCTGTAGTAACCAGCCATCCCTTTGAAGCTTCGTACCTCAAAAACGTTCTTCGGCTACTCCTATGAAACTACAGCTCTCACATTCTTTGGGTCCACAGATACTCCTGCCTCTGAGATGATGTGACCCAAGAAGTGAATCTGATCCATCTGGAAGTGGAACTTCAAGAGTTTAGCATAAAGGTGATGCTCTCTCAATGTACTCATGATTATCTCAAGATGTGTGGCATGGTTTTGTCGAGTGAGAGAGTACACCAAGATATCATCCACAAAGTCCACAACAAAGGAATCCAAGTAAGGAAGGAACACTCGACTCATCAGTTCCATAAAAACTATAGGAAAGTTCATGAGTACTAAAGGCATGACTGTATACTCGTAAAGACGGTACCTGCTCCTGAAGGCTTTCAGAGGTACATCTGATGGTATAACGTGCAACTGATGATAATCGGACCTCATGTCGACCTTCGAGAACACCCGAGCTCCTAGAAGCTGATCGAAAAGGTCATCAATCTACGGAAATGGATATCGGTTATTGATCGTCAACTGGTTCAGCTTCCGATAATCCACACAAAGCCGAAGGGTACTGTCTTCCTTCTTTGCAAACATGACAGGTGAACCCCAAGGAGAATTATTGGGTCGGATGAAACAATTAACCTGTGGCTCCTCCAAATGATTCTTGAGCTCCTGCAACTCAGGTGTGGCCATCCTATAGGGAGGAATGGAAACATGTGATGCTCCTGGACCGAGCTCAAAAGAGAATTCTACCTCACGCTCCAGAGGAAAACATGAAAAGTCTTCTGGAAAGTCGTCCCGGAAGCGATCCACCACTGGAGGAAAATCCAACTGTGGAGTCCCCTAATCATCCAGATAAAGACTAGAAATATGGCCTATCACCACTCCTAGCCCAAGATGCTTGAGTCCCTCCAGACTCAACCGAACATCCCATTCGCCTCTATGTGAAAATATTCAGCCTCTGGTGAGAGGAAACTGACTCTGCGGCTATAATAGTCAACAACTTCCTGGATTGGAATCAACCAGTCCATGCCAAGAATGACATCATAGACTGTCATATCTTGGACATAGAGATCCCATAAGAAGTGATACCATGAAACCTCGAGAGGGCACTCTCTACACTGGCGTACTCTAGATGTCCGCGTTCCCAACGGTGTGTCTAGTGTCAACGAGTCGACAAAAGAAATGATACAGAGTCCAAGGCTCTCCACAGCGGAAATGGAGATAAAGCTATGTGTAGCATCAGTATCAAAAAGTGCTAAAGATAATAATGAGGCTACTAAAATCGTACCTCGAATAGTAGAACGGATGGGATCCTACTCATGATAAGTCTGCTCCACGGAGATAGACTGGCCTGCACTACGGCCCTGCGCCCCTGACTGACCACTCATAGCTGAACATCCCTACTGGTGCTGAGGCACTGGTGGCTGACCGCCACGGCCTCGACCTCCAACTCGGCCCGAATGGCCGGAAGAACTCTAGTTCCCTGACTGATGAGAGACTGGTGGGGCTACTCCTGAATGAGGAGTCATGGAAGAACCCTGGTCACCTGCTGCTAGGGAGAAAACCCAGTAGAAACGCTGATGGTGACCCATCGTGCCATAAGATCAGCACTCCATGGGGTCTCTCTGGCACTGTGGCCTCGTGTTCCCTATTCAGCCACACTGGTAGCATGTCACCTGGCTGCCTGATGATGCATCTCGCTTCCTCGGATCACCGCGTGTAGGCTCTCTACGACACTTCTTGCTGTTATCTAGAGGAAGACTAGATCTGGAAGAAGAACCGCTCTGGATCGCAGCTCTAGAGTCTCTCAGATTGCACTCCACAATCAGTTCCTGGTTGACGATGGAAGTAATGGAAGTCAGCTGGAAGATGTTCACCTTTCAGCGGATCTCCCGCCCGGGACCATCCTCGAACTTCCTTGCTAAGAACATCCAACTCACGTCCTGGACAGGCGTGAAGCGCTGCAGCTCGGTGAAACGAGAGGAATACTCCATGAAAGATAGAGTACGCTCCTATAAGCTCATGAACTCCCGGGCTCGATAATCCCTCAGGGTCTCCGGGTAGAAGTAGTCGTAGAACACGTGTTGGAACTCCTCCCAAGCCATATCCTGCTGCTGACCCACCTGTGAGATCACATCCCACCACCTCTTGGCGGAGTCCTGGAGCATGTAGGTGGCGAGGTTGACCCGCCTCTCTGGAGGCGTCTCTAGATGCTCGAATATAGTCAACATGGATTCTAGCCATGACTCTGTAGCCTGAGGTCCTCAATCCCCCGAGAACGTGGGAGGATGCTTCTATTGAAAGACCCACGTCATGTCTGCCATAGACGAGGAAGGAGGCGGTGCTGCCTGGAAGGACTGCATCATCCTCATGAAACCTTCCCTGAACTGCGCATCAGCACCCGCGACTATTGCAACAACCGGTGCCAAGGCTGGCTCGGCTGGGGGATCGACATGAAGTACTTGATCATCCCTGTCTAGCGTCTGATCCCTGCCTGACGACAGACGTACAACTGGAGGACGTCTTAGAGGCATATCTCTGAAAGATCAAAAGCACACCTTAGATCAGGAAAACAAGGTCAGAGAACATAAGAGTACAAAACGTGAATAGGGGAAGAAAAACACACAAGATTGTAAAACAAGACTACACGACATGTATAAAACTACACGACGTGTCTTCTTAAACCACTGACATGGGCGTGTACTCTCACCGTACTAGTCATGTACACTTCAAAATACACGGTGTGTTGACCCCCCCACACATGGCGTGTACATGGAAACTATTCCCCTGCCCAAGTCCCCTTACACGGCTAACCCACACCGTCTGACTCTACCCGAGGCTACACGGCGTGTTCAAAACAAACACGGTGTGTACTAGACAAGGATTCGGAGGCCCGTGTTGTTAAGAACACGTCCATACACACGACTGAACCTTACACGACATGCTCCAAACAAACATAGCATGAATAGGCGAAGGTGACCCCATCTCGTGTTGTTTGTGGCACAGCCGGGTACCTGGCTAGACTATACGGTTTGTTCCGAACAAAAAATGGCATGTGGAGAGGAAGGTAACGCTGGACCGTGTTTTTCGTGACACGAACGGGTACCTGGACAAGATTACAAGGCGTGTTCCCTATGGACATTGTGTGTTCTACCCAAGCTTCCCCGACTCGTGTTGTTAGTTACACGACTAGGTACACGGCTCTAAACTCACACGGGGTGTACCAATAGTACATGACATGTTCCCATAGTTACTCCCACGATAATGTGTTCTACCCACATGGTCATTTACATGACCTAAAAACTCCACGGCGTGTATCCAAAAAGTACACACCGTGTATTCTGGGGTTTTTTGGGTAGTAGCTCAGAAACTGTGCAGAATTCCAGAAACACTAAAACAAGGGAAAAGGTGCCAAATTCTGATCCGTGAGGGCCCATAACACCTCCAAAACCAAAATTCGGCATTCATTTTTAATCAAGGAACAAAACAAACAGTTTTCTAACATAATAGCATAGAATCTATCAAGAATCTCTCACAACAGCATGCATAATCTACATAGATCCAATCACAACAGCATGCAATCTCTAATGCACCCTAAATGGCATGAAAAGAATGCATGACATGTGATTTCAATAAGTGCCTATATGATGAATGGGATGTAATACCCTCATCTCATCAGGTTGCGACATAAATAGAACCAAGATATCAAAACAATAACCGCACAAGTCATGTGAATCACTCTAGGTGAAATCAGATCAACTATAAAATCTCAAAACCAGAAAACTGCAATTAACGAGGTAGTATGGATTTTCCCTGTACATTTTTTAGCTACTCCCGAGCACAACATAATTCCAAGTACCAAATACATCCTATCCCTGGATAAAGTCTCTAAATTGTAAATCAAGAGAAATGAACTCCTCTGATACCACTTTGTAACGACCCGAGTCCAGAGCCCCTCCACTGGTGCCCCATACCCGGTTCAACCATGACCTCAAGCGCGTTTTCCCGAACTCCAGAGGCTGCCGACTAGCAGCGAGTGCCATGGTAATTTGGTGGGACAAAATTCCCTCATTCAGTAAGGTATACAAGGTAAGAAAACAACAATAAACAGCGGAAGTAGTAAACAACATGCATAACAACAGAAACCAAACAGCGGAAGAAATGTAGATATATAACTATGATGAAAATGTTGCAGCTAGTACAAGTATCTAAGGAATATATCAAAACAACAACGTGATGAAATAAATCTGAAACCGAGTGCGAAATAAAACAATGTAATCACCTTAGCATCGCGAGCCACGGCTCGGTCCCATGCTCCCCAGCTCCTAGTGCAATCAAGATCCTGAAGTAGAAGGGTTATTGCCCTTGTCTATACCTACAGCAACATAGTCTTCTTGGGCCCAAAAGCATGGCCCAAATAGGGTGTGAGATACAATACCAGTAGGCAATCACCCAAAGTTTTGTGCCTAATAGTCAATGAATACATGGTAGTAATAAAATAAGAAGCAGTAAACAGAAAAGCACAAGCAGCTACGATCCACATTTCTGGAAAACAATGTACACAAGTAAATAGCGAGCATCAAAAGAAGAAACAGGTAACCCTATGGGTAGCTCTCACAATCTAACCCCTATGGTTCAACCTATAAGTACTAGAAACCCTCTGGGAAGCACACACAGTCTCACCCCTCTGGTTCAGCTACGTAATTAAGCAGACTCTCTAGGGAAGCACTCACCGTCAATTCCCCCTATAGTCTCATATCGTGCTAAAGGCTCTCTGGGGAAGCACTGAATGTCAATTCACCCTTTGGCCCGCGTCGTGGATCTACATACTCTCTGGTGATGCACTCAACATCAATTCCGCCTATATTATCGCATCGCAATTAAAAGACACTCTGGAGAAGCCCTTCCGTCAATTCTCTCTTTGGTCTACTACTCTAGGTTATCATAGTCTTGAGTATAAGTAAACATGCTCAGCGTGCATGCATCATCCAAGTAAACCTCAAGAACTAATTGGCTATCAACTAAGGCTCTACAAAAATAATAAAACAACAGTTCCACTACCCTACAACTAGGCATAGAAACTGGAAAAACACCTAATAGGAAAAACAAGCATGGAAAAGAAACATGAGCACAAAAATAATTACTCTACTCAAAAGCAATAACCTCTACTAAATCAAACATGCAAAGAAGGCAAACAGCAGGGGAAAAATAGGAAACACGCAATACCCTGTTCACGGGTATTGGTGGAATTTTCACATAATATTCATCAACTTTCTACAGAAAGGCACAAACCACCTACCTCGATCCCAGGAGATCGATATACGTGAACCATGATGAGAGATTCCTCTTAAAACAATGTAGATCTGATAAAACGCACAAAATTTTCATCCTACGATATCTTGAAAACAAGGAGTAATCAAGAAACAAGGATCAAGAAGAAGGAAGAACTCACTACTGCGATTCCAACGCAATCGACTATGCTCGAATCGGAGAATGGTCGGCGAGGTAGGAGCTTGTCAAAGATCTGGTTGTACGGTCACTCTTGGCTGGACAAAAACTGAAGAAGAAAGCATATGTGGGGTTTAGGCATGACCCAGGTCCATTTAATGAAAAAAAAAAGAAAGTACACGACGTGTGCTTCAATTTTCCGTACTCTGAATTAACTGGCCTCCACCTCAGCCTTACACACCACGTGTGTGGCCCGGACACGGCCAACACATGGCTTCGAGATGGGGATGAGTACACATCGTGTACTCAGAAAGTACACGGCTTGTACTTATGAAATTTCCAGAAAAAAAATTTTTCTCATAAACTCCAGAAAAAGGAAAAGTGTACCTGAAAAGAAGATCCGGGTTCTTACAACAATATTATGCTCGTTGACCTACACAGGGTTGTGAGAACCTGGTGTATTAGTCTATAAGGGGGGATTCATCGATTGAGCATCCTCATAGATCCTTGAACCAGATGGGGATATAAGAAGAATTGACATAGTGTGCTTCTTCATAGATTCCTTGTTTGCTTTAGACTATAAGGGGATTGAACGTGTGTGGTTCCTCAGAGAGTCTTTGTTTGAATTGTATGACAGCGGCCATAAGGGGAAATGACCAAGTGAGCTTCCTTAGAGAGTCATATACCTTGGGGCTATAGGGGGAATTGACATGTGAGCTTCCTCAGAGAGTCCTTGACTGCCCTAGACTATACGGGGAATGGACTGTGTGAACTTCATCATAGGGTCTTTCTTTAACTTTGACTATGAGCAGATAGACTGTGAGTTCTTCCTCTGAGTGTCTTATTAAATTGCTATGATAGAACCAAAGGGGTTGGGATATGTGTACTACCCAGAGGGTTTTCAATACTTCTTAGATAGAACTAGAAGCGATGGATGTGAGTACTTCCCAGAGGGTTACCTGTTTGAGATTTAGCTATTGTTTCACTGTTTCTTGATTAGGAACTGTGAATTGTTTACTGCTTAGTACCATTATGTTTTCTACTTTCTGTACTTTTACCTTCCATATATTCAATGACTATTAGGCACAAATCTTCTTGTTGTTTCATACTAGGATTTAGTCTCACACCCTGTTTGGGTAATGCTCTGGGGCCCAAGCAGATTTTATTACTGCAGGTATAGTTAAGGGCAAGTGCCCTTCTACGTTGCATACTTGACATGATGTAGAGATTGAGATCATGAGACCAAGCATATGCTTGCAATGATGAGGAGATTCTTATCTTTTATTTTGTAATTTGTTTTAGTACTATTTGTATTCCAGCATTGTGACTTGTTTGGATTCTTTCCTAGACATATGTATAATGCATCCTTTACTATGCATTGCTCCAGTTGTTTGTTATCTCAGTCTTCCGCTGTTTACTGTTGTTGGTTATTTTCAGCTTCCGCTATTGTATATATTTGTTTACATCCATTGTGTACTCTGCCATTGAGGGCATAGTTTCCCCACTATCACACCAAAGGCCCTCGCTTCTAGTTGGTATCCTCTGGTGTTCGAGGAAATGCGCTTGAGTCCATGTGACCAACCAGGTACTGGGTACCTATGGTTGGCTTTCAGAACCACGACATTACAACGTTCTATCAGATGGATTCTTTTCTCTTGACTTACTATTTAGAGTTTTTATCCAGGAATAGGAATGAATAGGTATTTGGAAATAAGTTGTGCTTGAGATTAGATTACTCGTGTACAGGGAAAAACCAATATACCTCATTATTGCAATTTTTCTGGTCTTTCAATTATTACAGTTGATTTTGTTTCACCTTGAGTGATTCACTTGATTTTTGTTGTCATTGTTAATGTTATTGAGGTTATATTTCAATTTCAACCCGATGAGATTATGGTATTCCATCTCATGCATCATATAGAAACTTCTTAGAAATAACATGTCATGCATTTTTGTCATGCCATATAGGATGAATTAGTTATTGCATGTTGTGGAGATAGATGATGTGTAAAATATGCATGATGTTGTGATAGTTTCCTGGATAGAAATACATGTTGTTTGATGAGGTATTGTATGTGTATAGGATTGATTGAATGAAGAACAAAATTTGGTTCTTGAGGTGTTATGGGTCCTCATTGACCGAAATTTGGTGGATCGTTGCACCATTCTCTTGTTTATAACTTGTATGGGATGCCAATCATTGATATGCGGGGAGTATGGGCCCTCACGGATCAGAATTTGGCATTTCCAAAGTTTGTTTTCGTGTTTTTCTGGGTCCCAAAGTAGTTTATGAGGATTACTATCTGAAAAAACCCAGAATACACGCCGTGTAATGTTAAGTATCCTCTATGTGTTCTTCTGTTCAAGAAGAAAATATTTTTCTTAAGTACACGTCGTGTACTTTATGTTCATGTCATGTAGTCTCTGACCATTTCATAGGCTATGTGGGAAGAGCAACAGGAAGCGAAATGTCTGGTGGAAACACGTCATCTCCGCACTGAATAGGCCGTGTTGTATAATCCAAGGAACCCGACTAGGTAGCTAACAACACGGGTCTGTGGAGTCTCTTCTTATACATGACATGTCCACCTTGAACACATCGTGTAGTCTAACTCAGGTACCCAACCGTGCCATGAACAAACATGGGTTCGTGTTATCCCTCCACGTACACATCGTGTCTGTCAGGAACACATCGTGTAGTTTGAGCCATGTGTCTGACCATGTCACTAACAACATGGGCTTGGTGAAGCTTGTCTAGTACACACTCTGTCTGCTATGAAAATGCCGTGTAGTCTTGTCATAGGAGAGTCGTGTGGCTTAACCATGTAGAAGGACCCGAGCAAGGAATGTGGATTCTAGTACACACCATGTTCAAGGACAACACACCGTGTGTTTTGGGGTGTTACATGACAAGTTGTGGCGGGAGTACATGCCCATGTGAATGATTTATGGGAACACGCCGTGTAGGGGAAATACACGCCGTGTAGTCATTTTTTTCTTAACATGAAAGCTTTATTTCTCCAGTTTTCTCCTTTTGACTTTATCCTTCAGTCATTGATACTCTTGAATCTAAGTGTGCATTTGACCTTTCAGAATTATGCCACCTAGATGTCCATTGATTGGCCGCCAGTTGTAGGGAAATGATCAGACTCTTGATATGAATGATTAGGGACTTCCTATAGATCCTCCTGTTGTTCTAGTCTTGTCACTAGTAGTTATACCAGTTGCAGGTAACGATATGCAGCTTAAGGAGGGTTTTTTAGGATGATTTAGACTTCCTAGGGATCGCTGCCTCCTACCCCATCGATGGAATATTTGACTTGGGTTTTACAGTAGTAGCATCTCCCCACCTTCTCAAGGGAGGGAGGACCACAGGCTGTAGAGTAGTTGTTCGAAGCCACACTGATGATCTTTGAGCATCTCGAGGTACCACCAGATAGGAGGGTAGTGCTTGTAACATATATGCTTCGAGACTTTACAAATATGTGTTGGTATTTCATCTCTCAGGCGGGTCGCCACCATAATATTGCTTGGGAGGACTTCCAGTATATCTTTTTCGATTAATTCTACCCAGAGACCTGGAGGGATGATCGAGCCTTGGACTTCATGAGCTTGGATCAGGCTACCCCTTCTATGATGGAGTATTCTTCTCGCTTCACGGAGCTGCATCATTTCACACTTATTACAACAGGTTATGAGTTGTTCTCGGCTAGGAAGTTTGAGGACGGTATGAGGAAGGAGATCAATTCCCAGGTGAACATATTTCGGTTGACTTCGATATCCTCTATCATCAACCAGACGCAGATTATGGAGTGCGATTGGAGGGATTCTGGAGCTATGAGCTAGGGCGGTTCAACATCCAGAGATAGTGATCCGCTAGATAATAGCAGGAAGCATCGCAGGGAGGCTGAATGAGAAGATCAAAGCAGGTATGATGCATCTTCTGGTCGCCAGGTGGTGTGAAACAAGTGTAGGAGAAGCAAGAATATGAGGCCACATTTCCTGAGAGACCCAGTGGAGTTCCGATCTTTCGGCAAGAGAGATCACCATGAGTTATTTTGTCAGTTCTTCTCACCATTAGCTGGTGATATGTGTTCTTCTAGGACCCCTCATTTAGGTGCAGCACCACTATCATCTCACCAGTCTAGGAACTAGAGTTCTTCTAGCCGTTTATGCTAAGGTGGAGGTCATGGTCGTGGTAGCCAATCATCCAGTTTTCAGTGACATTAGGGTGGCTGAGCTCAGAGTGGTCAGGTAGAGTCCCAGGGCCGCAGTACATTCCAGACATTGGCTATGGAGCAGACCGAGCAGGATCAGGATCCCTAACCTTCTATCATTTGAGGTACGATCTTAGTAGCCTCAGTCTTAGCATATTTTCTATTTGATATAGGGGATTCCCAAAACATTATATTTGTTTCTGTCATGGGGACCCTTGGACTCTATATCTTTTCTTCTGCTGATATCTTGACACTAAACACATTGTTGGGGACTAGAACAGCTAGTGTACATCAGTGCATGGAGTGCTCTCTACAGGTTGGTGGATATCACTTCTCATGCGACCTATATGTCCTAGAGATGACATGCTATGATTTCAATCTCGAGATGGACTAGAATGTTCCATTACAGGTAGTCGTCGACTGTTATCACTACAGGGTGAGCTACACGTCATTGGAAGGTGAATCTTTTCTTCATAAGGGAAAATGGGATGTCCAGGCGAGCAGAGCGGTACCCGAGAATCATGTGTAGGGAGGAGTTACAGCCTAGATTTCTAGTCTGTATCTAGATGACCAGAGGAAATCAAAGTTGCAATTTACTCTAATGGTGGATCATTTCAAGGATGCCTTTCCAATGGACTTTTTAGGTTTTCCTCCTGAGCAGGAGGTAGACTTTTCTATTGATCTTGTGTTAGGAGCATCATCGGTGTCCATTCCTCCTTATAGGATGGCTACACCAAAGTTACATGAGATCAAGACTCATTTGGAAGAGTTATAGGAAAAGGGTTTCATCTGACCCAGTACTTCTCCTTGGGGTTCACCTATCCCGTTTTCAAAGAAGGCAGACAGAACCCTCTGGCCTTGTGTGGACTATCGGAAGTTCAACCAGTTGACGGTTGAGAACCGATATCCCTTGCCAAGGATTTATGATCTCTTTGATCAGATTCAAGGAGCGTGGGAGTTCTCAAATATAGAATTGAGGTCCGGTTATCATCAGTTACGTGTTTGACCATCAGATATACCTATTACAGCCTTCAGGAGTAGGTATGGTCTATACGAGTACTTAGTTATGTCGTTCGGTCTCACGAACATGCCTGCAGTTTTCATGGCACTGATGAAAAGAGTGTTCCATACATATGTGAATTCTTTCATGGTGGTCTTCGTGGATGTTATCTTTGTGTACCCTCACACTCAACATGACCATGCTACCCATTTTGAGATCATTTTGAGTACACTGAGAGGGAATCAGTTATATGCTAAGCTGTCGAAGTGAAACTTTTGGATGGACCAGATTCACTTCTTGGTTCACGTTATTTCAGAGAAAGGGGTATCAATAGACCCAGAGGATGTGAGAGATGTAGTTTACTGGAAGAACCCGAAGAACGTCTTTGAGGTTTGAAGATTTATTGGGCTGGCTGGACACTACATATGTTTTATACAGTAATTTTACGACTTACCAGCACCACTGACGGGTCTCACTAAAAAGGGTGCGAAATTCTTATGGTCAGATTCTTGTGAGTCAACCTTTCAAAAGGTGAAAGGGAGAATGACTTCAGTAGCAGTACTAGTCTTCCCAAAACCAGGCAAGATCTATACCGTTTAATAAGATGCATTAGGTATCGGGCTGGGAGATGTTCTTATGCAGGGAGATGGAGTCACTACGTATGGCTCTCTGCAGTTGAAGCCACATGAAGTAACTACCCAACGCATGATCTAGAGTTGGCGGCTGTTGTTCATGCCTTATACTATTGGAGACATTATCTTTTAGGAGAGAATTTTGTGATTTTCACCGACCACAATAGTCTAAAGTACATTTTCACTCATCATGATCTGAATTTGAGATAGTGAAGGTGGGTCCAGTAATTGAAATCCTTTGATTTTGAGCTTTCCTATATGCCTGGGAAAGGAAACGCAGTGGCTGATCCATTGAGAAGAAGGACTCAGATACAGGTATTTCAGGAGGACAACAGTGAGTGGAAGCTTATGACTCTGTTCTCTGATATGCATTTGGATGTGCAAGATATTCAAGGGTAGATGTTTCTTTCTTCTGTATCTGTTACCTCTACCGTTCTTTATCATGTATGAATGAGGAAACTATAATATTCTAAAGGCCTAGTCCTACGGGAAAACATGTCTGAAGAGGACACTATTCCTGGGTGGACCATAAGAAAGGACTCTATTCCTGGTTGTTTCTTGATCTAGTTTAGAACACCACTTTTTATGAACAGATCATGTGAACCTAGAATAGCTTCAATGTATAATAAGAACCAGTTTGGCACTGATAGTTAACGTACAGACCAGTGGCCCATAGTAGGGGAATATATATGGGTTTATTGCTATGGGATTTATCCCCTTGGTCTATCAGAAGTTAGGGTGGTCATGAATTTGTTCATTTTTTTCGTCATCCATGTTATGCTTTTCAAGATGGGGTATCTTGTATTATTATATTTTGGTTATCCTCTATGTTCAAAGGATTTCTTGTGTTCCTCCAATGGTTGTACCTTTAGTGTCAATTCACACATTATGTGGAATCATGATCTTGTTCTTGGTTTTGGTAATTTTTTTGGTAAATTGTGAACATGCTATTTTTTAAAAAAGGATTTCAAGAAAAATGGTTTGGAAAGAATAATAACACTCCCCTTTATTACTTTTATAAAAAATAAACCATTCCAATTTGTTTCCCTTTTTACTTCTCACCTTGATCATTTTTTAAATTAATAGGGAAGTGTATTATGATTGGTTGTTTTAAAATGAAAATTGTAGAAATCATAAATTTATATTTGGTTGTTCAATATTGAAATTGATGTTTTTTAATTTAAATCATGTGCATTAGGAATAGAATTAATGGTGTATACCTACTGAGTTTAATACTCCCAGCTATAGTTTCTTTTCTATTTAAAAACATCTATGGGTTTTGGATTTAGTATGTTTGACTTGTGAGATGGTTGATAATTGAGTTTGAGTTTGAATTGAGGGGTCATATAAAGATAGTGGTTCTTCAGTTCGGTAATTCAAGTTGGGTAGTTCAGTTTTATTTTAATATTCCTATTTAAATGATATTGAATAAAGATTTTTCTTATATTGAACTGCAAGTGAATCTTGCTTTTGATTAGATTAAATTTTATTATTGGGTGAAATTGTTCCCTTGTTGTACCTTATTGATGACTATGGTGCTTCTCGCCGGCCCGAGAGGATTGGGATATCCTCTCAGGCATCACCACATATCAACTTGGGTGACAGGTTTAGGGTCAACCCGGGTTGGTTTATGAAAGGGTAATTATTTTCTTTATGAATTATCATTGATTTAAAAATGTGGAACACATATTTAGGTGCATTAAATGAATTTTATTGGTGGTATCATAATTATATTGAACTCTAATGAATTGGGAAATATTTAGTTTCATGAGATGCCATTTATCTGATTAGGGAGTGAAACTAATCCATTATGTGACCTTGTCTGTCATGTGATGTTGTCCCAACAGTTCTCCTTGACGTATTTTAGGTCATTACCCATGTTAATTCTATATTTACTATGACTCCATAAAATTGTGACATAATTTTTTGTACATTATGTTCCCTATGATTACTCTTTTTCCTCATCTTTTATGATATTATGTTATACCTCTGACTCACATGTTATGCTTCCTTATCATGTTTATTTATTCAATGTGCATTTTATCTCAACCCTTTTTTCTATGTATTATCTAGGTTATCTCATACTGATATTGATCAAATGTATGGGATAATTATGGAGAATAAAATTAAATGTTTTATTTTAGTATCACTTCAATGAATTATTAACCTAGTATTCAATGACAGTACTCCTCAGTATATTTGGATCTTAATTAATGGATGATTATGTTAAAATTCATGTAATTATAAATATAAAGATGTTTAGTCACCATTGTTTGTATCATAGTAAAGGTTTATTTTACATTTTGAGTCGATGACAATAAAACCTTAGTGATAACCATGTGGTTATGTCTATGCATAATTTTATGGGTAAGCCTATGACTATGAAAAAATATTGGAATTATATTGAAATATAGTGTGATAAATTTCAATGAAATTACATCCCTATATGGATACTAATACATGGATATGGATATTTCACAATTATACATATGGGTAATAACTATGAAAATATAACACTGATTTAGACTCAATCATAAAATAGAGCATGACAATGAGGATTTCTACACGCCAGGTTTGATACTCCTTGGGGATATGCTATTGAAATTCATAACCTCTTTATGAACAATTTTGAAGGACTTGAAAAAGTTACTAAAAACCTAAATAGTAACATTACCATGGATAAACTATATTTAATCCTTGTGAATCATATGTCATGATATTTGTATTATATAAATGTTATTCCTAGAATGTTTATAAATTTACATTTTTTATTTGTATTAGTAATTGTATTCTCGTCTTGTTTTTCTTCTTCACGTTCATAGAGGAAAATAGGAGAATTCATTCCAATAACCATTGTGATGGGAGTTGTGATGATTTTAAAAATTATGCTCCCAACCATGTAGGAATGACTCTTAGGCATCTAGTTATTTGAGAAAATAATATCTCTTGAATTATGATTAACAACTTTAAAATATATTAACATTTAGACACATCAAAGAAGATAAGGATGATGTCTCATGTATGTTCTTTTGTTAAAGATTAAAAATAAAAGAAGATTAAATTTCTTTCATGTAAAATATTTGGAAAGAGGAACCTTGTAAAATAACATAAAGTAACTAGAATGCACATTATTTCTAGTATAAGAGGTCACAAAGTAGTTCATTTCTAAAGAAAAAAAAGAGTATAGTTGAAAAAACATAGTAAAAAATCTACTTAAGGCCCCACTAACATTTCAATGTCATATATGTGGAGACCTAGGTCATTATCTATGTCAATAGCCTAACCCATGGATTTATTACTATGATAATATGTTATGAAAACCATTTGTGTGTCATGATTGATGATTTAAGGTTTCAAAATTGTAGTATCATGTTATTGAAGTGTTTTAATTAATGGTATAATTAATCATTAAAGGATTGTTCTGAAGTATTTTTTATTTAAGTATTTTTGAGAATATGATTAATTATACAAATTAACTACAAATACTATTTATTGAGGTGATTTTATATGGAAAAAACATGATTGACTAAATTATAATATCTAGGATGTACATAATGTTGATGTAATTATATTAAATTAAGATTATTTCATTAAGAGGAAAATAGTTTATGTAGACAAATTTTGTTATTATAAAAATTGATTTTTTTGATTAATTTTTCTTTTAGAATTTTGATCTTATTTATGTGAATGTTATAGAAATTATATAAATATTTATTTAGTATACTTCAAATAGGCATTCCAAGTGACAACCAATGAATCAGGTAAGGTAGTGGGGCTTGATCCACATTTGAATGCCAACAAGTGTGGAATGCCTACCAATGGCCTACTTGATTTATTGGTTAGTATGACATTGTTTTTAATTAAATTATTTTTTGGAAAATTATTACGTTGATTTTGAGAAAAACTATTTGTGGATCAAATATTGTTGTAGTTTTAGGATTTTATGGTGAATAATTTTATTTTTTGGAAATGTTTTATCACGTTAATATATATATATATATATATAAACAAAATATTTAACGTAATGAAATATTTTGAAAAAACTATTATGTTTTTTTCGATGTATCTTGAAGGGTATGAGATATAAATTGAGGTTAAATCCTTATTTCATGTTGATGTTTTTGAGGTTGTTTGGGATATAGGGTTTCTTATTTATGGAATTATATATATTAGACCTGTAGTTTTATTGATGAATTTCATACATTAATATATTCAATATTCATTTTACGTATTATCATACCTTGTGGTAACTATTTTTGTTTTAATAAAGTTAACAACAATATGTTGTTACCCTTTTATAAATATTAGGATATATTAAAAGATAATTTTAGTGATTTAGGCATAAAAGAATTTATGTTGGATATTCATTCCATGGAGTAAGACGTGAATTCAAAATTTATTAAAGCACAATGAATAGATAAAAATGTGTTTATGAAATAAAAACGTATCATGTATGAATATTTTTCTGGTCTCTTTTATTATGATATAAAAAAAATAATACCTTCACTCTAGGAAAAGAATTAAAAAAAATATTCTATTAAATTCATATATGATGAATCAATGGTATACTAATTCATTATAGTTTTTTATTTTTTTGTTTTTAACATTCCATCGATGATTCATTTTATTGTCATCAATTATCTATATCACTCTGCATGATTATTGATGGTCTTCTTATAAATAAATTTTATAACATACCAAAAAAAGTTCTCATATGTGTAATCCTCGTTATGCAATGACCATCACATCCCCCTTTACCTCTTTTAATAATAATTTTATTAACCCATTTTACTATGTGTGTTTTCCACAATAGAAGTTTCAAATTTTAAACCCTTAATTACGGAGAAAAATATTAAATTATGGGGATAAAATTTATCTAAGGGTGGTATAATTTAGAGCAGATATAATTTGTAATATTTATATCTTTATATAAATTTTATTTTAGGATATATTTCATTTCAGGCAACATTGAGTATAAAAAAACTGAGATATAATATTAAAATGTTATTATTTGAACTGGACCAATATAAATTATCTATTAAATTGGAATGTATGAATAATATTAACTAATTTATGGAATATATATAAAGGTTTTAATTAATATATATATATAATGTTAATAAATAAACGTACAAATTTTATAATTATATTTTACTTTATAAAAAATATGTTTCATTCCAAAATGATTTTTAACTAATTTTATAATAAAATATTATAACTATTTCTAGGAATTTTTAGAAATGTTATTTTATAAATTAGAATCCATTTTTAAAAAGTATATTTATATTAAATTTGGTTCAAATTTGGGGATTTTGTTGTAAAATATTGTTTTTTGGTGAATAATGAAAAATAAATTTTTTTTAAAACATTCAATTCTTTGGATACATTAATTTATATAAAAGTCCCATTATTATTTTAATTTGGTTTAAAACTATTATAATTAATATTTTATACATATAATCAAATCACCATTACATTATAACTTGGTTTAAATTTATTTTTAGGCATAAAATGCATTTTTCCAAAAACTATTTTAAGGTGCATAATTTTTCTCCAATTTAAGTAATTAAAAAACCCCTAATGAGGAATGATAAAAAATAAAATTAATGATTATATATTAATTAATAATAATTTTAATTAATTTTAATATGATTAAATTATATATATTTATTTTATGATCATCTAATTATTGGAAAAAGTAGTTCTTCAAAAATCATTTTTTCTGATGTGTTTGTGTGTTTAATTTTAAAGAAAACAGTTCCAATTATTTGAATTGAAATATAAAAAATGGATTAAATATTTATAATCAGAATAATTTATATTTTATAACCTGGTTAACATAATTTTTTTAAAAAATGAATAGTAAAATCGTATTAAATAGTTTCCTTGAAAAAAAATTTAAATAGTAAAATTGTGTAACCTTAGAGGTAAAGAAGATGACATGTTTAAACCATTTTAATTTTAAATTTTATAGGTGTGTCTAATAATTATATCTTATCCACTACATTATTTTTACATGTTGAAGTCACTTAGAACTGACATCCCATTATAGAATGTGGTTATGTTTTTAAAAGAATGTCACTCCTCCCCAACTATAAACGGGAACCCCTTCCCCAAAATTATTCACACATATCAAACCTTTTGGATTGACCAAACCCAGAAAAAATATGTCCCTAATATCCTCATATGCATTCTTGATCATTTTTTCTTCCTAGAAACCAACCTTAGTTTTTTTAAAAAGATATACAAAGGGGGTTCCTCGAAGCTAAGGTAACCGTACTCAATGAGCTCATCATCCATCGTCCATTTACACCTTTAACTATAAAATAAAAATTCTAATATAATACAACAAATATCATCAATATAATATAATTTTATAATTTTAATTTAATAATATTCATCCATTTCATCTTCTATCAAATGAGAAATGAAACCACCATTCATGTGTATGGAGAACTATTGCCCTATGAATCGATGTAATTTTTTCCCTCATCACCTATAAAGGTAGTCCATAAGGATGATTTTAATTTTTATATATAATATTTTTGACACATTACTCACTCTCTAAGTGTAATATATCATATAATTTCTTCCCTAAACATCCATTGAGAAAAGATAACACCATTTCTGTGTATGACGGACCGCTACCTCACGGAGAGATGTGATTCAATGTTTTTATTTCCATGTCACATGGATAGTATATGAAATTGTATTTAATGAAATAAAAATATATTTGAAATGTAATTATATATTTTTAAATATTATATAACACTTACCATATTTGAAACATGATTATTGAAAAATGGAAATGTTACACATGCATACATACGACCTACAGTCTCTATGATTATAATGTAATTCATTTTCTGTAACAACAATTCATGATTATTTTTAAATGTAAAAATGATTTTAATATTTTTAAAAACTTATGTATTATTATTCTAGATATTATAGAATAAATACTCCTTTGAAAATGGTCAACACACTAATGTTGTTTGGAGATTTTTAACTGATCATCCTCAAAAAACCTGATGTGGACATAAATTATTAAGTAATTAAATAATTAATTAAAATAAATTTGTTAAATGATTTATATATAAGGTATTAATCATTAAAAATATAATTAATAAAATAAATAATTTATATTGGTTCATTTTAAAGGAGATAAAATACATAATTGACAAGAATAGACTCAAGGTAAGGGTTTCCATGTCAAAACTTCCTTCTCTGAGACTCATATTTATTTGTAGATGTAATTTATTTTTTAATTTATATATACTCTTAATATTAATATTATTTAATTAATCCTTCATTTAGAATGGTATTTAATGATTTAATTCCCTTACTTGACTCGTGGGGGTAATGATTCAAACATTACCAAAGTGGTAATGGTTTTTGCATACACCTCATTTAAATAAGGATAGTTTATACTTGAATTTAAATTGATGAAAATTAGTTTACCAACAAATCAAAAAAATCATTTTCTTATCCATAATTTATTTTTTTAATTTTCACATAATATTACTATTTTCATCACTTAGGTACTTAAAATAATTGAGAATTGGGTTTTAAGAAAATATTACATCTATTTTACTTCTAAGTAAAAAATTATTTCCCATCCAAATCCATGTTTAAAAAAAATAATTAGTTTCTATAATATTTTAAAATTATTTAGTAATTAAAATTTTCTTATGTTTTAGTTTTAATTTGTTTTGTAAAAAATAATCCTCCAATAGTTCTCAAAACGATGTACATTTTGATTTTTTTACATAATGATAAAGGAAAGTTTTATATATTTTACAGATGGTAAATAGTTTCCTATTGTCAATTTCGTTTTAGATTCATTATTATATTTCCAAGGATATTTTTAAAGAAAATTATTCTTATTTTTTTTTTAATTTTAGTTTTTCAAAAGTTATTTTTAAACTGGAAAGCTTATTTTTTTAAAGAATGTTTTTTCTAATTTTTTTACAAGTATTTTGACTCAAAAATTTAACATCCTTTAATGTTATAGAATTAATATAAAATATTTATATATTATTCTTACATGTATACCTTTTTGAATCACTCGTCATTTGAAGGGGTTATACATGACTTATGACCATTTCTCATATCCCTTCATTATGAAATTTTGTTTGATTATTAAATAAGGAAACAATATGTAACCAATTTTATTTCCATGGTCAATTTTTTATTTTATTCATCATGACTAATTTCATTATGTAAAACACATATTCATGTACATGAAATGAATGTGATAGGTGGTCCCAAAATTATATTTCCCTATAATGAATTATGTAATGTTTAGTCTCATGATACATCATTTATATGATTATGGAGTTATCCTAATCTATTATGGGACTCATTCCGTCATCTGAAATTTTACTACTAGGCAGCCTTACCTTTTTCTTCTGTCATTCCTTGTGTTTCATCAACATTTCCTATGATTCAATGATATTATGAAACCATTTTATCATCTCATGTCATTCGACCTGATAAAATTCCATAGGAATTTAACAATTTTCATTTATTCGATGGTTCGTTTTACAAACCATGTTTTGGAATGAAATTTAACGAGTTTGAACTATTCAAGGTGTTTTTGATACTTGGATAAAATCTTGAGGTTTCCCACAATTGTCTCATTGTGTTTTGGGAGCATTGAGTATAATTTCCCAACCTAGGGTCCACTTAACCCACGTCTTAATCCAGTGGGTCACATAGGCTCAAGATCACCTCCCCATATTCCAACGGTTACTGACTAGTAGCAAGAGTGTAATGGTGGTCAAAAAATAGTATAAAATCATGTCAGAGTATCAAAACATATACAATCAATAAACAAAACTAGAATCATAATATAAATAGATAGAGTCAATAAGGTGAATATGAATAAATTGAAAACTAAATATGAAAGCAATGGATGATAGAAAACTAACCAAATGTTAATAATAATCAAAATTCTCTATTGTAGTGTTTGATATGTGGATTCCTGAAATGATATAACACAAAAACGAAAATTCAGATACAATAATTTAATATAATATAACATAGATTACAAAAAAGAAAGAAACTTATCCATAAGTATCTCAAGCCTATGATTGATCCACTTCTCATAAGCTTAAACTATAGAAACTATTTTCAACCACCTGAACTAGGGAAATTTCCCTCATCTATACCTTTATCAATATAATATTCTCATGTTCCAGAGTCATATCAAGAAGGGTGTGACATAGAAAACTAAGTATACCACCACCAATGGGGTTTACGGCTAATCCAACATTTCTTGTATCCAAACAGTGTGCATGCAGTATTAATTAATTAACAATGAAGAATAAATAAATCACTCAGCTGCTTCGGCTCGTTTCTGTTATAAAAGTCTAATCAATCAATATATATAAAATAGTAATATATATATATATTAAAATTATATATATTGAGTAAATATATATGAAACAAGTTCGTTCGGACATAAGTGGTTGTACACCTAAATACTAGTCTACGGATGAAACAAGGAATAACTCAGAAATCCATTGCCATTCCGAAGATCCTACAAGATCATTAAATATGATAAATTACCTACATCCCAATAGAATGAGAGATTCCATGAAAAAAAACTTGGGATAGTGAATGAGACACCATGGAATCACTCTCATCATGTAATGTTGAATGTAAGGCCCATCCCCCATATACTATAACTGGTTTGTATTTTCATACTCCATTACTAATGTAAGGGAGCTAGATTATCCACCATGCTCAATGGTCCCCTACCACCATATCACATCCCATATAAAGGCATCATCAGATATATAATATAATTCATGTTTAAAAACCTCTCATGAATCTTATTCATTAATCCCATATATATAAGAGGAAAAATCACATGTATCAATCAATACAAGAGGCATTTCCTATCATATATCCCGTTAGTTAAATTCAATTCTATTTTGAGCATTACTACTTCAATAATCATTTTTATCCAATAAGAAAAAGGAATGGTTTACACATCCTATATATTTACACCATTTTATCCATTAAATTCATTATAATAAAGCAAATCTCTAAGGAATTATCCATTTCAATCAATTAAATCCTTTCAATTGATAGAAACTTGAAAAATCCATTTATAATGTTCAGTTGGCCTTTAGAAGGTGACATATCTTAAAAAGAAGTAGTCTACTTGTTAAATTATAGGACTATGATGAAAAAAAATATAATATGTTCCTTGGGATTCATGTAATAGTAATGTATGAAATCAAATTTATTTTTAGAACAATGTTTTTATAAAATTAGGAGTTTTGGGAACTTTGGGAAAATTGGGAAAAAATAGCCAATTTTACTTTGCACACCCATTGGGTGACCATATAAGTTGTATACATCCTATAAACTTCCAAGAATGAATCAATATGAAAATTATAAGATGAAATTGTCAATAATACATAAATACTTTAATATAGATTGGATGATTAGTAAAACCCATCGTGTAACACAATGACATAACTATGAGATGAAAAAACACAAAGTGATAAGGACATGACCACCGTCCTCAATGACATAGATGTCGCCTTACTCGATATAGGCCTTATATTTATAGTCGGTAGAAAGATATATGAGATATTAAGAACTATCCTAAAAATATGGAATATGAGCTTGAATATAAATAGTGAAATATATCCAATGAAAATCTTAGATAGGAGGTATGAGACCAAGGGAGCTTGCCAAGATGGATCCAATGCTTCTAGAGGATTCAATAATGGACATCATAGGTAGAAGCAAAATTAATTACTAGTTGAGGACATTGGGATATCAAAATAAGAGAAAACATATGCTTCATCCATTAGATAAGCCAAATAGATGTAGAAATGGGGTTTAGTTTAGGTGGGGGCAAAATGATTTTTCACCCCAAAATATCAAAGAGAATAGTTTAGGTGCACAGCTTGAAAACCATTCACAAATCCTATAAAAATACTCCATTAAAACCCCTTAAGAATCATATATTTTTGTGCCTTATCCCAAATGGTTTCAAAAAAACCATACATCCTATAGGTTCCAACTGTCTCCAACAGCATTGTTTTAGGAAAATGTTTTTCTTGGCCAATGCGATTATAACTACACATGCAGCCTAGTTCTTTAGCCCATTTTCCTGAACTCAAGGCACCGAACAAGCGTCATATTATATGTAGACCTTATTTATGCCGTATTACACATTATAGATGACATATTAGAGGATTGAAAAAAAATATTTGTACCTTCATGAAAAGATGGGTTTTTAAAACCACCCCTCCTTAAAGAAACTCATTCCTGAGTTAGCCTTCAGATGGAAAAGAGGTATCATATAGAATAAGTTCTATCTACTAAGATCATATATCATTTTACCATTCCTACGTCTTATCTTGTACTCTATGGTGCTTCCATAGCACCCATACATGAGGAACTGACCTACCTCAGAGTGTCATCATTCTTCGATCCTCTATAAAAACTAGATAATAATTTAATGAATAATTCACAACCAATTAATCCTTTTCATGTTTAAAGATGTGTGAAGGGTCTAGATAATATTGGTTAAGCTATGATACTTGAAAGACATCATGCATAGGCCTATATCTTTGAGTAAGTGACAACTGGCAGGCTACTGGTCTGATATGTTTCACAACCTCAGAGGGTAAAATGAACCTCGATGAGAGATCACCCTAATTGTGAATAGGTATACACCCAAAAATAAGAAATAATCACAAGAAAACCTGGTCTCTGACCATGAAATCCACATGTTGTCGAAATCTATTGGCATATGACTGCTCACTAGACTGAGTTGTATACCTGTGATTCCTGATCCAATTGACCTACAATGTTGTCTCCTGGATGAGACATATTCCAATCATATAATCTACCTCTACCTCTATCTAGTACAAATGCGAGTTGAAAGACCTACCATATAATTATTTAAAATGATCCCTCTTGATGGTAGCCTGAAGTTTGTTGTTATAAGTGAACCCAATATGGGGAATGTGCTTCTCCCTTGAACCTCCAAAGTCAAGGACACACACATAAAGCATGTCCTCTAGAACAAGAATCACACGCTCCATATTTACATCATTCATTAGGTGATAGGTTGTACATAGAAGTACCTCTTAACCCAAGGACTTATGAAACCCCTACCAGAATCATGACATGAAACGAGTGTCTGTATAATAAATTATAGAACATGGAGCTTCATGAAGATAAAAAACCTTTATAAATTACATCCTTCCTAAATCATCTATTGATAAGGTATCTTTCACTAGTAAAAAGGGTGATACATTTTCCATATGATCATAGAAAACCAACACTAAAACATTTCCATGAGTTGATCTAGGTAAACTAGTCACAAAGTCCATCGATAGGTAATCTCATTTCCACTCGGGAATGGAAAATAGCCATAGAATATTTTTCATATGTTGATGCTATTCCTTCACCTACAGATAGACGGAATACTAATTTTTAAAACATTAAATCATTTATTTCATAATAGTCCACTGATACAGGAACCATAGGTCTTGATTAATTTTGGAGACCTTCGGGTCTTACAATGATAAGGGTTCCCATTCAACCCTTAAAAAGGGGATTATCAAAAAATGAATAAAAAAACAATGACCTTTGGTCCATATAGGAATCATCATTAGAAACTCTTTCCCTTAGTTAGTGGCCTTCAGGATCAAATAGTTTTCTTGAAGTCACCCATTCTAGAAGAGTAAAGGTTACTACGAATGACGATTGGATAGTCTGACCGTGGTCCTCCAAAACCTCAACATTCATCTCTATGAATAAGTCTGAATATGACATTCACCACCAGATTCTTAAACCACCTATATTTGAGTCTTTTGACTCATATCATTAGCTACATAATTTACTTCACTAGGTGTGTATGAAATATAAAAATCAAATGGTTGTAAGTACTCCGCCCACCTACATTTCCTTAGATTTAGATCCCTCCATGTGAAGATGTAATGTAGGAATATTTTATAAGTGAACACAAAAAATATCCCTCTATGTAGACAGTGTCTCCAACAATGTAAATAATGAACCATGACAGCAAGATCAGGGACATGCGTTATGTAATTCTGCCCATGGGGTCTCAACTGTTGAGACCCATACATGATAGATAACTCTTCCTATATCAAAGAAACATGAAGAAAAATACATAAAACATAATTATATACAATATAATCCATTTGTAGCTCTTGAATAATCAGTACGAGTGTTGAAGTCAAACGAACCTTCAGCTCCTCAAAGGAAATTTCACAAGATTCTAGCCATATGAATTTGACAACATTTCTCAAGCCAGTAATAGGAATTTCAAGGTGTGATAATTCCTATATGAAGATATTATAATATCCAGTTATACAAAAGAAACACTAAATGTAAAATAATTTCATGTAATATTCCTAGGAAACTATAGCTCCCACATTCCCTCAGTCTATTGAAACTACTGAATCTAAGATGATATGACCCATGAAGTGGAATTAATCGACCAACTATGGAATTTATTAATATTATCATAATTTTACTTCTCACTCATTGTATTCAACATGATATCAATATTGTTTTAATGGTCATGGATTATTATAGGATAATCTTAGATATCATCATTAAATACAAGTGAAATTGAATATAGATAAGGGTGGAAAAACAGATTCATAAGATCCATGATTACTGAAGGTGTGTTCGTGAGTCCAAGAGACAGAACCAAGAAATAGTATAAACTATACTGACTTATGAATGCTCTGTGAGGTATGTATAAAGTCATGACATGAACCTGATGAGATCTCATCCTTAGATCTATCATTGAAAAAAAAAATCTCATCAAATATGATCAAAGAAGTCGTCTATTCTAGATAGTGGATACCAATTCTTGGTAGGGAACTAATTTAAATATTGGTAATCAATACAATGACTAAGGGTACCATCTTCCTTCTTGGAGAAAAGGACTAGTGAACCCCAAAGAGATGTGATGGGTAATTCTAACCCTTTAGCATCTAGATCCTCCAATATCTTCTTAAGCTCCATATGCTCTCTAGGGTTCGTCCTATAAGAATAAATGGTTGTTGATTTTTCCACTGGATTAAGATTAATGGTAAACTATAAATCTATTAGTAGAGGTAGAATAGAATTTTTTTAGAAAATACATCTATGAAATTCTCTTATATGGTAGAAATAATAGTAGTTCACAACCCTATATCATTTCAAAAAAGAATGGTGATCTGAGCTATCAAACTACTACACATGTACTTCTTGGGTCTATCTCTGGTCACATTGACATCCCATCCGACCATATGCTTGTTCTAAACACACTATGGTGATTTAATCATCAACCTCTGATGATAACTACCAATATGGTATTGATAAGAAACTCACCATTTCATTTTAATGATTACATTAAATCCCATCATGTCGAAGATATATAGCTCCCATACCAAGAGATACTTGTTTATCTAAAGAGGACAATCCTTCCAATAGAAAAATCCATCATATAAGATACATAACATTGATTCTAGTATCATAACTTCAAAGAAGTGTCCAAAATCAAGTCCTAGACTCTCAATGACTTCCTCAGATATAAATGATTGAGATGCTCCATTGTTAAGAAAGAAAGACACTAATGTTGAGGCTACTAAAATAGTACCTCATATAGTATAAGTTAAGGCACTATGAACATTTTATGTAGGCTATAATTCACTTAAATTTCATGAACCAGAAACCTGAGTCACTGGATGATAGCCCTAAGCAAGCCCAATTTTCTAGTATTGAAAGTGATAAGTTTGAATTCCTATACCTTTATAATAACCTTGGATTGATCAGCTGATGTTATTGTAGCTACAAGTATGACATGAGGGTACTGTTCTAGATCATGACTAAGGAGTAGGTGTAGATCCCTGCTCTCTAGGAACCAGAGGGAATTTCATATAGATATATTAATTATGGACAATCCAAAAAAAACCTCTATGCTTGACTAAATCACATGGTCATTATGGATTTGTATGCCCTATCTTCTCGCAATGGTGATAGATAATAAAACTATCTTCACTATAATCTTGATTTTTGTTATCCCCATGAGTATCCTTAAAGTGCCTCTATAGCATGGAAGATGAACCACTAATATCTCTAGGTACCCAATTTTCTATCACTCATCCCATAAGTTCTTCTCGACAATAAGGTCATGGTTGATGAATATATTAATGTTTTTTAACCTAAACACTTTGACCTACAATTGAATGACATATAAAAACCCATCCTCAAATCTTATGATGGTAATAAGATCATTACCTTCTAAAAATGGATAAAATCACTACATCTCTTTGTAAAGAGAAGAATAATCCATGATAAGTATTCTTATTTTCTATAGGTTATTTAATTATCATGACCTGTTATCCTTCTATGTTTAGTCATAAAAAATGTTCTGAAATTACTCTTGGACCATTAAATGATAAAATTCTTCCTGGGTTATAACATCGCACCCCCGGATGGATTAATAATAAAAAAATATATGTAACCCTTTTCATTGGTAGAATTTATAGCTGATTGAGTTTAGCAATTGTCTCTTCGAGCCAATACTCTACAGCATGTGGTCCTCTATCCCATGAGAAGGTGGGAGGATACTACTGTTAAAACTCACGAGTCAACTATTCCATACTTGGGGCAAGTCGAACTACATCTTTCATCGAACTTAACATACATAAAGAACACAAACATAACTAGGTTCGGTTCCCATGCAATGTAATGGAAGAGATTCCATAGGATCCAATACAGAATCAATAACTGATAGCTCACAACCCGCCACATCAAGAGCATGGTTGTCAATGCCTTCACTGCGTGCGACTAGAGGAAATCCTGTTTAAAGGAAACTAAAACTATAAAAAATAGATCAAAACTAATTTAATCCACTCATATGATTTCATTCAACAAACTATGAATTTTATAAATATTTATTATAGAAAATACCATGCCCCTCTACATGCACCAAATTTTAGGACAAGGTAGTAGGAAGAGACCTGTAAAATTCATAAGAACATAAGTGACACCCGCTACATAGAACTAAGGATGAGTTTGGGTCTATGTCTTAGTGTAAAATATATTTAACATGGATATTCAAAAATTATAAGTTATGATACTTTTTGATTTATACCGTTACAAACTTTTAAATCGCTTTAAATTGTTAAAATACGTGTCTCATCTTTTTTAATCCTTAAGGTACCATACTCCTTAAGAACCAAAATATGGAATCTACTGAACTAACACCATAACACATTCCATCCCATTTGAAAAATGGCTCTTTTCTCAGCATGCCCTAATTGAAATCTAAAGATGTATTCTTTACCATATTCAGATAAATAACTTTAGGTTATGGTATACACATTATGTATCAATACTTTTTTCCAATCCCTTCATGAAGTGTCAGAATAGTTCAATAAATATTCAATGCCCAAAAAATATGTAACAAGAATATTCACACTGAATATAAATAGATAATTTAGAAATACATGACTTATTAATCATATTATACTTATAATGATGCATGATCTATTGAACACCCCTCATTTTCCTGGTCCATAATAAAGAATTAATAAATTGAGTAATATCAATATCGAACACATCATAAAGAAAATTAATACTCCAATGAATAAGTTGCATCCAATATAAATATCATTATCAACAACATCAATTTCTAAATCCAGAAAATTTGGGTTTCCCCTATACATCAGTTAGCTACATCTAGAAACATGTTCAATTTCAAATTCTGTTAACTTCTAGTCTCATGTATAATGCCCAACATTTATGACAATGAAAAACAAAGGCTAATATACCACTTTATAACATCCATTCACAGGGTCCACTTAACATGTGCCCCATACTGGTGGGTCAAATGGCCTCAAATGTGCCACCCCATATACCGGAGGCTACTAACTAGCAACGAGGGTGTAAAGTTGTTATAATGGAGACACTATACCCTCATGACAGTGTATCATAGCTGATACAATCAATATTAAAAAACTATGAAAGTATAAAATAAGTAAACCTAGTTAATATTTAGTGGAAGTGTAAATAAAGAACTAAATATGCAAGCAGTGGAAGATAAATAAACTAAACAACTAATAATAACAATTAAAATCGTCCAAGGTAGTTTCTAATATATGGTTGTGTTTCCTTCTATAATAAAAAAAGAATATGTAGAAACACGCATCCTTTACAATAGTAACAAAAGACAAAAAGGGAAAAAACATATCAATAAGCCTCCTGAGCCTATGCCCGATCCTCTAATCCTAAGTTCCATGTATAGAAAATTGTATCAATAACATAGATTTGTTATCTTTCCTTTATCGATACCTATAACAATTTAGTCTTCTCAAGTACCAAATGCATCCTGTGCAGGGTGTGAGATAAAAATATCAATAGGCCACCACCAACAGAGTCTACATGTAATAGGGGTAGTTCCTATAACTATACAATGTAAAAAATATTAATTAATTAAAAATATGTAATAAATAAATCACCAGGCCAATCAGGTTCCATAAATATACATGATGACTTTACCTACATTGGCTCATTGTTGGAACGAAAGTATGAATAATAACTATATATATAATAGTAACATATATATTATGATTATATATATTTCATCCACCTATATTAACAAATTATGTGCGGATGTAAGTTCCCAAGTACATGGAATATTAGTTTATTGATATACTGGGGTGTAACATAGATATTCAAGACCAATCTTATAAACCTATAAACTCATACAATAGGGTCCATGTCCTACATCTTAATAGAGTGAGATATTCCATGAAACATCACTCAACATGATGAATGAGTCACCATGGAATCACACTAATCATGGAACGTGGTACCTAAATCCCATCTACGATATAGTATCATTTTTTTGAGATTCCAAAATCAACACCTGATTTATGGGAGAGTAATTAACCACCATGATTAATGACCCCTTACCATCATATCACCACCCATACAAAGGTGTGATAATATTTATAATATAAGTTCTAATAAAAAACATCTCATGAATCTTATTCATTAATTCCATATACATTAGTTTCATAAGATCATTTCTCTATCAATACATGATTTATTACCTCTCATATATCCCTTTAGTCAAATTCTATTCCATTTCGAGAAATACAATTTAAATAAGCATATGTAATGCATAAGAAAGAGGAATGTTTTAACCATACTATGCTTGGGGACCATTTATTCGATTATATTCCTTTTCATAAAGGAAATAAATCTTTCATTATCTATTTCATTCAATTCAAGCCTTTTAATTTACCAAAACAGAACAAATCTATTTATAAGGATAAATGGTTCATTAAAAGGTGACATAGCCAATAAAAAAAATTCTTGTTAAGGAAATTCAAATTATAATAGGTTGAATGCCAAATAATTGCCTTGAATCCATATAATACTAATGAATCAAAAGAAAATTTCATTTAAAAACAAATCAATTAGATACATTGGTGTTCTGGGCACTTTGGACCAATTGGCTAAAATGGACCATTTCACATGGAACACCCCTAGGGTGACCATATATGGTGAATACACCCTATAAAATACTAAACATGTATCAATAGGTTCATAATAATATGAAATGGTCAATTACACTAGAAGAATTAAATATATCATTGACACTCACCAAATGTCTGCATGCTACACAATGACATAGATATGAGATGAAAAAAATCAAAGGGAGAATGATCTGACCAGCTACCTCATGGAAGTAGACAATGACTCAGTTGATATTAGCATAATATTTGATGCCTGGTTGAAGTGATATGAGAAATGATAAAATTATGTTAAAATAGGTCATATGTGACAATTTCAAGATAGAACAACAAATATAAATGGAAACTTGTATAGGAGGTAAGAAACTAGGGGAGCTTACTGAGATGGGTCTAATGACTCCAACAGATTAAAGAATGGACACAAGAGGTAAAAATAACCTTAATGACTACATTATGATTTTGGGACCACAAAATAGGGTAAAAACCATGTTTTATCTACTAAAGATACCAAGGAGAAGGAGAAATGTGTTTATTTTTAAGTGGGTGGATGCCATTTTACCCCAAAATATCAAATAGAAGGTCCTAGATGCATAATTTTCAAAATGTGTGAGAAGAATCTATCCCAAACCCTTGAATCACAACATGGACATGCGCCTCGTCCCACATAGTTTCATACAAACCATTCATCCAACATGATTCCATTATCTTTAGCCTGATGGTTTCTGAAAAACCAAACAGCCTAGGCCACAAAGTTAAAACTAATCATGAAGCCTAGTTTTAGCCAATTTTTTTATAAATCTGGGCTCCATAAAAGCCCTAAACACTCCTCAAACCTTATTTAGTCCATATTACACATTAAAAATCATTATCTAAATGGTTAAAATTGAATAAATGATTCATATCATCGTGAACAGTTGGGTTGTTACACCGGGCCCCAAAAATCCTATGTTTCAGTGGTCTTGTATGGGAACATGGTTTGTCTGAATCCATAGGGCCCCCAACAAAAAACAATTTGGTCTAAATTAGGGGAGAAGCATGTGTCGCATGGTCTATTTATGGTCTACCCAAACCATGAAGATGATCTAGACAATTAGTGCCGCATAGGTAGTAACTCACATTATTCATTATACAATTGAAGTATGGTTAGGAAAACCATGCATGCGGGGTTTTCGAGGAAGTGGGTACCACACAGTTGGAACACAATTTAGAATATAGTGTATCTAAAACATTGAAACTAGTTTTTTTGTTAAATTACCCATTTAACATTATAAAATGTTTAAACATATTTTTTTCACCTCTCCTCAACCAATATTTTCTTTCTCTCCCCACTATGTGGGATCTTTTCCTCCCCCTCCATTGATTTTTTTCAATATCCTTTATCTGAAAACTAAATCACTCACTGTTGAAAGCATTTGATATAAAATGGTAAAATAATAAATCCTATATAATATATTTCAAGGATAATTTTTCTTATTCTTTACTAGTTTGGTGAGACTGATTTCACCATATTTTTATAGAATTGAGAGAATCTTTCAATTTCTTCCATTCTATGTCAAATTGATCCTTGATAATGAATGAGTGGAGCACTAATACATTGAGGTTGGTGGTCTAGGATCTTTCCCATCATGTCAATTCATTTTAAATAAAAATATTTCATTCCACTCTCGGAACCCTTCTGGTGATTCTTCATTCTTGTTTAATAAATTAATTAAAATGGCTTACCATGACCTATGTAACCTATTTTTATAAAGAAACACATTTGTGGGACGTTATATGGGTATTTTTCTACATATATTCTTGTTACCACCATAAATGGACTTTTCACCACTCATTAAATGGATAAATCATTTTGGGTGAGTCTTTATTTTCTAAAATAACTTCATCATTTAAATTTAAATATTATAAATGGATGTCTGGGATATCGGACCTTGAGCATAATGCCTCACAATTTATAATATAATTTATCATTTTTGATGCTTCACCAAATGTAACCTTTATTGTTTATACACATTGGTTGGATATATATGGTTATTTCCTAAAAGCGTGGCATTCCATGTATGTCATGTGCCCTTTGAGTTAAGTTTTTTTTCCAATGACTTTCCATTTTCAATATGCCTAATGAAATCAAGATTCTTAATTAAATGGGAGGTCATTACAGTTAAACCTATTATATATATACGCGTGTGTGTGTGTGTGCAAGTCTTATGTGATTGCTCCACATTAGGGTCAATGCTTATACAAGGTATTCTCATTTAGTGGCACCCTAGACTAATTCTCATGAATATCTGTTAGTACTAATGATGTCTTGTAAAAATATAATGGGTGATATCAACTATTATTGAGATGGGAAATCAGAGCATTTTCTATTTTTACCCCATTACGAGTGACACCAATTTCCTGTGGGAGGCCCCTTGGATTGTCTTGAATGCACGATTGGTTAGACCTTTCCTCAAGAGAGACATGGACCCCTATGTGAGATACAAGGTATGGATTCACAGGTTAGTACTTGAATTTTCACACCATGATTGGAGTGAAACATAAGAATTCCTTCCTAGGCCACCATATGTAGACTCATTGGCCTTGGTTATATTTGGATGCCCTCGAGCGATACTCAGAAATATGTACTAGATTTTCATGTAAAGGCTCAGGGTGTCTTGATACTTTTTATAATGTGCTTTTCTCAAATAGAATTAAATATAATGTAAACGTATGTTTTTAAATAAGTATGAATCCCTACGGTATTAATGACATAGTTAATTTTCCTCTAACACAAACCCCAATATTATGGAGAATCAACCTCCTCACATATTATCTCACCCAATTTACCATTTCAATATATTTTGGTTCAGACTCACCAGTTTAGGCTAAAGTATGTATATTGGATGGGTGTCTATGGTGGACCTCGTATAGTGAATTTATTTATTTTTTTCTTCTTTGAATATATTTTCTCTTGCACACTACTTAATTTATATTACATGAAATAAATTTTCCTAGAAATTTTGTGTGATGTCCTTTTGAGATTGTGTTTGACACCCTGTTCTGGCATCCATTACCCAAGAGTACCAGAACAGATATCCTTTGTTGTTGGATCAGGATCATTGGTTACTTTCCTTTGTTTTCACACATGAACTAGGTGCTGGATCACATGACTGAGCTAGTGCTCAGGATGATCTAGGATCTTTCCTTAGTGTTTTTGTTCTCTCAATGTATCATAATTTCTTATTGTACTTCCATCTCCTTTTACTTGAATCACAAACTGACATATATGCGTTGTTATGTATATTAGAATTCACCTATATTATTATTTGGTTGTTATAATTTTTCTTCTATTTCCTGTTATTTATTATTAATTTTTCTTCTATTATTTATTGATTATCACCTATTATACCACTATGAAACTCTAACCATGAGGGTATAATATCCCTATAGTACCATTATTTGACGCTTTCTATTAGTTAATAGCCTCTGGAAAACATGGAGGCATTCCTGAGGTCATGTAGAGACTAGTCCAACTATCATGTTAGTGGTCAGTCATGCAAGGACATTACAATGTGGTATTATAGCCCTACTTTCTTTAATATTTCTATTTTTTATTGTTAGACATGAGGCTAGGAATGTTTTGTCTCTTTTAAATAATTTTGAATGGGAGAGATCAAACTGTGTATGAGAAATAGTAAAGGTTTTTAGGGTTTGTTTATTGATTATGCTAATTCTATTACAGTTTAATATAACTTCACCTTGAGTTATTAGAATAATTTCTACTGGTGACTACATTATGCGATTTATAAATTTAACATGTCCTAGTATTACAAGGTTGTATCATTACATGAATCATTATAGGAAAAAATGAATTCACATTCCATGCATATTATAATCCATGTAGATTTCATTTTTAGGTTGTTTGAAATATCTTAATGTGTCTTTCATGTTTTATTATCACATTTTGGTGTTTTCTTTCTTATGTAGTTTCAAAATATGATTAATTATTGTGAACTATGATTATTTTATAATTACTGTTTTCATACCATGATTAGGTGACTGATTAGAGTGATTTTTTTTATTTTTCATGCTTCTATACTTGTTTAGCATGGGTTGAGGATACTAGTTATTATTAAATGGGATCCAACATTCAATTTGTATATTTTATAGGTGCCTCGTAATTTTAGAAAGTGACGAACCATATAATTGAACCATTATAGATAAAAATTTTACACTTTATTACAACCATATAAATGATTTAGTTGTTAATTTATATTCTTATCCAAAATAATATGGATTCGATTAAATGATATCTAAGTTTCATCTTGTCAAGTATATGAGAGCTTTATGAATTGTTATAGGGTGAGAGATATAATTGAACCACTGTAGATTCTGATTATATACTTAATGTTTATTGCATAATTCTTAAGACTTTTAATTTTTTTTATTCTAGATAAAAATTGTTTTATACAGTTGGGTGTTCCTGAAACTTTTAAAGTGTGTGGTCTCTTTATAATTTTAAGGGTGGTAACCCATTAAACCAAACCATCTATTTTGATAATCTTATTTAGAAATATATATAAATATACATGTTTTTAGATATTGACATGAAATTATTTGGTTAGGTTTATAAGGTTTTTACCTCTTTTTTATGTGTTAATGAAATATATAACTATGTTTCAAAATACTAAACTGACCAAATTAGATCAGTTGGTGAATGTTGTTAAAAATGTGAAACCACCAAACCTGCCTTTTAAAATCATAGTTCTTAATGTGTTATGGTTTCTTTTTTTTTTACCCCAAAATGGCTAAAGGGGACCCTCATAGGTCTCCTTTTTATCTAGTATTCCTTAATTCTTAAACAAGTGGGTGTGTGCTTACGTTTTTTGCGGAGGTAATATTACAATTTCTCAAGGATTGTTTATATGGATTCACATGTAAATATAAGGTGGTTTCATTTTTACTAGTAAGTATTTAATTAATAGGTTTTATTTTAATATTTTTCTTGTTTTTTGTAAGGTCGTATAATTAAATTAATGGTTTTTAAAATGAATTTTATATGATTAAATGGACTAATTATACTGGTAGTCTATAAATAAATAATGTTTTAAAAGGTTTTCTTAAATATCTTTTCTAATTTTTCTTATAAAGAGTTATGGGTTTTAATCAAAACAAAACTTTAAAAATTTTAAGGAATCATTGAGTTTTTGTTTGATGACATAACATGAAACCATAAAAGGTGTGAAAGGCCTTAATCCTTATGCAATGGTAGTTTAATCCATTCATGAGTTTTTTCTTAAAAATCATTCAACCACATACATAGTCTTATTCCTTCATATAACTGAATATAAATAATGGTCATGTAATCATAGTGACCTTTCATAGGTGTGAATTCATTTTGGTTCAATGATTTTTTCTTTAGTTTGGGTATATACTGTAGAAGGCTGAAAACTCAATATCTAGAACCCGATATTTTTTCGTATGAGAAGTTTATCTTGTGTGGTACTATTTCCAGTGTCATCGTCCTTTTTGGAAACCATAATCTTTAAAAATGATACGCTATCATGAAGGGTAGTCACTAAGTTCATTGAACTTTGTTATGGGTGTTAGCTTTGGGTAATACATAGTTTCAACATTTTTGGCATTCCTAAAGCATGGTCGACTACTTAGTAGGTCGTATGACCCACCTATTCTTCCTTTTAGTTTTGGAACACTCGGGAGGTCGTTAGTTTATTATCCAATACATCATAGTAATGCAACTGAGAGATGGTTTACTCTTTCTATCCATATGATAATTTAATGCATACAGATAAAAAGATAACAGATATTATTGGGGATATTTATTCTTCTTGTGAAATATTAGGTTAGTATGCACTGATATATGTGGTACCCATTGTCTAGTTGATTTGTACATTGAATTGAATAAGTTTAGTGTTTAATCTTTAATTTGGTGTTGTTATTCTATGAATGATGGTCATATCTATAGAATAGTGGCTTGGGAATAAAGTGGGAACAAACACATCACAAGATTTGGGGTGATGTTTTAAGAAGAATCAAGTGCTTGATGAATTGGTTAGTTGTTTTGAATTTGATGCCTAGTTACATGAGGTGTTAGAGAATGAATCAGATAAGAATCATGTGTATGTCTTGGTGTGAATCTAATCCAGAACTCTAGAATGAAAGTATATCTTTGTAATTAATTTTTAAGGCTTTCTATAAGCATGGTAGCAAAGTCCATGACTCATAGTCAGAAATATATGGATCATGTGTTTTGGAATGAGTCCATTTTCTTATAAATACAATGTTAAGGATGCTCCTATGGTGTGGAGCATCACATATATTTTGTTTCAAGGTGTAATCAAAGTATAAGACACATAAAAAATAAAAACCTTCATGAATGAAATATTCATTTCATGGTATCCCTTGAGGATGGTGAGATGGGATCATGTTAGTTATTGGGAGGTATCACAAGGTTGAATGGTTGTTCATTGACACAACCTTTATATAATCCTTATTTTATGGATGGAATTAGGGGGTTTTTGATTATGCATGACAAAATTACTTGTATGGAAAAAGCATCAAGGTTATTTGATGGAGATGAATCATCATATATACCAAAGATCTTCTAAAGAATTAGATCTGTAACAGTTTTATAGCCATTCCCTTTTCTTTTGGGAGGTTGTTTTTTGAAGTGTACAGAGAACTCCACACTCTTTTTTTTGAAAGTTTATTAGATTCGTTTTGGATATCATTATAACATCTTAGTGTTCTCTCAAAATTATGTTGACCATGACCCCAATCTTGTTATCATCTAGTTACATTGAGGGGGGATTATTCTTATGCCAGGCTAAAGTCTTAAAAACTATATTGGGTTGTTCGAGTGGTTTCTGTATGATTGTGATCAAGAAGAATGGTTGTCCATACAAGCATGGTTATCCCTGAGTGATATCTTTTTTCCCATGTTGGAACACCTAAGATGGACACATGGATTTCAGCAGTCTTCTTTACATGATTGATAGTTGGATGTGGCTTTATATTTTGACGGTGTTCTAGTTTTTTAGACATTCATCTTGTAACTACTTCTATGTTATATTACATGAATTTGTTTTTTCATGTATTATCTCATTATTTTGTTTATTTTTGACTCTAGGGAAACCCCATACTTTTAATGATCTTATAAGGGGTGTTTTAAACATGATTACTTGGGAGTGCCTAATCATGGAATGTCCAACATTTATTCTAAGGAATAATAGATTTAATGGTCCTATTTCTAGGGACATCACTCAGAACTATATGAAGGCTCCAGTGATCATGATTTAGGATTTATTGAGGTCCCTTAAACTAGAGGCATTGGTTATATCCTTTAAAATGCAGCAGAAATCTTAAAATAGTGCCTTGAGGGTAGTCCAACAGAGAAGTTTCAACTCATATTATCTCTCTCTTATTGTGTACATGTCATCTATATATTTTTAGGTAAGAGTTGAAACTTTCAGTTTAAATTTGTATTTTTCATAATCATCCATTTAATTGTATAGTGTGACATTTCATGATCTATGTTGGATCCCTAAAGAAATGTCTTGTATGATAATTCCAATGGTAGAGATACAGTGTATTTGAATTGGTCCTTGAGTTCTATAACCATGAGGTGAAGGGGATGATTATGTGATCATGTATTAGGTTAGATATTCTCTAGTTGGCACCATCTCAACATTTCAATTTAGAAATGGAAACATTATGTTGAGTTTATATGTCTTACATTCCATATATTAATGTTTATCTCAATAGTGTGATAAGAGTTTGGAAATGCAACATGGTTGTTTTAATAAAAAATTACAACATGAATATGTTTGGTGATGTTCGATTTTTTCCCAAGGATTTTCAAGGATAAGAAGTTCTAGGGTGGGAATATTTTAGAAACCCATTTCTCGGAACCAGATGAAATTATAATAGAATTTCAAATTTTGATTTTAGTGGATGTAATTTTTTGTAAACCAAGCATTGGAACTTAATTATAAGAGTTTGAACACTTGAATATTTTGTTTTTAGAATTGAGTACGGGCCTGAGGGTCCCTTGGGTTTCTGGATGAGTTTTTGGAGCACTAGTTCCATGAAATACCATGTTTTGGTGGCCTGATATGGGCATATAGTTTTTCTAAAATCCTGCAGACCATAATAGAAAATAGTGTGTCCTGAATGTAGGGAACATCAAGATTTTCATAGGATATGAAATGTATAACCGAACTATACTCCTATCCTTTAGAGTTAGTGCCACAATGGAAGTAACCTTACACAGTTGGTGCATAGTTTAGAAAACTATATAGGTAAACATGGAAGGTGGGCTTCCTAGGATGTGGATGCTATATGATTGGTTAATAGTTTGGAAAGCGTACAGAAAAACCATGAGACCCAGTTTGGAGTTTGAAACTACACTTTTTCCCTCAACAAAATCATTAAACATAATATTTTTTTATCCACTCCTTCAGCAGTATCTTCCTCCTCTCCCTCATGTGTGGCCTCTTATCCTCTAACTACATAGGTTTTGATCAATCTCATTCATCCATAAACAAAATCCATTACCATTAGAAGCTTCAGGTATATAATAGTAAAATCTTAAATCATATAAAATCTATTTCAAGAATACTTCTCCATACATTGCACTATTTTTGTGTGACTCATATTTTCCCTATTTTCAAGGAGTTGATATAGTCCTTAGATTTTATACATTCTTCATCAAATCAAGTGTCGATAACAAATGACTGGAGAGATACTACATTGAGGTAGGTGGTCTAGGTTCTTTCCTTCCATTTCGTCACAATTTAAATGATGCTCTATCATTCCATTCATCGTACCATTCCAAAAAAACATCATCCATTCTTATTAAATTAGTTAAAATGGTTTATTATGTCCTATATGACCTATCTTTATAGCACGACCCACCCATGGGTCATTCTCTTGGGTTTTTCTTCCCTCTTTGGTTGAGAAAACCATTTATGGTTATTTTTCCATGCCTTATATTGTTAAATAACCATGGGTGGAATTAACTTAGGTTAAATGAAATATTCAATTAAATTGAATTATAAATAATGGACGGCCATTAGATTGTCCCTTGAGCTTCATGCCTCAAGCATTCTAATTTAATTTCTTATACTTAATGGTTCACCTCATTCATGCTTAATAGTTAATGCACATTAGTTGGATTTCCTTGGCTGTTTCCGTAAACCATCACTTCCCATGTATTCCTTGTACATTATAACTTTTGGGTGTTTTCCCAATGACCTTCCTTAGCCAATATTCATAATGAAATAAGGTTTCTTAATTAAATGGGATGTTATAACTATTAAACCTATTATATATATATTTTTGTGTGTGTGTTTGTGATTCTTGTTTTAATGCTTCCTCTTAGTGTTGAGGGTGACATAAGGGGTTCTAATTTAGGGACCACTTGGATAGAATCTCATGACATTATGTTGTAACTGTTAATGTCTTGTGAAATTGTTGCGGGAGTTATTAGAAATAAATGATATTGGATCATCGAGAGTTACCTATTTTTACCTCCTTATTAGTGATTCTCGATACATATGGGAAGACCCTCGAATGTGATCAAATGCAAGACAAGTTAATCTCTGCATTGGGAGAGACTCATGAATCTACGTGTGAATTGGGTATGGACTCAGATGTCATTACATTACTTTTCACACCATACTTGGAGTGACACATGGGAAATTTTTTTCGAGTCACCATGGATGGACTCCATAGAATTTTTTATATGTGGATACCCCCAAGCGATACATGGAAGGTCATACCGGTTTATCATGGGAAATATTGGGGTGGATCGATATTTTTTATAATGATTTTTCCTCAAATATATTTAAATTTAAATGATTTTTTTTAAATAAATATTAATCACCTTAGTATTAAAGACATAGGGACATGTACTCCATGAAAAACCACATTCATGGGTTCAGTCCACCTCCACTCATATTTTTTCACCCAATTAACAATTTTATGATCCATTGGCTCATACTCAACATCCTAGGCCGATGTAGGTTGATTCAACAGGTGTCAAAGGGGGACCTAGCCCAATTAATTAATATATTTATTTCTGCATTGAATCTATTTACTCTGTAACCATGCTTATATTATATTTCATGAAATGAATTGGACTAGGCACATTGGGTGTTGGTGTACAAAGACTGTATCTCAAACCCTGTTCGGTCCATCATTGCATTAGAGTACCCATACAGAAATCCTTGTTTACCAGATAAGTATCCTTGGTTATTTTCATATTCTTTCATAATTTTATTAGTATTAGGTCCACATGAATGATATGGTACTATAGATGCTCAAGGAGCTAGCCTTGGGTTTATTTTTCTCTTATTGAGTCATACATTCTTGTGGTATTTCCATCTTCTTGTACTTTGTAGCATCAATTGATATACATGCATTGTTTTATATATTTTAATTGACCATTAGTTTTATTTGGTTTTTAAAATTGTTATTAAATTTCATGTTATTTATTATTACTAATTCCACGATTTTTAATTGATTATCACTTGTTATACCATTGTGAAAATTTGATAATGTGGGTGTATTATCCTAACCATAAAATAATTTGACCCTCCCTACTAGTCAGTAGCATTTGGAATATGTGTAGGCGCACCTGAGTTCATGCTGTAACTAGTTTGGCTAATAGATTATTGGTCCATTAGGTTGGGATGTTAAAACTATGGTATTTATGTTATGTTACATGTGATTTATTATGAGAATTCTATTTTATGATATCATGTTATAACTTTGACTCACATGTAATGGTTTTATATCATTACTATTTACTCGATTATTTATTATCTCACCCCCATTTTCTATGTACTCCTTAGGTTATCCCAAAAAATATTATATCATTGATCAATTTATGATCTCATTATAGATAATAAAATAAAATTTTATTTTAAAATAATTTTGATTTATTAAAAACCCAGTATCATAAAGAATCTAGAACTCATGATCATTGGGAAGTAATTAATGGATCTCTATGTTAAAAATAATGTAATTATATGTGTAAAATTATTGGGTCGCTATAGTAAACCCATTAAAATAATGAAAATAGGATATGGAGTGAAATGATAATAAGAATGAAAAGTAGATGGGGAGTGAACCCAATTCAGTTTGGGACATTTTCCAGTATGTGATGATAGTCTTATAAGTGATCCTTGACTAATTAAAGGATTTTTTTCTTATGAATGACCCATAATTCCTATGACATTTCCATATAATCCTTATATGTTATCATTGATCATGATTGATTAAGGATGATTCCTCACTCTTATGACCTATGTATTTTGAAAAGTTAAATTTTTAAACCATGATTCATGATTTGTGATGTATTACTAATTGAGTATGAACATCACAATTTATGATCTTTTGATAATACCCTTATTATCATATTATTCTATAATATTATCATCAACTGATATCTCTCAGGTTTAAAAATAATATGCCTATGCTCTCTCCCTTTCTTATCATTCCATTACCTTTGGATTGAAGAATGCTTTCATGTATAATTTTTATAAGAGGTATAATTTAAGAGAATAAATATATCACATTTGTTGATGATCATTTATAAAATATGTTGATAATGTATATAGTCTTCAAATATTATAAACCCTTATTGGTCATGGTAGTGAATTATTGTGTAATATATTAATTTTTCATATAAAATAATTAAATATGTATATTTATTTTAACATATTTCATAATATATAACTATGTATCACCATGGGACATGGATTGTTTTAGATCAAAAATTAAATACCCAGATCCATCATCTTTCCTTACAAGGGATGTATCCTCAAAATAATTTCAAATATTTCACCATGTTTCATAATTTTGAAGCATACTATGAATTTATACAAGATACAGAGAATAAAGGCCAACATTTAGTGTATATATATATATATACAGTTTAAACATATTTTTTTTCATATACACACATATAGATAATTAAAATATAATATTTTGAAAGGTACTTTATTATTATATTTCAAAACTGGATTTGTTTGGATATTTTATAAAATTGTTTTCCAATCTAATTTTTTTAATTTATATATTATGAAAAGTAATTTTGAATACTACATCATTGTTTCCATCAGTATATCCCAAACTATATGAGATGTTTTTTGGTAAAAAGATGTGGATGTTTTTAAAGGTACCCTAAAAGATTATTACAGTTCCCAAATAATTTATCTATATGAATGATGTAAAAATTATATTTGATAAATCCTCAAGTAAATGAATAATTTTTTCATAGTAATATCTTACATTGATATCATCATTGGATTAATTTTAATAGAGTTTTATTATCTACATATAGGGAAAATAGAAAAAAAATGTTTGATTAAAATAGTGATATTTTTTTATATAACTTATAAGAGATAAATAAAATTGTAAATATGAAATTTATTTTAGGGTGTATAATATAAAGTTTTACTTATTTAATATATGATTTTACCTTTATTTTGAAACTTAATATGGAGACATAAAATGAAACAAGATTCAATCTAGTAAAAGAAAATAACAACTATGTATTAAACATATAACACCCCTTCATACCATTATAATAATAGTCATTATAGGTGACACATAAATATAAAATTAATTATTATAGTCGTATACAGAGTAAGATAATAAATGAAGATAAAAAACTCTAAAAAAATAGGAAAACTCATATTGAATGGTCTTGAAGAAAACTCCCCCAAAGATGATTATAGATGGATTGAAAAAAATTTAAATAAATGATTCATACTTCTGAATAAATATTAATATATAAGAACTTGGTATTTAATGAAGTAAAATATCATTGATTCACATGGTTAGAAAACTATTAAGAATATACCCATTTGCGAGGGAATATAATTATGGGATTTTGTCAAATGTGGGATTAAATATGGGATAAAATAATAAGTTAAATATATTTGTATATATGTAAATATCTATTTATAAAAAAATAATGTTATATTTAATATGATCACACTTCAAAATTTATATGTAGGTTATAATTTTAAATAGTTTATTTAAGAATTTATGGACAATCTATTTATAAATTTAATAATTAAATACTTGGAATTATTTTTTATAGTATAATATAATATGATAAATATAAATTCTAATAGTATTATAACATCTACATAGAAATATAGGTATTTATGTAAATAAAATATTAATTTGAAATGAATACAATTATAAGTAAATAATATTAATTTTAAATTAATATATTTAACGGAAATGATTGAATTTTATAAAATAATAAAAATGGTATTATATTATTAGAGATGGTGGAAATTATTCTGCTAAGACTTAGAACAAATATCTCTAATTCTCTATGCAAATCCAACCAATGTTGTCATTCATCTCGATGGAAAACCAACCACTCTTCATGGGAATTTCAAAGAATACTGGTAATCGAGGTGCATAAGTGAGAAAAAGCCTGCACATTTGGACCATAGTGCATGAATTTTTTCATGTAGGTGATAAAAAAATAAAATTCCATAGTGTGCGGGTCGACACAGCTGGTCATGGGTGAGTACCAGCAGCTAACAGAATTCAACAACCACTTATTCAACATCATCATATATAATGTTATACCCAAAAATAACAAAATTTATGTGGGATCACATTATAAAGGTATTTTTCACCTTTTATAAAAATTATGAGTGTGCCTTTGGATATAATCTTATCTCATCATCTTATTCATTTGTATTCATCCAACCAATCGTAAAAAATTCATACCACCATTGTCGTTGACCTCCAACCAAGACCATTACTATATTATCTATAAGAAATAAATATATGTGAATGTTCAAGCCCACACAAATATATATATTTATATATATATAACATTAATTTAGTAGAACAATCATAAATCCTAGGACATAGTACATAAAGGGATAAAATAAAATTCCAAAAATTTAATAACACTAGTCATCGTCATCAAATAAGATTGTAGTATGTGATTTGTAAGAAACTATTCTCTATATTCCTTTGAAATTCTATATGAATACTTATTAATTATATGGTAATGAAGAAATATAATTTGGGGGATCTGTGTATGGGTATTTTGATAGGAGAATAAGTAATAGAAGTGGTCAAATCATTCTCTATAAACAACAAATTATAGTTTCCCCATAATCTTTCAAGTATAAAATTATGGCCTGTATATTGGTTTGTTATATATATATATCCAGATGTTTTTCATTAGGTAGATTTTAAGGTGGTTGTATACTGAGTATTGGGTAAATAATTTAACATATTATGCCAATGTAGTTAATATATTATTATTCTTAGGGTGGAAATATAACAAAAATAGATTATAGAATTCTTAATGTACGTCACTGTGTAGTCATTTCCCCATCATAGATTATATTTCTAAATGATAATTATTTATAAATATAATATATCAGATATAGTGGGGGATAAAATTATAAATGTTCCCATCTAGTGTTCAGGATGGAATATTTTCTAATATTTATAAAAAATAAACATATTTTCACTAGTTATGGTTATACTATGAGAGATGGTGAGGCAATGAGAGTTGCTTTAGAATTTACCTTGTGGAGATACTTCTAAAGAGGAGCATTCAATAATGTTCAATTAGCATCATAAGGTAAGGGGAAATTATTTTAAAAGTTTCTATTTTATTTATCCTAAACAATATCTTATTTTTACTGCTTCTAGAAAGAAAAATTATCTTTCACATTTTGAAAATAAAATTCCCTCTTAAGGACTTGTTTTCCATGTTTCTAAGGAGTATCACATTTATCATTTTATGTTTATTTTTTTAATTCCCTAACTCCCACTCACTCTAGAATTACATTTAACACTGTTCTCCTCATGAAAATAATTTATTTTAATTGATTAGTTTATGTTTCCATCATCCTTTATGTTTAAACAATTTCTTGTGGAAACACTAATTTTATCTATATATTCATCAAAATTCCATGATGAGAAATATTTATAAAATAATAATTTTCAATATTCAATTTAACGAGTTATTTAAAGAAGATTTTTATGAATCTTATGTGTTTATTTCCCTCAAAACGTTTTTTCATTTTCACCGACTAATAATACATTTTTTTGGTACACAATTTTTCTTCATGGGAATGAATTCTAACCCCAATTTTTATCATTTTAAAATATTTTTTTAAAAGGAAATATTAATGGTAAAAATAAATTTACTATATTTTTTGATCTATAACCTACCTCTTCTTCATTATAATTGTTGACAAGGGATGGAGAATGAACCTAAAGGGTCAAGAGACTATATCCACTAATGTGATCGGCGGGCCTTGTATAAACCCTTAGTGTTCTAGGTTTCATAAATGATTTTATATGATTTCCTAAACTCCTTTGATATAATATTATTGGGAAATATTTTAATAGTTTTTAAAAGAAAAATTAAATATATTACATAAAATTATTCAATTTTAATAGGTATTTGAAAGGTCTAAAATTTAAAATAAATAAGTCTTTAGAATTTTCATTTACTTTAAAATAATTTTTTATAATGAATTTCATGATTTTTTATTATGAAAATATTTTCACCTTTTAAAATGTGATTGTATTGTTCTATTGATTTAAATGTATTATGTTTGAATGAAAAAATTAGGAAATTTTAATTAATTTCTAAATATTTTTCTTTATTATTTTAAAAAAAACTTACTAATATTTTTTCCACATCCAATATATTTTATTTCTTTTCAAAAAGTATATTTTTTAGTACGAGCTATTATGATTCTAGGTATTGATAATTGGGGTTTTCTTGAGTGAAGATGGATTAATATTCAAATTTTTGGTATTATGAGTGGAAAATTCCCATTTAAAAAAATAATATTAATTTTTTATTTTTAATATTGTTACTAATTATGTAAAGAGATAGAATAAAATATGATTCATTTGTATATAATATTTGTATATTTATAATTGAGTTTTTAATTATAAATTTTTAAATTTGGGATTATTCCTTTTAGTATCAGTTAAAATAAATAGTGGATGCAATAAATATGTGTTTTTCGAAATGAACTTAGGAATGTAGGTCTAGGGTGTGACAATCTGTTAGTAATGTCTTGTGTTTAAGGGTATCACCTTGAATATTTAACACCATTCCACTTTCAATAGTGTGGTGTGTGGGGGTTTATGGATCAAATTTAATGTCAATTTCACACTGAGATATTTTAAAATATGAACATAATTGATACCTATTTATTAAATATTTATTATAAAATATTATTAACAAAATATTAACAAGGGTATTTATCAATTTTTAGAGGAAAAGCTAGCCTAAAATAACTATGTGTTAATAGTTTTAATATATTTGTATGTAGTTTTTGGTCACTATAATAGGTATTAGATTAGGGTTTAGTTTTGATGAAGATTTGATTATGTTGAATATAGGGAAAAAATTAAGATAATCTATGTTTAATTTTAAGAGATACCAGATGAAACATAAGTGTCATAGGTTGATAAGGATGTGTATTTACATAAGATGTATTTGGAATGACGTCCATGATTACATGATTTCTCACTCTGATTTTTCTAACTTGATGCTTACACTATGATTTTTGGTTTAATCAACATTTGGAACCAAGAGGAATCATGTTGAAGCATAATGTGATAGGAAATTCATTTCCCATAATTATGAGAAAATGATTGAAATGTGAACAAAAATTTCAATCCTAGTGATTATGAAAGACTAACAATATTTATATATAATAAAAAACCTCAACTTTAGTGAGTTTTGTGAGATATATAGTAAGAGTAAAATTAATTTTTTATGATTTCAATTGATAATGACCCTGGAGGGGAGAAAATTCATCTTCATAAGTATCGAGAATGTATGAATAAGCACATAAGGGAATGAATCAAAGGAGAGAGAAAATAGTTTATTTGTAAGAAACATAGGTATAAAGAAACTAACATCTAAAGACAAGTGCATCGATTGATGGAGGGAAATTAATTTTATCATATGGAATAACAAATAGTTTAATATCTTATTTTTGGGGAACATGGGAAATTTTAGAGTCGATTCACTAATCTAATGGAAAACTCTTATTACAAGGAAGGGAATGTGTTAGGTCGATAATTAAAGTATACAATAATGGTTAAGGCACACTTATCCTAAATTATATATTAAGGAATACAATATTAATGATTTAAAAATATTCCCTATAAAAATAATATTATTCTTAATTTATGTTAATTTAATATTATTTTGACGATTTATGAGCACTCTTAATTTAGAGACCATATCAATTTTCTAGGAATGGAATTCATGTATTATATTATGAATAAACTTATGATAATAATATAGTGTGTATACATATATGAAGGTAAAATGGAAGTTACTTTTATTTTATGTGTAATATTTTATAGTAATGAGGGATATTTATCTAAAATGGTTTGGGAGAAACTCAACATCAGTGATATTCTTTTTCTTTAGAATTTTAGTGATTTATATCCTAAATACATTCATAGTCTTCATCTAAACCATAATATTGAGTTTTCAACAAAGAAAACACTTGATTCAATACATATTACAATGACTCGATATAGAATGGAATTTGTTGAGTTATATTATTTAAAGATGAAAATATATGAAAACATGGATATATTACTTCCATTCCCTAGTGTACCACTATAGGGTGTAGTTGTTCGGTTTTTTAAGAAGAAAGGTGTTTTAATGTGTACTTTCAATGTTTATCGAGAACATAACAAGATCGTTATCATGAAAAAAATTCCTTGACATAGTATCACTAATTTGTTTGATCATATATAAGTATATTAATACATTTCAAAATAAGAAATGATTTTTTAAATCAATAATTAACGGTAAAAAGGAGGACATACCCAAGATTTCCTTAGGTATGAGGTAATTGAATTAGGAATTTTTGTTAACACCATTTTAACTAACTATTTCCCCTACTATCTTCATGAATTGAAAGAATATATTATATAGAGATTACCATGATCTGGTTATGGGAGTCTTTACAGATTAGATTTGTATACATTTGAAGAGTAAAGAAGAACATGAATGTCATTTGATAATGGTGTTGAGGAATCTAAGAAGGAGAAATTATATTCCAAATTGAATGAGTAAAATCTTATATTTAAATGGGTTTTTATTGGGTAATATATTCTCATGTGAGGGTATATCATTGTAAACATAAAAGAGAGAGGTTTTTGAGAAATGGCCTCGACCAACCGTGATAAAATAGATTAATAGTTTTCTTAGGTTGGCTGGATACCATAATTTTTTTTGAGATTCTTCTCATGGATATCTAGTATACTCACCATGTTGAATTATAAGAGATTTATGTTCTTTTGGACAATTGAATGTGAAGATAATTTAAAGTATCTATAGAGAAGTTTTCTCAGTGCACCATTACTCACACAACCCTATATTGGAGAAGGGTTTTTGATCTATATTGATGCATCAAAAAAGGATTTGGATGTTTTGTTATAAAGAATGATACAGTGATAACATATAACTCTCAAATATTTAAAAACCTTGAGAAACATTACCTGACTCATGATTTAAATCTATCATAGGTAATTTTTACATTTAACATATCGAGAAATTATGTTTATGGTGAACCATGTGACATATATAAAAGCAGTAAATGATTTAAGGATATATTCCTCTATAAAGAGGTGAATTTGAAATATAGAAGATGGTTGGAGACGATTAACAATTATTACTGATAAATACATCACTACAATGAGTTAATATATCTATGCAAGTTTATCTATTATGGGAATTGAAAATGATAAAATATTTATGGATTTATAGAATTTTGATCTCAATGTCCCGAGGAAATGGGATTTAACATATCTTTATCTGATGAATATTTAACCATATATTATTTTATGGATTAAATAGGTTGATAAGGTTTATATAAAACTATACAATGAGGTGAGAAATGTTTTAGAGGTCAACCATCATCAAGAAAAATGATTGTGTTTCAGAACTGAGTATGTGTCCCTTCAATACAAGAGATAAAGAATGATGTATTGGAAGAAGCTCTTAGTTCATAATTCTCTATGCATCGTTGAAATGAAAGGATTTATACATATCCGATGGATTATTTATATTGGGGAAAAATTAAAAGAGTTATTATAAAATATGTTCATTGAATATCAGTATTTGAAGGGTAAGAGATGAACTTCTATGGGAAATTATTATCATCACCCATATAATTTTGTAAATATAAAAACGTGACCGCAGATTTCATCGTTGGACTCCCCAATAAAATAAAAATACATAATATAACTTTGGTAATATTCGATCACCTTATAAAATCAGTATGGATTATTTCTATTTGAGAATAATTCAATCTTGATTATCTATCAATGATGTACATTGAAGAAGGTGTATGATTTAATTATGTATAAAATTATATCAAATATGATCATGATATTAGTTTTACCTCAATGTTTTAGATAAGTATTCATTGGTATATTAATATATAGTTGACTTTCAGTACTATATATCATCATTACAAATATGTTTAGTATAATAGAACCATTCAAACCCTTTAGGATATATTGAGTTCATTTTATATGCCTTTCAAATGTAGTCTGGATCAACACCTTCCTTTGGTGGAGTTTTTTTTAATAGTAAATTTCAATAAATATTTTAATTGTATCCAAATGAAAATCTATATAGAAAATGGTGCATACTTCCAAGGTGTTGGGTTAAATTTGGAGGAAGAAAGATAATGGGACCTTATCTAGTCTAGGAAATTGAATAGAAATTTTTATACATTCATAATCACGTTTGATCAACTCTTATTTGATTGAAAAGTTTTATCGACAATAAATGGTGGGATCTATTGTTTAATGATAGTGAATATATATTCTAATGAAAATAAACTTGGAAAATGTTTTGGAGATATAAAAATAATGGAAACATGATCACTAGATATATCAGCCCCTTTGAAATTATATTTCATTTTTTATTGTATCTTATATCTTGGTGCTTCCACTAAATATCTCTCATGTTCAAGATGTGTTCCTGGTATTTTTCTACAGGAAGTACATAACTGATCTTTCACATGTACTAAACCTATAATTCATACCACTAGATAAATATCACTCTAATGAGGAACAACCTATTTATATTCCCTATCAAATATAGAATGCTTTATGAAACAGGACCAAATAACTAGTCAATGATTTTTGGAAAAACCATAAATTTTAGGATTCTGTGCGGGAACCCGAGGATGTGAGGAGGGAAAAGTGTTCTATGTTGTTTCTAACAGAGTGAAAAGTTGTTGAGTGAAATTTTTTTATAAGGGGGTAGAATATAAGACCCCAATTTTTTATGATATAATTTAATTTAATTAAGTTTAATTTATTTTAGGTCATTCTTTACATGAGACACCATTTCTAAAAGAGTTATGATATACAATAGAAATTTTATTAATAAAATCTGCATTTTATAACATAATAGTTATATTTGCGATGTGAGTATGAATACCCACATTTTTAAAATATCTTCAATTTTTTTTATTTAGTTAAAATATATTTAATAACTATTAGTAAATATGTACTCAGTGTTTAGTAAATTCCATTTATTTATTAAAAATATTTTTTCCTCCAAAATATTGTTTGATTCATTCTTTCCATGAAAATAATATTAAGTTGATAAATTATTTAGAAATATTAATTTGGAAAATTATTATCATTTTTTAAATAATCATGACAATTTTATGTTTTGGTTAATTTTTTATAATCTTCTGAAAATGTTTTTTTGTGAATAGTATAAAGTGTATATTTTTATGAAAATTTTCATTACATTTCATGTTTTCAAAAATTCATAATATATTTTTTTATTTTTTTAATATATAACTAATATATTTTTTTAAAAAATATTCCAATCAATTTCAATAGAGTCAACAATACATTTCATTTTTGTATAAATGAAATTTTCACTTAAAATATCATTTTTCTGGAAAATGGATTTTCATCACATTTTTTGGGTTTGTTTTTAAATTTATTTTAATAAATTATAATAATATTATTATAAAAAATTGAATCCATATATGGAATTAATATGCTGACATTTTTTAGTTTGACCACTTTTTTTTGGTTATTATGAATAGTAAGTTTATTAATATGTTAATTATCACAGTAAAAGTAAAAAAATGTTGAAAGTGTAAAAAATAAATTTATAATGGATAAAATTAACATTAAAATTGTATCAATACAATTTTATAGTGGTATTTTGAACGTATATTATCTCACTTTGATGATGAGTTATTTTTGTGATATTTGTCTTGAATAATATATTAATATATTTTAATCTTTTGAAAAATTAAAAGTCTATCCACCCCCTCACACAAAAAATGGAAACCCACTACTCTTTTATCAATAATTAAATGTTTTATTAGATTATAAAATCCATATAATTTAATTTTCTATATCCCTAACCAAATTATAATGGTATTATTTTAATTAGAATAAAATCCCACAAAAGTTTTTGATATAAACCTAGAGAGGTTTTATAAAGAAGTTATATAGTTGTTATGTGAGATAATATTATTTTATTTCTTATTAAACTTTATCAAATAATATTGAATCTATAATAACTTTATTAATATAGTTTCATCAATATATTATGATGTTATTATTAGGATGACACAACCATTTGTCACCTTCTTTCTATCAAATAAGAAATAAATGTATCACTCATGTGTATATGTGGAAAAACTAAAGTAATTATAATGATATATTAATGGATTAAATTTAATATTCATGAAATTATTATTATTTAACAATGATGAAATATTATTTTTAATTTTTTTCATTAAAAGATAAAAATACCATTCATGCGTACGTACAAACTTTCCTCTATATGAACAGTGTAATTAATTATTAAATATCTACCTTTTATGGATGGTTATTAATATATTTGTAATGGATATATATATATATATATTTATTTATTTATTAAAATGATGAAAATGATTGATCTATGTTCATGATGCAAGGACTGGATCTTTCGAACAAAAAATTAGCTGAAAACCCAAACAATTAATAACCAAAAGTCTATTTTAATAAATAATTATTTAAAAATGGTTGTTGACATGTTATAAGTGGGTAATATTTTATATTATAAGTATATATATGTTTTAATTTATAATAATATAAAAAATATGAATTTATTATTAAGTATGTTATAATTCCTATGAAGTAGGTAATACTTGAGGTGATGGTTAATGATAAAATCAGATTTCTTTTTGGGTTATTCAATACTAAACATATGATGAGGGAATTTTTTGGTGTTATTATACTATAAAACTCATATAAATTATTATCCTCTATTTATTAAAATAAATTTAATTTATTCATTCCATTATTATCTATTTATTACTTGATATCATCAATAAAATGCTTTTGATTAAAATACCACCTTATTTTTTGAATCGATGATTTTTTGTTCTTTTATGTCTATAATAAAGAAATTTGTATTATAAAAGTTAATAAATATACTAGAAATTTTTTTAAAAGTTCATTTTCTCTAAAATTAGATTTATTTACAATGGTTTAATAAATAATCATTCTAATTTTTTTTGAATAAGTCATTTTTTAATTTTTAAAAAGCATGAAAAGAATTATTTCTCAAACATAGATGACATGAATAAGTTATCCCACCATTATTCCATTTATTTACTTAGAAAATTAATTTAATGGTTTTCGAGGTTATTGTCTATTATAATTATATTCTATATATTTTGATAATTTTATGTCAAATTGTTATCAAAATAAAAATGACATTTTCTCATGTTTTCAAAGATATATAAAATAATCTTTTAATAGTAATTTACATCCATGATAATATTTTTTATGTATTTTTATATATTTCTATATATATGATAAAATTGTTCTATATTTATTCTTTTTATTGATGGTTTATTTATGGGATTATTTTATTTTTAAGAAACCCATTTATTTTAAATGGGTTATGATATGATGATATGATGAATGTTTAATGATCATGTGGCACACAAACATATGGTTTTAATTATGTAAAATGAGTTCCTTGAATTATATATTCTTCTAATTCATTGGATATAGCTGTATATCTCATCATAAAATTATGTGTAATGAGTTGATATTTTCAATACCTTATGGTAAATTTTTAGGGAGGACTAATCCTATATGATAAGAGAAAAAGGTGGTGATTCCTAATGAAATATGATTTATTGTTCTTTATAGTTTACCTAGAAATATAATATGGGTTCTATGACTATGATTTTTACACAGTCATATAAAATTTTGACATTATTATAATTTAAAATCTCAGATTATGATTTATTTTTTTGATTATTTCCAAATATTATGATGTACTAATGTTTTATTCCATAACTCGTGATTATGATATATAAATTTGTTAGGAATGATTTTATTTTAATAATCATAGTTCTCAAACCCATATTCATAAGATACTCTTATATATTATGTTTTATTTTTATCTCTCATTTTTTACCCTTAATGAGCATCTAATCTCACTGATTTTCATGTTTAAAATTTTCCCTGTCTATAATGAAGTGTGCTCAGTCTGATGATTCTAGAAGGAAACCATATATAAATATTGTTATTATATATTTTGAATTATGTATGTAAATAATATTTTTATGTATCTATTAACCATGTAAAAAATCTACTATAATTTTTTCCCAAGTTTATTTCTGAGACTTATTGAAAATTCATAAAAAAGTTGAAATATCAATGTCAGTTATACTTCGGTCTCTATAGATTCAACCATGGCTTTCATGGAGGAACATTTTCCCTACGACACCCTTACATAATGAAGTGTAAAGATGTCATTTCTGGTAAGAAGTATTCCATGAACATATAATACCCCAAATAATACCATTATACAATGGACTAGTTAATATACATAATAATTTTCTGCATTCTTAATTATACAAAACTCATTTGGTGTATCATATTATTGGATGTTCCAATGCACATGAGCCTCAGCCCAGTTGGTGAGGTATCCTGAAGTGAATCCACAAGACCTAGGTTAAAAACTATGTAGATGCTTATTTCCAGGTACTATAGTAGTACAATAGCTTGTACTGTAGCATGTACTATAGTAGACTATAAACTATGGAGTAACTGTAGTAGAACTGTACAGGTTCAGTAGCAGAACTGTACACTCTATAGGTACTGTAGTAGTAACTGTAGTAGGCATTGTTCGGAACTATAGCAGCTGGAAATGCTCACCATGGGCCACCGGTTTGGGCTTAGATTCCTTAAGGCTTTCGGGCCACCTAGGCCTTCAGTTCAGTAGGGCTTTCGGGCCACCTTTAAGGCCTTCAAGCCACCTTAAGGCCATCAGGCCACATGTAGTTTCCCCAGACACACTACAAAAAAGGAGCAGCCTCAGAAGAGGATTCAGAGCAGGTGAACTCACCAGAGGAGAGGAAAATAGATTTTTTAGAATGAGAGTGTATGGTTATGCCATCATGACCAGCCTGTGATTTCAAGGGAAGCCTAGCCAGACGACCATGAAAAGGTGGAGAGCTACTATCATGATACAGATGCTGGGGAGGGACAGTTCCTTGTAGATAGTCTAGTTGAATTCTCTAAGACCTTCAGGTAATGTAATCTCCTAAGCCAACCGGCCATGTAATCTCTGAGCCTACGGGCCTTGTAAGGGTTCCCCCTCATCCCTTGAAATGGGTGTTATCCAAAATCATGAAAAATTAAGGCCTTCAGGCCATTCGGGTATTGGATGTTCCAACTCTAAAAAGGTTGCTTCAATATATAAATGTTCCATTGTAACATTAATTTCATAGTACACTCATTTGGAAACTGAAAACCTCCAAGCTTCATAATGTAAATTACATATAATAAATACCCATATAGATAAGTGGTTTTTACATCCATTTCATATATTTCAGAATTAAAATGACATTTCATGGTAAGTGGAATATGAATGAACTTTATCATTTCAGAAGGGAATATAAAGATATTATTTGTATAAATTTTATACTAGGATTACATTATGGATATATTACATATTAATATTTTAGTTTTCTTATGAGAAATCACATTTATTTTATGGGCCTTACCACTTTAGTTTCATTAACCATGTTTGAAACTTAGGTAGTATATATGGATACCATTTTAGATTCAATGGATTTTATCCATTTCTGAAAATCAAATTTCTCAATAGAATCCAATTATGATGTTAGGTAATCATTTATTAAGATTATTTCATCATCATTTACCATTATTAATATAAATCTCTCCATTTTTTAATGAATCATAGAAGATATTAATGGTTTTTATGTATCTTGAGTGAGTTTTATTCAATAACTTTTTCTTAAACTGGCACAACTTCAATATCAGGAAAACATCCTATTTATTAGTTGTTAAATTATCCATGTTCAAATTTCCTTTCACTACAATCACAATTATCCTGTCCCTTCTCATGGAATGTAAACTATAGGACCAAAAAAACTTTTTAGATTATTTTGATTTTAGAAATAATATCCCCTTATTTCCTTTGGATAACCGACAAAATAACATTTTTTTTAAAATTTTAGTCAATTTTTGTTTAATCCAACCATCTTAAGAATTCATCCCAATTCTAAATCACCAGGAAATAAAATTTGGGATTTTCCCATACCATATTATATACATTTTCTTTATTTCTTCATTATATGTTACATTATTTAGTTTGAATACAATAGTCTCGAAAGAATTACCCCAAATTGAAGTTGGATTGCCACATTGACTCATCATCTATCAAACTATGTCCAATAGAGTAATATTCCTCCTTTCAAACACACCATTCTATTATGGTTCTTGTGGAGGAGTGAGTTTTGGAACAATTACACAATTTTTTAGAAGATCAGAGAATTATGGCCTATGTAGTCACCACCCTGGTTTGATCAGAGAATCTTAATAATAATAACGCTTTTATTTTGAACATTATTTTGAAACTATTTTAACATTTCAAAATTTTTATACTTATGTTTCATTGGAAATACATATACATTCAAACTAATGTCATTAATAAAAGTTGCAATATACCTAAAACCACAACATTCTTGAGTACAATTTACGTTCCTACATCACTATATAATGGATCCAATAGTCCACATTCCTTTTGATGTTTTATCCAAATAAGTGACTTGGAATATTTTACCAATGAACATGAATCACATGTATCAAACCATTCATACTTTATGGAGTTCAAAAATACATTTATTTGAAGTTGTTTTTTCATGATTCATGTATATATGTTATTTAAAAAAATACCAAAGGTAGGTGGGATTAGAAATCAACTCTATCCTTCATGTTCTAAATGTTATAATTAGTATTTTCCAAATCAAGAATTTATAAACCTATCATTATATATTTAATTTAATAAAAAACTCTTTCTAATATATAGAATAACTCTTATCCTTAATGATTAATTAAAAGCCCATATTTTCCAAATAAGAAAAATAAATTATATTCTTAATTATAATAAGAACCTAATAACGTATATTAAATTATATAACTAATACACTATGTAAACATATATAAAATTTTAAAAATTATAATACATAATGATTTTATAAATTACATAGAGGAAGATATACTTAAACCTATATTAATTGAATCTTTTATCATAGTCTTTTTTCATCACAAATATGCGACAAACACTGAAAATATAATATCCATTAATAAGAGTTAGAGAATTTCATATTTATGACTCTCAAATTTTGTTGGTCACAATGCGTGTATTTGGAAAACATCTTAACCTTAGATACCAACATTTAAATTTTTTACCTCACACATTTTAGACATCTACAATTGATTTTTATTATTTATACAATTATTTATAACAAATACATAAATATAGGTGAGTATCATTCATTTTATCTTCTTAGTATGGATATTATAATAAATTAATAAAATAATAATAATCCAAAAAATAATATCCATTTATTGATCTAATATAAATATTTATATACGTAATTAGTCAATAAGGTTTCTCCTCCCAATATTAAATAATTTTGGTAGGGAATCATCCTAATCATAATAGTTGTGACACATTGATATTTGAGAAGATAAATCATTATAAAAATATATCATATGGATTGACTCAACTTAGTTCCTCTAGTATCATATCAAAGGTTTTCTCAAATAAGTAAATAATGGGAAAACCATAAATGTGCCGACAACTGACAATATGGAGTTAACCTTTCAGGGAAATAAAATCTCAATGATGATCTAGAATCATCTATCATTTAATTCCCTCTGGATCATAGATACACCTTATTTGATCTTGGAATTAACTATTTATTGTTCCAAGAAGATTCAACATATTATAGGTTGAAATCAAGGGAAGTTAGTAGAAACTGGTTGGAAATATAGTTAAGATGAATAAACAGTTTAACCATTCAGTAATAATGAGGCAGGCATATGTGAGGTTCTAGTGGCATAGTACATGTCTAGTTCAAGGGAAAAACAAATGTGGAACATGACCAGTGAACCGAGTGTGGTGTCTGGTGTCTGGTGTTTTCCCATGGGTGTACCATGTTTTGATAATGATTTTCCCAAACCGTGTGTCTCTCTAGTGAAAACCATGATCCCTTGGAAATAATTAATAGTAGTATCACACAGTTAAGGCACACATTTAGGTTAAACATGTATCCTCCGCCAGGAAATCTCACCACCCTCCACCAAACTATTAAAAAATTGAATTTTACCATTTTCTGTAGGTTATTATTAATCATAATTAACCCCTAATATCATTTTGGATCATCATTATCCTTTCCCAGTTTCTTATAGGTCAATCCCCTTGTAATATTGGTGGATTTCCTCCCTTCATGATGGATCACAAAGATTTATATTGTGTTCTTTATCTGGATTGTCATACAATTTGACCCCAATCATGTTATCATTTAGGTACATCGAGGGGGAATTATTATTATGCCATGCTAATGTCTTAAAAACAATATTGGGTTGTTCGAGTGGTTTTTGTATTATTGTGATATGGAAGAATGGGTATCCATACAAGCATGGTTAGTCCTGAGTGATATCTTGTTTTCCGAAGTTGGAACATCTAGGATGGACCCATGGATGTAAGTTATATTCTTTACATGTTTGACAGGTGGATGCAGCTTCAGATTTTGATGGTGTTCTTGTTTTTTAGAAGTTTATCTTGTATAAACATCTATGTTGTATTCTATGAATGTGGTTTTCCATTTATTAGCTCATTATTTTTGTTTTGACTCTAAGGATACCCCCTACTTTTAATGATATTATTAGGGGTGTTTTAAACATCATGATTTAGGAGTGCCTGGTCGTGGAATGTCCAATTTTCATGCTAAGGAACAATAGTTTTATTGGTTCTATGTCTAGGGACATCACTCAGAACTATATGAAGGCTCCAGTGAGCTTGATTTATGATTTATTGAGGTTCCTTCAACTGGAGGCATTGGGTATATCCTTTAAAATGCACCAGACATCTAAAACGGGTGCTTTGAGGGTAGACGACCAGAGAAGTTTCAACTCATCATATCTCTCTCTTTTTGTGTACATGCCATCTCTATATTTTTAGGTAAGAGTTGAAACTTTCAGTTTAAATGAGTTTTTTTGGAATCAACCATTAAATTGGATAGTGTCACATTTCATGATCTATGTTGGAGCACTAAAGAAACGTCTTGTATGATAATTCCAATGGTAGAGATATTGTGTATTGGAATTCTTCCTTGAGTGCTAGAACCCTAAGGTGAAGGGGATGATTATTTAATCATGTCTTTGGTAGGATATTCTCTATTTGAAACTCTCTCAACATTTCAATTCAGAAATGGAAATATTATGTTGACTTTATATATCTTTCATTCCATATATTAAGGTTTCTTTTAGTGGTGTGACAAGAGTTTGGAAATGCAACGTGGTTGTTTTAATAAAAAATAACCACATTATTATGTTTATTGATGTTCGATATTTTCCCAAGTATTTTCATGGATAAAAAGTTCTATGGTGGGAAGATTTTAGCAGCCTATTTCTTTGAACTAGATGAAATTCTAATGGAATTTAAAATTTTGATTTTAGTGCATGGATATTTTTGTAAACCAAGAATTGGAACTTAATTATAAGAGTTTTAACACTTCAATATTTTGTTTTTATACTTGAGTAAGGGCCTGAGGGTCTGTTGTGTTTCTGGTTGAGTTTTTGGATCACTAGGTCCATGAAATCCCATGTTTGGGTGGCCTGATATGGGCGCAGAGTTTGTCTAAAATCATGCAGAACACAATAGAAATGTGTGTGTCCTGAAAGTAGGGCACATCAAGATTTTCATAGGATATGAAATGTATAACCAAATTATAATCCTATACTTTATAGATAGTTCCACATTGTAAGTAACCTTGAACGGTTGGTTCATATTTAGGAAAACTATGTAGGTAAACATGGATGGTGGGCTTCCTAGGAATTGGATGCTACATGATTAGTGAATAGTTTGTAAAGCGTGCAGAAAAACCATGTGAACCAGTTTGGATATTGAAACTACACTTTTTCCCTCAATAAAATCATTAAACATAATATTTTTTTCCCTCTCCTTCAGTATGATTTTCCTCCTCTCCCTCATCTGTGACCTCTTTTCCTCCAACTACATAGATTTTGATTAATCTCATTCATCCAAAAACCAAATCCATTACCTTCAGAATCATCAGATATATAATGGAAAAATATTAAATCCTATAAAATTTATTTCAAGATTACTTCTCTATATATTGTTCTATTCTTGTGTGACTCATATTTTCCCTATTTTCAAGGCTTTGGTTGAATCCTTAGATTTTATACATTCTTTATCAAATTGAGTCTCAATAACAAACGAGTGGAGAGATACTACATTGATGTAGGTGGTCTAGGATCTTTCCTTCCATTTCATCATAATTTAAATGATGCTATATCATTCCACTAATTGTACCTTTCCAAAAAAAATTCATTCGTTCTTATTAAATTAGTTAAAATGGTTTACTATGTCCTATATGACCTATCCTTATAGTACAACCCACCCATGGGACATTCTCTTGGGTTTTTTTCACCCCTTTGGTTGTGACAACCATTTATGGTAATTTTCCCATGCCTTATATGGTTAAATAACCTTGGGTGGAATTATATTAGGTTAAATAACATATTCTTTTAAATTGAATTATGAATAATGGATGGCCATTAGATTGTCCCTTGAGCTTCATGCCACATGCATTATAATTTCTTATACATAATGGTTCACCTCATCTGTGCTTAATTGTTTATGCACATTAGTTGGATTCCCTTGGTTTTTTCCTTAAACCATCACTTCCCATGTATTTCTTGTACATTATAACTTAAGGGTGTTTTTCAAATGAACTTCCTTTGCCAATATTCCTAATGAAATAAGGATTCATAATTAAATTTTACATTCTACCAATTAAACCTATTATATATATGTGTGTGGATGTTTGTGATTCTTGTTTTAATGCTTCACCTTAGTGTTGTGGGTGACATAAGGGGGCCTGATTTAGGGACCCCTTGGACATAATCTAATGACTTTATGTTGTAACTCTTAATGTCTTGTAAACTCATTTCAGTTGATATTAGGTATAAATGATCTGGGATCATCGATAGTTATATATTTTTACCCCTAGATTTGTGATTATAGATCCATATGGGAAGACCCTTGAATGGGATCAAATGCATGATAAGTTAAACCGTGCATTGGGAGAGACTCGGGTATCTACGTGCGATACTATGTATGGAATCAGATGTTATTACATTACTTTTCACACCATACTTGAAGTGAAACATGGAAAATTTGTCCTGGGTCACCATGGATGGAATCCACGGAATTTAATATATGTGGATACCCCCAAGCGATACATGGAAAGTCATACCGGTTTATCATGGGCGAGATCGGGGTGTCTCGATAATTTTTATAATGAGTTTGTCTTAAATATATTTAAATGTAAATGAACGTTTTTAAATAATTATAAATCACCTTAGTATTAAAGACATGGGGACATGTCCTCCATGTAAAACAACATTCTTGGGTTCAATCAACCTCTACTCATATTTTTGTCACCCAATTAACAATTTTATGATCCATTGGTTCATACTCACCATTTTAGGGCGATTTAGGTCGATTGAATAGGTGTCAAAGGGGGACCTAGCCAAATTAATTAATTAATTTATTTGTACCATGAATCTATTTATTATGAAAACATTATTAAATTATATTTCATGAAATGAATTGGACTAGACAGAGTGGGTGTTGGTGTACAAAGATTGTATCTCAAACCATGATCAGTCCATCATTGCATTAGAGTACCCAAACAGACATCCTTGGTTACCAGATATGTATCCTTGGTTATTTTAATATTATTTCATACATGTATTAGGAGTAGGACCACATGATTTATATGGTATTATGGATGCTCATGGATCTAGCCTTTGGGTTATTTTTCTCTTATTGAGTCATACATTCTTGTGGTATTTCCATCTTATTGTACTTGTAGCATTAACTAATTTACTTGCATAGTATTATATATTTTAATTGACCAATATTTTTTTGGTTTTTAAAATAGTTCTTAAATTTCATGTTATTTATTATTACTAATTACTCAATTTTTTATTGATTTTTTAAATATTATACCATTGTGAAAATTTGACCACGATGGTATATTATCCTCAACAAACAATAATTTGACCCTCCCTACTAGTCAGTATCATTTGGAATATGTGTAGGTGCACTTGAGGTCATGATGTGACCATTTTGGCTAATAGATTATTGGTCCATCGGGTTGGGATGTTAAAACTATGTATTTATGTTATGTTCCATGTGATTTCTTATGTGCATTCTCTTTTATGATATCATGTTATACCTTTGACTCACATGTTATGCTTTTATATCATTATTATTTACTTAATTATCTTTTATCTCACCCCCATTTTCTATGTATTTTTTAGGTTATCCCAAGAAATTTTAGATCATTGATGAATTTATGATCTCATTATATAGAATAAAATAAAATTTTATTTTAAAATAACTTTGATTTTTTAAAACCCCAGTCTCATAAAGAAACTAGACCTCATGATCATTGGGATGTAATTAATGAATCTCTATGTTAAAAATAATGTAATTATATGTGTAAAATTCTTTGTCCACTTTAGTAAACCCATTAAAAGAAGGAAAATAGGATACAAAGTGAACTGATAATAAGAAGGAAATGTAGATGGGGAGTGGACCCAATTCGGTTTGGGACATTTTTCAGTATGTGATGATAGTCTTATAAGTGATCCTTAACTAATTAAAGGATTTTTTTTCTTATCAGTGACCCATAATACCTATGATATATTCATATAATCCTTATATGTTCTCATTGATCATGATTGATTAAGGATGATTCCTCACTCTTATGAATTGTGTCATTTGAAATGTTAAATTTTTATACCAAGACTGATGATTTATTATGTATTACTGATTGGGTATGAACATAATTATTTATGATCTTTTGATAATTCCCTTATTCTCATCATATTCTATAATATGATCATCAACTGATATCTCTCATTTTTTAAAATATTGTACCTATGCTCTCTCACTTTCTTATCTTTCTATTCCTTTTGGATTTGAAGAAATGTTTCATGTCTAATTCATATAAGAGGTATACATTAAGAGAATAAATTTATCAGATATGTTGATTATCATTCATAAAATATGTTGATAATGCAAATATTCTTCAAATATAATAAACACTTATTGTTCAAGGTAGTGAATTGTGGTGTAATATATTATTTTTTCATCTAAAATAATGAAATATATATATATTTATTTTATCATATTTCTTAATCTATAACTAGGTATCACCATGGGACATGGATTTTTTTAGATCAAAATTTAAATACCCAACTCCATCATCTTTCTTTACATGGGATGTATCATCAAAGAATTTCAAATATTTCACCACGTTTCGTAATTTTGAGGCATACTATGAATTTATACAAGAAACGAAGCATAAATACCATCATTTAGTATATATAAATATATAGTTGAAAAATATTTTTTCAAGTACACACATATATATATATATAATTAAAATATAATATTTTGGAAGGTCGTTTAATTTTATATTTCAAAACAGACATTGTTTGGATATTTTATAAAATTTATGTCCCATATAAATTTTTTAATTTATATATAAAGAAAAGTAATTTTGAATACCACATCATTGTTTCCATCAGTATATCCCAAAATTTATGAGATGTTTTCTGGTAAAAATATGTAGAAGTTTTTAAAGGTACCCAAAAACATTATTGTAGTTCCCAAAAAATTTATCTATATGAATGATGTAAAAATTATATTATTTAGATCCTCAATTAAATGTATAATTATTTTATAGTAATATCTTACATTGATATCATCATTGGATTAATTTTAATAGAGTTTTATTTTCTATATATAGGGAAAAAAGAATAAAAGTTTGATTAAAGTGGTGATATTTTTATATACATTATAAGAGATAAATAAAATTGTAAATATGGAATTTATTTAAGGGTGTATAATATAAAGTTTTACTTATTTAATATATGATTTTACCTTTATTTTGATACTTAATATGAAAGCATAAAATGAAACAAGATTTAATCTAGTAAATGAAAATAACAACTATGGATTAAACATATAATACCCCTTCATACAATTATAATGATAGTCATTATAGGTGATATAGAAATATAAAATTAATTTTTATAGTCATATGAAGAGTAAGATAATAAATGATGATAAAAAACTATAAAATTATAGTAAGACTCATAATGAATTGTTTTAAAGAAAACTCCCCCAAAGATGAGTATAGATGGATTGCACAAAATTTTAAATAAATGAATCATACTTCTAAATGAAATAAGAAACTATAAGAACATGGAATTTAATTAAGTAAAATATTTTTGTTTCACATTATTAGGGAACTATTAAGAATATACCCATTTGTGAGGGAATAAATTATGGGATTTTTCCAAATGTGGGATTAAATATGGGATAAAATAATAATTTAACTATATTTGTATTTATGTAAATATCTACTTTTAAAATAATAATGTTAAATTTTATATGATCACAATTCAAAATTTATATGTAGGTTATACTTTTAAATAGTTTATTTAAGAAATTTTTGGATATCTATTTATAAATTTAATAATTAAATACATGGAATTATTTTTTAAAGTATAATATAATATGAGATATATAAATTCCAATAGTATTATAACATATAATTAGAAATATATGTATTTTAGAAAATAAAATATTAATTTGAAATGAATATAATTATAGGTAAATAATATTAATTTGAAATTAATATATTTAATGGAAATGATTTAATTTTTTAAAATAATAAAAATGTTATTATATTATTATAGATGGTGAAATTATTTTTCTTAAGACTTAGATGAAATATCATTATTTCTCTATGCAAAGGCAACCAATGTTGTCGGCCAGATCAATGGAAAACCAACCACTCTTCATGGGAATCTCAAAGAATACTGGTAATCGAGGTGCGTAAGTGAGAAAAAACATGCACATGAGGAGCACAGTGCATGAAGTTTTTCATGTATGGGATAAGGAAAATAAAATTCTATAGTGTGTCGGTCGACACAGTAGATCATGGGTGAGTAACATCAGCTAACAGAATTCAACAACAACTTATTCAACATCATCGTATATAATGTTATAACCAAAATAAAAAAAATCGTGGGATCACATTATATAGTCATTTTTCACCTTTTAGTAAAATTATGATTGTGCCTTTGGATATAATCTTATCACATCATCTTCTTCATTTGTATTCATCCAAACAATTTAAAAAAAATCATACCACCATTTTCATCAACCTCCAACCATGATCATTACTATATTATCAATAGGAAATAAATATATTTTAATGTTCAATCAAATATATATATATATATATATAATAAACATTAATTTAGTAGAAAAATCATAAATCCTAGGAAATAGTACATAAAGGGATAAAATAAAATTAAAAACATTCAATAACACTACACATCGTCTTCAAATAACATTGTAGTATGTGATTTATAAGAAAATATTCTATCTATTTATTTGAAATTTAATATGAATACACATTAATTCTATAGTAAAGAATAAATATAATCTAGGGGATCTGTGTATGGGTGTTTTGACATGAGAATAAGTAATATAAGGGGTCAAATTATTCTCTATAAGCAAAAATTTATGGTTTCACCATAATCGTTCTAGTATGAAATTATGGCATATCTATTGGTTGGTCATATATATATATATCTAGATGTTTATCCTCAGGTATAATTTAAAGGGGTTGTATAATGAGTATTGGGTAAATAATTTAACATATTATGCCAATGTAGTTAATATATCTTATTTCTAGGGTGGAAATATAATAGAAATAGGCTATAACATTCTTGATATGATTCATTTTGTAGTCATTTGCCCATCATAGATTATATTTCTTAATGATAATTATTTATACATATAATATATCAAATATAGTGGGGGATCAAATTATAAATGTTCACATCAAGTGATTGGGATAGAATATTTTCTAATATTCATAAAAAATAAACATATTTTCCCCAGTTATGGTGGTAGTGTGGCAGATATTGAGGCAATGAGGGTAGTTTTAGAATTTACCTTGTGGAGCTACCTCTAAAGAAGAGGGTTTAGTAATGATCAATTAGCAGCATAAGGTAAGGGGAAATTATTTTTAAAAGTTTCTATTTTTAATTATCCTAAATAATCCACTATTTTTACGGCTTCTAGAAACAAAATTTTTTTATCTTCCACATTTTGAAAATAAAGTTCCCTCTTAAGGAAATGTTTTCAATATATAAATGGAGTATCAAATTAATCATTTTATGTTTATTTTTTTAATTCCCTACCTCCCACTCACTGTAGATTAACATTATCAGTGTTCTCCTCATGAAAATAATTTATTTTAATTTATTAGATTATGTTTCCATCATCCTTGATGTTTAAAAAATTTCATGTTAAAGCACTAATTTTATCTATATATTAATCAAAATTCCATGATTAGAAATTTTTATAAAATTATAATTTTCAATATTCAATTTAATGAGTTATTTAATGAAGTTTTTTATGAATCTTATGTGTTTATTCCTTTCAAAACGTTTATAATTTTCATTGACAAAAAATCCATTCTTTTACACAATTTTTCTTCATGTGAATAATTTTAAACCCCACTCTTTAGCATTTTAAAATATTTTTTTAAAAGGAATTATTAATGGTAAAAAGAAATTTACTAAATTTTTTGATCTAAAACTTACCACTTCTTCATTATAATTGCTGACAAGGGATGGATAATGAACCTAACGGGTCAAGGGACTATATCCATTAATGTGATGGGTGGGCCTTGTATAAACCCTCAGTGTTCTAGGTTTCATAAATGATTTTATGTGATTTCATAAACTCATTTGATATAATATTATGAGGAAATATTTTAATAATTTTTAAAATAAAAATTTAATATATTAAATGAAATTCTGCAATTTTATCAGGTATTTGAAAGGTCTATCATTTTAAATAAATGATACATTGGAAATTTCATTTACTCTAAAATAATTTTTTATAACGAATAATTTCATGATTTTTTATTATGAAAATATTATCATATTTAAAAATGTTATTGTATTGTTCAATTTATTTAAAAGTATTCCGTTTGAATGAAAAAATTAGGAATATTTAAAGAATTTCTAAATATTTTTATTTATTATTTTAAAAAATAGTTACTAATATTTTTTTCCCGTCCAGTATAGTTTATTTATTTTAAAAGAGTATATTTAGGAGTAAGAGCAATTACTATTCCATGTATTGATAATGGGGATTTTCTTGAGTGAATATGGATTAATATTCAAAGGTTTGGTATTATGAGTGGTAAATTCCAATTTAGAAAAATAATATTGAATTTTTTATTTGTAATATAGTTACTAATTATGTAAAGAGATAGAATAAAATATGAATCATTCGTATATAAATTTTGAATATTTATAATTGAGTTTTTAATTATAAATTATTAAATTGGGGATTTTACCTTTTAGTATCAGTTAAAATACATAGTGGAAGAAACAAAATATTTTTTTTTTCAAAATTTACATAGGTGTTTGGATCCAGGGTGTGACAATATATTAGTAATGGCTTGTGTTTAAGTGCATCACCTTGAATATTTACCACCATTTCACTTTCAATAGTGTGGTTTATGGGGGTTGATGGTTCAAATTTACTATCAATTTCACACTGAGATATTTTAAAATATGAAAATAATTGATACATGTTTTTTAAATATATATTATAAAATGTTATGAATAAAATTTTAACAAGGGTTTGTGTATGGATTTTGAGAGGAAAAACTAGACTAAAATAACTATGTGTTAATAGATGTAATATATAGGTATGTTGTTTTGGGTCACTATAATAGGTACTAGATTAGGGTTTAGTTTTGATGAAGATTTTATTGTGTTGAATATATGGATAGAACCTAAGATGATATATGTTTAATTTGAAGAGATACCAGATAAAACATAAGTGTCATAGGATGATAAGGATGTTTATTTACTTAAAATGTATTCAGAATGTCATCCATTATTACATGATTTCTCACACTGATTTTTGTAACATGATGCTTAAACTATGATTTTTGGTTTAATCAGTAGTTTGAACCAAGAGGAATCATGATGAAGCTTAATGTGATAGGAAATTAAATTCCCATACTTATAAGAAATTTTTTGAAATGTGAACAAAAATTTGAAACCTTGTGATTATGATGGACTAACTATATTAATATATAATAGAGAACCCTAAACTTTATTGAGTTTTGTTAAATATATAGTAAGAGTAGAATTAATTTTTATATGATTTAAATTGATAATGTCCCTGGAGGGGAGAGAATTCATCTTCATAAGTATCGATAATGTAAGATTATGCACATAAGGGAATATATAAAAAGAGAAAAAAAAATTATTTTTAGGAAAGAAAGATATAAAGAAACTAATATCTAAAGACAAATGAATCGATTAATGTAGGGAAATAAATTTAATCTTATGGTGGCACTAATAGTTTAATATCTTGTTTTTGGGGAACATGGGAACTATTAGAGTCAATTCACTAATCTAATGGGAAACTATTATGACGAGGAAAGGAATGTATTGGGTTGATAATTAATGTTTACCATGATGGTTAAGGAACAGTTATCCTACATTATATATTAAGGGATATATTGTTAATGATTTAAAAATATTCCCTATGAAAATATTATTATTCATAATTTATTGTAATTTAATATTATTTTGACGATTGATGAGAACTCTTCATATAGATATCATATAAATTTTCTAGGAATGGAATTCATGTATGATATTATAAATCAAATTATGATAATAATTTAGTCTGTAGATAGATGTGAAGGTACAATTGAAGTTACTTTTATTTTATGTGTAATATTTCCTACTAATGAGGGATATTTATCTAAAATGATTTGGGAGAAACTCAACATCATTGATATTCTTATTCTTTGGAATTCCACTAATTTATATCCTAAATACATTCCCAGTCTTCATCTAAACCATAATTTTGAGTTTCCATCAATGCTAACAATTGATTCTATACATATTACAAAGACTCAATATAGAATGGAATTTTTTGAGTTATATTAGTTGAATATTATAATATAAAAAAACATTGATATTTTATTTACTTTCCCTAGTGTACCACTATGGGGTGTAGCTGTTCGTTTTTTTAAGAAGAAAGATGTTTCAATGGGTACTTTCACTGTTTATCGAGAACATAACAATATTGTTATCATGAAAAAAAATTCCTTGACCTAGTATCAATAATTTTTTTGATCGCAAATAAGTATAATAATACATTTAAAATATATGAAATCATTTTTTAAATCATCAATTCAAGGTCAAAAAGGAGGACATACCCAAGATTTCCATGGGTTTAAGGTAATTGAATTCGGAATTTTAGTTAACACCAATTGAACATACTAATTACCCTACCATCATAATGGATTTAAAGAATATATTATTCAGATATTACCATGATCTGGTTATGGGAGTCCTTACAGATGATATTCATATACATTTGAAGAGTAAAGATGAACATGAATATCATTTGATAATGGTGTTGAGGAATCTAAGAAGGAGAAATTATATGGTAAATTTAATGAGGAAAATTTTAGATTTAAATGGGTTTTTATTGCTTAATATATTCATATGTGAGGGTATATCATTGTAAAAATAAAATATAGAGGTTTTTGAGAAATGTATTTGACAAACCATGATAACATAGATTAATAGTTTTCTTCGGTTGGCTGGATACCATATAAATATTTTGAGATTCATATCATGGATATCTATTACACTCACCAAGTTTAATTATAAGAGATTTATGTTCTTTTGGATAATATAATGTGAAGATAATTTTAAGGATCTAAAGAGAGGTTTTCTCAGTGAACCGTTACTCACAAAACCCTATATTGGAGAAGGGGTTTTGATCTATATTGATGTATCAAAAAAGGATTAGGATGTTTCCAAACTCAAAATGATACAGTGATAACATATGCCTCTCAAAGACATAAAAACCCTGAGAAACATTACCCGACTCATGATTTGAAGCTATAATCTGTAATTTTTACATTTTAGATATAGAGAAATTATTTTTATGGTGAACCGTGTGACATATATAAAAGTAATAAAAGATTTAAGGATATATTCATCTATAAAGAGGTGAATATGAAATTTAGAAGACGGTTGGAGATTATTAACAATTATTACTGATCAATACATCACCACACTGAGTTAATATAGCTATGCAAGTTTATCTATAATTGGAATTGAAAATGATCAAAAATTTATGGATTTATAGAAGTTTGATCTTAATGTACCGAGGAAATGGGATTTAACATATCTTTCTCTGATGAATATGTTACCATCTATTGATGTATGGATTAAAAAGGTTCATAAGGTTGATATAAAACTATAAAATAAGGTGTTAAATGTTTCATTTTTCAACTATAATCAAGAGAAAATGATAGTGTTTCAGAAATGAGTATGTGTCCCTTCAATACAAGAGATAAAGAATGATGTATTGGAATAAGCTCTTAGTTCATAATTATGTATGCATCATTGAAATGAAATTATTTATATATATCTAATGGATTATTTATAGTGGGGAAAAATTAAAATAGTTATTATAGAATATATATATTGGTGCATTGAATATCATTATTTGAATTCTAAGAGACAAACTTCTAGGGTACATTATAATCATCAACCATATAATAATGTAAATAAGAAAACTTGACCATGGATTTCATCGTTGGACTCCCCAATAAACTAAAAATACAGAATATTACTTGGGTAATAGTCGATCACCTTATAAAATTAGTATGAATTATTACTATTTGAGAATAATTCAATCTTGATTATATTTCCCGGATATACATTATAGAAGGTGTATGATTTAATGATGTATAACATTCTATCAAATATGATCATGATATTAGGTTTACCTCAATGTTTTAGATAAGTCTTCATTGGTCTCTTGATATATAGTTGACTTTCAGTACTATTTATCACCCTTATAAAGATGTTTAGTATAATAGAACCATTCACACCCTATAGTATATATTGAGATCATTTTATATGCATTTCAAATGTAGTCTTGATTGACACCATCCTTTGGTGGATTTTTTTATAATAGTAAATTTTACTATATATTTAAACTGTATCTAAATGAAAAGCTATATAGAAAAAGGTTCATAATTCCAAGGTGTTGGGATAAATTTAGAGGAAGAAATATAATGGGACCTCATCTAGTTTAGGAAATGGAATAGAAAGTTATATATATTCATAATGACGTTAGATCAACTATTATTTGATAGAAAAGTTTTATAAAAAATGAATGGTGGGATCTATCGTTAAATGATAGTGAATACGTATTCTAATGAATATATACATGGAAAATGTTTAGTAGATATATAATTAATGGAAATATGATCCCTAGATATTTCAGCCACTTTGAAATTGTATTTCATTTTTTTATTGTATCTTATATCTTGGTGCTTCCAATAAAAATCTCTCAAGTTCGTGATGTGTTCATGGTATTTCTCTTTGGGAAGTATATACCTGATCCTTCACGTGTACTTAAACTAGAGTTCATAGCACTAGATAAAAATCACTCTAATGAGGAACAAATAACTGATAATCCATATCAAATATAGATTACTTTAGGAAACAAGACCACATAACTAGTCAATGCTTTGTAGAAAAACCATAAATTTGAGGATTCTGTGGGGGAACCTGAGGATGTGAGAAGGCTAATGTGTTCTATGTTGTTTCTATCAGAGTGAAATGTTATTGAGTGAAAAATTATTATAAGGGGGTAGAATGTAAGACCCCAATATTTTATGATATAATTTAATTTAAATAAGTTTAATTTATTTTATGTCCTTCTTTACATGAGACACCATGTTTAAAAGAATCATGATATACTATAGATATTTTATTACTAAAATGTGTATCTTATAACCTTATAGTTTTATTGGTTATGTGACTATGAATAGCCACATTATTAAAATATCTACAATTTTTTTCATTTAATCAAAATATATTTAATAATTATTAGTAAATATATACTCAGTGTTTAGTAAATTCCTTTTATTCATTAAAAATATGTTTTCCTCAAAAATATTCTTTGTTTCATTTTTTCCATGAAAATAATAATTAGTTTATAAATTATTTAGAAAAATTAATTTGGAAAATTATTATCAATTTTTAAATAATCATATAAATTTTATGTTTTTGTAAATTTCTGATATTTTTCTTAAAATGTTGTTTTTTGTGAATAGTATAAAATGTATATTTTTATGAAAAAATTTGCTAGATTTCATGTATTCAAAAATTAATAATATATTTTTTATTTTTTTATATATAACTAATAGATTTTTATAAAAAATATTTCATTCAATTTCAATAGAGTCAATATTACATTTAATTTTTGTATAAATAATTTTTTCACTTAAAATTTCATTTTTCTTGAAAATGGATTTCTATCATGTTTTTTGGGTTTGTTTATAAATTAATTTTAAGAAATTATAATAATTTATTATAAAAAATTGAATCCATATTTGGAATTAGTATGCTAACATTTTTTAGTTTGACCACTTTCTTTTTTGTCACTGTGAATAGAAAGTTTGTTAATAAGTCAATTATCACAGTAAAAGTTAAAAAATGTTGAAAGTGTAAAAAATAAATTTATAATGGATAAAATTAACATTAAAATTGTATCAAAACAATTTTATTGTGGTATTTTGAACCTATATTATCTTAACTTTGATGATGAGTTATTTTTGGGATATTTATCTTGAAAAATATATTAATATATTTTAATCATTTGAAAAATTCAAAGTCTGTCAACCCCTCTCACACAAAAAACGGACACCCAATACACTTTTATCCAAAAATAAAGATTTTATTAGCTTATAAAATGCATATAATCTAATTTTCTAAATCCCTACCCACATCATAAAGGTATTATTTGAATTAGAATAAAATCCCACATACTTTTTAGATATAAACCTAGAGAGGTTTTATAAAGAAGTTATATAGTTGTTAAGTGAGATAATTTTATTTTATTTCTTATTACACTTAATCTAATAATATTTCATCTATAATAACATTCTTAATCTAGTTTCATCAATATATTATGATGTTATTATAATGATGGCACAACCATGTTTCACCTTCTTTCCATCAAATAAGAAACGAAATTATCACTCATGTGTATATGTGGAAAAACTAATGTAATTTTAATGATATATTAAAGTATTAAATTTAATATTAATTATATAATTATTATTTTACAATGGTGAAATATTTTTTTAATTTTTTTTGTTAAAAGAAGAAAATAGAATTAATGTGTACGTACGAACTATCGTATATATGATCAGTGTAATTAATTATTAAATATCTACCTTTTGTGGATGGTTATAAATATATTGATAAGGAATATATATATACTTATATTATATATATATATATATATTAAAATGATGAAAATGATAGATCTATGTTCATGATGCACAGACTGGATCTTCTGAACAAAAAATTAGCTGAAAACCCAAACAATTAACACCTAAAAAAGACTATTTTAATATCCAATTATTCAAAAATGGTTGTTGACATGTTGTAAGTGGATAATATTTTATAATATAAGTATATATATGTTTTATTTTATAAAAATATAAAAAATCTAAATTTATTATTAAGTATGTTATAATTCTTATGAAGTTGGTAATACTTGAGGTGATGGTTAATGATAAAATCTTATTTCTTTTCGGGTTATTCTATACTAAACATATGATGAGGGAATTTTTTTGATGATATTATACTATAAAACACATATAATATATTATCCTCTATTTATTAAAATAAATTTCATTTATTCATTCTGTTATTATATCTTTACTAATTGATATCATCAAGAAAATGTTTTTAATTAAAATCCCACCTTAGTTTTTTAATCGATGATTTTTTATTCTTTTATTTCTATAATAATAAATATTGTATTATAAAATTTAATAAATATACTATAAATTTTTTAAAAAGTTCATTTTCTCGATAATTAGAATTATTTTAAATGGTTTAATAAAGAATCATTCAATTTTTTTCTAAATAAGTCATTTTTACTTTATAAAATGCATGAAAATAATGATTTCTCAAACATACATGACGTGAATAAGTGATCCCACCATTATTCCATTTATTTACTCAGAATATTAATTTAATGGGTTTCAAGGTTAATTTCAATTATAATTATATTCTATGTATTTTGATAAATTTATGTTAAATTTTTATCAAAAGAAAAATGACATTTTCTCATGTTTTTAAAAAGATGTAAAATAATATTTTATTGGTATTTCTCATCTATGTTAATATTTTTTATGGGTTTCTATAAATTTCTATAGATATGATAAAATTAGTATATATTTATTCTTTTTATAGATGGTTTATTTATGGGATTATGTGATTTTTAAGAAACCCCTTTATTTTAAATGGGTTATGATATGATGATATGATGAATGTTTAATGATCATGTGGCACAAAAACATATGGTTTTAATTATGTAAAATGAGTTCCTTGAATTATATATTCTTCTAATTTTTTTGGATAAAGCCGTATATCTGATCACAAAATTATGTGTAATGAGTTGATTTTTTCAATACCTTATGGTAAATTTATAGGGATGACTAATCCTATATGATAAGGGAAACATGTGGTTATTACTAATGAAATATGATTTATTATTCTTTATAGTTTAACTAGAAATATAATATGGGTTATATGAAAATGATTTTTCCACACTCATAATTTTTTTTGACATTATTATATTTTAAACTCTCAGATTATGATTTATTTTTTTGATTATTTCCAAATCTTATGACATACTAATGTTTTATTCCATGACTCGTGATTATGATCAATAAATTGTTAGGTATTATTTTATTTTAATAATCACAGTTCTCATACCCATATTTATAATATACTCTTATATATTATGTTGTATTTATATCTCCCATTTTAACCCTTAATGAGCATATAATCTCATTGATTTTCACGTTTAAAATTTTCCCAATCTATAAAGAAGTGTGCTATGTCTAATGATTCTAGAAGGAAACTATATATAAATAAAGTTATTTTATATGGTGAATTATGTATGTTAATAATATATTTATGTATCTATTAGCCATGTAAAAAATCTACTGTAATTTTTTGCCAAGTTTATTTGGGAGACTTTTTGATAATTAATAAAAAATTTATGTATCAATGTCTTTTATACATGGGTCTCTATAGATTCAACAATGCCTTTCATGGAGGAACATTTTCCCTAAAATACCCTTATATAATGAAGTGTCAAGATGTCATTTCTGGTAAGAAGTATATCACGAACATATAATACCATAAATAATACCATAATACAATTAACTAGTTAATATACATAATAATTATCTGCATTCTTGATGATACAAAACTCATTTATTGTATCATCTTATTGGATGTTCCAATGCACATGAGCCTCAACACAGTTAGTGAGGTTTACTTAAGTGAATCCACAAGAACTAAGTTCAAAACTAGGTAGAGGAATATTTTCGGGTACAATAGCAGTACTGTAGCAGGTACTGTAGTAGGCATTGTAATAGAACTATACAATGTGCAGGTACTGTAGTAGAACTATACACTATACAGGTACTGTAGCAGGCACTGTTCAGTATTGTAGCAACTAGAACTACTCACCTTGGGCCACCGGTTTGGGCTTGGAGTCCTTAAGGCTTTCGTGCCACCTAGGCCTTCGGGTCAGTAGGGATTTTGGGCCACCTTTAAGGCCTTCGAGCCACCTCAAGGCCTTCGAGACACATGGAGTTTCCCCAGACACAATACAAAAAAAGGAGCATCCCCAGAAGAGGATTTAGAGCAGGTGCACTCACCAGAGCAGTGCCAAATGGATTTTTCAGAATTAGAGGGTATGTCTATGCCATTGGAACTAGACTGTGCATGCACAGGAGGCCTAGCCAGACAGCCATGAAAACGTGGAGAGCTACTATCATGATTCAGATGCTGTGGAGAGACAGTTCCTTGTTGATAGTCTAGTTGAATTCCCTAAGACCTTCAGGTCATGTAATCTCCTAAGCCTACGGGCCATGTAATCTCTGAGCCTACGGGCCTTGAAAGGGTTCCCCCTCATCCCTTGAAAGGTGGGTTATCCAAAATCAATAAAAATTAATGCCTTTATGGCATTCGGGTATTGGATTATACATCTCTAAAAAGGTTGCTTCAATATATAAATGTTCCTTTGTAACATTAATTTCATATTAGGCTAATTTGGAAACTCAAAACCTCCAAGTTTCATCATGTAAATTACATATAATAAATATCCATATAGAGAAGTGGTTTTTAAATCCATTTCATATATTTTATAATTAAAATGATATTTCATGTTAAGTGGAATATGAATGAACTTTATCTTTTTAGAAGGAAATACCATGATTTTGATTGTATAACATTTACACTAGGATTACATTATGGTTATATTACATACTAAATATTTTAGTTTTCTTATGAGAAATCACATTCATTTAATGGGCCTTACAAATTTAGTTTCATTAACAATTTTTGAAACTTAGTTACTATATATGGATACCATTTTAGATTCCATGGATTTTAAACATTTCTAAAAATCAAATTTCTCAACAGAATCTCATTATGAAGTTGTTTAATAATTTATTAACATTACATCATCATCATTTACCATGATTAATATAAATCTCTCAGTTTCATGATGAATCATAGAATATATTAATGGTTTTAATGTATCTTGAGTCAGTTTTATTCTATAAATTTTTCTTAAACTGCAATCACTTCAATATCAGGAAAACATCATATTTATTAGTGATTAACTTCCCCATGTTCAAATTTCCTTTCACTGAAACCACAATTATTCTATCCCTTCTCATGGAATGTCAAAAATAGGACCATAAAAACATTATTTATTATTATGATTTTAGAAATAATATCCCCTTATTTCCTTTGGATAACTGAAAAAACAACATTTTTTTAAATTTTATTCAATTTTTGTTGAATCCAATCTTCGTTAAAATGCATCCCAATTCCAAATCACCAGGAAATAAAAATTGGGATTTACCCAAACCATATTATATAAATTTTCTTTATTTCATCATTATATGTTACATTATTTAGTTTGAATATAATATTCTTGAATGAATTACCCCAAAATGAAATAGTATTGTCACATTGACTCATCATCTATAAAACTATGTATAATAGAGTAATATTACACCTTTTAACCACACCATTCCATTATGGTGCTTGTGTAGGAGTGAGTTGTGGAATAATTACACAATTTTTTAGAAGATCATAAAATTATGGCCCATGTATTCACCACCCTGGTTTGATCAGAGAATCTTAATAAGTATACCACTTTGATTTTGAATATTATTATGAAACTATTTTAATATTTAAAATTTTTTATAATTATGTTTCATTAGAAATACATATACATATAAACTAAATTCATTAATAAAATTTGTTATGTTCCTAAAACCACAACATTCTTGAGTACAATTTATTTTCATACATCACTATATAATAGAACCAATAGTCCACTTTCCCTTTGACGTTTTTTCCATATAAGTGACTTGGAATTTTTTACCAATGAACATGATTCACATGTATCAAACCATTCATATTTCATTGAGTTCAACAATACATTTCTATGATGTTTTTTTCATGATTCCCATATATATGTTCTTTAAAAAACTGCCAAAAGTATGTGGGACTAAAAATCAACTCTAACCTTCATATTCTAAATTTTATAATTAGTATTTTCCAAATCAAGAATTTATAAACCAATAATTATATATTTTATTTTCAAAAAAATCATTCCAATATATAGAATAACTCTTATTTTTAATGATTAATGAAAATCCCATCTTTTCCAAATAAGATAAATAAATTATATTCTTAATTATAATAAGAACATAATAATGTATATTCAATTATATAACTAATACACTATGTAAAATTATATAAAATTTTCAAACTTATAATACATAAAATTTTTATAAATTACATAGAGGAAGATATACTTAAACCTATATATATTGAATCTTTTCTCTTAGTCAATTTTTTTCCGCACAAATATGTGAAAAACACCAAAAATCTAATATCCATGAATAAGAGTTAGAAGATTTCATATTTATGACTCTGAAATTTTGATGGTCACAATGCTTGTCTTTGGAGGACATCTCAACCTTAGATACCAACATTTTAATTTTTTACCTCACACATTTTAGAGATATTCAGTTGATTTTGATTATTTAAATAATTATCTATGACAAAAAAATAAATATAGGTCAATATCGTGCATTGTATCTTCTTAGTATGGATATTATAATAAATTAATAAAAAAATAATAATCCAAAACATAATATGAATTTTTTGATCCAATATAATCATTTATTTAAGTAATTAGTCAATAAGGTTTCTCCTCTCATTATTAAATATTGTTTGTAGGGAATCATCCTAATCATAATAGTTATTGCATTTTGATATTTGATAAGATAAACCATTAATAAAATCTATCATATGGATTAACTCAACTCAATTCCTCAAGTATCCTATCAAAGCTTTTCCCAACTATGTGAAAATTGGGAAAACATGAATGTGCTGACAACTGACAATATAGGGTCACCCTTTCAGGGAATAAAATTCTCCAAGATTATCTAGAATCATATATCATTTGAAACCCTATAGATCACAGATACACCTAAGTTTATCTTGGAATTAACTATTTATTTTTCCAAGAAGATTCAACATATTATAGGTTGACATCAAGGGAAGTTGGTAGAAATTGAATGGAAATAAAGTTAAGATGAATAAATAGTTTAACCGTTCTGTAATCATGGGGAATGCCAATGTGAGGTTCTGGTGGCATAGTACATGGCTTGTTCATGGGAAAACTAGATGTGGAACATGACCAGGGATCCGTGTGTGGTGCTTGGTGGTTCTCCATTGTTTTAACGTGTTTTGATCGTGGTTTTCCAAAATTGTGTGTCTCTGTAGTGAAAACCATAATCATGTGGAAATAATTGATAGTATTAGCACATAGTTAAGGCACACATTTAGTTAAACATGTGGCCTCCTCCAGGAAATCTCACCACCCTTCTCCAAACTATTAAAAAATAGAAGTTCACCATTTTTTGTAGGTTATTATTAATCATAATTAACCCCTATTAACATTTTGGCTCATCATTATCCTTCCTTAGTTTATTGGAGGTCTCTCCCCTTGTAATATTGGTGGATTTCTTCACTTCATGATGGATTTAAATGATGTATATTGTGTTCTTTACCAGGTTTCTCATATAATTTGACCCCAATCATGTTATCATCTAGGTACGTCGAGGAGGGGGGGTTATTCATACGCCATGATAAAGTCTTAAAAACAATATTTGGTTGTTCATGTGGTTTTTTATGATTGTGATCTAGAATAATGGTTATCCATACAAGCATGGTTAGTCCTGAGTGATATCTTGTTTTCCCAATATGGAACACCTAGCATGGACTCATGGATTTCATCTGTCTTTTTTACATGATTGACAGGTGGATGCGGCTTTATATTTTGACGGTGTTCTTGTTTTTTTGGTGTTCATCTTGTACCTACTTCTATGTTGTAATCTATAAATGGGGTTTTCTGTGTATTATCTCCTTATTTTTTTCACTCTGAGGATACCCCATACATTTAATGATCTTATAAGTGGTGTTTTAAACCTGATTATTTGGGAGTTCCTGATCGAGGAATGTCCAATGTTCATGCTATGGAACAATAGATTTAATGGTCCTATGTCTAGGGACATCACTCAGAACTATATGAAGTCTCCAATGAGCTTGATTTAGGATTTGTTGAGGTTCCTACAACTAGAGGCATTGGGTATATCCTTTAAAATTCACCAGACATCTAAAATGGGTTCCTTGAGGGTAGTCAACCAGAGAAGTTTCAACTCATCTTATCTCTCTCTTTTTGTGTACATGTTATCTATTTATTTTTAGGTAAGAGTTGAATCTTTAAGTTTAAATTTGTTTGTTTTGGAATCAACCCTTTAATTGGATAGTGTCACATTTCATGTTTTATGTTGGAGCACTAAAGAAACGTCTTGTATGATAATTCCAATGGTAGAGATACCGTGTATTGAAATTGGTCCATGAGTGCTAGAACCATGAGGTGAAGGGGATGATTATGTGACCATGTATTACGTAGGAAATGCTCTAGTAGGCACTGTCTCAACATTTCAATTCATAAATGGAAATATTATGTTTAGTTTCTATGTCTTACATTCCATATATTAAGGTGTCTCTCAGTGGTGTGACAAGAGTTTGGAAATGCAACGTGGAAATTTTAATAAAAAATAACAACATGATTATGTTGGGTGATTTTTGATTTTTTTTCCAAGGATTTTCAAGAATATAAAGTTCTATGGTGGGAAGATTTTAGCCAGCCATTTATTTGCACCAGATGAAACTCTAATTGAATTTAAAATTTTGATTATAGTGGATTGATATTTTTGTAAACCAAGAATTGGAACTTAATTATATGAGTTTGAACACTTCAATATTTTGTTTTTAGAATTCTGTAAGGGCCTGAGGGTCCCTTGGGTTTCCGGTTGAGTTTTATGAGCACTAGGTCCGTGAAATCCCATGTTTGGGTGGCCTGATATGGGTGCAGAGTTTGTCTAAAATCTTGCAGACCACAATAGAAAATAGTGTATCCTCAATGTAGGGAACATCATGATTTTCATAGGATATGAAATTTATAACCAAAATATACTCCTAGACTTTATAGTTAGTGCCACATCAGAAGTAACCTTGCATGGTTGGTTCATAGTTAGGGAAACTAAGTAGGTAAACAAGGAAGGTGGGCTTCCTAGGAAGTGGATGCTACATGATTGGTGAATAGTTCGGAAAGCATGTAGAAAAACCAAGAGACCTAGTTTGGAGATTGAAACTAAATTTTTTCCCTCAATAAAATCATTAAACATAATATATTTTTTCACTTATTCTTCTGCAAAATTTTCCTCCTCTCCCTCATATGTGGCCTCTTATCCTCCAATTACATAGGTTTTGATCAATCTCATTCATCCAAAAACCAAATCCATTACCATTAGAAGCATCAGATATATAATGGTAAAATTTTAAATCCTATAAAATCTATTTCAAGAATAATTCTCCATACATTGTGCTATTTTTGTGTGAATCCTATTTTCCATATTTTCAAAGCGTTGGTAGAATCCTTAGAATTTATACATTCTTCATCAAATCGAGTATCAATAACAAACAAGTGGAGAGATACTACATTGAGGTAAGTGGTCTAGGATCTTTCCTTCCATTCCGTCACAATTTAAATGATTCTCTATTATTCCACTCGTTATTCCATTCCAAAAAACATCATTAATTCTTATTAAATTAGTAAAAATTGTTTACTATGTCTTATATAACCTATCCTAATAGCACAACCCACCCATGGATCATTCTCTGGGGTTGTATTCACCCCTTTGGCTGTGACAACCATTTATTGTAATTTTCCCATGCCTTTTATGGTTAAATAACCATGGGTGGAATTATCCTAGGTTAAATGATATATTCTTTTAAATTGAATTATGAGTAATAGAGGGACAATAGATTGTCCCTTATGCTTCGTTCCTGATGCATTATAATTTAATTTATTATACTTAATGGTTCACCTCATCGATTCTTAATTGTTTATGAACATTAGTTGGATTCCCTTGGTTGTTTCCTTAAACGATCACTTGCTATGTATTCCTTGTACATTATAACATAAGGGTGTTTTCCCAATGACCTTCCTTAGCCAATATTTCTAATGAAATCAGGTTTCTTAATTAAATGGGATGTTCTAAAAATTAAACCTATTATATATATATCTGTGTGTGTGTGTCTGTGATTCTTGTTTTAATGCTTCACCTTAGTGGTGAGGGTGACATAAGGGGTACTGATTTGGGGACCCCTTGGACATAATCTCATGATATTATGTTGTAACTGTTAATGTCTGGTAAACTCGATGCGGGTGATATTACCTATAAATGATATGGGATCATCAAGAGTTGTCTATTTTTACCTCCAGATTAGTTAATCTCGATCCATATGGGAAGAAACTTGAATGGGATCAAATGGATAATAAGTTAAATCATGAATAAGAAGAGAATCAGGCATCTACGTGTGATACTGGGTATGGACTCAGATGTTATTACATTACTTTTCACACCATACATGGAGTGACACATGGGAAATTTTTTCCAGGTCACCATTGATAGACTCCATGGAATTTTTTATATGTGGATACCCACAAGCGATACATGTAAAGTCATATTGGTTTATCATGGGCGAGATCGGGGTGTCTCGATATTTTTTATAATGAGTTTTCCTCAAATATATTTAAATGTAAATGAACATTTTTAAATAATTATTAATCACCTTGGTATTAAAGACATAGGGACATGTCCTTCATGAAAAACCACATGATTGGGTTCAGTCCACCTCCACTCATATTTTGTCACCCAATTAACAATTTTATGATCCTCTGGTTAAAACTCACCATTTTAGGCCGATGTAGGTCAATTGGATCGGTGCCAACGGGGGGCCCAACCAAATTAATTAATTAATTTATTTCTACCATGAATCTATTTACATTGAAACCATTCTTAAATTATATTTCATGAAATGAATTGGACTTGAGACAGTGGGTGTTGGTGTACAAAGATTGTATCTCAAACCATGTTTGGTCCATAATTGCATTAGAGTATTCAAACAGACATCCTTGGTTACCAGATAAGTATCCTTGGTTATTTTCATATTCATTCATACATGTATTATGAGTAGTACCACATGATTTATATAGAACTATTGGTGCTCAAGGAGCTGGGCTTTAGGTTATTTTTCTCTTATTGAGTCACACATTTTTATTGTATTTCCATCTTCTTGTACCTATATCATCAACTGATATACATGCATTGTTTTATATATTTTCATTGACCATTATTTTTATTTTTTTTTAAAATAGTTCTTTAATTTCATGTTATTTATTTTTAATAAATCCACAATTTTTTATTGATTATCACATGTTATACCATCGGGAAAATTTGACCACGAGTGTATATTATCTTCACCATAAAATAATTTGACCCTCCCTACTAGTCAGTAGCATTTGGAATATGTGTAGGCACACCTGATGTCATGCTATGACCAGTTTGGGTAATAAATTATTGGTCCATCCAGTTGGGATGTTAAAACTATGGTATTTATGTTATGTTCCATGTGATTTCTTATGTGAATTCTCTTTTATGGTATCATGTTATAACTTTGACTGACATGTTATGATTTTATATCATTACTATTTACTTGCTTATTTTTTATCTCACCCCTGTTTTCTTTGTATTCCTTAAGCTATCCCAAGAATTTTCATATCATTGATACATTTATGATCTCATTATATAGAATAAAATAAAGTTTTATTTTAAAATAACTTTGATTTATTAAAACCCCAGTCTCATAAAGAAACTAGACCTCATGATCATTGGGAAGTAATTAATGGATCTCTATGTTAAAAATAATGTAATTATATGTGTAAAATTCTATGGTCGCTATGGTAAACCCATTAAAGGAATGAAAATAGGATATAGATTGAAAAGATAATAATAATGAAAAGTAGATGAGGAGTGAACCCAATTCAGTTTGGGACATTTTACAGTATGTGATGATAGTCTTATAAGTGATCTTGACTAATTAAAGGATTGTTTTTCTTATGAATGACCCATAATTCCTATGATATTTTCATATAATCTTTATATGTTCTCATTGATCATGATTGATTAAGGATAATTCCTCAATCTTATGACTTCTGTCTTTTGAAATGTAAAATCTTTATACCAAGACTCATGATTTATGATGTATTACTGATTGGGTATGAACATCATAATTTATGATCTTTTGATAATACCTGTATTCTCATCTTATTCTATAATATGATCATCAACTGATATCTCTCATGTTTAAAAATATTGTGCCTATTCCCTCCCCCTTTTTAATCATTCCATTCCATTTGGATTTTAAGAAAGGTTTCATGTATAATTTTTATAAGAGGTATACTTTAAGAGAATTAATTTATTAGATATGTTGATGATCATTCATAAAATATGTTGACAATGCATATAGTCTTAAAATATTGTAAACTCTTATTGTTCAATGTAGTGAATTATTGTGTAATATATTATTTTTTCATCTAAAATAATTAAATATGTATATTTATTTTCTCATATTTCATAATCTATAAATAGGTATCACCATGGGAAATGGATTATTTTAAATCAGATTTTAAATTCCCAACTCCATCATCTTTCTTTACAAGGGATGTATCATCAATAGAATTTCAAATATTTCACCGTGTTTCATAATTTGAAAGCATACTATGATTTTATACAAGATACATAGCATAAAGTACATCATTTATTATATATATATAGTTTTAATTGTTTTTTCATGTACATATATATATAATTGAAATATAATCTTTTGGATGTTTTTTTATTTTTATATTTCAAAACGGACTTTCTTTGGATATTTTATAAAAGTTATGTCCAATATAAATTTTTTAATTTATATATTAAGAAATGTAATTTTGAATACTACGTCATTGTCTCCATCAGTATATCCCAAACTGAATGAGATATTTTTTGTTAAAAAGATGTGGATGTTTTTAAAGGTACCCTAAAACATTATTGCAGTTCCCAAATTATTTATCAATATGAATGATGTAAAAATTATATTTGATAGATCCTCAAGCAAATTTATAATGTTTTCATAGTAATATCGTACATTGATATTATCATTGGATTAATTTTAAAATAGTTTTATTTTATATATATAGGGAAAAAACTGTGATTAAAGTATTGATATTTTTTATATACATTATAAGAGATAAATAAAATTTTAAATATGAAATTTATTTATGGGTGTATAATATAACGTTTTACTTATTTAATATATGATTTTCCCTTTATTTTTATTCATAATATGAAAACATAAAATGAAACAAGATTCAATCTAGTAAAATTAAATAGCAACTATGGATTAAACATATAATACCCCTTCATACAATTATAATGATAGTCATTATAGGTGATATAGAAATATAAAATTAATTATTATAGTCATATGCAGAGAAAGATAATAAATGAAGATAAAAAACTTTAAAATTATAGGAAAACTCATCATGAATTGTCTTGAAGAAACCCCCCCCCCCAAAGATGATTATAGATGGATGGCACAAAATTTTAATTAAATGAATCATACTTCTGAAAGAAATAAAAATCAATAAGAATGTGGTATTTAATGAAGTAAAATATTGTTGTTTCACATGGGTAGGGAACTATTAAGAATATACCCATTTGTGAGGGAATATAATTGTGGGATTTTGTCAAATGTGGGATTAAATATGGGATAAAATAATAATTTAACTATATTTTTATTTATTTAAATAGTAATTTTTTTTAAAAATAATGTCATATTTAATATGATCAAAATTCAAAATTTATATATAGGTTATACTGGAAAATAGTTTATTTAAGAATTTATGGGTAATCTATTTATAAATTTAATAATTAAATACTTGGAATTATTTTTTAAAGTATAATATAATATGATAAATAAAAATTCCAATTGTATTATAACATCTACTTAGAAATATAGGTATTTAAGTAAATAAAATATTAATGTGAAATGAATACAATTATAGGTAACTAATATTAATTCGAAATTAACATATTTATTGGAAATGAATGAATTTTATAAAATAAAAAATGGTATTATATTATTATAGATGGTGGAAATTATTTTTCTAAGACTTAGAACAAATATCTCTAATTCTCTATGCAAATCCAACCAATGTTGTCGGCCAGATCGATGGAAAACCAACCACTCTTCACGGGAATATCAAAAAATACTGATAATCGAGGTGAATAAGTGGGAAAATGCATGCACATTAAGAGCACAGTGCATGAATTTCCACATTTAGGGGATAAAGAAAATAATATTCCACAGTTTTTGGATCGACACAGCTTGTCAGGGGTGAGTACCATTAGCTAACAAGAATTCAATAACTACTTATTCAACATCATCATATATAATGTTATACCCAATAATAAAAAAACTATGTGGGATCACATTATACAGGTATTGTTCACCTTTTAGGAAAATTATGAGTGTGCCTTTGGATATAATCGTATCTCATCATCTTCTTCATTTGTATTCATCCAAACAATTGTAAAAAATTCATACAACTATTGTCGTCGACCTCCAACCATGAGAATTACTATATTATCAATATTAAATAAATATATGTTAATGTTCAAGCACACAAAAAATATATATATATATATAATTAACATTAATTTAGTATAACAATCATAAATCCTAGGAAATAGTACATAAAGGGATAAAATAAAATTCCAAACTTTCAATAACACTAGTCATCGTCTTCAAATAACATTGTAGTATGTGATTTTTATGAAACTATTCTCTCTATTCATTTGAAATTATATATGAATACTCATTAATTATATGGTAAGGAATAAATATAAACTGGGTGATCTGTGTATGGGTATTTTGAAATGAGAATAAGTAATAGAAGAGGTCAAATTATTCTCTATAAACAACAAATTATGGTTTCACCATAATCTTTCTATTATGAAATTATGACATGTCTATTGGTTGGTTAAATATATATATCTAGATGTTTTTCTTCAAGGAGATTTTAAGGGTGTTGTATAATGATTATTAGGTAAATAATTCAACCTATTATGCCAATGTAGTTAATATATCTTTTTTCTAGGGTGGAAATATAACAGAAATAGATTATACCATTCCTGATGTAGGTCATTGTGTAGACATTTCCCCATCTGTGATTATATATCTAAATGATAATTATTTATAAATATAATATATTAGATATAGTGGGGGATCAAATTATAAATGTTCCCATCTAGTGTTCAGGATAGAATATTTTCTAATATTCATAAAAAATAAACATATTTTCCATAGTTATGGTTGTAGTGTGGGGGATAGTGAGGAAATGATGGTAGTTTTAGAATTTACCTTGTGGAGATACATCTAAAGAGGAGGGTTCAGTAAGGTTCAATTAGCAGCATAACGTAGAGGGGAATTATTTTAAAAGTTTCTATTTTATTTATGCTAAACAATCCTCTATTTTTACAACCTATAGAAACAAAAAAAAAATTATCTTTCGCATTTTGAAAATAAAATTCCCCCTTAAGGACTTGTTTTCAATGTTTTAAAAGAGTATTAAATTAATCATTTTATGTCTATTTTTTTAATTTCAAAACTCTCACTCACTCTAGATTAACATTTAACAATGTTCTCCTCATGAAAAAAATTTATTTTAATTGATTAGATTATGATTCCATCATCCTTGATGTTTAATGAATTTCATGTTGAAACACTAATTTTATCTATATATTCATAAAAAATACATGATTAGAAATTTTTGTAAAATTATAATTTTCAATATTCAATTTAACGACTTATTTAATTATATTTTTTTTATGAAACTTATCTGTTTATTCCTGTCAAAACGTTTTTCATTTTCATAGACTAATAACACATTTTTTGTACACAATTTTTCTTCATGGGAATGAATTTTAACCACAATGTTTAGCATTTTAAATTATTTTTTAAAAGGAATTATTAATGGTAAAAATAAATTTACTAGATTTTCTGATCTAAAACATACCACATCTTCACTATAATTGGTGAAAAGGGATGGGATTGAACCTAAAGGGTCAAGGGACTATATCCACTAAACTGATGGGTAGGTCTTGTATAAACCCTCAATGTTCTAGGTTTTATAAAGGATTTTATATTATTTCCTAAACTCATTTGATATAATATTATTGGGAATATTTTAATAATTTTTAAAATAAAAATTTAATATATTAAATTAAATTTATCAATTTTAATAGGTATTTTAATGGTATATCATTTTAAATAAATAAGTATTTACAATTTTCATTGACTCTAAAATAATTTTTTATAACGAATAATTTCATGATTTTTTATTATGAAAATATTTTCATCTTTAAAAATGTGATTGTATTGTTCTATTTAATTAAAATAATTCTGTTTGAATGAAAAAATTAAGAATTTTTAAGGAATTTATAAATATTTTTCTTTATTATTTTAAAAAACACTTACTAATATTTTTGTCCCAGACAATATATTTTATTTCTTTTCAAAAAGTATATTTACGAGTATGAGTTTTTATGATTCTAAGTAATAATAATGGGGGTTTTCTTGAGTGAAGAATGATTAATATTCAAAGGTTTGGTATTATGAGTGGTAAATTCCCATTAAAAAAATTAAAATAAAATATTTTATTTGTGATATAGTTAATAATTATTTAAAGAGATTGAATAAAATATGATTCATTCGTATATAATTTTTGAATATTTATAATTGAGTTTTTAATTATAAATTGTTAAATTTGGGATTTTTCCTTTTAGTATCAGTTAAAATACATAGTGGAAGAAACTTTTTTTTGTGTTATTAGAAATGCACTTAGGAGTGTGGGTCCAGGGTGTGATAAACTATTAGTAATGTCTTGTGTTTAAGGGTATCTCCTTGAATATTTAACACCATTCCACATTCAATAGTGTGGTGGGTGGGGGTTGATGTTCAAATTTACTGTCAATTTCACACAGAGATATTTTAAAATGTGAAAATAATTGATACCTGTTTTGTAGATATATATTATAAAATGTTATGAATAAAATATTAACAAGGGTATGTATGTATTTTGAGAGGAAAAACTAGCCTAAAATAATTATGTGTTAATAGTTCTAATATATAGGTATATTGTTTTGGGTCACTATAATATGTATTAGATTAGGGTTTTGTTTTGATGAATATTTGATTATGTTGAATATTGGGACAGAACCTAAGATAATCTATGTTTAATTTGAAGAGATAACAGATGAAACATAAGTGTCATAGGTTGATAAGGATGTGTATTTTCTTAAGATGTATTCGGAATGACATACATGATTACATGATTTCTCACGTGGATTTTTGTAACTTGATGCTTACACTATGATTTTTGGTTTAATCAGTAGTTGGAACCAAGAGGAATCATATTAAAGCTTAATGTGATAGAAAATTCAATTCCCATACATATGAGAAAATGATTGAAATGTGAAAAAAAATTTGAAACCTAGTGATTATGACTGACTAAATATATTGATATATTATAAAAAAACTCAACTTTAGTGAGTTTTGTTACATATATAGTAAGAGTAAAATTGATTTTTATATGATTTCAATTGATAATGTCCCGGGAGGGGAGAAAATTCATCTTCATAAGTATCGAGAACGTAAGAATAAGAACATAAGGGAATGTATCAAAGGAGAGAGAAAATATTTCATTTGTAAGAAACAAAGGTATAATGAAACTAATATATAATGACAAATGAATAGATTAATGGAGGGAAATGAATTTAATCTTATGGTAGCACTAATAGTTTAAAATCTTGTTTTTTGAAAACATGGGAAATATTAGAGTCAATTCACTAATCTAATGGAAAAATCTTATAACAATGAAGAGAATGTGTTAGGTCGATAATTAAATTTTACTATGGTTGTTAAGGAACACTTATCCTACATTATATATTAAGGAATATATTGTTAATGATTTATGAATATTCCCTATGAAAATATTATTATTATTAGTTTATTATAATTTAATATTATTTTGATGATTGATGAGCACTCTTCATATAGATACCATATCAATTTTATAGGAAGGGAATTCATGTATGATATTATGAATCAACTTATGATAATAATTTAGTGTGTAGAAAGATATGATGGTACAATGGAGGTTAATTTTTTTTATGTGTAATGTTTCATAATAATGAGGGGTATTTATCTAAAATGATTTGGGGCAAAATTAACATTAGTGATATTCTTGTTCTTTGGAATTCTACTGATTTATATCCTAAATACATTCCCAGTATTCATCTAAACCATAATGTTGAGTTTTCAACAATGCTCACTCTTGATTATATACATATTACAAATACTCAATATAGAATGGAATTCGTTGAGTTACATTAATTGAAGATGAAAATATATTAAAACATTGATATGTTATTTTCTTTCCCTAGTGTACCATTATGGGGTCTAGCTGTTCGTTTTTTTAAAAAGAAAGATGTTTCAATGTGTACTTTCACTGTTTATTGAGAACTTAACAAGATCGTTATCATGAAAAAATTCCTTGACCTAGTATCACTAATTTGTTTGATCAGATATTTGAATATTAATACATTTCAAATATTGGACATCATTTTTTAAATCATCAATTGAAGGTCAAAAAGGAGGACGTACCCAAGATTTCCTTAGGTACGAGGTAATTGAATTAGTAATTTTAGTTAACACCATTTTAACTTACTAATTCCCCTACAATCATCATGGATTTAAAGTATATATTATTTAAAGATTACCATGATCTGGTTATGGGAGTCTTTACAGATGATATTCGTATACATTTGAAGAGTAAATAAGAACATGAATATTATTTGATAATGGTGTTGTGGAATATAAGAAGGAGAAATTATATGCTAAATTGAATGAGTAAAATTTTAGATTTAAATGGTTTTTTATTAGGTAATATATTATCATGTGAGGGTATATAATTGTAAACATAAAAGATATAGGTTTTTGAGAAATGTCCTAGACCAACCATGATAACTTAGATTAACAGTTTTCATGGGTTGGATGGATACAAAAGACATTTTTTGAGATTTTTCTCATAGATATCTAACATACTCACCAAGTTGAATTATAAGAGATCTATGTTCTTTTGGACAATTGAATGTGAAGATAATTTAAAGGATCTAAAGAGATGTTTTCTCAGTGCACCATTACTCACACAACCCTATATTGGAGAAGGGTTCTTAATCTATATTAATGCATAAAAAAGGATTGGGATGTTTCCTTATGCATAATGATATAGTGATAATATATGCGTCTAAAATATTTGAAAACCTTGAGAAATGTTACCCGACTCATGATTTGAAGCTATCATCGGTAATTTTTACATTTAAGATATCGAAAAATTATGTTTATAGTGAACCGTGTGACATATATAAAAGTAATAAAATATTTAAGGATATATTCATATATAAAGAGGTGAATATGAAATATAGAATATAGTTGGAGATGATTAACAAATATTACTGATCAATACGTCTCTACACTGAGTTAATATAGCTATGCAAGTTTATCTATAATGGGAATTGAAAATGATCCAATATTTATGGATTTAGAGAAGTTTGATCTCAATGTCCCGAGGAAATTGGATTTAACATATATTTCTCTGATGAATATTTAACCATATATTGATGTATGGATTAAATAGGTTCATAATGTTGATATAAAACTATAAAATAATGTTAGAATTGTTTCAGAGATCAAACATCATCAAGATAAAATGATAGTGTTTTAGAACTGAGTATGTGTCCCTTGAACATAAGAGATAAAAAATGATGTAATGGAGGAAACTATTAGTTCATAATTCTCTATGAATCATTGAAATTCAATGATTTATATATATCTGATGGATTATTTATAGTAGGGAAAATTAAAAGAGTTATTATATAATATATATATTGGTGCATTGAATATCAATATTTGAAGACTAAGAGACAAACTTTTACGAGAAATTATAATCATCTCCCATATAATAATTTAAATAGGAAAACTTGACAATGGATTTCATCGTTGGACTCCCCAATAAAATAAAAATACATAATATAACTTTGGTAATAGTCAATCACTTTACAAAATCAGTATGAATTATTTCTATTTGAGAATAATTAAATCTTGATTATATTTCCAGGATATACATATAAAAGTTGTATGATTTAATGATGTATAACATTCTATCAAATGTGATCATGATATTTGGTTTACCTCAATGTTTTAGATAAGTCTTCATTGGTCTCTTAATATATAGTTGACATTCAGTACTATATATCATCCTTAAAAATATTTTTAGTATAATAGAACCATTCAATTTCTTTAGGATATATTGAGATCATCTTATATGCCTTTCAAATGTATTCTGGATCGTCACCTTCCTTTGGTGGAGTTTTTTTATAATAGTAAATTTCACTAAATATTTAAACTGGATCCAAATGAAAATCTATATAGAAAAAATGCATACTTCCAAGGAGTTGGATTAAATTTGGAGGATGAAAGATAATGGGACCTCATATAGTTTAGGAAATGGAATAGAAAGTTATATACATTCCTAATCACGTTAGATCAACTCTTATTTGATAGAAATGTTTTATCGACAAAGAATGGTGGGATATATAGTTAAATGATAGTTAATAATTATTCTAATGAAAATATAAATGGAAAATTTTTAGGAGATATATAAATAATGGAAATATGATCCCTAGATATTTCATCCCCTTTGAAATTATATTTCATTTTTTATTATATCTTATATCTTGGTGCTTCCACTGTATATCTCTCAAGTTCATGATGTATTCCTGGTATTTCTCTACAGGAAGTACATACATGATCATTCACATGTACTAAACCTATAATTCATGCCACTAGATGAATATCACTCTAATAAGGAACAACCGATTGATATTCCATATCAAATATAGAATGCTTTCGGAAACAAGACCACATAACTAGTCAATGCTTTGTGGAAAAACCATAAATTTGTGTATTCTGTGCGAGAACCTGAAGATGTGAGGAGGAAAAAGTGTTCTATGTTGTTTCTATCAGAGTAAAAAGTTATTGGGTGAAAAATTATTATAAGTCGGTATAATGTAAGTCCTCAATATTTTATGATATTATTTAATTTAAATAAGTTTACTTTATTTATTTCATTCTTTACAAAAGACACCGTGTTTACAAGAGTCATGATATACTATAGAAATTTTATTACTAAAATCTCTAATTTATAACTTAATAGTTATATTAGTGATGTGACTATGAATACCCAAATTATTAAAATATCTACAATTTTTTATTTAATTAAAAAATATTTAATAATTCTTAGTAAATATGTACTCAGTGTTTAGTAAATTTATTTATGCATTAAAAATATGTTATCAAAAAAAATATTGTTTGTTTCATTTTTTCCATGAAAATAACAATTAGTTTATAAATTATTTAAAAACATTAATTTGGAATATTATTATCATTTTTTAAATAATCATGTCAATTTTATGTTTTGGTTAATTTCTAATATTTTTCTGAAAATGTTGTTTTTTTGTGAATAGTATAAAATGTATATTTTTATGGAAACTTTCATTACATTTCATGTATTATAAAAGTCATGATATATTTTTTTTAATATATTACTATTATATTTTTATATAAAATATTCCAATCAACTTCAATAGAGTCAACATTACATATAATTTTTATATAAATAAATTTTTCAATTAAAATTTCATTTTTCTTAAAAATGGATTTTCATCATGTTTTTTGGGTTTGTCTTTAAATTAATTTTAATAAATTATAATAATTTTATTATATAAAAAATTGAATCCATATTTAGAATTAGTGTTCTGAAATTTTTTAGATTGACCACTTTTTTTCGTTATGAATAGTAAGTTTGTTAAAAAGTTAAGTATCACAGTAAAAGTTAAAAAATGTTGAAAGTGTAAAAAATAAATTTATAATGGATAAAATTAACATTAAAATTTTATCAATACAATTTTATTGTGGTATTTTGAAGATAGATTATCCAAACATTGATGATGAGTTATTTTTCTGATATTTTTCTTGAATAATATATTAATATATTTTTATCTTTTGAAAAATTCAAAATCTATCCACCCCCTCACACAAGAAACAGACACCAACTAATCTTTTATCCACAATTACATATTTTATTAGAATATAAAATCTATATAATTTAATTTTCTACATCCCTACCCACATCATAAAGGTATTATTTTAATTAGAATAAAATCCCACAAACTTTTTAGATATAAACCTAGAGAGTTTTTATAAAGAATTTATATAGTTTTTAAGTGATATAATTTTCTTTTATTTCGTATTACACATTATCTAATATTATTGAATCTATAATAATATTTTTAATCTAGTTTCATCAATATATTATGATGTTATTATTAAGATGGAACAACCTTTTTTCACCTTCTTTCCATAAAACAAGAAATGAAAGTATCACACTTGTGTATATGTGGAAAAACTAAAGTAATTATAATGATATATTAAAGGATTAAATTTAATATTTATAATATAATTATTATTTTAAAATGAAGAAATATTATTTTTAATTTTTTTCGTTAAAAGATGAAAATAACATTCATGTGTACGTACGAAGTACCATATATATGAACAGTGTAATTAATTTTTAAATATCTAAATTTTATGGAGGGTTATAAATATATTTATAATTAATATATATATATATATATTAAAATTATTAAAATTATAGATCTATTTTCATGATGCAAGGACTAAATCTTCTGAACAAAAAATTAGCTAAAAACCCAAACAATTAACCCAAAAAAGACTATTTTAATAACTAATTATTCAAAAATGATTGTTCACATGTTATAAGTGGGTAATATTTTATATTTAAGTATATATATGTTTTATTTTATAAAAATATAAAAATATCCAAATTTATTAGTAAGTAGGTTATAATTCATATGAAGTAGGTAATACTTGACGTGATGGTTAATGATAAAATCATATTTCTTTTCGGGTTATTCTATACTAAACATATGATAAGGGAATTTTTTGATGATATTATACTACAAAACCCGAATAAATTATTATCCTATATTTATTAAAATAAATTTCATTTATTCATTCCATTATTATCTCTTCAGTACTTGATATCATCAAGAAAATGTTTGTAATTAAAATCCCAAATTATTTTTATAATAGATTATTTTTTGTTCTTTTTGGTCTATAATAATAAATATTGTATTATAAAAGTTAATAAATATACTAGAAATTTCTTAAAAAGATAATTTTATCTACAATTTGATTTATTTACAATGTTTTAATAAAGAATCATTCTATTTTTTCTGATGAAGTCATTTTTTACATTTTAAAAAGCGTGAATAGAATGCTTTCTCAAGCATACATGACATGAATAAGTGATCACAAAATTATTACATTTATTTACTCCTAAGATTAATTTTATGGGTTTCAAGGTTATTTTCAAATATAATTATATTCTATGTATTTTGATAATTTTATGTTAAATTTTTATCAAAAGAAAAATGACATTTTCTCATGTTTTCGAAGAGATGTCAAATGATATTTTAATGGTATTTTCCTTCTATGCTAATATCCTTTATGAATTTTTATAAATTTCTATAGATATAATAAAATTAGTCTATATTTAATCTTTTTATGGATCGTTTATTTATGGGATTATGTGATTTTTAAGAAACCCCTTTATTTTAAATGGGTTATGATATTATGATATTATGAATGTTTAATGATCATGTGTCACACAAACATATGGTTTTAATTATGAAGAATGAGTTCCTTGAATTATATATTATTCTAATTCATTGGATAAGGCCGTATATCTCATCATAAAATTATGTGTAATGAGTAGATTTTTTCAATACCTTATGGTAAATTTGTAGGGATGACTAATCCTATATGACAAGGGAAACATGTGGTGATTTCTAATAAAATATTATTTAGTGTTTTTTATATTTTACTAGAAATATATTATCGGTTCCACGACATTGATTTTTCTACAGTCATATAAAATTTTTACATTATTATAATTTAAACTCACGGATTATTATTTATTTTTTTGTTTATTTCCAAATCTTATGACATACTAATGTTTTATTCCATGACTCGTCATTATGATCTGTAAATTGTTGGGTATTATTTTATTTTAATAATCACAGTTCTCATACCCATATTCATAAGATACTCTTATATATTTTGTTTTATTTATATATCTCATTTTTACCCTTAATGAGCACCTAATCTCACTAATTTTCATGTTTAAAATTTTCACAATCTATAAAAATGTGTACTAAGTCTGATGATTCTAGAAGGAAACCATATATAAGTAGAGTTATTTTATATGGTGAATTATGTATGTAAATATTATTTTTATGTATCTATTAACCATGTAAAGAATATAATATAATTTTTCCCAAGTATATTTGAGATACTTATTGAAAATTCCTCAAAAAGTTGAATTATTAATGTCTGTTATACTTGGGTCTCCATAGATTCAACCATGTCTTTCATGGAGGAACGTTTCCCCTACAACACCCTTACATAATGAAGTGTCAAGATGTCATTTCTAGTAAAAATTATGTCATCAACATATAATACCACAATAAAAAATTTAGTTAATATACATAATAATTATCTACATTCTTGATGATACAAAACTCATTTATTATATCATCTTATTGGATGTTACAATGAAAATGGGCCTCATCCCAAATAGTTAGGTATCCTTAAGTGAATCTACAAGACCTAGGTTCAAAACCAGGTAGAGGCATATTTCCGGGTACTATAGCAGTACTGTAGCGGGCATTGTAGCAAGAACTGTTACAGAACTATACGCTGTGCAAGTACTGTAGAAGAACTATACACTGTACTGGTACTGTAGCAGAATTGTACATTGTATAGGTACTCTATCAGTAACTGTAGCAGGCACTGTTCGGTACTATAGCAGTTGGAACTACTCACCTTGGGCCACCGGTTTGGGCTTGGAGTCCTTAAGTCTTTCAGGCCACCAAGGCCTTTAGGTCAGTAGGGCTTTCAAGACACCTTTAAGGCCTTCGAGCCACCTCAAGGCCTTCGGGCAACATGTAGTTTCCCCAAACACACTAAAAAAAGGAGCATCCTTAGAAGAGGATTCAAAGTAGGTGCACTCACTAGAGCAGATCCAAATGGATTTTTCAGAATGAGAGGGTATGGCTATGCAATCGGGACTATATTGTGCTTTCATGGGAAGCCTAGCCAGACGACCATGCAAAGGTGGGGAGCTACAATCATCATGCAGTTGCTGGGGAGGGACAGTTCCTTGTACATAGTCTGGTTGAATTACCTAAGACCTTCAGGTCAGATAATCTCCTAAGCCTATGGGACATGTAATCTCCAAGCCTACGGGCCTTGTAAGGGTTACCCTTCATCCCTTGAAAGAAGGTTATCCAAAATCAATAAAAATTAAGGCCTTCAGGCCATTCGGATATTGGATATTCCAACTCTAAAAAGGTTTCTTCAATATATAAATGTTCCATTGTAACATTAAATTTATAGTAGACTCATTTGGAAACTCAAAACCTCCAAGTTGAATCATGTAAATTAAATATAATAAATAACCATATATAGAAGTGGTTTTTACATTATTTTCATATATTTAATAATTAAAATGACATTTCATGGTATGTGGAATATGAAGGAACTTTATCATTTCAGAAGTAAATACCAAGATATTGTTTGTATAGATTTTACACTAGCATTGCATAATGGGTATATTAAATACTAAATATTTTAGTTTTCTTATGAGAAATCACATTAATTTTATGGACCATACCACTTTAGTTTTATTAACCATGTTTGAATCATAATTAATATATATGGATACCGTTTTAGATTCTATGGATTTTAACAATTTCTAAAAATTGTATTTCTCAATAGATTCTCATTATTAAGTCGGTTAATAATTTATTAAGATTACTTCATCACCATTTTCCATGATTAATATACACTTCTCAGTTTCCTAATGAATCATAGAAGATATTAATGGTTTTTATGTATCTTGAGTAAGATTTATTCCATAACTTTTTCTTAAACTAGAACCACTTCAATATTAGGAAAACATCTTATATATTAGTGATTAACTTCCCCATGTTCAAATTTCCTTTCACTAAAACCAAAATTATTCTGTCCCTTCTCATGGAATGTAAAAAATTGAACCATAAAAACCATTTTGATAATTATTATTTTAGAAATAATATCGCCATATTTTCTTTGGATAACCGACAAAATAACATTTTTTAAAATTATAGTCAATATCATTGAATCCAATCATCGTAAGAATGCATCCCAATTCCAAATCACCAGGAAATAAAAATTGGGATTTTCCCATACCATATTATATACATTTTCTTTATTTCTTCATTATATGTTACATTATTTAGTTGTAATACAATAGTATCAAAATAATTACCCCAAATTGAAATAGGATTGTCACATTGACACGTCATCTATCAAAATATGTCCAATAGAGTAATATTCCTCTTTCAAACACACCATTCAATTATGGTGCTTGTGGAGGAGTGATTTGTGGAACAATTACAAAATTTTATATAAGATCAGAAAATTATGGCCTAAGTATTCACTACCCTGGTTTGATTATAGAATCTTAATAAGTGTACCACTTTGATTCTGATATTTATTCTAAAACTATTTTAAAATTTCAAAATTTTATTCTTATGTTTCATTAGAAATACATATACATACAAACTAATGTCATTAAAAAAAATTTCTATGTACCTAAAACCACAACATTCTTGAGTGCAATTAATTTTCATACATCACTAAATAATGGATCCAATAGTCCACTTTCCCTTTGATTTTTTATTCAAATAAGTGACTTGTAATTTTTTACCAATGAACATGATTCACATTTATCAAATCATTCATATTTTATTGATTTCAACAATATATTTATATGAACATTTTTTTCATGATTCACATATATATATTCTTTATAAAAATACAAATGGTACGTGGGATTAAAAATCAACCCTAACCATTATATTCTAAAATGTTATAATTAGTATATTCTGAATCAATAATTTATAAACCAATAAGTATATATTTAATCTAAAAAAATCATTCTAAAAAATAGAATAACTCTTATCCTTAATGATTAATGAAAATCCCATCTATTCCAAATAAGAAAAATTAATTATATTCTTGATTATAATAATAACCTAATAAGGTATATTCAATTATATAACAAATACACTATGTAAACTTATATAAAATGTTCAAAATTATAATACATTAACATTTTACATAATACATAGAGGAAGATATACTTAAACCTATATTAATTGAATCCTTTCTCTTAGTCTATTTTTCTCAGCACAAATATGTGACAAACACCAAAAATCAAATATCTATTAATAAGAGTTTGAAGATTTTATATTTATGACTCTAAATTTTTCTTTGTCAGAATGCTTGACTTTGGAAAACATCTCAACCTTAGATTCCAACATTTAAATTTTTTATCTCACACATTTTAGAGATCTCCAATTGATTTTGACTATTTATACTATTATCTATAACAAATAAATAAATATAGGTGAGTATCATTCATAGAATCTTCTTAGTAAGGATATTATAATAAATTAATAAAAAATTAATAATACAAAATATTGTATCCATTTATTGATCCAATATAAATATTTATGTAAGTAATTATTCAATAAGGTTTGTCCTCTCATTATTAATAATGTTGGTAGGGAATCATCCTAATAATAATAGTTGTAACACTTTGATATTTGAAAATATAGATAATTATAAAAATCTATCATATGGATTCACTCAACTCAATTACTCTAGTATCATATCAAAGGTTTTCCCAACTAAGTGAATACCAGGAAAACCATGAATGTGCTGACAACTGACAATATGGAGTCACCCTTTTAGGGAAAAAAATTCTCAAAGATGATAGTGAATCATCTATCATTTGATGCCCTCCGGATCACAGATACACCATAGTTGAGATTGGAATTAACTATTTATTATTCCAAGAAGATTCAAAATATTATAGGTTGAAATCAAGGGATGTTGGTAGAAACTTGAGGGAAATATGGTTAAGATGAATAAATAGTTTAACGATTCAGTAATCATGGTGCATGCCTATGTGAGGTTCTAGTGGCATAGTACCTGGCTTGTTCATGGGAAAACCAAAATTGGAACATGGCCAGGGAACCGTGTGTGGTGCCTGGTTGTTTTCCATGGGTGTAACATGTTTTTATCATGGTTTTCACAAACCGTGTGTCTCTCTAGTGAAAAATGTGATCTCTTAGAAATAATTGATAGTAGTATCACACACCTATGGAACACATTTAGTTTAAACATCTGGCCTCCTCCAGGAAATCTCACCACCCTCCTCTAAACTGATAAAAAATGGTATTTTACCATTTTTTGTAGGTTATTAATAATCATAATTAACCCTTAATATCATTTTTTCTCATCATTATCCTTCCCTGGTTTCATAGAGGTCTCTACCCTTGTAATATTGGTGGATTTCCTCCCTTCATGATGGATCACAATGATGTATATTGTGTTCTTTATATGGATTCTCATATAATTTTAAGGTACTCATTAGATAATTACTACCCTCTTTATATGAAACCATAAAGGGATGTTTATCCTAGATTTAATGGTCTAAATAGAGGTTTTATCATGTATCTTGGGGATCTGGGATCATGAATAATAGATCTACTATTCTATAATAATTGATTTTTAGGATGGTTTGTGATACATTAATTTTGATGTAACTGTTTCAATAGAAAGGGGAAGATAATTTAATTTCATGTTATTATTAAAAAATTACTTTGTTATTATAATTGAATTGATTTTATTTTATATTTCAATGTATTTTAGGCAATTTTAAATTTTTTTAAAGAGAGTTTTTTTTAAAAAAAGGTGTTTTCGCACCAACTATTCGATTAAATGATTAAATGGAAGTTTTGGATTGGAAATGAGTTTTCAAACAATGAAAAATATTGGTGTGTATTTGAATGTGTCTCTATAAATAATGATAATTACTTTGAAAAGGTTCTTTTAAAATGGTTCATTTGGAACCATTTGTGCATCGATAAAGGGATATTGGTGACCCTAATGTGTGTGGAACCACTATGGTTTCTTTTAATATATCGATGGAATATGGTAGGTATCAATAACGGTTAGTACCAATATTATTTCTAGTTTAGAATATGTTATGTATAGTGTGTATTCCTATAGGTTAGGGCCCAATACGAGTTTCTTTCTTGATTATTATTTATCGCAAGATTGTTTTAATGGATTTCTTCTCACAAATATTTCTTATAATGTTGTATCATTTGGTTTAACATTATGGTTTAATTTATGGATGCATGTTTACTTTATTACCGTATGTTTTATGGATATTATATCCTTACATAGTCACATATAATTTTTATATTCCTACATTTGTGGATATTAAATGAATTTATGAAATGAGAAAGTAAAATCATTTACACACGGGTTTTTATTTATGAAAATTAATTTTAAAATTGTTTCTATTTATAAAAGAAATATGTTTTTCATTCATGATATTTTACCTTGTATAGACACCTTGGTGGTATCATATTTGGATTTTTTTCACACACCATAATCTAACATTGGGAGATTATAGAGGTTGTACTAAAGGATCCAAGTAAATGGAAGGGAATTTTGTAGCATGTTGCAATATCTTGTAGCCCCATCCTTTAGTTTAGGTTGGATTTGAGGCGACACATGGTTACAAAGTGACTTGTTGGCCTTTCTATATACATAATTTTCAAGATTAGCCAGTCTAGCTTGGTTTTTTTGATATTTTTTATCTTTTTTATTCTTGATGTATTATGGTTGTATGTCTTGTCTTGGGTGTATTCAAGACTTGTTTCCTTTATCTTTTTCATACCTCACCATGATGGGATTACTCTGGTGGCTTGACTAGATGACATGGGTTTTTCTGTTATAGTTTGGTATCAAAGGGATGTTCATCCAGAGGTGCGTTATTACTTCTTGAGATTGGTTCTACGTCTATGGTCGATATGGGTGAGGACATTGGGAATTAAAGTATTATGGGTGGGAGAGTTCTTGTCCAACACACATCCACGTCTGAAGTAGACTTACAATGGGTGGTCATAATCTTTTTACCATGTTTTAGATTTATATTTTTGGTTAATTTGAATGAACAGAATGGGATGTTTATTTAAATGATCTTATTCCTTCAAAAATATATTTTTTTCATTCATAGAATTCATGATTTATTTAAATTCTCAAATTTTTAAAGAATATATGAAAAAAAATTTTGGTTATATGATTTGAAAATATACCATAAAAGAATTTTTGTCATTGTCTTGTGCATAACAGAAATTTCCTCCAAGAAGATCTCATCCAATTTTGAGAGAGGAATCTAATAGTTAGGGCCAATATAAAAAATCTCTATTAGAACCTTTCTTGGTTGAAGGTTTCATTTTTAAAATATAGAATCTGTGTTAAGAGGGAGTTGGTTACCAGACAATATTAGTGGATTACAGCTCCAATTTTACTAAGTAGAATCCATCCATATTTCGTGGTTATAAAGGACCCCAAGAATATGAAGAGTGTTTGGATTGGATTGATAGGAACCTGAAATTATTGAATAATCATGAGTAATATAAGGTGTGGTTCACCATGTATATGTTTTGAGGACACAGCAGAATATAGTGGGCCTCTATTGTAAATTTTATGTTACATGAGAATCATACCTAGACAACATTAATGAAAATATTCAATCAATATCTTACCTTGGGAAATTATGTCTTATGAATACCCATGAGTTTCTGACCATTGAGAAAGGGGAAATTACTATTCTATAGTATTCCACGCACTATGCTGAGCTACTTCATCTAGCCCAGGTCAAGTTACCTATTAGTAGCTAATGGCTCGGAGGTTTGTGTTAGGATTGAGACTAGATATTTGGTTGAAATTGATTATCATGTATGATCCAAGATTCATGGTGGTGTTCAACAAAGTATCTTTGGCTAAGGGAGGCATAGATGAAAAATATAGGTTTTGGAGGAGCTTTGGTTGGTGCGATTATTATTCAGGGTGAGTCTTCTATCCAGAAAAGGAAGCGCAAGGGTGTTCAATTTTTTTACGTCTAATTTATTAAGATTAATTAACAATGATATACTTTTTCTACTATTAGTGTGTAAGGAATGGTCATATTATGTCTAACTGTATGGAGGCTTCATGGAATTTTCATTATTATCAATTATTGGTCCATCTAATTTTTTTTGAAAGGATGTCCCAAAGAAGTAATAAATCATCCACAATCATTGAGGGTCAGCAGGTTCATAAAATTCTCCCAAGGGTGGGTAGGTCTAATCCTCAGTGTAACACCCCGACCCCAGTTACCCAGAGTCGGTGCATTATTAAATAACATTGGCATGATCACAAAAGATCAAGTCTCAAAATACCGATTAATTTAGTAATCTTGGAAACACTAGATATATTCATAATTCATACATTACATCATAAAGTAAAAAAACTACAACAACATCTTGTCTTCATATCCCCTCATACTATACCTATAGGTCATTCATAAATTACTTCTTCACATCCTGGTAAAAATAATACTTTGAAAGGGGTGCGCTCAGATGCTCAGTAAGGATGAAAATATAGCAAAAACATTCCTAAATAAGCATAAACATTTAATATAATGTATAACTAAAACAAAATCCTTTTAAACTTTAACTTCAGCATAATATGGAAAAGATAAAATTAAATAATTCCATTTACTTATTCACATAGATATTCTACTAGTCGAATAACCGCATGAAATATCAATAATAACTTTCATAATAACGGAATTCGTAATTCCAGATTATCATAACCACATAGTCAAGGTCTCATGCCAAGACTACAAATATGATTTTGTAAAGAAATTGTGCCAAGACAATAGTTTTTCTCAAGAGACCTACCGATACATTGAAGAGATATATCAGGCTCCACCTGTCACATACTAAGTCCAATTCATTCCTCATATGAAAATTTTGAAACATAACCTAATCATTCGTAATAAAACTAGATTACGAAATGTCAATACTTTATCCACAAACCCTGAATGGTATAAAAATAGCACATCCACAGTAAAAAAAAACTCATTCAATACAATAAGGACTATTGTATTTTAACATAATAACCTCAATCAATAATAATGAAGGATATTGACATAGATGAATATAATCATCAAAACAATTTTAGAGAAATATCCCCATTTTTCTTGAAGACATTTAAAAGTCACACAATTTGTCAAGAAGCCATTTAAAAATAGATTTTTGAACCAAAGTGTCTGATACCACTTTGAAACTTTTAAAAGGAGTTTTAATTTTAAAAATTTAATTTCAATATTAATAAATCTTCAAACCATTTATTAAACATGGACATTAATAAGAAAGATTTAGAATAATAAATCATTAAATAATTTAAAATGATATTTTAGTTATTGTTCCTAACTAAAAGAGTGAAACTTGAATACAAATAATTGAGGTAATCAAAACATTGTAATATCATGAGATTAAAGGGATTCTTTATATACTATATCAAATTACATTATATACACCATATAAAAGTGATTTGGTGTATAACAACAAAGAAGTCTCAAAGGAATTTAAATTGAGATGAAATCTCTTATAAAGACCATATCCCAAGGTTAAGGATAAATCAACGACATAATAATGTGTGATAAATATAAATACACTCAATATTATTTTATATTCACTGTAAATCAATCAAAAGACATTCACACATATTCTTGTAAATACAACACCAATGAATTGGATATTTAACTCAACAAATGGAGAATGAGTTAGAAATTAATCTTATCAAATTCGTATCGATGACTTGAGAATTTATCAATGGAGTGATTATTTGTATTAAAAGTAAATCCACATAAAGGGGAGTGGAAATTATGACATAAGCAAATGAATAGTGATTCCACACATAATCTTGGAGTAAAATAATAAAAGAAGTATGCTTAAAGCCGAATGAGTGGAAATTGAAAATTGTAATTCCCTTACCAATTTGGTAACTTACAAAACACACATCCCATGAAAGATGGATCATACAATAAGGATGTAAGTATACATAAATTAAATTATATTACAAAATAAATACAATCATGGGTAGTACACACACCACATGAAATAAATAAGTGGTGAACAATGGAAATCTCATGGAATTATAAGTGAGATAAGAAACCCCTTAATTTGTACTTTTTCCTTGGATGAGGGTAGTTTAGCCCCCAGTATAATTGTGAAATAATTGTTATTGAATTATTCAATAACCATATACATTAATATGATAGCATATATGATCTTTTAACATTTCTCTGTTAATAACATCTTAGTATTATCATCGTTTCAGGTGTTAACTTACTCGTTTTCCTTTATATGTTTTGTTACATAAGTCATGTTTGTTATAGATAGGTTGTATATTATTCGTATACAGAATTATATAAAGTCCTTAAAAATTATTTTTAATTATAAAATGAGAATTAGACTTGTATGGATACGATGGGGAATGAATCTCATCGCGTTCGTAGAGACAGTAGTCCGTACATACGCACGAGTGATAATATCATTCTTTTGATATTAAAATCATATATAATTGGATGGTATATCATATATACAGAATCATTGTCATGTTATACTTATTATTTACATGAATTAAACATAATTATTATACCCATCCAAATAACAATGTATTAAATAATAATTACACCCCGACGTGGAGAAGGTAGGTCGTACGTACTCACGTATGGTGACATGTCATTCAAAGGATGGATAGAATATTGAATATGGTTGTACCAGATTTATAATAACATAGAATTATATATAATATATTGGGGTTATTATTTTAGAATGTAAATACCAAAGAAAGAAGAAGTTGAATAAGAACGGATCTTGAAAGATGGTGGTGAAAACAATACCTCTTCTTCGGGTTCTTCCTTTTGATTTTATCAAAATGGATCCTTAAGATGGCTTTATGATCAAACTATGGTTTCTATGTTGAAGTGAGATAAGTTTAGATATTATTTGGGTAGGGTTTGGCCGAGCCAAAAGGCTTTGAATATTTAAATTAGAGAGAAGGGGGAGTACCCTTTTATAAGAGGGGTGAGGGGCACCTTTGGAAAAGCTAGAAATATTATTTTATAATAAATTTATATTCGGTTTCTAATGGATACAAAGTGGATTATTTAAATTTTATGGTGGGTATGGGTAGAAATACATTCAACCAATAGATTATAGACATTTATGGGTCATTATATTAACCTTATCATTTATATGTAACTCTTAGTTAAATAGTTTGACATTTACCATGTCTCTTTGTATTTTTATATTATATAGTCAATAAACTAACTATTTACCTCCAAGAGACCCCCAAGTGGTCCATTAATGATAAAACTATCATTATATAAGTCCTTTGGCGAAAACATAGATTTTTAGGAATAGAATATCGATTAATAATATAATATTTGTTCTAAAAATTCATTTATGTCAATTTTGACACTATTGGGTATTTTGTTTTTGATAATTTAATAACAGCATTATAACTTCGAAAAAAAATTAATAACCAATCCTAATATTTCATATTAACAAATAAAATTAGTGGTATTTATAAAAATACTAAAATTACATTTATTTTGATATTTATAATATAAATTATTTTAATATTTCATTATTTAGGTATTTACTCCATCACTATTGTGCAGTAAATAAATTAAAATATGTATTATCTAAAATTTATAACTAAAATATGATTATGTAGTAAATACTTTTACATTTCTAATGAATATTTATAATAGAATTTATCTTATGTATAACCCTATATTAAAAAAAAATTAGTTATTAAACTCAGATTTTATCTCTTTTAACTCTTCTTTGAATAAAATAATAATAAATGTCATAATCTAATCCAAGTGGACCTAAATTATAATATTTTATTCCTAAGGTTTTTTTTGGTTGAGATAAACTTGTCCAATAGAATTAGTACATGTGTTAGGGTAAAATTTATATAATTTTTACCGTTAATTACCATATTTACTTCTAACCGTGGTAAATAAAAGTAAAAAGTTACTATTCCCCAAAAAAGTTTGTCATCTCATTGAACCACATTTTACTTATTTATATTAACTGTGTCCCACGGATTTTTAAAATTCCACTCACAGAAGTGGTAAAATTATATTTTATATAAATTTCCAAACTCTCCAAGGAGGTGGGTAAAAGACGGTGAAAAGTTCAATAAAATATTTATATATCTAAAATTATTCTAATATAACTCCAATGAATTAAATTGAACTTATATATGTATTATGTATCTATTTCTCCCTTAATTAAATGTAAATAAAATAAATAAAAATTTAAATAAAAATTCGGTTTTAAACTATAACTCAGTGTTTTTTCACTATTCATCAAAAATTGAATGTTTTCAGAAAAATACCAAAAATTCACCCTATGCTAATTTCGATATTCCCAATACTAAAATGAAGTCCATTTAGAAAGATAAAATTTATAAAATTTTAAAATGTCGGTATTACTATTCATAACGGTAGTTTGATTGGTTGTGGTGTGTGTTAGAACTCGAAGTTGCGTACAACACACGCTACTATATTATTCAAAGAGAAGCGTACCGTGGAATATTGGGGTGTTAAATTCTCCCCTTTTTCAAATAATTTCACCCTTGAAATTTTTAAAATTGGCCTTGGGAATATAATGGAATGTTCCACATCAAAAAAGATCCAATAAAACTATCTCCTTAAAAGAAAGAAAGAGAAGTACAATGGTTACCCAAGATAACTCATACGAGGATTCCATGTAAGAAAACATGGATATGGAAGATAAAATAAGTGTCAAGTTCTGATGGAGAGGGATTGAAAATATTTTCATGAGAAATTTAACAACAAGGAAGCCACAAACTTGTAATGGGACAAACTGTCATTAGTTTACCAATAGGAAATGTATACATGCAACATTTTTTAAGTTACATTACATAAATATGAGGAATTTATTTATAAGATTCAATAAGAAAATAAAGAGATATACTTAATTATTAACTATAGTTTCAATCTTTAATAAATTTCCACCACTAACTCATTTTTTTAAACGATGAGTATTCAAGAAGAATTGGTCACACTGGAAGAGCTAGAATATACTTTTATAGAATCACATGATCCATGAAGGATAAACTATATATTTACCTTGTCTTTAATGATTAATAAAAACCAAAATGGGTAGTACAAGATCTGATGATCCCCCAAAAATTTATTCCTTTAGAGAAATAAATACTTATCTTAATTTCTAAAATTAAACCAACAATACCCCAATGTTAAATAAATACCAGTCAATAAACAATTATCCTTAAAATCCTTCACTATAATCCAAAATAATATTTAAACCCAAAACATAAAAGATTTTGGTTATGTAGTCTTCCATGTTAAATTGTATTTCCAAATGACATGAACTACTCTTAAAGTCACACACGTAAATGTAATAAACGTATTCACATATTCTCAATTACAGGTTAATCGTTTCCATTAATAACCCAAATCACTATAAATCCATAATAAAAATGTAGATAAAAATCCACCATTACTCTTTAATTTAAATCTCATAGTATTCTATTTTCCTTGGGCATATAGTGTTCCCAACAATGTGAAAATCTTTCAAAATAACTTTTATCACATAATCACCAAATTGATTTCCTATACTATGGGTATTCATTTTATAAGACATAAGAACCCAAATCAACTTATTATTGATATATATAACCAGTTAACTAAAAATAATTAGTCACACTAACTAGGGACATGACGTAGTCCAGTGGTAGGAGAAAAATCTCAATCACACTTTGGTTGTGGGTTCGTTTCCCATATATTTGTATGATGCGACGACTTGTCACACAGTCTACGTGTTGTCCTTTTTCAAAAACTAAATTTTATAACATTACCAAAATGAGAAAAATTCCTCAAAATAACCATAACATAATTTTATCTGGCAATGTTATCTCACACCTTGTATTTTCATCCAAAAATATAATAACTTGTAATTGCCTCAAACCCAATGATCATATAAAACCAAATGGTTATTTATAACTTTATACCCAAGGGAAAAGATAAGCCTTCCTTAAATATCATTCTTTCATGGAAAAATGTAGGGTTACAAATACAAGAGAAAATTATTCCAAAGTAATCCTATCAACAAGGAGCACTAATACTTTGAAACATTTCTACAACCATTTATTTTCACATAGCTTCTTCTTTGACAAAGAAAATATCCAGTAGAATAGGGAATTCACTCGGGTAATGGCGAAGTCCCCTACATTTATGGAAAATGACTGTAAATAGATTCTTGGTACCATTTTTATTTTCTTCCATAATACTCTTCATTTTTTCTCGGCAATTGTTCACATTATGTCATTCTTTCCCACACGTAAATAATTTCTTTGTTCCATTGAGACACTTTTCTAGGTGCCTCCTTCCACATTTCCTGTATGATGGAAATTTAGGATTCTTTTCTCCATGGTCTCCACTGCTAGATCTCTTATCATTCATCACCTTTCTCTATTTTTTGAGTCCGGAAGTTGGTTAATATATATATGGTGTTGATCATATTTTTGGAAAACTGATTTAGCATGAACATGATATCTTCTACTCCTATCAACATGCCATTTTTTTCTCATTTCCACCACTGTTCCCCCCTTTTACATCATCCTCAATGATACTATGACTTCCTTGGACACCAAACATTGACTGAAACCAGAAAGCATTGTGGGAGTAACAGTAGTCATAAAATCATTTAGAGAATATCATGATGCCATATTCTCAATTTGAAACACCTTAAGATTTACAAAGGTCTAATACTTCAAATTAGTTTGTAAAGAAAATGTAAATTATACTAATCATATCCCACGGGAGTGTTGTAACCATGGGTGAAACAAGGCCTATTGTCATGCACCAGTTCTCGTTCGAGTCTAGCTCAAAGATGTGTTTTTGGGTTTTACCCCTAGGTACATCTATTCCAGATCCACCTCTACCTGCTCTTATCCACACATGGATGTATTGCTTTGAAAACTCACAAAATCTATACAATACCAAATTCTAGGAAGATCTTCTATATTAATCCTCAAAGTCTATCTTAGGGCTATGTGTTCTACTCAGAGTTTATCTCAATGTAGTTTCCCAGGTTTGTACTAAACTTCCTCTGATACCAACTCTAATGCCCCGACCCCAGTTACCCAGAGTCGGTGCATTATTACATATCATTGGCGTAATCACAAAAGATCAAGTCCCTAAAGACCGATTAGTTTAGTAGTCATGGAAACACTAGATATATTCATAGGTATAACATTACATCATAATGTAAAAAAAACTAAAACAACATATTTTCTTCATATCCCTTCACACTATCCCTTCATGTTATTAATAAATTACTTCTTCACATCCAGGGAAAAATAAAACATTGAAAGGGGTGAGCTCAGATGCTCCGTAAGTATAACAATATAGCGAAATCTTTCATAAAGTAGCATAAACATTTAAGGCAATGTATAACTAAAACAAAATCCTTTTAAAGTTGAACTTAATCATAACATGGAAAGGAAAAATTTAAATAATTCCATTTACTTATTCACATAGATATTCTACTAGTCGAATAACCACATGAAATTTCAATAACCAATTTCATCATGATGGAATTCATAATGCCAAACTATCATAACCAGATCGTGAAGGCCTCGTTCCAATAATACAAATAAGATTTTGTCAAGGCCCTATGCCAAGACACTAGTTTGTCTCATGAGAACTACCAATGCATCGTGGAGCTTTAGTGGGATCCACCCATCACTTACTATATCCAATTTATTCATCAAATGAAAATTTGGAAACATAACATAAACATTCGTATTAAAACTAGCTTACGAAATGTCAATACTTTATCCACAAACCATGAATGGTATAAAAATAGCACATACACAGTCAAATATAACTCACTATATAAAATAAGGAATATTGTATTGTAATATATTAACCTCAATCGATAATAATGAATGATATTTACATAGATGAAAATAATCGTCAAAACAATTTGAGAGAAATATCCCCCTTTTTTCTTGAAAACATTTAAACGACACACTATTTGTCAAGAAGCCATTTAAAAATATATTTTTGAATCAAATTTTCCTATAACACATTGAAACTTTAAAAAAGAGTTTTAATTTTAAAACATTAATTTCCATATAAATAAATCTTTACAGCCATTTTTAAAACATGGACACTAAAAATAATGATTTAGAATAATAAATATTTAAATCATTTAAAATGATATTTTAGTTATAGTTCCTAACCAAAAGAGTGACACTTGAAAACAAATAATTGATGTAATAAAAAAAATTTAATATCATGAGAATAATGGGATTCATGATATACTATGTCAAAGTACGTTATATACACCATATAAAAGTTATTTGGTGTATAACAACAAAAAAGTATCAACGGAATGTAAATTGAGATGAAATCTCTTATAAAGACCATATCCTTAGGTTAAGGATAAATCAATGAAAAAATTATGTCTGATAAATATAAATACACTTAATATGATTTGATATTCACTATAAATCAATCAGAGGACATTCACACATATTCTTTTAAAGACAACACCAATGAATTGGATATTTAACTCAACAAATAGAGAATTAGTTAAAAATTACTCTTATCAAGTTCATATCGATGACTTGAGAATTTATAAATGGAGTGATTATCTATATCAAAAGTATATCCACAGAAAGAGGAGTGGAAATTTTGATATAAGCAAATTAATAGAAATTCTACACATAATCTTGGAGTAAAATAATCAATTAAGTGTGTGTAAAGCCAAATGAGTGGAAATTGAAATTTGTAATTCCTTTACCAATTTGGTAACTTACGAAACATACATCCCATGAAAGATGGATCATACAGTGATGATGTAAATATCCATTAATTAATGTATATTGAACAGTGAATATAATCATGGGCTGTACACACACCACATGTAATAAATAAGTGGTGAACAATGGAGAACTCATGGAATTAAAAGTGAGATAAGAAACCCCTTACTTTGTACTTTTTCCTTGGTCGAGGGTAGGTTAGCCTCTTGTATAATGGTGAAATTTTTGTTATTGAATTATACAAGAACCATATACATTAATATGATATCATATATGATCTTTTATCATTGATTTGTTAATAATATCTTAGTATTATCGTCGTTTTAGGTGTTAACTTACTCGTTTCCTTTTATATGTTTTGTTACATAAGTCATGTTTGTTATGGATATGTTGTATCTTATTCATATACAGAATGATATAAAGTCCTTAAAAATTATTTTTTATCATAAAATGAGAATTCGACTTGTATGGATATGATGGGGAATGAATCTCATCGAGTTCGTGGAGACGGTAGTCTGTACGTACACACGAGCGATAATATCATTCTTTTGATATTAAAATCATATATAATTGGATGGTATATCATATATACATAATAATTATCATTTTATAATTATTATTTATATTAATTAAACATCACTATTATACCCATCAAAATAATAATTAATTGAATAAAAATTACACCACGACGTGGAGACGGTAGGCCGTACGCACGCACATATGTTGACATGTCATTCAAAGGATGGATAGAATACTGAATATGGTTGTACCACATTTATAATAACATCAAAGTATATATAATATACTGGATTTATTATTTTATAATGGAAATAACAAATAAAGAAGATGTTGAAGAAGAAAGTAATTTGAAAGACGGTGGTGAAAACAATACCACTTCTTCGGGTTATTCCTTTTGATTTGATCAAAAGGGATCAATAGGTTAGTATTCTGATCAAACTAAGGCCTCTAGAATGAAATGAGGGAACTTTAGAGAATATTTGGTCTGGGTTTGTCCGAGACCAAAGGATTTGAAGGTGTAAATTATAGAGAAAATTGAGTACCCTTTTATAAGAGGGGTGAGGGGCACCTTTGGAAAAGCTAGAAATATTATTTAATAATAAATTTATATTCGGTTTCCAATGGCTCAAAAGTGGATAATTTAAATTTTAAGGTGGGGATAGGTCTAAATACTTTCATCCAATATATTTTATATGGGTTTGTGTCATTATATTAACCTTATCATTTATATTTCACTACTAGTTAAATAGTTTGACATTTATCTAGTCTTTTTGTATATTTATATTATATAGTTAATAAACTTACTATATACCTCCAACAGACCCCCAATTGGTCCAATAATGATAAAAATATCATTATATAAGTCCTTTGGCCGATCCTTAGATTTTTAGGAATAGAATCTAAATTAATAATATAATATTTGTTTTAAAAACTCTTTTATGTCAATTTTAACACTATTGGGTTTTTTTTTTGATAATTTCATAACAGCATTATAACATAAAAACAAATTTATATAACCAATCCAAATATTTCATATTAACCTAGAAAATTAGTGGAATTCATAAAAATACTCAAATTAAATTTATTTTCATATTTATAATATCTACTATTTTAATATTTCATTAATTAGGTAATTAATGCATCACTATTGTGTCATAAATACATTAAATTATATAATGTCTAAAAATTATAAATAAAATACCATTAAATATTAAATCTTTTCATCTTTCTAATGAATATTTATAATTGAATTTATCCTTTGTATAACCCTATATTAAATATGTTTTAGTTATTAAACATTGATTTTATCTCTTTTAACTCTTCTTTGAATTAAATAATAATAAATGTCCTAGTCTAATACAAGTGAACCTAAATGATAATATTTTATTCCTAAATTTGGTTTTGGTCGAGATACACTTGTCCAATAGAATTAGTACATGTGTTATGTGATATTAATATCATTTTTACCATTAATTACCCTATTTACTTTCAACCGTGGTAAATAAAAGTAAAAAGTTACTATTCACCAAAAATTATTTTTATCTCATTGAACCAAATTTTACTCCTTGATATTAACCGTGTCTTTCAGATTTTCGAAATTCCACTCACAGAAGAGGTAAAATTAAGTTTTATGTGAATTTCCAAATTTTCCTAGGTGGTGGGTAAAAGAAGGTGAAAAGATCAATAAACTTTTTATGTATCTAAAATTATTCTAAACTAACTCCAATGTATCACATTGAACTAATATAGGAATTATGTATCTATTTTTAAATTAAATAATTTTAAATAAAATAAATAATTATTTAAAAAAATTTGGTTTTAAACTATAACTTAGTGTTTTTTCACTATTCATCAAGAATTGAATTTTTTCGGAAAAATACTGAAAATTCACCCTAAACTAATTTCGATATTCCGAATCCAAAAATGAAGTCCATTTTAAGTGATAAAATTTATAAAATTTTAAAATGTTGGTATTACTATTCATAACGGATTGTATGATTGGTTGTGGTGTGTGTTAGAACTCGAAGTTGCATACAACACACAATACTGTATTATTCAAAGAGAAGCGTACCGTGGATGCTTGGGGTGTTACACTCTGTTAAAGGGATATTCATTTGGATGAGACTAGATGTATTTATGAGACTAAATCTGTGCCAATGGAATCTTAAGTATGGCTAGATACTATTACAGGTACATTGATTATTTTGTAATATATGATGATAGAAATTTTTAATATAGGTTATAATCATTATTTTATAATATCAAATATTTTATCGACATGCTAGGATTATGTTTGGAAATTAAGCCATTATTTTTTTATCTTTCCACACATTTGGGAAAGAGGTTCAATATACAGACCCAAACATTACATATATGGTTATTACTTCAAAATTGAACCATACTTATTACAACATATAACAAAACCATGGAAAGGACCACATAGGTATAGTGACTTTAGAAACTGGGAAACATAAACAACTGGTTCATAAATTGTCTACACTGTCTCCCATTTATTTCATCATATCTATAGTCCCTTTTGGAATATCTTACTTAATAACATTCATCCTGACCTGGGGAATGAAAAAATACAAAAGGGTGAGCTTAAATGCTCAGTAAGGGTAAACAAAAGAAATATCAATCACATCATATTCATAAGAACATAACTTTTGGAAATCTTAACCTGCAAAAGAAATCATAATTCTATAACATGGGATAAATCATAGTAGTGAAATGTAATCACAATAATCATAAATTAAAACAAGAATCATTATGGCATACAAACATAATCATAGAGAATCATTTCTTATTAGTCAAGACTCATTTCCAAGACTATCTTAGTGGACAAAGTCCATTTCTGAACCGAGTTCACTCCTCGGTTCAGTCCTGTTTCACTGAACTGGTATAACATGCTGTTCCATCCATTTCTATCTCATGAGATATAAAATCATTACCCAATGCATTGGAGGGAGATATAGGTCCCACCAATCTCATAATGATACCATTATTATGTGTGCCACAAAATCATAAACCATAAATCATATCATAACCAATGTAAAAAAATGGGATTCTTAAACATCACATCATCATAACATAATCCATAAAAGGGTATCTTAAAAATAATTCCATCATAACATAATCAAATCAATGTAAAAATAGGGATATAAACAGAACCCTATATTATCTTAGATGGAAAATAATTTTGATAAAACACTTGAACTCCATTCTTGAGGAAAATATCCTTTCTACATCAAAAACACTTTTACTTTCGTAACATGTCTTACAATTATAAACTAAAAGAAGTTTATTAAAAATAAAATTGAAAATTTGTAAAGGAATCTTCTTGGAAAAATGTTTTAAAAATCAATTCATGCCGTATAAGTTAAAAAACATTCTTCTCATACTTTTGTCAGAAAAGTCAAAAAGTACCTCGTACGAAAAACGACAAAATATTCCTTTCATATATTTTACTAAAAACACACCTAAAGGTAAAATTGGATTTAAACAATTGTAGGTGGATGGAAACAATGTTACATATTGAGGAAACATGGATGTGGATGATAAAATACACCCCAGTAAATACCAAAGTATAAACAATCTCGGATAAAAATGAGATTGTGATATTTTCCCTTACCTTAGGTCCGATATGCTTTGTACGTGTCTGAACCTCCTGTATAATGATTTAAATAATGTTATTGACTAATTATAGAATCATACGTATTTTTATGATATCATATATGGTCATATTCTTAGCTTCCTATTAGTAATATTTCATTATTACTTGTTATTCAGGTGTTTATTACATTTTGTTCTTATGTGGGTTTTCTCGAATAAATTCATATTCTTATCTTTAGGTTATAGATACCTCATTTCCAGAATGTTATTAGTGTAATATATATCATATTACTTCATTCAATTCATTTATAAAATCATTATGCAATGAAGATCATGTAGAACGAGTCGCATCACATCGTGGAGACAGTATTCCGTACGTACGCACGAGAGATGATATCATTCCCATGATCATGGAATTGTATTGGAGTGTATGTATACTATTTCAGAATCAATATAACTTTACAATAATCATATATAGTCATTATTTACACCATTATACCCATCCAAGTAAGGTGGTGGTGGAAAATAGATTACACCACGGCGTGGAGACGGTATTCCGTACGTACACACACGCGGTGATTTCATTTTCCGTAGGATGGATAGATTGTTAAATAGGGTTGTTTCATACTTATAATAACATATCAGTATATTAGTGATACTGATGTTATTACTTCATAATGAAACAACTAAAGAAGAAGAAGAAGTTGAAGAATTAATAAAGATGAAAGAATCGGTAACAGACATTACATCTTCTTTGAAGTGCTTCATTGAGACCTCCTTTTAGGGCACTAAAATTGGTTTTTGAAGAAGACCAGCACCTCTAGGATGTCTCTAGGGAAGTGGAGAGGAGAAATTGGTAGGGTTTGGACGAGCATGAAGGCTCAAAGTGGTGTGAGGAAGATGGGGAGGAGGTGCCCTTTTATAAGGGAGGAGAGGGGCACCTTTGGAATAACTAAAAATATTATTTTATTATAAAGTAAAAATAGGTTTTAAATAGCTCCAAATTGATTTATTTCTAAGATAAGGTGAGTATGGGTCGAAATCCTCTCATCCAATAGAATTTAAAAAAGTTTAGGTTCCTATTTAAACATTATCATTTAGATTTGACATTAAGTAAAATAATTTTACTTTTACCGTGTCTTCTTGTGTTCTTATACTATAAGGTTAATAAACATACTATAAGCAGCCAAAAGAACCCCAAGTTGTTTATTATTAATATATATAACCTTATATATGTAATTTGGCCGAACCTTATATTTTTAGGAATAAAAGAACAATTACTAATATAATATTTGTTTTAAAAAACTATTTTATGTCAATTTTGACACTATTTTGTAATTGATTTTTTGTGAAAATCATAACAGAATGATTAGTTCGAAACAAGTTAATTAAATAAATACTAACATGTCATATTAACCTATAAAATTAGTGGAATTCCTATAAAGTCTCAAATTACATTCATTTGGGTATTTATAACATCAATTATGTCAATATTTCATTAATAAGATAATTACTGCATCATCTTTGTGTCGTAAATAAATTAACTTATTTAAAGTCTAAAAATACCAAATAAAATACCATTATGTAGGAAATATTTTTTATATATATAATGAATATTTATAGTCGAATTTATCTTATGTATAACCCTATATTAAAAATGATATAATTATTAAACTTTGATTTTAACTATTTTAACCCTTCTTTAAATAAATTAATAATAAATGTCCTAATCTAATCCAAGTGGGCCTAAATGGTCATATTTTATTCCTAAGGTTGTTTTTGGTCGAATTAAAATTATCTAATAGAATTAGGAAATGTGTTAGGGTAATAATAATATCATTTTTACCCTTAATTACCGTATTTACTTTTAACCGTGGTAAATAGAAGTAAAAAGTTACTATTCACCAAAAATTATTTTCGTCTCATTGAGCCACATTTTACTTACTGACATCAACCGTGTCTCTTGGATTTTTGAGATTCCACTCACAGAAGCGGTAAAATTAAGTTTTATGAAAAATTCAGTTTTTTTAACTACCACTTAGTGGTTTCACTATTAATCAAAAATTGAAAGTTTTCAGAAAAATACCAAAATTTCACCCTAGGCTAATTTCGATATTCCGAATCCAAAAATGAAGTCCATTTTGAAAAATAATATTTATAAAATTTCAAAAAGTGGTTATTACTATTCATAATGGCTAGATTTAATAATATTTTAATAGCATATCGTTGTTTAGTGAAACTCGGTATTGCGTACGACGCAAGCTATCGAGGAAGGTCGCGATTTCCTGTAAAGCAAGCCAAGCAAGTGAAAAATTCCTTTGATGATTTATGTAATATAAAAGTCTAAGGTGTTACATTTTACACCCCTTAAAATGAATTTCACCCTCGAAAATCGTCACTTTGTAACAAACAGATGAGGATACATCTCCCTCATCATATCCTCACGCTCCCATTTAGCTTCTTCTAATTGATGGTTATTCCATAAAACTTTCACCAATCAAGTGGTCTTGTTTCGTAGGACCTTTTCGCTACGATCCAGAATCTCTATCGGTTGTTCTTCATAAGAAAGGTCATGCTCCAGCGGTACAACTTCTGAGATGAGTACATGTGAAGGATCAGGTATGTACTTTCTCAGGAGAGATACATGGAACACATCGTGATCTTGAGAGAGATTCGGTGGAAGCTCCAATCGGTAAGATACCTTCCCAAAACGATCCAGTATTTCAAAAGGACCGATATATCTAGGGCTCAACTTCCCCTTCATTCCAAATCCCATGAACCTCTTCCAGGTAGATATTCGTAAGAACACTATATCACCCACTTCAAACTCTAGGTCTTTTCTTCAGTTGTCGGCATAACTTTTCTGTCGACTCTGAGCTACTCTTATGTGTTTTTGAATAGATCTAACATTTTCTGCCATTTCATGAACGAGATCAGGTCCTAATAGCTTTCTTTCTCCAACTTCATCCCAGCAAGTTGGAGTCCTGCATTTCTTTCCATCGAGAGCTTCATAAAGAGCCATCTGAATACTTGAGTGAAAGCTATTATTATAAGAAAATTACACCAAAGGTAGGTGTTGATCCCAACCACCTTTTAAATCCATAGAGAAAGCTCTCAACATATCTTCTATTGTTTGAATTGTTCTCTCAGACTGACCGTCAGTCTGAGGATGATAAGCAGTGCTGAAACTCAACTCTGTATCCAGAGTATGCTAATGACTTCCCCAGAACATTGAGGTAAACCTCAGATCCCGATCAAATATAATAGAAAGTGGTACTCCATGCAATCATACCACATCCTTTACATATATCCTGGCAAGCTGATTCAGAGAGAAATCCTCTCTAATAGCGATGAAGTGTGCAGACTTTGTAAGACGATCAACTATGACCCAGATAGCATTATTGCCTTTGGATGTTTTAGGAAGTCCTGTGACAAAGTACATAGTGATGTTTTCCCACTTCCATTCGGGTATGGTTAATGGTTGTAACATCCCCTTAGACTTCGGTCTCTCAGCTTTAACTTGATGACAAACCAAGCATCGAGAGACATATTCAGCAACATCTCTTTTCATGCCATCCCACCAGAAGTACTCTTTCAGTTCCTTATACATCTTCTTGCTTCCAGGATGAATAGAGAAAGAAGAACTATGAGCCTCATCTAGCAGCTCCTTCTTTAATTCGGGGATGGGAGGAACACAAACTCGATTCCTGAACTTTATTATCCCATCACAATCATGGTTGAATTCAGGAACATTTCTCACCTTCTTTTGTAACTCGACATCTTCTTTCTGTGCCTCTTTAATCGTCACATGTATAGATGGTTGAACATTCATTTGAGAAAGATACGATTTTCCCCCTTACATTATAATTTCAAGATACATCCTTTGTAAATCCATAAATATTGGATCTTTTGTGATCCTCATCATGGATAAACTGGCATGGTCTTGTCGAATTAATGCATCTTCCACCTTGTTTGCTTTCCCAGGGTGGTAATAAATTAAGAAGTCGTAATCCTTAATCATCTCCAATCATCTTCTCTAGCGCATATTCATCTCCTTTTTGTGAAAATATACTTTAATCTTTTATGATCAGTATAAATGTCAAACCTTTCTCCATAAAGATAATGCCTCCAAATCTTTAATGCAAAGATTACCACAGCTAACTCTAAATCATGAGTTTGGTAATTTTTCTCATGGATTTTTAACTGTTGTGAGGCATAAGCTATCACCATATCATTTTTCATAAGAACACATCCCAGTCCCTTCTTGGATGCATCACTATAGATCACAAACCTTTCTCTACTAAAAGGCAGTGTGAGCACAGGTGCACTGGATAACCTTCTCTTCAACTCCATGAAATTCTCTTCACATTCCTCCGTCCAGACAAACTTAACTCCTTTCTGAGTCAACTTGGTGAGTGTATTCGATAATCGTGAAAAATCTTTCACAAAACGTTTATAATATCCATCCAAACCAAGAATTCTTCGGATCTCAGTTACTGTTGTTGGTCTCTACCATCTTTCGATAACCTCTGTTTTTGCTGGATCCACGGATATCCCCTCTTTTGAGATTATGTGACCCAAAAATGAAACTTTTTGAAGCCAAATTCACACTTGGTAAATTTGGCATAAAGCATCTCTTTTCTCAGGGTCTTCAATATAATTCTCAAGTGATCTTCATGTTCTTCCCTACTCTTTGAATAGACAACAATATCGTCTATAAATACTACCACAGACTGATCAAGATAGTCTCTAAAGACTCTATTCATCAGATCCATGAAGATAGTAGAGGCATTAGTAAGACCAAATTGCATCACTATAAATTCATAGTGTCCATACCTTTTACGGAAAGTTGTCTTTGGTATATCCTCCCTTTTGACCCTTAATTGATGATACCCTGAACAAAGATCAATCTTGGAAAATTATTGAGCTCCGCGTAGTTGGTCAAATAATTCATCAATGCGTGGGAGAGGATATTTGTTCTTGATACTGATCTTGTTATGTTCTCGATAATTAATGCAGAGTCTCATTGATCCATCTTTCTTCTTAACAAAAAGAACTGGTGATTCCCAAGGTGACGCACTAGGGCGTATGAACCCCTTATCAATATTCTCCTGGAGTTGCTTCTACAATTCCTGCAACTCAATTGGGGCCATTATATAAGGTGTCTTTGAAATAGGCAAAGATCCTGGTACGAGTTCTATTGAAAACTCAACTTCACTATTTGGTGGAAGACCCGGTAATTCTTCCGGAAAGACATCATCAAACTCCCGTACAATGGGAATATTATTAATTGTGAGTTTCTCATCAACCAATTGAGATAAATAAACTTCATTTAGTGGAATCAAGACCCATAAGATGGAAGAAATTTCCACTGGAAGGTTATGTTCATCCTTGCATCAATAGACGATCATAGATTGATCTGGAATATCAAATGTGACTTCCCTTCTTTGTAAATTGATATGAGATCCATATAAAGAAAGCCAATCCATGCCAAGAATCACATCAAATTCCACTATAGGAAGGATCACAAGATTTTCAAGAATCAATTTCCCACAAACTTCGATCGGAGAAGAATTATAAACTTTTGATGCGACTGTTGTACCATTAGGTGTTGTCACAGCTAACTCAACATCTAATTGTTGGGGTAATATGGTGATATCCTTAGAAAATTCTTCAGAAATAATGGAGTGGGTGGATCTATAATCAAATAAAACATTTTCTACTATAGATTGGATGGTATGTTTACCTTTCACCACATCTTTATCATACTCCACATCACTGATAGAAATTTCATGTGACTTTCCTTTGTCTTTAGCCTTAAGAGTTTGTTGACGTCGACCATCATCATCAACCCTTCTATTTGGGCATTGATTGGCATAAGGCCCCATCTCCTTGCATTTGAAACATTGATGTGTATTAGGTTCATTCTATGTATCCCTTCCTTTGTTTGCATCATTAGACATCTTCTTCCCAACATTGCAGCATTCAAATGCCTGATGACCTTCCTTTCCACATTTGAAACATTCACTTGTCCCTTTAAGACAACTCCCTCCATGTTTCTTTCCACACTTTGAGCATAAGGAAAATCTCATCTTCTTTTAAGTGTGCTCTTTAGATTTTCCATTGAATTCCATTTTACTCTTCTTATCAAACCCATATGACTGATGGGTTACTCCAATCTCCATCTCTACTTTGAGAGCACATCGAACGATTTCCTCATATCTATTGAAGTCCCTTATGGATAATGCCCTTCGAAGACTTGGTTTTAAGCCACTAAAGAATCGATCGATCTTACTCTCAGGTTGGATAATAATACCAGAAGCGTACCTTGAAAATCTTGTAAAATTTGCATCATAGGTACCAACAGATTCATCATCCTTTTGCTTTAGTTCAAGAAACTCCTTCTCCTTCTTTGTTCGGATAATACGAGGGAAGTACTTCTTGAAAAATATGTTCTTGAACTCGTCCCATTCCATGGACTCAATTTCATCTCTTTGCCTAGTATTCTTGATAATATTCCACCATTGATCAACATCACCTTCCAAACGATAAACTGCTAAGATGACTTTATCATGTTCATAACATTGAAGAACTGAAAATATCTTTTCAGCAGTACTAATCCATTGTTCAGCAAATAATGGATCGGTAGACCTGCTGAATGAAGGTGGACGCTTCCTCATGAAGGATTCAATAGAATGTTGCTCCTTTTTTTTCTCATTTGGAAGTCTTTCATGATTCATAGCTTGAGAAAGTTGTGCGAGCATGGTTACAAGATTTTTCATTCTAGCTCCCATAACGTTTGGTTTCTCATGGGGACAATCATTGCATTGCCCGTCGCATTCCGCATTAACACGGTTCCTTCGGGTTCCAGCCATTGACTAAAACCATGAAGAATAGTGTGAGAAACACTAATTATAATAGGAAAACCACATAATCGAGAATAAAATTTCACACTTAAGGTCGTATCCTAGGTTATTCATGTCCATTTCTAAAACACTATGATTGTGTTCTATGCTTATAATTATCCTTTGGGTTCTTACTAAGGCTTTCACATCCTAGTTTCCAAAGGTTGACTATACCTTTCCTCTGATACCAACTATAACGACCCAAACTTTACATACATGGTTATTAATTCAAAATTGAAGCATACTTATTACAACATATAAAAAAACCACGGAAAGGACCATATAGGTATAGTGACTTTAGAAACCGGGAAACATAGACAACTAGTTCATAAAGCGTCTACACTGTCTCCCATTTATTTCACCATATCTATAGTCCCTTTTGGAATATCTTACTTAATAAAATTCTTCCTGTCCTGGGGAAAGAAAAAATACAGAAGGGTGAGCTCAAATTCTCATTAAGGGTAAATAAAAGAAATATCAATCACATCATATTCATAAGAACATAACTTTTGGAAATCTTAACTTGCAAAAGAGATCATAAATTCATAACATGGGATAAATCATAGTAGTGAAATGTAATCACAATAATCATAAATTAAAACATGAAGCTTTGTGTCATACACACATAATCATAGAGAATCATTTCTTATTAGTCAAGACTCATTGCCAATAATATCTTACTGTACAAAGTCTATTTCTGAACCGAGTTCACTCCTCGTTTCAGTCCTGTTTCACTGAACCAGTATAACCTGATGTTCCATCCATGTCGATCTCATGAGATACAAAATCATTAACCAATGCATTGGAGGGAGATATAGGTCCCAACCATCTCATAATGATACCATTCTTATGTGTGCCACAATATCATAAACCATAAATCATATCATAACCCATGTAAAAAATTGGGATTCTTAAACATCACATCATCATAACATAATCCATAAAAGGATATCGTAAAAATAATTTCATCATAACACAATAAAATCAATGTAAAAATAGGGATATAAATATAACCCTTTATTATCTTAGATGGAAAATAATTTTGATAAAACACTTGAACTCCATTCTTGAGGAAAATATCCTTTCTACTTCAAAAACACTTTTCATTTCCTAACATGTCTTACAATTCTAAACTAAAATAAGTTAACTAAAAATAAAATTGAATATTTTTAAAAGAAGCTTCTTGGAAAAATGTTTTAAAAATCCATTCATGTCATATAAGTAAAAAAAACATTCTTCTCGTAATTTTGTCGGAAAAGTCAAAAAGTACATTGTACGAAAAAAGGCAAATGATTCCTTTCATATCTTTTACTAAAAACTCACCGAAGGGTAAAATTGGATTTAAACAATTTCAGGTGGATTGAAACAATATTAAATATTGAGGAAACATGGATGTGGATGATAAAATACACCCCAGTAAATACCAAAGTATAAACAATCTCGGATAAAAATGAAATTGTGATATTTTCCCTTACCTTGGGTACGATATGCTTTGTACAAGTCTGAACCTCCAGTATAATGATTTAAATAATGTTATTGACTTATTTCAGAATGATACTAATTTTTATGATATCATATATGGTCATATTCTTAACTTCTTATTAGTAATATTTCATTACTACTTGTTATTCGGGTGTTTATTACTTTTTGCTCTTATGCGTGTTTTGTCGAATAAATTATAATTCTTATCTTTAGGTTATAGATACCTCATTTCCAGTACTTTATTAGTGTAATATATATCATATTCCTTCATTCAATTAATTTATATAATCATTACGCATTGAAGATCATGTAGAACAAGTCGTATCACATCGTGGAGACGGTATTCCATACGTACGCACGAGCGATGATATCGTTCCCATGATCATGGAATTGTATTGGAGTGTATGTATAGTATTTCAGAATCAATATCACTTAACAATAATCATATATAGTCATTATTTACACCATTATACCCATCCAAGTAAGGTGGTGGTGGAAAATAGATTACACCACGGCGTGGAGACGGTATTCCGTACGTACGCACGCGCGGTGATTTCATTTTTCGTAGGATGGATAGATGGTGAAATAGGGTTGTTTCATACTTATAATAACATATCAGTATATAAATGATACTTATGTTATTAATTCACAATGAAGCAACTAAAGAGGGGGAAGTGGAAGAATAAATAAAGATGAAATAATCTGTAAGAGACATTACCTCTTCTTTGAAGTGATTTTTTAAGACCTCCTTTTAGGGCACTAAAATATGTCTTTGAAGAAGACCAGGACCTCTAGGATGTCTCTATAGAAGTGTAGAGGAGAAATGGGTTGGGGTTGACTGAGATTAAAGGCTCAAAGTGGTGTGAGGAAGAGGGGGAGTAGGTTCCCTTTTATAAGGGAGGAGAGGGGCACCTTTGGAATAACTAAAACTATTATTTTATTATAAAGTAAAATTCGGTTTTAAATAGCTCAAAATTGATTTATTTCGAAGCTAAGGTGGGGATCGGTCAAAATTATCTCATCCAATAGAATTTATACAAGCTTAGGTTCCTATTTTAACCATATCATTTAGATTTAACATTAAGTAAAATAATTTTACTTTTACCACGTCTTCTTGTGTTCTTATACTATAAGGTTAATAAACTTACTATAAGAAGCCAAACGAACCCCAAGCTGCTTATTATTAATATATATAACCTTATTTAAGTCATTTGGCAGAACCTTAGATATTTAGGAATAAAATAACATTTACTAATATAATATTTGTTTTAAAAAAACTATTTTATGTCAATTTTGACACTATTTAGTAATTGATTTTTTGTGAAAATCATAACAGAATGATTAGTTCGAAAAAAGTTAATTAAATAAATACTAACATGTCATATTAACCTATATAATTAGTGGAATTCCTAAAAAGTCTCAAATTACATTCATTTGGGTATTTATAACACCAATTATGTCAATATTTCATTAATAAGATAATTACTGCATCATCATTGTGTCGTAAATAAATTAACTTATTTAAAGTCTAAAAATTCCAAATAAAATACCATTATGTAGGAATTTTTTTTTATATATCTAATGAATATTTATAGTCGAATTTATTATATGTATAACCATATATTAAAAATGATATACTTATTTAACTTTGATTTTAACTATTTTAACCCTTCTTTAAATAAATTAATAATAAATGTCCTAATCTAATCCAAGTGGGCCTAAATGGTCATATTTTATTCCTAAGGTTGTTTTTGGTCGAATTACACTTATCCAATAGAATTAGGACATGTGTTAGGGTAATAATAATATCATTGTTACCCTTAATTACCCTATTTACTTTTAACCGTTGTAAATAAAAGTAAAAAGTTACTATTCACCAAAAATTATTTTCATCTCATTGAACCACATTTTACTTACTGAAATCAACCGTGTCTCTCGGATTTTTGAGATTCCACTCATAGAAGAGGTAAAATTATGTTTTATAAAAAATTCAGTTTTTTTAACTACCACTTAGTGGTTTAACTATTCATCAAAAATTGAAAGTTTTCAGAAAAATACCAAAATTTCACCCTAGGCTAATTTCGATATTCCGAATCCAAAAAATTAAGTCCATTTTGAAAAATAAAATTTATAAAATTTCAAAAGGTGGTTATTACTATTCATAATGGCTAGTTTTGATAATATTTTAATAGCATATCGTAGTTTAGTGAAACTCGGTATTGCGTACGATGCAAGCTATCGAGGAAGGTCGCGATTTCGTGTAAAGCAAGCCAAGCAAGTGAAAGATTCCTTTGATTATTTATATAACATAAAAGTATCAGGTGTTACATTCAAATAATGTTTCTAGTATCCCACATGTTAGGGGTTGATAGCAGACTAGGGGGGATTTGGATTTTTTTATTTCTTAATATAGACATATTTGACCTGATAAATGGAATGATTTAGTTCAACAGTTTCAAGTCCCATATATATTATTCTCAATATTTTGTTCATTTATTATCCTCTAATGGGGGCACACATGTTTTCTAGTTTGATTGGGACTCTAGATTAGGAATGATAGGGCATGATATTCCTTATACTAGGGTAACCTCACACTGGTTTTTAGAGAAGTTTTGTGACGTCGTTCACCCCGGTTTATGTAGTCTTCTTTATATAGTGGTCTGTGCGTACCCATTGTACATTCAAAATTAATTTTCTTGTTTACCACCAGAAAGATAGGTTGAGTGTACTATTGACATACTCATTCTATGATTCCCATTTTTATAGCATCGTACCAATGGAAACCTATTGATTTGGTGGAACTAAACGTTTAGCTTGAGAATATAAAATATAATGGATTTATTCATCATTGTGTGTCACCATGGTCATTGATTATCCTCTTTTCTATAAAGTAAAATGTGTGTATAAATTATTATGTATATTATGAAAACATAAATCATGTATTTGTTAAGATAAAATATCATTTTCCAAGGACTGGGGATCTTTTTTACCTTCTTAGATGGGATATTGGTTTTCTATGACTGACCACTGTTCAGGGCACCACCAGTTTATTGTTTGGAAATATGATATACCCAAGAAAACTTTTTGGAGCTAGTATAGACATTTTTTGTTTTTTATTATTCCATTTGGTCTCCCCAACACACCTATAATATTCATGGATTGGATGAACTGAGTTTTTCATCGATTGTTAAATGATTTTATTTTTGTATTTGAATTATATATTGGTGTACTCTAAGACTAAGGAGGATAATATTGAAAATTTTCATATCATTCTTTGAAACATGTATGAGAATTGTCTATGTGGTATGATTTCAAAAGGTGAGTTTTGTATCCAAGAAGTGTTTCATTTGGGGAATGTGATCTCAGAGTGGGGTGTGTAAGGGGATACTAAAAATATACTGGTAGTTATGTCCTGGAAGGATCCCAAAAATGTGATTATGATTTGGAATTTCTAGGGGTTATCTAGTTACAATATACAAATTCTTTATTATTTCTCAAGGATCACCTATTATATGGTTTCTTTAAAACATGATGGTATAATGTGAGAATGGAATTTAAAATATTAGATTTATTTTTAGGAGTTGATGTTGAGTTTTATTTCAGAACTAGTATTAATTATTCTAGAAATGGGTTTAGGATATGATGTTTTTTGTGGTTATTTTTGTATGGTAATGGGTTTTATCATGATATAGGGGAATTATGTGGAGTCTTATCGATCATTCCAATTATTTCTTTATGAGAAGAAAAATCCAACCCCTGATCTTGAGTTGGTAGTAGTTATTCTTGCACATAAAATACGCAGACCTGACCTTAAATATTAAATAACCTAGTTATTTCAACTACAATGCATTGATTACATTATCATTTATCTTTTTACTTTAGAGATTTATAGAATTAGTTACTAAAACATACAGAAAAATTCCACAATTATACAATGTGGATACTTTTAAAACAATATCCATTTCTTCCAGAATAATTTATTTTAATATAACCCAAATTATTCAAAACATTCATATTTGCGTCTTATTTTCTATTACACAAAATTAAGCCCTATGAAAAACATTTTAAAACCTAGGATGAGAACAAAAATATCATTATGAACAACAATGAATGAAATAAATCATTATTCTATATATTATAATAAACATATAAAAAATTTCCATAATGACATACTTCTTACCCATAATGTATCATATATTTACTTTGTAAAAATAAAAGAATTCTATAAAACATAGAAAACATAAATAAAACCATATGTGAAAAATGGGAAATTATTTATATAAGTTTGTAACCCTCAAGGATACCATATGATTTTTAACCATCCTGGCTACATAACTATGTAACCCTCATGAATTCTTTATGACATAACCCTCAGAGATACACCTGAAATTCCCTTATGGTGAAATTCCAACAAAAACATACAGAATGAATTGGACGGAGATATATATTCCACCATTTATAATAATAAATTCCCAAGTAATAGAACATAATAATAAAATATGAATACTTCATTCATAAAAATATTCATTGTAATTTTTTTTTAAAATTGAAATTTAAAAGATCATTTTAAATAAAATTCGTTTACCTCGGGATTGACTTACTTATAACAGGTAAAAACCACACGAATAATGGTATAATGTGTTATTAATATATTATAAAACCTTATTAATATTTATAATTCCTTATATTATTTTATTATAACTTCTTACCACCTATTTATTAAAAATATTTTGTTATTTTCATCGTTTTGGGTGCGTTCTTTTCATGGTTTCCAAGATCATTTTGTAATAGATTTTTCTTGTAGAATAGAATAAAAAATTAAAAAGTGGAAATTAATTATATTATTATGTTCATTGAAATTTAAATGAAGAAAAATGTAATTTTTTAATATGGGGATGAATAGTTTGAAAAAACATAAATGAAAAATTATTTAATTTATTTTGGTTGTTTTTACTACAATATCAAACTTATACCTTTTCATTTAATATAATGTTTAAATAAAGGTTCCAGAATATTATGTAACTTATAATATATATAATAAAATAATATTAAACCATATAATGTTTTATTACCATCCTCGAATGAGGTAATGGAAAATGAAAGTGTACTTTCCATGATGTCGGTAAATCAACAGATAATGGATAATGTTATTATTTTTACAATAAAAAGAAGATGACAAGGAATTTAATGATTAATTTTCCATAAAGATGATAAAATTAATGTATATATAATATAATATAGTTTTAATTCCACCTTGACAAATGGAGTTTAATATAGAATAAGGAATAAAAATATATTAAAAGGAAAATAAAAGAAAATGAAAGAGGATTTTCCTCTTGAATTCTTCTCTTGGAGAACTTCTTTAAGGCAATTGGTTTTGGAATTTTGGAGAGACCATTAAGAATTGGATGTGGGAAGGAGTCTTGTGAGTGGATTTGGTAAAAAATTTAACAATATACAGGTCTTTTAGGTTTGATGGGAAGATGTGGTGAGGGATGATATTTATAGTGACAAAGAGGGGTATTATTTTATTATTTTTTTCATTAGTTCATTATTAAGGTTCATGACCATGAAAATATTCATAATTATCACTATATATATATATATATATTAAAATAACTAAGGTGACTTTGTGATTATAGGCTCACATAATATATACATAATCTATGACTCAATAAATTGTGTATGTGTTAAATACCATAAATAACTGTATTTTACTATTCACAAAAATCAACTATTTTGGAAAAATCCTAAAAATTCACCCCAAAAATTTTTATAAATGAATAATTCAAAAATAAATTCAATTTTATGAAAATAATTTTTTAAAAATGAGAAATTTATTTTTTAAATAAAATCATTATATATTCAAAAATTACAAATTTGTAAAATATAATAGATTTTAAAATAATTTGAAAAATAAATTATTGCCTCATAAAATTTTCTCATAATCATAATAAAATAAAATATTATTTTAGGAATCTATATTATTTGAAAATATATTTTATTTCTAATCATTAAATAAATTTCAATATTATAAATAAACAATTGTGTTTCACAAAAATACCAACAATTAATTTATCACTTTCAAAACATTTATTTACATATTCCGTGGTAGAAATGTATCGTATTTTCACTTTTAATGTAAATTAATTTTATTTGTACTTTTATAAGTGAGGTTACTATTCTATTAGTATAGATTCATGAATTTTTATAAATAGTTGTTATTTCATTATACATATATAATGAATTTTACTATTTAATTTCGGAATGAAAACATTTTATTTTATATGAACCTAGGTTTTTACATTATCCCCCTTATGGATATTTTAACATCACAATTTTTATTCACTTATTAGAAATCTGAAGATATGATTCCCTCATATCATTTTTAGATTCCCATGTGGCTACTACCACCATTTGGTTTCTCTACAAAACCTGAACTTGGTAAATAACCTTTTTCTGCAACACATTCCCTCTATTATTGAGAATCTGAATAGGTTTCTATTCATAAGAAACATACTCTTACATCTTAACAACATTTGAACTCAAAACATGAGATGAATCTAACACATACTTTCTCAACATCAAAACATATGAAACATTATGTACCTGAGCTAAACTCATAAGAAAATGTGATAGGTAGTCAACTAGACCAACTTTCTTTGTGATTTTAAAAGGTCTAACGAACCATGGAATTATGTTTTATTTCTTACCAAAATGCATAACACTTTTCCAAGGAGATATTTTAATGAAAACATGGTCACCTTCCTAGAAAGAAAGTTCATTCCTCTTATTACCTACATATGATTTTTTACAGGTCTAAGTGGTCCATGTGTGTTATTAGATCATCTTAACATTACCAGCTACATCCTATACTAATTATTTCCCCACCAACATCATTTCCCTGGATTCATCACAAAATTATTGAGTTCGATACTTCTATCTATATAATTAATGAAAAGGTTCCATCCATATATGGGAATGAAAATTGTAATTATAATTAAACTAAAATAAATAACTGTATTGATCCCAATATCACTGGTAATATATTGAAGAAGCTTGATAAATATCCTAAAATGTCTAAATTGTTGTTCTGAATATCCATTTTATTGAGGATGAAAGGTTATTATGAAATTTAAATCATTTCCCAATGACTTCTGAATGTCTCTCCAAATGTTAAAAGTGAACCTGAGATCATGGATAGATAAAATTGATAGGGTAAATTCATGTATCGTGATAATATCATTTAGGTATAATCAAGAAATATAACCTAGATAAATAGAATATAAAATATTAAGAAAATGAGAAGATATAGTCATTTGGTCAATAATAACCCAAATCGAATTGTTATCTTGAGATTTATTTTGTAGTCCCACAACAGATTCTGTGGATATATTTTATGATTTACATTTTGGTACTAGAAAATGATAAAGCATCCCCTTTGGTAGTTGTCTCTCTTGCTTACCCTATTTACATGTCCAAAATTTCATGGTAAAATTAGAAATATTTCATTCGATTCCATCCCAATAGTAATACTCTTGATGATATCTATACACTTAGTGCCACTAAGATGAATTGAAAACTGAGAACTATGATATTCACCTAACAATAATATCCTCAAATAGAAATCACATGGGACCCGTAAAACCATTCCAAATCTCAAGACAGAATATTTATCCATATTAAATTCTAGAAATTTACATTTCTTAAAAAACTCTACCTTCTTTTATGATTCACAATTTTTTTTGTTCTTACATAATTATGTTTGAGAGAGACGACTACACTGAGACCTGAAGAAAAATAGAGAAATTTCATGTACTAACAACCTATAAGAAAAATTTGTTATATAACTAACCAAGGTATCATGTTATTTACTAAAAGGGTTAATGTAGCATGATGCTTTCCAATCAAGTCATCTGACACATTGTTTGATTTATCTTGATTGTAATTTCATATGGAATCATAATCCTTTATCCAATACATATATATTCTCTGACTCATGTTCAATTACTTCTAAAAAAATATTTACCTTCAACATTTATGGTCAGTATATATTTTGCATTTTGATCCATATAAATAATGCCTCTAAACTGTTATAGTTAAAAGAAAAAATTCTAATTTTAAATAATGTGTGGGATAATTTAAATCATGATATTTTAGTTTTCTTGAATCATACAAAATTACATGATCATTCTGCATCACAACACAACACGTTCCATTCAAAAATGTATCACTATAGATGAAAGAATTGCCATTTCTGGAAGGCATAGAAAAAAATGGAGCATTAGTCAATCTTCATTTCAGTTATTGAGAACAAAAGTAACAATATTCTACCCAAATAAATTTAATCCCTTTTTGTGTTTACGTATTTAGAAGACTATATAACTGAGATTTGTTTAAAAAATTGTCGATAATATTCTACTAATGAATGAAAACTCTAAATATTAGTAATATTTTTAGGTCATGGAAATTCATGAACAAATTTTATTTTCATAATACAAATATATATGAAATAGTTTTTTTATAATGTTACCAAGAAAGGAAATCTATCAGAAACAAAAAATAAAATTCAATAAATTTTCCATGTCACTTGTTTTCATTGATAATTTGAAGGGTAATCCTTAAATGCTTTTCTATGATCATTATAAATTTGGTAAAACACCAAAATATCATTAATAAAAACTACAAAAACATATCCAAATATTGATGAATTTGAATATTCATAATATTAATAAATAAATAATAGGAACTTGTCAAATTAAATATCATAACAATAAATTCATAATGGCCATATCAAGTACATAATGCTATTTTTTAAATTTCATCCTCTTTCACCATCAACTGATGGTACCCAAATATCAATTCAATCTTGGAAAAATAATGATCAACATAGATCTGATAATAATAGTGATTGATATGAGTCAATGGATACTTATTATTAACATCAATGTTATTCAATGTTCTATAATCGATGGGATGTCTCATGTAACCAAATTTATTTTAAACGAACAAAACAGGAGCACCCCACAGCGAGGTTTTAGTTCAAATAAAACCATTATCAAAGAAAACCTTCAACTAATTTTTCAATTCTAGAAGTTCCACTTGATCTATTAGATAAGGAATTTTTTAAATAGGATTAGAAATAAGATCTTAGAAAATAGTAAATTAAACACCTTGATCAGGTATAACACTAGAAAAATCATCAAGATGAACTTCTAGGTATTCATTTACCATTAGAAAATCATTAATATGAATAGTTCCATTGTTTTAAACAATATATGAAAGATAACTTTGTTTTCCATCTTTAAGTAGTTTCTTAGCTTCCTAATATAATATTAATTTATGGGTTCATTCTTGTATAAGAACTAAAACTTATTATGAAAAAAGAACTTCTTTATCTCTACATTAAATCTTAGAATTAAAAAAAGAAATGTATTTGATACCCATAATAACATCAACCTCTACAATGTAAAAAACATTAGGGTTTTCAGGTAATCTATTTCAACATTAAACAATAGGAATATTATTATAAAATCATTTTTCTTTTATATTTCCCCCCTAGTGTTTTAACCATTAACTCTACTTTGATTTCTTGAGGTGAAATTTCAAATTTAACCTAAAATTTCAAGAAATAAAGGAATGTGTAGACCCCGAATAAAAAATACATTATAAAAATCTATATAAAAAACAAAGTATCCGATACCACTTCATTATATATACCAACATCACATAAACATTTCACAAATGATTTAATTCCCCCTTTTTTACTTATAATATGGCTTCTTTCTATCATTCATGTATTTCTTGGGGAATTCATTTTTATAGTTACCCGTCTCACCAAATTTAAAACATGTTGCATTTTTATTATATTAATTAAACAAAAAGACACTAATATATTTTTCATTACAATTATTTTCCATATGTATGAACATACCACGTTAGAAACACTTCTTAGTATTTTTTAGGTGTTCACTATAATTATTTTAACCATTCATCCCACAAACTGGAAACTGAAATATGTTATCTTATCATTTCTTTTATTGATTTATACCCATTTATTTCCATCTATACATTTTTGTACCCTTTTCTTCAATGTGAATGTAATACTCAGAAAAATCCATTTCTACCCTCTCAACACGTTGAAAAAGTTTCTCATGAAATTGGAATTCATAGGAAGATAATTAACTTCGATATCGTTCTTTTAATCCAGTGTAAAAATGATTGACTTTTCCATCAAGATCCAGAATAATATTTGGCGAAAACCTTGCTATTCAGGTGAATATTTCTTAATACATATACACTGAATCTTCCTCATATTGTTTCAATCTAAGGGATTTCATTTCTATTATTATTCAAACCAAATTAAGAGAATATTTTTCAAAGAAAAGATTCTTAATTTTATCCCATTAAAATGCATTGATATCCTTGCTATCTATGATACTCTTCAGAAGTGAACAACACTGGTTGTATTCATCATAAAAATGGTAAATAAGAATATTGACCTATTTATTATCTTATCACCCCATTACATCAAATATATTTTCAATGGATTTAATACCCCCTTTAGCTGCCACTAGGTTAGAAGATCTACATTAATAAGGTTGGTGTTGCCTCATAAAATGATCTACTATCATCATGTTAATTTTTCATAGCTCTAGATGTTCTATTTCATGGATTCCAACCCCATTTTTATCCATCATAAATTGACCCATAATTTTCAAAAACTACTTAGTTCTATGTCCTACCATTTCGGGTTACAGATTTGGAAGGATATCATCCTCTTATTGCCTTCCTACTTCAGCTTCGCTATTTGTTCTATAGAAAACCATTATGAATAAAAAGATCTTAGATAATTCATCATGATAATATTTAAACAATTTATCGTATCAAATTTACCAAAGTAAAAATCATTAATGGTATTTTATTAACATCATCATGGTCCCTAAAGTTAAATACACTATGATCGGATACAAACTGTAACGACCCAACATTAAAATTACATAATATAGATAATTCAACTACAATACACTTATTATAATCGAAAATATATTTTTAGTCTATTATTTTAGAGAATTAGGTCTTCAAAAAAATGAAAATTCCAGAATCATTAAATATATATACTAATAAAATAGTATCAATTTCTTTTATAATACATTTTTTTAATATAACATGAATCATTCCTAACATTTATTGTTGCTTCTTCTTCTCTCATACCCATCCTTAAATCTTGTGAAAACCATTCTAAAACATGTTACGAGCACCATAAAACATATTAGGTCAAAAAAGAAAGGACAAAAACCATTATTCCTTGAATACTTATAAACATATGAAATCATTTTCATAAATACATACTTCTCATATATAAGGTATCTTATAGTTACTTTTTAAAAATAATATATATCCATATAAAATAGAAATTATAAATAAAACCATATATGTAAATTAGAGAATTACATACTTATTTCAGTAACCCTTACATGTACTATATGATTTTTAAACCTCACTGGTACCTTATAATGTAACCTACATCGCTACCTTATGATGTAACCATCATAGTTACACTTGGAATAACCCTTACTGTCAACTTACAACATAAAAATACCCAATTAATTAGAAAGAGATATATGTCCCACACTTCATAATAAAAAATTATAAATAATAGTAACATAATAATAACAAATAATACTTGCATTAAAAAAAATTTATTTTTTGTTTTGTAAAAATAGAAATTTAAAATGGGTTTTTATAATAACAATCCCATACCACATGTTTTTTTACTTAAAAAATTTTCAAAACTCTGGTATAATGGTTTAGATAGTGTTATTAAAATATTACAGAACCATATAAATATTTATAATTTTTTTGTGAAATTATTATAAATTATTTACACCCATTTATTAATAATATTTTGTTTTTTCCCATCATTTTAGGTGCCTTCTTTTCATGTTTTCCATGATCGGTACGTAATGTATTTTTATTCTCAAATTGAATAAAATATCAAAAAGTTTAAATAAATGATATTATTGTCTTCCCAAAATGTTAAATGATGGAAAATATTTTTTTTTCCTGATATGAGGATGAATCCTTTAATTAAATATTAATGATGATGGTTTAGCTTATTTTTGCAGTTTTTACAACCATCACTAACATATATCTTTTTATTTAATATAATTCTTATATAATGTTTCAAGAGAATTATATAATATAAAATATGTATAATAGAACATTATTTAACCATAATAATGGTTTTATGACCAGCCTTTATATGGTTAATGGAAATATAAAGTGTATCATCCACGAAGGTGGTAAATCAATATATCATGGATGATGTTCTCATTTTATGAATAAATAGGAGAGAAGAAGGAATTTCATGATGAATTTTTACATCAACGTGATAAAATTACAAAATATATAAGACAATTTAGTTTTCACACTTCTTGGATAAGGGGATGTGATTATAGAAAAATAAAATAAATTAAATTAGAAGGAAAATACACGAATATGAATGAGGATTCAATCTATTGAATTCTTCCCCTTTCAGAACCACCTTAATGAACTTTATTTTGGCCATTTGGTGATACCAGTAGGTATTAAACATGAGTAAGAGGGTTGGAAAGGTATTTGGGAAGAAATTAAACAATCTACAAGGTTTTAGTGGTGAGTAGAAGATGTGGAGATGGGTGGTATTTACAATAGAGGAAGAGGTTTTTTTGATTATTTTATTCATTATATTGTTATTTTGTATTAATACTATCAATAGTTTGAGAATTATGACTAAATATATTATAATAATGAATTATAGTTTGATATTAGGGGCATAAATCATCCAAACATCATCTATGACTCAATAAATCATGTATTTATTAAATACTATAAATTACTGTATATTAATATTCACAAAAAATTAAACTATTTTAAAAAATCTCAAATATTAACCCAAACCATTTTTTATAGGTATAATTTAAAAATGAACTCTATTTTTTAAAAATAATTTTATACATGTTCTAAATTTAATTTTTATTAAAATCATAATTTTTTTGAAATCTACCAATTTCAAAACTATAACTCATTTTATAACACTTTGAAAAAATTTTAAGGCCTCATAAAATTATCTTATAATCCTATGGAAATAAAATAATAATTTATGGTTGTTTTTATTTATTTAAATTTTATTTTTAATTTTTAAATTAATTATAAAATTTAAAATATAAAATTATGTTTCAAAAAAATATAAACACTTAATTTATCAAATTCAAAATATTTATGTACTTATTCAATGACATAAATATATCATATATGAAATTTAATGATACATAAATTTTATTTATACTCTTATATGTGAAGTTATTATTCTATTATTTTATCTTCTATAATTTCAATAAATTCAACATATTTCATTATATATATAATGAATTTTACTATTGAATTATATAATGAAAACACATTATTTTATACATATATTGGTTTTTATAGAAACCATTTGGTCACTGTCTATTTGGGGAGTGGTTTATAGTGTAATCTTGTGATAAGAGGCTAAAATATATTTTTTTACTCATGGGGATTAGAATTTTCAAAAGATACACTGGATATAGTATCTCTGGACCTTTGATATTGATATTTAACAAACACAGGGAAAAGGAAATTCGGTTTCTTGTGTGTTGAGTAGAAAATTAGCTACACATGCTGTGAAGGAATCAGTTGAGGATTAGTCTTTTATGAGTTTGTTTGTTTAGATGATCATGAGAGTGTAGGATAATGGTGGATATGTGTTATTAGCTTCAATTAAATCTAACTCTCTTTTTATATGAGAGATTTAAACCTAAGCGCATGACGTACATGATATACCCCCACTTTTGTAAAATAATTTATGGTGGAAAGGTTTGGGGTGAGTGGTCTCGGTCCCTATGTGGAGTTTTTTTACTTTTGTAGTAGCTTGATTGTTCTGTTTTCCCAAAGGCATGCATTGATGGATTGTGGAAATAGGTCATGTTGGTTCATACAACCTAGGGATACCAAGATATATCATCACTTCAAACATTGGTATTGGTGTCCATAGATGAGGTGGAATGTTGATGTTTTCATTTCATGGTGTCTTAGTAATCATAAAATTATAGTCTATCACTAGAGACCTGCTTGTTTTTTACAACCATTTACCATCCTAATATGGAAATGGGATGAGATATATATTGTATTGACCATTGGTTTTCTGTGAAATACTTGTGCTATGTATGTGATTTGTGTGATCATTGATTAACTTATAAAATAAGCTAATTTCATTCCTATCAAAGAGATTATGAAACTGAAAAAACATAGAGACTTTTAGGTTTAAGATATTATGAGACTATATGTGGTTTATTTTGTTGTTCTTTATGAGAAGGACTAAAGGATCAAATTAGGTTTCTAAAAACATTTATATAAAGTGATTGGTTCCCAAAATAAATTTATCAAGGCCTATCAGCCTTAGGTTGATGGACATATATAGAGAGCTACTTGTGTTTTTGAGGATATGATTCAAGTTTCTATTCTTCATTATTATGTATATTGAGAGAATAATCTATGTTTGGTTTAATTTTCCTAAAAAATTATTTATTATGATTCTATAAATATAGAAACCTTAGATGCATTTTATGGGAGACCATGTAGATCTCCATTGTTTTGGGTGAAGTTGGGAAAACAGTCCTTGTTTGGGATCATTCTCAATCATGAAATAATTGAAAAGGTGTAGTTGATCAAGAAGGTGTTGGTCATAGAATAGATCTATCAAAAATAATATGCAGACCATCATCATCTAATAATTGAGTTTAAGGTTGTACATAATGGTTTTCTTATGGTTTCACCTCACTTGGAACATTGTTAGTTGGAAAATTATGATAATTTGGAACCAAGGTTTGTTTTCCCCATTGATATAGTGGAATGACTTGGAAAAGTGGTATATTAATTTGATGTAACATCACTCTTACATTTTATGAAAAAAAATGTTTCATTTTTCCCATTCTAGGATGTTTCACTCAGATCCTACCCTTGTGTTTGTATTAGAGGATGTTGATCTTGATCCTGACACCATCATTTCTGAGCTTCCAGTTCAGATTAAGGTTCACTATGATGCGTCATTAGGTGGAAAATGATTCTATTGGGCTTGGTAATATAGAATTGTGGATAGGATATCCATGATACATGGAAGAGGGAATAATTAATGAGGTATCAATGGTCTTATCTCTTTACAGGTCAAGGATATTGAGGAATTTTGGGGATATAAATACATTAAAGTTGGTAGAATTGCGACGACCTCTGAGACACATGTATATTATATTTTAGCCTTGGGTTTTCTCATTTGGGGTCTAGGATGATTTGAGGGATTATATTATGAAATCAAGAGAGTTTTGTATAAACTGTTAAGGTATACGGTTAAGGCCCACATTTATTTTAACAGTGAGGTAACCCTATGGCATGCCTCTATGAGGTTCTAGTGGCATATCACTAAACTCTCACACATTGAAAAAACTATACTGCATTACCTGAGAAACATGAGAGGTGTTTGGTGGTTGTACAGGGTTGTCACACCGATTGATCATGGTTTTCCCAAACCATACAACCCTCTAGTGGAAACCGTTCACCCCATGATAGAACGAGTAGTTGGGGTCACAGTTAGAGCGTACAATTATTTTAACTAAGCAGCCTCCTCTAGTAAACATTACGACCCTCCTCCAAGCTATTAAGGAATAGAATTTTAATCTTTTACCCATTGTCTGTTTTAATCCTAATCAACCCCTAATCTCATTTTGGCTCACCATTATCTTTCCCTTGAACTTTCTATGTCTCTCCCCTTGAATTTTTATAGTATTTTGTCTATTCACGATAAATCACATCGAAGTATGATTCACTTTTCATTCTATTTCGCCCCTTCTTGGTAGGACCTGATTAGATATATTCTCCTATTATATTTTTGAACCAGTAGGGTCCATTTTCGTTGGATCTATGGAGTTTGAAAAATATATTATATTGTTTATTTTGGATCCAGGATAATGTGTTCCCAATGTACTCTTACATAGCCTCCATTTCTATGGGTGGTTTGTGCTACTTCCATTTCGAGGTAGTTGTTTCTAAAAAAAGTTAATTCTTTTAATTTCTTATTATTCTTTTAAAATTTATTTATTTCTTATTTAAATTGATTTTATTTTTGGATTCATGGGTTTTAATAGAAATATAATTTTTTAAAGGGGGATTTATTTTAAAACATGTTTTTCACACAATGTGTTTGATTAAATTATTGAACTATTGTTTTGGATTGGGAATGATTTTTTCAAATAATGTAGATAATTTTCAGGGATTTGAAAATGTTTTTCAAATTTTTAGCATTGTTTTAAAATTTATTTTGAAAAATGGAACACTGGAAACCATGGGTGTGTCAGGAAAGTGACATAGGTGACCCGAGTGTGTGTGGAACCACTAGGGGTTTCTTTTTAGATATCGATGTATTGTTGAATGAATAAATATTTGTTGGTATGAACATTATCACTAGTTTATGATATATATTCTGAGTATATATTACCATATTCTAGGTCCCGAAATGGATTTTTTTTCATGTATAGTTATTTACATCATGATTTTTTTTCATGGATAGTTTCTCACATGTTTTTCACATGGGATAGTATCGAAAGGTTTTTCATGATGGGTTATGTCATGGATGTGTGTATACATCCATATATTATAGTTTATGGATATTAAATCCATGTTTTATAACTTCTAATTTTCATATTCATGAATTTATGGTTATAAAAGTATTTTTTGAAAAACCATTGGAAAATGATTTACAAATCGGTTTTGATTTATGAAAATGATTTATAAACCATTTTTTAATTTATAAACTAGTTATATTTATTTAATGATATTATACCTCGTATAGACTCTTTTTGTTATTGCATTGGAATTTTTTATCACACCTTAATTTTTTATTTTGGTGAATTTAGATGTTTTATTGGAGGACCTAGGTAAAGGGGACTAAATTGTCTAGGATGGTGGATTATCTTATTGCCCAAACCTTCTATTCGGGTTGGTTTGGAGGCAATGGTTGGTCAGATGGTGGCTTGTTGGTTCTGATAGATTTATAAATTTTGGGATTAGCCTATTTTTATAACTTTTGGTAGATCTGGATGTTAGTTTTTTCATCACCATTGTACTCTAGTTGTTTGTCTTGTTTTGGATATATTCATGACTTATTTACTTTATCGTTGGTACACCTCACCTTGATGGGATGAATCGGGTTTTATATCTAGTTGAACCTATTTGGTCAATAAAATATTAATTTAATATTTATAGAATATAATTTTTGGGAACACATATAGGGAATAACCTACTTGGTTGAATGATCGAGGTCTTGACATGTGCCACATTAGAAGGAATATAACAATTTTTATATCAATTCTAACTAATTTAATAGTCATCATATTTATAATAAATTTGTAACTAATATATATAATGATTAAATTATCTTATCATGTTTTATTCCATTTTCTATATACATTCATCTATCATGTTGTTATTTTAATCTCTTTTACATCTTCCATATTAAATATTTTTTATAACATTATTGTGTAACTCATTACACAACTAGATTTTTTTGTAACCCAACAATAGAAGTGAATAAAATTCATAAATATCCAAATTAATCATATAAATATGTTACTTGAAAACATAATTTATTGGAATAGAATTATATTATATTTAAAAACATCACATGTGCAACACCCCAGGTAAATAAAGAATTTGAAATTTTCATATTTATTCATATTTGTGAATAAAATATTAATATTACTTTAAAGGGGACACTATGCACGATGGCGTACCCAATACGCAACAATGCGTTTCTTGGGAATCTTGCGTTGTACTCTAATAATAAAATAATATTATTTTAAATGGTAGTTAACGCCTAGCCGTTGTAATGGTGGGAATGAACAGAACTAACTAAAAAATGATTATATATGTTTTCAATTATTCTTACTCTATACAATAAATTTTATAGGATTAAAAATGTGAATGAATCCAATTTTAAGCGTAAACATTCTAATAATCTATAAAAGGTCGATTAACCGTCTTTTGATGAAGAACCTCTTTTAAATCCACTTTTTTACAATTTTATGTGTTATATTTGAAAAAATAAAATTCTTCTTTATAATCGGGACATCAAAATTTACATTGTGTAAATTGTTGGTATTTTTCCGAAAAAGTTCAATTTTTAATGAATAGTGAAAAATGTTGTATTTTAATTCAAAACCCCTTTTTAATATAATTTATTTATATGATTAGATTATCTTTTTAATTGGTTTTAAAGATAAATTAGAATATATTTTTACCATTTAATCCAATAGTGTTCATTGGAATTAATATCACTTTGAAATTTGATTGAAACTACTGTCAATCTTTTGATACATTTTGTTTCATAAAAACACGCTATTTGTTTTGACAGTGAGAATTAATTATTAAATTAATTAATTCAACTTATATGTTTTTAATTTTATAAAATAGACATCATTTTTGAATTCAGAATATCAAATATATCTTAGTGTGAATTTTTGGTAATTTTCTGAAAAACTTCATTTTTTAATGAATAGTGAAACCACTAAGTGGTACTTATAAAAACTGATTTTTTGTTTAAATGAAATTTTTCCACCTTTGTGTTTTGAATTTCAAAAATCTTACATACATGGCTGTCATTAATAAGTATAATGTGGTTCAATGGGATTAAAATAATTTTTTAGTGAATAGTAACTTATTAAGTTTTTAATCGCGATTAGAGGTAATTAGTGTAGTTTAAGGTAAGAATAATGTTTTAATAAAATGAAATGACCTAGAAACATGTCCTAAAATCATTTTGTGTGTCATGGCCGACCAATATAATCCATGGGTCAACTTGGGGACCCCATGGAGCCACTTTGGTTGGAAAATGACATAAATACCTTTTTATTTAATGTTAAAGTAAAAATGACACACACATGAGATGTTTTACTAAAACAATTTTTACATGGGGTGATAGAAGTCATATTTTTTACAATAAATATTCATTGGAAAGATAAAAATATTTCCAACATCATAGTATTTTGTTTATAATTTTTAGACATTAAATGAATCAAATTATTTATGACATCATGATGATGCATCGATGACCTCATTATTTAACGATTTAAATAAAATGGAAAGATAATGTAATATCTAAGACCTAAACATGTCCAAAACCTATTGGATGGGTGGATTTAGAACCCTTATCACCTTATACTATAAAAAAATCAATTTGGGACCATTAAAATCAGAAACTCATTCTAAAATAAAGTAACATTTATTTACTTTCCAAGAGTGCCCCTCCTCTCCTCTTATAAAGGACCCCACCTCTACCTCCTTACCCACACATCCAAAGCCTTTGGCTCGGCCAAAACCTGCCCATTTTGTCTCTCCACATCCCTCTATAACACCTTGAATCCTAAATTTGGGCAGAAGTCTTCCCAATGAAGCCTTTGAGCTCAAACCAAAGGGAGTTACCCGATTTTCAGGTAATGTCTTCACTTGTGTCCTTTTGTTTTATTTTGCTTCTCCAACCCCCTAAACTCTTTTTATTCATTTATTTTGTAACAAATCTATTATATTAAATATACTATGATATTTTTATAAGAAGTATTCGAGCTACACATACACACACCTACATATAATGGTTAAAGAACGTATTGTTTCTGTGGATGGAGAATTTCTGCCTCACGAAATGATGATTGTTCAACATTCTTATAACACCTTCAAAGGTGGCCATTAAGATGAAAATATATTTATATATGATATAAAATATTTTTATGTTTTACTTAAGCTTCTGTATTATTTCTTTTATGGTATACCTTTATGGTTTCCATTATGGATAAACGTGATATCTTCATTTAAGGAAGTGCGGACTACCGCACCCTCAAAGTGATTTGATTCGTTAATACCGTATGTGGTACGTATAAAGTATATATTTAATGATATTATATATTATACAATACTGGAAGTAAAATACTATTATGTATCATTATGTTTTTATTCCATTAAATATGAAATAGAAATGGAAGTAGCGTTCATGCGTACGTACGGCTTACCGTCTCTCAATGAACGATACATTTCATTTCTTATCTCAAAATGTTATGTACTATTATAAGTTCAAATATATAATGGATATATATGTAATATATTAAATCTAAATGATGGATATCATTCTGTAATTATAACATATATATCTCTCTCATTTTGTTTTAATTCCATTAATATGACAAAAAATGAAAGTAGCGTTCATGCATACGTATGGCCTACCGTCTCCATGAACGGTGCTTTTAATTTTTATCTCCAAATGCTATAGTATAGTATAAAATGAATATATAATGGATATATATGATATTTAAAACATCAATACTATTCTGGATATGATGTACCTATAACTATATGGAAAATTATTTTCCAACAAGTTCAATTTTTGACTCATGTACCAAATATCAACAAAAACGTCTGATATGAACTCATATTATTAACCAATTATTATAACATTAAAATATGTGATATTAAATGAATAATAATCTTTATATGAGGTCCTTAAGAAATTATAAATTGACCAAATTTTATTATTCAGGAATATAAGGAAACAAACAAGACAAGTTGGACTTGAGGTAAGGGATCCTAATCCTCTCTTTCTTTGTAAGTACACTCTTTTATGTCACTCCTTTTAATCTAATCTTTATTGTGATTGGGATGTTATTTTATATTACTCTTACTGTAATTTTTATGGTCATATGATGAGAGAACCTATTCTCTGTCATCAATCCATTTTCGAAGTTTTGAGTGGCGCCGTTAGGCTGCCGAATTTTCTTAAGAGATCTAACCGCTCTCTTTCTTTTTATTTACTCTCCTTTATGTCACTTCTTTTAAGCTCCTATTTGTTATGTTGGGGGATGTTATTTTATATTACTATTTATGTAAACGTTATGATTATATGATGAGAGACCCTATTTGATCTCATCAATCCATTTTTGTAAGTTTTAAGTGGCACCATTAGGCTGCCGAGTTTTCGTAAGGGATTTTTCATCTCACTTTTATTTCCGTGAGATTTATGCTACATTTTCCACAAATTCCTTTGAGTGGTGTATTTACTGCCCATTATTTTACTCATTGTGTAATATACTTTCATTTATGAGTATTTACATCAGTGTTTTATTTTCCTTCTTTCACGGGGTGTATGTTTCTAAAGATACTCATGTCGGTAAGGGAACCTTTTACCCTCCTCTTTTAAAAGACTTCTTTTGTTATGTCTTTTAATTCACATACTATTATGTTGGGATATGTTCTTATATATCCTTATTGATGTAAATTTTATGTCCAAGTGATGAGATACCCTTTTTATCTCTCATCAACTCATTTTCTGAATTTTGAAGTGACGTCGTTAGGCTCTCAAATTTTACCAAGGGAATTTTTTAACCCAATTTCGATTTCTTTGGGTTCAACATGTAGTTATTGAATATGTCATCCTTTGAATATGTGTGAATGACCTTTTATTGTTTTACACTTAATATACACTTATATTGGGTGTATTTATATTTTTCACACATAATGTTGAGATTGATTTATCCTTAATTTAAGGATACCTTCTTAATAAGGGATTTCATCGCATTTTACATTTCTATTGAGACTTCATTGTTGTTATGAACCAATTCACTCTTATATGGTGTATTTACTATACTTTGGAATATTATATCATGAATCCATTTATTCTCATGATATTATAAAGTTCTGATTCAATTTTATTCCTCAATTATTTTATTCAAGTGTCTCTAATTTTGGTAAAAACCCTTTAACCAAAATATCGCATTAAATGTTTTAATTATTTGTTCTTAATAATATCCATGTTTTAAAAATGGTTTTAAGAATTTATATGGATATTAATGGTTTAAAATGATAAAGTATTCAAGGTGGTATGGGACACTTTGATTCAAAAATCTATTTATTAAATGTTTTAAATGGTTTTTAAAATGGTTTTTAGAATGGATTCATTCTTTCAATATCTTAAAATGTTATATTGTTTTTGCAATGTGGGAATGTTATCTTTACTTTATGCTTAAGTTATGTGCTATGATTATGTTATGGTTCTTGGGCATTGTTATGAAGATTGGTGGTTTTGTGATAAACTAAGGGTGGGTGATCCCAATATAGCTCTCCAATGCATTGGGTAACGCGAAGGAGTGAAACATTAAGGTTTCTCCGAAGAGATTTAGGGAATATACTATGGTGGGTATTCCAAACGTAACCAAGAGGTTTACTCGCTATGTAAGAATGTTATGAATGCCTCAAGTTACCTTTATGTATTATGATTTCTATGATTTATTCATGATTTGATGAGGTATGCTAAAGTGCTTATGTTTTATGAGTAAAGTATGATTTCATTGATTCTTATGTGTACATGTACTCATGTTTCCTTTCCATATATTTTTATATCCCTTACTGAGATTTTTATGCTCATCCCAAGTTTTTGAAATGTTTTTCACAGGTCAAGGGAAAGGTACATGATATGATGATAGTGTCAAGGAAGTGTCAAGAAAGAATCCATGTTTTATTTTAAATATGTTTCCGTTGATGGGATAAATGAATACTATCTTTATGTAACCACTTTGTTTAAATGTGGAATGTAATGCATGTTTATGATCTAATTCTCTAAAACTATAAACCTAAAAATATCCTCAATGTGTAATCTTGTATTAACTCAATATTAAGTAAGGTTTAAGGTAGGGGCCTTATTGTTGGTATCAAAGGTAGGTTTAGATAACATTAGAGGTTAGGGTATCTTCTAAGCATAAGTGACATTACTATAATGGTTAGGATTTCAGAAAGAGTCCTAGTTTTAGATAAAGTGAATGAGTAAGTATATATTACTGTTTATCTTCCTCATTGGTACATGATGGTTTTGTTGATATACTCACACTAACATTTTCTTTTTTAGTAAATGGATGGATCTAGCAGGCACCAAAGAGACAACAGGTTTGAAGGAAACTGTGGTGGTTCTCTGATTAAGATACTAGATAAAATGGGGGATTCAATGAGGAAACTCGTGGTTGTTCTAAACAAACTATCAAGGAGTCATGATCAACCACTTGAACCTTGGTATGTTCTGTAATGCATCATGTACGAGATGACCAATCGATGTGGAAGTTCATGTAATAATTATAAAGGTAACCATTATGGTTTATATGATCCTTACTTTTGAGGCAATTGTGGGTTATTATATGATATGCTGGAAAATGAAAGGCATGAGATAAACTTGAGGTTAAAATATGTTATGATTATTTGTGATGATTTTATCGTGTTTTGGGGAATGTTTTAAGAATTATATAGTTTTGGAAAAAGGACAACACGCGGACCATGTGACAACCCGCCGCGCCAGACAAAGCTGTGGGAATCAAACCCACAACCAAAGTACGACTGGTATTTATCGCCTACCACTGGACTACGTGAATTTCCTGGTTAGTTTGAATAATTATTTTTAGTTAGATGATTTTACGAATTAATCGTAAGATGATTTTGGGTTATCTATTGAAATTTATTAACCTATCATAGAGGATATGTGATTAGTTTAATTACTTTTCAATACGAGACTTTAGGAGAAACTGATGTTGTTTGGAGATAAATTTTATGATTTAACGTGGAAGACTATGTGACTAAATCCTTCAAATATTTGGGTTTCAATCTTAGTTTGGTTTACTTTGAAGTATTTTATGGACAATTTGTTTATTGAATGGTCTTAGTTGAACTTTGGGTATTGTTTGATAAATTTTGGAGATTAAGAATAGATTTGTTTTTTTAAGGATTATCCTTTTTGGGTATTATCTGATCTTGTACTAACCTTTTTGGTTTTTCTTTTGGTTAAGGTCTAAAGATATGGGAAGTATATAGTTCCCTTTTGTGGATTAGGTGATCCTCTAGAGGTTGATTATAGTACTCTTAATGTGAACAAGTCTTCCTAAACACTCGTCTTTTGCGGAAAGTATGAGTTTGTGTAAGAAATCTTGTAATGGTTGAAAGTCAACATGACAAGTAGGTATGTTTCCTTAAGATAAAAAATAAATTCCTCAATGAAGAGTAACTTAAAACAAAAATGTTGTCTGTTAACTTTTCCTATTGGGGAATCGAATATCGTTTAACCCATCACATGTTTGTGATTTTCTTATGGTTAACTTTCTCCTAGACATGTTTACTATCACTCTCCATCAGAATATGACCCTTTGTTTTTTCCTCCATGTCCATATTTTCATACATGGAATCCTAGTATGGGCTAACTCGGGTGACCTTTGTACTTATCTTTCTTTATTTTAAAGTGATTGTTTTACTGACTATTGTTCCAATGTGGGATTTTCAATGAAGTTTCCAAGCCCAATTTAAACAATTGCCAGGATGCAATTCAAAAAATTGGGGAACGATGTAACACCCCAGGTAAATAAAGAATATGACATTTTCATATTTATCCATATTTTTGAATAAAATATTAATATTACTTTAAAGGGGATGCTATGCACGATGGCGTACCCAATACGCAACAATGAGTTTCTTGGAAATCTTGCGTTGCACTCTAATAATAATATAATATTATTTTAAATGGTAGTTAATGCCTAGCCGTTGTAATGGTGGGAATGAACAGTACTAACTTAAAAATGATTATATATGTTTTTCAATTATTTTTACTCTTTACAATAAATTTTATAGGATTAAAAATGCGAATGAATCCAATTTTAAGCGTAAACATTCCAATATTCTTTAAAAGGTCGATTAACTGCCTTTTGATGGAGAACCTCTTTTAAATCCACTTTTTGACAATTTTATGTGTTATAATTGACAAAATAAAATTCTTCTTTATAATCGGGACATCAAAATTTACTTTGTGTGAATTTTTGGTATTTTTCCGAAAAAGATCAATTTTTAATGAATAGTGAAAAATGTTGTCTTTTAATTCAAAACCTCTTTTTAATGTAATTTATTTATATGATTAGATTATCTTATGAATTGGTTTTAAATTTAAATTAGAATATATTTTTACCATTTAATCCAATAGTGTTCGTTGGAATTAATTTCACTTTGAAATCGGACGGAAACTAGTGTCAATCATTTGATACATTTTGTTTCATAAAAACACGCTATTTGTTTTGACATCGGAAATTAATTATTAAATTAATTAATGAAACTTATATGTTTTGATTTCTGTAAAATAGACATCATTTTTTAATTCAGAATATCAAATATATCTTAGGGTGAATTTTTGGTAATTTTATGAAAAACTTCAATTTTTGATGAATAGTGAAACCACTATGTGGTACTTATAAAAACTGATTTTCTGTTTAAATGATATTTTTCCACCTTTGTGTTTTGAATTTCAAAAATCCGACATACACGGTTGTCATTAAGAAGTAAAATGTGGTTCAATGGGATTAAAATAATTTTTTGGTGAATAGTAACTTATTAAGATTTTAATCGTGATTAGAGGTAATTAGTGTAGTTTAAGGTAAGAATAATGTTTTAATAAACTAAAATGACCTAGACACATGTCCTACCCTCATTGGGTGTGTCATGGACGACCAAGAAAATCCATGGGTCCACTTGGGGACCCCATGGAGCCACTTTGGTTGGAAAATGACATAAATACCTTTTTATTTAATGTTAAAGTAAAAATGACACACACATGAAATGTTTTACTAAACCAATTTTTACATGGGGTTATAGATATCAGATTTTTGACTATAAATAGTCATTTTAAATATAAAAGGATTTCCTACATCATAGTAATTTTTTATAATTTTTAGACATTAAATAAATTAAATTATTTATGACATCATGATGATGCAGCGATGACCTCATTATTTAACGATTTAAATAAAATGGAAAGATAATGTAATATCTAAGACCTACACATGTCCAAAACTTATTGGTTGGGTGGATTTCGAACCCTTATCACCTTATCCTTGAAATACATCAATTTGGGACCATTAAAATCCGAAACACATTCTAAAATAAAGTAACATTTCTTTACTTTCCAAGAGTGCCCCTCCTCTCCTCTTATAAAAGGCCCCCACCTCTACCTCCTTACCCACACTTACAAAGCCTTTGGATCAGCCAAAACCTGCCCATTTGGTCTCTCCACATCCCTTTCTAACTCATTGAAGCCTCACTCTGGGCAGAAGTCTTCCCAATCAAGCCTTTGAGCTCAAACCAAAGAGAGTTACCCGATTTTAAGGTAATGTCTTCACTTGTGTCCTTTTGTTTTATTTTGCTTCTCCAACCCCCTAAAATCTTTTTATTCATTTATTTTGTAACAAATACATTATCTTAAATATACTATGATGTTTTTATAATAAGTAATGGAGCTACACTTACACACACCTACATCTAATGGTTAAACAACATACTGTTTCTGTGGATGGCGAATTTCTGCCTCACGAAACGATGATTGTTCAACATTCTTCTAACACCTTAAAAGGTGGCCATTAAGATGACACTATATTTATATATGATATATAATATTTTTATGTTTTACTTAATCTTATGTATTTTTTCTTTAATGGCATACCTTTATGGTTTCCATTATGGGTAAACACGATATCTTCATTTAAGGAAGTGCAGACTACCGCCCCCTCAAAGTGATTTGATTCGTTAATACCATATGTGGTAAGTATAAAGGATATATTTAATCATATTATATATGATACCATACTGGAATTAAAATACTATTATGTATCATTATGTTTTAATTCCATTAAATATGAAATAGAAATGGAAGTAGCGTTCATGCGTACGTACGTACGGCTTACCGTCTCCATGAACGGTACATTTCTTTTCTTATCTCAAAATGTTATGTACTATTATAAGTACAAATATATAATCGATATATATGTAATATATTAAATATAAATTATGGATTTTATTCTGGAATTATAACATATATATATATATATATATCATTTTGTTTTAATTCCATTAATATGACAAAAAATGAAAGTAGCGTTCATGCATACGTACGGTCTACCGTCTCCATGAACGGTGCTTTTAATTTTTATCTCCAAATGCAATGGAATAGTATAAAATGAATATATAATGGATATATATGATATTTAAAACATCAATACTATTCTGGATATGATGTACCTATAACTACATGGAAAATTATTTTCCAACAAGTTCAATTTTTGACTCATGTACCAAACATCGACAAAAACGTCCTAAATGAACTCATATTGTTAACCAATTATTATAACATTAAAATATGTGATATTAAATGAATAATAATCTTTATAGGAGGTCCTTATGCAATTATAAATTTCCCAAAGTTTATTATTCATGAATATAAAGAAACGAACAAGACAAGTTGGACTTGAGTTAAGGGATCCTACTCCTCTCTTTCTTTTTAAGTACACTCTTTTATGTCATTTATTTTAAGCTCATATTTATTTTGATTGGGATGTTATTTTATATTAATATTACTGTAATTTTTATGTTCATATGATGAGAGACCCTATTCTCTCTCATCAATCCATTTTGGAAGTTTTGAGTGGCGCCGTTAGGCTGCCGAATTTTCGTAAGAGATCTAACCTCTCTCTTTCTTTTTAAGTACTCTCCTTTATGTCACTTCTTTTAGGCTCCTCTTTGTTATGTTTGGGGATGTTCTTTTATATTACTCTTTCTTTAAACTTTATGATAATATGATGAGAGACCCTATTTGATCTCATCAATCTATTTTTGTAAGTTTTAAGTGGCGCCGTTAGGCTGCCGAGTTTTCGTAAGGGATTTTTCATCTCACTTTTATTCCCGTGAGATTTATGCTACATTTACAACAAATTCCTTTGAGTGGTATATGTAATGCCCATTATTTTACTCATTGTGTAATATAATTTCATTTATGATTATTTACATCAATGTTTTATTGTCCTTCTTTCACGGGGTGTATGTTTCTAAAGATACCCATGTCGGTAAGGGAACCTTTCACCCACCTCTTTTAGAAGACTTCTTTTGTTATGTCTTTTAATTCACATACTATTATGTTGGGATGTGTTATTATATATCCTTATTTATGTAAATATTATGTCCAAGTGATGAGATACCCTTTTTATCTCTCATCAACACATTTTCTGAATTTTGAAGTGACATCATTAGGCTGTCAAATTTTACCAAGGGAACATTTTAACCCAATTTCGATTTCTTTGGGTTCAACATGTAGTTATTGAATATTTCATCCTTTTAATATGTGTGATTGACCTTTTATTGTTTTAACCTTAATATCCACTTATATTGGTTGTATTTATATTTGTCACACATAATTTTGAGATTGATTTATCCTTAATTTAAGTATACCTTTCTTATAAGGGATTTCATCGCATTTTACATTTCTATTGAGACTTCATTGTTGTTATGCACCAATTCACTATTATATGGTGTATATACTGTCCTTTGGAATATTATATCATGAATCCATATATTCTCATGATATTATAAAGTTCTGATTAAATTTTATTCCTCAATTATTGTATTCAAGTGTCTCAAATTTTGGTAAAAACCCTTTAACCAAAATATCACTTTAAATGTTTTAATGATTTGTTATTATTAATATACATGTTTTCAAAAAAAAATTAAGAATTTATATGTATATTAATAGTTTAAAATGTTAAAATATTCAAGGTGGTATGGGACACTTTGATTCAAAAATCTCTTTATTAAATGTTTTAAATGGTTTTGAAAATGGTTTTTAGAATGGATTCATTATTTCAATATCATAAAATGTTATATTGTTTTCGCAATGTGGGAATGTTATCTTTCCTTTATGCTTAAGTTATGTTCTATGATTATGTTATGGTTCTTGGGCATTGTTATGAAGAAGGGTGGTTCCGTGACAAACTAAGGGCGGGTGAGCCCAATATAGCTCTCCAATGCATTGGGTAACGCGAAGGAGTGAAACATTAAGGTTTCTCTGAAGAGATTTAAGGAATATACTGTGGTGGGTATTCCAAACGTAACCAAGAGGGTTACTCCCTACGTAAGAATATTATGAATGCCTCAAGTTACCTTTATGTCTTATGATTTCTATGATTTATTCATGATTTGATGAGGTATGTTAAAGTGCTTATGTTTTATGAGTAAAGTATGATTTCATTGATTATTATGTGTACATGTACTCATGTTTCCTTTACATATATTTTTATATCCCTTACTGAGCTTTTTATGCTCATCCCATGTTTTTGAAATGTTTTTCACAGGTCAAGGGAAAGGTACATGCTATGATGATAGTGTCAAGAAAGTGTCAAGATAAATCCATGTTTTATTTTAAATATGTTTTCGTTGATGGGATAAATGAATACTATCTTTATGTAACCACTTTTTTTAAATGTGGAATGTAATGAAAGTTTATGATCTAATTCTCTAAAACTCTAAACCTGAAAATATCCTCAATGTGTAATCTTGTATTAACTCAAGATTAAGTAAGGTTTAAGGCTGGGGCCTTATAACATGAGTTATTCCTAGGTAATGGATTTTCAACCACATTCACATTTCTACGATGCCATAATCCTATAGGCAAGTAGGTGGTTTGACACTATCTCCTTCTACCAATGAGACTTTACCCATGTGAGGAAAAAATTCATGATATTTATATCACCTAATATGCATAAAATATATTCAAAAATAAATTCTTAATATCCTTTAATTAATAAAAATCTATAGACGAGGTAGGTGAAAACTACATTCTATAGAACTGTAACTAACATATAGTGAACAACTAGAACTTTTAGAGGATGTTTAATAATTACTCATAAACCATTAAAAATATTCATATTTCATAAATAGATTAATAATTATTAATATCAAAAGAATATAATAAATAAATAATCATTTCCTTTATTTTCCAAAACATGAGATAAATATTCATTAATATTTCTTAAGTAAAAGATAAGTACAATCATTTTATAAATTTGGAAGAATATATATTTTTATATTAATTTAAATATGAACTACTTTATATTATTTATTATACTGAATTTATATAATATTTCATCAATTATAAACTTCCTTCAATGTTTTTTCTACTATATAATCATTTATATAATATAAATATCTCATATATTGTAATTTATAAACATTCTTATAAATTTACCATTATGGTTTTGAAATATAAACTATTATTTATAGATTTTAAAGATTCAATATAATTTTGATATAATTTATTTTAATTTAAAAATTAATATTAAAGAGAAATATGTTTCATAAAAGTTTAATTAATTAATTATTATCCTTTTATAATTAACAAATTTATTGATTTCTAAAAAATTAAATTTTCATAAAACTCCTTTTACATTATTTATAAACATTTTATATACCATTATAATCACTTAAAACATGAATAAAATTAAACTTTTTTCATTTTACCCGTACGAAAAATCCATATTATGCATAAGGATAGACTCCCACTATAATTATTTAGATTTTATACATAAGGATAGATTTCATGACTTTCATATGGTGCATACTATGTAAGGGTTCTAATTATTTTATCATTACATAAACCTTTCATGTAATGTTGAATCTTGGATTACCCTTAACATAGAACCCATAAATAAATTTAAGTGATGTATTATATTTTTTTTAACCTTATACTGAATGGTAAATATCATATCACCTTTACACGAGTTGGAAAATTTGGTATACACGTGAAGTTATTATATATATACCTTTACATTGAATTTTTGTAGGAGTCATGTATGTTGGATTATATGATTTCCTTTTGGCAGCCCCATATAAGAAAAGGTAACTAGTGATTTCTTTTACATAGACCTATTTACACTAGGTTAATCTACTATAACGGTTACATATCCTCATATATTTCAAGGTAATTAAACAATAACGACGCATTTAACTACACTATGGTTCTTAATTTTTATTAGAAACACAGTAAATCAGACACATTTACATCATGAGGAAACACAGTTTGATATATCTAATGGGTTTCATTTGATGACTTAATGATCACTAGTAGTGTAAAATAACCTAAAATTAGGCAGATCTATCATTAAGAAATCAAAAGGGTAATGTATCAAAAAAATAGAGTTCATGTTATTCATCTATTATAGTTGGTACCATCATCAACATCGATGCAGTATATTTGGAGAAGATCCCTAATGATGTAAACAAATTGATCTTATCTCTATGGGAGTGTAATGGAAAATATATTTTTGATCGTATCATGTGGACCGTAGTTCTAAAAATGGTTAATAGTTCCTTTTTATGAAGATAAATATAGAACTGATAATAAATAGAGCTTGTAAATATATTTATAGTAAACTAATGATCATGGTCTCATTGAAAAAATGTGATTCGTAGTCCACCAAAACATAGAATATATTTCACTTTATGTATGGGAAATTCCTAAGGCTCCTCCTTTGAAAAACATCATATACATTAAATCACAATTGGTATAATTCATTTTACAAGTTTCAAAGAACAAATTCAATGATTTTAAATGAAACAATTGTTTGGTTCTAAAAATATGTAACCATTCATGAGAGATGTTTCATCACATGAGATTGTATATGTATCTGATTTGTATTTAATATATATATTAAACATCATGAATTCATAATTTGTATTTATTTTATGTAAAATATATATAAAACATGATATGTTATATATTTATATACATTACATGAATCTTATTAATATATATTTTATTTCACATTCAACACATGAAACCAATAAAAATTTGAAATCATTAATAAATTGATAAAAATAATTGTATGTATCATAACTAGGTGATTTTGTACCCAAAAGAAGAAATGATATCTTTATTTCCTTGTACATTATGAAAATAGGTAGTGATAAATTATAATTTACCAGCATAGTTATACATGGTTTTTAGATAATTCATTATAAAAAATGGAATTAATCTCATTTACTTATAATAAAAAACAACATTTTTATAAAATTTTCCTAAATCCATTATACTCGTCAATTTTATTCAATTGAATAGGACCTTCTAGGTTTCAATTTTTATAATATTCAATTCCTTTATTTGTGTGCCACATTAAAAAATTTTAACTCTCTAAACATTCATATAGTAATTGAATTCTCTGATTGACTGGGATATGCTAGATAACTTTTAATAGACTTGATTTATGTTTATTTTATTGAAGTATATTCCACGTGGTAATATTATATACTAATTCATACTATATTTATAATTATATACTACCAATAAGTAACACATATAATTTCTCACTACTTATACCCACAAAATATTAATTTTTTTAAGATTTTATCTTAGTGGAAAAAATTTATTGTTATCTAGTATTATATCCATCCGCAAAGAAAGAAAATATATGAAACTATCATCACCGAATCAATTTACCACATTCAAGTTGTATACTTTTAGTATTTTTGATAGGGTTATATATTTTAGATAACAATCATATAATTATATCCTTTCACATTTCATGGATCATTCAAGAATATTTTAATAAATATATGTAATTATATTCAACCATAATTTTCATTTCCTCGATATGATAAAAAAAATATATATATAAACTTCGGCCAATATCAAATTGTTAAAAAATATATTCTCATTCAACTCAATTGATAAATTTACTTATTTCCTGTATTTAATAAAAAAATTATTACCATAGTCAATTCCATAATAGATCATGTTGTCTTTTAAATCATTTGTACAATTTATCATTGAATAAAAAAATGTAAACATAGATATATAATTCAAAAGGTTTTCTCACAATGTTATTTGAAAATTTTATGAACAGTTTTACTCCATATTCATAATCTCTTATTACATGAAAACATAAACCATTTTTCAATTCCTATTCATTCTTTTAGATTCAGGAAATTATATTTCACACACACAAACACAAAGAAATATATGTATACATATATATATAACTGAAGTACATTTATTTAAATCAATATACATAATACACACAATAAAAAATATATAAAACAAATTTTTTTTATATATAGTATCACTCAAACACATAATTATAAATAGAACATATATGACATATATAAAAATAAATTATAAAGAATTTATATATGTGTATTTATAATATAATATATATACATATATAAATATTTATTTCAATAATCAAATATATCAATATGTGTGTGTAAATATATTTATTGTAAATTTATGTGTATATGTGTGTGTGTTTTTAAGACACCCCACATTTTTTCATTTTAAATTTATAATTATTATTAAAATGATTTTTGTGTATAAATTGTTGAAATTTTCTTTTTTTAGAAAATTTGAATAAAACATGGTTATAGAATGGATCTAAGTTACCATTCAAATAAATTGTGTGTCATTAATGGGGTTTTATATTGAGTGACACATGGTAGTATCATTGTTTTGAAAAATATGAATGCTAGCCAAGCAATCTTATGTATTTAATCAAAACTTCATTTTTCATCTCATAACATTATAAGACCCATCGTAATTCAACTTCGGATTATCATAATGTTGTTATTCATAATTAAACATGGTGGTATGATTTATTTTATTTGTTTTCTATATATATATATTTTTATATTATATAAATTTAATTGGTGTTTCATGTCACAACTCGTCCCCCGGGGCTCGTGTCCTGAGTTCCCCAAGCCCTCCTTATATAGGCCTAGTGCTGGAGACTTTCACCAAAATGAGTATTCCCTAATACTGGGAAGACATTTACATTATAACCTACAAACACACACACCCATGCACACAACAAGATATGAAAAACAAGTAAACTATATAAGAAAATGTGTTCTGAAAGTAGAAGGGGATTGAATACAAGACCAACAGTAAAGGTATAGTTACCACTAAAATACAATACAACTAAAGAAAAAGAAAGGTAGCAACCAGGTCATCCTTTGAGGTTCCTACCTGAAGCATAGGAACAAATTTCCTCCTCAGTACTCCATGCTCGCCCATCTCCTCTGCGTACCAACACATCATTTTATCCACCATCAGGCACCATCCAGTCCTGGTACCCTTAACCTCGATCAACGCTGTCTGTCGTCTACACCAGACATAATAAGGTGCGGGAAAAGCTCATGCAGGGGTGAGAATAACGATACCCATTAGGGACCCTGAGACCCTCAAGGTCCCACAAAATCCACAAAGGATAACCACAAAGCATGAAATCAAAGTACAACCCAGCTTAGGTATATTCCCATACATATACATATGTTATCAATTATACCACTCTCAATCATGAGGAAAACACATAGTCCAACTCAAAATATGAAAGATCAACTGTTCCACAATGGATGGAATACCATGTAGGTAAGTACCGCACAGGTACGTCACATAGAAAAATACCACTAAGGTATTACCATGAAGGGAAGTACCACCCATGTAAAAACATAGATCACACAAGGTATAACGAAAGTACAGATGTATAGATGATTAGTTGAAGGCAAGATCATCTTATTCAATTAATAGTCTCTACTTCTGACCCACACAGGATCACTCGGTGCTGACCTAGAGAGGACCACTAGGTTCTAACCCGCATAAGATCACTCGCTGCTGACCCACATAGGATCGTTAGGTGCTAACCCACAAAGGATCGCTCGGTGCAGGCCCACAAATGATCTCTCAGTGCTGACACACACAGGATCGCTCGGTGCTGACCCACACAGGATCACTCTTCATTCATCATGTCACATCCAGCTTCTGGGTTCCCACACTAATATTTCTCATCTCCAGGATAGTCTTCTTTTCAAGCCACTGGTCGATACTCCATCTTCCACGAAGTCCCATGAAGAAGTATCTCAATGGACTGCCATGTAATTGTTGTCTCAATGTAATAGAGGGTCCGTCAATCAGATGCATGGTCTGTACGTTATTAGCCTTTTAATCCTGAAGGCCTGGTTGGGTTCTTACACAATCCAAACCAACTGTAACACAACTTTATCCAAATCTCAATTGGGGTATACCAAAGGTGTTGTCTCACTCTAAGGTTTACAACACTGTTGAAGGTTCGTCACACGGACGCCTGATGCCAAATTTAAGCCCAAAAGAGTGAAAAGCTTGTAGCTGGTCCATGTCTGGTCTGACCCATTCGGTTCAACACGTTCGGACCGACCCGACCCTATTTGGGTCAATCCGGCCCGCACTGGGTGGCGTGGGGTCATGGAGTAGCACGAGGCCGTGAGGGGGGCGCGAGGCCCACAGGGCAGTGAGGCAGTGAGGTCCATGAAGGTGGCACGAGGCCACGGGGGGGTCGTGAGGGCCGCAGGGTGGTGATGCCACCAGGTGGTGTGGGGGCCACGACATCGCAGGGCGATGAGTTCGTAGGGCGTCGTAGTGGGTCGCACGACGGCTAGGTCGTGGGGCGCCGTGGAGGGCCTCGAGGCCGCAGGGGCCACGAGGGCCGCGTGGGAGGCACGAGGCCACATGGAGCTTCGAGGGCCGTGGGGCGGTGAGGTCCTAAGGCAGTGTGGAGGTCTGCGAGGTTACAAGGATGTGGGGCACCACAGAGGGCTATGGGGCGGCGAGGCTATGGGGTGGCAGTGGCCACGGGTGGGGGATGCCACGGGGCGCGGGCAGCCATGGGCGGCGGAGGCCGCGGGGGGGCAGGGGCCGTTGGCCGCATAGGTCATAGGGAGGAAATACCGCGGGTCGCCGCGGAGGCCATGAGGTGGGAGAATTCGTGGGGTTGGCGCCTTCCTCACGGCTGATGATGTGCCTATCGCTACATCCGTTCATTTCCATGGCCCAAAGCCGCCTTCTTCCATCACGAAGAACACACCATTCATGAAGTACGGTGGAGGGGTCAGTTCATGTTTTTTTGTCCCACACCCTTCATATTAGAGGGGTATCAAGTGGATAAAAAAACATTAATGAATAACGTCAAACCCCCAAACCTCCCAAAATTGATTATTCGTTAACCCGTAAAATAAATCATCTATGGATCGACTAGTTAAAGATTTGATCCTTGTTCATTGTTTAGAAGGGAGGAACATGTGAATACATAATCACACATAATAAAAAACCCTACCTTTATTTCTCATTGATGTTGGTGAGGAGTGGAAAGGGGAAAAGTCAGTGACGCCGATGTTTCCTTGATCGTCGATTCGTTCATCGTTGGAGGTCCTTCGACTGTGTTATTCAATGGTGAAATATTCATCAATGGAGAAGAGTTCTCCATTGGACAATGTTTCTCCAAAGTTATCCCCAATCTTCTACCTTTTCCAATGACTTATCTTAAATGAATATCCAACAAAAAAAGTGTTTGTCCAATTTTAAATTGTTGGCACAAAACAAGTTCGAAACATTAATCAATTGACGAGGAATAACTAAATGGGAGAATAATTAATGGGTATGAAGTCCATGGGTTAATTCCACATTAATTTGTAATTTCATGGGGTTTATCCCCTTAAGAGGGTTCGGGTGGTCCCTTCCATTAAATTCAAATTGAGGGAGGTTTTAGGATCGGTTGGTCCATACCACTGAGCATTCAATTTGTAGGATAAACTCTTGTGGTCCCCACCTCTATAAATCAAAGGAGGTTTCAGGAATAACAAAAAATGTTAAATATTTTTTTTTTCCAATGAAAAACTGAAAAAACTATCTTTCTCCCTTGAGCTACTACAGTCGAGGTAAAGGTATCTCTAAGAGAATATTGGAACTGCTAGTTGAACAGTTTCTACAGATTTCAATTCTGAGCAACAGTTTAAATGTTACAAAAACCTTCTCCCACGTTTACTGAACATACCCGAAAAAAGTTCATAAATCCATTCGAGGCACTTCGGGCCACGTAATAACGTGCCGTCTATTTTTGTGGACTCATAAAATTTCCATATAATTAAAAAATTACATGGAAAATTATGGATTATTACGTTCTCCCCACATCAGTGATTTTCATCCCCGTAAGCCACAACTCCACCTAAGGGAACAAGTGGGGGTACTAATCACTTATTTTAGCCTCCCACTCCCATGTGCTCTCCTTGTGGTTCTCATACTGTGAATGTACACGCACCAAAGGTATTGTCTGCCCATGAAGAACCCACTCCTGTCGATCATCAGTCTCCACTAGAACCTCCGTAAACTTCACCCCATCATCAATGTCTAGATCGATGTGGTCGATGATGTGAGAAGGGTCGTGCACATATCTCATCAACTGGGATACTTTGAAGACTTCATGCACCCAATGCTACTGAGGGGGATGTGTTAGGTGGTAAGCCACCTCGCCAACTCTGCTGAGGACCAAGAGGGGTCCAATTAACCTCAGAGATAACTTTCCTCCTCATCCAAATATCTGTAACCCTCATCGACTGAGACCCATAGAAAGACGTGGTTTCCATACACAAACTACAATGGTCTCTGTCTCCTGTTGGCATAAGACTTATACCTACTATGTGCAGTCTTCATCTGCTCCTGAACAATCTCAACTTTCTCTATTGTAGCTCGTATTGTCTCTGGTCTCACTAGTGATGACTCCCTTGGGTCAGCCCAACACAAAGGTGATCTGCAAGGTTTCCCGTACAATTCTTCAAAAGGTTCCATCCCAATGGTGGAGTGATAGTTGTTGTTGTATGAAAACTCCATCAAAGGTAAGTGATCCTCCCAACTGTGACCCAAGTCGAGGAGGCAAGCACGTAGCATGTACTAGAGGGTCTGAATGGTCTTCTCAGTCTGCCCATCCATCTGAGGATGGAAGGCGGTGCTCAAACAAAGTTGCGTCCCGAAAGCCTCCTGCAACCCCTTCCAAAGCCAGGAAGGGAAACGTGTATCACGATTGGAGATAATCGTCAAGGTTACTCCATGTATCCACACAATCTCATGCACATAGAGGAATCCTAAGCTCTCTATTGAACCCTTCTCTCTATTCGGTAGAAGGTGGTCCAAATTGGTGAGTCGGACAATGATCACCCAAATCGAGTCATAACCCTTGGATGTATGTGGAAGTCCGGTCAAGAATTCCATGGATATCCCATCCCAATTTCACTCTGGGACCTCCAAAAGAAGAACCAAGCCTCCTGGTAGCAGATGCTCCACTTTCACTTGCAGAAAAGTGAGGCATCGAGAGATAGAATTTGCAACTACTTTCTTCATTCTTGGCCTAGAGTTTTATCGTTGGAAATCCTAGTACATCTTCACCACTCCTGGATGTATTGCTAGATAAGATATGTGATAAATATTTCAACACTTCCTTCTGAAATGACATCGGTACCATGGTATGTCCTCTGAAAAGGATGACATGCTACCCACAATTAGAAAACCAATCAGGTTCATGTCCTATGGATATCTGAGCACATTAGGCCTCTCAGTCAATGTCTCTATGTTGTGACTCCATGATTCGCTAACTCACTGAAGAAGTGGGGGGTGACTATAAGAGATTGATGGAAATATGTTGCATCTCGATTCACAAAGGATATCTGCAAAGTGGCCAGCTACTCTGTCGCCTCACCTAGTATATGTATACGAGATCTTCAGCCGAGTGCATCTGCATCAACATTCCCCTTCACTGAATTATATACTATCTCAAAGTCATAGTCCTGGAGGAACTCAATCCAACATCGTTGTTTCAGGTTCAGGTCATTCTGAGATAATATATACCTAATACTATTGTGATCAGATTACACTATTAAGCGCTCGCCCATCAAGTAATGTCACCACATCTTCTAGGAGAAGACAACTACTTATAAGTCCAAGTCATGGGTAACGTAGTTCTGGACATGCTGTCTCAGCCCCCGAGAACAATATGCGATCACTGCTCGCTCCTACATCAGGACACATCTTAGTCTGGTCCATGATGCATCACAATAGATTACATACCCTACGCCCTCCTCTGGTATCCTCAAGATGGGAGCAATAGTCATCCTCTGCCTCAGCTTCTGAAAAATTTGATGGCATTTCTCCGTCTACACGAATGGTTCTCCCATCTTCATTGACGCTGATAATGCTGCTACAACTCTGGAAAAATCTGCCACAAACCTCTAGTATTTTGTAGCCAAACATAGGGAACTGCGTACCTCCGCCACACTCTTGGGTGCCTCCCAAGAAAGTACAGCCTCAATTCTCACTGGATCTATAGAAAATCCAGCCTCTGAGATGACATGTCCAAGAAACTGAAAGTCTCAGATCTATATATGTCTCTTCGAAAGCTTAACATAAAGCCAGTGCTCTCAGAGGGTGTCCAGTACTACCTAAAAATGATAGGCATGCTTCTCCTCAATAGTCGAGTAGATTAGAATGTTGTTGATGAAGATGACTACAAAGTGACCAAGGTACGACTGAAAGATCCTATTCAAGATCACCATGAACACTGCTGGAGCATTGCATATTCCCAATGGAATAACCAAGAACTCGTAATGGATGTACTGACATCTAAAAGTCATCTTTTTCACATCCTCGTCTCATACTCTGAGCAGTTGATTGCATGATATGAGGTCTATCTTCGAGAACCATTGTGCACCCTTCAACTGATCAAAGAGGACATCACTCCTCAAGAGTGGGTGATTCAGGTGCCGATATTTTACACAAAGTCTAAAGCTCTCATCTTCATTCTTCACAAAAAAATAATTTCTACCCGAGGGGAAACACTAGGTCGGATGAACCATTTTCCCAATACGTCCTCCATCTATACCCATAGCTCACAAAGCTTCGCGAGAGCCAGCAATACGCTGGTGTAGATATCAGTGGCGTCTCGGGGTACAAGTCAATGTAAAATTCCACCTCCCTACAAAGTGGTAGACCCGAAACAATATCAGGGAAGTCATCTGCATGCTAGTCCACCACTACAAGATAGCTCGGACTCTCAACATCAACTGCTCCAAGGGTAAGTCTCGCCAACTAATGACTGATCAGCTGCATCCAACTCCGGGTAAGTCCATGCTTCACTACAAAGTCTCTCTTCTCGCCAGTGAAGGCAAAAATAGTCCCATAAGTGCGGAATTATCGCACTTTGTGCCTAATACAGTCAATATGAGCATGGACTATAGTTAAACAGTCCATACCCTTGATGATGTCACAAGGCCTCGACGCCACTACTAAGAGATCCCAGGTGAAGCTCTTGCCTCATAGAGTATTCTCACACTTCCGGAACCAGTGCATAATCATTGAACCCTCTCCCATATAAGTCTCTAGTCATAAAGATGGATCCAACACCTCCGTCGGAATTTCCGAGATCTAAATGAGGGCAGTGGAAATAAAATAATGACTGGAACTAGTGTCTATAAGTACTACAGCTATGGTGGAATAGACACAAATAATACCTCATATCATCTCCAGAGCACCGTGATCGTAGGCCTCAACTTCCTCAAGCTGAGCTCACACCTATCATCCTTCTCTCGTTTGTCGGGGTGGACCAACTCGTGGTGGTGGTGGTAGTAAAATCTCAAATCGTTGCCCACCACCAGCTGTACAACTAGATCCTCTGCCATGTCTGTCGGCTCCCTACAGACCTCCTCAGTAGAACCTCTTTCTCGGCCTGGGCGTTCTTTCGACCATCTACTGATCATCCATATGATGGGTCATACAGTCATGATCCATGTGACCCTACCAGCCGCATGCGTAATATTTCCCACACCTGACATGACTGGCTCTACCTCAGGTGCCCTGCACAACCGACCCACAATCATTCGGTCATCCACATATAGGTCTGGTCATTTTGGACCTCTGTGACATCTGTCTGCTGCCAGCTACAGAAGACTTCACAATGTGACAATAGGTGGTGGGTCTCGAAGTTGGTGACTTCTCAGTAAGGAAACTCTCTGCTAAGAGGGCTGTCTATTACAACCCCACCTGCGTCGGGATGCAAAGAGAAATCATCGAAGCCCTGATCTCCCGTCTGAGTCCCTAGTCAATGGTTAGAGACCTGAAGAATGGTTCTCGCACCATATTAGTGGAGTAGCATGAGAGGTCAGAGAACCTCACTCAGTACTGAGCCATAGTCAGGTTGCCCTACTGCAGATGAAGTAGCTCCTGTATACCCACTAGGCGAAGAGTCACAGGAAAAAACTCTGTCGAAACAGGCTCTCAAAGTCTGCCCAGAGAAGCGTCACATCATCGTGATCTTTGAGCATCAAAATACACCATCTTCCTTCTACTTACTATATATGGATGGGGGGAAAGGATAAGCAAGAGATCATCTGGTGTCCCTACCAGTCGGAAGACCCTCACTACGGCCTCTAGCCAATCCTCATCCAGTCGTGGGTCCATCTCTACTCTGAACCTAGGTGGCCTCTGACACTAGAACTCATGCAACACGCTCAAGAGGTGTGCACAATCTTCTACTGGGGCTGGTGGAATCGGTCGCCCAACAGGTAATGGTATTGTTGGTGCCTCTGCTGGATGAGGGCCCTACACCGAGGCCTCATGCCTCGGTGGGATATCAGTGCATACTACTCTTAGAACCCTAGATGGATATCTCCATGGAGAAATCCTGAAAAGAAAAAAGTGCACCATAGTCAACAAGTTATACCTGGTGAGCTGAATCAATGAGATCACAAAGAAAAGCCTTGAAAACACACACACAATTAGTGTTTTCGTGCACTATGTCAGAAATCAGACGTCAGGGTCTGGTTTATGGATACGTCGGCCGCTGTAACAACACTACATTCCCTAAACTGATAACCACACTCACTAAACATAACACTATTTCCTTTAAAACGAAATATTAGAGTCCTATTTTCTATGGTAGAACAGACACCTTTGATAACAATTTGTCACGACTCATCACCCGGGGCTCGTGCCATGACTACCCCAAGTCTTCCTTGCATAGTCCAAGGGATGCAGACTAGCACAGAAAGGCGTATTCTCTAATAATAGGAAGGAATTTGTTTTATAAACTGTAAACACACACGACCAAGCACACAAAAAAATACAAAAAACAAGTAAACTGTATAAAAAATGTGTGGTGAAAGTAGAAGGGGCTGTAATTCAATCCCAACATTAATGGTACAAGTATAGCTGATATACAATACAACTAAATAAAAATAAAGGTAGCTACTGGGTTTTCTTATGAGGTTCCTACCTGAGGGGAAGGTACATATCACCTCTTCATCACTCCACGTCCGCCCATCTCCTCTACGTACCAACATGCTGTTTGGTCCACCACCAAGCACCATCCAGTCCTGGTACCCTTAACCTCGATCAATGATGTCTCTTTTCAACATGAAATACAACAAGGTGAGGGCATAGCCCGTGCATGGGTGAGTATAATGTTACTTAGTAGGGACCCAGAGATACTGATGGTCTCATAAAATCCAAAAAGGATAACCACAAAGCATGAAATCCACTGACAACACTACTTAGGTATATTCCCATACATATACCCATGTTATCAAGTATACCCATCTCAACCATGAGGAAAACACAAAGTCCAACTAAAAATCCCAAAGCACAACTGTTGCACAAAGGAAGAACACAACGTAGGTAAGTACCACATAGTTATGTTACACAGAAGAATACCACCAAGGTATTACCATGAAGGGAAGTACCACATAGGTAGAAACTCATCTCACTCCATGTATAACATAAGTATAGAAGTGAAGATGATTAGTCAAATACTAGATCATCTTATTCTGTTAAGAGGCTCTGCTTCTGACCCACACAGGATCGCTCGGTGCTGACCCACATTGGATCGCTAGGTGCTGACCCACACAGGATCGCTTGGTGCGGACCCAAAAAGGATCTCTCGGTGCTCACCCACATAGGATCTCTAGGTGTTGACACACAATGGATTTCTCAGTGCCGACCCACACATGATCTCTCTTCATTCTTCACTTCATAGCTGGATTTTGGGATCCCACACCAAGCTTGATCATCTCTGGGAGATTCTGATCCTCAAGCCACTGGTCAATACTCCAACTGCCACGATGTCTCGAAAAGAAGAATCTCAAAGGACTTCCACGTCATAAGTGTCTCAACGCAACAGACAGTGTGTCAATCGGATGCCCAGTCTATAAGTTATTAGCCTTTTAATCCCGAGAGCCCGGTTGGATTCATGCTCGGTCCAACCTTAATGTATCCCAAATTTTTCCAAATCACATGTGGGGTATACGAAAAGGATTGTCTTGCTCCAAGGTTTACATCATCATTCACGGTTCGTCAAACGAACATCTTGTCCCAATGTTATGGTCCAAAGATAGAAAAGCTCGTAGTTAGTCCGGGTCCGGTCCGACCCAGTCAGACCAACCTGGCCTGGGCTGACCCGACCTTGTTTGGGTCAACTTGGCCAACTAGGTCCAGACCATCCTGGCCTACGCTGATCTTCTTGTGAGTCGTGGAGAGGTGTACGGCTGTGAAGGGGGCCGAGAGGGGGGCCATGAGGGCCGCGGGGCGGCGGGGACGCGTGGGTCGTGAGGGAGGAGCGAGGTCGTGGGGGCTGTGCGGGACTTGGGCTGGCGAGGCCGTGGGGTAGCATGGAGGGATGTGGGGCGGCACAGAGGGATGTGAGGTTGTGAGGCCACGAGGGCCATGAGACCTTAGGCTGGTGCGGTGGGCTATGAGTCTGTGAGGGCGGCGAGGTCGCGGGGGCTGTGTGGACGGTGCGAGGACGTGTTGGGCCGCGAGGTTCGCGGGGCAGTGAGGCCACGGGGTGGTGGTGGCTGTGAGGGGACGAGGCCACGAGCAGCGGCGGCCACGGGGGACCGCAGAAGTCACGAGGTGATAAGGATTCGCAGGGTCGTTGCCTTCGTCGTGGACGGTGATGTGCTGGCTGCCGTATCCGTTCGTCGTCGTGGCACAAAGCCGCCTTCTTCCATCGCGAAGAACACAACATTCAAGAAAAATGGTGGATGGGTCAATCCATGTTTGTTTCACTCATACCATACACATTATATCTGTAGCAAGCGACTCAACAAAAACATGAATGAAGAACATCAAACCCCAAAACCTCCCGCAATTGATTATTCCCAAACCCGCAAAAGAAATCATCTGCGGATCAACTAGTTAGAGAGTTGATCTGCATTCTTTGTTTCGAAGGGAGGAACATGAGAATCCATAATCACACAAAATAAAAAATCCCTACCTTGATTTCTCATTGACGTTGGTGCGGATAGGAAAGGGGAAAAGACGGTGATGACGGCGTTTCCTCGATCGTTGCTTCATTCTTCATTGGAGATCCTTCAACGGTGTTCTTCATCGCAGAAATATTCATCGAAGGAGAATATTTCTTCATTGTAGAATTTTTATCCAATGTTCTCCCCAATATTCTACCTTCTGCAACTAATTCTCTCAAAAGAATAGCCATCCAATATAAAACGTGTTTGTCCAATTTTAAATTGTTGGCACAAAACAAGTCGGAAACATTAATCAATTGATGAGGCACAATTAAATGGGAGAATAATTAATGGGGAGGATGTCCATGGGTTAATTCTTCATTAATGAGGAAGTTTAAGGGGTTTCTCCAATTCAGAGGGTTTGGGTGGTCCCCGCAATTAAATTCAAATTGGGGGAGGTTTTAGGCTTGAGTGGTCCCCGCCACTGAGCAATTAACTTTGAGGATAAACTCTTGTGGTCCTCACCTCCAAAAATCAAATGAGGTTTCAAGAATAAAAATAAAATATTTTTATTTTTATTTTTATTTTCCCATGAAAAATTGAAAAACTATCTTTCACCCTTGACCAACTGTGGTCGAGGTAAAGGTCTCTTTATGTGAATACCAGTGTTGCGAGTTCAATGGTGTCCTTGGATTTCAATTCTGAGCACCGATTTAAAAGTTACAAAAACCTGCTCACATGTTTACTGAACGTACCTGAAAAATGATTATAAATTCATTCCGGGCACTCCGAGCCTTGGAATCATGCACCGTCAATTTTGGTGGACTCATAAAATTCCCATATAATTAAAAAATACATGGAAAATTATGGGTCTTTACCTTGAATGTGTATTTTGTATTACTATTGGGGTTATTATTAGTATTATTATTATATAATTTTATAAAATGGGAATTTGGTTTTTTAACTAATTTAGGCTAATGCTTTTATTATTATTAGAATGTTAATAGATATAATTCTTGAAGAGAGATAATTTATTATTTCTATTATGAATATATCATTTTTTATTAACATTATTATTAGTAAATATCGGATAAAATAGTGGAGGATATCACCCACTCCCTATTAAATCAATACTCACACATTGAGAGGGAGGAAACACTATTCTCCTCATCTCCTCACTATAATCCATCATGGGAGAACCCTGTGAATGATTAAATATATGCATTTCCCTCCCTGTTCTACTTCACTTCTCTATATTTTCTCCACCCTCATCTTCTTCAAACCATTTTCTCGATTAGGGTTCATGTAATATTAGGTACGCATCCATGTTAAAGAAAAATCACCAATTTTGATGGTGAAATTAGTTATAAAAGTGTAGAAACATCATTATGAATGAGAATATGTCAATTTTACTTGAATACAATGAGTCTCCATAATTTTTAGGTATGTTTCTCAATGTAAATGGTATTTATTTGAAAAATACACAGTATATGGTATTTATAAGTATGAATTCTTAAACTCTAATACATATACCTAGTATCTCTGAAGATGTTTTAGTTGATTATTATGGTTACTAAAACATTTTAGATTTAACTAATAGTGACATCATGCGTAACTATTTTTATAATTTTAATGTGTTTGTAAAAAATAAATAATGAATTATTTTATCGTAATGAATTTCTAAAGACTGTTTTCATGAAAAAAATCATTTTCATAAAATGGTATATAATTGGGTTCAAAAAGGAATCCTTCTATAGTGAATTAAACTTCTTATATTATGTTTGATTAAATTACATAAAGAATAATTATGGTTCAAAGGATTATATAAAGGATCTTTTGGAATATAATTTATTTATATAATGAATCTTATCTTAGTTTTTTTATTTTTTACATGTTAGGATGGATTATTTTTATTAATTCTTATTTTATGGGGTTTTTTATTAATTATGGAATTAATATACCTTAGATAGATTAATTTGATTATCCGGATTAGAATACTAGCTATTGTGTTATGAGATTTTGTTACAAATGAGGTACACATTTCAATATTATGTAGTATAATTCATAGTTTAGATGAGTACTACACTAGTATAGATTGCACAATAGCTAGTTCCTATAGTCCTGATTTATCTCCCAATAAGGAGTGTCTCTTAGGGAGGAAAAGTTTAAGAATGGGACTAAGTCTTATTATTTTACCATATTCTGAAAGGTATTTTGTTTGTGATTTCCAATTTTACCATATTAAATGATACAAGGTTATATCCCAATATTTTCCATGTTGAAAGAAAACTTTTATCCCATTTGTGTTACATTTAGTTTATGGTTTTTTTTATACCATGATTCTCAGATTGTGATTCATTTATAATGTCACATATCTTATAATGTAAATTAACCATGTCATGTTTCACTTTATGTTGATTTTTACCTTAAATTTTGATTAATTTTAAATTATTTTCATTATATTATTTATGAATATGTTCACTATAAAATAATATTATTTGTTTCACACTCACACATATATTTAAACTGAATGAAAGTTATTTTGAAAAGAAGAATAATTTTTTTATATGTAAAAAATTCTTTTTCTAAATATATTTCAAGACATTATTCTAGTAATTTCTTATAAAATTATTTATATTGATTCATTGTGGTATCATACTAAGCTCTATATCACACCAAATATACTCACTATAGTGTTTATGCAACCTACATATCTTCTTGGATCTATCTTCCAAGTGGGATCGTCTATCATTTTTTTCAAAGTAGTCTATTTTCATATTTAGGTCACAAAGTATTTAATAATATATTTGTATTTTTGTAACATAAAGAGTTGGTCGGGTCCTTATATCCATTTTTATTTAAACATGGTATCATTTATAAATAATTTTTCATTGTATTGGTATTTATGTGGTGACTTATATAGTTTTAATTGGATGTTAACTTGTTTATTCATCTTAAATAAGTCTATTATAATCATTATTATTGGTGATGAGTAAATTATTTCCAATATATACATGTGTTACTCTTTAGAACTTGAGATATAATTGGGTGATTGGGAATTCACCTTAAATATGTGATGTGATGCTTCGAGTAAAAATGATTAGGTATCCATACCAGTACATTATAACATATATATAATATATTTATATTTATCAACAAATATATATGAACATAGTTGTGTGTGTGTGTGTGTTTGTGTATAAATGTGTAAACATTGAATAATGTATGAAAACATCAGGATTTATATTAAAATCACATCACTACCATATAAAATTGATTTTTATTTATATACCTCTGATTTTCTGTGGATTTTATAGATGAAAAAACATGACCAAAAAATAATATTAGTCATTAAATCCAGTGGTGTGACACCATGTGAGGCATGAATATGAAGGGATGGTGTTTGGTTTCATGAAAAATCACATTTCTTAATACTAAAGTATAACTAATAAAAATAATTCGTAGAAATTATTAAAAATACAGAGAATTTTTTTAAATAAAAATCGTGTTATGGTGGAAGAAACTGAGGAAACTAGTAAGAAACAATTGTGATGTAAATTGAGAGAATAAGAAAATATATGAAAAACGTGGTTAAAAATTGACACAAAAATTAAAAAATGATGGGGTAGATTTGATATTGGTAATATTTTTCAATAAAAAATATTTGTATTGAGATTCATTACGAATAAAATTTTACTTTATTTGTTATAGAATATTTAAAAAATTTATATTTTATATATCTAACCACCTCTTAAATATGAGGATAGTCATAGTTTATATATTCTTGTCAATTATGGGGGGTCATTTAGAAATCTCATATCAATATGAACTTTTATATTTTTTCAAATACCCTTCCCATATTTTATGTTAACACTTGTATCAAGTGATGATTCTTGGGATTCTGATTTTTACTATGAAAGATATTATAGAAATAAATTAAAGAAAAATAAACAATATATTACATGCTCCACACACTCTTGTTATCTAGTATACATATCCAAAGTGTTTAGTAGTTGAAATCCTACATCACACATATATGTTTTATTACTATTGAATAAGAAAGATTATATATTATGATGATATTTATAGACACATATATGATTTAAAAAGAAATATAATGGAATAATAACAATAGTGAAATATCATAATCATGGAAGATATTATTCATCCATCATCAAGAACCCCAACCAATGGTTGTTATATTCAATATTCTTCTCTTAAGCATGAATTAATTTGGGTGTCTATATCATGTATAAATATGGTCTCATAAAATGATCACATTAACCAATTGTAATTCAGACATTTCATGTTAATAAGATCATTTATTTAAATATATTCTTTATATCTCTTTAACTAGACCAATTGTTTTAACAAATCATTGAATCCCAGATGACCACATCTTGGTCCATGTGAAAGGTCTATATTTTCCTATGAATAATTCATCTTTATATAAAAATAGGTTCATAATCAACCTCATTAATATTTCCTAGACAGATTGGATATCAAAAATTATATATTTTTTTATGTGAAAAAATCATGAAATAATATGATACATTATGGAAAAATATATGGTCAATATAATGTCTTAAAATATAGAATCAAATCCCAAAACAAAATCTAAAAATATATTCAACTAGATCTAAAAATTCTCAATAGATCTCGTAAAAATATGTTATAATTATTATTAACCCTATATAATTATTTTCATTATTATATTCTCAATAAAACTCATGATATTTATTGTTTAATGGTAATATATAATTTTGGTGTGAAAAATGAACCTAAAATTATCATCACTGGAGTAAATTTATATAAACTATTAATTATTGAGTTGTTTTATTGACTATTGAATAATTCTTGTTATTTTTATTTGATGTATCCTTTGAAATTAACTAACTCAAAACCACTTCAACACCTCTATCTTTATTAAATCACTATTGGATATTATGCCCAATTCAAATAAATAACCTAGAAAATCATCATATTTTAGTATTATTCAATTCTGGTAAGGATAATTTATTTATCCCCCTAATCATATTCCATCACTATAGTTCATAACATGTGATTCCATCATAACTACTTTATAGAAATGAATTCTTAATTATCAGATATGTTAAATCCCATGTCATTATACAGTAATCACAATGATACCATGAAATATTATGGCATGGCCTACTGAAAATATGAAATCGCTAACAAAAAAAATCTTATATAAAATACAACATCATATTAATAAAAATATTTAATTTATCATTATATATCATGGTTCTCTTACTTGAGTAAGTGAGAAAACATAATGAATTTCTCAAAATGTTGATAATGGGATAACATTTTTCATATAGAATCTCAATTGTCTCTAACAATGTATTCTTCTTATTTTATTCATGTGTATTTATATTCAACATCTTCATTCCTTGATAATATCTATAAGATGTCCCAAACCCCATCACAGTTCCTTTGAAATAACTCATAATCAACCTTTACTCTGAGACTCAGCCTTTCTCCTTCAATCAATATTATCCAATTGATACTTAAATAAAATATTACAAAATTATTTTAAACCATAAGGATACAATCTGAAAAATATCAAAATAGAACAACTACAATATTTATGTAAATGATAAAAATTTATGTTCGATGATATTATCATCACATCTATAATTATTATCCAACACATTTTTTGGTTCATGAAACTACACTATAAATTTGAATAATATTTGTGAGACATGTCCATACATTAATGATAAATCAATAATATAACCCATGGAAACATCCTTAATCACCATGAGGTTTAAGAAAATATTCTTGAACATCATACTTGATCTGACAATTAAACTAAAGAGTTATCATTATTTGTGATCTACTAAGGAATCCGATATCCTTAAATTTTTTTCATAAAAAATCACACATCATCTGTTAGAGTATTTATGTTATTTCCCTCATATGTCATGGTGATTTTATTATTTAATATAAAAAATACATCACATTAAATATTAAATGTATATATTTACATAAAATCAAATAAGTCATCAATAACTATAATTCACCATGAGTAAGGGCATAATTCTCACATGATCACATCAATATTTTTTGGGTATTTATAGATCTAGTTTTATTGTATAATGAAAACAAATCCAAATTTTCATGAATGAAAATAATCAATCACCATATTAAAAACAACCATCAGCATATCAATATATACCTTTTTATTTTCTGATTATATATACTAATTATTTTTCATTATAAATACCAAAATTATTTGTGAAAGACCATGAAAACAATTCCCCCAAAATTAGTAATACAAATCACCCTATCCCTTTATCATAGGAAAAACACCCATTTAATTTTTTATAATAACTATGAAATTATATATGTCTTATCACCATTTGAAAACAAAATCCAAATAAAAAATTAGAAAATAATGGGATATAATTTTAACCATAGTCTGTTCCCTTTTATGGGTTTTGAGTTTCCTTAAACCATTGGATAATAGAGCATTCATCCTCATTTAAAAACAAATATTGTTCTACCACTATATGTTTTACTCAATTTTAAAAAATAACAAATGAATACATTACACCCCATGTATTATACTAAATGAGTTTTCCAAAATAACATAGTGTAAAATGGATGTTCCTTTACTAATTTAGTGATAATTAATTTCCTGAACATCCTTTGTGAATCCCCCATTGAAATAGTCTTCAAAACAACAAAGATAATCAAAATAATAAATAAATAAAAATTGATTTACAAAATAAAAACTATAAAAACATAAGAGAAAACTCATTATTGGAAATAATATTAGTCCATAAATAATCCTCTATACTAAATAAAATGTCATAAAGAGTAAATTTCCATGATTTATGAAAGTGTTTTACTACTTTTGAGAAATGGTAATAAATAAATAATACTATATAAAAATAATCAACATGATAACATTTGATTCCAAAAAACATTGAATATAACCTCATTTATTAATATAATTATAATTACTTATTTATGTAACAACATTGTTATATTTTGAGTATAAATTATCATAGAATATATAATGGATGAGGTTTTAAAACTCATACCTCAATATTTTAAGGGGGATAAATGAATTATTTCATACTGAATTAACAAAATTATATTTTTAATATTTTCTTTTATATTTTTCCTCACCACATGTTTTACATATTTTTCCTCAATCACATTCATTAAATTTATTTTATAATTATAAACACATTGGTTCCCTCCTTTAGCCATCCAAAAAATCATTTTTCACATTAATCCTTTGAACATTATAAATATATTCCTTATATCATTCATTTTTTTATGTTTATCATGGCTCATCACATGGATGAATTATATTCATCAATATATTTGGTTTTTGATTATATATATCTAGGTAGAATGAATATTTTGTACTTGTTTGAAGTGGTAGATATTTCTATACTATAAAATAGATTCCAATGGATCTTTTAGTGATTTTCCAATTCTTTTCTTATAATATTCCATGTTATTTTGAAGATCCACTTGTTTAACCTCAACCATAATTTCATGTTTTGACAAATTTTTCCCCTTATTAGGATAATAAGAGTGTATAATAATATTTAGTAACACCATTAATATTCTATGAAAATTATTTATTATGTATCCCAACATTGTAAACATACTACAGGTCTTCTCAATTTCATCAATGACGGGTTTCAATTTTTTTATTTTATTATAAAGGTTATAATGGTTGTATCACCCTTGAGTTATTTTAATTTTTTCCTATTATTTTCTTCTATAATATTATACCAATATTTACTAAAATCCTTCCCAAATAAATATTACAACTTGAGAAATTATTGATTTGATTAATCCTATATGGATATAGTGTCCACATTAGTTTTCAAGAGTTTTTTTCACCATGATTATCCGTTAACCCAATAGAATTTTTATTCACTGAGGAATTTATCAAACACTACTTATAAGTGGAGATCAACTCCCTAGACTCTATTTCATTATACATAAATTGCTTCAATGTAATATATAATATCCAAAACATAGTAGAAGAATAAATCCCAACCTTCAGAAATCTAAGAGTCTATTTATACATTAATTATGAATAATAAAATAAATATATAATATTTTATCATGAAATAGAAAATTTTATAACATAAAAAAAAATTTATGTAGAACAATTCATATATTCATAATCATCATTATTCTTGGAAATTTTCAAAGAAACATTTCATTTTTGTGAATTTGGAAATGAATAAAAATCTTAAAATTAATATATCATTACCAACAGAGCGTAAAATCCTTTAGGATATAATGTGAAAATATATTTATTAAAGTAACTAAATTTAAATATATAAAAATATATTTACATATATATCCATGTCATATTTTATGATAGTAAGTGACATTCAATTTTAATTTTATTAGTTTAAAATTTTATTTATTTCTCTTAGAAAATACAATCCCTATAGATCAACAAGATAAGAAACATTACCTAATCTATGTTTAAAAAGTAAATTTTAATTAATTTAGTTTGAATGTCTAAAAAACATATTATAGTATCATATAATATATATTGTTCCTTTGTTTTTGGAATAAAATTATTAAAATAATATTATTCTTTAAAATGTGTCAGTGAAGGTGGTGGGAACACATTCCCCCATATTTTAACTAATATCATAGATAAACTATTTTATATGTAACATATTTTTATAAATTGTTATATAATATAATGAATCATAATATTTTATTATTAATATAGTGATCTCATATTGTTTATAAAAACTATAATTTAATAAACAAATTCTTTTATCATATATGATAAATTTGATGGAAATCAACATCAATTATTCTAATTCATCAAATCTTGAAAAAAAAAAATTTATATTAAAAATTATTCTTAAATGATGTATTTTTTAATATACATATTCCAACCATGGTAATTTTTTTAATAAATAAATTTATAATCATATTAATATTCAAAATTATATTTTATGGATTCAAATTCCTTACAATAATTATTTGAATTTTCAAATCAAAAAACAAATAGTTTTTTTAAATAATGTATTTTACATATATTATACGGTTTTATTTTAAATTAAAATTTCTTAATATTTTAAATTAAATTTTATAAAATGGAATTATTTTTGATATCATCATAGAATATATATATTTGTGTTAATTTTTGTATTTTTCTGGAAATATAGTTTTTTGGGCGAGTAGAAAAAAATACAGATTTTTGAAAAAGAATCATTTCATTTCAATTTATTTAAAAATTTATATTCAAATATAAATTTGTTTTTTAGTAAAATTATTACCCATTTACTAAAAAAATAATATTAATTATATAATAATCAATATAGTGTCTGAATTTGGTATAATATCATTTTTAGTATTAGAAATGCCTTTTATGAAGAAATAAATTTTTTTTGTTTTACACGATTATATTAAGAACGTTTTCTGAATCATAAATTATTAAAATATTTATAAATGGATTCTATACCTCGAATCAATATGTTTAAATTTAATTATGAGTTTAATTTTGTTTTTTGATAATGAATAATAACCATGTTGAAAATATATCACCAAAATAATGTTTAAAACATGATCCTTATGGTTGGGACTAAGTGATATGGTCACCAAATGTCATCTTAAATATCATTGGATATTATAATTTATAACCTCGACATCTAATATTTGAAATAGTATATATATTTTTTTTATTTTCCCATGAAAAAGACATTATATTATTTTAATTGTATGAAACATTACAAGAATACCACTTCCCCCACATAGGAAAGGATACCCCTCTTCCATTTTCATCACAAAACAATAACCCATTTATCTCAACCACAATCCAACAAAACAATATTCCAGCATCCCTCTCCATGTCTTATTGGTCATAATCTCTCCAAAATACCATATTATTAACGCTTAATGTTTAATGAAAGGTTGGTTTTCTAGAGAATATATATAATTATTTGTAGAGAGTCTCTTGTTAAAATCTTATTCTATCTCTCTAAAATATTCCATAACCTTATTTATATGATAACTTAAATATCTTACATATATATAATTGTTTTTCTAATGATGTCACAACCCCATTTCATATCATTTTCCATCCTATAGGAAATGATAACATTTCTTTTTTCCACATGTGGAATACCACCTCCATGAAATGATATGTTTATTTTTTTTGTCAATACGAAACATGGTGTGATTTTATGATGGAATTAATGAAGATATATGATATTAATGACATACTTATTATTCTAGAAAGATAATTTATTACATACCATCACATACTTCAATATTTTGGAATATGATGACATCAATCATGCATACATATCGATTACCACAACTATGAAGCAATGAGAATAATTTTTCATGAAACAAAATTCATGATTGGGTATATAATTGTTTTCAAAATATTAACATGATAATTATTTCATGATTAGTATTCCTTAGATGATGAAAAATGACTACATTAACTAAGATCAACCTACTTAAATTGTTTTGTGATTATAAACTAATCGTTCTTAAAATGTTTGACATGGACAAAACATATTTAATAATTATATAATAATGGTTATTGTAACACTTATAGATTTTAGGATACATATTTCCCTTCAAATGAATTTAATCTCTTCGATATATATGGTAAACACGGCCTTAATTTTAAAAGAACGGTATTATATTATACCATTAAAATTGCTCTATTAGATTTTTGGTTATAAATAGGAAAGACTAAATTTTGAAATCAATATAGGTTAAAAATGTAATAAATGAATTAATTTGTTATCAATAAATTTGAAATGAAAATAAAAATTATGTATAGGTAAAAGATTTTTCTTTTTGAAAACCCATTTTTATGCAGACAATGTGTTTCAATATTAATAAATTAAATTATACAATATTTAAGAATGATTTTAATGAAATATATGTATTACATATTCAATCAAATGTTTCAATATTCATCTATTTTTTACTATGCATGGTATATGAGTGAATCAGGATTTATTCACAGATATATATTTTTATAAAAAAATTATTTTCAACACATTTCGTTAATAAATTTAAAAAAGGATTTACCCCATATATAGATATTGAACCCTGAAAAATAGATATCATATTTGGAATCATGAGGTTCAAATTTGAAGAATTATTCCCCTTTATATTTTTCATTATGAATAGTAACCATGACAAATAGGTGTCACCATAGTAAGGATAGAATCATATAAATACATATTAAACCATGAGATACGGTATCAAAATCAATCTATAACATGCATTTTTTCTATTCTATCGGTGTTGTTTAGCCATGTCCATACATGTATCCATTATAATACAACTTGGTGGAATTTTTCAATGATTACGACCTTTATATTAATTTATGAAAATAATAAATACAAAAATATCAGTCTCTTGACCTTAATATCTCAAAAATTTTCTACCTAAAAATAAAATAATGATATGATTGGTTATAAATTTTTATTTGAAAGATTAACTAATTATTTTTTTCATGGTAATTTATTTTAAATTTTTAGTGATTGTGTTATTACCTTAACTACTAATTGAAGAAAAATATAATATTTATTTAATTAATATAATAATATCACATATTTTTTAAAAAATATTATAAATAATAGAATTTTGGAGAATTATTTTGGCCCTTGATTTTTTAAATTAATATAAAATTTTATAGATGTGGGAGAAGTATGGATTCAGATTACATTTTTTATTGTTTTAAATGTCAAATTATGTGAATAATGTCAAAAAATGACTGTAATAATATTTTATGAAAAAATATATATTATGAGATTATATTAAAAATATATTTATAGGGAAAATTTTGGATGATAATTTGTTTCAAATATCATCGATTTTTCATTTATAAGTTAATTTTTACCTTATAAGTAAAATTTTAACCCATTAAGATTAGAAAAATAGGTTATTGTGCTTATACTTAAAATTGGTTCACTAAGGGGTTAAACAAAATGATAATGTTTAAAACACCATATAATCATGTAAAAATATTATTTTAATATGGTATTTAAAGGAAATCCATTCTTATAAATTAATATCTATATATTTTTATCATTCAATACTGGAATTTTGGCTATTTTCATTGGGCTATTTGCGATGGGATTCCATCGCAAAAATTTGTTTTCTGGTAGGGTCTCGTCGATAATAGCCCGTTGTAGAAAATGGAGTTGCAACTAGTATTTTTTATGACAGGACCGTAGTAAATAGATATATGTTTAAATGCATTATATACACAAGAACCTGTTGTGATTTCCCCATCACAAAACGTAGTTGCGATGGGCTCGTCGCCCCATCGCAAATAGTTCTCAGTTTATATATGTAATATATACTTAAATTAGTTGCAATGGACTCGTTAGAAATAATTTTTTGTGATGGTAAAGTTCCCGGTCACAAATAAGTTTTAAAATATATATATTTATTATCTATTTAGGACGGGACCCCATCACAAAAGGCCCCATAGCAAATACCTAATAAAATAAAAAATTATTAAAATTATGATTAATGAAAAAATATGATTATTATTATTAAAATAAAAAAAAATATTGAAATTCAAAATATTCTTAACAAAATATTTAAAAATTATATATAATTATTATTACATTTATTATTCGTAAAATAAAAAAATAAAAAATATAATACTAATAGTAAATAATAAAATAATAAAATATTAAAAATAATAAATAATATTTAAATTATGCAATATACACACTAATATACAATAGAAAAATGGTAAATAGTATATATTACAACAAATGTTGAATTCAATTGTTTCTAACAGAACAAAAAAATCCCTTGGGGGATAGTGTTCGGGAGGATCTAGAGGAGCTGGAGGACATAGTGGAGGAAACTCCATCCCTAAACTATGTGTTAGATGATCCATGTACTCCATTTTCTCGTGCCGGTTCTACTACCATCAACACATATTACTCCTAATTATTCCAAATTATTCTTAATTATTCTTAATTATTTTAAATTATTCATCATTATTTTTATGTATTCATAATTATTCATAATTATTCCTAATTATTTCTAATTATTATCAATTTTTAATAATTTTTACTAATTTGTACTAATTATTACTAATTATTACTAATTATTACTAACTATTACTAATTATTACTAATTATTAATAATTAATCTTAATTATTACTAATTATTCCTAATTATTACTAACTAATCCTAATTATTAATAATTAATTTGAATAATTCATAATTAATCTTAATTATTCTTAATTATTCTTAATTATTCATAATTATTCCTTTATTTTTCCCAATTAATCCTAATTAATTCTTATTAATCATTATATATCCTAATTATTCTTAATTAATCCAAATTAATCCTAATTATTGATAATTATTGATAATTATTGATAATTATGCCTAAATATTCCTAATTATTCCTAATTATTTCTAATAATTGATAATTATTCCCAATTAATCCTAACTAATCATTCTTATTGATAATTATTCATAATTATTGACAATGGATTCTAGTTATCCCTAATTATTCCTAATTATTCCTAATTACTTCATATAATTTCTAATTATTGTTAATTATTGTTAATTATTGCTACTTATTGCTAATTATTGCTAATTATTGCTAATTATTTCTAATTATTGCAAATTACTACTAATTATTGCTAATAATTCCTATTTATTTCTATTTATTACTAATTATTACTAATTATTTCTAATTATTACATAGTATTACTAATTATTACTATTTATTGCTATTTATTACTAATTATTACTATTTGTTACTAATTATTAATAATTATTACGATTTATTACTATTTATTGCTATTTATTACAATTTATTACGAATTATTACTAATAATTAATAAGTATTATTAAGTATTATTATTTATCACTATTTATAAATATTTATTAATATTTATTAATATTTATTAGTGTTTATTACTAATTCTTACTAATTATAACTAATTATTAGTATTTATTAATAATTATTTGTATTTATTATTAATTATTATTAATTATTACTAATTATTAGTATATATTACTAATTGTCAGTATAAATTACTAATTTTTAGTATTTATTACTAATTGTTAGTATAAATTACTAATTATTAGTATTTATTAAAAATTATTACTAAAAATTATTATTTATTGGTATTTATTACTAATTATTAGTATTTATTACAAAATGTTGCTAATTATTACTAATTATTAGTATTTATTACTAATATTTAGTATTTATTACTAATTATTAATAATTATTGATAATTATTTCTAATTATTAGTATTTATTACTAATTATTACTATTTATTACTAATTATTACTAATTATTATTATTATTACTAATTATTACTAATTATTACATATTTTTACTAATTTTTACTAATTTTTACTAATTATTACTAATTTTTAGTAATTATTAATGTTTATTAGTATTTATTACTATTTATTTGTATTTATTACTAATTATTAGTATTTATTACTAATTATTAGTATTTATTAGTAGTTATTAGTATTTAGTACTAATCATTAGTATTTGTTACTAATTATTAGTATTTAGTACTAATTATTAGTATTTATTAATAATTATTTGTATTTAATAAAAAAATGTACAAATTATTACTAATTATTACTAATTATTATTTATTTGTATTTATTACTATATATTAGTATTTTTTAGTATTTTTTACTATTTACTAGTAATTATAACTATTTGTTACTAATTGTTACTAATTATTTCTAATTGTTACTAATTATTATTTATTTGTATTTATCGATATTTATTAGGATTTATTAGTATTTATTAGTAATTATAACTATTTATTACTAATTGTCACTAATTATTACTAATTATTACTAATTAATACAATTTATTTGTATTTATTATTATTTATTATTATTTATTTCTAATTATTAGTATTTATTTCTTAGTATTAGTATTTATTAAAAAAATTTATTATTTATTACGAATTATTAGTATTTCTTACCAATTATTACTAATTATTACTAATTATTAATAATTGTTAGTATTTGTTACTATTTATTGGTATTTATTACTTTTTATGACTTTTTATTACTATTTATGACAAATTATTACTATTTATTACTAATTATTAATTATTATTACTAATTATTACAAAATATTTCTATTTTCTATTAAATATTACAAATTGTGACTAATTATTACTAATCGTTACTAAGTATTACTAATTACTACAAAATATTAATATTTATTAGTATTTATTAGTATTTATTAGTATATATTACTAATTATTTGTATTTATTAATAATTATTAGTATTTATTACTAATTATTAGTATTTATTACTAATTTTAAGTATTTATTACTAATTATCAGTATTTATTACTACTTGTAAATATTTAATACTATTTATTCCTAATGATTACTATTTATTTCTAATTATTAATAATTAGTGTTAATTACTATTAATTACTGCAAAATACAGCTACTTATTATTAATTACCTCTAATTATTTATATTCATTACTAATTATCGTAAATAATTATTAATTATTACTAATTACTAAGAATTAATAATAAAAATTAATTTTATTATTGAAAATAAATACTCATGACAAAACAATTTAAATCTAACATAATTATAACTTATGAACAATAATTAAAATTAATATACTGATTTTAAATAAATACTCAATTAAATAAAACAAAAATACCTTTAAACATGATATCTTATAATTGTCGATGGCTTAACAAATTCTTCGTAAAAAAAACTAGTTCTGAAAAAAAATTACACTAAAATTAGAGTTTGAAGAAGCAGAGAAAGAAGGAATTGAGGAGGAAAGAAAAACAGATGGGGGTATATATATGTTACATTAGTTGCAACGTGACTATTTTCGATGGGATTCCCATCGCAAATATTACTTTTTTCCAAGGGTCCCATCTCAAATACCATCGACCCCATTAATTATTTTTGGCGGTTAAAAGGTTATTTGTGATGAGTCTCATCGCAAAGACTAACCTGCAAACACACTATTTGTGACAGGACAACATCCCATCACAAATAAGTTTTATTGCAGTAGGTTATTTATGACGGGACCCGTTGCAAATACCCTTTGGGGGTTGAACTAGTTGTGACGAGTGATCATCCATCGCAATTAGTGTTTACTGCCTCCTGGTATTTGTGACGGGTGATGCCTTCCAATCCCAAATACCCTTTCGCACGGTTTGGCGCGCAAACCACGCCAAACCCCGCATAAGTTTTTGTGATGGGCCGCCTATCTCCATCGCAAATAATTAGTTATTTTCGACGGGTCTCCTAGTCTCGTCGCTAATAAGTAGTTATTTGGGAAGGATTGATTTTCCCATCGCAAATAACCTCTTTGATGGACTACTTGCGACGGGATTTATTTCCATAACAAATAACACGTCGCAGAAACCTGTTTTTCCCATACTGATTTTTCTTGAGATTGAGTTCACTATGATTTAATATGTTTTTCTAATTCAAAGTGTGTCATTTCATTTAATTATAAAAGGGAACCCCTTACATATTCTCATTAAACAACTTTGATATATCTAGATTGTTTTAAAAAGGGAAAAATTCCAACCCAAAATCCTTATCCACATCCCAATGGTGATGGTCTTCCCCAAAGACAATCCCCGGGGTCCTTAAGAGGATATTTAAAAGAGTTCTTTTAAAAAAGGGCCTTAACAGATAAATTTTTTACATATTATCTATCCATATATATATATATATATTATTTTTTATTAAATAAAAAAGTTAGTATCCTGAATATACTAAAATATTATTATGGTTATGAAACAACCATTATCAACCCTCTTTCCGATCGATTGAAAAATGATAATGTCTCTCATCCGTACATGTGGACTACCACCTCCATGAAGCGATGTGAATCAATATTCATTATATCTTTAAATGGATGGTAATAAAGATAGATTTAATAACTATATATGATATATATGATATAAAAATTATTTTTTAAATGAAGTATATTATTTACCTTCCTTTCATTCTATCTGTTGAAAAGTGAAAGAAATGTTCAAACATTCATACATCCTAACATATCAATGAATGGTATAATTGATTTCTCTCTCTCTATATATATATTATGAATGCATCTATAAATATATATAATGAATATATATTATATTTATATCATAATTAAAAATCTTTATATGATTAAACCATGATCAATCTATAAGGACCGTAATTATCGAACCAAAATTTTCAGGAAAAAAATAGTTTACAAAGAAATGATTATTTTAAAAGGTAATTATTAATAAATTGTTACTGAAATATTATATATGGACTATAAATGGTTTTATATGTATTTTAATAACTCTGGTATAAAATTATCACAAATTTATCATTATTATATTGTATTTTGACATTCATTTGAATCAATTCTAACATGAGGTGAGCGATTTATGTTACCATCTCATTTTTTATCATAATCATTTATTAGTAAGATCCAAGTGACAAACTTTCATGATCTAACTCTCAATAATTCCATGTTTTTTATTATAATATTTTTATTTATTAATAATACATGTTTTACTTTCATTTTCCTTATTTTATGTACTCAAGAAAAAAAATAACATTTTTAAGTAAAACCAAATTTGTTTCATTATACGGTCGAACATCATTTTTCTTCCACTTCCATTTTTTCTATAATGGGTTTCAGGAATGTTTTCACTATTATAATTCTATTTTATTATGTCATTTTCACCTATGTTTTTGTCTCTAAATATTTTTAATTGGTATTTTCCTGTCATATTCTAACTGAGGTACATTGACTTTTTACCAAAAATGTAAAAGGAATCTTTTGTTTAACGTACATGACATGAACAAATTATCCAGTCATCTTGAATTAAAAATTAAATAAAGATTCATTTAAAATTTTTTTGTCTTAAATTCACTAAATTATTTCCAAGGAATTGATATTTGTTTATTTTTAATAGGTTATTTTAAAATGAAAAAGATTGTTTTTCTAAAGTATCATTTTTGGGATATTTTTTTAAAAAATTAATCTATGATTATATCCTATGAGGTTACCTATGATTTACTAAGTATATTATCCAATGATTCCATATTTATTCTTTCTCATTGTGGTTTATGATAATACTATGAATATTAATTATCAATGAAAACAATTTTATCTTCTATGGTTTATGATGTGATAAATGTTTTTATGATCATATGGAATACATATGAATGCATTTATGTTTATGTGATAGGTGGTCCTAGAATTATATATAACTCCAATGAATTTTGGGAATAAAATTTTCATCTATGGAAAAAGGGTGTATAGGTCATTATCCAAAGCCCAAAAGATAGTACCAATTATATTATCCAAATCCACAAAAATAGGTTACATGGGAGGTTTTCCAAAACATGAACCAGGTAAATTACTGGCTAACCCAAGCATAAGATGTTATGAATGTCTTGGTGGGTAACCCTGAAATAATATTTCTATTATTATGGTTATTACACAATTTATTTCACTATTTTATAACATGATATTATTACTTTGTTATGTTCTCATGTATATGTTCTTTTATAAATTAACGATTCATGTCTTACAAATATTCATGCTTTACACCATGACTCAAAATTATGATATACAATATGTGGGGTGTGGTTTTCAAATGATAAACATGTGTTATCATACCATTATTCTGATTTTATACTTAATTTTTATGCTTATATTAATTTCTAATGCCCTAAATCATGTTGACCTTTGGAACCAACAAAAGAGGGAACACTATTTAGTTGAGTCCTTTATGAGGTAACATTCAAATATTAATGTGCGTCAACTGATGAACTAGTTATTGATAAATAGATTAATACCATTTAAAATAAATTTTCTACTGTCTGGTCTTTAGATAATGTAAAATTAATTTTGTATGTCTATCATTGGTAAGGAGAAGCCAATCAATAGCAGATTGTCTTCATGATCCCGAGGAAATGGCATGAAATTGACTCAATAAGGTGTTATGAGTTTTGAAGTCTATTTTTTAATAATTAATTTCATTATATTATTCATATGAAAATGGAGAAGGAAATACATGAGGTAAAACATAAATCCAATGAATACATTACTACATATATGAAATATTTTGCATGACTCAGTAGTTACAGTTATAGCATTATCATTGAACTAGAATGTAAGGTTGAAGGATTATTCAATTGCATAAAATCCAGTCTATTAAGGGAGTTTTCTATAAGGTACTTTAGTAGTTGCTAATAAATAATTTAATGTTTTACCAAATTATAAAGGGATATTGGAGTTACCCATTAATTTCTTTGTTTTGATATGAAAATAAATATTTAATTCTATGCAAATTTTAATATTTAAAATAATGTAAAAAAGAAGATAATCCTTCAATTACGCTCAATGAGTGGAAGGATATAGTATAGAAACTTTATTAATAGGATTAGTAAAAATTTTATGTTTTTAAAGGAAGGTGATCTGGAATTTAAATTCCAATGTTATTGGATGATGTTACAAAATTAATGAGGAAAATCATCATAGAATAAAACACCCACATTTAAATGTTTCAAATGAAAGGAGTATGGGAATTATGCTATCCAATGCTCAAATACAATGTTAAATGATGATGATCGATGCTATAAACCTATTATTCCCAGATTAAAATGGATATTTCATTAAATCACTATTACTTATGTTGTATATTATAATAATGTGGTGAGAGGTACACTTACCATCTACCATAGAACTGATAATGCTTTATTTGATTTATGATCTACCCACTCATTTATATCGGAACAATTTTCAAAGGGTATCACAATCCCGCCTAAATTATTATATATTGAATTTTTTTATTGAAATAACCTAATGGTATTTCGATCAAATCTCAATTTTATGATTATTTGTTTAGTGATATTTGTGGTAATTTACTTTATAAAATTCTTTTTATTCTCCCTATATTTGAATTTGAATTTATCTTAGGCATGAATAGGATTTCTTTGGATAAATACCATATTAAATATGAAGTATGTGAAGTCATTTTATATATTGAAAAAACAACAATGAGAATCTATCAGTTTCATGATAAATATGAACTTCTAATGGAAATCATAACATTTATATGGGTCTTGATTTGAATTCCAAACGGGTGGTTATCACATATAGTTAGAGATAAACTCATCAATAAAGATATTTGTATTGTATGGTAGTTTATTAATATATTTCTAAAATATTTTGCAATTATTCCAATAAATCCTAATGTGTATTTTTAATATAACTCATACATAGTTGAACACCTATTTTAAAGACATCATATAAAATGTCCATGCTAGAGTTTTTGGAATTACAGAAGAAACTCTATGGGAATTTTGATAAAGGATTAAATCATCCATGTGTGTACATTGCAGTGTGCCAATTATTTTTTTAAGAGTAAATATGGATATACATAATGCTATATTGATTATTTGTAACATAACAATATCACAATAATTTACTCTTTTCCTCTACACAATTTTAATGACATATTTTATCAACATCATGGAGATCAAAACATTCCCAAGATTTATAATCATTCTGGATATAATTAGTTAATGGTAAAGAATAAATATGTACTTTAGACAACATTTCATATATGTTATTGTAACTATGAATTTTTAGTGATTCTATTTGGTTATACTAATTCCCCCACTATCTTTTAGGATTTAATGAATAGTTTATTTATAGATTATCTTGATCATTTTTTGGTAGTAATTATAGAATACATTATTATAGATTCAAAGTTCTAGGAATAATTAGTATAATACTTGAGGATTTTATTTAAGACCCAATTTTAGGAAAAGTTGCATAAATTTTTTAAAAACTATGTATTCTTTCTAACAAAATATTAATTTATGGGTCATATAATCTCAATAAAAGGTATATCAGTTGATCCATAAAACATTGAATTCATTTTACATTATATCATACCAAACAATATGAAAGAGATCCATAGTTATCATGGTTTATAAGGAAATTTTTGAAACATTGTGGATAATTTTTCCTGGGATGAATAAATGTGAATAAAATTTTAAGAAACAAAAGATAAGGTTAGTCAGTATAGTTGTTCTAACCTAATCCTACAGTGGGGAGAGGTTTTTGATCTATTGTGATACATTAAAGAGGGGATGAGGATGTGTCCTTAAGAATTATGATATAGTGAAACCTTATGTGTAATCATCATGAACCTAGTAGTCCAGAGCTATTGGTTACATTATTAAATTGGTACTAAGTACATGTAATCGAATCCCAATGGACCATATAATTTAATAATCCCGGTAAACTATATACATACATGAATAACTTATCACATTTTAAACCATAAAATACAACATATATTATTATTTGGAATGATCTTCATTCCCCCTAGAATATCCCTTCATTCATAAAACATTATGTATCATCATAGTGGAAGGAAACAAAAAAAGGGTTGAGTTGAGAGCTTAATTGGGGAATGAAATAATTAGACGATAAATAAGAAATTAATAATATATAATAAATAAATGATGATAAAATAATTCCATATAAATAATAACATGAGCATTAAACATATCCATGAATATGAAAAATATTTAAATAAACTCATGGATATCAATAAATAAATCCATAATGATGGAATAAATTTTTTTAACATCTCAAAATACTATCAAGGCCTTCTGTAAAGACATAAAAATATTTTCAAGGATTTATGCCATGAAATATATAAAAAAGGGTAAGGTCTAACCCAAGAACCCAAAAATATTTTGTCTTATGAGACATACCAATTAATAAAGGGATTATTTTATTCTATTACTCACTTATCATGAAATTAGTCTAATTATTTCATTATATTAAAAAACAATACAACTTAATCAATGTTCCATGATATTAAATAACCTTTAATATTAGAATAACAATCATAAAAAGTATCTATAATTTCCCTAATAAAACTGACCATAAACCTTCCAAATAAATATGGTGTATTGTATCATTATATTATATTATCAATATAAAATTCAACAAAGGATGTTATTATCAATGAAAATATTTTTAAAACATCATTAATAAATATCTTTAATAAAATATACTTTTTTACTTTGGAAACTAGTTCATTAAATTCTAATGTATTTCAAACATATTTTGAAAAAAACAATATTTTAATATAAGCTTTTAAAAATTTAAATGTAGAATTAAAACAATGAGTGTTCATGATGTTATAAAATTCTATTCATGTTATATAATTCAATAAATAATTCATTTCCCACTTTTATAAAATTTTAAAAAATTACCTCATTTGGAATATGACATGAAGATTCATTTAAAAACATTTTATATAAAGTAAAAAAATAGGTAAAATGGTATTCAATAAATAATTTAATAATTTTAAAACACTATTTTATACACATCATGGAAAATGTGAACATGGAGGAGAAATATTCTCATCCAAGTAGTAAAACAAGGTCGATTTTTTTATAAATTCATTATTTTAGTATATCATGTACATAAAGAAAGGTAAATCAAAGAAATTTTTTTAATTTCTAGTAATAAATATAGATGAATTAAAAACGTTGTATTCAATATAGAAATATAAAATAATTCCCCCAATAGAGATTTATAAAAAAACTATCTCGAATAATGATGAGATTGTAAAATAGACCCTTAACATAGGATCAACTTCATTATTATGTTTCTAAACATCATTTATAAAAAAAATATATTTTTATAATTAATTTATTAATGAACCAAAGTCATATATATCATTCCATATATGATTTACCTATAATCCTTTATCATTATTTTGTTAACATTTATTTCTAACAATCACTATTCTAGGTAACAAATGTCCATTTTTCATGTGTGTTTGGGTTTGGTAGTTTTAATAATTTTAAATTAATTATCGTTTCATAATATATAAAATATTAAACATGATATAAATATAATATATATTCATATATTTTTATTTACACTGATAAATAAAATATAGAGATAAAAATATCCATTACACAATTTATAGAGAAAGTAAGTCGCACGTACACATGAATATTAACTTTTCAAATATTTATAGGTGGAAAATGATAAAGTTAAATAATAATTTTCTTTTAAAACCCCATTATTATAATATATAAATCATATATAATTATTTAATTTCTCCTTATTACCATCTATTGAAAAAAATAAAAAATAGATCACATTGGTTCATAGACGTGCTAGTCCACAGGTACACATGATAGAAATTATCATTGTAGAATGGATTGGAAGGTATAAAGGTTGATTTGATTTTATAATTATATAAGTACAACTATTTCATAAATATTATATATAAAAATTTAACCCATCATAACACCCATATATAAAATTGTGAATGAAATGAGTTGTATCGCTATATTGATATAGTAAGTCGTTTGTAAGCATGAGAGATACTTTCATTATATAGTTTTTGTCAAAGAGTATTGATAATTGTATTTTGATAATAATAGTATTATTAATTCAGTATAATTATGAATTTTTTTTAATTTTTTCTGGAAAATAACATATATTTAGAGGATTTAAAAAAATATAAAAATTGAAATAGGTCTCATAAGATAATTACATCTTCTTCAGAAGTCCTCCTTTTGATCCATTATTAGTTATACTAGGGTTGATATTTTTAGGATAAAATAACATATATGACATGGATAACTATTTTCATAACAGAAATGTCTAGGAATTGGTCAATATATTTCTATCAATGTGGTGTAATAAAGAGACACAAGTGGTGTTCTTTTATGAGGGAGGGAAAGAACACACTTGGAATTATTAACAAGATCAAAATATAACTATGAAATCCTCATGAAAAATTCTTATAATTGGATATAAATTCTAATATATTATATTATATGGTTTATATATCATCAAAAAATAATATTTTGATAGGTTTAAGTTGTATTCTAGACCTAGACTTTTGGTTTAACCCCTTAGTTAACCCATATATCCATAACTACGGTTATTTATTTTCCAATCTTAAGGGGTTATAATTATAGTTATAAGGTGAAAATGAAACTAAAATGGAAAATGGTGAATTTATTAACCATATATAATCTCCCTTTTCTAATTTAAATACTTTAATTATTTGTAAATAATTTTAAAAAATATTATTTTCATAAAATATTATTGTTTTAATTTTTACACATTTCATTTAATTTGATGTCAAATAAAAAAAATAAAATTATATAATTTGAATATAAACCAATTAAATATCAATAATCTGATATATTTATCAACAAAATTCATGGATCAAAATAACTCACCAAACTTGTGTTACTTTTAATATTTTCAATATCTTTTATTTTATTTTTTCCTTAATTGAAAAAATAGTTTTTCATCATTATGTATGAATTTAAGGTAATCATATAATACCTAAAATAGAAATAAAACTGTATTGTGGGAAAAACATTTTAAAAAATTATAATCTATATTCATTCACTGCTTACTTTTTTCTCTATATGATCATATAAAATATATTTTAAAATAAGATAGTATAATTTTATTTTATTTTTTTCATTAAATAATTGATAGGATATTTTCGTGTAAAAGTGAACCTTAAATAATTAAATTTAGATCCTAAGTATATTAGTTTTTAATTAAATTAATAAAATTTGAATTTATATAAAAATTGGTGACTTTAACAGTTATTTGTTACCTAGATTAATCAAATTTACCCTTTAGTGAAGAAATTAATTATTCTAAAATCACTATTCATAATGGATAAAATTAAACGTGTCCTTTTAAAAAAAATTAAAACTCATGATAGAAAATATTAAATATATTTTATCAGATTCAATACCTATAAGTGGAAGTAATTAATTTTATAATATGTGCAGAAATGGGATGAAACCTACTTTTTTGAATAATATATTATTTAAGAATAAAACTGAATTTATTCCTATCTTCATATAAAAAAACATAAGATGAAGGTTAAAATAAGTGACTAGTTTATTAATCTATAAAATTCACTCACCAATAGTGATTAATTTATTTTATTAATGTAAAAACACATTTCACATATTAATACTATTTTTGGAAAAATAAACCTTTTACGTTCAATAGATTTTTTATTTTAAATTTCTAATCCATTGATTATAAATGATTAAATATTTCTTAGAATATTTTATCATATTCATAACCACAAATTTAGAGTACTTACAATCCTTAACCTAGTTCTCTCATAAATAACTGAACCAAGTTAGCCACAAGGCCTCAAGAATGCCTCCTTGTATGATAGAGGCTCCCGATTTGAAGTGAGGATCTAGGGTGTGTCCAAGGGGAGACTATATCCTCATGTAAAAGTAGAGTATAATGATAAAAGATATATAAAAAAGTGGAAGTAAAATAATAATTTCAAGAAGTAGAACGAAAACATCCAAAAATAATAAAGTGATAAAAATGAACAATATCAATGTTATATACAAAATGGAGATAATGTCATGATACTATACGATAAATGAAAGTTATAAAAAACTAATATATGCTCTACATACACAAAAATAATGTCCAAGCATGTTAAAATCCTATAGTATTCCAAGAATATGATCGATCCTCAAATTTCATACTCCTTAATAACATATGAATCAAACAACCGAATTTGGGACCTTTCCCTTGTCCTGACATGCTACCCCAATGTCTGTACGAGTACCAATCGGTGGACCAAACAATGTGTCAGTTAACCCCAATAGTCCACCCCCAATGGTGTCTATAAAAATTCATATCATTGAGTATAAATATAGTAGTTTTTGGTAAAATTATAAATATTTGAATAAGAAAATGAAAATATAACCATAATGGGCTCGAGTTCCACATGGGATGTCTAGGTGACCTTACATGCTTTAGCCTAACCTACATGTCTCTGATTAGATAACCTATAAAAATTCAAGGCCCATGAATATGATAAGAGTAATCATGTAATAGTAATAGTTATGAAGGTCCCAGCGTAAAATTTAGGAATATTTTTCATTAGTGGTTTGGTCTAACTCACAGTAATAACCATGATAACTAGCCAACGGGTTTAGGTGTAATCTGAGGGGGTACACCATTTGAATTCTTGAAGAAAAATTTATCATTTTATTAATTGTATTAATTCAATATTAAATCTTGGTCAAAGAATTATTGGGGCTCAATGTGATGATACAAGGAGTCATGTGTCATAATACATTAACTTAAATCCAAGGATAAAATCCTTGTCATTCTCTTAACTAGATATAAAGTGAATATATCATTGATATTAGGCTGATACATTTATATAATAATAATAATAATATTTATTTCCAAGGTGGGTGTACTAAATATAAACTGTCTTAATGAATCAGGGAGTTGTCTCCTAAGTGATCAAGTCATTCCCTCAATAATCCAATGTTGGCTCATGTTTTTCCACTCTGTTTATAGGGGAAATCAAAAAATAATTTGGCAGTATATATAAATTATCACACGACATGTCATAATTCATTCCGCTTTACTATTCCATTTTATGTGACCATTTCATTTTCTTTTGTGAATAAACAAATCTCCAATGGGTTTTCATACATTTTAATAATCATTAACATAACTAATAAGGGGCCAAGTGATTGTTACTTTTCAAACAATATCATAATTATAAATTTATTATAACGTTATGAAATTACATTTCTAAAATAAAATCCAACTTGTGTATTGGGTGTCAAAGAAAAATCTATATAAGGAATCATACAAAGGGGTGTTCCTTGTTGAGATCCCAACCCCTGTCAAAGTCAATAGGTATCATACAATGTATTGGGTCATAGTTCCAGATTAAAATTAATAGATTTAAAAGTTAAAAGGAAACACACAAAGATTACAGTGCACAAAATGATGAAAACATTTATAAATGTGTTATATATTGAAGGAGAAATAATAAGACACCTAACATATGGGAGTATAAGAACACTAATCAAGTATCAACCTTATTTCTGAGATGGAAATATAAAAATAAAAAAAATTAACAAAATCCCTTGAAATATGGAACATTATCTTGTGTAGAAATAGGTCCTAATATAGTGTGATAGAATAAGAATGTAAGGTAGAATATTTAATCACTTTTCATTGGATAGAAAATGTGATAGACAACAGTCTGGTTGGAGTCTAGATGAGGGAGCGTATTCAAAGCCTATTGAAGAGGGGGAGGAGAGATCGTCATGCATAGGTGACTGTTGGGGAATAAAAAATAAAGAGGATATTTAGTTTTAATAAGGATGGATGGAAATAATGAAATTTTACCCTTAATTAATGGGTCACAGGGTTTGGATTCATGGGTTTTGCAAACCATGTGCCAACCATGTAGCACCACTACCAAACTGACACAAAGTGGTGTGCTTGGTGCATGAATTAACTAAATAGTGTACAACATAGGTGCCCCTATATATTTTTCTATAGTACCCCTCATGACCATGTGGAATCCTATGAAAATTTTAAAAAACCATGAACATACTATTACTAGTCCACACGGTCACTACTGGCCCTGTTCGAACCATTCACCTCATGGTATTTTCCTAAATACCAGAGATCTGGGCACAGAACAAGCCTCAAACACTCACAAAACCATCATTAATCATATATGAAAAATAATAAGGCTAAAAAGGTTGATTATAACTAAAACATAAAGGTTCCATAAATCATAAAAGTTATATTACATTACAACCTCCATTCTATAAGAAAAATCATCCCAGAGTTTCACTAAGGGAGGTTGATCATCTTCTATGAAAAGGTCCATCCACTGAGTATGTTCATCGTCTTCTCTATCCCAGCTCTCCTCTTATATGTGGTCCTATTTCAATTAATCCAAAAATAGATCAAGATAAATTCATCAGGGAGACTTCATGATTTTATAAATAAAAATAACAATGTACTCCTCAGATGAAACATTGACATAAAAATCAAAATCTTGAGTGTTAAAAAAATGTGACAGGACAGAATGATAATGTTGAAGGTGAGACATGTTGAAGATATCATTAATGGTTTGTTAACTATGAGGTAACTACAATTGGTAGGATAATATCCTTAGTACCTTAAAGTATCAATGTTCATAACATAATAAAATGACAACCTATCTTGTTTTCAATATTTCTATGTCACGGACTAGGTCGAACTCATAAGAATACATGATCCCAAAAATTGAACAAACTAGTCCATCAATAGTGGTTGGAAGGAGACTTTTATCAAGACTGAGATGTAGCTATTCACATTCTAGTAATAATTAAAAACTAAAAATCATCCTGAATTTTATTATTTAGAAGTAGAAAAACCTCTCTAAACTCTACCAAACAAATAGGTGATCATTTTGACCCATCGTATATGTCCTCATAATGATCCATATGGATAGTTTATAAAAAGTTCTTAGTATAGGATAACTCAACCAGAGGGATGAGTTTCTCTGAAGAACCTCAAAAATCAAGGGCAAATGCCCAAAACGTATCATACAACACATTTATTGTATTCTCATGTCACCCATATTTATGGGATTCATAGGTTGTACTCTAATGTACCCTTCAACCCAGATCCTTCTAAAACCATTGACTAATCCATAATGTAAATTGAGAATCATTCTTTAATACTAACATCCCCAGATAATTGGGATGTTTGATAAACTCATGAACATAAATTCTATGAATTTCATCATCTAAAATGTCTCCCTAATGGATTAAAATTACCCTCATTATTATTTTAATGATCATCCTTCCATCATCAGTTCCTTTAAGAGATCACAATCATCTAGCCACCAAATCCATGATGATGTCATCCCATTTCAACATTATAATGGGAAATGATTGTAAAATACATATTGGTCAATGGTGTCCCTCCTTCACCTGATTAAATGTGGAAGGCCTAGTTAGAATGAAATCAATAATTTTTTCATCATTAGCCACTAATATTAGAATCATGTTTCATGGTACATCTTTGTAAGGTGGGGATGTAAGTCCTAGAAGAGTTATGAGACACTCATTTCACATCATCTTGAATGTCTTCAAGAACCCAAAAACAACCATCAATGCATAATATATCATTCTCATCCATGGTACATCATGGTGGTTGATCCCAACTAGAAAAACTCTCCCTTAGAACTAAGACCTTAGGGTCTAAATGGTGTTTCATCCTCACTATCCCTAAGTGTATAAGTCACATCCATGTCTGTAAGAATATACCGCCTATGAATCCACTAAAATTCAAATATATATCAGATAAAATATCCATTACTATAAATTATCATAAATTCCTTTTTCAATGCTTTCATTAAAAAATTTCAAATTAAAGAATGAGACATTATATTCTCTTTCCTAGGTTTATACATAATCTCAAAGTCAATGGATTAAATGTATTCCACACATTTACCCAATTTATGATTCATATAATAATGATTAAATATGTATTTGAGGACATTGTGATCCATAAACATAATGAATCATTATCTTACCAGATAATTCTGCCAACTTTATAAGGAATGAGCCACATCTTCGAGATCAAGTTCGATCATTGGTTAATTTTACTCATGATATATCAACTGATAATATCTTTATTCTCTAAAACAATTATCATGCATTAAAACTACTCCCAACCTAATAATTTTTTCATCAATGTAAACCATATAACATCTTCCAATAGCATGTATAATCTGAATCAATTCTGAAAAAATCTGTCCTCTAAACTATTAAAAGGATACTTCACAAGCATCTGACCAAATAAATTTCCCACCGTTCATTGTTAAGATTGTAAGATGTGTTTCAAAGAATGATAAAACTTGAACAGAAAACCTGTAATATTTCCCTATACCTAAGAAAATATGTATATAAAAAAGTTATTTGGATACTCATAGGAAACTATAGCTCTCACATTCTCTAGGTCAATAGATATTCATTCCCCCAAGATAATGTTCCCCAGGAAGATCCCCTTGATGATCCAATTGTATAATTTGGTGATCTTATAAAATTTATGGTCCTATCTCATTGTACGGAAAACAATATTAATATGTTGGTAACATTCGTGTTGAGTGTGTGAGTACACAAAAGTGCTAACCATGAAGACTACTACATAAGAATCTAGATATGGGTGGAAAACCTGATTAATCAGAACCATAAAAATTGTAGGTTTTTTCATCAAATCAGATGGATTAACTAGATTCCAATAAAGACATTATCTACTTCACAATAATATATATGGTGTGTATGAATTTGTTACTCACACCCTATGATTGTCTATCCTCATATTGATTTTAAAGAAGGTAATCTTGACTTAGATATTATTGAATATATCATATATAATAGTTATTTGATACAAGTTCTTTACGTTTATTTGATTCAATTGATGGTAATTTAGGGAAATAATGAGTGTATTTTTTGACATCATGGTGAAAGGAATAGGTGAAACCCATGGATAATTATTGGTTTGTTTAAAACCCTCAAACTACAAGACATATTTCTCCCTCTCGTGATCCTATAACTCAGTAGTATCTATCAATTTAGGAGTAATAGATAATGGTGGTTCCCATGAAACAATAATGATAGGAAACTAATCCTATCTTAAAGGAGGTAGTCTGGAAAATTAATTAGGTAAGATGTCCCAGAATAGAACAACTACTAGAGCGAAATCAGACTTTGGCATTCCATAATCATCTATATAAGGTCTAGTAATATTTGATATCACTATTAATATCCCACGATACTTAGGTCCTTATCACTATTCTGGGAAATCCCATTCTCCCTTTTAAACATATATACGACACTCGATGATGATTATTAACACCCTATGATGATTGAAGATAATATGAGAAACATTGGGAACCAAACAGTCCATCTTGAGAAAGATATAATATCATTTCATCTTGAGGATAAAGATGTTCCACAAGAAACTCTTACCACAAAATACTTAGGGGATACTCTATACATTAGTTTACACTTTTGAATTACACTAATAATAGAGTATCCAATATTGTTACCCAAAAGAATTAAAAAAACATTAATCCCAAGGATTTCAATTATAGGCATAGAGATAAAAGAGCATGAAGTTATCATTTGAAAAATAAAATATAGTGAAGTTGATCCTACCAAAATCATAACTCATAATATAGATGCATCAACACCCTTATCATATAAGATATCCTACTCCATGTATACATATCATGATCTATAGACTTTAGCGGCAAATTGATTACCCAGAGTGGGTCTACTAATCTAGATTTTAATTTTGTGATTCTGGAATCCTGGATCATGTCCTCCTTCTCAGCCTATATAATTGGTGGAAATCCAACACCCCACATGAAGTGGTGTGAATAATCCTTATCTGGATGGTGGAGCTAGTATAGATCCTCTTGGACTAGAAATAAATGGAATGGATCTGTAGAATCTATGAGGATAACCAGTTTTTTCAATAGAACAATAATGCACTCAGGCCCAATCATATTGAGGCTTTACGTGACCCTTTTTTCATGCATATGGAAAAAAACAGAACAACCAATGTGAATACCTTAGCTACCACTGCACTATTCAGAACCCTCCAGATGACTCTTCCATCTACTGGATGAAATACCTAACCTTGGTACTAAACAACCATACCATTTACCCTCATCTTCCATTTAGATATACTAGATAATTAGGTCATGGTTCTCTATCTATGAAATAGTTTTCATTCAAGAAATATTTAACTGAGATGGAATGGAATACATGATCCCATCCTCAAAACATATCGCTTCGGATAACACATCACTATAAAAATTAGGCACCAAGAACTGAAACAATGTGAAACTAGAACAATAGTGTATAATAGATATAGTTCCTTTCTCAAGGTTCATCATTTTTTTCACTCGATCAGCTCCAAGTGTCTTGGGAAATAAGAAATAAAAAAATAGAGAATTTGAAATATCCCCAAACCGTCATTAATATTGATCAACTTGATTTAGCACATCCCACCAACACAAGGAACATCCATGTATTATAAAAGTTTTGGAATTGAAACTTCATTATAGAGGTGTCTCCATGTTCTCAATAATGGAATATATGTCCTCTATCAAAGATTCAGCAGCCTAAGGGCTACCCTCCCCAGATAATGTAAGTGGGTGCTACTATGAGAATACCATCATCAATAGTAAAATAGTTTGTGTTGGTCATGGAGTTCCCTATATAGAATGCACTCAACAACGAATCCCTTATTAAGAATGAGAATAATTTCCTAGTATAGGTATAACTGGCGATTTCTTAGGATGTTCTACTGGTATTTTAGGTCTAACGACCCTAAGAGAATTGTCATCACCACCATCATAGCATTCAACCCAAAGATTAAATGGAGGAATATATCTATATTTCCAAACATATACATTAGAATATGTATATTGGAATAAATGTTTACTTATGATAATAAAATAATCATAAGGTCTCACAAACCATGAAATAATAGCCCAACTATATCAGTCAAATGTCTTGGTATTGAAAGTTATCTTATTTTTAATTAATGGGGTATCATTTTATGGAGTTTAAATTACAATTTAGAGAGGAAATCACCATTTAGTCTAAAATTAGATTCCCCATTGAATGGTAACCAATAATGTTTCCTAGATTTGAAATTAAAAAATAATTATAATTATATAACTGTCTAGTAAGATTAAGTACCATTCACAAGTTATAAAGACCCATGATTTATAAATTATAAATAATAGTACATTTAACTATAATTGTATCCTCAAATCTAGTAATTGAGTGTAATATATCACATGTGATTATTTTATTATCTGAATTACGATTCCTATTTTATAGAAATATTTTATTTATAAACTATAATTCCCATTAACATAATCGAAGTAATATAACATTTCATCCCACGAAACCAATGCCTCATGTCTCTAACATGAAATAAATAGTTTATTATGGTTTCACCCAAAAGCTATGTAGAAAAAAATCATTAATCTAGAAGAATACACCTTAATTAATCAAATTATTCTTATCCATTTAGTAGATGTTATCACATTTTCATTTATAACCATAATAGAACATAAAGAAACCACTATAAATTCAGGAAATGAAAGAAACTATATACACATATATGTCATGGAATATAAATGACATGTGAATCTCTAAATTCCTATAATGAAAAATGTAAAATTATTCTATTCCACTCTATGAGAAGGATGGACTTTCAAAAAATTATAATCCCACAAAAAAAGTGTCTCACTCAATGGTGAAATTAGTTTAACTATAATTTCCATAATCTAGATCATCGAGTCATGTTTTAGAAAATTTTAATTTTCTTCTGTATGTGGGTAAGCTACTCCAAGGCCAAGACTCAATAATAAATTATTAATCTTTCTAATATCCTACAAAACCATCCAAAATAGTAATAAATGGAATTTAAATCTCTAATACCATTTGGTGACATCTTGAACCTAGATCACTAATAAGTAATCGATCCATGTAGGCCACATGGCCTCAGTTGTGTCTCCTCATATCACAGAAGGTTTTTATTAGTAATTATGGTATGGGGTTTGTCCATGGTGAGACTATTTTTTTATGTAAATATATATTATAGTATTAAAATATAGATAAAAATTATAGGAATCGCCAATATTAATACGATGTAGCATAATTAAAACATACAAACCTACTTAATTTATGCATAAAATTAAATCCGTGTTATATTGAAAATGTGGATGATATCATGATACTATACCAAAACTGAATCATGAAAATTGAATTACACACAATAAAAAATACATATAAACACCAAAAGGATAAACTATAAAATTATCCGAAGCATATTCTTGGACCTCTTCTCACATACACAATCCTATGACAGTAATCAAATATCTAATGTTGGGCACTTTTCCCTGTACTAACCTGAAACCTTGATGTCTCTTAGGGTACCAATTAGCAGCCCAAACACGATATGAATAAAACTCCACATGCCACCACAAATGTTGTCTCTAACAAATAAACCCTCTGAGTATATATAAAACAGTGAGTATGTCAAATAATGATTAGTAGAATAAGAAACTAATATAATAACCATGTCGAGATCAAGTTCCTCATGGGAAGCCCTACCGACAATACCTAAATCCTCCTAATCAAAGGGTATCCAAATAATATACCTTTAAAAACTTTATGATCAAGAATATTTTAATTATAACCATGTATTACAAATAATGATGGAGGAACCAGGCTGAAACTCATGAATCCATGACCTTATATGGACAATATAGATCACATTAATAACCATGTTGCCTAGAAAAATGATTAGTGTATTATGAGGGGTTACACCAATGGAATTCCAATTGAAAAATTTCTCTAAATAGGTCCTTGGTGTACTTCCAAAGTAATTCATAGGCTTGGAAGAATAGGATTCCAAAGATATGATCCAAGGTGTCCTGTTTCCAAAGACATTATGGTAAATCCATGGAGATAATCCAAGGCACTCTAATTTTCTATAGAATGTGAGTGAATTATAAGTACTTTAATAATTCATTCATAGACTAAAATGAAAATTACAGAAGTCATATTGTGGGTATCTCGCTAAAAAATATGTCAATGAATCGAGGTAGATTCCAATGAGTGCTTAGGGTAGTCGCTCAAGAATCCAGGGTAAGATCATGTTTGACCACTCATTTAATAGATAAAAGGTCCATAATCCTATGGAACTATGTTTATAAAATCATAGTACATGTTTTAATCCATGATTCATTAAATTTTTATTAAAATTAAAAAAAATTGCATTTTTCAATGATAAATGATAAAAGGGTAATTCATACATTTCAATTATGTTGTACAAAAAAAGTAAGGGGCCAAGTGAAATGTGCATTCTATACTATATCAAGATTAATCATTTATTATTACACAAAAAATCCAGAACGTGTAATGGGTGTCAAAGGAACAGATATATAAATAATCACCCCAATGGTTGATCCTTAGTGAGGTTTAAACATCCAACGAGGTCAATGGGTAATATATGAGGGTCTATTTAATCGTTCTAATTTTTAAATTAATTGATTTAATAATTACAGCGAACAATATTCGGAATATGGTGTGCGGCATAGTGGGGGTATTTAGAAATGGGATATACTTTAAGGAAAAGGTATATACCACATAACAATGGTGTTAAAGGAACAATCATCCAATCATCAGACTTAGATCCAATATAGAATGAGTGAATCATAAGAAATATACAAATTTCCTAAAAATTGGGAATATTTTTTCTATATAAATAGAATCGACGATGGAAAGATAAACCAAGAAAGGAATGTATCATATTGGATCACATAACTTTTTCATACAAATGTGACAGATTGAGGTTCAATCGGAGTCCAGATAAGGGAGAGGCATCAAAGCCTAAGGAAGAATGAGACAAGTGCTCTTGAAGCATGGGAATCTATTGGATAATGGATAAAAAAATATGGATTTTAGTTTTAATAAGGAATGAGGGAAAATGGAAATTTTAACCCTCATTATTGGGTCACATGGTTTGACTAAACTATGTTTTAACCTTATCACTCAACAACCTTAGTGTAACTAAGGGTACGCTAAAGGTGCATGGTTTGTCCAAATTTTCTTCATCCTATGTACCCCTCTATAGTTTTTATAAAACCTCACATGGCCGTATGACCTCTTATTCATAGATAAATTAACAATAACCTCATGTTACTAGGTCACATGACAGAGACACATGGTTACTAATAACCATGAACTAATGATGCATTTCAGGGTATTTTACCCAAAATCTATGATCTGTGCTCTAAAAAGAAATAGATTCTCTTGAAGCCTTCAATAATCATTTAAGAACAATTATATTGTTAAAATGAAATAATCATACTATATATTAAAGGATACATACCTCATAAAAAATATGGGATATTATAATGGGCTGTATATAACAATATAATATGTCAATGTTTATTTAGACTCTCAGTTTAATGCATCAGAAGCTATAAAAAAAATTTGAAGAGATATTTTTCATGAAATATAAGGTTTCTACATTCTAATACCCTTAAAATAATTTTTCCTTAAACATTAAATCATTTTAATATATATAAAAGTGGATATATCTATTTCATCACATCCAAGAGTTCCTATAAATATTCTTGAACTTTATTATTCTTCAAGATAGCATTAAGCATGTGAGTAGTCTTGTTTAGTATAATTTTATCTATATGACCCAAAATTTGATCCAATTTTTACTCATAAAAATTATCATTATCTAATGGTATGACCTCTTAGTTAAATATATCAATAGTATCAGGTATTCACTTCCTTGTAAGAGATACATTGAGCACATTTTGAACATGAGAGATGTTTGATGGAAGTGACAAGTGATATGTTACCAACCCAACTTTATTAATAATTTGTAAAGGGCCAATATACTAAAGGATCATATTTTCCTTCTTTGAAAATCTCATAATCTTCTCCCATGGTGAAATTCATATAAAGACCTTCTCAGAAACATCAAATTCTAGATCATGATAACGATTATCGACATAACAATTCTTTTGACTCTAATCATCCATGATGTGTTACTAAATGAATTTATCTTTATCTATCATTTCCATAACTAGTTAAGTTCTCTATAGTTTTCTTTGTCTAACATAATCCCACTGTGTTGATGATATATACTTATTATCATAAAGGGCTTTATAAAGATCCATCTGAATTCTCAATTTCATGCTATCAATTTATGAAAACTCAACTAGAGGAAGCTTTTGATTCAAACCACCTTAGAAATATAGAAAATAAAATCTCAACATATTTTCTAGGGTTTTAGTGGTCCCATAGTAATGAACATATTACTGATGATTATATACTATAATGAATATAAATTCAGTGTCTAGGGATTCTTAAATACTTTACTAGATGTTCATTGAAAACCTCAAATCCAAATTAGATTCTATAGATTGTGTTACTCTAAGAAAAATTACCACCTTCTTAATGAATATTAATAGAAGTTGACCAATAGCTAACTATTCTCTTATAGTAATGATCTGTAATGACTTTTAAGGTGATAGGAAAAAAAATAACATTATGTCCATTAGATGTTTTTGGGAGTCCGAGGAAGAGATCTATGTTGATGTTTTCCAAATTGTATTTAGGTATGGGTTATGGCTATACAACCCCCTTATAAATTTATCTCTCAGACATAACATGCTAACATACTAGGCATCAAGATTCATACTCTTCAATATCTATCATTATGTTGTTCCACCTGAAATACTCTTTTGGATCTCAATACATCTTTTTTAATTCTAGGATAAATGGATAACAATAAACTATGATCCATATCCAACTAATCCTTCTAATATTTCATTTATAGAACAAATTTTAGGTTCCTAATACTTATCATTCCATCACAATAAAGGTTGAACTCATGAACAATTTTTCCCTTCTTCTATAATTCCACATCATCCATCTACCACTTCATAATCCTATTATGGTTCGATGGTTAAACATTCATATGATAAGAAAAATATATTCCCACTATCCTCATGATTTCAAGATAAATATTCTAAAAATACCTAAATATCATATCTATTTCAATTCACATCATATAAAAACCTGAATCATTTTTCTAACCCAGATCATCAACCACATTTTTGGCCTCCCTTGGGTAGTAATGTATTGATAAATCAAAATCATTGATTAACTCTAACAATCTTCTCTAGTTCATATTCAACTCATTCTATGTAAATATATAATTCAAGAGCTTATGATCAATATATATTTCATATATTTAACTATAAATATAATTCCTCCATATTTTCAACAATATATTTATTGGAACCAACTCCAAGTCATGATTTAGGTAAGTTAACTCTTGAAGATTCAATTGGTGTGAAACATAAGCTACCACAAAATCATTCAGCATGAGGTTATATCCTGGTCACATAATTAAAAAATAACTATAGATAAGAAAACCATCTCTATAATAGGGTAGTGTAAGAACTGACTTTACAACCAAACTTATCTTTAGTTATTTGAAACTCTCTTTAAATTTACCTTTAAATAACTACTTCACCCCTCCCAATTCAACTTGGTGAGAGGATAAGATAGTCATGATAAATCTCTCAAAATGAATCCTTAATATGCATATAACATTGGAAAATATTGTATTTTGGATAGTCTAGTTGTTCTAAGGAATTATTCGATAGAATCCATCATTGAAGGATCCAATTATATACCATTAATTAATATTATATGACCTATTAATTAAGCATTCTAAATACAAAATTCACACTTTGTAAGTTTTTTATAAACATTTTCATTCCAAAGGATATTTTTTACAGTTCTTAAATATTATTTATGTTCATCCATTCTCTTTGATTATATAAGAATATCATATATAAATACAAGGAAAAACTAATAAATTTAATTTCAAAAGACTATACTCATTAATTAAATGAATATAATAAGATCATTCTTATGTCTAAATGAAATTATTGTGAATTCATAATTCCAATACCCAGAATAGAATGATGTATTTGGAATATCATCGTTGTTGATTATAATTTGATGATATCCCGATAAAATATCAATCTTATAAACATATTAATCTCTTAAAAATGATCAAATATATAATCAATATATGGTAGAAGACACTTATTCTTATTTTTATTTTTTTAATCTCATAAAAACCAATTTAAAGATGCATTGACCCTTCTTTATTATTAACCAAAATAACTAGTGCACCCTATATAGAATCACTTGGCTCAATGAACCCCATATCAATATTTTTCTTTAGTTTGTTTCTTAATTATTATGACTTAATCAAGGATATTTTATATTGAGTCCTTGAATTTGGGGTATCACAATTTATGAGTTCTTTGAAAACTCTACTACATGATTCGTGGTAAAAATAGAAAATTCCACTGGAAAGACGTTATTATATTCTAAAATAAAAAAACTCAATTATGAGTTTCTACCCAACCATTTGAGATAAATATCCCTCATGAATTGGTAGAAAAACCCATACGATGGATGAAATTTCCATTGTTTTTTCTGGTTCATCTGCACACTAATAGATGATTTATTGTTGTTTTGGAATAATAAAAGTAACATACCTTCCTTCATAGATGATATTGTATTTTTATGGGGAGAGAAAATATATACCAAAAAATATGTCAAATACAACTAGAAGAAGAATAATAACATTCCATTGATCAATCGTCTAAAAAATTTCATTCATAAATGATCTATATATTTGCGATGAGTTCATCCTTCTATTAGAGATTTCCACCCCCAAATAAATATGAAATAATTGATTTGGGGATATTACACCCTTAAGAAATTATTCAAATATAAAAGAGTGGGTAGAACCAATATCAAGAAATATATTTTCAATTATGCAGTGGATGAGAAGTGTACTTTCTATCATGTCACTACTAACATTCATGTCGGCAATAGTAATCTCATAAAATTGACCTTATCCCCTTACGTTCTTTTATATTATGTTCCCTAGATGATTCGTTCATTGGTTGTAATAGATCCACTTCTCCTTATAGTTAATGTACTATACATTTATGTCTTCTCCCTTTCCATTTCATTAATGATCATGATGGAATTTTTCTCTACTATTGAAACAAAATCCATTTCCTTTTATACATGTACCAATGTGTTTCCATCCACAATAGTCACATGTTGAAAAATTATTATTTCTATTTTTCCCATTATCAATTCTTATCAATATCATTCTCTACTTCTATTACTTTCCATCAAATCCATAAGAGAAAAAAAATTATTTCTCTATCTTGATAGCACATGATATTGTATCCTCATAAGATTAGAATGTTTGGTAAACCAGTTCCCATTTATGTATTAAATTTAACCAATCAATGAAATGCATAGTATTTCTGTTTTTATTACAAATATTTTCCATATCTTACCTTAAAAACATTGTAATGTAAGATTCATACATAAAAACCTTTTTCTCTTCCTCTTGACTTATTTTCAAAAATTTCATCTCTATATAATCCCTTTGTTCATGGAATTAATATTTTTCCAATAAAATAATCTTAAAATCCTTCCCTTACATGCTCTTTATTTTTTTCTCATACATAGTGTTTTGAATAAATAACCATTATTTATCTTTATCCCAAGAGAGTTGATATAAATTCATGAAAAAATTATACCTTTCATTAATTCCCAAAGTTATAAAATATCTTATCTAAGGAAGTTACCCATTTCTCAAATATATATTTATTTGTTGTACCACTAAATTATTGAGTTTGTTGACGCATAAAGTGGGATGACGTTGTTAAAATACATTTTTGATCAACTAGTTTCTCTATGTGGGAAAGGTTATTGGTCATCACTTGAGTCAGTTACCCCAATATAGTTATATTTTTTCAAATCTAGCTATATATATATCTTTATCGTCATTATATTTCCCAATAGGGAAATGCCTACATTGATCATGTGAACTGATACTGTAGAAATAACTTCCTCTAAAATTCATTTCTAGAAAAATTTATAATACTATATTTGATCATAACATTATGAATCATAATACACAATTTCAAAAATAGTTAAAAACAAAACATAAATTAAAAATTTATCTATATAAAATCTAAAAAATCATAATACTTGTTCCATTGAAAATATTCTCAAGGTCCTTCATTGGGTTAAGTTACTTAATCTATGTTTTCCAAAATCTATTTCTCAAGGTTTATACTAATATTTTTATAATACCAACTCTAAATACCCCAAACCTAGTAGCCCATATAAGTTGGTTACATTATTATATTGGTAATAAATAAAATAAATCGCATCTCAATAGACTGGCTAGTTTAGTAGTATTGGTAATCTATATACATACCTGAATACTACATTATATTTGAAAACATAAAATACAATATAGAATTTCCATTGGTATCAATTTTACTCCCTATATAATTTCGAGGAATATAACTCATAATAAATTTCTTGGTATCCTAGATAAAAAACATAAGAAATTCATGAGCTCAGATTCTTAGAGATAGAATTCATACCACTGATTCTAAATAAGTTGTAAATATTTTGGAAGGAATAAATGATGATCAAATAATGTCATATAAATAGCTTCACGAGTTGGAAACATATCCATGTACATAAAAACTATTCAAATAAACTCATTAAAATCAAAAACATTATTCCATAATGATGGAATTCAAAATTCCTGACATTTAAACAAGTCATTGAGACCTTGTGATAATCCATCTTAAAATACACTCAATGCCCCTAGAAAGGCATCTATATAAATGGTAAGGGTTTAGAAAATAACCCAATTTATTTTCTGTCATGATAACTACTGACTCCTCGACGTTATAGATATTTTTAGTGCCACCCATCACTTTATAATTCAATATCCTTCACCATATGAATAATCCAAACAACTTAATTAACATGCATTAAAAATCAATAATTATTTGTATTGATAGAACTAGAATACAAAATACGATTACATTACCTAGTCAAACTAATCAAAACCCATACTATGTAATATATGAAATGGAATCATTAGAGTATATTATCAAAATAATATTCAACATTGGATATTGTTATAGTTAAAAGTACATTAAAAATGTTGATGGAAAATTTCATTAATAAAATACTTATTTCACATTGAAAACAAATTATTTAAAGACTAATATATTTCAAAAATATTATGGTAAAAATTTTATGCGAAATTAACATTATAATCATTTAAATAAATCATCAAAAAATTATTGGTCATGATGGTAGAAAAATTTATTCATTTCATATAAGTTATGAATAACATCACTTTCACACTTTTATAAAAATGTAAAATAGTACCTCATTTGGAAAATGATAAGAAGATTACTTTTAAAATATTTTCTAAAAAGTATAAAAAATTCAAAATATATTTATTAAATAATTTTATAATATTATAAATCTCATTTTTTATACCTTATGAAAAATATGGAAATTAAAGAGAAATATTCCTGACCGAGTAGATAAATAAGGTATGTATTCAATGAAAATATGGTTTCAGTGTCTTGAGTACATAAAAAAGAAAAAATAAATGAAAAATTTAAATTTATAAATATAAATATATATATATATGATAAAAAAATATAGTGGTCTCAAGATAGAAATATCAAATAATTTCCCTAACAGAGTCTTAATCATAATCAATCCAAATATAATGATGAGATTGTGAAATGAACCCTTACCTCAGGATCAACATCCTTCATAGGTGGAAGATCTGATTGTATAATAAATATATATTTGTTATAAACCTCGACTAGAAACATAATCATATAAATCAGGGAATATATTATTTAAAATTAATCTTTTATCACCATTTTATTAATAATTATATATTAAAAACACTATTCTTCGTAAGAACTCCTTCATTTTTCAGGTATGTTTCGGTTTGGTAGTTTTGGTCCATTTACATTTATAATGGTTCCATAATATCCAAAATTTTATCAATGATGTAAATATAATATATATTTATTTTATATATAATTATTATAAAACATTAAATATATATTGTGAAAAATTAATTGCATTGTTCATAGAGATGGTATGTTCTTCATACTAATGACCTTTGCTTTTTTACTTTTTGAATGATTGAAAAACAAATAAAAATAATAACTAAATTTTCCTGAATTTTTTTAAATTATAAATCATATATATTAATTAAATATATCATTGTTAACATCTATATTAAAATAAATATAAACAGATCATGTCACATTGTAGAGGTTGTAGTCCTCATATATACACGAGAAACGTTATAATTTTTCCATGGATTGGAAGGTAAGAAGGTAGATATTTTATTATAATTATTTAATTATAGTTATGAATTAAATATCACAAATAGATATTAAACCTTTCATAATACCAATACATAAAAAATTGTGATGAAAATGAATTTAATTGCTACGTGGAGATGATAAGTTATATGTACACATTAGTGACTATCATATTAAATTTTTTGTAAAATGGGTTTATAATTGTGGTTTCATAATCAAAATAACATTTTATATATTTAGGTTAATAAATTATTTAGTGTTTATAAGATAAGAAATATTTATCGGTTGTAAAAATAGATAAATATTTAAATAGATCGTGAAAGATGATTACATCTTCTTCATGAGACCACAATTATATCCACTCTTATGGAATATATGGTTGGTATTATTAGGATAACATTGTCATGACCCGTCCTTGGGGCTCGTGCCGTCAATACTCCAAGCCCGCCTTCCATAGGCCAGGGGCTGGCGACTAGCACCAAGGCGTAAATCCCGATAAACAGGGAAGGCATTGCCTTTGTAATGTAAACAACCACCACAGAGTAAGCAAGCGGAAAGAGTAAACACTAAGTAAAAACTGTAACAAACTGTGCTGAAAGTAAAAGGGGCCGGAAATACAAGGCCAACTGTAAAGTACAACTGAAAGAGAAAACAACAACTGAAAAGTAAAACTGCCGCCTCGAGGCGTCCACTGGAAGTCCCTACTGAAGGGTGTGTACAGAAAGCCTCTACAGCTCCTCGGGTCCCGCCGTCTACTCCGAGTACGTTTGCCCAGTGGTCCACCTCTGGGTACCGTCCTGCTCCGAAGCCTCAACCGTGATCAGCGTTGTCCGTCGTCTGTAACCAACACAACTAAGTGCGGGCATAGCCCGTGCAGGGGTGACTATAAGCTACTCAGTAGGGACCCCGAGACCCCCGAAGGTCTCCCGAAATCCACAAAGGATAAACCAGAAAGAAAAGATACAATCACGAAGTAACAACCGACACTGCTTAGGTATATGCCCATACATATACCTAAGTCATCAATTCCCGTTCGGCTCCAACATCCGAGCCCAAGCACAACCCAGTCCACACAGGAAAGCAAAACGTATACTCACACAGAAAAGCAAAAACAGGTTTCAGCTCACACAGGTATACATCATCGAAAAGGAGAAAGAGATGATCAGATATAGTTACTGAATCATCTAAGCAGCGATCCACATAGGATACAAGACCAGCACAGCTAGGACCCACATAGGATACAAGACCAGCTGTCTTCATTGATTCATCTATACTGGGACCCACATAGGATACAAGACCAGTGCTGAATCATCTAAGCTGGGACCCACATAGGATACAAGACCAGCACAGGTAGGACCCACATAGGATACAAGACCAGCTGTCTTCATTGATTCATCTATACTGGGACCCACATAGGATACAAGACCAGTATTGAATCATCTAAGCTGGGACCCACATAGGATACAAGACCAGCACAGCTAGGACCCACATAGGATACAAGACCAGCTGTCTTCATTGATTCATCTATACTGGGACCCACATTGGATACAAGACCAGTATTGAATCATCTAAGATGGGTCCCACATAGGATACAAGACCAGCACAGCTAGGACCCACAAAGGATACAAGACCGGCTGTCTTCATTGATTCATCTATACTGGGACCCACATAGGATACAAGACCAGTATTGAATCATCTATGCTGGGACTCACATAGGATACAAGACTAGGACAGCTAGGACCCACATAGGATACAAGACCAGCTGTCTTCATTGATTCATCTATACTGGGACCCACATAAGATACAAGACCAATATTGAATCATCTATGATGGGACCCACATAGGATTCAAGACCAGCACAGCTAGGACCCACATAGGATCGGACCCACACAGGATCTGTAGCACTGACCCCCGTAGGATCGCTGTGTGCTGTAGTCGTCACCGTCGAATCCACTAAGGATCTATGCACAGTCGTCGTCGAAGTCGCATTCGCAGCTAGCACTAGGGTTCCCTCACACAGCAAGCTCATTCGGGAGGGTCCGCTCCATGAGTCGAGAGGCTGATACATCAACTGTCACATAGTCCGCAGTTGATGTATCCAAAAGTTCCGTATCGTCAACAGGAACTCAACGCAACAGACGGCGCGTCAATCGGACGCCCGGTCTGAGAGTTATTGGCTTTTTCGTTCTAGGGGCCCGGTTGGTTTTTAAGGAAAACCCAACCCGACCATACTCCACCTGCGTCCAAACCCCAGGCGTAGTTTTCCAAACGATCTGTCTCACTAAGAGGAACTCAACCAAGTTGAAGACACGTCAATCAGACGTCCAGAGTTCAAGATATTAGTGTTTCCGCTCCGAGGGCCCGGTTGGTTTCGTGTACGAACCAACCCTGCCGAACTCAAATTATTCCGAAACCTTGAGTGCAATATACCGAAACAACCGTCTCATTCCAAGTATCGCTATGCAACTGACGGCGCGTCAATCGGAGGTATACAGCTCATGATATGGGCATTTGACTGATAGTGGTCCGAAAACGGGGGGTCTGGGCCCGGGCTGACCAGGCCCGACCCCCCCGGGGTCGGCCCAAACCGGGTCGACCCGACCCGGGACCGACCCGGCTGGGCCCGGCCCGGTCCGGCCTGCCCGACCGGCCGCGGCCGGGCGGTCGTCGCGGAGCGGCGGGGGTGCCCCCCCCCCCCTTCGCCGCTGATTGACACCGGCGGCAACCGCCGCTGGCAACTTCCGGCGGCACGCCGCCTCCTTCTGCGGACCACGGGACGCGCTCCGGTGGTCTGTTTCTCCAGCCGTCTCCGCCTATGGTCCCCCCGGGACCCCACCTTCACTGTGAAGGGATTCAAATGCCAAAACGGCATGCTTCGTCATCACCCGTCAATCTGCACGTCAAAACGAATAGCGTAGTCTTTGTAGTTTTCCAGCGCGACCCGATGGCGCCGCGCCCCTTCGCCGCGGCCTGACTCCGACCGCGGTTCTTTTGTTTTCTTCGACGTGGCGCGATGGCGTAGCGTTCTTAAACTTCCTTCCACGGCACGGCGTGATGGCGCCGCGCATATCCTTCCGCATGAAACCGCGTGGTGCGACGACACCACGCCTTCCCGTACCGACCACAAAGGAACCATCATGAAATTAAGGAGGAGGGTCGGTCGTGTTTGTGTGGTCAAATCCCCTCACATTATTCTATAAAAAATGATTTAAATCCACGAAGATCATCAAGTTGGTATTCACGAATCAAATAATTAACTAAAACCCCTACATCGATCCACATGTACGAACGATCCACGGATCAACCCGGAATTGGTTGGTCCGTGCTCGTCGTTCTTTTCTCAAAGGTAAGAGAATACCAAAATAATATCCCAACCCGCATCATAATCTTCGTGGATCAAATTAATGTTTATTTGATCTGTGTTCTTTGATTTAGAAGGAAGTAGCATGGGGTTCATTAATATTTCAGAAATAATTCCCTACCTCGGTTCAGGAACGGTGCACGTCAATTGAGCCGCGGAAGACGAGCGTCACAGAGGTCGGGCGTCGCGGAAAACGATCATTGATTCTGTTGTCGTCGAGGTGCGTTCGAAGAGGAAACTTCTTTGGAAGAAGACGTCGCGTTCTTCGGCGGAGGTGTTCTTCGTTGAAAAATGGTGTTCTTCGTGTTCTTCGTCGAGGTTGAAGAAGAAGAAGACTTCACGCTTCCCAATCCTCTCAAGGTGGAAAAAACTCTAACAATAATAAAATAAGACCAAGTCTTAATTTATTAACACAACCTAACCATTTGAAATTCAAGAGTTTGAAATTAAATAACTCACCTTATTAATTATAACAAGTTGTCAAAAAATTAATGAAAGTGGGTTAATGGGGAGTTAAGAAGGTGAGGGGTTAAGAGGGGTTAGGGAGTTAAGGGATTTGAAAAGGTGGGGGTTCCTGTGGGCCCCACCCGTTCAATTATCCACAAATGGGATGTTGGGTGGATGTGGGCCCCACCACCAACTTCCCATGGGAGAAAATAACCACTTGATATGAAATAAAATTGATTCAACAATTTTATTTACTTTTTTAATTAAACCCCATTAATTAACTTCTTCACCCACACAAACCCAACTACGGTAAAGGTTCCCTTAAGCGATTACCAGTGTTGCGAGTTCATCAGTGCCCTCGGAATTCGATTCCGAGCACCGGTTCAAAAGTTAGAAATTCCCGCTCGTTCGTTCACTGAACGTACCCGAGCCAAAATTCGGAAATTAATTCCGGGCACACCGGGCCTCAGAATCAGGCGCCGTCAGAAACTGTGTTCTTGTAAAATTGCAAAGAAAATTAAGAAAAAATTTTCCTTGAAATTTCAGGGTCTTTACATTACTCCCACCACTGGGCTTTACGTCCCCGTAAAGCTTCATCATAAACTAGGGATACCAAGGCGGTAGAGCTTGGCGGTAAGCCACCTCGCCAATCCTGCTGAGGATATGGAAGGGTCCGATGATGAATGGAGGCAAATTTCAACCTTGGCCAAATCTCTGTAATCCTCGTTGAGGTGAGACCCGTATAAGAACGTGATCGTCATCCTTGAACTAAAAAGTTCTCCAATTCCTGTTAGAACTGAAACTCAAAAACGACTGCTGCCACGAGGGTAAGGTTGGTCATCTAAAGAGTGATCGGTCGCACCCTCCCATGCATGAGTTTATCTTTTGCTGCCCAGGGTTTCCTTTTAGCCGACCAAAGAAAACCCATCCCGACGTTTTCCTAATACCGTCAATTTGATTATGAATAGTAATTGCCAAATTCATACTCAAACTAACGTCGTAAGGCCTCGACGCTGCCACCAAGAGGTCCCAACCGAGACTCTCGCCTCAAGGGTCAGATCACACTGTCGGCGTAAGTGTGACTATCGAGTCTCCTCCCAAAGGTATCTACATACGTGAGGGTCAAGTCAATGGCTTAACCAGAAACTCTAGGTCTGGGACTAGATTCATGGAAGAGATGATTCGTTTCGATGTCTGTGGCTACGGCAGCTAGTAGAAGACAAAGTCTGCACATCGAATCATCCTTAGAGCCCTTTTTGGTCGCACTCCTTGACCGCAAGCAGTTAATCTCTTCCCCTACTCTCCAACTCCCTGAGTCTAGCGGGGACTACAAAGGCGGGTGATGGTAATATGTTGAAATGTACACCACCACAAGATGCTCTCCTAGATCTGCCTCCATGTCTGCTGCTCTACAGATTCATCTGTCCTTAACATTTCCCCTACATGAAACATTTTACACGCCCAAGTCTACGAGACTGGCATCAGTTTCCTGCTTTCCAAACTTTTAACATTCTCTGGCTTTATTCGATCAGCAAAGAATTCTCAACCACAAAGGTTCATTCTAGCACCCTATCCTAAGTAGGAATGCATAGAGAAAAGGTGCTGGTTCGGAAGTCCTTAAACAAACCACACTCAAAGGTCCGAGCTCTATTGCATAGATCGAAATGCATTCATCGAGTACCCGGTATGTTCGGTATGCCTCGATGAATTCTTAGCTATAAACACGTCGTCCTGCCGAAACTGTAAAAGCTCTAGAAAACTCTCGAACACCTCCTCATGCCAGACCTCAACCGCCTATGAGTCAGGTTCTCCTCGGATCTTGAGGGTATATGAAGTTAGAACACATGTAAGGTAGTAAGCCTACGAGTGTCACCTACCGGTTCCGCCGGTTGTAACTGTTGACCAACAGGTAGTTATGTATAGCTGACACACTACCCAAAGGCACTATCTCAGGCATCGGTCCACGTACCGAAGCCTCATCACTATGCGGACCATCCTCATGGTCATTCACACGAAAATACTAGTGGCCAAGTCCACCATCCACTCTACTTATGTCTCAGCTAGGCGGAAAACTATAGCAATCGCCTCCAGCCACTGCTCTGCTGTCTGGGAATCTGTCTTGCCTCGTAACCTCGGAGGCCTCTACTGCTGGAACTCATGCAACACACTCCGCCAGCATGAACAGTTTGCTAGTATAGCTGTTGGCATCTGCTACCCAACAGGTGGTGGTGCTACTGGTACACCACCTGAGGGTGCCAACATAGTAAAAAGGGCCCTGCACTAGAACCTCGTCGCTCGGTGAGCCGTCATCGAGTACTATCTCGGAACTCCAACTGACTGTCTGCTTGGAGACATCCTGAACAGATGCGACATGGTCAACGTCTTATACCGGGTGATCTGACACAAGTAATCACAAAGAATACTTGAAACACACATGAAATCAATGTTTTCGTGCATTAAGTCGGAAATTAGAAGTCATGGTCCTGGTGTACGGATATGTCTACCGCCGCACCAACACTGGACTCCTTGAACTGATAACCACACTCAATATGCTTAACACTATTTCTTCACATAGAAGAAAGATCAGAGTCCAAAGTTCTGCGGTAGAACCAAACTCCTCTGATACAAATTTGTCACGACCCGTCCTCGGGGCTCGTGCCGTGACTACCCCAAGCCCGCCTTCTATAGGCCGGTGGCTGGCGACTAGCACCAAGGCGTAAATCCCGATAAACAGGGAAGGCATTGCCTTTGTAAAGTAAACAACCACCATAGAGTAAGCAAGCGGAAAGAGTAAACACTAAGTAAAAACTGTAACAAATTGTGCTGAAAGTAAAAGGGGCCGGAAATACAAGACCAACTGTAAAGTACAACTAAAAGGGAAAACAACAACTGAAAAGTAAAACTGCAGCCTCGATGCGGCCACTGGAAGTCCCTCCTGAAGGGTGTGTACAGATAGCCTCTAAAGATCCTCGTGTCCTGCCGTCTACTCCGAGTATGTTCGCCCAGTGGTCCACCTCCGGGTACCGTCTTGCTCCGAAGCCTCAACCGTGATCAGCGCTCTCCGTCGTCTGCAACCAACACAACAAAGTGCGGGCATAGCCCATGCAGGGGTGACTATAAGCTACTCAGTAGGGACCCCGAGACCCCCGAAGGTCTCCCGAAATCCACAAAGGATAAACCAGAAAGGAATGATACAATCACGAAGTAACAACAGACACTGCTTAGGTATATGCCCATACATATACCTAAGTCATCAATTCCCGTTCGGCTCCAACATCTGAGCCCAAGCACAACCCAGTCCACACAGGAAAGCAAAACGTATACTCACACAGAAAAGCAAAAACACGTTTCAGCTCACACAGGTATACATCATCGAAAAGGTGAAAGAGATGATCAGATATAGTTACTGAATCATCTATGCTGGGACCCACATAGGATACAAGACCAGCACAGCTAGGACCCACATAGGATACAAGACCAGTTGTCTTCATTGATTCATCTATACTGGGACCCACATAGGATACAAGACCAATATTGAATCATCTAAGCTGGGACCCACATAGGATACAAGACCAGCACAGCTAGGACCCACATAGGATACAAGACCAGCTGTCTTCATTGATTCATCTATACTGGGACCAACATAGGATGCAAGTCTAGTATTGAATAATATAAGCTGGGACTCACATAGGATACAAGACCAGCACAGCTAGGACTCACATAGGATACAAGACCAGCTGTATTCATTGATTCATCTATACTGGGACCCACATAGGATACATGACCAGTATTGAATCATCTAAGCTGGGACCCACATAGGATACAAGACCAGCACAGCTAGGACCGACATAGGATACAAACCAGCTTTCTTCATTGATTCATATATACTGGGACCCACATAGGATACAATACCAGTATTGAATCATCTATGCTAGGACCCACAGAGGATACAAGACCAGCACAGCTAGGACCCACATAGGATACAAGACCAGTTGTCTTCATTGATTCATCTATACTGGGACTCACATAGGATACAAGACCAATATTTAATCATCTAAGCTGGGACCCACATAGGATACAAGACCAGCACAGCTAGGACCAACATAGGATCAGACCCACACAGGATCTGTAGCACTGACCCCCATAGGATCTCTGTGTGCTGTAGTCGTCGTCGTCGAATCCACTGAGGATCTCTGCACAGTCGTCGTCGAAGTCGCAGTCGCAGCTAGCACTAGGGTTCCCGCACACAGCAAGCTCGTTCGGGAGGGTCCGCTCCACGAGCCGAGAGGCTGATACATCAACTATCACATAGTTCGATGTTGATGTATCTAAAAGTTCCATATCGTCAACAGGAACTCAACGCAACAGATGGCGCGTCAATTGGACGCCCAGTCTGAGAGTTATTGGCTTTTTTGTTCTAGGGGCCCGGTTGGTTTTTAAGGCAAAACCAACCCGACCGTACTCCACCTGCGTCCAAACCCCGGGCGGAGTATGCCAAAAGATCTGTCTCACTAAGAGTAACTCAACCAAGTCGACGGCACGTCAATCAGACATCTGGAATTCAAGATATGAGTGTTTCCGCTCCGAGGGCCCGGTTGGTTTCGTGTACAAACCAACCCAGAAGAACTAAAATTATTCCAGAAACCTGAGTTCGATATACCAAAACGACCGTCTTGTTCCAAGGATCTCTATGAAACTGACGGAACGTCAATCGGAAGTATACAGCTCAAGATATGGGCATTTGACCGAAAGTGGTCCGAAAACGGGGTGTATGGGCCCGGGCCGCCCCGGCCCGACCCCCCCTGGGTCGGCCCGGACCGGTGCGACCCGCCCCGGGACCGACCCGGGCGGGCGCCGTGGAGTGGCGGGGGCGCGCACGCCCCCCCCCCCGCCCTTCGCCGCGGCCCGAATCCGACCGTGGTTCTTTGGTTTTCTTCGACGCGGCGCGACGACATCGCGTTCTTAAACTTCCTTCCACGGCGCGGCGTGATGGTGCCGCGCATATCCTTCTGCATGAAACCGCGTGGTGCGACGGAACCATGCCTTCCCGTACCAACGACAAAGGAACCATCACAAAATTAAGGAGGAGGGTCGGCCGTGTTTGTGTGGTCCGACCCCTCACGTTATTCGATAACAACTGGTTTAAATCCACGAAGATCATCAAGTTGGTATTCACGAATCAAATAAATAAATAAAACCCCTACATCGATCCACATGTATGAACGATCCGCGGATCAACCCGGAATTTGTTTTTCCGCGCTCGTCGTTCTTTTCACAAAGGTAAGAGAATACCAAAATAAAATCCCAACCCGCATCATAATCATCGTGGATCACATTAATGTTTATTTGATCCGCGTTCTTTGATTTAGAAGGAACTAGCATGGGGTTCATTAATATTTCTTAAACAATTCCCTACCTCGGTTCAGGAACGGTGCACGTCAATTGAGTCGTGGAAGACGAGCGTCGCAGAGGTCGGGCGTCGTGGAAAACGAACGTCGATTCCGTTGTCGTCGAGGTGCGTTCGAAGAGGAAACGTCGTTGGAAGAAGACGTCGTGTTCTTCGACGGAGGTGTTCTTCGTTGAAAAACGGTGTTTTCGTGTTCTTCGTCGAGGTTGAAGAAGAAGAAGACTTCCCGCTTCCCAATCATCTCAAGGTGGCAAAAACTCTAACAATAATAAAATAAGACCAAGTATTAATTTATTAACACAACCTAACTATTTTAATTTCAAGAGTTTGAAATTAAATAACTCACCTTATTAATTATAACAAGTTGTCAAAAAATTAATGAAAGTGAGTTAATGGGGAGTTAGGAAGGTGAGGGTTTAAGAGGGGTTAGGGAGTTAAGGGATTTGAAAAGGTGGGTGGTTCGTGTGGTCCCCACCCTTTCAATTATCCACACATGGGAAGTTGGGTGGATGTGGGCCCCACCACCAACTTCCCATGGGAGAAAATAACCACTTGATATGAAATAAAATTGATTCAACAATTTTATTTACTTTTTTAATTAAACCCCAATAATTAACTTCTTCATCTGCACAAAAGAAACTACGGTAAAGGTTCACTTAAGTGATTACTAGTGTTGCGAGTTCATCAGTGCCCTCAGAATTCGATTCCAAGCACCGGTTTAAAAGTTAGAAATTCCCACTCGTTCGTTCACTGAACGTACCCGAGCCAAACTTCGGAAATTAATTCCGGGCACACCGGGCCTCAGAATCAGGCGCCGTCAGAAACTGCATTCTTTTAAAATTCCAAAGAAAATTAAGAAAAAAATTCCCTTGAAATTTCCGGGTCTTTACAAACATAACCTATAGATCATATATAAGGATTTTTAGAATATAATTTTTAAGGTCTTTATCAATTTATGTTTCTCAATGTGGTGTATTTAATTGAAGTAAGGGGTGTCCTTTTGTAAGGGAGGGAAAGGACATAAATGGAATTATTAAAAAGATTAAAATATTACAAATTCATTATAGGAACAAATGATTTTAAATGGACATATATTTGATGATATGGGTGGATATGGTTGAAATATCATCAGAAAATAAAATTTAGACCGGTTTATGTTGTTTTTAAAACCATATCTATTTGTTTAACCCATAGTTAACCTATTTCATCCGTATATGTTGTTGAATATTTTTCAAAATTAATTTGTTATATTTTAACATATAAGCATTAAATTGGATAATAAATGGAAAATGGATGTTAGTTTAGACTATATATTATCCCCACTTTATTATTTCATTATTTTAATTATTTTATAGCAATTGAACAAAATATTATTTTAATAAAAAATTATTATTGTTTTTTACACTATTCATTTCATTTGAATTAAAATAAATAATGAGAGGGTTGTAATTAGAATATAAACATTTAAAATTACCTAATATGTTTTTTTTATAAAATTCATTTATCGCAATAAATCGCCCATATAATATGACTTTTAGTATTTTTAAATTCATTTATTTAATTCATCCATTAATTGAATAAATATTTTTTCATTATTGTGTATTTATTTCAGGTAATTATATAATACGTAAAAAATTTAAATAAATTACCATCATGGAAATTATTTTATTATTTTTAGAAGGAAATATATATTTAATCACCAATTATTTTTTCCCAATGTGAACAAATAAGGTATATTTAAAAGTAAGTGAGTGATATTTTGTAGTTTTTATTTGTTTTAAATATTGTATGGTTCATTTTAGTTGAACCAAAACCCTTAAAAAGTTTAATTTTTAGCATAATATGATGTGGAAATATTATATTCCTTTGATAAAAATTTATTTGAATAATGGAAACCACAATAATTAGTTTTAACCTATAATAACCGAATTTACCTTTTACTGATGTGATCAATTTTACAATGGTTACTATTTATAATTACTAGAAATTTAAAGGACCTATTTACCGATGATTAAACTAATAAATATAAATATGGAAAAGATTTTATCAAATTCAATTATTATATGAATATAAGGTTAATTTTACATTAATTTTGAAAAACATGATGAATATTTTTTCGAAAAATTCATTTTTAAGCATAAAAAATGATTTATTACTATATCATACATAAAAAATACATTAATGTTTTAAAAAATTTAATATGTTAAATATATATATGTCCTTAATATTGATTTATTCAATTTATTAATATAAAACCATGTTGTATAGATAGAAAATGTCCGAAAAAACTTCCCTTTTACATTCAAGTGATATTTTTTTCCATTTCTAATAAATTGATAACTATTGAATAAATTATAAATAAATTTATCATTGTAATACACAAAAAATTATATTATTTGTTATTATGGTATACTATATTATGGTTCAATTATACCTATGGTTGAATATATGGCATGCTATAAAAAATATGAAGAGAAATATTTCATTAAAATGAGGGGTATAAAATTATGCCTCAAGATAATTGATTATCCATGAGAAGAATTACCCAAATCCTGATTTAGGGTTAGATTTGTAATATTTTAATTAAATATATGTCTTCATTATCATTATAGAGATTTACATATATATATACTAATCAACAATGTGTTATGTATAAATTCACTAAAAAGTGAATAATATATGATAGAGAAGATAGTTGGAGTTTATTAAATATTATGACTTGTCAATAAATTACCACCAAATTAAAGTAAAAAAAGATGTACAATTATATTAAATGAAAGGATTATTTAATATTATCTATTATTTTGATCAAAAAATATTCAACATTTTTTCATTTTCAATGGATGGATCTATAAATATTTATGTGTAGAAATATAATATTTCTAAAGTGACTATTCGGCCATAAATCCATTTAAGGATTGAAGATGTGTATAGGGAATATGTGGATGGGAAAATTATGGTCATAAATGATCAAAATTTCAACATTTATTATGATGGAATTATAAGGTTTATAAACTATGTATGTGTCGTAAAAATATGATACATGAAGAAGGTGACTTTAGAAAAAGCTCTTAGCACCACATTATCTATTCATCATGGAAGTATAAAGGAGTTTAAAGGTATTAAATTGTATTTATGGTTCAAAAATACAATGATATTTTTTTAGAATATATTTATTAATTCATGGTATGTCATTATGTTTAGAGCTAGAGAAATAAGTCTAAGAGGATGTTACAACCATATCCCATGCGTGAATGGAAATGGGAAAACATCATAAGGGATTTTTTAATGAGACTCCCAAAAAATCAAAATGATATAATTGATTTTGGGTTGTATTTGGACACCATACTATGTAATCACACTTCATTTTCATAATATAATATTTACCTCTTGATCATATCTCCTAAATATACTTTAAAAAACTTGTAATGTTTCATGGTGTACCATAATCTATTGTATCTTATCAGGCATTGAGGTTTACAGTGATGTTCTAGAACATTCTCCTTCAATCTCTGGATATATTGTTATGGTTCATCAATTATTATAATCCTGAGATATATTTATAGTCAGATAGGAATATTCAAACTCGATAATATATATTTATATATTTCTCTATGGATTAAAAATATTTTTGAGATTAATACATTCTTTTGGTCGAATTTTCTTACAATAATAGGTTTCACTCGACTTTCCAGATGACTCATATTAAAGGCTTCTATGGAAAAAAGTATATAACACGAAATTTTTTTAATGAAGTAAAAAAATAAAGTTATTAGGACTTTATCTACCTAATGAAATAGTAGAAAAGTGTATTTACATTCAACATCATGTATGGAATGCTCAGATTCAACAAAAAAGTTGTGTTGATAATCAACAATGAGATTTATAGTTTTATATTTTTAACGGTATTTATATGAATTTTACATGGATAAAGGTAATGATATTCAAAACTAAGGAAAATATAACGCCTTTATATATTTTACACTTTGAATTTCTTAATTTTGTCAAGATGTCAGCTTATCGCTTGGCACTTCCACCAAATCACAATGAAAATCATGATATGTTCTATTTATATCTCTTCAAAAAAGTACATACTTGATCTTTCACATATACTAAACATAGAGTTCATAAAGAAATCCCATTATCTCTCTTATGAGGAACAAATGATACATATTATATGTCATAGAGAGAATGTTTTATGAGATAGCACCACTCACCTGGTCAATGTTTTCTGGGTGAAGCCAGAAATTTGAAGATGAGGTACCCGAGGATGTGACAAAATAGTAATATCCTAATTTTTTATGTATATGATTTATTTAATTAAAGTGGGAAATAAATTTTCATTGTGTCCAGAATGTTACACCATTATATTTGATGATATATATTTCTCTTCAAAATAATTAATCTCACTCATAACATGAAATACATGAAACCCCCAGACTAAATGAAATGTAATATAGTATGATGTTATAATAGTGATGTAAAATTAGTTTGTATGAATAGGAAAACTATATTCTGAAAAAACATATTAGTATCACCTTTATAAAATGAAATCATCAGTTACTAATTTATTATAAATGAGAAAACATTTGATTGTAAATGAGATGTTTCTATAAAAAACTTTTTTTCACGCAATTTTTTTTAAATTAATAAATTAAAATATTAATTATTATTGATTTATTTTAATGGAATATATATATATATAATATTTAATTTTTTTTATATTCATCTCAATTTTTTATAGGCATGGGATAAGAATAATTTCATTTATATTCTTAAAAATGTATTTTTCTAACAATCTATTTTCATCGCATTTTACAAAGTTATATTAAAATGATTTAATTATAATTATACAAATTAAATTTTGAAAAATGGATACCATATTATGTGTTAGGATTTCCCAATTTTGAAAATATGATAGTTTTATTTTTTTCATTGTGATAGTAACTATGGTAATTTATTTTCAACTCATTAAGGATAAAATGTCTAACATAGTGTTAAAACCATGAAATAGGTACCAAAATCATCCAAAATACATCCTTTATGTAATTGGGTAGGTTTTATTCTGTATGTTTTATCTAGTTTTTTAATATATGGAATCTTGGTGTAATTTTTCGTTGATTATGATCTTTATAATAATTAAAAAATGAATGTATAGAAAAATGTCACTCTCTTGAAATTAATATGCACATAATTTTTATGTAAGGATAAAATGAGGAAAAATAAAATAAATGGTTTTAAATGCTTATACATCACCGGCACAATATTTATTCAATTGAGAGAAAAATAAAATAAATGGTTTTAAAAATTTCAAATGAAATATAATTTGTGTGAATTATTATGTTATATTAATTTTTTATACAAATATGGTAAGTTATATATGTGTTAAATTTTGGGATTTCAATTCCATTTCCTTCATGTTGTTTTCAAAATTCAAGTTATTTGAATAGTCTCATAAATGACACTAACGATATTTTATAAAAAATAGTATTTTATTTAATTATTTAAAAATGATAAATATATTTAAATATTTAAATTATGATTTTAATAGTTCATGAATATCATCTATTTGTAAATTATAATCTAATTATTTCATTTTAATTAAATTTATAAATCTTTATGAGTGAAAATGTTGTTACTGTATTTAGGGTTGAAATTTGTTAACTAATAGAATTAAAAAATGATAATGTTTTAAACACCACATAAAAATTTTAAAAGTATATTGTCTTAATTGTATTTAAATAACATAATACCTTATATTTGAATCTATGGCCATTTTTAATCATGTTTTTTTGAATTATTTAGTAATATTATAATATTTTAAGTAGTTCTAAGTGGTTCATTTCTGTTTGATATAAAATGGAACCCCTTATCTATTTTCATTACATAATTATGAGCCATATATATCAACTAAACCTATCCAAAATTATTCATAAGAATCCTTATATTGATTTAATATGTTTTCTTTGTCCAAAATATACCAACCCTATGGTCCATCATGGGATATCTAATGAAATTTTTTCAAAGAAGAGATAATCTCTTTGATCGATCACTTTTTTTACTTATTATATTACCTTTGATAATATGTGGTATTTATAAAAACCTAAACACATCATTTTTATAAATATATTGAAATTTTATTATTATTATTAACCACTATTATCCACCTTCTTTTTTATCCTTTGGAAAATGATAATGTCGATTGTGCCTACATGTGGACTACCGCATCCCTAAAGCAATGTGATTCATTTTTCGTTTATGATTTAAGTTGATGGTAAGCAATATATATTTACTAAATATAAATAATATATATGATCTAATAATTATTATATTATTTTTAATATTATTTACCTTTCTTCTATTTCATCTTTCGAAAAATGAAAACAGTGTTGATGCATATGTATAGTCTACCAACACTAGAAAAACTGTAAATAATTTTCCCATATCAATACATTATTGGTGACTACATATATATATGATGAATATATATTATAATTATATAACTATAAAATTGTGAATATGATGGAACCAAGATCAAATTACAAGGGCTATAACTATAGATCTTAAATTGTCATGAAAAATGAAACATTAATCACACAAGATGTTTTGTATTACTAAGGAATAATTAATAAATGGGTGTTGAAATTTTATACATGGATAATGTATGATATAATAAATTCTTAAATGCCAGTGAAATCGAAATATAAAAATTTTAAATAAGTTATACACGAGTTTAAAGTGTATTTGAATTATTTCAAACTCATGTTAAGGGATTTACATCACAATCTCATTATTTATCAAGATTATTTATGATTATATTTTTCATGGTGAAATTTAATGATAAATCACTCATTAATATTAATAATTTTATTATGATTTATTTATTTCCGTATAATAAATGTTTTACATTCATTTTCCTCATCTTAAGTACTCATGGTACTCAAAGAATATTTTTAAAGAAAAATGACTCTTTTTTATTCTTCATTTGAAACATTATTTTCATCCATATCTATATTTTTTATAAATGTTTCTTGAAATTATAATACTATTCTCATATTATATTATATTTTAATTTATAAACATTTTTAATTTTTAATTTTTTTCTAAAATGAATCATTTTTCCTTTTTTAAAATGAGTTAAATTGTAATTTTTATCAGAAATGGGAATGAAATCATTGTTTTAATATATGTAGAATGAAATAAATTTACCAGCATCATGGTCACTAAATACTTCGAAGAATCGTTTAAAATTATTCAAATTTCTCTTGATGTAAAATTTCCGCCCTAATATTTGTTAATTTTTTATATTTTGAATATGTCATTCAAAAATAAAAAGAGTATTTTCCTCAAGAAATATTCTATGTATATTTTACTAGAAATTATCTTCTATTCTTACATAATCTGATGTTACATATTATTTAATACATATATGTCCCAATGATAAAATATATATATTTTCAGTAGATGATTTATAGTTATTATCATGAAATATTAATGAAATTCGTTTTCTTTTACATGTGTAAAGTTATATGAATTTTTGTACGATCATGAAACATATATGTATTTGGATTTATAAATATGTTTTGGGTGGGCCTAGAATTATATATCTCAAAAATTAATAAGGAAAAGATAATTTTTGTTGAGTTTTATGGTATAATTTAATTTTTCCCATTCTTAGAAGAGGTTGCACCGGAGGTTATCCCCATCCTAAAAACATGGGTACACATAAGGTTTTCCTAAGCACCAGATGGTACATGTGAATTTATCCAAAGTATAACATGTTATTAATTACTTCATGGGTATCCCTGAAATATTATTTTTATTATTTTGCTTATGGAACACTTTATACCACTCAACCATGGAACGATATTTTCCAATTTTATATTCTCATGGATCATGTTATTTTATCCCTTTATGATTCATATCTTAAAAATTTCCACTATTTATGCCATGAATAAATGTTTTGATATATGATGTGTAGGGTATGGTTTTAAATTGTAAAAATGTTTCTTTTATCTCTTTTCATAATGTTATTCACAATTTCTAATTGATATCTCCAATGTTTTCACTTACTGGTCATCTGAGCATACCCTTTTATGTTTCATTTACCTATGTATTGAAGGAATTTTTTACGTATAATATGTCTTATAAGGGAGATAGTTGTGAATAATTAAGGTGTAAATTATGTGGATATATTATGAAACAATGTTTATCTTTCTATTTTTTCAAATACACTAAACCTTTATGATTCTATCCTAGTTAATAATGTTGATAATTGAATATTCATCTATTAGGATGTGATATATAATTTTGAAATGTATGGGTCACTATATTAATAAATGGAATAATTGGTTTAGTACTAAAGTAATATGCCTGAAAAAGGTTGTTAAGAATTTATATAATTAATATGAATTTATTATTCATCAGAAAAAGGTTATACACGATGAGTCTTACTCAAAGTAGGAGATATTTATTTTAAACATTATTTTAATTGGTTAAATGATATTAATCTTTCTTCCCTAAATATCCTTTCTCTTTAAAATTATTCAAGTATGTTATAAATTTAATTAATTTTTTGAGAAAATATTTTGAATCCCTGTGTTACTTTTTTACGAAGGATTTAAGAGAAGCCCTTATAATGTTTTCCAAATGATTTATTTTTAAATTTTTACAATAGTGTGAGAGGGATATTTTTAATATAATATATAACATTAGGATAATTTTACAGTCTCATAATTTAAATTATTTATGATGAATCAAATAAGTTTTTTAATTTTCTTCAAAATAATAGAATACTTCTTCTTAATCTAAGAATTTTTTAAAAGAGTTTTAAAAAAAACATTTTAATCTCTATTTATACATAAATCCTAAAAACCATATGTATATCTGTTCAACAGAATAATTTATAAAATTATATGATATTAAATGAAATATTATATTTGTTTTATATAGTTTATTGTCCTTTTATATAATTCACAATGATGAGTAAGACTGATATCTCTCTCAAATGAATTGGGTGTTAATTTGTTCTATGAGGAATATATTTTTTAATTAACTGAGATAGTTATTCCATTTGTAAGAGTGATTGTAAGAGTGTAATAAAGATGGTATCCCAAGGTACCTACTTGAATATTATATGATTTAAAATGACTTTTATGGTATTTATTTTTATTTTATAATGTAATCTAATTATATTTTGTTTTAATGAATTTTATGCCTCTTTTAAGGAAGAAAAGAATGTTTCTCAAGAAAATGATTTCATGAGTATCCATTTTTTAAAATACATTATCATGATTATTATATTAAAATATAGATTTATTATTATTTATTATGGAAATATTTCTTTAATGGGGATTATTTCATGAATAAAAAAATGAATATTTGAGATAAAATTATATTATGGAAAAGCTGAAAATTTTATTGAGGGCTTTCATGTTTTTAAAAACGAACTAATGGGTTTGATTCTTTTTATAGACATTATTTAAATTTCATCACTCATCCCATGTGTACAATATTTTTTCAAGGACTTAAAATGTGTAGGAACATTATATTGGTCTATATTACAATATATGGATAATATTTAATGAAGTAAATCGTTCTTTTAATGAAACGTGATTTTAAATATTAGAATAATATTTTTTGGAATGAAATTCATATTCAGTGGATGTTCCAAGTTATTATTGTAATAGTTTGATATGTATGTGTTTTAATCTTTTAAAAAAATATGAACTAAAAAGATAATTTATATTTAATAAAGTGGGAACATTGTGGTAAATTTTCTAATTATGGGATGTTTATGTTAATAGTTATAATAGTTGGTATCAAAGAAATGTTCAGATAGTTTTATAATATATTATGTTATTTTGAAAATACATTTAAGGTATTTCCATCAATGGATTAAATTATCTTGACAAAAAAATTAGTGAATTGATTTTTAATGGTATAATATTTTCCTATTTTAAAATTGTTTTTGATGGATGGAATATTGTGAATGGAGTGGACAGAAATTAATAGGATAATGTCCTTTTATATAAAAAACCTTTAAAAATGGAATTGGAAAAAATAGTTCTTAGAAATGATATGTTAGTAAATGTGGTATTTTACTAGTAGAACCCATGTGAGAGAATATCCAAACTTTATATTGAGAAATAAGTATATAATAAATCATTTCATGATACATAACCATTAAGTATTTTTTTAAGATTATATATATTGTTATCCCAATGATAGATCAACTATTTGGAAAATATATTTAAGGATTTTAAATTTTTGAACATCATTAGATAATTCATTCCATTTATCATTTTGACGGTGATTTCGATCAGTTATGGTATCTAAATAAGAATACCAAGGAAAAATGAAGAGATTTATTCCATGGAGTAGATAGTATTTAATTTTTTTTCAGTAATAATTATTTTTCTATTTTTTTTTGTAATACGATGGAAATGGAATTTCTGTATCCTTAGATAAATGGGGAGAAAATTATTTCCTCTTATAATGCTGATTTTAATAGATTGTCCTATTATGCAATGAATTTTATTGTAAACAAATATATTATAATTGATAGGATTTAATTAGGATCAAAACAATGTTTTTACTGTTATTTTATGCTTTCATGAATTTTAATGATATGATAAAGTTATAGGAAATGTTTAGATGGTCATGATGATGTTTTTTGTATTTTACAACAACAAAAATATGACGTTTTCTACATAGAAGCCATTGGGAAGGAATCCATCTGTAAAATTTGAATGTATGTGGTAAAAATTTCCCGGTTTTCATAAGTGTGGTAATAACCTTCCTGGGAAGTTTATTAAAAAATATAGAATGTGTTATCATTATAGAATGCAAGGATATCTATCTTAGTATTTTAAAGAAAATAATTATGGTAATGGTCAAACCATCAATGATTTGAATACATTGAGAGATTTTATATGAAATGAGATAAGGTATTATGATTATGCATGTCCGAAGAAAATCACGAATTATTGTAATCATGAAGTCTCTTAGAAGAATGGTGTGAAAAAATTATTTATAAATACTTTAAATAATTAAATATAATCAATTGATATTCTATATAAGTATAAAAAAATGTTTTTTTAGATTGGGAATTTTTTTTTAAAATTTAGCCTATACACATTAAATTATATCTGGGAAATTTTCTAACAAAACAGAAGTATTACCTAAAGAAATGGAGAATGAACATTCTACAAAACCCTATAGTAGATGTATTAAGGGACTAAATATTTAAAGGAATATTACTATTATTAAATATGTAATGATTTTTACTATGAATCTTATTATATTTTCTATATTTTATGTTGATTATATTTTAGGTATTGGTTAGATTTTAGATTTTCATGATAAAATAGATTAATGAGATAAAAAAGTAATATGAAAATGTTAAATTGAGTTTCAATTTCTATACATGAATGTGTCTATACCTATGATAAAACAGTAAGAATATGAGAAACTGATTAATAATTATAAAGAAATTTGCCTTGATCAAATTTTCAAAAATAGAAAAAAAAATTAGGGTAGTGATATTCTAGTAGTAAATGAATATATATATATGTATTTCCTGATGATTTTCATAGTTTTATTCTTAATTGGGAGTTTGAATTTATGATTGAATTAGTTCTTGACTCTATGACAATTTAAAAACCCCCTCATCATGTTTATCAACCTGAGATACCAAAATTGAAAGATAAGTTATTGAAGATTCATGAAAAGGGTATTATTTATCCTTAAAATTCACCTTGGGGTGCCCCTGAATTTTTGCTAAAAATATGGATAATTAAATGACTCTTTCAACTGATTATAGATCACTCAATAACATTAATATTATTAATAATTATTTTATTCCTCATATTGATGACTTGTTTTATCATCATCAAGAAGAATGTTTTTATGATTGACTGCAGGTATGACTATTATCAGCTGAAAGTGGAAAAGGAATTCATTATATAGATGAATTTTCATGGTAGGTATGGAAATTTTGAGTTTATCTTTATTCCCTTAAGTTTTACTATTAGTAATGTTGTATTCATTGGTCCTGTTAATATGTTTTTTTTAATATTTGGATAATTTTTTTTGTGTTTATTGAGGACATTTTTTAATTCTAAAAGTTATGAGGAATATAAGACATATATATATATATATTTCTAACGAATTTATAATAAAATAAGATAAATGGAAAATTAAATAAACATTAATTTTGGCCATAAAATAATTCTTTTCAATGAAATATTATCTCTAAATATAGAATAACTATTGACCCTTTAAAAAAATGTGGTAGAAGAGATGAAAAAAACTATAGTTGTCACCAATATTTTAAGGTTTATTATATTTGTGGGTTACTACTGTTATATTTTTAAAATATATTTTTTGGTTATCTATCCCAATAAATTTATTAACATGTAATGGAAATAAATGCTTCTAAAAAATAAATGTGATGAATGTTTTCAATATTCTAAGGCAATTCTTGTTAATACACATTTATTGTCCATTACGCTTAATTTTATTACTATTTTAACTATAATAATAAATTTTTAAAGGGAATTGGTTGTGTCTTAATGAAATAAGTTTTGGTAATTCATATACATCTAGGGAGTTAAAAATACAAGGGCAGAACTACCATACACATGATCATGAAGTAGTTATAGTACTTTCTTCTTTAAAAATCTAGAGACATAATTTTATATGGGATAATATGTGATATATATACTTAACATGAACGTTTAAACTATATATACACTCAAGAAGAGTTTAAAATGATGAAAATAATACATTTTGAAATAATAATGGATTACTATTTCAAAATTGACTATCATATGGGTAAATCATATATGGTATACATTGCCTTAAGATAAAAAGATAATTCATCATTATCTATGTAATGTTTAGAACATGATCCTTTGGTTAATGATATAATGAATGTTTCATGAGAAATTATTTATGTTGGAACTACCAGTATTTTGGTTTTTGTGTATGTACATTTATCCATGTTATATAGAATTAATAATTTTAGAATAAATATAATTCTTAGAAATAAAGATTATATTCAGCTAACAAGGGTATGTTTCCAAATTTTAATTTTGAAATACAAGGAGTTATTGTATTTGGAAATATTTTGTGTGTATTATGTGATCCCTAGTTGAAGAAAATATTGGTTGAAACTTATAGATGCAGATTTTTTATTTATCTTGGCCACTCTGTGATATACAGAGACCTTCAAGAATAGTATTGGATAAAAGGAATAAAGAAGGATATTTTTTTATTTTACCATGAATTTTCAAACATTTCATAAGGTTAAAACTATGAGAAAACTATTGAAGTGGATACTTCATCCTTTATCATCTCCTTCATGGAAATAGAAGAATATATCCATGTATTTCATTGTGCCATTAACAATGAAATATATAGGTAATAATTAAATGTGGGTTATTATTTATCATTTTTATAAATCTATAAATTTTATAAATATTTGAGATACAAACTCTTTAGATCAACTTATTATACATTATCTTAAACAGATAGTAACATAATTGGGAGTCACTCTCTCTATTTTATCAAAATGTGATACTAGATTTACATCAAATTTCTAGATAAGACTTAAAAAGTCTATGGGTATTGCATTGAGTTTCTATACAACATTGCATCGAAAATATTATTTGTAGTTGTAGTGAATGATTCAATACATTGAAGTCATTATTTGAGTTTTCTCACCTAATTAATTTGATAGTTGGGATTATCATTTTTAATTAGCGTAATTTTATTATAATAATAGTTTTCATTCAATTATACAGATATAAAATTTTATAGAATTATATTCACATTGATGTGAGACTACAATATATTATGATGATGTCATTAAAAAAAATTCGGACCATAACTGGTAGAAGAAATGGTTTTGAATGTAAAAATTATTCAACAAGATATAACGATATCTCAATGTACATATAAGGGTTATAAATATAAAAAGAGGAAAGATATTTGGTTTGAGTTATGGAGAATTATCTCTTATAATATCTCATTGTAGTGGGGTTACATGATTTGGTAAAAAGGGAAAGCAAATCCAAAGGTTTTTTGGCCAACATGACGTTTTCAAAAAGGTGGGATCATTTAATTACTGAATTTATTTTCCTCTGATTTTATCTTAGGTCTATTATGTGTTTCGTTTTGAATTATTAAGGAAACATATTCTTGATGTATCACATGTTTGTATCCATATGGTTGTATAGGTGTTAGATAATATTAATTATATGGAAAGGCTATAGTAGTCTATAGATCACAAAGATTGTGTGTTACATAATAATTTAACTCACGCGCTTAAGGTTTTATTGAAAACCAATGTGATGAAAAAATCAACATTGGAACATGAAAATTCCGTAGTGGAAAAATAACTTTACATATTTAAGTGATAAATATTATTTTTGGGGATAAAATTTCTTTATGGAGATAAGAATTTGAAAACCAAGGTAATATAAACAATAAATCAGTTTCATTCATTGTTAACATTCAACATTATATTTCATAGATTCACATTTATTACAATAAATTTATATGATTTTTCACAATAAAGAATAGATAGTTCTATTCTAACTAATGTGATTTTGATGTATCATGTGGTTTTATTTTGAAGCTAAATATCTAAATATTTTAAATTTATTTGGATAAAATGAAAACATTTTTTATATCATTATATCAAATACATATTAAGGTTAATTTTAGGTATTTCTATAAATAGACTAAATATTATTTAAATAGGTAAAAATAATTATTTTAATAATAATTTTAATTTAGTTTCAATTATTATAAAAGTTATAATTAGAATTTTAATTTTAGTTAATGTAAAATTATTCCTCATTGAGTTAAAAAATAATTAATTCCATTTTACAAATTATTTGATTTTGGTATAAATTCACATTCTACCTCTAAAATGCGTTTTTAGAGATGTTATTTTCCATTTCATTTATCATGCTTATATAAAAATTAATTTATTCCAATTGTATAAATTTAATAATGAATATTAAATTTCACATTTCTAATTTTTGGGTTCAAAATTTTACAATCAGGTTAATTATTTTAGTCATAATGAATAGTTAACATTTTAAAAAGTTGTCACTATGCTAAAGGGTAAATTGAGTTAGATAAAGTTAAAACTAAATGATAAGGTCAATATATATTTGTATAAATATTATGGGATTATTTTTATGAGCCTTATGATTTTATCTTCAAAATGGGAAATTTTTAGGGCCACTATTCGTTGAATAAGACTTTATATTATTTGTTATCTTTGAGAAATTAATAGAGTGTCAATACCCTTACTAATAAAATTATGTCCACTCTTCTCTATTATTAACATATATTTTTCCATTTATATTGAACATTACCTAAAAAATTTCCATCCCAACATCTCTCCACATGTCATAGAGGGCTCAATCTCATGAAACTAGAAGCCTTAAAAAGCTTAATTTGTAATATAAGGGAGGTTATACAAATTAGAGGTATAATTCTTTACCTGGTGTTTCATGTTTATTTATAGTTATAAATCTTTATAATATTCTAAAATCAAGATGATATGATCACATATGCATCCTAAATATACTAAAAATTTATTTTGTTGATGTCAAAACCCTATTTCATATATTTTTCCATCCTATGGGTAATGAAAACATTGATTGTGTGCATGTATTGACTTACACCATGAAAAAGTGATGTGTTTGGTTTTCATCACCACCTTAAATGGATTCTTATTATGATCAATATAATTAATTTAAATGATGTTCATAATAGAATTATGAGTCTGAAAATATATGATATTACTTACCCACTAACCCTTTCACATTTTCAAGAATGATGACATCCCTCTAGTGAACATGGTGATCTCCACCTTCACATATCTATGTGATTAGATTATCATGTTCATAATTCATAATTGGTTTAAAAATATAAATTAATAGATAAAAAGAATTATTTCATCATGACAAATATTCAAGATATTATGGATGAATGACCCCTTTTATATTGATCAACCTACCAAAGTTATTTTCAGATTATAAACCAAATGTCCCCAAAATGTTCAACATGAAAAAAAATATTTAATAACTATATATATATTAGTTATAAATTCAATGAAATGAATAAATATAAGGTAAAACATCTTAAAAATTTTATCAATTAGGAATCAAATAAATGTAATAATATTATATAGAGATTAAATTATGTACATTGTGAGTTGGACTCAAGTTAATGATTTTTTCATTAAAATCATACATTTACATTTTTGGGGTTTTTATTATATTTTCCATCCATATACATGCTACATAATATGTTTCAATATTTTTATTAATATAGTACAATTTATGGACAAATTTATTTTAAAAAATTATTCACTTTATTTTGTATGGTTTTAAATGAAGTCTTTTTAGTGCTTTCCAAATGGGTTATTTTGGAGATTTTTTAAAAAGTATCAAAGTAATATTTTTTTAACCTATGGATGTGAGAAGAATTTTACACCTTCATTACTATTATTATTTAATAATATTACTCTATAATGTTTAATTATTTTTCATTATAATATCTATTTTCCTATTATATTAGGAATTTTTTATTATTGTGTTTTCAAAGAAAAATGACTTGAATCCTTTTTATTATGTGAATCATGGAATCACTTCTATATAATTGTTAAAGAACATAATCTAATATATTTTATTATTTAAATGAAATATTTTTTTATGATTATGTATGTTCTAGTACTTAAAAATTATTCATTATGATAGGATATCCCAATATACATCTCCAATTTATAATGTAATTATTTTGGTATCCGTGGAATATATATTTGATTTAATATAGTATGATATCTCATATTTATGAATGATTGTAAAATTTATTGTAAGATTGATATGAAGATTATTTAAAAATATTCCTATATGATTATTTTACAGTTTCAAATGACATTTCATTGATTTATTTTTATTTAATAATGTAATCTAATGAGATTATGTTTAAAGGAATGTGTGTGACGCTTTTAAGTGTGAAAAGTGTGTTTTTTATGAAAATTAATTAGGATTACACATGTTTTTCAAAAAACCCTCATTATTATGATTTTACCCTTAAGAATTATTATAAATTTTTTTATAAAAATATTTGGGCAGTTAAGCTTATTTCATTAGTAATAAAACCAATTTCTGTGAACAAATATTATTATGTTAAAATGGAAAAATTTTATTGTTGGATATCATGATTTAAAAAATATTCCAATGGGTATATTTATTTTTGATCCCTTACTATAATTTTCTTCTCATGCCAATTTTACAAATAATTTTCCCATCGTTTAAGAATTATTTGAAAATGTATCGACGTAAAAAACTCTGATATTTATATTAATAATTAATGATGAGAATGGGATTTGAATGAAAGAGGAGTTAAAATTTAAGAATTATGCTTGTGGGGAATGGAAATTGTGTCTAAGTGTCCACTTTTTATTATAATGGTTATATATATATATATGTTTATTTCACAATTCTATAAAACTCTAAATAAAAAATAAATTAAATATAGTAAATTTCATCCATTGTTATAAATCATGTAATAATGGGTTTTTTATGTTATAAGGTGTTATAATAGAAATTAAGACTACAATATTCATCAATTCCTACCCAGATTTAAAACTAAATTATACTTTAAATAATAGTTACATATAAATTTGGTATCATGTACCCTTAAATATTATAGAAGTGGTTTCTATAATACTAATACCTTAAATAGAATCTTAGTGGAGTTTCTAAAAATCTTGTAGGTATCCAGTAAAATTCCATCCTACAGAAATGTTTTTTCCCTTCGTGAAATATCCATTTATTTTTCAATGAAATTAAATAGATAATTGATAAACCATTCATGGTGGAACATACATGTTTTTTCTTTTTCCCTTACTCGGTGTTTTTGGGTTTTTTTAGGTGTTCAAGAATAGATGGAACAATATAAGTGTTGATGGTGTTAAAATTTAAGATGGAGGAGGGGTGTTTTATTGTGATTTGGTAGGGTGGAATGTCGTGGGTTTGGAGGTGGAAGATCATGGAATAGTTATGTTCCATAATACATTGAGTCCCGGGATGAAATATTTTTTTTTACCATTTTTAACACACATATTCTATTGAACCCTATTTGTTCTAGGGAGTTTGAATTCGGGTTCTAGGTCTTTGTTTTTTAAGGATTGTTATAGATAAATGGGTAGGTTACATCAAAAAAATCCATCGGGATCAAATTACCTAGTTCTTCCTATGTATGGTTCATTATTACATGGTGTACATGTTACAACATTATCTTAGGGGTCACACACTATGGTATCATCCAACGGCCGGAAAGCCTTCAATTTTTTTATTATTTTTATAAATAACCCATTTAAGAGAAGAAGGGGGGAACCCAAATAGACTCCAAGGACATAGACAAACCAAACCCGATAGACAAAAAGAGTGAAACCATACTGACACTAGGGAGCTACCTCTCCTTAAAAAATGACCATGATGAAGCTCTCCACTATTTCAAAGATGTTTGGAAAGAAATTATCTTGTGTGAAAGCACAGGCCCAATCCGATGGCTGATTCCATACCCTCTCAATCAACCAAATCTGTAATGCTCATGAAAGATGAAACTTCATCTCTAAAGCCTCCTATGGGGTCTATTCAAAGTGGTCAAGTCTAGCTCCATAAACATTCCACATTCAAGATAATACCGAGAACAATTGGTTACCCCATGGGCATTATGCCTCAACTATATTGTAGTGAATATTTAGGTTTATAGGCTGTTATTTTTAATACACTCTTGAATAGCAGATATAGGACATGGGTTAAACATTTATTCTTGAGGGAGATATTAATTAAGGCCATTTTAGTATGGTTACCATATTTGTACAACGTTTTGTTTGAAATATCATACCACTGAGGTATAGTCATGGTTATTTTGTAATGGTATTTTGTTATATCTTATTTTATAAATGTGGAGGTCCATTTAATTTTCTAATATTTCATCTCTTTCCACCAAAAAAATGTTTCCAAATACCCCACTTCCAAGAATACGATATCCATTTTCTTTGATTTAACCCTATCTTCTTGAGGTAAATTATTCGGTGATCCAAGGTCATTGTTTATTTTATCTATTTATTTTTCTTTCTCTATACCTTGCAATACTTCTATGGTAGTGTTGTTTATTTTTTTAATTCTTGTGTTTTCTTTTTATCATTGATGGAATATTCATGGTTTCATATTCCTAGGTATCATGAGTTCCTTAATGGATAAATGATTTAAGATATTCAATTATTAATTCATTCACACATGGAGAACATTGAAATATTTATAATGGGGGTATTCATTAGTTCCTTGGTTAAATGATACAATCAACTGAATCAAGATAAAAATTCAGTAATTAAAAAATAATGATCTATGAAATTAGATTCATTTATTGTATGTGGTTAATATTTTGTTGGATGCCTCATGAAATTTTATAGATAGTGAAAATTAAGAATATTATTAATCATCGGCATGGATGGTTGACAAGAAATTAGTTACGAAAATAAAAAAAATGAAATATAAGGTAAATCATGAATTAGGTTTATGAAATTAATTATAGGACTTCCTTAAAAAAATTAAATTTTTAATTAATGTTGGAATCATTTATACATTTGATTCATATAATTTTTTTGATAATGTATTTATTCATTAGTTTAGTTAAAAATTCACTCAAAGAATTTGTTATGTTATTATATTAATGTAAATTGTTTCTGTTCAAACTAAATATATGGGGTCTATTATTTTCCCATTCATGTTTTCATAATATTTTTTTCAAGGGTGTTATAGCCTTCATTTCCCATTAAAATTAGTATGATAAAAATATTTTTTGTTTCGATGTATATATATCCTCTTGGATGGTAGAGACTTGCTATAAATTGAAGTGTGGTATTTGGTATATTTAGGATATAGGGATCGATTGAGAGTGGATATTTTCTATTTTTCATAATAATATACAAGAATATCAATTTATTACACGATTGGAGTTGAAAGTGAGGCTTGGCCTATTTTTTGTGTTTTTTTATGATCAATTTTTAACGGCTATTACTATATACAATAGTTAGCTTATGGATTGTCAGTTCATCTTCCTTTTGATTATTATGTGATGTCTTAAAATACTCTGATTAAGGAAAAGAAAATGAATTATAAATAATCTCATGGTATTGGGTGTTTATGATGATGATAAGGAAATACTAAGTAATAAACATGTGATGGTTGGATAAATTATTTATGATCCTCGGATGAAAATCATAAAATTGAAATATGAATATTAAAAACTTTGTATTGTAATGAATAAAATTATTAAAATATAATTTTTAATGGTTTATATGAATTATTAGGTGAAAATTATTAATGATGTTCAATATCAATGTTTGTGTGCCTATATGAAATCTTGTTTCTTATATTTTAATAGTGGAAGCCATGTTTCGTGTGGAAAGATTGTTTCAATTTACCGTAAGGATATTGAGTTTTCTTTAGTTTGTTTTTTATTTATCAAGACATTATTTTTTTATGATTTTACATATCCATCACCTGAGTTGGGTGAGAAACAAACTTGTAAATGTTTTGGTTTCAATTTATTCCCCAACATCTATATTAATGACAGAACAAATAGTTGATTAATCCCTCTTCCCTAATCTCCCATTAAAATTGTCTTTATTTTTTGGAATATTTTTTCTATAATGATATAAGGTATAGGGAATTTTCATACATGGATTGTGATGGAAATCAGTTTCACCAAACCTGTATATTCAGGCTTAGCATCTGGTGATTAGATAATATAAATGTATTGTTATTGTATCAATTGTGGTAACTATAGGTGTACTTTCATGGGTTGTGATGGATTGAGGCGTTATGACAGATATATGGGTTTCAGTGTATTTTATACTAGTAACTTGGTTATGAGATGAAATTGGGAAATGTTTTCATGTGGTATAAGATTAAATGATGATATAGTTGTGATATGGTTTCATTGTGGGTATGAAGACTTATACCAGAGATTATATCATATGAGGTCATGTGTTTGGTTGTGAGAGAAAAAACTAGTGGAGAAATGGTTTTGGGGTACCATTATTATGTATATTACATTGATATATAAAGCAAAATATGAATTATATGGCGAGTGATCCTTAGGGACAATGAATCATAGTTTTACCTACTTATATAATGAGTTGGTTTCTTATGTTCATTCATTGGGATTTAGTATGATACATTCACATTTTCACAAGAGGATTCAGGGAGTATCCATTTGTGTATACGTATATTTTCACCCTATATATATAAATTTATTTTTAGTTTAAAGGATATGGTTGATAATCATGATGGGAATTAATAGATTGAATATTTCTTCATGGGAAATTGGACTTTGTGGTTATTTCCTAGGATTTTATTGGTATTTTTTAGTGGTTTATTCTTGAATTCCGTTATATTCATATATTTTGATGGATTATCTCTTATTTTTGTGATGGAGTGTGTTGGTGGACCATACATCTCTATTTCGTATTCATTATATATAATGTTAATTCTTCTCATTTTCATTCATTGTACACCCTTAGTTCTAGTCACTAACTAATATAATATTATATGTGAACATCAGAAGTCATCCCCATCATCACTATTATACCATGAGAGGTACCATTTGTAGGGGATTTGTGAAAGAGTGGTATCATAGATGATGGTTGAGATATATAATAAATAATTGGTATAGTAAATAATGAGTACACCATGGATTGGTAGGGAAAAAATATCTAGTGGACTTACGATATGATGTATGTAATGTATATTGACTATAAAATATAATTTTAATACCTTTGATGATCTTATGCGAGGACATTAAGATAAATAAATGTGTTTTGTAAAGTGATTCTTCATATGGGAGATAGACCGAGGTAAGGATCATATATCATGGATTTATTCCTTAGTATCCAATTTGGAATAAAATGAGAGTTGAGTTGAATCTAAATTAATTAAGACTATATTTTATATAACATATGTTCAATGAGTCCCTAATTTGTTTCTATTTTGTAGGTATAGATATAGATTGGTGTTCTTTACAGGTATTCTTTGATGATGTTTAGGTAGATACAAAAAAATCATATTAGAGTTAAAGAAGATGAATACGATTTTGTGAGGAATACACTTTGAGAGTATCAATGATAGATCCTATAAAAAGGTGAGATATCAAATTAATATTAAGATATTGTGGTTTTATTATATGATTTTTATATTTAAATTACATTGATCTATACTTTAAAAAAGTAAAAATTTTGATAAGTAGTCATTATATTTCATTGGGAAGCTTTGTTGTATTCATTCATTTTTCGGGTGATTGAAAAGAATCATCTATTTCATGGGGGAAGTTTTTGTTTAGTTTTTGGATGATATGATTCATTATTTATGAAGGAATCTAGTAAGAAATAGATTCTTTATCTACACCATGGGAGTTCTAGTATGATAAATTGTTGTATCCGGTACAAGATCCACTTATGTAATGATTTTGAAAATGTTCTAGATGAGGAAGCTCTATCGAGGCATTTGAAGGAGGATTTTAATTCCAATATCTTCAACTATGTCACCCCATTCATGTTGATAATGTATCTTGAGGTTTCTGAGAAAATAAATGTTATCCAAACTATTTTTTATAGTACCAGACCATTATGAGATGTGATTCATTAGGACTATATATAGAGTAGAACTATTTATAGAGTTTCTATTTTCATGGTTATATCAAATATCGAATGGATGGGATTCAGTTATAACCATCTTAATCCTATTTTAATAGATCTAGTAGTTCATGTATCGCTTCATCTAGATCATGATTTTATTTTTAATCATGTTGAATCTATGGCCATTGGAAGGATCAGTACCTAACCTTCATTGACAGTCATTTTTCAGTGGGTGTACCTTTTAGGATCAACTAATGTAGAAGTATGCTATAATAAAGTATAAGTAGTTGTTTTATACTATTTTTCATATAATATATGGGCAGGTGAAGGTAGATGATAACATTATGATACCCCTCTTCCCTAGGGATTGTAAGAGGAGTGTGTTTATGGAGGTTGTCTCCATTATGGTTAGAGTGTTGAAAGATCTATAGATAATCAAATGTATGATTTAGTGTTTCTAATGTTGGGTAAACCATACATAATTCAAGGTAATCTCTACTAATATACTACATATGTATATTAATTTATTGATTCAAGATGTACACAATCCATCATTTCTCCAACCCTATTTTATACATTGGGACTTATGTCATGGATAATTCTAGTTTCCATGGGTTGAATATGATATTAAGAATTAGATCTACCATGAGATGTGTCTATAAAAATTGTGTCATTAATATAAGGATGAATATCAGTTACATAAATTCCATATATTTTTGGATACGTCCTGTGGTAATCCCTCAACATAAATAGGTTGAATTAAATGAAATATATTATGGATTTCATCAAATGTAATGTTATATTGTATGATGTTAACAAAGATAATTCCATGTATTTTGGTGAGAAGGACCCTCAAATGGGTTAAAGGCATGTTTTGATAATGTATTCATTGATGGTAGAGATGAGGATGAGTTTTTAGGAAGACCATTTGGTTGAGTTTCATATGGTTGTGGAAGAATGCCATGTGGTTTTTTCAGAAGATTTTTTAACACTACCCCTTATATGAGTGATTGAGTTTTCAATAGAGTTTCCACATAGTGTTTCACCAATATCATGGTCTATATATAGAATAGTTCCTTCAATATTGTGAGAGATATTGATTTAGATGGGTGATCTTTTTAAAAGCGAATTTATGCATCGTAGTGTGTCTCCATCGAGATATCTAGTTTTATTTGCTAAGATGGAATTTGGAAATATATGTTTTTGTATGAATTACTATATCTTAGACCTGGTCTGATTTGGAAATATCTTTTTATTTATTTTCATAAAGCCGGATTAGGATATCCGGTAACCTTAAAACCAAACAAAAAATCATCCAATATGAAAACAACTTCTGAAATTCAAAATTCAAAAACAACACGAACCACATGTCCACCTCGAGCCGCACAACCACCTCGAGGATCGTGTCAATGCGAAATCCAACTTCGCCTCCAATCATACTGCCGGTAGGACATGCAATATCACCATGTGCCACCATTCATAGAGGGACGATGGCGGAGCCATCATTAAAGCATGCCACTAGAGAGACAATATGGTTCGTCCACTGCCGTCACGAACCTTCTCAGAACACAGGAACCCGAACAAAATTCCTCCTTCTGCTTCTTTGTCACCACCATCAACATCGATCCAATGACCGTACACCACATTCACTGGCGTTCCTCTTCATTGTGACCACCAACAACCACCGGCACAAATAACAGGGCCTCCATCCCAAAAACCATTGAAATCAGTCGGATTGACCATGTCACAACAAAAATCAAACATATCCATGAAAATCAAACAAGGAAAACAACACTATAACCACCCCAACCGTTGAAGGAAACCCTCACAGACCCTCAAAGTACTCAACCGATGAAAATCAGGTGACAACCTCTACATGTCGAGAAACTGCCACAGGACAACAACTCCCAACCGAGGGAAACCCCTTGAACGCTCTGTAGAGTGTGCCTGTGAACAATGTGACAATCGTAAAAAATCCGGTCTTATGCCCGTAGATTAGACTAGCAGTGTCGTAGAAGACCAGGTAATAGTGAAGAATTTTTATCCACATAAGTTAATTAAGGATTATTATATTATTTTATGGGCACCAGTTATTTACAAAGGATCAATTTGTGATTAGGATATCATTAGATGTGTGTGAAAGAAGAGGATATTAGGAAGTCTTTGTTCATATATTGTTATGGGTTGTATGAGTTCATTGTAATATTTTCTAGTGTTATGAATTCTCTATCCATGTTAAATAGATAGATTATTTCCAGGTTTCGTGATTTTTATATCAATTTTTGGAGTCTTTTTTAGATTATATATTGGTGTATTTTGTGTCATATAAAGAGCATACAATGATTCTATGAGATTTTTTGGATGTAATTTGGAATCATTAGCTACATTAAATGTTTTCTTGGTGTATTTTATAGGTATATGAGGTAAATTTATTAGAACATTATACAAATCATCATAAAGAATTCGTAGTTCATTTGAATAATGAGGCCTTTCTTGGTATCCCCCATGAATATTGTGGAGGTGTATATTTTCTTTATTATTATATGTTATTACATGAATTTTATACCCTACTTCTCATTTATTAGGACATCATTTATATATTTCACTAAAAAGTAATAGGATTTTATATGAATTGACCAATCCCAATGCTTTAGTTAGTATTTTATAAAGAAACTGTTCAATGATTCAATATATAATTCACTAGAGGATGGTGTTGTATTTGAGTTATATTTCAATACTTTTTGTCTTGGATGAGGTTGTTTCTTGATTTAAAAGAGTGTAGTTATCTTATATTGATATCTACATTTCCAGCCTTATGAATGTAACTATGTTACCAATGATCATGATATTTTTGTGGTTATATTGGATTTACTGTTGTGGAAAAGTGACCCCATAAGTTATAACTTTGTTGTCATCAAAGATCAGAAGATTTTGTGTCATATATTCTTCAAATATGATTTGATTTTTTTTCCGGTAACAATTTATATAATTCTAATATGGATTATGACTTTTGGATTTTCAATGATGTGGGTAGTGGTATTTATGTGGATGATTCATTGAGAAGTATATCTCATTGATATGAAATGTTTTTATCTAGGAATTCCTGGTGGGTGATGACAGATATTTCTATGATACAGCTTGATGTGAGTCTATTTGATGGAAGATGGTTCATTTTTTTAGATGATGGTTTATTTATGCTTTGTGAAATAACTGGAGGAGTCTCATTTGGGGGATTTTGTGGTGAAGCATTTGAAAGATCAAATTTTTTAATGATTATTCTCAGGGATGGACTAGGGATGATAAAAATCATATGATATTCAATGTGAGTCTCTTTATTCTTTTAGAAATGTGTGTTGTCTTTCTACAAGAATTTTACTATTAACCTTTGGTGGTGAATCATGTTGTGGATAAAACAAGTCATCCCATGGATGTTTAGTTTTGGTGACCTGGCACGAATTGATAAGTTCCAATGTTTATGTGTTGATGTTTGGTTTGGGTGAAGGTCAACTGTCTTATTCTGGATGGGTTGCATCAGTCACTTTTTATGTCCCTGTGGAAGTTGGGGAACATCTTGACAATCGTTATCACTAGTTTCTCCACATATCAAAAATAATTTCATATTATATGGGTTATTATGGATTTATTGAAAAAGTTATATCACTTTTTAGTGGTTAAGGATTAATTCTCAAGATATGTTTTGTCAAAAAAGTGTAGAGAGGGGGTAGTGAGGTTTCATGGGATTGGGTTTTGAAGGTGATCAAATTTGATACTGATCGCCATTTTACCTCTAAAGCATTAAGAGAATATAATATGTTTTTAGTTTTTAGTTTTTATTTATCACTAATTTTATTATGCAGATAGAGATTTAAAATGAGTGGACTACCTAGAATTTCTAATAAATGTTTTTTTCGTGTGTTCTAGATTTTGGAGTTTCATGGGCAAGGCACCGAACCCTATTTGTGTTCTATTATAAAAATAGTTTCCACCCAACTTCTGGTATTGACCTTTCAATGTTTCGTATCACTGAATTTATAATATATGTTGTGTTGGACTGATATTGGGGAGTTATATATTGTATACATGAATTGGTGTACAATAAGATAGGGAAGGTGTAGTTCATCTGCAAGTAGATGAAGGCTATGGTGGATCAGTAGTGCAGAAATCATTTTTTACGTCACAATTTTTTACGTCGGTTATATATAACCGACGTAAAAATGCGGCGAGTAGATTTTTAACGCCGGTTATTTTAATAACCCACGTTACAAATCGCGCCTGTTGGGTTATTACGTCGGTTATCTTATAACCGACGTAAAAAACCAATACACATGGGGTTTTTTACGTCGGTTTCCAAATATCCAATGTAAAAACCCCACCATGATTTGGTTTTTTACATCGGTTATAAAATAACCGATGTAAAAAACATGTAGATATCAGGTTTTTTTACGTCGGTTTCCAAATAACCGACGTAAAAAACCCCCCGTGCATTGGTTTTTTACGTCGGTTATCTTATAACCGACGTAAAAAACCAAAGCCCGGGGGGTTTTTTTACGTCTTTTATAAAATAACGAACGTAAAAAATGCGTAGATATCTCGTTTTTTACGTCGGTTATAAAATAACCGACGTAAAAAACCAAAGCACAGGATCTTTTTTACATCGGTTTTAAAATAACCGATGTTATAAATTTAAAAAATAGTTTATAACGTCGGTTATATAATAACCGATTTTATAAAACTTTTAAAAAAATTAAAGCCCGTGGACTGTCATTTACGATTTTTCGATTGACAGTCCGCCGGCTCGTCTCTCTCGCGCGGTAAACCCTAATCGGATCGTCGATCGACCTGCATTAAACTCAATTTGGATTCATTTTTTATCTCCTTCACTCCTCTCGGATCTATCATCTCAACTCGCAACATTCATGTAAGCCTTCCAAGAATTTATTTCGTTCTTTTTTGTTTCGATTCTTTATTTGCTTTTCGTTCGTTTTTGAATCTCGTGGAATTTTTTGTTATTGAAAATGGTTATTTGTATTTTGTTATTGCAAATGGTTATTTGTATTGCAAATGGTTATTTGTATTGAAAATGGTTATTTGCAGATGGTTATTTGTATTTTTTTATTGCAAATGGTTATTTGTATTGCAAATGGTTATTTGTATTTTGTTATTGCAAATGGTTATTTGAATCTCGTGGAATTTTTTGTTGATATAACAGACTATGTTGAGGGAACATTAAACTAGATGAATAATGAGATAAAAAAGACGTGCATCATTACTTTAAAGGAAAATAAATAATAATTACTTTTTATATCATATTTTGGATTGGTTTTTTTATAAATTAAAACAATAAATGTGATCCCCATTATATGATATTGGAGGAGTACCATGGTTTAACCACACAGTATGGAAAACCTAGAACCAACCCTAAAAAATGCATATGCATCATGCTGTGTGATTTCATGATAAATAAGTATGGTTTGTATAAAATATATTTCCTCCATTATATTTGTAAACAAATGTGAAATGTTTCCTAGGTAGAACCTCATGGTATTCACTAACCATGTTCGAACCATGAATAAGAATATAAAACTATAATATCCTAAAAAGTCAAACAATAATAATACATGGATGAATAAATAAAAGTTATTCAAAATAATTTGATTTAATAACCTATTATAAATATAGAGGTGTTAAAATAACACAAACCATACTAAATTCTACCCCTAGAAGAATATGTTGAGGATGTTGGACCTAGATTGAGATTAGGCCACTACTCCATTATCAATGGATCTCACACCTATGTCTCATTGGAATCGAAAACATGTTACCAATGATATTAAAACATATGAATTACCATATCATTTATAACATTCACTTGAGAATATAAAACACATTATTATTGTTAATCATATACATATACATATTTAGTCTTGTAATTGCCAGGCTGTTCACTATTGTTGTTGATATTTGTTAATTCTTGGTGTTTAGAATTTCTGAACATGTTTCCTGTAATTGGAATTCAGTTTTTGTCCATGGTTGTTTTCATTTCATTTTTGGATTTTGAAAACCTAAAATAAACAGTGTTTTTATTCGAGTTTTATTTTGATTGATAACCATTAAAGCTGAAGTCCAAGTATAAAATCAAATCCCCACAAGATATGTTACGTGGGATTAAAAAGCAGAAATAAAGGATTAAACCGAATTAGTGGGACAATTGTTATTCTGAGCAGACCAGTGTTGGACGCACTGGGTGGCCCTCTCAGCCTGCCAATGCAATTAACGATCATCAGAAACAAGAATGAGTGAATTGATAGTAAAATAATAACATGCCGGTAGACCTCTTTTTTCCAGTCACACCGAAGGGTGATGAAGACCAATATCAAGTTCTGCACGCCATTTAAAATAGGTTGTTTATCTAATATATTAAAACATCAAAACTGCAATCAATATTAATCTATGTAGGCGTCATGATTTTCTTTGATTCAATGAAATTTAAAACTGTTATATCTAACTATATTTTGTTTTAAAAATAATATTCAATCATATATTTTTAAATACCTATAGATTTGTTTTATATTTTAAATTATTTTACATTCAAATTATGATTTTTTTTCATATAACCATGTATTTTTCTTATCTTAATAATATATATTTTTTGTTGATATTTGTTATAGGTAATAATGAGTCGAAGATAAATTATGGCACATCGAATGAGCAATGAATTTGAGGAAGGTGTTGATGCCTTTTTGGAATTTGCAAAATGAAATGTTCCAAGTAGTGACATTTTTTTCTGTCCATGCCTGAAATGTTTTAATATGAAGAAGTTGAAAAGTAGAGAGATAAAAGATCATCTGATATGTCATGGTTTTAATCCGAGTTACAGCCCTTGGATTTGTCATGGTGAAACTGGACGGAATTTCACTGATGATGATGATTCGCAAGATGGTAACTCCGATGGAATTGAAGAAATGATTTACGATATTTTAGCAGAACAAATTGAGATAGAACCGACAGTTGCGCGTCTATATGGTGATGCTGAAAACCATTATATCCCGGTTGTACAGATTTTACGGTTTTGTCGGCGGTGTTAAGATTGATTAACCTGAATGCGAAGCATGGATGGAGTGACAGAAGTTTTACAGAGCTGCTACAATTGATGAAAGACATTCTTCCAAAAGATAACGATCTTCCAGATTCACATTACAAAGCCAAAAAAATATTATGCCTGATGGGATTGGGATACAAGAAAATACATGCATGTCCAAATGACTGCATTATATATAGGAAGGAATATGAATTTCTGTCAGAGTGTCCAAAATGTGGGACATCACGGTATAAGGTGAATGAAAAATCACAGGGTGATGTAGAGATTACAAAGCTCCCTTCAAAGGTATTTTGGTATCTTCTTAAAATTAATCGTTTCAAACGATTATTTGCTAATTCACATGATGAAAAAAGATTAAGATGGCATGCTGAAGAGCAGGTATGTGATGGAAAAATACGCCATCCAGCTGATTGTCCACAATGGAAGAAAATTGATGTGGAGTATTCTACATTTGGAAATGAAATTAGAAATCTCAGACTAGGGTTGTGCACAGATGGAATGAATCCATACCAAAAACTTAGTAGCACACATAGTTCATGGCCTGTTTTATTGGTAATTTACAACCTCTCTCCTGAAGTTTGTATGAAGCGCAAATATGTCATGTTGAGTACAATGATCTCTGGTCCAAAGCAACCTGGTAATGATATTGATGTTTACTTGTCACCGTTGATTGATGATTTGAAACTGTTATGGGCTGATGGTATTAGGGTGTATGATTATTATAAAATGGAATATTTTCAACTGCATGCGGTGCTTCTGTTCACTATAAATGACTTCCCAGCGTATGGAAATTTGTCTGGATATAGTGTTAAAGGGCATAAAGAATGTCCAATTTGCGAACAACAGACGTCCAATTGTCTATTGCATCATGGGAGGAAAACTGTGTACATGGGTCATCGAATGTTTTTGCCTATGGAACACCCTTATAGAAGACTAAAAAAGGCATTCAATGGCTCACAAGAATTTTATACTGCTCCAAAACCTTTATCCCCAGATCTGTATTTTGAGAGGGTGAAAAACCTTGACGTGACATTGGGAAAGACACAGAAATCTGGTAATGATAGACATATTTGGAAGAAAAGGTCAATTTTTTTGAGCTACCATATTGGAGGTATCATGAAGTTAAACATAATATTGATGTATGCATGTGGAGCAGAATATCTGTGATTCTTTGATTGGAACATTGTTAGATATTAAATGAAAGACTAAAGATGGGTTGAATGCAAGATTAGACTTATTATCAATGGGAATACGTTTGGAGTTAGCTCCCACTCCTAAAGGAAGACGGACATTTCTTCCCCCGGCTTGTCATACATTATCGAAGAGGGAGAAAATTAGCTTCTGTCAGTGTCTTCATGATACCAAAGTGCCTCAAGGTTATTCTTCTAATGTAAAAAATTTTGTCTCATTGAAGGACTTGAAGTTGATAGGTATGAAATCACATGATTGTCATGTCATGATGCAACAAATTCTACCAGCTGTATTGCGTGGAATATTGCCCATTCGTGTCAGAAAGACTATAATGAAGTTGTGTTATTTATTCAATTCAATTTGTAACAAGGCGATTGATGTGAATGCATTGAACATTTTGGAAAAGGATGCAATTTTTATACTTTGTCAATTGGAAATGTATTTTCTTCCAACTTTTTTTTGATATAATGGTGCATTTAATGATTCATCTGGTTTGATAAATAAAGCTTTGTGGACCTGTATATCTTCGTTGGATGTATCCTTTTGAAAGGTATATGAAAATATTAAAGGGGTATGTTAAAAATCTATATAGACCTGAAGCCTCCATTATTGAAAAGTATATTTCTGAGGAGATAGCAGAGTTTTGTGTGAGCTACTTGGCTGCGGTGCAACACATAGGTTTGCCTCCATCTCGCCATGAACGAGTTAATAATGAGGAAAAGGGGATTCGCGACTTGAAAGTCAAATAATTGTCAGGTGAACAGATGAAGAAGTTAGAATCATACATCTTGAATAACATTGCTGATGCTCAACCATATATCACATTACATATTAATGAGTTGAAACAATGTCATCCAAAGAAGAAAGAAATGTGGATTTTGAATGAGCACAACAAAACTTTTTTGTCATGGATTAAAAATACTTTGCTTGGTAGATCAGATGTATCAGTGAAATTAAAATGGATAGTGGGTGGTCTATGTTTAAATGTGATAACATGGTCTGGTTATGACATTAATGGTTATACATTTCACACAAAATCTCAGGACAACAGTAGTGTAGTTCAGAATAGTGGTGTATTGGTGTTTGCAGAAGCAATGCATTTTTCGAGTGCTAAGGACAAAAACCAAATTTCCTCATGAAATTCATATTATGGAGTGATTGAAGACATATGGGAGGTTGATTATTTTAAAATTAAAGTTCCCGTTTTTAACTGTAAATGGTTTAACGGTAACAACAGTGTCAGACACGATGAATTTGGAATGACACTTGTTAATCTGAATAGATTGGAAGACACAACTGATTATTTTATAATGGAAACACATGCAAAACAAATTTTTTATGTAGTAGATCAATCAGATATGCAGTGGGCTGTTGTTTTACAAGGGAAAAAAAATATGTTGGTGAGGATGATCTTGATGAATATGCTGATTTATGTGATATCCCTACTTCCATGGAAATATTAACATAACATAATGACGATCATGTTGAAGACATAGTTTGTGCCATAAGGAACGATCACGATGAAGGAATTTGGGAAAACAATCCATCTGTACATTCCTAAAATTACAGGTAACATATGTTTATTTCTTGTTTACATTTATTTTTTCCATAAATGTTAGATATTGTATGTTTTTTAATTATTAAAACATGTTTTAAAATAAAATAAGTATATGTTTTTGTTTGTTTTAAGTTTGTTTAGTTTACTTTATCATGTTTATAACCATTACATTAATTTTAAAATGCTTATATTTGTTCACTGACAATTACATTACCATGTTTACAATGTCTACCAGGTTTACCATTTTTATCATTTTTACCATCTTGACCATCTTGACCATCTTTTCCATCTTTACCATTGTTTAACATGCTTACCATATTACCAATGTTTAATATTATGTAACTTAGTACACTTTTCTATTTTCTGATTACAGTAGTTTTAAAATATTTGAATTTGTATATTTGTTCACTGACAATTACTTTACCATGTTTACAATGTTTACTAGGTTTACCATTTTTTCCATTTTTACCATCTTGACCATCTTGACCATCTTTGCCATCTTTACCATTGTTTAACCTGCTTACCATATTACCAATGTTTACTATTATGTAACTTAGTACACTTTTCTATTTTCTAATTGCAGTAGTATTAAAATATTTGAATTTGTATATTTGTGAACTGACGTTTGTTTTTTTTGATTTGAAGGATAATGAGAGATCATTCAGATGATCAACCACATGATTCTGGAGAGGAGCATATTGCTGGTCATACCTCTGGGGATGAACATTCACATGCTCCTATTACAATAAAGAGTTCAATGGTTGGTAAACGTGGGTGCACATGTTTACCAAAATTATCACTTTCCCATACGCAGGATCAGAGGATAGTAGTTGAATTTGATGATGATGATATTCCTAGAGGTCCGAATGCCAAAGATTTTAAGAGTTTTGTTGCAACTCAGGCTAAGACCAAAGTAAGCATTTTGTATGATGATTGGAGAGGTGTGGATAAAGAGATTATCTCTCAGTTATGGGAGACAATTTTGGTAAGATCTTTTGTCATTATTTGACCATTCTTTTAATGCTTCTAGTATATATAATATGATTAAACTCTTCTTTATCAGATGACATTTGATATTCCTGACACTGGAGGAGTCAGGAAGAAATGCTTATCATTGGATGCCAGGAGATGGAGGGATTTCAAATCAACCCTCTCATATGATTTCATTTATGGTCCTAGGATTCATGACAATCCATGTAGTATATATACTTTTATAGATGAAGACACATGGAGAAATTTTTTTGAAAGTAGGAAAAAAGAGTCATTTCCGGTAAGGGCAATGAAAACTTTTATAAGCATTCTTATATAAATGATTTTATTAATGTTTTGTTAATGATTTCTTATTCTTAAATTACAGAAAACAAGGAAAGCTCATCAAAAGTTCCAATCTAAAAATGTATACCCTCATAGTTTATCTCGGGGAGGGTATACATTATTGGAAGAAAAAATGATGGCAGAAAAATTTCAACAACTAAGAGCTGAGTCTTCAATCTCTGGAGAGGTGGCCCCTCCATCCCCTCCATCTAGACATGAAAAATGGAAGAGAGCTCGGAAGGGGAAAAAAGGGCAATATCTTTCTGAAGAATCGAGAATCGTAGCTGAGAGGATTGTAAGATATCTATTTAATTTATTTAAGTTAACTTTTTTCTTCATATAAGTTTCAATCATTATAGAAATGTTCAATTAATTAATAAATGACTCTCTTGAGAAGCAGAGTTCAGAGGGGACATTTACAGCTACTGGGAGGGAAGATATTTTATTTGCAGCATTGGGAAGGCCCGAACATCCTGGTCGTGTAAAAGGATATCTGGCAGGTGTATCGGTAAGAAAATTGTTTCCACGTTCTTCAACTACTAACATTGAGGGGGTTTATAAAAAAAATAGAATCCTTGGAGGCTGAAGTTCAAAATATTAATGTGACGATGGGAGACAAGATTAAGGAGTCGGTGCAGTCTATGTTTGCAGAAATGCAAAGACAATTTCAGACTGCAGCTCCCACTCCTCCACCTCCCCCTGCAGACCCCATTATTTATCCTCCACCTCCGCCAGTAGCTCCCACTCCCCCACCTCAGCCTGCGGACCCCATTTTTTATCCTACGCCTCTGCCGCAGCTTCCTACATATTGAGAGTTGTATGTTGATGATTCTCAACATCATATAGTAGCATACGGGTTGGTATATTGTATAGGAGATACAGTTCATCATCAACAATTAGAGGTAGAGAATCAGAGGGTCACTGTACAGGATATTATAGATCGATCAGCTAGGGTACCAATACCTACAGATGGGGTGGCGACAGTTGGACAGAGTATCAGACATTTTTTAGTTTGGCCATCCAGACTTCTTCGACTCATTACCATAGAGGTGTGAATGTTATATATTTTATTTTATTTTTTTATTAAAGTTGTTTTATCATTTGAAAACTACTATATTTCTCAATTTTTTTTTCACAGGAATACTTCAAAGGTAAAGAAATATTGTATAGACAACAACAAAGACAACATGCTATGACATCAGATACAGATTCCAGTGGTCTTGACATATTGTCAAGATATTCACATTTGTTGTTGGGTTTTTATGAGTTTCCAATGGAATCTCATGTTTTTGGACGTGAAATAAGTGTGGGGATTACAAAATTTGATATCATGGAGCTTGTTACAGGAGATAAGTTGGGCATCAACGTGGTGCAGATTTTTTCCATGTAAGTCTTAACACCTTTTCTCTACGTTATATCTATTAAAAATGTATACTTATATATGTTTTGTATTAGGTATCTTTATAAAATTTGTGAGAAGAATGAACTGACAGAAGTATATGGATTCATGGACCCACAATTGATTTCCCCTGAAGCATGTGCATTGATTGAGGAACAAAGAATGGTTTATATTGCTGAAAGACTTGAAAATAATATAATCAGACAATGTTGGATGATGCCTTTTTGTGAGAGGTATGAAACACATTTCTCTCAAAGAGTTAATTATCTTTTAACATAAAAAACCACTAACATTAAATTTCCTTTTATCCGTGATCATTGGATGTTAGGGATTTTTTTCCCAAGGGAGAAAGCTCTTTATTGGATATGCTTTGTTCATGGTGATGTGCGGGAATGTTTTAAGAATATTTTGGAAAAGTAAGTTTCAATTTCTCAATAGTTTTATATATTATAATGAATTATAAATTTACCCCATTCGTATTATTTTCTAACAGTTCATGGGTCTACTTTCGAAAAAACACAAAGAAAAGAAATGAAAAGATCAAATATGTAAATGCGAAGGTAAATTTCTATTTATAATTTGTACTTTTTGATTTATTACATAAAAATAATATATTGAATTTACACTCATTCAAAATAGAATTGTCATGAACAACAAGGCCTCATCGAATGCGGATATTATATGTTAAGATTTATGTATGAAATAATAACAACTGGGATAGTTGTGAATTTTGACCTGGTATGATTTCCTCTTAAACTTTGCCATAATATTTCAATTTGATTTATTCATTATACACGTTAACTATCTTCTTTTTCATTTGTAGCTTTTTGATGACCCTCAACCCAATACTGCTGAAGACATCAAACACGTACAAGTGGAGTGGTCAAATTATTTTACAGGTTTGATTGAATTTTAGTTGTTTTTACTGTAAAATGTAATTTTGAATATTGTCGTTTTAATTGTGTATTTGGTAGTTGTTTAGGTTTGATTTTTTTTTGACGTTGACAGTGTAAGTTTTGAATGTTATATAACTGATGTTTAATTTTTCTCTACTTTTTGTTTTGGTCTACTTTTGATGGTTCTTTTGGTATGGATTTGGGTCTATGGGGGAGGGGTTCCAAGGGTGTGGGGGTGTGTTCAGTGGGGTTGGGGTGGCCAGCGGTCTGGGAGGGCTGTCCGGTGGGGTGGGGGGTAGTCCTGGGGGGTGGCAGGGATGTCCAGGGGTGTGGGAAGCCGGTCCAGGGGTGTGGGAGTGTTGTCCATGGGTGGGGGGGGGGGGGGGGTTGTCCGGGGGTTGTCCAGGAGTGTTTGGGGCTGTCCAGGGGTGTGGTGGGGGCTGTCAAGTGGGGTGAGGGGGTGAGGAGGTGCTGTTCAGGTGGGTGGGGGTTGTCGAGGGGTGTTTGGGGGTGTCTGGGGGTCGGGGGGTCGGGGGGCAGTCCAGGAGTGTGCTGGGGGCTCCAATGGGGTGGGGGAGGGTTGTCCAAGGGGTATACATGAGGGTGGGAGCTCCAATGGGGTGGGGGAGGGCTGTCCAGGGGGTATACATGAGGGTGAGGGCTCCAGTGGGGTGGGGGAGGGCTGTACATGGGGTATAAATGAGGGTGGATGATGTCTAGTGGGTAAGTTTTACATTTCATCTTTGTACATGCTTAATTTTGATGTACTTCTGTTTTTGTGGTACGATTTCTTGATTTGTTTTCTGGTTGATTCTGGTGGAGAGAAGATCACTGCATTCTGTTAAAAAAAAATTGGGTTTATCACGTCAGTTATTTAATAACCGACGTGATAAAATGCCTGTAAAATAGTTTATCACGTCGGTTATTAAATAACCGACGTGATAAAAGGTCTGCAGAATGGTTTATCATGTCGGTTATTTTAGAACCGACGTGATAAAGGGCCTGGAGAATGGTTTATCACGTCCGTTATTAAATAACCGACGTGATAAAGGGCCTAGAGAATGGTTTATCACGTCGGTTATTGAATAACCGACGTGCTAAACGTCCTGGACAATGGTTTATCACGTCGGCTATTCAATAACTGACGTGATAAACCGCCTCCCTCCGGTTTATGTAACAACACGAGATTTAATAAAAAAATATTCTTTATAATTTTATTAATGTCTTGTGTTGTACGCTACACAAAAAGGAGCTTTCACAACACGCATCTTTGACTTACCTTTCATTACACGCAATCGCAACCTTCCTCGATAGCGTGTGTAGTACGCAATATTGAGTTTCACGAAACAATGATATGCTATTAAAATATTATTAAAACTAGCCGTTATGAATAGTAATAACCACCTTTTGAAATTTTGTAATTTTATTTTTCAAAATGGAATTCATTTTTGGATTCATAATATCGAAATTAGCTTAGGGTGAAATTTTTGTGATTTTCGGATAACTTTCATATTTTGATGAATACTGAAAATTACTAAATTTTAATTAAAAACAACTTTTTCAATCGAAATAATTAATAGTGATAAATTATTAATTTGAGTGGTTTTAAAGTATATTTAGAATATATTTTTACAATTTAATACAATGTTGGTCATTGAATGTAATTTCACATTTAAACCAGACATAATCAAGTGTCAATCTTTTGATAGATATTGTTTCTTAAAAACACGCTATTTGTTTTAACAGCGGGATTTAATTATAAAATTAATTAATTCAACTTCTATGTTATGAATTTGGTAAAATAGACTTCATTTTTGAATTCATAATATGAAATATAGCTTAGGATGAAATTTTGGCCTTTTTCTGAAAAACATCAATTTTTGATGAATAGTGAAACTACTAAGTGGTAGTTAAAAAACTGAATTTTTCATAAAACATAATTTTACCGCTTCTGGGAATGGAATTTCAAAAATCCGAGAGACATGGTTGATGTCAGTAAGTAAAATTTGGTTCAATGAGATGAAAATAATTTTTGGTGAAGAGTAACTTTTTACTTTTTTTTACCACGATTAAAAGTAAATAGGGTAATTAAGGGTAGAAATGATATTATTATTACCCTAACACATGTCATAATTCTATTGGACAAGTGTAATTCGACCAAAAACAAACTTAGGAATAAAATATGACCATTTAGGCCCACTTGGATTAGATTAGGACATTTTTTAATAATTTATTTAAAGAAGGGTTAAAAGAGTTAAAATCGAAGTTTATTTACTAAAACATTTTTAATATGGGGTTATACATAAGATAAATGCGACTATTAATATTCATTAGAAAGATAAAAAGATTTCCTATATAATGGTATTTTATTTGTAATTTTTAGACATTAAATAATTTAATTTATTTATGACACAATGATGATGTAGTAATTATCTTATTAATAAAATATTGACATAATTGACGTTATAAACACCAAAATAAATGTAATTTGAGACTTTTTATGAATTAAAATAATTTTCTAGGTTACTATGATATATTAGTGTTGATTGAATCAACTTGTTTCGAACATATAATTCTTTTATGACTTTCACAAAAATCATATATCAAATAGTGTCAAAATTGACACAAAATAGTTTTTAAATCAAATATTATATAATTAATTGTTATTTTATTCCTAAAAATCTAAGGTTCGTCCAAATGACATAGATAAGGATATATATATTAATAATAAACAATTTGGGGTTCTTTTGGCATGTTATAGTAAGTTTATTAAACATATAGTGTAAGAAAACAAAAAGACACGGTAAAAGTTAAATTATTTAACTTAGAGTTAAATCTAATTGATAAGGTTAAAATAATAACCTAAACTTGTCTAAATCCTATTGGTTGATAGGATTTCGACCCATCCCCACTTTAGCTTCGAAATAAGACCCTTTGGAACCATTATAAACCGATTTTGACTTTAATATAAAATAATATTTTGAGATATTCCTAAGGTGCCCCTCTCCTCCCTTATAAAAGGGCACCTCCTCCCTCTCCTCCTCACACCAATTTGAGAATTCAAGCTCGGCCAACCCCTGACAAAATCTCTTCTACACTTCCCTAGAAACATCCTAGAGGTTCTTGTCTTCCTCAAAGACCAATTTTAGTTCCCTAAAAGGAGATCTCAAAGAGGCGCTTCAAAGAAGAGGTAATTTCGTTACCGATTCATTCAACTTTATTTCTTCTTCCACTTATTATTCTTAGGTTGTTTCATTATGGAGTAATAACATCAGTATCACTCATATACTGATATGTTATTATAAGTATGAAACAACCCTATTTCAACATCTATCCATCCTACGGAAAAAGGAAATCACCGCACGTGCGTACGTACGGAATACCGTCTCCACGCCGTGGTGTAATCTATTTTCCTCCACCACCTTAATTGGATGGGTATAAAGGTGTAATGAGTAACTATATATGATTATTATAAAGTAATATTGATTCTGAAATAGTATACATACACTTCAACACAATTCCACGACCATGGGAACGATATCATCGCTCGTGCGTACGTACGGAATACCGTCTCCACGACGCGATGAGATTCATTCTCAATGATTAACCATTCATGAATGATTATAAGGTATATATAATAAGTAATAATGAAATATATGACCTAATAATGATACTGGAATTATTTATATTTATATGTATGTCATCTACTTAATTCCATTCAATTCAATAAGGAAACGAAAACATTGTTCATGCGTACGTACGGACTACCATCTACATGAACAGTGTATTTCTTTCAATTTACTGATTTATTATATATGTATATTCTGAATATATATAAATAAATCATGTTTTATATTCTGGAATTAAGTAATCATGATCTATGTAATCATATGAATAATTACAAGTTAAAAACACGAACGACAAATGAGACGATTTTACCCAAAACGCTTCTTTAACATAGAATTTACAAAAGAACGGGTAATATAAAGTCATAAGTGAACCATATATGATATCATAACAGTGAATATGATTCTGTAATACGTCAATGACATTATTTAAATCATATACAGGAGGTTCAGACACTCACAAAGCAAGTCGGACCTAAGGTAAGGGAAATGTCACAATCTCATTTTTATCCGAGATTGTTTATACTTTGGTATTTACTGGGGTGTATTTTATCATCCACATAAATGTTTCCTCAATATGTAATATTATTTCCATTCACCTACATTTATTTAAATCCTATTTTACCCTTCGGTGAGTTTTATTAAAGGATATGAAAGGAATGTTTTGTCGTTTTTCGTACGAGGTACTTTTTGACTTTTCCGACAAAAGTACGAGAAGAATGTTTTTTTAACTTATACGGCATGAATGGATTTTTAAAACATTATTTCCAAGAAGCTTCCTTTACAAGTTTTAAAGTTTATTTTTAATCAACTTCTTTTAGTTTTAAATTGTATCACATGTTAATAAAGGAAAATGTTTTTGAAGTAGAAAGGATATTTTCCTCAAGAATGGATTTCAAGTATTTTATCAAAATTATTTTCCATCTAAGATAATAAAAGGGTTCTGTTTTATCCCTATTTTTACATTGGTTTGATTATGTTGTGATGGAAATATTTTTATGAATTCCTTTATCTTATATGGTTTGTTTTATGATGTCATGATGTTTCAAGAATCCCATTTTTGTTACATGTGTTATGCGATGATGTATGATTTATGATTATGTGGCACACATAAGAAAGGATTCATTATAAGATGGGTGGGACCTATATCTCCCTCCAATGCATTGGGTAAAGATTTTATATCTCATGAGATAGACATGGATGAAATGGTAGGTTATACCGGTTCAGTGAAACAGGACTGAAACGAGGGCTACTCGATTCAGAAAGGGACTTTGTCCACTAAGATAGTATTGGCAATGAGTCTTGACTAACAAGAAATGATTCTCTATGATTATGTGTGTATGCCACAAAGTTTCATGTTTTAAGTTATGATTATTGGTATTACATTTCACTTCTATGATTTATCCCATGTTATGATATTATGAGCTCTTTTGCAGGTTAAGATTTCCAAAAGCTATGTTCTTATGTATATGATGTGATTGATATTTCTTTTGTTTACCCTTACTGAGCATTTGAGCTCACCCTTTTATGTTTTCTTTTCCCCAGGATATAAAAAAAGGTTTTAGGTAAAAAAAAGGGAAGATATTTATGGGAGATATTGAAGATCTTTCACCACGATTAGAAGATTGCGTTCCGAGTTTCCAAAGACAATAAACTATTACGATCCTTGTGTGTGTTTTTTTTGTTATGTACTAAGTATTCCACAAAAGTAATGTAAAGTCCATGTAAGTCAGGCTTCGGGTCTCTACAGTTGGTATCAGAGGAAAGGTTTAGTCAACCTTTGGAAACTAGGATGCGAGAACTTTAGTGAGATCCCTAGAGATATTTCTAAGGTGTGTCTATGGATGTCTCTAAGGTTAAGTATATGTATAGGTTATAGTACTATAATTACGCTAACGATAATAGAATTAAACCTAAGATGTTAGATATTGATGGTACTCCCCCTTTATTAGGTTGTTTTCCCTAGCATGATTTTTGCCTCTCAGACTATTCTTTTTGGGTTTTAGATGATGGCTGGAACCCGAAGGAACCGTGTTGATCAATGCAATGGACAATGCAATGATTGCCCTCCTGAACAAACAAATGTTATGGGAGATGGAGTGCAAAATCTTATTGCTATACTTACACAAGCAATGAATCATTCTGGACTTCCAAATGAGCAGAGAAGGGAACAATATTCTATTGAGTCCTTCATGAGGCAACGCCCACCTTCTTTCAGTGGGTCTTCTGATCCAATTGTTGCTGAACAATGGATCAGTACCACTGAAAAGATATTTTCAGTTCTTCAATGTTCTGAGCATGATAAAGTCATCTTAGCAGTATATCATTTGGAAGGTGAAGCTGATCAATGATGGAATCTTATTAAGAATACGAGGAAAAGGGATGAAATTGAGTCCATGGAATGGGACGAGTTCAAGAACTTGTTTTTCAGTAAGTACTTCCCTCGTATTCTTCAAACAAAGATGGAGGAGGAGTTTCTTGAACTGAAGCAAAGGGATGATGAATCTCTTGGTACCTATGTAGCAAATTTTACAAGACTTGCAAGGTACGCTTCTGGTATTATTATCCAACCTGAGAGTAAGATCGATCGATTCTTTAGTGGCTTAAAACCAAGTCTTCGAAGGGCATTAGCTATAAGAGACTTTAGTAGCTATGAAGAAATTGTGCGTTGTGCTATCAAGGTAGAAATGGAAGTTGGTGTTATATATCAATCTCAAGGTTTTGACAAGAGACGAAAGATGGAGTTCAAGGAGAAATCTCAGAATAATGGTGAAAAGAAGATGAATGTTTCCTTATGCACAAGGTGTGGAAAGAAGCATGGTGGAGATTGTCTTAAAGGGACTAGAAAATGTTTTAAGTATGGAAAATAAGGTCATCGAGTAGCTGAGTGTCGAAGTAATGGAAAAAGGGATTCTAATGATGTGAATAAAGCAAACACTGTAGAGAACACACCACCAACACTTCAATGCTTCAAGTTCAAGGAAATGGGGAATTATGCTAATAAATGCCCTAATCCAAGGGTTAGTGATGATCGACATGAGCAACCGCTTAAGGCAAAGGACAAAGGGAAGTCACATGCAATCACCATTGGCGATGTTGAATATGATAACGATGTGGTGGAATGATTAAGTGTTTATGTAATGGGATTTCCAAAATAATTTTGTATCATAAAATATTGGAATATTTATGTATTGCTCTAATATGGTATTCAAAGTGATTCAAATATTTTTGGAAATAAGATGATATGCACATAATAAAGGGAAAACGAGAAAATCAAATGTTTAACAGTATTCATGAGCTCATGATTGATATAAGGACTAAGTGATATCATTGTTTGAGTATATAGAATTTTGAGGATTTTGGTATGTGGAAAGTGTTAAATTTTAACTGCATTCATGTTTTCACTACGGTTTTCCAGAGAATACATGATTAAGGACTTTGAATGTTTGGAATGTGACCAACAAAACATATCTTATGATATATGGGGATCGACGATGGTGTTAAATCTCTGGTAATCATTTTCACTATGTTATGAGAGTGGACTGCAGTATTATGGATAAGCCTAAAGATTGGAATGGATTAGGTTAGACATAAGTTATTATTGTTTAAGGATAGAAGTTTTCTCGTTATTTTTTATGGGATGTTATAGTAATATAGTTTTAGAAAAAGGACAACCTGCAGGACGGGCAACAACCCATCGCGTCGGACAAGGATGTGGGAATCGAACCCACAACCGAAGTGCGACTGGCCTTTATCGCCTACCACTGGCCTACAGGAAGTCCCTGTTTAGTAGAAACTAGTTTTATTATATTAAGCAGTATGATATATGAAATATAAGTCCATTTTAGGAACCATATATGATTAATATCACTATAGATCGACTTATGTATATAATTTTTGCTAACCTTTTGTTTGAGACAGATGGAATGACCCGTCATTCTATCACATGATCTGCTAACACTTCACGAATAACAAATTCAACTTCATTTATTTAAGAGATGAAGTGGAAATTGTTAAAGGCACGAACAACAGTGAGATTATACCAAAATAAAGTAAGTATTTATTCTAATTCAAATTCTTTAACTTTAGGGAAACGATCGTGAAAACCAAAAATGTTGTCCTGGTGATCTTATATCTGATGAATCAGATGGTACCTTAGATCGTCACAAATTTAGGGCTCTGTGATTGTTGGCTTTTCCATAGCCATGTTCTCTACCACTCTCCATCAGAACATGATGGTTAGATTTCTCTTCCATATCCATATTTTCACCTATGTGGAAACCCAGTGATTAGTTTATTTGGGTAACCGTTACATTTCATACTTTTGTTTTTAAAGATTGGTTTTGATATTCTTTTTTACGATGTGGGTTTCTATTAAAGAAACTTTCGATTAGTAAACCATTTATAACCCCGACGAATTTCGAGGGCGAAATTAATTTTAAGGAGGGGTAGAATGTAACAGCCTGAGATTTAATAAAAAAAATATTCTTTATAATTTTATTAATGTCTTATGTTGTACGCTACACAAAAAGGAGCCTGCACAACACGCATCTTTGACTTACCTTGCATTACACGCAATCACAACCTTCCTCGATAGCGTGTGTAGTACACAATATTGAGTTTCATGAAACAATGATATGCTATTAAAATATTATTAAAACTAGCCGTTATGAATAGTAATAACCACCTTTTGAAATTTTGTAATTTTATTTTTCAAAATGGAATTCATTTTTGGATTCATAATATCGAAATTAGCTTAGGGTGAAATTTTGGTGATTTTCGGATAACTTTCATATTTTGATGAATAGTGAAAATTACTAAATTTTAATTAAAAACAACTTTCTCAATCGAAATAATTAATAGTGATAAATTATTAATTTGAGTGGTTTTAAAGTATATTTATAATATATTTTTACAATTTAATACAATGTTGGTCATTGAATGTAATTTCACATTCAAACCAGACATAATCAAGTGTCAATCTTTTGATAGATATTGTTTCTTAAAAACACGCTATTTGTTTTAACAGCTGGATTTAATTATAAAATTAATTAATGCAACTTCTATGTTATGAATTTGGTAAAATAGACTTCATTTTTGAATTCAGAATATGAAATATAGCTTAGGATGAAATTTTGGCATTTTTCTGAAAAACGTCAATTTTTGATGAATAGTGAAACTACTAAGTGGTAGTTAAAAAACTGAATTTTTCATAAAACTTAATTTTACCGCTTCTGTGAATGGAATTTCAAAAATCCGAGAGACGCGGTTGATGTCAGTAAGTAAAATGTGGTTCAATGAGATGAAAATAATTTTTGGTGAATAGTAACTTTTTACTTTTTTTTACCACGATTAAAAGTAAATAGGGTAATTAAGGGTATAAATGATATTATTATTACCCTAACACATGTCCTAATTCTATTGGACAAGTTTAATTCGACCAAAAACAAACTTAGGAATAAAATATGACCATTTAGGCCCACTTGGATTAGATTAGGAGATTTATTATTAATTTATTTAAAGAAGGGTTTAAAGAGTTAAAATCATAGTTTATTTACTAAAACATTTTTAATATGGGGTTATACATACGATAAATTCGACTATAAATATTCATTAGAAAGCTAAAAAAATTTCCTATATAACGGTAGTTTATTTGTAATTTTTAGACTTTAAAAAATTTAATTTATTTATGAAACAATGATGATGCAGTAATTATCTTATTCATGAAATATTGACATAATTGATGTCATAAACACCAAATTAAATGTAATTTGAGACTTTTTATGAATTACACTAATTTTCTAGGTTACTATGATATATTAGTGTTGATTTAATCAACTTTTTTCGAACATATAATTCTGTTATGACTTTCACAAAAATCATATATCAAATAGTGTCAAAATTGACACAAAATAGTTTTTAAATCAAATATTATATAATTAATTGTTATTTTATTCCAAAAAATCTACGGTTCGGCCAAAGGACTTAGATAAGGATATATATATTAATAATAAACAATTTGGGGTTCGTTTGGCATGTTATAGTAAGTTTATTAACCATATAGTGTAAGAAAACAAAAAGACACGGTAAAAGTTAAATTATTTAACTTAGTGTTAAATCTAATTGATAAGGTTAAAATAATAACCTAAACTTGTCTAAATACTATTGGTTGATAGGATGTCGACCCATCCCCAATTTAGCTTCGAAATAAGACCCTTTGGAACCATTATAAACTGATTTTGACCTTAATATAAAATAATATTTTGAGATATTCCTAAGGTGCCCCTCTCCTCCCTTATAAAAGGGCACCTCCACCCTCTCCTCCTCACACAAATTTGAGCATTCAATCTCTTCCAACCCCTGCCAAAATCTCTTCTCCACTTCCCTAGAAACATCCTAGAGGTTCTGGTCATCCTCAAAGACCAATTTTAGTGCCCTAAAAGGAGATCTCAAAGAGGTGCTTCAAAGAAGAGGTAATTTCCGTTACCGATTCTTTCAACTTTATTTCTTCTTCCACTTATTCTTCTTAGGTTGTTTCATTATGAAGTAATAACATCAGTATCACTCATATACTGATATGTTATTATAATTATGAAACAACCCTATTTCACCATCTATCCATCCTACGGAAAAAGGAAATCACCGCGCGTGCGTACGTACGGAATACCGTCTCCACGCCGTGGTGTAATCTATTTTCCTCCACCACCTTAATTGGATGGGTATAAAGGTGTAATGAGTAACTATATATGATTATTATAAATTGATATTGATACTGAAATAGTATACATACACTTCAACACAATTTCACGACCATGGGAACGATATCATCGCTCGTGCGTACGTACGGAATACCGTCTCCACGACACGATGAGATTCATTCTCAATGATTAACCATTAATGAATGATTATAAAGTATATATAGTAAGTAATAATGAAATATATGACCTAATAATGATACTAGAATTATTTATATTTATATGTATGTCATCTACTTAATTCCATTCAATTCAATAAGGAAACGAAAACAGCGTTCATGCGTACGTACGGACTACCGTCTCCATGAACGGTGTATTTCTTTCCATTTACTGATTTATTATATATGTATATTATGAATATATATATATATAAATAATGTTTTATATTCTGGAATTAAGTAATCATGATCTAAGTAATCATATGAATAATTACAAGTTAAAAACACGAACGACAAATGAGATGATTTTACCCAAAACGCTTCTTTAACATAGAATTTACAAAAGAACGGGTAATATAAAGTCATAAGTGAACCATATATGATATCATAACAGTGAATATGATTCTGTAATAAGTCAATGACATTATTTAAATCATACACAGGAGGTTCGGACACTCACAAAGCAAGTCGGACCTAAGGTAAGGGAAATGTCACAATCTCATTTTTATCCGAGATTGTTTATACTTTGGTATTTACTGGGGTGTATTTTATCATCCCCATCCATGTTTCCTCAGTATGTAATATTATTTCCATTCACCTACAATTATTTAAATCCTATTTTACCCTTCGGTGAGTTTTATTAAATGATATGAAAGGAATCTTTTGTCGTTTTTCGTACGAGGTACTTTTTGACTTTTCCGACAAAAGTACGAGAAGAATGTTTTTTTAACTTATACGGAATGAATGGATTTTTAAAACATTATTTCCAAGAAGCTTCCTTTACAAGTTTTCAAGTTTATTTTTAATCAACTTCTTTTAGTTTTAAATTGTAAGACATGTTAAGAAAGGAAAATGTTTTTGAAGTAGAAAGGATATTTTCCTCAAGAATGGATTTCAAGTATTTTATCAAAATTATTTTCCATCAAAGATAATAAAAGGGTTCTGTTTTTATCCCTATTATTACATTGGTTTGATTATGTTGTGATGGAAATATTTTTATGAATTCATTTATCTTATATGGTTTGTTTTATGATGTCATGATGTTTCAAGAATCCCATTTTTGTTACATGTGTTATGCGATGATGTATGATTTATGATTATGTGGCACACATAAGAAAGGATTCATTATAAGATGGGTGGGACCTATATCTCCCTCCAATGCATTGGGTAAAAATTTTATATCTCATGAGATATACATGGCTGAAATGGTAGGTCATACCGGTTTAGTGAAACAGGACTGAAACGAGGGCTACTCGATTCAGAAAGGGACTTTGTCCACTAAGATAGTCTTGGCAACGAGTCTTGACTAACAAGAAATGATTCTTTATGATTATTTATGTATGCCACAAAGTTTCATGTTTTAAGTTATGATTATTAGGATTACATTTCACTTCTATGATTTATCCCATGTTATGATATTATGAGCTCTTTTGCAGGTTAAGATTTCCAAAAGCTATGTTCTTATGTATATGATGTGATTGATATTTCTTTTTTTTTCCCTTACTGAGCATTTGAGCTCACCCTTTTATGTTTTCTTTTCCCCAGGATATAAAGAAAGGTTTTAGGTAAAAAAAAGGGAAGATATTTATGGGAGATATTGAAGATCTTTCACCACGATTAGAAGATTACGTTCCGAGTTTCCAAAGACACTAAACTATTATGATCCTTGTGCGTGTTTTTTTTTGTTATGTACTAAGTATTCCGCCAAAGTAATGTAAAGTCCATGTAAGTCAGGATTCAGGTCTCTACAGTTTATCACAGCGATTATATAATTACCGACGTGATAAACCACCCTCCCCCGGTTTTTCACGTCGGTTTTATATGAACCGACGTGATAAACCATGCTCAGCCCGGTTTATCACGTCGATTCATATAGAACGGACGTGATAAACCGCCCTCACCCTAGTTTATCACGTCGGTTCTATATGAACCGATGTGATAAACCCCCTCGCCCCTATTTATCATGTCGGTTGGTTAAGAACCGACGTGATAAACCATTGTCCAGGCCGTTTATCACGTCGGTTATTGAATAACCGACGTGATAAACCATTCTCCAGCCCCTTTATCACGCCGGTTCTAAAATAACCGACATGATAAACCATTCTCCAGGCCCTTTATCACGTCGGTTCTAAAATAACTGACGTGATAAACATCGTGATTTTATGTTTTTGACGTCGGTTTTTCAATAACCGACGTCAAAAACCTTATTTATAACGTCGCACGTATTATCGTCGGCTAGAAACCGACGTTAAAAATTAAAAATAACCGACGTAAAAAACATTTTATGCACTAGTGGATCATCAATATTCATATACTAATCGTAGGATTATGAATCTATAATTTTAAAAAAGAGATATTGTGTTATCTAATTTATATTTTCATTATTACTAGAAAAGATATGGTCATATTTATAAGCTTTTTCCCCAACTTATTTGTCCATTTTAGGTTTCTGAATATGAAAAAGTAATTTCGTAATGATTATCACTACCCATGTAGATAACCTCGATCAATACTATATTTATGGTATTGTAGCTTCTACGTTAATGGTGTAGAATTTTTTATTTATCCATTTATATGTACATGTTTGGTATTAACATGATTTATATTTCCTAGTAAAATAGTAATCTCAATATAATAAAGATAAGAATATAAAAATTAACGAATAATGTAATATAGAAATTGGTGCAGTGTTCAAATATTGTTTATGTTATGTCATATTTCTCATTATATTTTCTAGTTTTTTTTTCAAATGATTAGATTGATTCTTATGGATTCTTGGCATCATTAATTTGATTAAAAAAGTTTAACAAACAAAAAAAAGATAGGAAAATCTATATGATGATTGAGGAATGTGAAATTAATTACCATTTTTCTTGAAAATTCATGAATGAAAAAGTAATTTGTGAAGAATTTATATGGTTCTTTCAGAGATATTATTAGTCATTATATTTGGGTCTTGTAATGATTAAACCTTTATATAATGAATCTATTATTTTAATATATTAAATAAAAAGAGTTATTTGATTGAATTCAATGCTCGGTGTTACTATATGAACTTATTTATTTTTTAGAGGGTTGTATTCTTAGGTGTTATGTACAAGGTTTCATCATTAATTATCTGTGATGAAAATACATTTTTCCTGAATATGAGCTCTTGGATGGTAGCTTTTTTCTATGATTTGATGTGTTGGATTTGGTAGGTCTTAGATAGATGGAAAAAGTTGATAAAAAGTATTTCCTATTTTTTGGATCATTTTTAGAGGTTAGTGATTCATTTCATGGTTCAGTTTATGAGTGGTGCTTACCAAATATATTTTTTCTTGGGGTATAGTTTTCTGGATAGTTGTTTCACTTATTTTACAACTACATAGTGTCATTGGACTATAAAAAATCAATGTTTATTCCCAATGGTACTTTACATGTTGGGTCCTATAATGGTTGGTTTACAGAATTGTAAATGAATTAGAAATAAACACATGGAATTGAATGTTATTAATAGTAGCAATGAAAAATTAAATAAAGACCATGGATAATTTTTAAGGATTATTAATTTATTTCATGGTTCAGTTTAAGAGTGAGGCTTAAAAAATAAGGTTGTATGTTGATGTTTTTGTTCTTATATAATCTATAGTTTCCTAAACCTTGGCTATGTTAGTTTTGTATCATAATGGATTCTATCTATAGATGAGTCTAAGGATACATATTTTTCTTTAGTTTAGTCAGGCATGTTATATTCAGTATATTATATGATTCCATATTCTCCACCTCCCAAGTCGAGTGGGTATGCAATGCCCAAATTTTTTTCATTATGGGTGTTTTCCAAAATATCCATGTTTATGAGTGAATGAATGTTTGGATACTACCTATTTCTCACCCTCCCTAAAAACACATCATGATGTGTTGGAATATAAGATCTGTGATGGCTTAAGGTACATTTTGTGTTTCTACATAGTTTGTAATGTCCCTTGATTTAAAAATACTTGTATATGTGAGATGTAGTGTCTCGGGTTTATAGAATATAAATTTAATCAAGATATGGAAATTATTTTTATTATCAGACCACATGACTTCATTTATTATGATTGGGCATTGATCAGATTAAAATGTATATTTCATAAACTACACTCATCTAAGAAGGAATATTGATGATGTAGTGTGGGGTTGAACCTATAAGGAAAGTTGATAGGAATGAAATATAGTAATAAGAACCTTGTTAAAAGATTCCACATGTTATCTCTTTGGTTTGGGTTTTCTAAAATCTATTTATATTGGGTTTTAATTCAGATGAAAAAATTCTGTGTTCAATTTTAATATTTAGGAAAAATATAATCATTAATTAAGCTTGTGATAGTCTTATGATTTAGGCTAAAAAGTTGTGATAAGATCACCAATTACTCTTATTATATCCAAATTGATCTACCTAAGTTGAAAATATTCTTCGGTCTCAAGAAAAATGGCATCCTAGGTGTATAAATCTAAAATTCTATATAGAATGTACCACAAGATTTTGGTCATAACTTTCTCAACTCTAACTAGGTCAGGGCCATTCAATTACAAATCTGTTGGTCAAGGTAGTGTAAAAAAATGATATTAAAATTTGTTTTTTATCTGATTACTATCCCTATTGTAACAAAAATTGTATTTAGACATTAATTAGGTTTTAATACACTCATACTCTCAACCCCTAACCCTAAGTGGATTAGATGTCCATGAACATACTGAATGATAGATGGGAAATAGAAGGAAGAATGATCAAAATGATAAATGATATTTAATAATAAATCAATACACAATCAAAATCATATAAAATTATTCAAATATTAACTTTAATGAATAATAAATGAAGAACATAGTGGTAATCGATGTTGCACAACAAACAGAATTGTAATCAATATTTTAAATATAAAGAAAATGAATATGTCTTGGAATTGGTATGTGGTAACAATAGAATGAATAAAATAATAAAATAAATTAAAAACCTCATGTTGAAAAGGAAATATGAAATAAATTATGTATAAATAATGGAATGAGTTTGAGAGTCCCATATCCCCCTTTGGTTCATATGGGTGTTTACATATATATGGAGTCTATTATTCCACGACATGTAAATGATTCACAAAATGTAACTCTTTTAAGTGGATTCATATTTAAGACTTTCATTATATGTAGTTGATATTCAAATAATGTTCTATAGATCAATAATGATCTCTAAATACATTGGATCCCACATATTTCACAGGTTTTTCATTTGATAGGATTCATAATTTAAACAATTCATTTATTATTTTGATCTCACATCATGTACCTTCACCAGGTTCAGAAATAAAATATTTCCTAGTGTGTAAAGATGATTCACATTGTGTACCTAGTTTGTTTATTATAAATTTTATTCATGGGTTAACCTTTGTCTTCTAGGTGCTCTGCTAATGGAGTACAAGTCGTGTACTTCAGATTCACAATGTGTAATGTTCAATTTTTTGGTTTTCTATCTTATATTATTTTTATTATTAAATTATTTATTCCTTCAAAAATATATCAAAACCCTATGTATTATAAAATAATGGTTATTGAATACATAAATAAATATATCCACAATATTTATATGAATTTGGATTATCAAATTCTTATACACTTGAAAAATTTATTATCTTCAAAAAACAGAATCACAATAGGGATTCCAAATGAAACTATATTTAAATAATAATGATGAATCAAAACAAAGAAAATAAAACATCCCGCATGTAGAAGAAGAAATTCCACCAAAATCATTCTTATAGAGAAAATCATTCATTCCTCATAGTTATGTTCTTTATTCATATCGATTCTCCCTTTAATTGAAATTTCATAACTATTCCTTAGAAGCTATACCTATTTTCAATTTACCTCATAATGAATTTACTCTCATCACTGAAGGTAAAATAAAACTAGGCATACTTTTATACCCCTGATAAATGTTCTTAACCATAGGATAGAATTGTTCCTAAAATCATAACTTCATAAAGAAAAATAAAACATTTATATTGAGGACTTACGCAATAAGGTTCAACTAACTCTGAGGTATTGGTAAGGTGGGAAGATGATAAAAATAAAGCTTGAAAAGGAGGAAAATCTCTATAGAAAAAAGCCTGATAACTGTGAACATTGAAGTTAAGTAACTCTTCCTCAATAAAAATTCATCCATGCTCCCAATACCTTAATGAACAAACATGAATATGTCAAAAAATAATAAATAATGTTCCTTATTCCTTTCTATATTTTCAATTCATTTGTTTTCAAAAACAATTATTAGGATAGATCGTACATCCATCATTATAACACATAAGTTCATTCATAAGAATAATCAGACGTGAAATGGTGATTTTTACCCTTATAACGCACAATCAATTTTGTATATATATTTTTTCCAAGGAATGGGGTTTTCATGGTTAATGATAAAGGTAATAATGAACCATTTCATATAAATCTAGTGAAAATATGACCATACGTCACCTCAGTATCGACATATTATGTATGGAAGATATGAAAAAACACCTATGGTAGTTCAAAATTAAATCATGCACAATACCAAGAGTAGGGTAAGATGTGAATAAAGGCATGAAAATGATACAGTAAAATATGGATATTCTTGGATAATTTGGGATAAATAAGGATAGATGAACAGGTGGGTGTCAAGATAGATGGATAAAAGTATATTTCCTCAATCTTTTTAATTGTGTATTTATTAAATCAAATAATTGATATGATTCAAATGAATGTTTTAATAGGTTTATATGCCCCAAGTATCTCTCAATAAATATGATCAGAAAATATGATGACAATGTAGTATTAGAATCCTCTCCGGAATGGGAATAAAAAATATTTATCTATCACTAGGGGAATAATTTTCTTATACTATGTAAATTAAAAGTAATTGAAATATTGTATAATTTAAATTAAATTAGTCAAATTAGATATCATGTGATAAATATAAAAACGAATAAAAATTTGTTTCAAGAATTTCCAACTAAAATTAATATTTTTTTAAATATTGGTATTGTTATTTCGATTAAATAATTATTTAAATAAAAAATTTATCATAAAATAATGAAAATATGCATAAATGAAAGTGTACAATCAATTAATATCAATAAATAATCCCCAACATAAAAAAACATAATAATTTCTACATGGTTATAGAATGTTTCATAAGAGAGATGACAATAGAAGTATGATAGATTGAAATGGTAATTAAGAATTTAAAGTATGGAATTGAGAGATATCTATAGTGAATGTAATTCCATGGGTAAAATGGTTAGATTATTATGGGGAAACGGGACGCCTAAAAATATTTTTAGAAACAATATACCTATAGTAGATAAACCATTAATACATAGGGGTTTATCAATATGATATAAAAAATATGTATATTCACATAGATAAATGTATGATAATATAGCATAGATAAATGCATGAAATTATTAAAATGATGTTTGGGACAACTGATGAATAGAATGTTCTAGAAGTGTAAATACAAATATCATAGGCACACACAAAAAATTGGGTTTCATACCATAAAGCTCTAACTAAGATTAAATTATCTAGAAAGATGTGCAAAAGAATTATACAGTGCTATCCATTGATGCAGAAGACCTCTTCCTTATGACGGAATTGGTGACGGTGTCATCGAGCTCGTAGGGGAACTTTCTCGGGTTTAATACACCTCGAAGGGGTCACCAAAAATTCTCATATGGGATTAGTAAATTCTATTCACGTCATGGAGGGTTATCTTGTAAAATACTCAGATAGACCACCTCAATCCAGTTTGTTATGTCGACCAGATACTGATACATAGAATGTGGAAGGCCATATGTTGTCATGATAGTCTCCTCAATGACCATAGAGGATGTAACGGAGTTAGACATGGCTAAATTAATGCACAAGTAAAAAAATAAGAATATGATAAAATTAACATAAAAAATGAGTTCAGTGAGTATAATTATAAATGATCCTTTGGGGAACATGGTATAAAATGTGAATATAAAAATAGACACCGAGAAACATGGTATTCCATGGTAGGGGTACATGGACAAGAGTAAATAGTGTATTCCATGTCTCCTATATCTGCATCAGTAGTCCCCACATAAATAGGGTTTGTCTGGATTAGCTCTACCCTATCTATAGTAGTAGTGATGGTATAGGTATGTTCATCGACCATCATAGATGGTTTCATAGTGGCATCAACATACTTTTTCAAGAGAGGGGTGAGGTGGTGTTGATTCGCATTATGGACATACATCTATAAGATGTATCAATCATATGAACCTTAGATTTAGAAGGAAGGGAAGTGACCTTTTCCCTAACATGAATTCCCTTCAATAACATCCTTATAGAAAGTAGGTTCTATAAGCTATGTGGAAAAGTTAAATGGGTTGTAGGTTTAGAGGGAATGGTGTATGAAGTGGGTTCTGTAATAGTAGATGGTGGGTGGGTGGGTGGGTAGAGGTACGAGATGGTGCATGGGTGTTAAAATATACTGGGTTGGGGAAATAGATTCCAACGTGAAAGTAAATATCTATCTAGTTATTTATAACTCACTATATAATATACCAGATGTCATATGGGGACTCTGGTGGGGGTTTAGATGTGGAATGGGGTGGTGGTGCGGTGGTGGTAGGTGGTGGTGTAATGGTTGTAGGTGGTGAAGAGGCGAATGAGGGATCATGAGCTAGGAAGGGGTTGGACCATGATTAGATGGAGCCTCAGTTGAAACCACCAACTATATTCTAGCCCTCTAGTATCTCCCATCGACCTTCCTCAAGAACACCGTCTTGTAGATCAGGTGGAGGTTGATCAACTCTATCTTACCAAGAGAAGAAAGAGGTTGTGTATCATAAAAAATGTTGGGATGACATGTGAGGTGAGTAATGAATTTTCGTCCCATAAGATTACCAATATCCCTCCACACTAGGGACTTATAATACAATTAAAACTAAAGTTTCATGTTGATATCATGCCCACCCATGGTTCAGGAAAGGATGAGTAGCTCAATATGACGAATGTTGTTGTGTGAATATACTCCAGAAAACCAGGAATGAGTGATAGACAAGTGTAGATTCTATAGGTAGGCACCACAATTATATGCTCTTTTAACCATAAGAGGATTATGGAGTCTCTACATATCCTGAGTGATCAATGGACATCTCATGGTCACATCCCCTTTCTCATCTCCAATTTCATGGAAGCGAAGGCATGGGAAGAGATGAAATCCTCTATGTAGATAACGAGTCTGACACAGAAATATCACATAGTTATCTCTAAATGAATTTCACCATGGAAGGGTTCGAAATGATCCACATCAATCTCCATCCTGGATAATATCTCAAGGTATATCTTCTTGTACATATCGTCATATAACTCTATGTTTTTTGATAGGTGAATTTAAGACAAAATATTGATGACATCCTTATGAATGTGGATATACTCAATAATAGATTGGTCCAAGGACTTGTTGGTCCCAATAGTTTTATCCAATATATGTAACAACCAAATCTAATTCTCAGAGGAAAAAATTTAAGGTGTGGGTGCATGTGTGGGTGTATGGAACACCCTATGATGAGGTGGATGAGGCCTTTCACATCATATAGTTAGATGGAGCGCCGAAATTTGATACAGATGGTGAGGGGTGGGTTCTATGTTTTTTGGTGGCAGTGTAAGGGTTAGACAATTGGGACATAAAGGATCGTCTTCTTGTTGAATAACATGATTCACATTGTTTTTCAGGCTATTTCAAAAAGAGGAAGCATGTAATTAATGAGGAGGACGTAGTAAGATGATTGACTTGTCAAGAAGAAGTGTAAGATGAGTCTTGGTTGGTCTTTGGTGATGTGGTATATCATATGGTGGGTCATGAAGGAGAGGAAAGGACTGCAATCCTGGGGTTTATAGCTTTCAAATACAACAAGATTATTTTCCATTGTGTATATAATAAACAACATGAAAATATCAGGATTTCAGGATTAACACATTCATGTTTTATAATAAAAATACAATGCGAGGAATTTTTAAATTTCATTTAACATTTCATTTTTTTTGGAAAAAACCGCTAAACTATCTCAAAAAAATACTGAACTGTCTTAATTTTCTAAAAATATAATCTAAATTATTAAACCTATCTTCGGTTTCCTCACATTCAATGGATCGTTAATTTTCGAGATATATACATTCTTCCATTATGATGAATTTAAAATTAAGCACACACCCATCATGGAATGGTTGTTTATAACAGATGGAAGAAATTGTGTGATGGAATCCCACAAAAGAGGTGTAGTATTATTCAAATTATTATGATAATTATATCAATTACCATTAGGATACAAGGTTTTTCTTTAAATTTTACTAGTCATATAATCATATTTCTCATCATTACGAAAGACTGATTTATAATCAAATGTCTCACTACCTTTATTAGCATATTTTACTTAGTCAAATAGAACTTGTTCTTATCCAACTCTAAATATTAGCCTTCCATGATTTCAATAAATCAATTCATTAATAGTGGAATGAAATGTTTGCCCTAGAATTATGGGAATTTCCAATTCTTCTCCCATATCTATGAAATGGAAACCAGCAAGGAAGATGAATTTGACAACATTAAAAAAGACATACTTGAAAATTTGTAGGGGTACTTGACTGAGTGCTAGGATATTTTAATTGACACCCCTATTAGTTTAAATTATTTGAGCCCCAAATTTGTGAAGAAACCCATAGTCATAATATTGATATATTCTCCATGATTGCAAACAGATCATTCAAAATATTATGTCCCTATAATGCAGGGAAGAGAGAAACATCTAGAGTCTCGTATTTGGGGTGGTAGTTTATACAGAATGAAATTGTATAATTCATTACATATTAATATGACTTCTAGTAATTAAATTTTCATTTTACTTAAGATAAATTATTTTATAAATTCTTCATGACCACATATTTGATCAATTTCTTAAACAAAGTGAATGTTGATGTTTAATTGTTTAATCATATCTATAAAAAATTTGTTATGTCCCTCTATTTTAGCTTGTATCATCCCCTTATGAAAGGTTTCATGGTGTCTGTATGGGGGAGGTTCAACAAAACCTTCTTCTTTTTTAGGTTCCTATTTACCTAGAGCTTTTTTAGTTGGTTCTACTTATAGAGTTTTGTCCTAACTAGCTTCTTTTTTGTTATCATCACTGTCTTACATAATGATTGATGCTCCTATTTCAGTTTATTAAAACTAATTTTCATTAAATAATAATTTATTTTATGTTGAACCCCGAAAGTTTGATGAGATAGATCTTTTTTTTAATTTATCTGATGTCTTGTGTTGTGCATTACACTAAGATAAGCTTGCTCTATATGTAACACCAACATAGCCTATAGTATATGCAACACTCTAATTGGACTGAATGGTATACAATTTCATGTTTTTTTGATGGAATTAATTTCATGAAAAATGTAGTTGAAGATAGATACTAAATATTATTATATTACCTTATAACCTAGTGATTATATTGTTGGGTTTGAACAATATTAATATTCTTCTAAAAAACGATTTAAATGATTATAAGTCAGTCTAAAAATTAATAAACCAACACGTGATGGAATTTATTGATGTAATATATATGTAATATATTCAATATATTTTTTAAAATTTATTTTATCTATTTTCTAGACATGATATAAGAATAAATTCAATTTCTGCAATAAAATAAGTATTTTTCAAAAAATACAATTTTGCAACCTTTCGATGGGGACCACATTTTATATCTAATTTTTGACATTATTATATATTATATTTAACAAAATATAAATCTTCTTTTGTATTAAGATATAAAAATTTACTTTTGATGATTTTGTGATATTTTTCGGATAAGTTTTATGTTTCGATGAATAATAAAAATATACTAAATTTTAATTGAAAACGAATTTTTTCATCGAAATAATTTTTTTTTATAAATTACATTATTTTAAGGTTTTAAATAAAAAATAAAATATATTTTTATCATTAAATATAATTTTGGTCATTGTGATAAATTTTTCTATGATTATTGATTTTAAAACATTTTAATAATTTCCAATGTTTTAACTTTTAAAAATACGATTTTTTATTCTGAAAATAGGATTAATTTTAAATTATTTACAACAAATTATGTAATTTAAATTTATAAAAGTAGAATCCCTATTTGGAATTATTAGGTCCAAAAAAATATAAATTAAATTATTTTATTTTATGGTATTATGAATAGTATCTTCAGTAATTATTATATATATGGTAAAATTTAATTCTATTAATTATAGGTAAATATAATATCATAAAACAACCTTAATGCTTTTACTAATATTATTGGATGATTTTTCATACACATAGACCATCCTTGGGTATATATTATACTCTTTGTAATCTACTTGGATGATATTAGGATATTTAATATATTTTATTTGTGGAAAAGTTAAATATGTTATACTAAAACATTAATAACATTATCAATTTTAAAATAAAGTAATACAGAAGATAATTCCACTATAAATACTAAATTGAATGATAAAGTGTTTTTATTTATCATGATAATTTATTTTCAATTTTAAATAAATAACTAATTACCTTAATGGCTTCTAATTTGATGATGCAGAAATTATTTAATTAATGGAAAATCAATAAAATAATATATAATAAAATGATAAAAACCATTAAAAGACTAAAAAACTTAACCATATAATATTGTTTAAGTATATATAGGCCATAATCATCCCAGATTCGAGTTATTGACCTTTTGGAGACATATGTAAATGATTATGAAACATATAACAGATTATTTAAAGTGATGTTAAAGTTGTGATATTTAGGGTTTAATACGTATAATATTTTAAATTTATGATTTTACAGAAGATATATTTATATATATATATTATTAATAAATCTATAGGATTTATAATTGTTATATTATTTTATTCTTTCTTTTTACTCAAATTATAATTTTATTAAATAATTACACAAAAATGGATATAGTAATTATATTATTAACATAAATATCAAATTAATGCTACAAAAAATACGAAAAAAATATCATTTGTTATAATTAATATATCAAAATAAATTATAGATAATATTTATCCTTTATAGATATAATATGTTTTCTAATAACATATTATCTTGATATTTTTTAAAATTGATAAATTTAATAGTGTCAAAATTGATACTATTGATTGTTTATCAAAATTATGTATTATTAGAATATTTATAAATCATAAATCATTTTAAAACAATATAATAATTTATATATCATCTGAAATGTTATAATGTATTCATTTACGGTCTAATTATATCAAATAATTAAAAAATATAATATTTTTATACTGAAATATTTGTTAACATGATTAAAATTAAATTGAATAACTAAGTGTTAAATTAAAATGATATGATATAAATTGACCTAAAAACATGACTAAAAATTTTAGGTTGATAATATTACAACCATAACTCATATAATTTTCTATTATAAGATATTTTGGATGTTGATTTATGTTATTATAGATTAATATTTTTAGAAATTCCAAATGTGTCCCCAACCATAATTATAAAAGGAGACATACTCCCTCACAAAATCAATTCACATTAAGCCTTAAAGCTCAGATATACCCATCATATTTCCCCTCTAAATATCCTTATTTTAATTATATAGGTTCTTGTTTTCTCAAAATAACAAATATCATTTATTTAAGTAGAGATATATATAGAGCTCGTCGAAGAAGATATAATCTTCCCAACAAATTCATTCTAACATATTTCTTATTCTACTACCTATTCATGAGTTGTTTCCATCATGAAGTATAAACTATAGTATCCCTTATATTCATATATGTTGTAATTATTTTTAACCAACCATATTCACTCTTCTTTCCATATTACAAAAAATGGAATCACCACACGTGAATATGTAAGGCATACAAACTCCACAATATGAAGTAATTTGTTTTTCACTATCACTTTTCATGAATGAGTATAATGATGGTGATAATAAATATATATTATTATTATAACATTATATATATTATTGGACAAAATATATACCATCATCTTCTATACCATTTCAAAATTATGGGAATGGTATCATCGATAGCGTGTTCGTACGATCAACGGTCTCCATGATGCGATGAAATTCATTCTACATGATATCCATTTAAGTATGATTATATAAATTTATTTAACTAAAATATAGAATATATATTATATTAATATCATTATGGAAATTATATAACTATAATATTAGAAGAGGAACACTAACATATCCAGTGAAACATGTGTAGGAAAATAAAACTAATAAGACTCGATGAATGAGTAGTAATGTTATTAAAAAACAGATGATAACATGATCATATTGAATATCTTAAAAATAAATATGATTATATAATAAATCAATGGAATTATTTAAATCACTATACATGATGTTTATATAAATATAAATGATATCCGACCTAAGGTTAGGGACTCTTTTTTCTGACTTTTACTTATGTGAGGCATATGCCTTATACACCAATTATTTCTTTTATATGGTGTTCATGTTTCCCTTAAATTTTTATATAATTATTAAAATTAATTTTATGATATACATATTCACATATTATTCTATTTTTTGACACATATTAATGGAATGATTATAAATAGGTAAGGGATAATTTCAATATCTCATTATTATCTGAGTTTGTTAATATGTAAATATTTACTGAGGTATATTTTTCATAATCTTCAGGTCTTATAAATATGTTTTCATAAAATGTTTTAATAGTCTCTAATAGATTTTTAAATTCATTTTTAACATTTTTTATGTTTTATTATCTTTTTTGAAAAGAATATTACGTCAATTTTTGAAATGAGGTACTTTTGGAATTTCTGACATAAGTATGAGAAGAATGTTTTTTATCTTATACAACATGAATGGATTTTTTTATCTTCATAAAACATGATTCTTATTAAGTTTAATTTACAATATTTAATGTATATTTTAAAATATATTCTGTTCATTTAAAATTACATGGCATTTTGAAAAAATAAAATGATTACAAAGAATAAAGGATGTTTTCATCAAGAATAAATTTCAGGTGTTTTATCAAAATTATTTTCTATATAATATAGAATTATTTAATTTGGTTATATACCAAGTATTATATACCTATTATTCATATGGTTTGATTTATTATGATTCAATGCAATTTACAAAATCCATTTGACTTTCATGGGATATATTGTGATTGAATTTTCTTTAGGAAACTCATTTTTCTCCACAGGTTATGCCCTGAAAAAGGATTTATCTTTTCGTGCAACACGTATGAACGATTTAATTATGAGATAGTTGGGAACCATATATTCTTCCAACTCATTGGGTAAATATTTATATCTCATGGGATATATAGGGCTAGAACTGCAAGTAAATATAGTTTAGTAATTCAGTGTTGGAACGAATAGTAAATATCGTTTAGTAATGAAGGGATAGAACGAAGAGTGAAATTGGATCAGTAACGTAATTTGTCCATTATGATTCTCTTACCAATGATACATGTCTAATACAGAAATTATTTTCAATTATTATTTATTTTCCATAATTACTTATCTTGGGTCAATGTTATTTTCTCATGTCTTATGTTCCATTATGATTTATGTCTTATGAACTTCAAGGATTTATCTCCTAACTCCAGATTTTGATATATGTTACACATGGTATGTTTTTCAAAAGTTATATTCATATTTTTATATACTTATTTTCATGTTTTGGTTTATATTTTCCATGTTTACTCTTATTGAGCATTTAATCTCTCCCTATTCATATGTTTTCTTTTCACCAAGATATAAATAAATTTTTTTAGTAGGAGAAAAAATAGAAAATATCAATGTGTTAGATGTTGAAGATCATTAACAAATTAGAATAATGTGTTCCAAGATTCCAAAGGCACTAAAATAATATGGTCATTTTCCATTTTTATGAGTAATGTATTATATATTATAAAAAAGTAATGTAATGTCCATATACATCAAGCTTGGGTTTTTACAGTTGGTATCATAGTGAAGGTTATACATCCCTTGAAAACAATGATGTCAATATTTTAGTGAGATCCTTAGAGATATATTTAAGGATATTTCGGGGGATTTCATATGGATAAGACAATGTATAGGTATAAATCTTAGAGTTTTTATGATAATAATAAATAGAAAACAATTAAACATAAGGTACAATAGATTGACCATAATAAATTTACATTAATTGTGCATTTTAAATCTCTAATATGTATTTATCAAACATTTCCATCTAGTATTAACTAAAATCTAGAACTATATGTTATATAGTTAACCTTTAATGCTCCATATGTAAAAATTATGGGAATTATGATAATCAATTTTCTATGTGCAAATATCGTAAAGATAAACATTAAGGTTATACAATTATTAGTTATACTACCAAGGATAAAAAGATTAAAAAATACATGTGAAAAGTATGGGATTTTCTAGAATTATTTTTTACTTTATACCTAGGATTCTTGTATAGATTATGGTTGAGGAACCTTAAGACATGATTCATATTTTAGGAAAGATTAATATGATGGATCTGGAGTAATGGTTTCAGAATATATTTAGATTATTAAGGTTAATATGTTTCTGAATTCAAATAATATGTTATATAAACCATAAAAAATATATGTGTTTTCAGTAAAAGTTTTACATTAAGGATTGGAAGGGATAAGATTAATATTTCAAAGAACCTCGAAAATTGATTTAATGGTTTTTGGAGTTGGATGACTAAAACTAACTACATTATACTTTGTGAAAAACATGTATTCGTGGAATTTAATATTATTAAATATTTTATCATATCATTGTTGTTATTATATGTGATAATGAATATTATAATGTCCTATAGAAAACTATTTCATAAAAGGGTCATTGTGGATTCCTAATATGATGAGAAGCTAAAAGTTACATAAAACTATTCTTGAATATATGTTCTGTAGACAAATGATGTTATTTGAGGGACACAAATAATACATTCCATTAGGAGTGAGGAATCATAAAAGTTTGAGGCACCTTCCCATGGTGTGTTCCCATGTTAATATCTAGGGGATATTATAAGAACAAGACCTACCAATAGGAAATCTACATTTCATAGTGTAATTGGATATGCCTATCTATGGACATGTATATATTTCCTTAGACATTAATATTACTAATAATGGGGTTTATGACTATCACACTTAGATGTGTTGATGAAAAATATGATGACACACTATTCGCAATGAGGTAGGATATGTTGGGTGTGTCACAAGTAATAATAAAATAATATATAGTGCATGAAATGATTTTTCTTTTTAGTTCCATAACGGAAGGTGATATCTAAGGCACATTGATGGAATTCATATATCCTAAATAAATCCATTTCCATAGTAATGAATGGTCAAGTTCATTTTTGTGAAGTAAAATAATTAATAGTTGATCACATAAATTGATGGAATTGGCATGCACCCCGCTTAAATAGAGATATCGAGATGAAGGGGTTACATTACATGGTATGCGTTCGTAGGAGGTGACATGTCATTGTATTCTTAACTTCATTATCTATGGGTTCCTTGGCATGTTCCTAGATGCTAACCTTGTACATTATGAAGGCTCCGCCTAATGCCACTAAGAAAAAGGCCTAGAGGGTCACATGCTATGTCTATCCTTGTATATCGGTTAAATATTCATTTAACATGTTGAATAAAGGTTATTCCTGATTGAGGTTTAATAATTATTCTAGGATTCCTGATTGCATTTATTTCAACACTGGTTTTTCTATAGAATATATTGTGGGAGAAATAATATATTTACTAGTGTGTAATATAGTGATATTTATTTATGAAATAAATAGTAATTATTCAAGGTATAATAAATGTGGTGGTGGAAGTAATGAAAATGGACAAAAAAATACGAGCTATGTATATTAATATACATGTCGTGCTCTTATTCTGGAATTTTGGGGGAAATAATATTATTTATTTAATTAAATAATATTTGGTGTAATTATTTAGTTGCATGTCATGTAATAATAATAAGAAAGTGTTATTATTAAACATGGGGTCTTACTATGAATAAAATGAAATGAATAAATTCCTTTGGGTAATTATTTCATTCTTTTATTATTCTAAGTCATATAAATCCAATTACATTTTTCTCATTAAGCTGGCCATTATTTATGGTTGTGCACAATGGATTTGGAGAATACTCTCAATCCAAGATTGAATTCCTTTCCTTCAAGAACACTATCATGTTATGAGATTGATCTTCCTCTATCGGATCATGGAGAGCGGTTAAGAATACCCTCTCAATGAGATCGAAGGTGGACACCGCAAGAAAAGCCTCTTCCATGATAGCACCTGGAGATCCATTTGGAAAAGTCCAGAGATATGTGGAGCATGTGTGGATATATACTAGAGGAATCCTACATCCGGATTCTATGACACAGTCAAGGATCACATTGGATTGCGACTGAAAACATTAATAGAGGGGGAATTCCATCAAGGTAATTCTTGTCTCATAATTAAATGAAATATAACCATCATATGATAACCCTCTCTATGGTTCCAAGACTCAACTCATTCTTTTTCTTTCTTCGCTCTATTCCAAAGATCCTATGTTTTATCATCATTAAGGATCTCATATTGATCATTGTTAATGGTATAATTAATGTTGGGTACACCCATCCAAGCACTACTGATGTCCCCTGACCCTACATGTGGTATCATAGGTTTCATATCATTGATTATAATTATTTAGTTTTAAATTGACGATTTAAAATTGTAATAATTTAATTGATTCCATTAATTTTAATCGTTATGTAAATCTAAATCTTTATATAGGTTCCTCCTATTTAATTTCTCATTCACCTTATCGAAATGACCTTTTATTTTAATTTTGATTAAAATAAAATAGAGGATCTCACCTAGAAATGCCGAAGATTCCTGGATGTACGACACCCAAACACAAGGCGTTTATTCTATAATACATGATATATAGTCATGGTTCAATGCATCGGGACGGTTATACCAATCCAAGCCATGTGTTGGAGTTTATCTAAGTCTTTATGAATCTGTTTGTTAACTAGGAATAGGTTTCACATGGATTCCGGATTACGTGTTGTGGGGACCACTAGACATGATATGTAGTCTCTTCGAGTGAGGGTTGGACCATGTAACCTGTACATGGCTTGCCCAGATGGAGATAGTGTAACGTCAATATTACACAACATGTAGCCCACTTCACACAACATGTAATCTGAAGATTTCATAATTACATCTACACATCATATCCATGGGCGTGTACATCAGATGGATGGTGAAAGACAATACACACCATCTAGTTTTAACTACACGCTATGTACTCATCCAAATTATTCATATTTATTGAAATTTATTATTATATTATACAAACTCTTGAGACATGTACCATGGTGTGGGCCTTAAGCTGGGGCACAAAAAGTGATAGGTGTTTTATATATATGTGTGTAATTTAATATCTGTATAATGGGCATTTCTACTCATTGGGTAGTTATGATAAGGAATTTTGGGGGTTAATTTTAAGGAGTAAGTTTTTAGAAAGATAATTATAAATTAATTTATTTGTTTAAAAATTATGATGGATGAGAATCTCTGGGAAATTTTGAAAAAGAGTTTAAGATAAAATGATTGATTAATTAAAGATGATAATTAATTGATTTAATCATGATTAATTTTAAATAATAAAAATTCAGTAAATGAATTCTATATTTATTTATGTGTAAAAATATTGTAATTTATGGATGATCATGAGATAGACTAGGACCTTTTTACGTGGTTGGTTTATTTTAATTTATTTATTTAAATTAAATTTTTTTCCCTCCGAGCCATCTCCTCATTAATATGTAGGGCCTGAATTCCCAATGTTTATTTTATGTAAAACCCTATTTTAACCCTCACCTGCATGTGATATAAAATAATATGCAATGTATAGATATCCCAAGAGTGTGGAGGCGGTTCATATTAATAGTCAATGTAAAACCAATCCAAGAAGATCCAAAGGTGGATAGGTAGAAAACTGTAAACACAAACCCAAAAGGTTCTTGCTGTTTTCGCCACTAGATCTTGGGTAAGTTTAACATATTTTAGATAAACAACCCAATAGAAGAATATCATGATAATTACCTTTATTTTTTTTCTCTCAGTTTCATGGTTTATTTTTTGTGGGTATGTTGTCACGATCACAAAATTAATGAATTGAATGAGCATGTTAGATGAAACTAAAATAAGATAAGATTATAATTAAATATTATCTTAGGCATGGTTAATCTCTTAAGTATGTCACACATAATATTAAAAATCATTTCAAAAAGATAATAAAATCGAAATTTATGTATATGGATAACATCTGTTAAGGGAATATTAAGTCTGTATAGCCTTCCATAATCTTGGTTATAATTGAATTGTAGTTCAGAGTGCATGATGAACCCCATTTGGATTTCTTTCAATTATCAATGAATTCTAATTCAAGTTTTTGTATTGAATTTAATTGGTTCACTTCAATGTTCGACTGCCACAACAAGACTTCATATAACTGATAAGAAAATGTTAAAAAATCCAACATAAAAGGATTTCAAGATTGTGGAATCCACTGAGCTAATCATGGAGCTGCAAGTTAATGCAGTTAGCATTTGGAGTGCCTACCTAAAATTTTCAAATTGCTTGACCAACCCTAGTTGGGTTAATTCAACGGGAAATATGGATCATTTCCACAAGAATATTTATGAAACATAATTTTCCAAAGTCACTTGTGAGGTCTATTAAATTTCGATAAAATAGTGGGAGACTAATAAGTATTAATTTATTTATTTTTCTCAATTTTATCATGATAAAGTAATAAACCTTTTTCTCTACCTAATTTTTACAAAATACAAAAAAAATGTTGTCAAATGTATCATTTCGAACCATACTCGAGAAGGAAAACATTCTCACTAACAACAATTTCTAGAAATGGAAGAGGTGTTTAGGTGCCATCCTTCGACACGAATGGAAATTGTGTGTGATGGAGGAGCATGGTCAAGTTTCACCTAGTATAGAGGATAGTGAGGAGTTAATATCTCTCTACACAAAACATTAGGGGGATTCTATATATATCCAATGTTTTATATTGTCGTCCATGTCTAATGATCTCTTGAAGCAACCTGAAAACATGGACGCGTATAGCATGATGTATCACCTTAATGATCTATATCAAGAGAAGGCGTTTCATGAGAGATATGAGATCTCCAACGCTTTGTTCATAACAATTATGGGAGAGTTTGTGTGATATGGGACTCATGTAGTCAAGATTATTGGCTACATTCAACTCCTGGACATCTCTAGCGCTATTTTCAACTACAACATGACCAACAATGAGAAGAGTCTATCGAATCAACTGGCCTTGATTTTCTAGGTAGATAAGGACATGGGGAGTGACAAACCCACAGTCCTTTTGGTGAATAAGAAGAGGAAGGACAAGGGAAAAGGGATAAAGATTTATAAAAGGCATGAATCCCCCGAGCAACATCTCTACAAGAAGGGGGAGATCAAAATGTAGGGAACGAAACATGAGGCAGTATGTTTTTCTTGTGGAATGCCAGGCCACAAGAAGAGAAACTAGCCTAGTAGTGTAGGTATGTTAATGGTGCTTTTGTTATCTAGTTTAATATTTCCATTTCTACACATTGGGTATTAGATAAAGCATGTGGGGATCAAATATGTATTCAAATACATGAACCAAGTGGATTTAAAAATATTTCTAGAGAAGAGGTGGATCATCGAGCAGCCAATGGTGTAAGGATGGTTACATTGGCCATTGGTGATTATCATCTCTCATTACCAATTATTATACTTTTTTCTTTACATAAATGTTATTATGTACCTAGTTTTAACAAGAATATAATTTCTGTAACATTTTTGGATATGGATGGATTTATTTTCATATTTGGAAATAAGGGTTTATTATTTTATAATAACAACATATGGTATGGTATGGTGCATTTAAATATTGGTTTTTATGTATTAAATTATGAAAAGAAAGTGTTGGAAATCAATAAAAAAATCACATGAATCATACAACACTCAGTTGTGGCATCACTATATCGGTCATGTAAATGAGAAGCGCTTGAAAAATATCTCCATAGATGGTTTTTTGTTCTCTACTAAGCTAAAACCACTTGATAGATTTCATTCCTATTTACAAGGGGAAATGACCAATCCACCATTCGATGGATAGGGTGAAAGATCCCCAAATCATCTAGGATTGGTGCACACAGATGTGTGTGGACCTTTCCCAGTAGAAGTTAGAGGTGGTTATTCTTACTTCATTAATTTTACTGATGAATTGAGCAGATGTGGATATATCTACTTAATGTGGTATATGTCAGAGTCCTTGGATAAATTTAAGGAAATCATGAATGAAGTATAGAATAATTTTGGTAATAATACAATGAATCTTTGATCAGACCAAGGTGGAGAGTATCTAAACCAATAGTTCATCGACCTTTTTATGTGAGTCTTGGATTCTATTTCAAATCACTCATTCGTATACACTATAGTGAAATGGAGTTATTGAAACGTGGAATCACACCTTACTGGACATGATGAGGTCAATGATTAGTCATGCAGATCCTCCATCATCTTATTGGTGATATGCATTACAAACTACTACATACACATTAAGGTGAGTACCAACTAAAGTGAAAAATGGAATTCCCTATGAGTTATTGAATAGAATGAAACCCATTTTGTCGAACACATGTGTATAGGGATGTGAGGAATTTGTTAAGGCTTTCTCAAGATTTGATATTACCTATATAACCCTTCTGAAAAGAATGTGACTGTCACCAAACAAGCCATCTTTCTTGAGATGGAGCATATCCTTAAAAAGGATAGTTGGAGAAAGATTGAGTTTGATGATGTTAATGATCATGATACATAATAGTTGGTATAGGAAAAAGTTTCACATGTATCCATGGAAGAGGTTCTAGTAGAACATGTACTGCGTAGGAGCTTAAGAGATGTAAGGGAGCCAGAGAGATTTGGTTTTTTAATCCCCAAGGATGGTGAATACTTATTATGGTACAATGATGAACCTCTATCCTACAAGAAAGTAGTAGATAGCTCAAAAGCTGTAAAATTTGTGGAATCTATGAATTATGATATGGGTTCCATGTATCAGAACCAATATTGGGTTTTGGTCGATTAGCCAGTTGATGTAAATCTTGTTGCTTACAAATGGGTATTGAAGAGAAATATGGACATGGAAGGCCATGTTAGCACCTATAATGTAAGTCTAGTGGCTAAAGGATTCAGACAACATCAATGAACTGACTATTATGAAACCCTCTCACCAGTTTCCAGGTTTAAATCAATAAGAATCACACTTTCCATAACAACATACCATGACTAAGAGATTTCAAAAATGGATTTCAAAACAACATTCCTCAATGGGATCCTTCATGTAGATGTTTATGTGACACAATCAAAAGGGTTCTTAACACCAAGTGGATCCAAACAGGTTTTCAAGTTACAGAACTCAATTTATGGATTAATGAAAGCATCCATGTCATGTAAAATTCGATTTGGTTAGTCCATAACATAAATTTGTATCATTAAGAACGATAGTGATCCATGTGTTTATAAATAGTTTAATGAGAATTTAGTCGTTATCCTAGTAGTATATGTTAAAGACATATAACTTTTCGGAAACTATATACTAGTATTATAGTCAGTTAAGGACTGGTTGAGCAAGTGTTTCTTCATGAAGGATGTATTTGAAGTAGCCTACATTCTAGGGATCAATATCATTTGTAATAGATCCAATAGGCTGCTTGGACAAAGTCAAGATACATACATTGACCAGATATTTAAGAGATTTAGTATGGAACAATACTAGAGGAGAATGGTTCTAGTGTCACATGGCCTATATCATTCCATGAGAATGTGTCTTCAAAAAAAATAGGATAAAAATAGTTTGAGCAAGATTTGATACGCTTTAGATATAGGATCCATCATGTATGCCATCTAATGTACTATGCTTTATGTTTCCTATGTACTTGAAATGGTATCCACATATCAAGAAGATACAAGAGTACAACATTGGACAGCTATTAATAATATCATTATTTATCTGAGAAGAACTAAGGATATGTTTCTAGTGTATGGAGGAGACAAGGAGGTTTTCATCAGAGGGTATACATATGCTGGTTTTTAGACAGATCAGAACAATCTAAAGTGCAATCAAGTTGTGTTTTTAGTCTCAATGGAGGAGCTATGAGTATAATGAGTTAAAAGCATCCAGTTGTAACAAATTCTAAAGTGGAGTCAGAATATATAGCAGATTATAATGCATCCATGGAATCCATATGGATTCAGAATATTTTCTAACAGCTTGATGTGGTGCATAAAAGTAATGATCATGTCAAATTGTATTGTGATAAAACTGCACCTATGGCTCTTCTAAAAGAACCCAAGTCACATCAACAGACAAATCACATCCTTTGGAAGTATCAACTTATAAGGGATTTATATCAATAGTGTGAAGTTGTACTGAGAAGAGTAATGAGAAAAGAAAACACGGTATACCCCATGACTAAATTCTTATCTCAATAGAAGCATGAAAATCATATGAGAGGTAGCATGTTAATGGTTTTTAGCAGTTGTATCTAGTCCAAGTGGGAGTCTGTTGTAGTTGGTGTCCTGGAACAAACTACTTTTTAGTTTATGATAAACTTGTATTTAAGGATTTGAATAATAATACATACCTTATCACATATTGGTTGTTATTCTGCGTGAAAATTCATGTGATAATGTCCTATGGATATTTGTTTTAAAAAAAGGGCCCAAAAAGATCCATACAATGATGAGAACCTAGAATTTTCTTATCACTAATCCTGAATAAATGTTCTATAGCTAGATGATGTTATTTGAGGGACACAAATAATACAGGCAATTAGGGGTGAGGAATTATAACACATTGTGGTACCTTTTCATGGTGTTCTCCCTTAGTAATATCTAGGAGGATATTATGAGAATTATTGCCTCTAGTAGGTAATACAAACTTCATAGTTTCATTGGATGTTCCTATATACGAACATGTGTATTAGTCCTTAGACTTTAAGATTATTATTAATGTGTATTATGACTCGTACACTAAGATGTATTGAATAAAACTATGATGACACATTGTTTGCAGTGAGGTAGGATATGTTGGGTGTTTCATCAGTAATACTGCATTAATAGATCTTGTGAGAAAGGATTTGACCTTTCTGTTCCATAACAGAAGTTGATATCTTAGTGCCTTTTACGGAATTAATATATCCAAAATAAATCCTTGTCCATGGTGAGGAATGGTCAACATCAATTCCAGGAAGTCAAAGAATGAATAATCAAGAACATGGGTTATGGCACTATTATGCAACCTGTTTGATTGGAGATATCAAGAAAATGTGAATACATTATACGGAAAAAGTTCATAAAAGGTGACACATAATTGTGATGTTAACTACTTTTTCTATGTGCGCCTTAGTGTGTTTCTAGACGCTAACCTTGGACATTTGGAAGGCTCAACCTAATACCACTGAGAAAGGGGCACAGAGGGCCACACACTAAGTTTATCTAAGTATTATTGTAAAATATTCACTTTTCAAGTTGAATAAAGATAATACCATATTGTGGTTTATTAATAATTCAAGGATTCCTGATCACTATTATTTCAAAACTCTTTATTCTACCAGATCATTGTGAGAGCTTTGGAAGCAACTATGAAGGCGATCGAAGGGGACATCGCAAGAGAAGGATCTTCCACACTAGCCCTCAGAGATCCCTTTGGTGACATCTAGAGATACATGGATCACATGGGGATCACCACTAGAGTAAGCCTACACTTGGATTCTGTTACACAATAATGGATCACATTGGATCATGATAATAAACAATGGTGGAATGAAAATTCTATAATTGTAATCCTTGTCCTTTAATAAAACTAATTATAACAATCATATGATGATCCTCTCTATAGTTCTGGGACATCCCTCTTTCCTTTTCATGATTCGTTCTATTATGAATATGTAGTATTTTATCATCATGATGGATCTTGGATTGATATTTTTTAAAGGTAAAATTAATGTTGGGTACACCCTTCCACTCGGTTCTTCTGTTCCTGAAACCTACAATGGTAAGGTGATATATTTGGAGAACACATGATGAAGGTAAAGATAACCATTAATATATGTTAAGACACTGATTTTTGGATAATTATATGTTGGATATGAATAAGTAAATTGGATAATAATAGTTTCTTGGGAAATAATTATGGATTTATTGTAAAGAGGGTTACGCTGTCATGGATGATGTAGTAAAATTTTTGGGCCTTAACGAATACATCCAATATGTTTTTGAATAAGGAAAGACGTGTGTTTTCAATAAGGATATATGGTAATTAATATTATTACCATTACTCAAGGGAATAAATTATCACATTTTTGGAATGTGACTAACCAGATTTCACAGTAGCATGCCGGACCCAACACATAGATATATAGAACCCAATACACCCACATGAAGGCTATGCACCTAGACCAATACACCACACAGAATCAAATATCACATGTAGACAGAATCAAATATGGAAAAGCCTCCAATACTACATACACAGGACTCCAATATAGATGCACCAAATCAAATACACCTGGAGACACTAGCCAATACACCTATACACATATTCCAATATTTCATACAACACACTTCAACATTGAATACATTGTGAAAATAAAATTCCATATTCACTAGAAGATAAACCTTTTGGAATAGTACTCCATGTCCTGTTTTTACTTTCCAAACCCTCACCTTTCACATTACTAAATACTGAAATTGGGTAATAGCTAACTGTTTTCTCATAAGTCTTTCAACCAATGTCAAATTCCATGTCTTGATAATTTGTTCTGCCAATAAACTATAACCAATAATTGATGCCACTTTTTGGGCATAGGTGGTGAAATCAATTTATAGAAGTTATATATTATAATTTCTAAAAAAATATAGATTCAACATTTGAGACTGGATAGTCGAGGCACTACATCCATCACTCGAATCCACCCATGCTTCTAGTTTGGCCACCTCATTTTATTCCAAAAGTGCTTCTGTTTGATGAAAATGAACATGAATGATATAAGGCATGATATAAATGAAAAAATAACAACACTGGGAGATATTTGGTATAGATGATAGTAAAATTATGTTCAGGGGCTATCCTTTTGGGTTGTCCCGGGGGGATGTCCAGGGGTGGGGGTGTCCAGGGGGTCGGGTGTTGTCCAGGGGGTGGGGGTGTCCATGGGGTGGGGTGATTTCCAGGGGGGGATTTCCAAGGGGTAGGGGTGTCTAGGTGGTGGGGTGGTGTCCAGGGGGTGGGGTTGTCTAGGTGTGGGGGTTTTCTAGGGGGTTAGGGGTGTCTCGTGGGGTGTCTAGAGGGTTAGGTGGATGTCCATTGGGGTAGGGGGTAACCTGGGGATGGGGGTGTCCTGGGGGGTGCGGGTGTCCAGGGGTGGCTGTCAATGGGGGTGTATATGGGGGGTGTCTCGTGGGTTGGGGGGATTTCTAGGGGGAGTGGTTGTCTAATTGGTGGGGGGTGTCCAGGGGTTGTGTGATGTCCAGGGGGTGGGGTGGTGTCTAGGGGGTGGGGGCGATCCAGGGGGTTGGGGGATATCTAGGGGGTGCAGAGGTGTCCAATGGGGTGGGGGTGGCTATCCATGGGAATGGGGGATTTCAAGGGGTGGGGTGTCAATGTGGTTGGTTAGTGCCTAGGAGGGCAGGGGGTGGGGGTTGTTCAGGGGATTGGGGTGTCCAGGGGGAGCTATGCATGGGGTGTCCAGGGGGGATGGGGTGGTGTCCAAGGGGTGGATGGGTGGTATCCAAGGGGTGGGCGTGTCTAGGGGGTGGGGTGTCCAGGGGGTGAGGGTGGTCCAGGGGGTTGGGGGTATCTCAAAGGGGGACGGGTGGTGTCTAGGGGGTAGGGTTGGTTATCCATGGGGGGTGGTGTACAGGGGGTTGGGGTGTCCATGTGGTGGGGTGGTGTCTAGGAGGGGTGGGGCGTCCAAGGGGTTGGGGGCTATCTAGGAAGTAAGGGGGTTGTCCAAGGGGGTGGGGGTGTCTAGGGGGTGTGGGTGGTCCAGGGGGTTGGGGGCTATCCATGGGGGTGGGGGTGGTGTCCAGGGGGTGGGGATGTCCATGGGGGCGGGGCTGCCCATGGGGGTGGGGGTGTCTAGGGGGTGGCGGTGTCCAGGTGGTGGGGAGGTGTCTAGGATGGGTGGGGGATGTAATGGTTTTAATGGAAGGAATTTCATGGATTTTAGGATGATTGGTATTTTAAAAATGTTTATGGAGTAGTGTTTATTTCAACGGCATGTGTTTCTTTTGAAAAAAATTAATTCTGTTGGATTGTATGGTAGGAAGGTGGATTTGGTTATTAGAAAATGGATTACATTTTTAATGTGGGATGAATATACTATATGATTTTTTAAATGGAACCTTAAAAGATATTTTTATAAACGATTGGAGAGTATTAAATAGAAATAAGTCTCTATTATGTGGTTTTCAAATGGTTTTATGATGAATTATTTATGATGTATCTTTATGGGATTTTCGATTTTGTGTCCCTTGTTTTAGAACATCATATTATTTAACTGAAGGATTTGTTTTTGATAATTCTTTAGCATGTTACAAATATAAATGAATTAAAATTTCCATAAGGGGATATCTCATGAAGTCATTCTTGTGATCTAGCTATTGTCTTCCATGTCTTGGTCTTGACACAATCTCTTTGGGAAGTAGAATATCTATGTTCTTCTCAGATCATTGATTATGTATGGGAGTTTCAAAAATATCATCCACTATTTTTTATTGGCGATCAAAGATCCCAGGAGGCAACAAAGTGGGTAGCTATGATTAATGTGGCCTTGAAGTTGTTAGAAACCCTACATTTTATGGGGGTGAGGGGATATCTAGGGGTGGGGGTTGTCCATGGGGATGGAGGGGCTTTCCAAGGGGTACGGGTATCGAGGGGGTGGGTGGGGCTGTCGACGGGGGGGGGGGGGGGGGTGTCCACGGTGGTGGTGGGTTGGGGTGTCCAGGGGGTGGGGGTTTTCCATGGGGGGGAGAGGGTGTTTAGGGGGTGGGTGGGCTGTGCATGGGGGTGGCAGCGCTGTCGAGGGGGTAGGGGAGTCCATGTGGTGGGAGGGCTATCTACTAGGGTGGGTGGGATGTCCACCGGGGTAGGGGATGGCTATAAGGTATGGGTTGTCCAAGAGGGTGGGTGGGCTATCCATGAGGGTGGTGTGGTTGTACAGGGGGTACATGGTGTCCAAGGGGGTGGGTGGGATGTACATGGGATTGGGGGTTGTCCATAGGGGTTGGGGGCTGACTAGGGGGAACAGGGTGTCGAGGGGGTTGGGTGGGGCTGTCTAGGGGGTACGGGGTGTCCATGGGGGTGGGTGGGCTATCCACAGGGGTGGCAGGGCTGTCCAGGGGGTACGAGGTGTCTAGGGGGTGGGTGGGCTGTCAACGGGGGTGGGAAGGCTATCCATGGGGGTGGGGGGATGTCCAGGGACACAGGGGTATCTAGGGGTGGTTGGGGCTATGCAAGGGGGGTATGGGTTGTCCAGGGGTGGATGGTTATCCACGGATATGGGGTGTCCCGGGGGGTACGGGGTGTCCATGGGGGTGGGTGGGGTGTCCATAGGGGGGGTGTCCACGAGGGTGGGGGCTGTCCAGGGGGCACGGGGTGTCCAGGGGGTGGGCGAGGCTGTCCAGGGGGTACAGGGTATCCATGGGGCCTGGGGTAGTCCAAGAGGGTGGTGAGGCTATAATGGGGGTACGGGGTGTCCAAGGGGGGTGGGTGGGATGTCCACTAGGGTGGGGGGGGGGGGCTCTCCATGGGGGCGGGGTGATGTACAGGGGGCACATGGTGTCTAGGGGGTGGGCAGAGCTGTCCAGGGGTGTACATGGTGCCTAGGTGTGGGCGGACATTGCACGGGGGTGGAGGGGCTGTCCAGGGGGTACGGGGTGTCCAAGGGGGTGGGCAGGCTATCCATAGGGGTAAGAGGGTTGTCCACAGGGGTGGTGGTTCTCAAGGGGCATGGGGTGTCTAGGGGTGGGCGGGGTTGTCCCGGTGGTTACGGGGTGTCCAAGGGGATGTGTGGGCTATCCATGAGGGTGGAGGGGCTATCCAGGGTGGGTACATGGTGTCCAAAGGGGTGGGTGGGCTGTCCATGGGGGTAAGGGCTGTCCAGGGGGCATTGAGAGTCTAGGAGGTGGGTGGGGAAGTCGAGGCGGTACGAGGTGTCGTGTGGGTGGGCGGGCTATCCATGGGGGTGGTAGGGCTATCTCGGGGGGGGGGGGATATAGCGTGTCTTATGGGGTGGTCGGGCTCTCCAAGGGGGTGGGCAAGCTGTCCATATTGGGGGGGGGGATGTCCAAGGGGTATGGTCTGTCCAGGGGGTTGGTGGGGTTGTCCAAGGGGAAACGGGGTGTCCAAGGGCGTGGGTAGGCTGTCCACGGGTGTGGAAAAGCTGTCCAGGGGGTAGGGGTGTTCAGGGGGGTGAGTAGGCTATCCACGGGGGTGAGGGCTATCCAGGGGGTGTGTGGGGTTTCCACAGGGGTGACAGGGCTGTCCACGCGGGTTGGGGGATGTCCGAGGGGTAGGGGTGTCCAAGGGTGGGACAAGCTATACATGGGGGTGGGGCTGTCCACAGGGGGGTTGTCTAGGGGGTACATAGTGTCTAAGGGGCGGGTGGCCTGTCCACGGGGGGGGGGGGGGGGGGGTGTCCAGGGGGTGGGGGCTATCCACAAGGGTTTGGGCTATCCACAGGGAGAGACTGTCTTGGGGGTGGGCAGGCTATCCACAGGGGTGGCGAGGCTATCCAGGGGGTATGGTGTGTCCATGGGGTGGGTGGGCTATCCATGGGGGTGGGGGATATCTAGGGGAGGGGTGAATCAGTCACAAAAAATCATCAAGTTATGTTTTATTATTTATTGATAAAAAATTATGATATTGTTACATACATAATCAGACATATATTTAGGCACAACAAATCAATAAACATCAAAGGTCAGTAATATAAGAAAAAAATGAATCATATCAATCTATCTCTCATAACCATCACTATCATCACTGTCATCATAAGCCTTACCCGCATCCTCATCACCGTCCCAATCATCTTTCCCTCCCTCCTCAATTCCCTCCTCCTTACCCTCGTACTCATCCTCGACCTCCTCATCGCCCTCCTCCTCTACCTCACTGTAAGGACCTGACCTTATTACATTCAAAATCATGAATTTAGTCAAGAAATAACTTCCTTTTTCATTGATTATCATTTCAAGTTTAGAGCTTTATATAATTAGGACAATAAATTCATAACATTACACATTATTACGGAGTGGATACCATAAAAATAGTTTCCATTTTTTTCAAAATATAAAAAATTAAAACTTAAAACAAGACTCCATGAAAACTCTTCAACATTTAACTTGGATTCATTCCTTGTATTACACATCCATTAACCTATGAAAATCATTTAAAAACATGGGATGAGAAAAAAATCTTAGTAAGGATGGAAAAGAAGGAAAGATCACATTAGTCCATGAATACTCATAATGTATGAAAGCATTTCCAAAAGACATTCTTATCTCCCATATATACTTACATTGTGTAACACGAGATTTACACAAGATACACACAAAAAATGAGAACATAAATATAATCATAAAGGTATCTTGGGGAATTACATACATAATATTGTAACCATTCTGGGCTACCTTATAATCGATAACCCTCACAACTACCTTACTTTGTGTATCCATCAGAGTTACACTTGGAGTAACCATACGTCTGACCTCCAACTTACTCATACCCAATGCATTGGAGGAAAATATAGGTCCCACTGTTCATCATAAATAATTCTCAATAACCAAAAAAAATCATACAACATGAATAATTCCATACAAACATTACATTAGAATTTCATAAAACTGAATTTAAAAAAGGATTTTTAATGAAAATTCCTGTATAAATATCATACAATTGAAGAGAGGCTTAATAGATTCGATGGAGTATGTATATATACTATAAATACACATAATTAACCATAATATAAACAGAACCCATAACAAAATCAATTTAAATAGCACATAAATAATGAAGTATATGGTTAACCCAAAGAATGGAAATTGGGTTAAGAATTCCATTACCTCTGGTCTATCATACATCCAACTTGTTTAATCCTCTGGTATTGTGGTTGAAAGTGTGTTATTAATATTTTACAGAACAATTTTCATGTTTATAAAATCTTATAGGATCATTTCATTACATCATTTCACCCTTTCATTGTTAGTATTTTTCCCCTTGCACTGTTTTTGGGTGAATTCTTTACATAATTTCAAAGATTGGTTCATGATGGATGTTCTTAATGATTGGATGTGAAACTCAAGAATTGGAATCAATTAGTATTTAAATATTTTCAGTAGTGTAAATTAAACCATTTATCATTCTGAATTCTTTCATGAGGATGATTCATAAGTTAAATCATTAATGATGTTTGCTTGTATCATTTTAGTGGTTCTTTGATAATAACGACCTCATTTCGTTTAATAAATTAAAACCATGTGTTAAAAAGAATCCTAAAACCATGGGTGAGTACTAACACATATATTATAACCTGGTTCAACCATATAAATGGTTTCATGACAATAATTGAATGAATTAATGGAAATTAAAATCACATCGTCCACGATGTCGGTAATTCGACCCATCACATACATTGTTTTTATTCCTTAAATAAGTGGAAGAGGGGAAGAACAATGATGATGAATTTTACATGAACATGAGAAAATACAGAATTTAAATTATTTTGGAGATTTCATTCCTCTTGTATAAGAGGGCGTGAGTATAGAAGATAATGGAATCATGAAATAAAAAAACATGAGAACTTTCTCATTAAAATTCAGCAGCTTAACAATGTCTCTTAAAATTTCATAAAAAAAAGGGTGATGAGAGAAAGATAGTATCTCATCACTCATTAATAATATGGAAAGTAAGGGGGGATATGTAATAAAATATCCCAATATAATCCAAAGGTAAAGGAAGAGAATAACATAATATGAAGGAAAAGAAAGAAAATAAATGAGGATGTTTACCTCTTGATCTCTTCTCCTTGAGATCCTTCTTAAGGGCTTTGGTTTTGGTCTTCTGGTGAGACCAGAATCTCTAAGACGTGGGGAAGAGCCTTGGGAGGAGTATTGAGCATAACATAGGAATTGATAAAAGCTTGAGATGTGTGGTAAGAAGAGGGGAGTGAGGCTGGTATTTATAGTGGAGGAGAGGGGTTATTTTTCAATATTTTAGTCTTTATTATAATATTTTTGCACAAGATTATAAAAATTCATAGTTCACGTGACCTCAAATAGTAATAATAGAATTTTACTTCGAACCAAGGGGCCTTGAATCACTTATGATGCATAAATATTGAATTTTACTGATAATTTGGTTATACGGTATTTTATCGTATTTCACTATTCATCGAAAATTAAATCATTTCAAAAAAATCCCAAAAATTTGCCCTAACCATTTTTCAACATGTGGAATTCAAAAATGAACTCCATTTTTTGAAAAAAAAAATCAACATATTATTCATTTAATGTTTAAATACAAGCATACTTAATTCAAACATTAACAACTCTAATGCTATAACTACTTCTATATCACGATGAAAAATTTACCAAGATGTTATTATCTTAAAGCCTTAAGAAAATAAAATAATAATAAAAATTACTATTCATTAGGGTAATATTACTATTAATATTACTATTCATAAGGGTATGTTAAAATTCACCAAAAAAGCAAGTTGGTTACAGTAGACTCCAAATAACATACTGAACACAATTTTAGATGACAGTTTCTTGAAATTAAAAACATAGAAGTGGAAAATTTATGTTTTAAAGGATATTTAAAAATATCTACATATAACCTAATTCTATGTATTTCTATTTATTTTAAAAAAATCATGGGGTGTTAAATTATCCCCACCTTCTGGAAAGTACATCCTCGCAATTTTATTTACTTATTAAACAGTTGAGGGTACTTTTCCCTCATAGCATTTTCAGACTCCCATGTTGCTCCTTCAACCATGTGGTTTGTCCACAAAACCTTTACCTGGTGGATTACCTTATTCCGAAATATGTTTTCCCTTAGATTAAGAATTTGAACTAGTTTCTCTTCATAAGAAAGGTTCTCTTCCAGCTGAACTGCTTCTGATCTCAAGACATGTGATGAATCTGGCACATACTTTCCCAACATCAAAACATAAAAATCATTGTGTACCTGAATCAAACTCGGAGGAAAAGCTACACAGTATTCAACTATTGAAACATTCTCCAAGATTTCAAAAGGTTCATTGAATCGTGGACTTAACTTCCCTTTCTTACCGAAACACATCACACTTTTCCAAGGAGAGATTTTAAGGAAAACATGGTCACCTACCTCGAAAGATAAGTCTTTCCTTCTGTTATCTTCATAACTTTTCTGCCTGCTCTGAGTTTTCCTCATGTGCTGCTGGATCATTCTTTCTTTCTCATCCACTTCGTTGATTAATTTTGGATCCATTAACTTTTTTTCACCGAATTCATCCCAAAATGCGGGAGTCTGACACCGCTTCCCATACAAGGCCTCAAAAGGTTCCATCTGAATACTGGAATGAAAACTGTTAATATAAGAAAACTCAAATAAAGAAAGATATTGATCCCAACTTCCCTGATAGTCCATTGATCAAGCTCAAATCATTTCCTCCAATGTTTGAATCATTCATTCTGACTTCCCATCTGATTGAGGATGAAAAGCTGTACAAAAATTTAACTTTGTTCCCAACGACTTCTGAAGTCCATTCCAAAAGATAAAAGTGATCATGAGATCTCCTTCAGATACAATGGAAATTAGAACTCCATGTAACCTGAAAATCTCCTTGAGGTACAATCAAGAAATCTAATCCAACGTCATTGTATCTCGAATTGAAAGAAAATGTGTATACTTTCATAGATGATCAACAATAACCCAAATCGCATTGTTACGTCAAGAAGCCTTTGGGAGTCCCGCCAAAAATTCCATGGATACATTCTTCCATTTTAACTCAGGGACTGGAAAAGGCTGAATAATCCCCTTCGGTAACTACCTCTCTGCTTTAACCTGTTGACACGTCAAACATTTTACGGTAAAATCAGAAATATCTCTTTTCATTTCATCCCTCCAATAATACTCCCGATGGTCTTTGTACATCTTAATACTGCCAGGATGAACAAAACATGGAGAACTATGAGCTTCACATAACAAATATTTTTTCAACTGAGAATCACTAGGGACACGAAAACATTTTCCAAATCAGAAAACGTAATCTTTTTCAAGGTTAAATTCTGGAAACTTACCTGTTTCAACCAATTCTAACTTTTTCTGTAGCTCATGGTCTTCGTTTTGCGCTCGCTTAAATCTATCTGACAATTAAGACTGCACTAAAATATGAAACAAAAAAGAGATATTCCTTTCACCAACAACTTCTAAGACAAAATTTATCAAATAATAAATAAATGGATCATGTTCCAAACATAACATGGTAAATTATGCATGATGTTTCTGACTTAAGGAATCTGCTACTTTGTTTGCTTTTCTAGGATGGTAATTGATTGTGCAGTCATAATCCTTTATCAGTTCGAGTCATTTTCTATGACTCATGTTTAATACCTTCTGAGTGATTATATAATTCAGACTTTTATGGTTAGTATATATTTGGAATTTGGTTCGTATAGATTATGCCTCCAAATTTTCAAATCAAAAACAACAATTGACAATTCCAAATCATGTGTGGGATAATTTATCTCATGATGTTTAAGTTGTCTCGAAGAATAGGCAATTACCTAATAATTCTGCATCAAAACATAACCAAGACCCTTCAATGGAGCATCGCTGCAGATGAAAATGTCACCATTCCAGGAAGGTAAGGCCAAAACAAGAGCATTCACCAATCTATTCTTCAGTTTCTGAAAACAAACATCACATTCCTTTTTCCAAACAAATTTACCCACTTTCCGTGCTAACTTAGTTATCGGGAAAGATATCCATGAAAATTTCTTAACAAAGTGTCAGTAATAAAATGTTATCCCAATAAAACTACGAATCTCTGTATGATTTGTGGGTCTTATCCATCCATCACATAATTTTATTTTGGTAGGATCAATCTTTATTCCATACTTATTTACAATGTTCCCCAGAAAATAAATATGTTGCAACCAAAAATCACACTTGCTGAATTTTCCATATAGTTTTTTTTATTTTAAAGATTGATAAACAACCCTTAGATGTTTTTCATGCTCCTCTTTATTTTTATAAAATACTAGAATGTCACCAATAAATACAACCACCCACATATCCAAGAACTCATGAAATAATTTATTCATAAGATTCATGAATACAGAAGGTGAATTAGTTAATCCATACGGCATAACACAAAATTCATAATGTCTATATGTAGAATGAAAGGTTATTTTCATGATGTCATCCTCCTTCACCTTCAGTTGATTGTATCTAGATCTCCTGTCAATCACGGAAAAGTACTGAACTCCCGGGAGATTATCAATCAAGTCATCGATATGAGGAAAAGGATACCTGTTTTTAATAGTGATTTTATTCAAAGCTCTATAATAAATGAAAAGTCTCATGGAACCGTATTTCTTTTTATCAAACAAAATAAGATCTCCCCATGGAGAAGTGCTAGGATGAATGAAGCCTTTCCAAGAAAATCCTACAACTGATTTTTCGTTTCATGAAGTTATATTAGATCCATATGATATGGGGTTTTTGAAATTGGATTTGCATCAGGAACTAATTCAATTGTGAATTTGACTGCTCGATCAGGTATGACAGCAGGCAAGTCATCAGGAAAAACATCAAGGTATTCATTTACCACTAGAACATCATTAATTTGAATAGTTCCCTTGTATTCAACAATATGTGCAAGATAACTTTCATTTTCATCTTTCAGTAGTTTCTCAGCTTCCTGATATGTTATCAATTATATTGGTTCATTATTGTATAATAACTGATACTCTTTGTGAAAAAAACATCTTTACCTCTACATTCTATCTTAGCATGATAATCAGAAATCTAGTCCATCCCCAGAATAACATCAAACTTGACTAAGGGTAAAACAAAAAGGTTTCCAGGTAAAGTATTTCTATAGACCACAATATAATGATTATTATATTTCATCTATGCTATAAAATTTCCCCCTGGTGTTTTAACAACAAGTTCGGGTATCATTTGTTGAGGGTATATTTCAAATTTACCAAAACATTTCTCAGAGATGAAGGAATGTGTAGACCCTATATCTAACGAAACTTTAGTAAAAATATCAGTGAATAAATAGAGTACCTGATACAACTTCATTGGATGGCCTGACATCTGTTGATGTGTTCCTAAAGGATCTCACCACACCTTTCTTCTTGTTGTATGGCTTTTTTCATCATTCGGATCTCCCTTTGGGCAAGCATTTTCATAATGACCAATTTCACCACATATAAAACACTTTATAGTTTTCTTAACAGGATTATTATTAAGATAGTTTTCATTGCAATCTCAGGCCATATGTCAAAACTTACCACATTTAAAACACTTCCCAGTTTTTCTAAGAAATTCCCTAGGGTGTTTCTTGCCCCACTTTTCAGAAACTGAAAATTGAATTTTCTTACAATCCAATTTCTTTGGTTGATTTTTACCCATTGCTTCCCAACTGGACCTCTTCTTATCTTTGTTTCCAAAATGCACATAATCATCATCAAACTCCATCTCTACCCTCTCAGCACATCATACAAGTTTCTCATAACTTCTGAATTCAAGGGAGTCAAACACCCTTCGATACCTTAGCATCAGTCATTAGTAAAAGTGGTTGATTTTGCAATCAATATCCAGAATATGATTTGGAGTATACCTCAACAGTCGAGTGAAGTTCACATCATACATAGAAACTGAATCTCCCTCCTTCTGTTTCAATTAAAGGAATTGATTCTCCATTCTAAGTCGCAAAACCATAGGAAAATATTTTTCAAGGAAAATACTTTTAATTTCATCCCACTTTAAGGAATAAAAGTCATCTCTACCCCTGATATTCCTTACCATTGACCACTACTGATCATATTCCCCTTAAAAACAATAATTGACAACACATACCTTTTGATTGTCTGAACATCCCATAATATCGAATACATTTTCAAGGGCTTCGATCCCTCCTTCAGCTGATACTGGGTTAGAATATCCCTTGAATGCAGGAGGATGTTGTCTCATAAAATGTTCCACTAATATCATGTTCTACTGTGGTACCTCAGTTTGTTCTCTTGCATAGATTCCACCACCATTTATTTCCTATGTTAGCTAAGCCATTACTATCACAAACTGCTTGGTTCGAATCCCTACCATTCCGGGCTGTAGTTCCGAAAGGATGTCATTCTGTCGGTGCCTCTCCTCTTCATCATCCCTATTACATCCACGGACAACCATTCTGAACAAACATTACTTAGATAAAGAAACGTGGTAATCATTAAATACTAAAAAATTTCATATTAAACATAGAGTTAAAATCATTTATGGTATTCTATTAACATCACCGTAACCCCTAAAGTTATCTAAACCATCCTCTGATTCCAACTATAAGGACCCAACCTTATTACATACATAATCTTGAATTTAGTTAAGAAAACACTTCCTTTTTCATTGGGGATATTTTCTATTCTCTAGCGTTATATAATTATTACACTAAATTTATAACATTAAACATTATTACAGAGTGGATACCATAAAAGAGTTTCCATTTTTTTCAAAATATAAAGCATTAAAACATAAAACAAGACTCCTTGACAATTATTCAACATTTAACATGGATTCTTTACTTGTATTTCACATCCATTAACCTATGAAAATCATTTAAAAACTTGGTATTAGCACAAAAGCTCAGTAAGGGATGGAAAAGAAGGAAAGATCACATTAGTCCATGAATACTCATAATGTATGAATGTATTTTCAAAATACATTCTTGTCACCGATATATACTTACTTTGTGTAACATAAGATTTACACAAGATCCAAACAAAATATGAGAACATAAATATAATCATAAACGTATCTTGGGTCGTTACTTACATAATCTTGTAACCATTCTTGGATACCATATAATCTATAACCCTCACGACAACCTTACTTTGTGTAACCATTGCAGTTACACTTGGAGTAACCATATGGTTGACCTCCAACATACTCATACCCAATGAATTTTAGAGAAATATATGTCCCACCCTTCATCATAAATAATTCCCAAGAACCAACACATAACCATACAACATTAATAATTCCATAAAAACATTACTTTGGAATTTCGTAAAACCGAATTTAAAGAGTAGATTTTTAAAGAAAAGCCCCTAATAAATATAATACAATTGAAGAGATACCTAATAGAGTGGATGGAGTATGTATATATACTATAAATAAACAAAATTAAACAAAATATAAATAGGACCCATCACACAGACAATTTAAATATCACATAAATAATGAAGTAGAAGGTTAACCCAATGAATGGAAATCGGGTTAAGAATTTCCTTACCACGGGTTTGTCTTACTTAAAACTTGTTTAATTATCTTGTAGAATAGTTAATAAAGTATTATTAATATTTAAAGAAACATGTTAATGTTTATACCATCTAATAGGATCATTTCATTACATCATTTCACACTTTAATTGTTAGTATTTTTCCCCTAGTATTGTTTTTGGGTAAATCCTTTACATGATTTCCAAGATAGGTTCATGATGAATGTTCTTGATGAGTGGATATAAAACTCCATAATTGGAATAGAGTAGTATTTAAATATATCCAGTAACATAAATTGTACAATTTGTCATTTTTAATTTATCATGAGGAAGATTCATAAGTTAAAACAATAATGATGTTTGTTTAGATCATTTTAGCGGTTCTCTGATAATAACGACCTCATTACGTTTAATAAATTAAAACCATGTGATAAAACGAATTCCAGAACCATGGATGAGTCATAACACATGTATAATAACCTGGATCAACAATATAAATGGTTTCATGACCATAATTTAAATAATTAATGGAAATTGAAATCACATCATCCACGATGTCGGTAATTCGACACATCACGGACAATGTTTTTATTTGTTAAATAAGTGGGAGGGTGGAAGAACAATGATGATGAATTTTACATGAACATGAGAACATCCAGAATATACATGATTATTGAGATTTCATGCCTCTTGGATAAGAGGGGGTGAGCAAAGAAGAAAAAGTAATCATGAAATGAAATAATACTTGAGAAATTTCTCACAAAAATTCGGCAGCATAACGACGTCTCTTAAAATTTCATAAAAAATAGTTTGAGGAGTGAAAGGGAATATATCATCACTCATACATAATATCGAAATTAAGGGGGGATATGGAATAATATATCCAAACATAAACCAAAGGGAAAGGAAGATAATAACATAAAATGAAAAAAAAGAATGAAAATAAAAGACGATGTTTACCTCTTGATCTATTCTCCTTGAGATCCTTTTTAAGGGCTTTGGTTTTGGCCTTTTGGTGAGACCAGTAGCTCCATGACGTGGGGAATAGCCTTGGGAGGCATATTGGTCAGAACATAGGCATGCCTCAAATATTGAGAGGTGTGGTAAGAAGAGGGGAGTGAGGGTGGTATTTATAGTGGATGAGAGGGGGTATTTTTCATTATTTTAGTCATTATTATAATATGTTTGCCCAAGATTTTGAATAGTATTAGTTCATGTGACCTAAAATAGTAATAATGGCATGTGAGTTCGAACCAAGTGTCATTTCATCACTTATTATGTCATAAATAGTGAATTTTACTCATAAGTTTATTATACGGTAATTTATCGTATTTCACTATTCATCGAAAATTAAAGAATTTCAAAAAAATCCCAAAAATTTACCCTAACCATTTTTTGACATGTAGAATTCAAAAATGAAGTCCATTTTTTGAAAATAATTTTTTGAAAATTATTAATTTAATTTTTAAATAAAATCATACTTAATTCAAAAATTAATAATTCTAATTCTATAACTACTTCTATATCACGATGAAAAATTATCTAAGATGTTATTATCTTATATCCTTAAGAAAATAAAATAAAACTTAAAATTACCATTTTTTAGGGTCATATTACTATTCATGTTACTATTCATAATGGTATGTTACTATTCACCAAAAAACAAGTTGGTTCTAATAGACTCTAAATAACATACTGAACACAATTATAGATGACAGTTTCTTGAAATTGAAAACATAGAAGTGGAAAAATTATGTTTTAAAGGATAATTTAAAATATCTACATAAAACAATGTTCCATGCATTTCTATTTATTTTTTGAAAAACTTGTGGTGTTACACTCGCCCTCCTCCTCAACCTCCTCCTCTTCCATGGCCTCCTCTTCACCCTCCTCCTCCTCCGCCTCGGCTTCCTCATCACCATATTCTTGACCAACAATAGAACTACCACCTAGTGAGCCGTATATAGAACTAATCGATGACATATATTCATCACAAGCTATGTTGTCCTCTTGTGGAAGTGTTGGACGTAAAACATCCATAAGTTTCATAAATGCAGTGTTTTCCCTAGATAACTGTTATGCCGTCCCTGTGGCCCTTTTTTCTACATGTTCCACATGTTCCCTATCCTAATGGAACTTGGTGGCTCAATAAATCAACCCTGAGGAGGGACAATACCTCGTTGGAACTATACCCTTCCCAGGTCAGCATTGTACTCTACCAAGGTGCTCATCTCCCAACACCTGATGTAAGTGATCATTTGGAAGAAAATTTCCAGGTTCCTAGGATTCAAGGGAATCTAAAAAAACCTATTATAATTATAAATATATTATTAAGTTAAAAAATAGAGATTCAAATTTTAAATATACAAAGTAAAAAAACACAATCTGCTGCTATGTTAGTTCATTAACTGCACTTCCATCTTTCTTCCATCCACTCCAGCAAAGTATTTTTACTCGAGAAACAAATCCTTATATATTAAATTTATGCCTCTATAATGAAATTGAATGTTGGAAACCATAATTAAAAATAGGATACCAATAATTAATTTCATAACTAAAATAATATAACAAATTAATCAATCGAATAAATTATGGAGGAAGTAATAGAAAGTGCAATTCTTAAAGAAAAATTATAAACGGTCATACCTACTGCCTCTCATGATCTGGAATCATAGTACGTCCCTATGGGTGGATGTATTTTTTAGCATCATTATTTTTTTATTTCGTCCAGATCAATCCTAAATAAAATTCAATAATTAGTATTAAAGGAAAACATGAAAATTTACATTTAAATACCTCTAATGTGATTAATACCTTAAATTGTCTAGTTATCTAATGAGTAGTCATCCATTGATACTGTTCTAACAAACAATAATCCACGATAGGGACTACCTCTAACTCTATGCCAACTGTAGTATTCCATCATATGTACAACTCTTGCTTATAAGAACTGCAAAGCTCACCTAAATCCTTTAGGCGTGCTGACCGTGCATCCTCACCATCAAGGAAATTAAACTGTATGTGACACCAAAATATTAATTTATATAAATACAAAAAATAATATATTTGATTAAATACAAAATATTTTTTTACCCATATCTTTCACCAATCATTATCCTTGACTTTATTTGGCAGTTTCCTTCATGATAGCGGGCTGACAGGAACGATGTCGAATAATTTGGCAAGCGTCGCCAAAAAAACTCTGACATTGCTGCCCTAATTTTTCAGTCATTTGACTATATTCATTGTAGTCCACCATCAACTGCTTGTGGCGGTTCCACACCGCACACATGCGTGTACTCCCTCACCCCTTCCTCCTATCAGTATATGTATTTTTTATGAATGATAAAAAATATTTTATCAACACATGTGACAATGAACATAAAAAATGGTGTAAAAATTTGTTACGGTTGTATAAGTATACCTATGATAGTCTGATCAATGGGAACCGCTGGATCTGTAAAAACTGAAGGAACACCTTGTACAGATGGAGTGGGTCCTAATGTATGCTCCTCAAGGACAGACTCTGGTAGACCAGGAGTCGAAGAATGTAGAATATAAAAGCCCAAAGAGAATAAAGAATATGTAAAAGAAGATGATAGAGATGGATGGCCGAATGCTGGATGGGGAGTGGCAATCATCAATGGATATTGTATAGATGGGTGAGGAGGCTCAGATGTAATGTGTGGTGAAAACCTATGATGCCTAAATATCCCATGTGTCCCTAATGACACATCGGGATCAGAATATGGGATGGAAGGTTTTCAGTGGGAGGGGAAGGGTCTATTCGGGTATGCTAACCAAATTGTATTTCTATTGTACCCCCCCCCCCTCGTATGAACACCCTGAGTACTGGAGCCACTACTAGGTGGCTCATCAAATAACTGTCACCTAATAGATTGATCATGAAAAAATGTTTCAAAAAAACTTATCACCTGACATTATATATTATATAAATTTATATTTGAAATGAAATACTCACTGCAGGCACTAGTGGAGGAATTCCCAACTCAGTCATGTAACGATTGTTGTCCATAATCGGTTTTCATTGCCTCTCTTCAAATGGTTTCATTTCCTACATTTGAAAAAAATGGATGTAAATAGAAAAGGATAACTAATGTGTCACCCAAAAAATAAAATAAATGAGAGGGAATAGGGGGATTCATGGATAATTTATCTATCCACTGTTTTAGGTGATCTTGAATAGATATATAATAATGTCAATAAATAATACAAGATTAAATAATGGAATTTAATTTTTAATAGGATGGTTATTTAATAAGTGTCATCAGTCAATTAAAATAATGGATCATTGATTATACCAAATTCATAAGGGGTAAAGAAATTGTCAAAATTAAGGAAAAAATTAATTTATTTCACCCAGGTAGATGATGCATGTTTCAATACATGTTTAGTCAAATATTATAAACCATCATGTTAATTACCTGGTAAAATTTTAAAGAGAGGTCTTCGAGTTATACAAATTTTATACAAATCCAATTTGAAGCATTGAATTGTTCACCAAGTTAGAAATGTTGGTTTCGTTGGTTTGAATACAGTTCAATTCCAAATTAGAAAATGCAATTCAAATAAAATTGCAACCAATAAACATTTTAAATTCACATAACAGTCATGTCAGATACAACATATTTGTAATAAATACTAAATAAATTTGAATAGTATGAACCTTAATACCCCAATTCGAGGTAAACCAAATCAATTGAGAACATGAATGGATGATTTTATGTATTTCCCACCACAACATCTGGTTCACATTCAACTCTAAAAATTGAGATATTGTTGTCATAAAAACTAATAAATGGATAATTTCTAATGGATGTAGGTATGGTGTCAATTCCATCATCACTATCATCAAAAAATATGTATTTCAATTACATCAATAATGAAACCTAATTCAGGTCAAAGATGGTCTTTGACATAAAAAACTTGTTTCTCCATTGATACCAATACGTACGGTTCATCTGTAGCAAGATTGTGAGTCATATCAATTACTTGAAATACATAGTCATCAATAAATGTTCCCTACCATGTCATCAAATCGAACCACTAGCATTTCATCATCGTGAATCATCAGCGAGAATAATAATCCAAGGTTATTATTTTTTCAACGACTCCATAATAACATACATTTTCAAATTGCAGTCTTCAATCTAATGCATTAGCATAATAGTCTGTAGTGGCAGTAACTATATCAACATAATGTTTTGTTCTCCTTCTCTTTGATAATTCAGTGATAATAAATATGTACCCATTGATGAAAATTGGTTTACTGTCACGAACCACATTATTAGGATGAAAAGCCGAATCTCTTACTTCCTCAGAGACCGAGTTATCAGGAAAAATCGATACCTAAAATATAAATCAATATGAAACATAAATAATTATTGTTTCAATTAATTTAAACAGTAATATTATTAACTTCAATTTTAATCGAGTAGAAAACTCTTTTCTATGAAAAGTCTCTCACCTTATCAAAGATAAATAACGATACTTTCTATTTATCATTTATTTATATTCCCTAAAGATAAAAAAGTATTAGTTTAACAGATATATATATATAAGATATACATATTCAATTTACATAGAAGATGTAGTCATTGAAAAATTCATAGTTGAACAAAACAGTGTGATGTATCATCTCCCGCTCTTCAAGGCTTAATTTCATTAATGTTTATGATCGAGTAATTGTTCCTGTTTGAGGAAGTGAGGGAAAACTGGGATTAATTTTCTCATACTGTTCTTATTCATTTATTATTGGTTTATTTATTCCTGTAGTAAGATCAGACAAATACATATAGTAGAAATCCATACATTCTTGATCAATGTAACCTTTCACGATAGAACCATCGGGGTGATTCCTGTTATAGATATAAGACTTTAATGTGTACATATTTCTATCAGTTGGATACATCCAAAAAAAATAGGTCTTCCAAGAAGTATTTCAGTTTGAATATGGATAGTTAGATGCAACTTGCAAGTGAAAAAATGGTGGAGGAAATATATTTTCTAACTCACACCAAATTAATGGGGCATCTGCCAAATTTTTTTTACAAAACATACATGGAAAAAATCATAGTACAAAGATCTTTGAAAAATGGAACAATTGGATAAAACCCACCCTTATATTATTGGACAGAAGATGACGACTTTCTATTAGAATCAACTCATGTAGAAGGACGTGAAAATCACATGTCTTTAAATATATTAGCTTCAACCATCTTTTATTGACCCGTTTAGATATGTTTCTTTAATATCCCTCAAGAACATTAATAGACTCTAGTAATTCTAGATATTGTTTTATTTCTATAGTTGTCATAACATTAGATGTGCATGGAACTTTCCATTTATTTTCATTGATATGCACAAGATGCAATTCTGGTCTGATGCCCCAATCCACAAAGGCACGCCAAGACCATAAATAATCTTTGGGCTTTCCCTTAACATTTAGAATAATCGAAAGAAACATTTCACATATATTTTTTTCAATGTCAATTACATCTAAAATATGATGTAACAAATTTGATGAAAAATAAGAAAAATCAAAGAAGATACTTTTATTCTTCCAATTATAACAGGTTTCAGTGGAAACATTTTTTCTATTTCCAGATTTCATTTGACCCTTCGAGAATAAAAAAATAAAATCCATCAATTCATTAAGCACATCAGTTCCATAAATACACTAAGGTGGATCATCAGTCTTCATGGTTTTGTCAAATCTTAGATGATAATTTCTATATGGATGGCCCATTCGAAAGAGTCGTTGATGTCCCAAAAAACTGAAACTACAATGATGTTTCAGTCTTCTAGATCTTGTATTCTTCATACAAATGAGACCTTATTTTTTCCATTCGTGCTCCATCCAGACATCATTGCATAATCAGGAAAATATTTGATCATCCACCTAAGCACACCATGCATCTGAAATAGGTCTTTCAAACATGCGTCGTATGTGCACACACCCACATCACAAAGAAGTTTCCACTATTTTATTATCGTTTTCATGTTTACGTCTATATCATTACCAGGATCATAAGGGCCAGATATGTGTATACTCATAAAATGAATGATTTTTTTATACATAACCATGGGGGAATATTATAAATGTGTATAAAAACCGACCATGTGTTGTGGAATGTAAGCATATGCCCAGATAGATTAAAACCATTACATGAAAGACCCAACATCACATTACACACGTCAGCTACAAAATCAGGATATTGAGAAATAAATATCTGCTATCGAAATCCATCTTCCAGGTGACGCAACTTATCATTAGTCTTATTTCTCTCATTATTATGCCATCAAATTTTTATTGATATTTCATCAGTCATAAAATGATTATGGAGTCTGCGGATCAATAGAAAGTGCCACATTACTTTCTGTGGAACACATGATGGTGTTCCATCAGTTTTTGGATTCTAGTAGGATGTGAAAATTTTATACAATCATTTCATTCAGTAGTTTCCTCCCATAATAAACTAATATCTTTGAGGGAAGCATGAATTTTGTTTCATGAAAATCCATGTTCCTCAACTAACTTCCATGCCATATAGTGGTACGAGGGAATATCTGCGTCATCTGGAAGAAAGTATTCTATGAAGTTGAGAATGTTGTTTATCGCATTATTAGAAATTACATACATTGTTTTCCCATGAAACAATCAGATTAAAAGGTCCATCTTTTTCATTATATTGTATTGTTGATATACTGGAGTCGTGACAGCATCATTCAATTTTTTCACCCTAACAACATCATCATTTTCATTAGATGCGTCCTATATGCTCATATCTAAATAATCTTGGGATGTAATAATTTCTTTTTCTTGATGGGGAATAAATATAAACTTGTCATATAAAAAATTCTCTAATCCAATCCTCTGATTTGGATCGTTAATAATTTGATATTTCATTTTCTACATATTGTTATACCACACAGAGTAGTTTTTTTAAACCATATTTGGTTATGTGTTAGCTAACATCTTCATGGCTCAACTAAGGTCTTCCAACCAAATTTTTATAGTGGAAGTGTATGTGACCACTATCTGAAGCACTGTGAAATTAAAATCCTAAAAATCTCTCCAAATTGGTTTGAAAATCACTTGGGATCCGATCAGTTTCATACATCCATCTTCTATCCATTCTGTAAAAAAATCTATAAGTCATTTTGTCAAAATAAATTCAATACGTTTGATGTTTCATTGAAAATAAATGTATGTAAATGAGAATTGTTGACATTATATGAAACCATAACTGACAAACTACTCTATATAAAAATCATCATATAAAAAACAAAAAAAATACTATATTTGTAACAAAATATATATGAAGAACTATACATGACTGTACAAGATCATGTACAATTTTGCAGGAGAATTATTCAGTAGTTGAGTAAATTTTAGTTCAAAAAAATTTAATATTTTGGTAGATTATTTGAATAATCACAACATTTCCCAAAGGGCTGGGGGTGTCTCGGGGGTGGGGGTGTTTTGGGGTGGGGCTGTCCCGGGGGGGTTGGGGCTGTCCACGAGGGTCGGTGTCCAGGGGGTGGGAGGGATGTCCATGTGGTGGCAGGGCTGTCCACTGGGGAGACGGGGTTTTCTAGGGGGTAGGGTGTGTTCATGGGGTGGGCGGGATGTCCACGGGGGTGGGGGGGCTGTTCAGGGGGTACACGGTGTCCATGGGGTGGGGTGCCCGGGGGGAAGGGGGTGTTAGGTGGTGGTGGGAGGGGTGGATGGGATATTATGGGGTTTGGGGGATTTCCAGGGGTAGGGGTGTCCAGGAGGGTGGGTGGGCTATCCACGGTGGTGGAGGGGTAGTCCATGGGGGTATGGGGTGTTCAGGGGGTGGGAGGGTTGTCCACGTGGGTCGCAGGGCTGTCAAGGGGGTAGGGGGTGTCTAGGGGTGGGAGGGCTGTCCACGGGGGTGGGGGTGTCAAAGGGGGTATGGGGTGTCCTGGGGGTTGGCGGGCCGTCCATGGGGGTTGGGGTGTCTCCACGGGGGTGGGGGATATCCAGGGGGTTGGGGGGCTATCAACGGGGGTGGTGTGGTTCTCTAGGTGGTGGAGATGTCCGGGGGGATAAGGGGTGTCTGGGGGTGCAGGTGATTAGGGGTGGTGGGTAGGTTGTCCACGGGGGTGGGGGCTTTCCAAGGGGTATAGGTTGTCCACAGGGGTGGGACTGTCCATGGGGTTGTGATTGTGAGCTATGAGATTTAATTGGGATTTCATCCATGATATGAAAAAAAGAGTGGTGTTATGGATTTGAACAGTATTATTGAGTGAAAATGAAATTTGGTAGAATTGGTGACCTGATATCATGGTGGTATCATGATTTTAATTGTGAAATATTGGGTCAGTGGTTTCTGGTGGGAGGAATTTGGTTAAGTTAATATCTATAGGTAGGTATTAGGAATGATTTGATGTATGGTAAGGACATTGTAAGTTTTTATATCATTATGGAATGATGATTTAGGGTTTTTTCTTATATGAAGTTGTATGGATTCCTTGATATTTTTTTCGTCATAACATGAATTAAATTTAGGATGTCATTAGAAAGTGATGTCTAGATAGAATCATTATTAATTTAATATACAAAGAGGTAGACTTATGAATTGTGTTCATCCTTACGGTAGTAGGTCCTTGCCCTAGGTGGATATATATAGAGATTTTCCTCCCCTGGTCTCTATATGAAATGATTCTAAAAGGTTCCCACCACCATCAAAGGACATATTCATTCTAGAAAAATGTGTTTTAGTAGAAATAATTAATCCTATATAGTTTATGTAACTTTTATATCATATGATTCCTTTCTCATCAAGATGACTAGACAAGAACCAAAACCAAAGTGGCCTCAGACCTATCCAAATATCTAGAAGTGATGAATTCCCAATGTTTATTGGAAAACTATGGAAGTGATGACTTCCCACTTGCATAGCCCCACTGTCCACCTCACCCCCAGTAGACTCCCCCGGTACAAGCCCCTCCCCCTTGCACACCACCCCTACCTTCCCCCCCTCCCCACCTACACAGCCCCCACACCCCCACATGTATACCCCGCGCCTCACCCCCAACAGACTCCCACCTGCCCACCCCACCCCCTAACCTATACAATCCTCTCCCCCAACCACTTTCATATCCCCCCCCACACCCCCACTTGCACAGTCCCCCTTCCCCACCCAACATGTACCCCCCCCCCCCAAACACACACCCACCTGTACACCCCCCCTCATGCCCAGCTAACTCCCCCCCCCCCACTACACACCCCACATGCACATCCCCCTTCACCCACTGCCACCCCCCCCCCCACACGCACACCCCCATACACCACACCCCCACCCCACCCACTTGAACTACACCCCTCCCCCACCCCCATCAGTACAACCCACCCTCCACCCCCACTTGTACACCCCCCCCCCACCTCACCCCAGCATACCCCCCCTGCAAAACCCCTGACCCCGACCCCCCAACATTCACACCCCAACCTTCACAACCCACACCCCACCTGCACAGCCCCCAAAATGTTAAATACTCTATATATTAGAATTCTTTATAAACAAACTTTTATATGATTAACAACATATATAACAACAATTTATATGGATTATTAATAATAATATTTCCATATGAGTGTTATAGTATGATGGTTTTCATGTAAACAACCTAATTAACCACAATCGTTTTTGATAAATAAGTATTATAGGCTCAAAGTAAACCAAATATATACAAACATAAAATTATACATAGTTATGATAAAGTAAACTAAAGTCCAAATAAATGACCATATCACACCGCTAAAAATGGAATACCACCTACACCACTAGCATAACTGTCCCCAAACGCTTCATATGGTTCACTAACTCTACAATGGAGTGGCTATAAATAAATCAAATAAATATTATTCTCACAATCCTGACAGTTGAAGTGTAGAACAAAAACAGATTACAAATCAAATTGCAATTATTGGGTATACCATACCGTACAGACCTCAGCTTTAAGCTAAATCAAAAAAAAAAATAGATGAAGAACATTAAACCTAAGGTACCACTTACAGATTTGAATTTTAGAACAAAAAAAATTTGATTGAAGATGGATCTGGTGAAATAATGTTCCGAGTGAGAGAGATCTGCTTTAGGTCTCAGCTTTAGGCCCGCAATCATGCAGATGGGGGATAGGGTCTGTTAACAATTTAGGGGAAAAAAATCCCAATGATTTAAAAAAGAACCTTTGGGAAAGGTAAGGTTTACTAACGGTTTAAAAAAAATTCAAAATCCTTCCTAAAACTCACATATCCCAACGGGTTGATAATACTGTTGGGTAAAAGTCACCTAAAACACATATATACCAATGGTTTGATAAAACCATTGGGTGACACTCATTGAAAAATGCCTATTCAAACGGTTTAGTGAAACTGTTTGGTAATGACCTCTCGACATCCCTACTCCAATGGTTTATGAAAACCATTGGAAAATTTATGTTTGTATATCCTTCATTTCAATTAGTGACCCCTAAAGATAGTTATAAGGATATGTCTCAGGATGTACTAAAGATAAATCTTTGTGTAGGTTACAATCCTAGAGTTCTTTTGATAATCATGAATAAACTTGGATTAAAACTATGATATCATTTCTTGAAATATTATATGTAATTTACCTTACTTATTTGTTTTTAATATCCGATATGTATTTCTCACACGTTTATTTCTGGTCTTTTTTAATATCCAAAACTAGATAGTACATTGTTATCCTTGAATTATTCATTTTTGGAATGTGTGGGAAATATGAAAAATGATTTCTTAAGATTAAATCTCATAAAGAGAATTGTGAAGGTTGTATGAGTGTTGGTTATACTGCTGAGGATAAAGAGATTGTAAAATCCATGTGAAATCAATGGGAAGTTCTAGCATTATTTTTTACATTATACCTAATAATATTGGTTATATTATGGGTTAGGAACCTTAAGACATGATTCATATTTTATTAAATATTAAGATGATGTATCTTGAGTAATGGTTTAAGAATAATAATGGTTGATTGAGGTGTATATGTTTTCGAATTCAATGATTATTTTAGATGAATATTTAAATATATAATTTTTTGTCGTATATGTTTTTCATTAGGAATTGGAATGGATATGTGGACTATTTCTAAGGACCTAGAAATTTGATTTAAGGGCTAGGTGATATATTTGGAGAACACATGATTAAGATAAAGATAACCCTTAATATATTTCAAGATAATGATTTTTGGGTAATGATATATTTGATATGAATAAGTAAATTCAATGATACTAGTTTCTTGGGAACTAATTATGGATTTATTGTCATGAATGTTAGATTAGCATGGATGAAGTAGAAAATTTTTGGGGACTTAATAAATATATCCAATTTGTTTTGGAATAAAAAACAACCATTTTTTCAATAAGGATGTATGATAATTTAGGTTATCACCATGAATCAATAGAATACATGATCACGTGTTTGGAATGTGATGAACAAGATATGACTACTGATATATGGGGGTAAATGTTAAGCTATGATAGTGTACAAATTTCTAATGTTTTTAATTTATTTTTTTCAGAAGGATTGTCAGTTTATCTAGTTATAGATTGTATATGTTAAGGTCTAGAGGAAATTTTTATTATCTCACTATAGGCGGGATTATGCTTATATGATAACTTATGCTAACATTTTTGTTGTGATAATGAATGATGGAATGAACTAGCAGTCAATTTATGGATCACAATATCTTATAATGATTTCAGAATGAACAATTCAACTTCATTTCATTGAATTAGAACTGAAGGGGAAATTGTTCAAGGCATGACCAATTGTGAGATTTTATCAAAAACAATTAAGTATATCTTCTCATGAAAATTCCTCAACATTAAAAAAAATGTATAATGATGTAAAAGGGTGTCTTATTATAATTACTTTTCTTCTATTAGATACCTATATCATGCTTTTTTATTTTATAGTATTGTGATTTTTAACCTTCACTGGATCACCAATATTCCTGTGAGCGTTGATCGTTGTCAATCACTGTGATTATTTATGCTTTTCTTATATGCCCAATCTTCACCTATGATTTATTATGTATAGAAATAGTTGTGTTTTAATTTTTTTAAGTGTTATTTTAGGACTATTTATTTTTAAAAGTAAGTATAAGTCCTTGTTTTTATAGTGGGGGTTTGTGTGAAACAAACATTCACGAATTAAATACTTCAATAATCTGGATAAATTTTGAGGGAGAAATTTATTTTAAGGGGGTAGAATATAACACCCAGAGGTTTTAATGAGATATCTATTTCTTCATATTCTTCAATGTCTTGTGTTAAATGCCACACCAAGATAATCTTATGTTATATGCAACACCAACACAGCTTGCGGTATACACAACACTATTCATGGCATGTGATTTACAGAATTTCAAGTTATTCTAATTGAATTAATTTAAAAAAAATATATTTTAAGTGAACAACTAAATATTATTTTGTTAAATTATATCATATTCATTGTAATGGTGGGTGTTTAGAATATTTTCTTTCTTCTGAAAAACTATTTAAATAAAAATAATTGAGTTTATAAAATAATAAAACCCCTCTTAATGGATATTATTAATGTAATATATATGTAATATATATGAAATATAGTAAATATAATGTTTAAAATATGTATTACATGTTTTTTAGACATGATATAAGAACAAATTCAATTTTTTTTAAAAATTATTTTTCTGATTAGTTTAATGTTTGATTTGTAGTAAAAATATTCTAAATATTAATTGAAAAAAAAATTCATCAAAATAATTTATGTGGGCAAATTATATAGTTGGATGGATATAAATTAAAAATATACTATATTTTTATCAGTTAATATAATTTTGGCCATTTGAATTAATTTTAATATGAATTTTGATTTAAAAATATTTCAATCTTTTTCAATGTTTTATCTTTCAAAAACATGGTTTTTATTTTGACAACATGATTAATTTTAAATAAATTTATAAAACAATTATGTTTTGAATTTTTAAAAATGAATTTTATATTTATTATTAAAAGGTAAAAAAATGTAAATGTCATTATTTTATTTTAGGGAATTATAAATTCTACCTCAGTAATTTTTTTTAATATGGTAAAAAGTTTAATCATGTAATTATGGGTAAAAATAATATTATAAAATTACCTTAACACTTGTCTCAATATGATTGGATGAGTGATTCTAGACCTAAAAATCATTTGGTAAAAATGATACCATTTGAAAGACACTTGGATGAGATTTAAATATTTAATATATTTTAACCATTTTTGACTTTTTACTACAATGTTTAAAAATAATCTCTCTTTTGTTTTTATAATGGGGTACATTTTGAATTTCTAAAAAAATTACGAGAAAAATGTTTTTTAAATTATTCATTATGTACAGGTTTTTATGTTTTCAAAAAACATTTTTTCCAGGATGATTACTATACAATATTTCATAGTTATTCTCAATGAAATTATATTCTTTAGAAATTGCATGGAATTTGGAGAAAATAAAACTATTTTGAAGAAGAAAGGATATTTTATTAAACAATAAATTTCTTGTGTTTTATTAAAATTGTTTCCATATGAGATAAAATTATTTCATATAAATATGTTTAAAGTATATTATACTTATTATTAATAAGGATTGATTGTGTTTATGATGAATCCTATTTATGAAATTGATTTTTTTTCTTGGGTTATGTTATGTTGGAATGGTATTTAAAAACTCATTTCCTTGGGTTATGTTATGATGAATGATTTATGTATTGTGGAACATGTATGAATGATTAAATTATGTCATGGGTGTGACATATATCTCCCTCCAATGCATTGGATAATAATTTTTATCTCATTCGATAGAGAAGGCTGGAACTAAAAGTAAATCTGGTTCAGTAATGCAGGTCTGTAATGATAAGTAAATATGGTTCATTAATATTGGCCTAGAATGAAGTGTGAACTCGGTTCTATAAATAACTTTTCCCACTATGATGATCTTTTCAATGGGCCTTCTGTAATATAGAAATGATTTTTTATGATTATATGAATTCCACAATTCTATGTTTTATGATTATGTAATTTTTTCATGGATTATATTCCATTATGATGTATATCTTATGAACTTCCACGATTTGGTTTATGACTCATGTTTTTTATATATATTATACATGGTATGATTTTCAAATGTTATGTTCGTGATTTTACATTTTTATGTTACTTTTTTTGTTTGATATTTTCCATGTTTACCATTACTGAGCATTTGAGGTCACCCTTTTCATATGTTTTCATTTTCCAAAAATATAAAGAACAGTTTAGGGTAGGAAAACTATAGGGTAAGATCCTTATTATAGATGTTTAAGATAACTAACCAATTAGAATAATGTGTTCCAATTTTCCAAAGGTACTGGACAAAAATAGTGTTTGGGTGTTTTTTGTGTAATGTGTTAAGTATTCCACAAAACAAATGTAATATAAATGTACATCAATGTGGGGTATTTACATTATAGAAGTATATATTTATTCCACTCCTATGAACCATAACACTGGAGTCATCTATTGGGAGAGCCTCAGAATTACTGAGAAATGATCCCAAAAATCGATATGATAAGGATTTTGGTAGTTTCCCCACATGCTATCAAGGTTGCACTGGGATTCCCTTTTGTTTTTAATTTTAGAATCATGGGTAGTAATACTCTAATATAATATCTACACAAATGCAGTTACTAGGTTCTCAAAAATTGGATTACTACAGTGGGGCCTGTTGTAGCAACATAAGCATGGCATACTGAAACTATGTTTCTAAGATGGAAGAAATTGATGAGAACAATCAAAAGTATGCTACTGAAATTGTTTTCATGATCGAGGAGATAGAATTTGTTGTGGCTACCTAGTTTTCCCTTTTTTTCTATGGTGGTTCATGAACACTCCTCTATTGACAGTGACATTGATTAGACTTTTGCGGCTGATGATCTATAGTTTTCTAATAATATATTTTTTGGTTTTATCTGGGTTGCTAAAATTGGTTATTTTTTTGTAATTAAAATAATTATATTATTATGTTTGAGGATTTTCTTTTACTACTATGTATTCTCTATATGGTTTTATGCCTCCACACATTTCATATTATTGTATGTTCATAACAGGGCTAGAAGGGGGTTGTGGTATAGTAGTTAGCTTGAAAGAATTCAGATTCATTGCTAGATCTTCAACATTGTCCACTAGGTGGGTATTCACTTCCAATTTATGGATTCCACATCGGGGAGTTCCTCTATCAGTATTCCACACTCTATAATTGAGGAAACATTCATCGAAAAATGCTTTTCTAACATTGTGCATCTTGAACTTGAGACCTCCATCAACAACGGTGTCTACAACAGTACATGTTGTTGGTTGAAGTCTTTGATAAAAGGTTTGGATTTGTAGCCACACATCTAGTCTCTAATGTGGGAATTTATGAGTCAGTTCATTAAATTGATCACAGGCTTCCCATGCTGATTTTTTATCTTCCCGGTTGAAATTTTGGATTTCATTCCTTTGCATTTAGGTCTGTATTGGTGGAAAGTATGTGCACAATATCTTCTTTGATAAATCTATCCATTTCATCACACACTTGGGATCATTAATTTTAAGCTAATACTTTTCTCTATTATAAATAATAAATGGAATACATGATTTATAATGATTTCCAATGATATTCCACTGTTGTGAATGGTGTTTCAAATCTATACTAAATTATAAATGCACTAATGGGGATCTTCAATTTGAGGTACACTAAATTCACAAATTGTCTGCATCATTTAGATGATTCTAGGATTGATTTCAAAATAATTATCTATAATAAGAGGGTGCACAATTCTAGGAAACAACACTAATGGATGAAAAGTTATAGTCCATTATGGTTCACTCTTGTAGAACTAGTCACTCATACTGATTTTTAGGTAGAACATATTCGATGATTTATGGGTTTGGAAGAGCAATATTATTGTTTTCATCTATAATTGAGAGTCATAATGAAGTGATAGATCTATATATTTTAGGATCAAATGGAAGTTGTTCATGATTGTTAATACTCTTTCAAGATGTCAGAGAGACTTGACGAATGAACATAGTAAATGAAATGAGGAAACAACGTTTCTAGTTCATGAATTTTTTTTAAAAATAATGGGATAAGATGAATGGGTGAGGTAATCCAAGGTCCATATCCAAGTTAAATTCCCCAATGAAAAAAATTCCATGAAAACTTTTCCAAAATTTTATCGGCCCACCTGACACCATTAATTACTCAAGGGTGTTGATCTGTTTAAAATTTATATTTCCAAAACTACACTCAACTAAAAAGATATAGAACAGTTGAAATACAAGCTCGAATGAACAAAGAAGGCTAGTATCCAAGAAACCTAGGGGTAAGAACCTTTTCGAACGAGTCATCAATGTCTCTCATCATTTGGGATTTTCTAAAAATTGTGTATCTTGTGTTTTAATTTAGTTGAAATGAAGGGTTCATGTTTAATTTCATGGATTAGGAAAAATGTAATACTAATTCATTCTTAAGATAGACTTATGTCTTAGGATATAAAGCATTGTAAAGGTCACCAATTATTCTTGGCCAAACCATTTGGATCTACGTTAACTGAAACTATTCCTTTATATAGATATAGTCAACAACCTAGGTGAAGTACACTTATCTTCATGGAAGAATGTATCACTAGCTATCCATCCTATTATTCTCAAATCCATCTAGTCGAGGGTCCTCCGATTACATCTATTATGGATGGGATAGTGAAAAAAAAATGAATATAAAACATTTTTTAAACTAATTAATACCCATAGAGTTTCCATGTTTTTATTTTGATATTCATTATGTTAAAATTCCACCTTTACTCTCATCCCGAAACCCAAAGATGATTATCTAGGCATGATTGTATGAAATAAATTAAGAGAAATAGTTGGATGAGTGATCAACATGATACATAAACTATTAAAAATAAATTAAATCTAAAATTGAAATAATAAAAAAAAGCAAATACTAATTTGAATAAAAAAACAATGATGAACGTAACAACTATCAATGTTTCACGGAAAACAGAATTGGAATCAAGAATTTGAACTAAAGTGTGTAAAAAAAAAGTCTTGGACTCAGTAAATAGTATTAATGGAATTATAAAAATATTAAAATAATTCAATAGAAATATTTTTATAACTAAAATAGAAACAAATAAATAATAAATAAGGAAATGAGTTCATGTATCATAGCACCCACTTCTTCACATCGTGGTGACTTCATATATATAGAGTTTAGTGTTACATGACATGAAAATGATTCATGTCATGTAAATATTTTATGTGGATTCTAATTCAATACATTCATGAAGTATAATATGGATTAAAACCATGTACATAATATCCAAAAATTTATTCAAATATTTTTGGATGTCACATATTCCACAGCCCGTATCTTCTACATGATTCAAAATTTCAACTTTTTTACTTATGGGGTAACGCCTCGAACCCAGTTACCCAGAATCAGTGCATTATTACAGAAAATTAGAATGATGTAAGGAAAAATGTCCTGAAAGACCGATCAGTTTAGTAGCATTGGAATTATTAGATACATACATATGTTTTACATTACATCATGAAATAAAAAGAGAAAAATTGGGTCCCCTTTGAACACTCTTATATCCTATAGCCTATTCCTGTAAGTTAATCATAATATACTTATTTGAATCCCAGGAAAAATAAATCATAATAAAGTGGTAAGCTTAGATTCTCAGTAAGGATATAAATATAGTAGAAACTATCATAAATAAAAATAAACATTTAAGAAAATGTATACGACTAAAACACAAGCCTTTTAAACATAAACATCAGCATAATATGGAAAATATAAATCAAATAATGTCATTTATTTATTCACATGGATATTATACTAGTCAAATAATCACGTGTAATATCAAATGAGAATTTTATAATGATGGAATGCATAATGCCAGACTTCATGACCACATTGTCAAGGCCTTGTTCCAGGACTAAAAATAATATTTTTTTCAAGGCCTTGTTCCAAGACACTAGTTTGTCTCATGATACCTACTAATGCATTGAGGAGCTATACCGAACTCCACCCGTCACTTACTAAGACCCATGCATTCCTCATATGAAATGTTTTAAATAGAATATAAACATTTGAATTAAAACAAGCATACAAAATGTAAATACTTTATCCATAAAAAATGAATGATATTAAAATAACACATCCACAATAAAAAATTTCACAAATCATTCAATAAAGAATGAATGTTTTGTATCATAATAAATCAACCTTTATCAATAATAATATCACATAAATTAATTGGACATATTTGAAAATGATCAGTAAAAATATTTGATAGAAATATCCATTTTTAATGAAAACATTTAAAAGTGTCCCTGCTTATCAAGAAGTGGTTTAAAATAGATTCTTGAATCAAACTGTCCCATAACACTTTGAAAATTTTAAAAGGAATTTAAATTTTAAAACATTAATTTCCATATAACTAAAACCTTAAAACCATTTTTAAAACATGGACATTAATGAGAAAGATTTAGATGAATAAAATTTTAAAACATTTAAAATGATATTTTAGTTAGAGTTCCAAAACAAATGAGATATGCTTGAATAAAAATAATTGAGGTAATAAAAACATTATTATATCCGGATAATAAAGGGACTAATTATATAATATGTCAAAGTACATTATATAAAGAAAATAAAAGTGAATTAGCGCATAAAAACAAAGAAGTCTCAATAGAATTTAAGTTGAGATTAATTCCTTTATAAAGACCGTATCTTTAGGTTAAGGATAAATCAATAAAATAATTATATGTGAAAAATATAAATACACTCAATATGAATGGATATTCAATGTATATCAATGAGAGGACATTCACACATATTCTTGTAAAAATAACACCAATGACTTGGATGTTTAACTCAATCAAAATAAATTGAGTTAAAATTACTCTTATCATGTTTATATCGATGACTTGAGAATTTATCAATTGAGTGATTATGTGTATCAAAAGTATATTCAAAAAAACAGGAGTGAAAATTACTACAAAAGTAAATAAATTGGGATTTCACCCATAATCTTGGAGTAATGTAATCAATGAAGTTTGCCTAAAACCGAATGAGTGGAAATTGAAATTTGAAATTAAATTACTGATTTGGAAACTTACGAAACGTAAAACACATGAAAGAAGGATCATCCAATGATGATGTAAATATCCATAAATTAAATTTTATTACCCTAATATTAAAATCAAGGGTCTTACATACACCATAGAATGGTAATAGTGGAAAATATAGTATGAATCTCAATGGAATAAAGGGGATATGAAAACCCCTTACCTTATACGTTTCCTTAGTATATGGTAGGTTATACTCAAGTATAATGGAGAAATAATTGTTATTAAATTATACACGAACCAAATGCATAAATACGATATCATATATGATCTCCAAATATTGCTTTGTAAATGATATTTCAGTAGTATCATTGTTTTGGTTGTTAACTGATTCGATTTCCTTTATATGTTTTCTCATGTAAGTCATGTTTTTTATATATAGGAAGTATTTTATTCACATAAAGAATGTTATAATGTTCTTAAAAATAATTTTTAATCATGAAATGGAAATTATTCTTGAATGATTATGATGGGGAATGAATCTCATCGCGTTCGTGGAGACGGTAAGCCATACGTACGCACAAGTGACAATATCATTATATTGATGGTGAAATCATATGTAACTTGATGGTATATCATATATACAGAATCATTAAAATTTTATATTTATTATTTAAATCTGTTATACTCATTATTATCCCCATCCAAATAATGAAGTGTTTGAATAACAAACTACACCACGACATGGAGACGGTAAGCCGTACGTACACACATATGGTGACTTTGTCATTTATAGGATAGATATAATATTGAATATGGTATTCAAATATTTATAATAACATCATAGTATGTATAAATTACGAGATTTATTATTTTGGTATGGAAACAAAAAATAAATATAGAGGAAGTGGAAGAAGAAAAGAACCTGAAAGAGGGTGGTGAAATTATTACCTCTTATTTGGGTGTTTCCTTTTGAGTTGATCAAAAGGGCTCCTTAAGATGGCTTTCTGATCAAATTATGGACTATAGTTTGATGTGAGGGGTGTTGGGACGATATTTGGGTTGGGGTTGGCCTATCAAAATGGATTTGGAGGTGTGAATTTAAGAGAAAGAGAAGTACCCTTTTTTAAGAGAGGTGAGGGTCACTTTAGGAAAAGCTTGAAATATTCATTTATAATAAAATCAGTTTTGGTTTCTAGTGGCTCCAAAATGATTTATATTGAGGATGAGGTGGGGATGGGTTGAAAACCACTCATCCAATAGATTTTATTCTGGTTTAGGTCACCATATTAACCATATCATTTAGACCTAACTCTTAGTTAAATTTTTTGACATTTACCATGTCTCTTTGTATTTTTATATTATATGGTCATCAAACTTACTATAACAAGCCAAGATAACCCCAAGTAGTTCAATATTAATATATATATCATTATATTTGTAATTTTTCCGAACCATAGATTTTTAGGAATATTATTTCAATTAATAATATAGTAATTGTTTTAAAAACTCAATTATGTCAATTTTGACACTATTTAGTATTTGATTTTTTTGAAAGCCATAAAACATTATCACTTCGAATAAATTTTTTTTATTCAACCCTAAAATGTTATATTAAGCTAAAAAATTAGTGAAATTTATTATAAATATCAATTTAAATCTATTTGGATATTTTTAATTTCAATTATTTTAATATTTCTTTAATAAGATAATTACTGCATCATCATTGTGTCCAAAATAAATTATATAATTTAAATTCTAAAAATTATAAATAAAATACAATTATGTATTAAATCTTTTTATATTTATAATGATTATTTATATTAGAATTTATCTTATGTTTAACCCTATATTAAAAAGTTTTTAGTTATTAAACATTGAATTTAACACTTTTAACTCTTCTATAAATAAAATAATAATAAATGTCCTCATCTATTCCAAGTGGAACAAATATGATCATATTTTATTCATAAGTTTATTTTTGGTCGAATAAAATTTAATCAACAGAGTTAGGACACATGTTAGGGTAATTGTAATATCATTTTTATCTTTAATTACCCTGTTTACTTTTAACCGCGGTAAATAAAAGTCAAAAGTTACTATTCACCAAAAATTATTTTATTCTTATTCAACCACATTTTACATTATGATGTTAACTGCGACTCTCGTATTTTTGAAATTCAACTCACCTAAGTTGTAAAATTGTGTTTTACGAAAATTTTTAAATGCTCCCAGAAGGTGTGTAAAAGACGGTAAAAAGTTTGATAAAATTTTATATATCTAAACTTATTATAAAATGAATACAATGAATTAAATTGAACATGTATAGGTATTATGTATCTATTTTTAATTAAAATAAATAAAATAAATATTTATTTAAATAGAAATTTGGTTTTAAATAATAATGTAGTGTTTTTCACTATTCGTCTAAAATTGATTGTTTTTAGAAAAATACCTAAACTTTACCCTAAGATAATATTGATATTCTGAATTAAAAAATGAATTATATTTTACTAAATATAAAAAATAGAAGTTTCATTAATTAATTTAACATTAATTCACCTTTTCAAAACCAAAAGGCGGGTTTTTAAAAAGTATAAACTATCAAAAGATTGACATAAATTTATGTCAAATTTAAACGTGAAATTACTTATAATGACCTACATTGTATTAAATGATAAAAATATAATTCAATTATACTTATAAACCAATAAAATTCATAATTTAGCACTCTAAATTATTTATATTAAAAAAAGGTTTTTTAAATTAAAATTTAGTATTTTTCAGTATTCATCAAAATATGAAAGTTATTAGAAAACTACCAAAAATTTAACCAAAATAAATTTTTATATCCTGATTCTAAAGAAGAATTTAATTTAATTGAATTGAATATATATAAGTTTTAAATATTGGTTTGAAAAAGGGTTTTCCATTTAATGGTGGTAAAATTGCATTTTTTTGAAAAATATTTCTTTTATCTAAAAAATGAATTTGGTATTATATTATGTCTAAAAGACACATAGTATGGATTCTAAAATTATATGGAGTATATACAATTAAAAATTAAGTTAATACTATTCATAACAGCTTTTTGAACAGCTAATTTGGTAAGTCAAGATGCGCTCGAACTCGGTGTTGTGTGTAGCGCAACCTATTGAATTACTTTAAAGAAAATAACTTTCTATGAAATAATGGGGTGTTGAATTCTTCCCCCCTATCTAAAATTTTTTCCTCACAATTTTAATGTTAGTCTTGGGAACATCATTGAAATTCCCACATCAAAAAAAGAGTTAATAACAAATCATTTTAAAAGAAAGAAATATAATCACAAAGGTCACCCGAGATAACCCAAAGTAGGATTCCATATAGAAAAACATGGATATGGAAGATAAAATAAGTGTCATGTTCTGATGGAGAGTGATAGAAAACATGATCACGAGAGAGTTAACATTAGGAAAACCACAATCTGGTGATGGGATAAACGGTCATTAGTTTCCCACTAGGAAAAGTAAACGTACAATGTTTTTTAAGTTCAATTTCATAATTTTGAGGAATTTATTTGTGATATTGACAAAGAACATAAAGAGATATAATTACTTTGTAAGTAGTGTCTCATCCATTAAAAAATTTCTACCACTAACTCATCTTTTTTTCAAAGGTTGAGTATTCAATATGACTTGGTCACACCTGAAGTGCTAGAATCAACTTCTAGAGAATCACATAATCCACAAAGGATAAACTATATATTTACCTTCTCTTTAGAGAATAACCAAAACCAAAATGTTTATTACAAGATCAGATGATCCCCAAAAAGGATAATCCTTTATAGAAAGAAATACTAATCTTAATTTCTAAAATTAAACCATCAATACCCAAATATCAATAAATACCACTGAATAAACAATTGTCCTTAAAATCATTCAATATTGTCCAAGCTAACATTGAAACCCAAAACTTAGAATAATTTTATTACGCAGTCTTCCCCGTTAAATTGATTATCTAAATAACATCAACTACTCTTAAAGTCACATACTTAAAAGTAATTAACCTAATCACATATTCTATATGATAGGTTAATAATTTCCATAAATAACCCAAATTTTTATAAATCAACACTAAAAACATAGATAAAAATCCACTATTACTTCTCAAATGAAATCGCATAGTATTCTATTTTCCTTATGCATATAGTGTTCCCAAAAGAGAAAACATCTTCCAAAATAAAATTTATCACTTAACCACCTAATCATTTTCCTTTACTAAGGATATCTATTTGATAAGACACAAGATCCCAAATCAACTTATTATTGATTAATAAAATCATTTAACTAAAAATAATTAGTCATACTAACTAGGGACTTCACATAGTCGAGTGGTAGGTGATAAATCCCAATCACACTCTGGTTGTGGGTTCGTTTCCCTCATCTTTGTCCAACGCAATGGGTTGTCACACAGTCTGTGTGTTTTCCTTTTTCAAAAACTATGTTTTATAAAATTTTCAAAGTGATATAAATTCTTCAAAATAAGCATAACATAATTTCACCACAAATGTTATTTCAGACCTCGTATTTTCATCCCAAAATTTAATAACTTGTAATTGACTCAAATTAAAAGATCCTATAAACCCAAATGGTTCTTTATAACTATATAAACAATAGAAACTATAATTATTCCTAAAATAGAATTTTCACATAACAAACTCTAGGGTTTCACATACATGAAAGAAGTATTCCAATGTAATCCCATCAACAAAGAGCACTAATTCTTTTAAACATTTAACCATCCATTTATTTCCACATAGGTTCTTCCTTGACCAAGAGGTTATCCTACAGAATAGGGTATTCAATCGGTTAATCCCAGGTCCCCTACATTTATGGAAAATGATAATAAATGGATTCTTGGGATTATTTTTATTTTCTTCCATAGTACTCTTCATTTTTCCTAAGTAGTTCTTTACTTTATGTCCTTCTTTCCCACACATAATGAATTTATTTATTCCTTTGAGACACTTCCCAAGGTGTCTCCTTCTATATTTCCTTCATGATGGAAATTGAGATTTCTTTTCTCCATGGTCTCCACTGTTGTATCTCTTATCATTCACCACATTTCTTTTCTTTGTTGAGTCTGGGAGTTGGTTGTTTTATATTTTGTTGATCATTTTTTGGAAAACTGATTCATCATGAACATGATATCTTTTACACGTATAAAAATTCCATTTCTTGCACATTTCCACCATCGTTCCCACCTTGTACATCATGATCAATGTTACTATGACTTCCTTGGAATCCAGCCATTGACTAACACAAGAAATCATTGTTTGAGTCAAAAATCATTTAGAGAATATAATAACACCTTATTTTCAATCTAAATCACCTTAGGATTAACCAGGGTTATTTATTATCATCTTATATTAAAGCCCTTCAAATAATTTTGTAAAGAAAATGTAAATTATCCTAAGAATATCCCCCAGGAGTGTTGTACCCAACAGTGTAGAAAAGCCCATTTTTGTGTAACAGGATACCCCAGGTCAAGCTTGAAACTCCTTGTCAGAGTTTTCACTCCAAGATACATCTATTCCAAAACCACCTCTACCTACTCGTATCCAGACAAGGATTTATTTCATGAAAACCCCATAAAATATTTACTTTCTATATTTTTTGGATGTTCTTCTTTACTAATCATTAATGTCTATCTTAGGGTAGTGTTTTTTAATCAAGGTTTTTTCTAAATCTAGCTTCCAAGGTTTGTACTAAACTTCCTCTGATACCATCTATAATTCCCTGACCCCAGTTACCTTGAATTGGTGCATTATTACATAACATTGACATGATACAAGGAATTATGTCCCGAAATACCGATCAGTTTAGTAGGCCTGGAAGTTCTATATACATACATAAGTTTTACATTACATCATGAAATAAAAAATAACAACATTGTGTCCCAATTTAACACTCTTATATCCCTTAGCCTATTCCTGTAGGTTAATCGTAATATAATTCTTTGCATCCTGGGAAAAATAAGACATAAGAAATTAGTGAGATCAGATGCTTAGTTGGGATATAAATATATCAGAAACTATCATAAATAAGAATAAATATGTAAGGCAATGTATAAGACTAGAACACAATCCTTTTAAACTAAAACTTCATCTTAATATGGAAAATATAAATCAAATAATGCCATTTAATTATTCACATGTATATTATACTATTGGAATAATCATATGTAATATCAATACCCATTTTATAATGATGGAATTGAAAATTTCAGACTTCATAACCACATAGTCAAGGCCTTATGCCAAGACTACAAATAAGATTTTGTTAAGGCCTTATGCCAAGACACTAGTTTGTCTCATTAGACCTATCGATGCATTGATGAGCTATAATGGGTTCCACCCATCACATAATAAGTTCAATGCATTCCTCATATGAAAAGGTTTAAACACAATATAAACATTCATATTAAAACTAGCATACAAAACTTTAATACTTTATCTAGAAACCATTAATGGTATTAAAATAACAGATCCACTGTCAAACATATCACCAAACCTTTAATACAGTATGGATGATTTCTATATTAATAAATCAACATCAATTATGAATAATATTCTATAAAATATGTTGACATTGTTGAAAATGATCAGTAAAAATATCTGAGAGAAATATCTTTTTTTCATGAAAACATCTATAAGTCTCACTATTTGGCCAGAAGCTCTTTAAAATAGATTTTTGAATCAAAGTTTCTCATTACACTTTGAATTTTTTAAAATTAATTTCAATTTTAAAACATTAATTTCTTCATAAATAAAACTTTAAAACCATTTTTGATACATGTACATTAATGAGATAGATTTAGATGAATAAAATTTTAAAACATTTAAAATGATATTTTAGTTAGAGTTCCTAACCAAATAAGAGATGCTTTAATACAAGTAATTGAGGTAATAAAAACATTTTAATATCATGAGAATAATTGGATTCATGATATACTATGTCAAAGTACATTATATACACCCAATAAATGTGTATTGGCGCATAACAACAAAGAAGTCTCAATGAAATGTAAGTGGAGATGAATTCATTTATAAAGATCGTATCCTTAGGTTAAGGATAAATAAATGACATAATTATGTGTGAAAAATATAAATACACTCAATATAATTGGATATTATATGTAAATAAATAATATGATATTCACACATATTCTTGTAAAAATAACACCAATGACTAGGATGTTCAACTCAATGAATAGAAATTGAGTTAAAATTACTCGTATTAAGTTTATATCGATGACTTGAGAGTTTATCAATGGAGTGATTGTGTGTATCAAAAGTATATCCATAAATAGTGGAGTGGATGTTACTACATAAGAAAATAAATAGTGATTTCACACATTATCATTGAGTAAAGTAATCAATGATGTTTGCGTAAAATCGAATGAGTGGAAATTGAAATTTGAAATTCCCTTACCGATTTGGTAACATATGAAACAAAAACCCCATGAAAGAAGGATCATCCAATGATGATGTAAATACCCAAAAATTAATGTATATTCTCAAAATATTACAATCATAGGTAGTACATTAACCACAAAAAGGTAATAGTGGCAAATATAACATGAATCTCACGAAATAAGAGGGAGATGGAAACGCCTTACCCTCTAATTTTCCTTAGTATAGAGATGGTTAAACTATTGTATAATTGTTATTAAATTATAAAATAACTAAATACATAAATATGATATCATATATGATCTTCTATTATTTATTTGTTAATGATATTTAAGTAGTATCATTGTTTTGGTTATTAACTAATTCATTTTCCTTTATATGTTTTGTTACGTAAGTCATGTTTGTTGTGTATAGTTTGTTTTTGATTCATATCCATAATGATATTAAGTTCTTAAAAATTATTTTTATTCATAAAATAAAAACTATTCTTGAATAATTACGATGGGGAATGAATCTCATCGCTTTCGTGGAGACGGTACACCGTATGTACACATGAGCGACAATATCATTATATTGATGGTGAAATCCTATGTAATTGGATGTTATATCATATATACAGAATCATTACCATGTTATATTTATTATTTACATTAGATATAGTCATTATTATACCCATACAAATAATTAAGTGTTTTAATAACAAACGACACAACGACGTTGAAATGGTAAGCCGTACGTACACACACATGGGGACTTTTTCATTTATAGGAAGGATATAATAAAAACTATGGTTTTACCATATTTAAAATAACATAAAATTTTATAGAAGGTTCTGGATATAATATTTTGGTTTGGAAAAAAGGAAGTGGAAGAAGAAAAGAACTTGAAAGTGGGTGGTGAAATTATTACCTCTTCTTTGGTTGTTTTCTTTTGAGTTGATCAAAAGGGATCATTTGGTTGGTTTTATTATCAATTTATGGACTATAAATTGATTTGAGGGATGTTGGGAAGATATTTGTTCATTTTGGGGATGAACAAAATGGTTTGGAGATTTAAATTTAAGAGAAATTGAAGTACCCTTTTATAAGAGAGGTGAGGGTCACTCTAAGAAAATCTTGAAATATTATTTTATAATAAAATTATTTTGGGTTCCTAATTGTTCCAAAATTATTTATTTAAAAGATAAGGTAGGTATGAGTCTAAAACCACTACAAAAAATATGTTTTAGATAGGTTTATGTTACCATATTAACCTTATCAATTAGATTTAACTCTTAGTTAAATAGTTTGACATTTACCATTTCTCTTTTTATTTTTATATTATATGGTTAATAAACATACAATAATAAGCCACGATAACCCCCAACTGGTTTATTATTAATATATATAGTCCATATATTTTTTTTCCTAACATTATATTTTTATGAAATCTATATCAATTAATAATATACTACTGTTTTAAAAACTCATTTATGTCAATTTTGACACTATTTATTATTTTATTTTTTTGAAATCCATAGAAACTTTATCACATTGAATAAATATTTTTTAATCAACCCTAACATGTCATATTAACCTATAAGATTAGTTTAATTCATCATAATTCTCAATTTAATTTTACTTGGATATTTATAATCTCACTTATTTTAATATTTCATTAATAAGGTAATTAAGGTATCATCATTGTGTCATAAATAAATTAAACTATTTAATGTCTAAAAAGTATAAATAAAATAAAATTATTTAGAAAATATTTTTATATTTATAATTAATATTTATAATATAATTTATCTTTTTTCTATCCCTATGTTATAAATGGTTTAGTTATTAAACATTTAATTTAACACTTTTATTTATTCATTAAATAAAATAATAATAAATGTCTTATTCTAATCCGTGTGAAAAAAATACAGGATATTATTTTATACTTTAGGTTTATTTTGGACAAATTAAACTTATAAAATATAATTATGACATGTTTTTGGATAATTATAATATCATTTTTACCCTTAATTACCCTATTTACATTTGACTATGGTAATTAAAAGTCAAAAGTTACTATTAACCAAAAACTATTTTCCACTTATTAAACCATATTTTACATACTTAAGTTAACCATTTCTCTTTAATTTTTTAAATTCAACTCAACGAAGTGGTAAAATTATGTTTTATGCAAATTTTCAAATGCTCCTAAATGTGAGTAAAAGACGGTAAAAATTTAAATAAAATTTCATATATCTAAACTTATTATGAAATGACTCCAACGAATTAAGATGAAATAATATAGGTATTATGTATCTATTTTGACTTAAAATAAATAATATAAATAATTATTTAAATAAAAAGTGGGGTTTAAACAATAACGCATTGTTTTTTACTATTCATCAAAAATTAAATGTTTTCAGAAAAATACCAATAATTCACCCTAGGCTAATAATGATATTCCAAATTCAAAAATTAATTATATTGTATGAAATTAAAAACACAGAAGTTGTATTAATTAATTTAAAATTAATTCTTGTTGTTAAAACCAACAAGCTGGTTTTTAAAAAGTAAAAACTATCAAAAGATTGACATGTGTTTATGTCAAATTTAAACGTGAAATTACTTATAATGACCTAAATTTTATTAAATGATAAAAATATAAAATAACTAGACCTTCAAACCATTCAAATTCATAACTTAGCACTATAAATTATTTCAATTAAAAAAGTTGTTTTTAATTAAAATTTAGTACTTTTCAGTAATCATCAAAATATTAAAGTAATCAGAAAAGTACCAAAAATTTATCCAAAATAAATTTTTATTTATCTATTATAAAGAAGAATTTAATTTAATTAAATTAAATATATAAAAGGTTAAATTATTGGTTTTAAAAAGACTTTTCCATTAAAATGTGGTAAAATTTCATTTTTTGAGAGATACTTCTTTTATCTGAATAATGAATTTGTTTCTATATTATGTCTAAAAACACAGAATATGAATTCTAAAATTATATAGAGTATAAAAAATTAATATTTCAGTTAATTCTATTCATAACCACTTTTTTAAAGACTTTTTTGCTAAGTCGTGGTGTGCTTGAAATCGGTGTTTCTTGTAATACAGGCTATTGAATTACTTTAATGAAATTAAATTACTATGAAATATTGGGGTGTTACATCATGTGTTGATCTCATGTTGTGTATCTTCATCAGGATCAGAAGATGAATAATTAAATATGTGTGAAGAAGATTAACATTTTTTATGTGGATCATGACTTTTTAATTGGATTAATAAAGTAGCCCTAAGATTGCAGGTGCATTGCTCAAAGAGTACACATCATTTACTTTAGATTCATAGTGTTTAATGTTTTAGTTTTTATATTTTCTAGTATGTCATCCTTTTATTATTGAATTATTCATTCTAGTTAAAAACATAAAATCCGGGTGTATTATCATATAATTCATAATCAAAACATAAATTAATATTTCCAAAATATCTATATGAATTAACATTACCATGTAACCATCGGTGTGCCTTCACAAGATTTGATCGATTGAGGAATAACGCATTATATATGGGATATAATGGTTTTGGGACCTCTTAAATTTTATGATATTTAATTGGGATATGTGTGAATATAGTATATGATGAGATGATGATATTCCAATGAAATTTCTTCTTGGTGGTCATGGTGACTTAAAGAAAGGATTTTAGAATTGACATTTGGTGTTGGGGCCTGAGAGAGAAAATCTAGTGTGGAAATGGATATGGTAAATCTTTATTTTATATATCACTAGTATATAGAATTAATTAATTCAATTCACTACACGGTGCATGAGATTTAGTGATGATGTGACATAGTTTTATGTACTTTAGTAACGAGTTGGCTTCCTCAATTTATTCATAGGGATTTAGTATATATTTATTCAATTTTCATGAGAAGTTTCAGGAAAGATTCTACTAACAATAATTATATTACTAACCCATATATACATATAATATATTATTCAGGTCCAAAAGATATATTTTAAAACTAATATGAGAACTACTAGATCTTAGTGTCGTTTAAGAGTTTTTGGAGTTCATAATCACCCCCCTTTATTTTCTATGTTACTTTTTAGTTGTTTCAAATAGTATCAAAGTACATTAATGTAGATGGAATGTTTATAATTTATTTATGTGATTTATTTGTTATTTAATGTCATCTATATATTTTATATTCATTATATATATGGTTAATTTATCCTTTTTTGCATCAAATCTACACCCTTAGTGCTATTCATCAACTTGTATCCTGTTTGATGTTGGATTTGGGGTCAACCCCGTCTTAATTACCAACTCCAGTGGGGTACTAGTGGAGGAAGGTTCCTAAATGAGGAACTTATTTACGTACATTTATTCCTTTGGTTTTAATATATATCCCTTAGGGCATTAAATACAACACCATAACTTAAACATCTCATGGAATGTTCACCCATCCTCGATATATAAAAATGTAAGAAAAACTTTACTCAACTCATTGACATTGTTAGAAAATTTCTAATTAGGAAAATGTAATCAGTTATATTGTCAATAATTTATAAAAGGAATCATCTATTCTTTATACATTATTAACTTAATAAATCATATTGAGTACATGAGTAAAGAGTAATATTACTTAGTTCATTTTGAATCTAATTTCTCTGAATAATTTTATGGATTTATCATTCATTTTATTAGTGTCTCTATCCTATTATTGATTAAATTTAATATTTTGTTACTCAAGAAGGTATTACACTAATATAAATAATTTTATTCACAATTAAGAATTATTCTTATGTCTCAATTCCATAATAAAAGGTTTCATATATTAATATATTCTTTTGCCAATATTTTCCTCAAATTCATGTTTGATAATGATAGTTTTATTATATTTGTAAAAAAAATTATCACATGAGTATCATGTTTTAAATATATTTTTGTAAATAGTCATATTTAATTTCAACCCACTAAAATGATAACCCGTTTTACTTTTATCATATCCATTAATGTTCTATGTTCCATATTTCATCATTACATACATTGATTAATATTGTAAATAAATCCTGAATATATCTAATTGGTATTTATGTCAATCATATCACATATAACTCTTGGATAGTTGATTAGAAAAATCATTACTCTATCAACTAGATTTTTTTTATGAAATTTACTAAATAATTTTAATTCTTCAATAGCTTTCATTGCATGAAATCATAAGGTTAAATGAACCCTGAGATACCCTTAGTGTAAAATGGCCCTTTTACCCTAGCTATTACGTTAGAGGGAACAAATATAACTAACTTATGAAAATGTATTATGAATGATAAATATAAATCAATTATATATTTTTATTTTTGTATAGTTATTTACTATTATTAAATGATAATAATGAAATATATTTGATATATATTTAATAAAATATTTTTGATATTCATCAAATAGATATTATTTTCATATGGTATGAATAAACTTGATTTGATGTATAAAAACTTATCTATTTCAAAAGGGTAATTTTATGCCTTTTAATGGATAAACCCTTTTAAATTAATATTTTGACCCATTAAAAATTTTTATATGAAAATGTAAAAAAATTTTGGATGTTGGATATAGAAAATTACTTTAGATTAGTTTTTTCTATTTTTTGAGTATAATAAATTCTTAATGAATAGTATAAATAAACTAAATTTTAATTGAAAATAAGTTTTACCATTAAAACAATTTGCATGGTAAAATTATATTACTTAAGGGGTTTTAAGTACAAATATAGTATATTTTTATCATTAAATATAATGGATTTTATTATCATTAATTTTACTTTGAATTCAGATATAAAATCATTTCAATGTTTTCCTATGTTTTATCTGTTAAAACATATTCTCTCTTTCTGAAGAAAAGATTAAATTGAATTTTTTTTCTGAAACTTATGACGTTTTAATTTTTAAGAATGGATTATCTATTTTTAATTAGTAAGTTGAAATTATTTAATAGATTTCCTTTATATTCTGGCGTTATGAATAGTATCTTTTGTATTTTTTGTTAATATAGTAAAAGGCGAAATTAAGTAATTAATGGTAAAACTAATGTTATTAAATTACAATTAAACTTTTAATAATGTCATTATAGGAGTTTGTTTCAACCTAAATCATTCTTGTGTTGAAATGGTGTCTTTTTTATGCCACCTCGATGAGATTAGTACCTTTAATTTATTTTATTTAATGAAAATTAAATGTCTTAGTCAAATTTGAACTACAATATCATTTTAAATATGGATATACATAATATAAATTTTATTATAAATACTCAATCGAAATACAATTTTCTTTATTTATCATGATAATATTTTTTTAGTTTTGAGGAAATAAGTTATTACCTCAAATTCATACATTTTAATGATATGTATATTATTTATTTGATGAGAAATAAATAAAATAATTATTATTAAAGTGATAAAAACCCTTAAAAGACCCAAATTTTTCCAAATTTTATTTATATAGTATATCTCAACAATAACTATCCAAGGGTCAAGTTATTGGCCTTTTGGATCCTCATAGAAGAAATTATGACACTTTTATTATTTTATTTGAAGTGATGATGAACTTGTCACATTAATTTTTAATAAGTATAACATTTTTAATAATGGATTATAAAAAATATATATTTTATTATTAGTATTCTGCTGAAATTTAGGGGATTTATCTTTTTCATCTTTTATTAATTTTTTTAAAATAAAAATATTATACAATTACAAAAAATTATTGTCACAGTTATTTTGTTAAGAAAAATATAAAATAAATATTATTAAAAAATTTAGAATAATTATAAATTGGTATAATTAATGAGTCTAACTAATTTTCAAGATAACCTTCACCTGTTAGAAATAAAATAAAATAATTGGATTGAAGTTAACTTGTTAGAAATATATTTTTTAAAATTCTATAAATTGAGTAGTGTGAAAATTGACACTATTGACTGTTTATCAAGATAATGTTTAATTAAATTATTTTAAAATAATGAAAAATTTATTAAAAATATACTATAATAATTATATGCTCAAAAATGTTATATTGTATTTATTTATGGCCTAATTAACATCATATAGGTATATATTTCACCCTTTTAATGTTGAATTTTTTTACCCACGTTAAAAATGAAATAGAATAACTAAGTATTAATTAAAATAATATGATTTGAATTGATATAAAAATTTTCCTAAAATTTATTTTTTTGAAGAAATTACAACCCATTATCATTTCATATTCTATATTGGGACATTTTGGAGTTATTTTAATGGGGATTTATTTTATTATAAATTAGTATTTTTGAGACCCCAAAGGTGCTCCTCAACTCAATTATAAAAGATAACATCCTCCCTCACCTCTTCACTTCACATTGAGCCTTAAATATCAGTCATCCCCTACCCATTTCCATTACTATCTTCACTAGTTACATTATAGAGGTTTTTTTCTTATTTCAAGACCAACTCTAGTAATTTAATAGGATATTTAGATAAAGCATGTCAAAGAAGATGCAATCTCCTCTACTGATTCATTCAAACATATTTCTTATTATACCTCCAATTCATGATTTTTTTCATTATAATGAAATAAATAAAATATCACTCATATTTTGGGATTTTATTTTTATTATGAAGTAACCATATTCCATCTTATATCCTTCTCATGAAAAATGAAATCACCATGTGTGCGTATATACGGATTACCATATCCATGTCGTGGTATAATATTTTTTCACAACCATATTATTTGGATGGGTATAATTAATGAAATAATAACTATGTATGGTTATTATAACATGAAATTTATTCTTAAATATTATACACCATACAATCTTATACCATTCAACAATTATGGGAATGATATCATCACTCATGCATCCTTACAGCCTCTCATCTCTACAATGATATGTGATTCATTCTACATGATCTTAAATAAATAATGATTATATAAATGAATGGAATTATTAAATATTATATACATTATGTTATATCATTCTATGAATGATATAACTAAAACCTAAGAATTAGAACAATAACTTTTCTAGAAAAACATGCGTAAGAAAAGAATGATGTTTATACTTGATGGACAGCTAATAATGTTACTAACAAACATATGATAACATTACAAAATATTATATCATTAATATTAATATGAATCCTAAATAAGATAGTGAAATTTTTGAAATCATTATATATTATGTTAGTATACATTAAATGTATATCATGTCTTTGGTATAGTACAATTTCATAATTTCAATATTATTTGAGTTTTTTATACATAAGTTTTATTGGGGTATATTTATCATCTATTACCATGATTCCGAAATATGTATTCTATAATATTATTTACATTTCTAAAAAATTGAATATATTCAATGTTTTCCATTGGTTTCTTTTTATTAAATGGTATGAATGAAATATTTTTTCATTTTTGATATGAGTTACTTTTTGAATTTTCATGCAAAAGTACGAGGAGAATGTTTTTTTAAACATATATACCATGAAAAGATTTTTTTGTTTCCATAACATCTTATTTATATGAAACTTCATTTACTATATTTCATGTTTATTTTCAAAAAATATATTTTATATCAAAAAAAAATAATTTTGAAAACATAAAACATTTTTGAATAATAAAGGATGTTTTCCTCTTGAATTAAGTTCAAGTGCTATATCAAAAATTATTATTTCACCTAAGATGGAATAATTTCATAGGGTTGTGTTTCAATTGTAATATCCTTATTGTTCCCATGGTGTTATTGTGTTTATTATGGAAGTAAATTTAACTAATCCATTATTTTTACATAGATTATGTTGTGGAGGAATGATGTTAAAAGAAACCCATTTTATTTCTTGGGTTATGAAGAATTGATTAGGTTATTTGTGCACACATCAGAATGAATTCATTATAAGATAGGAGGGAAATATATATCAATCAAATGCATTGGATAAATATTTATATCTAATTATATAGACATGGATAAATTAGAAAAATATCTTGATGGAGTAGTACATGGATGGAATGAGGAGTGAAATCAGATCAGTCATGGAATTTGTCTGCTATGATGGTCTTATAAATGATCATTAACTAATATGGTATGATTTATATTATTTTGTGTATGACACAAAATTTCATGTCTTATATTATGACTTTTGCAATTATTTTCATTGATTCTTATAAAATTTTATGATTTATCCCATGGAATGATATCATGATCTTTCATATGCAGGATATGATTATAAAATTCTAGGTTCTTATGGAATATGATTATGACGTGATTAATATATCCCTTGTTTATCCTTATTGAGAATATTATCTCCCCATTTCATATATTTATTTTTCCTTGGTCATGAAGAATGATATTAAGTAATATATGTCCAAAAGGGGACTAGTTATGATTATATAAGTAGGAAAAAAGATGATGTCCTATGAATCAATTATTTATATTTACCAGTTTATAAAGACACTATACCTATATGGTCAGTCCATGGATTTTCTATATTTTTAATTGATATTATATAATTTTTATGCACTATAAATGTATGTAAAGTATGGTTTGTTAAAGTTTTTATGAGAGTAAAGGTATAGTTAACCTTTTGAAACTATTATGATAAAACCTTAGCAAGAACCAAAACGATATGCAAGTGTATACATTACAATCATATTGCTTCGGAAATGATCATGAATAACCTAGTATAAAACCTAAAGTGTCCTAAATTGAATTTTTATTCTTGATTATGTGGTTTCCCATTGTGATTAGTTTTGATAGCACTATGATTTTTTTAGACAATGGATAGAACTTGAAGGAACTACATTAATGATGAAGGCAAAAGGAAATGAAATGATTGTCCTTCTAAGAAACCAAATGTTATTTGAGTTGGAATGAATAATCTTGTATCTATGGCCACACATATTTCTCATGATATGAGTCATTTAGGACATCAAAAAGAAAAGGAGGAAAAAAATTAGGCTGAGTCCATGATAAGGCGACACCCACCTTATTTCAGCAGGTCTTTTGATCCATTCATGGTTGAATAATAGATCAGAACAAATGAAAAGATATATTCAGTTCTCCAATGTTCAGAACATGATAAATTGATCTTATTAGTCTATAATTTAAAATTTGAAGCTGATCAATGGTGTAACCCTATTATGAATATGAAGAAAATAGATGAAATTGAATCCATGGAATGGGTTGAGTTCAATAAATTAGTTTTCAATTAGTACCTTCCACATTTTCTTTGATCAAAGGGGAAGAATAATTTCTATGAGATTAAGAAAAATGATGATGAAACCTTTGGTACATATGAAGGATATTATACAAGTCATTCAAGTTATGCTTTTGGAATTATTATCTAACCTGAGAGTACAATTTAATGATTCTTTAGTTGCGTAAAACCATGTATTTAAAGGGAATTGGTCATAAGGGACATCAATAGATATGAGAATTTTGTTTGATGTTCTATTAAGGTTTAAATGGATATTGGAGTAACCCATCTATCCTATGTGATTTATAGGAATAAAAAAATGGAATTCATGGGAAAATATAAAGATGACACTAAAAAGAATATGATTTTTCCCTTATGATGAATGTTTTCAAAGAAACATAGTGTAAATTATATTAAAGGGACTAGAAAATGTTTTAAGCATGGGAGGGAAGGTCCTCATGCAATTGAACGCCAGTGTAATGGGAAAAATATGTCTAATGATCTAAATTAAGAAAAATCTATACATAATTCACCTCTTACACTTCAATGTTACAAGTTCAAGGAAATGTGGCATTATTATAATAAATGAACTAATCCATGGGTTATTGGTGATGATCAACTTCATCAAATGATTAAGAGCAATGATAAAGGCAAGTCACATGCGATCACTATTGGAAATATAGAATTCGATAATGAAGTGGTGAAACAAACACTTACCATCCATTCTAAAGTATAATTTTATTATTTTTTGATAGAACTACCCACTATTTTATTTATAATGAATTTTATATGGGTATCTATATATTACCTTAACAATTAGATGTTGGGTTAGTTGTGACAGCTCTTAATGGAATAATAAAGAAATAAATTTTTTTAATTATTCTCCAGTTGATGTTTTTTAGAAATTTCTTCCTATAAATCTTGTGATCCGTCCAATAGTTGAATTTGAAGTGATTCATGGCATGGATTTTGTTTCTATATATGGAATTCATATGAATTTCCATTGAAGGGAAGTCACATTTCATATTACAGATCAATCTAATAAATTATATTGATGAATGGATGAATATAACATTATAGTAGAAATTTATTCCATTTTATGGTCTTTATACCTATAAATGAATGTTATCTATCTAAAATGTATGGTAGAGAAACTAAAATTAATGAATACTCATATTTTATGGGAGTTTGATGATGTTTTTCCAGAATAATTATTAGGTCTTCCACCAAATCTTGAATTTATGTTTTCAATATAACTCAAACCGAGTGATATGAGTATTTCAAATACACCTTATAAAATAGCCACAATTGAGTTTCTATAATTGAAGATTAGAATCCAAGATAACATAGAAAAGGTATTAAAATTCCCTAGTGCATCACCTTAGGGTACACCTGTTCAATTTGTTACAAGGAAAGACAGATCAATGAGACTCTGCATTGATTATTGAGAACATAAGAATATCACTATCAAGAAAAACTATTATATTTCCCATGTTGATGACCCATTTTACCAACTATATAGATCCCAATACATTTCCAAGATTATCTTAATTAAGATATCATCAACTAAGGGTTAATTAGGAGGATATACCAATGATGACATTACATAAAAGGTATTGACGCCATGAATTTATAGTGATGCCTTTCGGTCTTACTAACTCCTCCAAGATATTCATGGATCTACTAAATATAGTCTTTAAAGACACTATATATTGGTATTTTGTTGTATTTATATATTATATTTTTACCTATTAATAGTGAAAGGAATAGCATGAAGATCACTTGAGAATTTTACTGGATACCTTGAGAAAAGATAACCTTTATCAAAAATTTACCAAGTGAGAATTTTGGATCCATAACATTTAATTTTAGGGTTACATAATCTTGAGGGAGGGGATATAATTGGATCCATAAAAATAGATGTTATTGAATGTTTTCCAAGATCAGTAATGGTAACTGAGATCCAAAGTTTTCCTTCTCTAGATGGATATTATCGATGTTTTGTGAATTATTTTTCTTGATTTTATAACACACTCACAAAGTCAACTCAGAAAAGAGTTATGTTTATGTGGTTGGAGGAATGTGAAGAGAAATTGAAAGATCTAAAAATATGGTTATCTAGTGCACCTATTATCACAATGTCATGTGGTAGAGAAAAGTTTGTAATCTATAGTGACACAACCAGAAATGGTCCGAGTTTTGATCTCAATAAAAATGATATAGTGATAGCTTATTCCACACAAAAATTGAAAATACATGAGAAAAATTACCCAACTCATGATTTAGACATAACTATCGTAATATTTGCACTAAATATATGGAGGCATTATCTTTATGGTGTAATGTGTGATATTTATAATGATTATAAATTTATATATTACATTTTGACACAAAAGGATATGAATATGCATAAAAGAAGATGGTTGGAGTTTATTAATGATTATGGATACTCAATACATTACCACCCTGGGATAGTGAACAAGGTGGGAGATGATTTGTGACGAAATGATAATGCTAGCCTATCAATGATGAGGATCATAAAAGATCTAATATTTATGGAATTAAAAAGGAAGTAACTTTAAATTTTAAAGGAATAGATGAAATATTATCTTTCTCAAATAAATTTTCAACCATCTATACAATTGATTATTAAGAGTCATTAAAGGAAGATGTAGATCTTCCAAAAAGATGATAAATATTCCTAAATTCAACCTTGATTGTGATGGAACGACTCATATTTTTATTCTTGCGATACCAAAATTTAAGATGGTTATATTGGATGAGGCTCACAGTTCTTAATTCTATATTCATCCAAGAAGCACAAAGATGTACATGGACTAGAAATAGTATTTCTGGTGGGATGGAATGAAAATAAATGTTACAGAATATATCTCTCAGTTCTTGGTTTGTCAAAAAACTTAAAGTAGAAACACAGATTTGTAAAGGGATATTACAACTACTATCCATACTGTAATATAAATGGTAAAACATCACTATAGAAATTTTCATAAGAAATAAAAAACATCTAAATGCCATAATTCTATATGGGTTATTATTTATCACATTACGAAGTTGGTAAACATCGCTACTATTAGAGAGAATTTTCTCCTGATTGATTTTTTAGGATATATGTAAATATTGTGGTATGATTGCATGGAGTACACCTTTACATTATATCTAATTGGAATATAAGTTTTTCCTTGATGTTCTGGAAATGACTTTATAGGGATATGGATATAGAGTTATGTTTCTACACTTCTTATCACCATCTGACAGATGGTCTTCTTCTGAGGACAATTCGAACTATAGAATACACGTTGAGTGCTTCCTCTATGGATTTCGATGGTTGTTGGGATCAACATCTAACTTTAATGGAATTTTATTATAATAATATCATTCAATCTCGTATTAATATTGCTCATTAGGATTCCTTTTATGGAAATGATTTCAGGACTTTAGCATGATGGGATGAATTAAGGGAAAGAAAGCTATTAGGACAAGATTTTTTGTTGAAATGGATGAAAAGTTCAGATCTATTCAAGGACACATAATAGAAGATATAAAACTAAAAAATTCTATGCTGAAAAGTGAAGAAAATACCTAGAGTTTGAAGTGGATGACGAGGTGTTTCTACAAATATCTCCCTAGAAGTGGGTAATGTGATTTAGAAAGAAGTGATATTTGAGACCTTGTTATATTTTTCCTTTTAAAATTTTGGATCATGTTTGGAAGGTAACTTACCGATAGGAGCTTCCATGAAATATCTATCAAGTTCATGATGTGTTCCATGTATCTCTACTGATAATATACATACCAGATCCTTCACATGTACTAAATTCAGAAGTTTTACCTCTAAAGAAGGACTTTTATTATGAAGAGAAACCGATTGAGATTCAGGATCGTAACGAAAATGTTCTACAAAACAAGATCACTCACTTGGTTAATGATTTTTGGTAGAACCAAAAATCTAGGGAAATTACATGGGAACAATAGGATGCGATGAGGCAAAATTTTCATATTCCTTTTGTTTCCAAATGATGAAATTTGTGAGTGAAATTCAGTTTAAGGAGGCTAGAATGTAAGTACCAGGTGTTTTTATGAAATATTTTAAATAATTTTAATTCTTAAATAACTATAATTTCATACAACCATTACTTTAAAATAATTGTGAGAAGAACATAGTATAAAATTACCATTTTAACCAATCTAGTAGGTTAACTGGAATAAATATAACTTAATTATGAATGTGTATTATGAATGAAATTTTCAAATCAATTATTTATTTTTATTTTTGTTAATTTATTTATAATTACTAAATAAAATTATTGAAATATATTTTTAATATATTTAATAAAATATTTTTTATATTGATCCATTATATATTTTTTCATAGGGTATGAATAAACATTATTTGATGTATAAAAACCAATATTTTGGAAAGGGTAAATTAATGGAATTTAATGGAGAACCCCTTTTAAATTAATATTTTGAATCATTAATAATTATTATATCACAACATAAAATTGATATTTGTATTTAGGATATAAAAATTTACTTTGGATGAAAGTTTTATATTTTCTGATTACTATCATGATTTGATGAATAGTAAAGATACGCTAAATTTTAATTGAAATAAACTTTTATCATCAAAATAATTTATATGGTTAAATTATAATATTGAATTTTTTTAATGTATAACAAGAATATTTTTTTAATTAAATATACTGTATGTCATTATCATTAATTTTATACATAATTCAGATATAAAAAATTTCAATTTTTTCAAAGTTTTAACTTTTAAAAATCATTCTCTCTTTTCGAAAATGGGATTAATTTGAAATTAATTACTACAACCTCTATGATAGGAATTTTTAAAACTAGGTTATATATATTTTAAATCAGTGGGTAAAAAATATTTTAATATTTATCTTTTATTTTTGGGAATTATTAATAGTAACTTTGATGAATTTTATTAATATAGTAAAAGGGAAAACCATATAATTAAGGGTAAAAATAATATTATGAAATTATACTAACACTTTTACTAATATCATTGGATAAGTGTGTTTTGAACTAAATAATCCATGGTTTGAAATGGTGTTTTTCTGAATACAATTGGACAAGATTAGAAGTTTACTATATTTTATTTAAAGAAAAGTTCAATATGTTTTACGATCAAATTTTATGAACTATATAATTTTTAATATAATGTTATATAGATAATAAATTCAATTATAAATAGTCATTTGAATGAAAAAAATTATTTTTATTATCATGATAATTTTTTTTGAGTTCTTATGAAATAAATAATTACCATAAAGTATTAAACTTTTACGATGTTGATATTATTTAATTGATGAGAAATAAATAAAATAATTGTAATCAAAGTGATAATTTGTATTAAAAGACCAAAAAACATGATATAATATTATTTTTTATGTATATATCGACCATAACCATCCAAGGGTCTAGTTATTGCCCATTGGGATATTTATAGAATAGATTACGATACGTATATTATTATACTTAAAGTGATAATATACTAGTCACTTTCAGTTTTTAATGAGTATAAAATTTTTAATAGTGGAGTATATAGAAGATATATTAGATTATAATAATTATTCTGAAATTTGGTGGATTTATCTTTCACATAGATTTTTATTTTTTATTTTTATTCCACAAATATACTTATTAAATAATTACACAAAACTATTATAGTGATTATTTTACTAAAGAATGTATAAAATAAATATTTTTAAAAATACTAAAATAAATATAATTTTATCTAATTAATATTTCCAATGAATTCCCTAGAATACCTTGAAATTTTAAAAATATAATAGAATAATTGGTTCGACGTTAACTTGCCCTCTTAATTTTTTTAAAAATCAATAAATTGAATATTGTCAAAATTGACACTATTGATTATTATTCAAAATAATTTATTATTAAATTACATAAAAATAAAAATATATTTTACAAATATATATAGTAAATATTATATGATAAAAAAATTTATAAGGTATTTATTTATTATCTAATTTACACAAAATAAGTAAATATTTTACCCTTTTAACAATGAAATATTTCTTACCCTATTAAAAATTAAATAGAATAACGAAGAGATAATTAAAATGATATGGATTAAATTTATTGAAAAAAATGTATAACATTTATTAGATAGGAATATTAAAAACTTATTACCTATAATATTATAAATTGTTAAATTTTTGTTGTTTTGGTATGGGGTTTCAATTTATTATAAATTAATTTTTTTGAGATCCGAAAAGTGTCCCTGACATCAATTATAAAAGGGTACATCCTCTCTCATATATTCACTTAAAATTGAGCCTTCAATATCATCCATCCCCTACCCATTTACCGTATAAACTTACCTATTTAAATTCCAGAGGTTCTTGTCTTCTTCAAATACCATATCTAGTACTTTAAGAGGTGATATAGAGGGATCCCGTTGAAGAATAGATAATCTCTTCTACTGATTCTTTCCAACTTAATTTTTCTTATAGTTTATATAAATGAGTTTTCTTATTATAAATTAATAACCCTAGTATCACATATATACTTATATGAAATTATGATTAGAAAACAACCAAATTATATCTTCTATCCATCATACGAAAAACTAAATCACCATGTGTGCGTGCGTACGACTTACCGTCTCCACCTAGTGCTGTAATCTATTTTTAAACACTATCTTACTTGGTGGGGTATAATGATGAAAATAGTAACTATATATTATTATTATAAAATTATATTGATTCTAAAATATTTTACACCACCCACTTCAATACCATTCAAAAATGTTAGAAATGATATCATTGCTCATGTGTGCGTTTGAACTACCATGTCCATAATGCGATGTGATTCATTCCACATGATCCTTATTTGAGAATGATTCTATAAATAGATGGAATAAATCAATATGATATATATTATATTATATCATTCAATAAATGAATAAATTATGACCTATTAAGTGGAATAAGAACTTATCCATCAAAATGTGCGTAAGAAAATAAAGAAGTTAACAAGTGATGGACAAGTAGTAATGTTACTAACAAATAAGAGATTATATGATCATATAAGATATCCTAAAAATAAATATGATTATGAAATAAGTAAATGACAACATTTAAATCATTATAAATGTTTAGATAAATACAATGTAAATCGGACATAAGGTAAGGGATAATATCACAGTCACATTATTATTTGAGATTATTTACTAAAGTATATTTATTATACAAGTACATGTTTCCTAATTATGTATTACGAAATATTATTTATATTATTATACTGTTTTTTAGATTCAATTTTACTCATTGGCCAATTAATATTAAATAGTATGAAAATAATCTTTTTTGTTTTCGATAAGAGGTACTTTTTGACTTTTCTGAAAAAATGTATGAGGAAAATGTGTTTTAACTTATTCAAAATTAATTGATTTTTACATATTCATAACACCTTAATTTAATGAATCATACATTACATGGTTTGAAATTTATTTTCAAGTAAATTTTTATCATTAAAAATTTATTGACATTTTGAAAAAATAGATCATTTTTTAAGAATAAATGATATTTTCCTCAAGAATTAATTTCAAGTGTTACATCAAAAATCGTTTTCCATCTATGATATAACTCTTTAATAGAGTTATGTTTCATGTATGATGTCTCTATTATTAATATGGTTGAAATTTTTTATGATGTAATGATATTTGTGAAATCCAATTGTTTCACAAGTATTATGTAATGGTGGAATTATGTTTAAAGATACCCATTTTACCCACTGTGTTATGATGAATGGTTTATCTTATTATGGAACACATAAGAATAATTTCATTATGAAATGGTTGAGACCAATAGTTTTCTCTAATTCATTAAGTAAAAATTTATATTTCATGATATAGACATGGATATAATGGGAATTGATCTTGATTTAGTAGTACTGGGATGGAACGAAGAGTGAACTTTGTTCAATAACAGAATTTGTTCACTATGATGGTCTTAGTAATGAACCTTGAATAATATGAAATTATTTTATATTCTTATGTATAAGACACAAAATATCATGTATTATATTATGAATTTTGGGATTATGTTCATTGATTCTTATGAAAATTTAGGATTTATCTCATGGAATGATATCATGATCTTTCATATGTTGGATAAGATTTTAAGATGTTATGTTCTTATGTATTAGGATTATGATTCAATTAATATCTCTATTATTTACCATTACTGAGAATCGGGGCATTCCCATTGATATGGAACTTTTCCCTTGGTCATAAAGAATGGTATTAAGCAAGATATGTCAAAAAGGGGTCTAGTTATGGAAAAATAAGTGGGAGACAATGAAGTTGTTTTATGAACTAGTTTTTTATGTTTCTCAGTTTCTAAAGAAAATGTATCAATGCGGTCCTATCAGGGAATTGTTATACTTTGTATTGAATATTCTTCTATTTTTAAGTAATATTAATAAATGTAAAATATGGATAATTATAATTTCTAAATCCATCATATGTATTACCTAAACTCTATTCTGATGGTATTTTAATGATTAGGTTTCCACATATAAGGGTAAAATAAATCATAAGAAACAAGAATAATCACATAATGGTTATGGTCAGAACATTACATTATTTTCTTAAAAAATATAATTCTGGGGAGTCCGTCTTTATAATGGCCTAACAAGTTGGATAATTGAGGGGCTTGAAAAGTGTTTCTTTACAAATAATATAAAAAATATTTTCTTAATTGGGATTTAATCTCACTATCTTATCCCACATATTCCCATTACATACATTCATTATTCAATTAATTTAGTTCTCAATCCTTATTCCCTACAGAAAATCGATATATTCATACCATATAGATATATAACTCATTACACAACCCATACCCATTATTACTCATGAATATTAAATGAAAAAAATATTTATACACATCTAGATGTATATTATTAATAAATTTAAATTAAATCTATCATTTATTTTTTTATAATAATATGAAATCAAAAATCCTAGAACGAATAATGAACAAGAGATAGTATCAAAATCTCACTTTTCTAGACAAGTGATAAAATTTCAGACCAGTGAGTAGTCTGAAACAAATTCCATCTACCAATATTTATCTAGTCAATAAAGAACTCAATTATATCATATTTTTTACCACTAATATGTATAAACTACAATTAACTTCTTAATGTAATAACATAATATAATACAAACCAAATTCAAAATAGAAGATAACTAAACCAATTATAAAACCAAGTACGAAACTCTGAAAATGCATGGATGATATTTTACATGAATTATTTAAATACTTTTACACCAAATTATAAATCACAATCCATAATGTAACATTTATATTCATGAATAATTAAATAGATAAATATAATAAATAAATGAACTACTCATAAATTTAGAAAACAAATACATATTTTTGAACCATTGATAAATAAATTAAATCACATTATAATTTAGGCATTCTGTATGGACACTTCATAAAATATAAATATAAAAAAGTTATAATTATCGTAATATGAACTATTTCATATTTTAATTTACAATATCTAAATATGAAATCATTTATATTCAAAATATGATATATTATGTAAATAGTTTTGTTATTAAATAACAGATATTTCACATTTTATGTAACCACTTTACATAAATTATATATCACCTATTTATTTTTTTTATGTGATTGATCACATCATCATCAAGAATAAAATTTAGAATAATTTAAATATATTTTATAAAATAATTAATTAAAATAAAAAAATATTTAATTTTTTGAAAAATTCATAAATAAATATAAACTTTTAAATATTTTTAAGTATTTTAAAATTTAAAAACACTTTATAAATTAACAAACCATTTAAATCAATGTTAAAGCAATATCACACAAAATATAATGATTTTTGTTCAGTTTTTAAATTATGTTTTTATTGTTCTAAAAAAATATTTTATATAAAATTTCCCTCAATATGACTTGAAGCAGGGAAAGAAGTTTCTTGATGGTTATAACTCATAATTGGGGGATATCATGACCATTTTGGTGTATATTTTAGAAAATGAAAACCATTATTATATTTTCCTCTTAGTGTGCTAACAATTTTTGGCTAGCTATTTTGGATAAATCGTTTTGGGTCGAATATATACCATGAAAATGGGTGTTCTATAATGAATTTTTTGTCGATTATGTAATTTGAAACATAGAGTTTCATAATTTCTTTTCACCGTGTTGATGAGTTTTAGACATGTCAATTGAAATCCAAAACAATATTTTCGACATCCATTATTTTTTGCTGGTCCTCAAGGTAGAGCTTGACCTATATAGATATATCATCTAAACATAGTATAGTTCCATATCCTATAACACTATGTTTTCCAAAAAACACATGAAGTTGATAATTTCCATTTCCATTATGAGTACATTAGGATCCTCAAAAACGATGAAATGAAATAAGGATTTTTCTTCTTATAAATCGTGGTCTCCATGTTTCTATAATATAAATGATAATTACTCATGGTATATGTTTTGGAACATATAATATCATTGTAAAACCAAAATTTTTAATAAATTGTTTTTCAAACAATTGATTTTTTTTGATAAATTTCTCTACACACAAAAATAAGGTTCAACAAACTATGAAAAACTATTAAAATTAAAATATAAACATGTCCATTATTACCTAAAAATTAACCATGGAGTAAATAATAAGAACAAATTCATTTAATATTATAATTATAATAGTTTTATATAAATAACACATATTAATAAAAAATTACTTAATTTATGATAATGTGTTTATGTATTTCGAAAATAGAATTTTCTCAAAAAAAAATTTTATTTATTTATGAGAACAATAATAAAATTAATTTTTGATACTTCTAGAAAATAAATTTGATAAAATAAACATAATTTTATAAATAATAATTTCATAATTATAATAGAATGATATTCTGGTATTTTTCTAAGGAAATTAATTTTTCAATGAATAGTAAAATACTTGTTTTTTAAGATATGTCACTAATTTTAATGATTTTAAAAACATATAAAATATTTTGATATTTTTTTGAAGTAATATTATATCACCTATATATATAATAATTCAATTTAGTGTATGATCAAAATATAAATTTAGATGCTAAAATTCAAGAGGGGGTGAATTGTAAGTTTAAAAACATTCGTTTTTACCCTTAAGGAAAATTATGTTTCACAAAGTTAAACAAAGTAAATTCACAAGACCACATTTAGTTATAAAATAATTCAAGGTTTCAGAAATTTGATTTTGGAAATGAAACCTAAGAAAAGTTTACAAAGAAAATATTATATCTTAAAGTGTATAGAATCATTCTTATTAGAGTATACAAAAGTACAAGAAAGTATAAGAAAGTTATACTTTTTCCATTATCAAAATATAGTAGAATTAAACATGAAACAAAACAATTAAAAAGTATGATATCTTTTAACACAAAGATAATGGTATCAAATATCCTTGGATAAAGGTCCCATGATTTATACTTTCAAGAAAGTCTATCTTACCCACACCAGGTTATGATCTCGATATGAATATAGGAATCTATCTTGCTATCCCTACAAGCCCTTAATCATTAAGGTAGTCAACAATTCTTTATTCCTATCCATGGAAGTCCTTGAACTTTAAGGTAGTTAGTGGCTCTTTCTTCTTATCCACAGAAGTCCTCGATTGTAAACATCAAAAATCGAAGTCACACAAAGAAATCTAAACAAGATGTTCTGTACGTACAAGACATGAGAGTCTCTCTCTCTAGAAATCTCTTTAGCTGCATGAAATATCTAGAGTGACCAACTGGTATTTGGAATGAATAAATGAGATGTTATTTATATTCCCTTATTCAACGGTTGACTCCCTCCTCTAATGGTAATATTTTTACTTGAATCTCAAAGGGGTGTGTACATTTGTCACTCAAACAAAAGGTTGTTAGAAAAATATTGTTTGACATTGTTTCATGACTATAATAATTTTAAACCAAATAATATTTCTTAAAATGAACTATTTTTGGATTATAGGAAAAAATAATGATTGGTGTCTAACAAAATAAACATTTAAAGACTATAGACCATAGATATTCAGATTATATTTTACAGGGAATTCGGAATCTGAATTCTTTATATTTCAATGTCTGAATTCAAATGAATTCAAAATTAGAATTTTTAGGAATTTGGTGTCTGAATTCTGAGTAATTGAGAGTCAGAATTATAAAGAATATGGAGTCTGAATTCTACGGAATTCAGAGTCTACATTATGAGAAATTCAAAGCCTGAATTATAAGGAATTTGGAATCAAAATGCTGAGGAATTTGGAGTTTGAATTATAAAGAATTCAGAGTATGAATTTTGAGGAATTGGTAGTCTAAATTCTAATGAAATTGGAGTCCAAATTCTGAGGAATTCAGGGTTTGAATTCTGAGGAATTTGGAGTCTGGATTCTGAGGAATTCAGAGTCAGAATTCTGAGAATTTAGAATATAAATTTAAGAGAATTCAGTGTCTGAATTTCAAAGAATTCAGATCCTGAAAATAGAATACTCAATATCTAAGTATTTAGAATTATGGGGTTTTAAATGTGAAACCAAATTTTTACACTTAGGAATAAAACGAGTGAGAAGTAGAGAGACTATAAAATGAACAATGAAAACACAGGTAAGGAAAAAATTCCCTTAGATAAGGAAAATATTCCTTACTATGATAAAATATAATTTTTTTAACATAGAGTGTTTTTTATTTTCAAAACACTGAGGAATGGAAATGCGATTGTTAACCCTCATTGACTCAAAAATCTCCCCCTTTTTTGAAAACACAAACAACCTTACAAAAAACTATATAAGGACGTATAATTTTTTATGAACATGAAAATAAAAACTTATTTCCCTTTACTTATGAATCATGGTGAATACCACTAACACCCCCATAGGTTTTGAAATCTCTAAGGATCATATTCTCAATTTCCTATATAAGATTTTTCTTTTTCTTTTATACAAAAATATTATTTGATAAGAAATTCCACTTAGATAGACTCCTCTAAGTGAATTATCTTCTTTACACAGTATTTTTTTATCATTCCTTTATTTGCCTTTATGATTTTCAAAAAAAGAATAAAGAGAATGGAAAAAAATATGGTACCTGAAATATTAGTACTATACAACAACAAAAAATTATGAGTGACAATGAAATTTTCATTATGATTGAAGTAATTTGTACAAGGAAAGAAAATACAACAAAATATCGGATTGGGAAAAGTTATCCTTCTTTCTCCTCTGACATTTGCTTCTTTACAATGGTTTTCAGCTTCTTATGATCTTTGTGATCTTCTTTAACATGATTTAATAGATGATCTTAGACTACACTTTTCTTCTACATGTATTTGATATTTTCTTCATGATCTTTAATAATTTCTTCTTAAACTTTCAAATGATATTCTTTCTTTTTGAGTTTTTCTTCAAACTCTAATCGAAGATCCCTTTTACATTTCCAATTCATATCCACTGAATTAAGTTTCCTACTTATGTCTTTTACTTCCTGCTTCTAGGTTGTTTTTTCAAGACTCATCTTTTCCTCATAATATCATGTGAGATCATTGAACATTCTACCTTCAGTATCAAAATCATCCTTTACACTTTCAAGAAAATTATCAAGGATTCTCATATCTTCAATTATTTTCCATGACCACATTGTGATCTCATTGCATGATCTTTTGTGAGCTTCATATCTAATAAAGAAAAATTTAAAATCATTCTCAAGCCTAACAAAATTATCTATAGTCATGGTAATTTAATCGGCTTTCTAATTAAATTTGTGATGAAGAAACTGGCACCTCAAGTCTATACTCAGAAACAATGGAATTTTATCTACGAGCTTCTTCAATGATTGGACTATGAATTCATGTCCAAGATAGTATGAATCTGAATCAGATTGATTGGTAGGTGAGGATTATTTCTCTATTTCTTCATCTTTTCTCTTCGATGAACTACCAACAGATTTCATTGTCACTGCGACTATTCATAGTGTATCAACAAACTCTTATTTTCCCTTATGAGCTCTCAGAATTATTTTTGGTACTTTTGGAGACTCATGTCCACTATCTGATTGTTGAACTATTTTATCTCCCTCAACGTTTTCTTTCTCAGCATTTTTCACTTGATTCTCTTGGTGAACAACGTCATGGTTGCTACTTTCAATGTCAGATTGTTTATTCACTTCTCCATATCCATTTTCTTATTTTCATGAGGTAGAATGTTTTGATGATTCAACCTGAGAAGTTGAGATAAAAAAAAATTTATAAAGGACTATCCTTTTCATGATAAAGCTATAAATTAATTATGACATCATTGGTGTCATCCCCTTCTCCCTCTTCTTCTTCTTCTTCTTCTTCTTCATCTTCTTCTACTTCAACTTACTGCAAAATTTCATCATCTTCTTCTGGTTTCAGAATCAACATCGTCATTCTCAAAGTCTCTATGGGTAATGATTTATTGAGAAATTTTTCTGGTATCTAATGCTACTCAAAGGATTTCTCAGTAGCCTTTAGAAGGGATTTAACAATCTCAGCTTTAGACAATTTCTTCTTTTCCTTCTTTTCTTATTCCTACTTCTCAAGATCCTCAACAGGCATCATCTTTAAGGCTTTTTCCTCAGCATAGTCCAAGCCAAAACTAGTCTCCCCTTACTTCTTATTCATCTTTTCTTCTCTCCACATGGAAACCACTTCATCCGGATAAGTATTTTTCCTCTTTTGATTTGGTGGTGTTGATTGAGTTTCCATAGCAGCAGAATATTTTTCTTTCTATTCTGGTATCTTCACCTTCCACTTCTTACCACCCTTCATAGAAGTCTCACCTACTTCTAGTTTCTTTGATAAGGAATATATTTCGGCTTCATTTAAATCATAAAAATACCTAGGTTCACTGTTAAATCCATCCTTCATCCTTCTAATGGTGTCATCACTAAGAAACATGACCTTGAAATTCCATGGTATAGAGCTACATGGGATTTTGCACAAATAAATACTGAGAACTATGACCTTGGAATGAATTTACAGATACATAATAATTTAAGACATGATAGTTCTATTCTTGATATATGATATTTTAAGCAACATATACTGAATAAGGTTAATCATTCTGAGGTTTACCAGAAAATCCAGAATATAAATGTCACTTTTCATTTTTGTGTCCTTATCCCCTTTTCTGAGAATGATAAACCCCTGAACCCATAATTCTAGAATATTAAAATGTGTATAATGATAGTTGATCTTTGGTGTCTTCACCCCTTACAAACCAATGCACTCTATGACCATCTCTATATCAAAACTTCCTAATACATCCGGAAGCTTTTGGGTGAAGAATTAAGCCTCTCCCTAATAATGGATTCCAATAAAATTAGAAGCCATACTAAAATAAAGAGAATAATTTTTCCCATAACTCTTGAAAGAAAATTTATCTTTTCCATTATGAACATAAAAACCATACAGGTTAATAAAATTTTACTACCAACTAAGGATACACCGGATCCTATCCCTTTGGATTTGATATACCCAAATTCTCTCAAACATTCAACTTGATATTATTTGAGATTAGAGAATCATATTTTGCAAAGAATTTTGGGTATACTAACCATTCTCTGTATATCTTCCATTAAATTATTTCATTTATTGACGAAATTTTATTTTGAGAAGAATATTCCATTGACATTCATATTTTTGGAGAGCAAGGAGATTCGAAGCGGGCATTAAAAAGATAGTCATATCTTCGTCATGCCAAAGCCTGATAACTGATGTGGGACGACCATCGTGGGGCCTATTATAGTTTTTTGGGGTGAAGATTAAACTTTTAAAAAGTCCAAATGGTGGTAACATACTTGATCAGATCTGGTGGTTGATATTGATAGCTGAAGAAGGAATTTGGTAAGTTCCGAGATTTTGAGGGTTTTAAGATAAAAATTCAGTTTTAAGGAATGTGAATACAATTTTTTTTAAAACAAGATAAAAATACCAACAAATATGAAAATAATTACAGAACAATAATTAAGGAAACATACATCCTGGGATTCTAGGAAAATTATCAGTAATAAATAAAATTATTCTTGAATAACTATAGATTTAGGAACATTAGAACTCTGATTTTTTTTACTACAAAAATTTTTTTAATACAAAACATTTTTACTACGAAAAATATACTACAATGAAAAATTTTTGACTACAGAAAAAATTTTGACGATGAAAAAAAAATTTACTAGGAAAAAAATGTTGACTACAAAAAAAAAATTTGACTATGAAAAAAATTTTCACTATAACAAAATTTTTAACTATGAAAAAATTATTGACTACGAAAAAAATGATTACAAATTTATTTTACTAACATGAAAAGGTAATCCCCCTATGAAAAAGAGTTTCTTATTGTAAGGATATATGTTTCAACACAAATTTACTATGGGAGATTACCTTGCGGTTATCATTCCTAATTTGTTTTTAATGTATTCAAATCTATCAGAGGTTATTGATTTTGTGAAAATATCAGCATGTTGATGTTGTGTTATGATAAATTAAAGAATGATTTATCAATTATGTGTGTAATCCCTTAAAAAGTGATGTGTTATATCTATGTGTTTTGACCAAGAGTGATATGCATGGTTTTTAATTAGGGAAATAGAACTACTATTATCACACAATATTTCTGTTTTGGTAAAACTCATACCAGAGTCAGTGAGTGTGTGTTGCATCTGCAACACCTGGGCACAACAAATTCCAGCTTCGACATATTCGGATTCAGCAGTAAAAAGTGATACTAAGTATTTATTTTTTCATGACCAAGAAACTAATGAATCTCCTAAGAAATAATATGTTTTATATGTCCTTTTCTTATCAATTATACATCCACAAATATCATAATTTGAAAAACTTTTTAAAACAAAATCATTTCTAGAAGTATAAAAGAGTCCTAAATCCATGGTTCCCTTTAAATAGGGAAAAATTCTTCTCACTAAATTTAAATGAGATTCCTTTAGATTGGATTGATATCTTGCATGTATGAATAATGAAAACATTATGTTTGGATGACTAGCTGTCAGGTATAGTAAACTTCCCATCATACCTTTAAATAATGATTGATCTACTAGTTTCCCTGCTTCATTAAGATAAATTGAATTAGAGGTACCAATAAGAGTACATATACTCTTAGTGTAACTATGTTCATATATTTTAAGAAGATAATTAATATACTTATCTTGAGATATATAAGTTCCTTCTGGTTTTTTAGAAATTTAAAAACCTAGAAAAAAATTTAACTCACCCATCATACTCATTTCGAATTCATATATCATTAGATCTTCAAACAAATTATTTATAGATTATTGAGTTGAAACAAATATAAAGTCATCAAAAAAATTTTATCAATTAAAACATTTTTCTTATATTTTTTTATAAAAAGGCTTCGATCAACATTTCCCTTAACATAGTTTTTTTGTAACAAAAATCTTGTAAGTTTAAAATACTACGCTCTAGGATCTTATTTAAGTCCATATAATGCTTTTTTAAGTTTGAAAACATGTTCAAGATGTTTGGAGTCTTCAAGAAGAGGAGGTTGTTAAATAAATGCATCCTCTTGAACATATCCATTAAGGAAAAACACATTTTTCATCCGTTTGAAATAGTTTGAAATTAAGGAATGCTACAAATGAAAGTAGAACATGAATGGATTCATGTCTAGATACTGAAGCATAGGCTTCTTCATAGACTATTCCTTCTTGTTGATTATATACTTTAGCAACTAATATATCTTTATTTCTAAAAATTTTCCATTTTAATCACACTTATTTCTAGAGAACCATTTTACTCTAATGAAAAAAGTTTCCTTAGGTATTTCAACCAATGTCTATACTTTATTCCTTTCAAATTCATTTAGATCATCTTGCATATATTTTATGCATTCATCACTGAGTAAAGATTCATCAATTTTTTTGGTTCTAATTGGGAAATGAATTCTAGATGTTCTACAATATTTATTATGGAACTTCTAGTCTTTAGAGGTTGATTTACATCACCAATGATACTATCACTGGGATAATTCTTAAGAAACAACTGATTTGGGTTTTGTAAAACTTATTCATCAACATATTGTAAGAAATATTTTAGGGTATGTTCTTTAAAATTATTTTCTTGAACATTCCCTTTATTGGAAAGATATTCTATCAAAGGTTGATAATAAGTTTTTGAAAACACATCTGAAGATGTAGGTTTAAGTAGTTTAAAAACAAAGGGTTCAGTTTCATCAAATTTAACATGAACTGTTTCTTCAATAGTATATATATTTTTATTAAAAACTCCATAAGCCATAGAAGATGAGGAGTAACCAATGAAAATTTATTCATTATATTTGGGTGCGAATTTATGTAAATAATCTTTAGTATTCCGAATGAATACTTCACAACCAAATAATTTGAAGTATGAATGTCTAGATTTTCTACCAATATATAATTCATATGGGGTTTTATTAAGAAAATGTCTAATCAAAACTCAATTTATAGTATATCAAGAAGTACTTACAGCATCATCCCAAATGTGTTTAGCTATAGAATATTCACCCAGTATGGTTCTATTTATATCTTGAAGAATTCAATTTCATCATTCAAAAACCACATTCTACTGAGGAGATCTTAGAGCTGAGATGTTATGAGTAATACGTTTTTTACGACAAAAATATTCAATATCTGAATTTTGAAATTCTTCCCCATGATCACGATGAATAGATATCAATCAATGTTTTTTCTCATTTTTATCCTAGGCTCTATTGATTTTGAAATAAATAAAAGCTTCATATTTGTTTACTATAAAATAAACCCATGTAAGTCAAGTGTAATCATCAACTAAGAAAAATACAAAATATTTTCATCCAATGTTTTCGGTTTGTGTTTGACTAAAAAGATCTATAAGCACTAACTGTAATGCATCAATAGAGTTGACTCCACTGATTGATTTAGAAATTGATTTATGTCTCTTTCCATATTGACAAGGATCACAAACTTTTGTAAAATGAAATCTAAACTCTGGAAGATCCTTAACTAGTCTTTTATTTGAGAGTTTTCATAGGTTCATAATGTTATAGTATCCTAACCTTCTATTAAATAACTAATATTTATCTCCATTGCACTAAGTTAAGGTATATCTTGTCTCTTAGGGTATTCTTTGTTTATTTTGTATACATTCTCTTGCCTATGGTTAGAAAAAATAAAATCTACTTTGGAACTATGTACTATTCATTTTTTAATCATAAAATTCACAAGGTAACCATCATCACATAATTTACTTATTCAAATGAGGCTACTATTAAGACCCTATACAAATAAAAAATCCGAAATCAATGTTTTTCCAAGAAAAATAATGTCACTTATACCAATAATTTCTCCCTGAGCATTATCTATGAAATTTACTTTTCCTCCTTTCATTTTGATAAAATTTTCAAAGAAGTTTTTTTACCAGTCATATTCCGGGAACATCAACCATTCATGTACCATGTATTGTAGTTGGTACTATGTTTATTTTATAGAAAATAAGAGTGTTATATATTTGTAATCCAAAAATTATTGGATCTAGAAATTTCAAAAAAATAAGATTTTAGGAATCCACATTTTCTTAGAAAAATAAACTTTATGAAACCCTAAAAACTGCGTTTCATTTAATGAAAAAATTTCTCCCAATTTCCACCACACTAAAAATTAGTGCAAAATGGAGCACATTGAGGAAAAATATAGTTATTTATAAAAACTACTTTAGAATGAGTATAACCAAATCCAAAACTATTTTTAAAAGGTTGAATCTGGGAATACATCTTGTCAAAATTTTCCTTACTAGAGTTAATGTTTGTCAAACACTTCCTCAAGGAAAATATTTCTGAAATTAGTTTTATAAACATGTTTTTATCCTAAAAACAGTAGTTTTAGAATTAATGTTAGTCTCTAAAATATGTTTCTTAGAAATTATATTTTCAATATCCTTTGAAAATTTATCCTTCTTACAATAAACTTCCTCATTGATTTTGGAAATATTCATAAAATCATAATTTTTTATCAAGATCTATGATAGATCTAATAATTCATTTGTAAGAATATAAATAATAAAATTTTCATTATCATGATTTTTCTTATGTTTGTAATTTTCATTATCAAGAAGTTTAAAAATCCTAGACACTTCATTATAAGTGGGAAATATATTATCTTCATGAGTAGAAGGTTCTTCATCAGATGATTCATTATAATTATTAGTAGTATAATTTTCATTTAAAGATACATTAGTGATAGATTCCACATTGTGTACCTTGGCCGTTAGACAAAGATTATCAATGGAAAATTTGTCCTGATGACCAAGATTCTTCTAATTAGAAAATTCATACTCTTAGGATTTATATAAAGAATCACCACCACTAGAACTCTAGGTGTCATTGTCATTCAAGACATTTTTAGTTTTATCTTTTTAGTATTTTTTTATTACTTTCAGAATGATATTCCATTATATACTTTTTCATAAGCATTGGAAAATCAAGACTAATATACACTACTCTTTTGCATTTATAGCAAGTGACTTATGATTTTTTCTTGTCTTTTAATTCTTTATTCTTATATCTATACTGAAATTATTTCTTTACAACAATCTTTTTCATCCTTTGAGAAAGATTAGCTAGCTAATTATCAGTATATTAACTTTCACTAGATTTAGATAAAATATTTACATTGTTTGACTTGGATCTTATAATCCTTTCAAGAGTCTGGAATTTATTAGTAGTAAAGGATACACTACCATTGCCATTTTTATTCATATTCATATCGGCATCTCTTTTTATTATTCTCTCATGTTGAAGTAGAGTTCCAAAAATGTCATTAAGATTAATTTGAGATGATTTCCTATTCTCATCAATAAATGTTCCCTTAGATTACCACTCATTGTGCATGATATATATAATCTTGTTCACAAGTGCTTCATCATCTAGACCTTTATCATCCATAGACTGTAAACTGTTAACAATAGTCATAAACATTTGTTGCACTTTGGAAACTGGCTCTCCCTAAGGAAATAGAAATCCATGATATTCTACTCTAAGCATATCTCTTATAGTTTCTATAAAATTGGATGTACCAAAATGAGTAACCTCTAATTTCATCCAGTTACAATTAGAAACTTCACAAGATGAAATCTGACTACATATATTCATAGTCATGAAACACAATGAAATATTACGTACCTTGTTTTTCAGTTAATATTATAGATTTTGTTGATTGGTAAATTTTTTGACTTACTTGTCAGGTATTTTGTAATCTCTTGTAAGTATAAAAAATAGTTTCCGCTATAGTATTAATAATAGAAGTGTTCATACAATCTCTCCAATACTTGTAATCATTCCCATAAAGTATAGGTGGTCAAGTAGGATTTATATTATCAATCGATCCAACATTCATTCCTTCTATTCTAAGAAAATATCTTTCCATAGAAACTTGTTCATATTAAACGTTTGTAAACAAGGATAAAAATACCTAATCAAGGAAAATATTTAGAACAAAAAAACATGAGAATGAAAACTTATATGTGTATATAAGTATTTCGGACACCTGATCTAATACCAATTTTTTGATCTAAATATGAATGTTGATGCTCAAATACAATAGGGGGTGAATTTTAAGTTTAATAAATTTTTCTTTTAACCATAAGAAGAACTATGTTTAAGAATGGTAAAGAAGGTAAATTAACAAGACCTCTTTTTGTTCTACAAACATGAAAGGTTCCGGAAACCAAATTCTAGAAATTAAACATAAGATAAGTTTACAAGGAAAATATTATACATAAAAGAGTATATAATCTTACTTATCAGAGTATTAAAAAGTACAATAATGTATAAAAACATTATACGTTCTTTATTTATAACAATACAATGAAAACAAAATTGAATCAAAATAGGTAACAAGTATTAAATCTCTTAAACCAAAGAGAAGGGAATCCAAAAACCATTAATATTTCCCACTTGATTTATACATTCAAGAAAGTATGTCTAACCCACACCAGGGTAATCCATATATAATAATATAAGAATCTATCTTTTTATCCCCAAAAACCCTCAATATTTAAGGTAGTCATCTTCTCTGTATTCCTATCCCCAGATGACCTTGAACTTTAAGGTAGTCATTGCCTCTATCATTCTATCCCTGGAAGTACTTGATTGTACACATAAACAATCAAAGATGCATGAAGTGATCTCAACAAGATGTTATGTACACACAAGACATGAGAGTCCCTCTCTCTATAATCACTTCAGCTGCATGCAATATCTAGAGTCATCAACTAGTATTGGCCTCGTTCAAATGAACTCATATTTATATCCGCTTCTTTAACGGTTGGCCCCTTCCTCAAATAGTCATATTTTTCCTTAAATCTGGGATGGATATGTACACGTGTCACTCAAACAATAGTTTTTTAGAAATAGATATTACAACATCATTTCATTACTATAATAAGTGTAAGAAAATTAAGATTTATTAACCAAAACTATTTTTTCGAGTCTGGGAAAAAATAAATTTTGGAGTCTAACCAAATAAATATTTTAAAACTATAGATCATGGATATTTGGATACTTTTTTCGAAGGAATTCATAATTTTTATTCTATAGAAATCAAATTCTAAATTATAATGAATTCGAAATCCGAATAATGAAGAATTGATAGTCTGAATTCTAAGGAATTCGATGTCTAAATTCCAAGGAATTCGATGTCTGAATTTTGTGGAATTAGGATTTTAAATTCTCGGGAATTCAGAATCTGAATTATTATGAATTCAGATTCTGAATTCTCATGAATTTAGACTCGTAATTCTAAGGAATTTAGAGTCTGACTTATAAAGAATTTGGAGTCTGAATTATTGGGAATTTAGTGTCCGAATTCTAAGTAATTCAAAATATGTATTTGGAGGAATTTGGAGTTTGAATTATAATGAATTTAAAGTCTAAATTCTGAGTAATTTATATTGGTAATTATAAGGAATTCTGTGTATGGATTTTGAGTAATTCAGTGTCTGAATTTTGAGATTTCGAAATCTGAATTTCAAAAAAATTGGAGTCTGAAATTTAAAGAATTCGGATCCCGATGTTGGAATCGGAAAACAATAATACTCTATATCTAAGTATTTATAATTATGAGGATTTAAATGTGAAACAACATTTTTACAAATAGGAATAAAAATTTTTATAATTATAGAGACTATAAAATGAACAATTAAAACATAAGTTAGGATAAAAAAATATAGAGAAGGAAAATTTTCCTTATTAAGATAAATATAATTTTCAATAAGATATAGGGTTTATGATTTTTAAAACATAGTGGTATGGAAAATTCATAATGAAACCTCATTGACTAAACATTTATGTCGTTGTAAAAAATTTCATATTGAATATTAATATAGAAACATTTTTAACTTTGGATCATTTTCTCCTTATAAACCTGATTTCTCAGCACGTCTGTGGGATTAGTTAAAAATTACATTTTTCTACATAGGTTAGTGGAATTTAGAAAAATTAATTCCATATTTTGTATCATAATAGTTTATATTATCTAATAGTTTCTACATAATGGTTTACCATAATGAATAGTAACAATTGTAAAAAATAATTTCTTATTGTTAAGTTGAAAATGGGATTACCAAGGGTTAAACTAAGAATATAATGGTAAAAATATCTATATAAATCATAACATTAATATTTTCTTGAAATGTTTCAATATTATACGTACCAAGTTATCTTATATGGTCATTTGGTATATTTTTTCTTTGAAATGACTTTATTATTTTGGATTTGTTTAGGATAATTTCAAGTAGTTTCCAAATAAGTTACTTTCCCCCACATATAAAATGCCACCACCACCCTTTACATATTCACACATATCCAGTAATATAGTTCTATAAAAACATACCAAAATACCTCTTCTACATCATCATCCATGTTCTATAGAATGTTTCTTCCAAAAAACTAACACAATTGTATTTAATAAGGGATCTAATGGAGGTGCCTCTGCATGAAGGTTGTTGGCTTCACTAAGATCCTTCATTTTAATAATTCATTCTACACCATAAATTATTTATTAAAAATTAAAATATAAAAAATATTTATATTTAATTATGTTAATTTAATGACCTATATCTATCTCCACTTCCATCAAATTGAAAATGAAATCATTGATTTTCTGTATAATGGCTTACTGGATCGTGTACCAATGTCTTTTGTTATCCATCACGAACATTCAATGATGGATATAATTAAATATTTGACATATTTATACGATATATATATGAAATAAATATTATTATTTAATTATTATATCGATGATACATTCTTAAATTCTATGTTATGGGGGATAATATAACACCGCTCGAGTGTTCGACATGTTACTGCATCACAATGCTATGTGGTTCATTTTCACATATACATTACATGGAAGGTAGTAAGATTAAATTTAATGAATATATATTATATATATATAAATTTTGGTTATTTTTTAAATATAATATTTTATTTACAATTCATCTTTTAATTTCATTATGAAAATGGAAGAAATGATTATGCATATGTATGGCCTACCATCTCCATGAATGGTGTATTTAATTTTATATAAATAACTTTTATGGATTAATATAATTGATAATATTCTTATTTTATATGATATTCGTATAATTCTTGACATTTTTATATTATTTAATCATGATCAATTTTAGATGACTAAAAAATTGAAAAATATATACACAAAAAAGAAAGTAGTTATTTCCCAAAACATGAATTTGATATGGAATTATTAATAAATTTGTACTAAAAGGTTAAAAGTAAATAATATGTGGTATGATATTTATATTTATGGTTAATAAATTTCTAATCTTCCTTTTATTTTTATGATACATATAAAAATTCAACAATTTTATCTTCTGTGTGGTGTATATAATTCCTATTTCACATGTTATATGGTTAATATTCATTTTTTCATTATATTTCAATTTTTATTTTATGTTATTATTTATTTTTTATGTGATTAAAAATACGACTAATGTGGTTTGGTATGTTTGTCTCACTTTTATTTTTTATAAGACATACGACACATTCAACACATATTTCATTTATAGGGTGTATATACATCCCATGAATTATTTTATGATTACACATAAAATTATTAAGATGTAGATATCGATTTTATGATATCTCTTTCATGGGGCTTATAAATTAAATTTTACCAAAGAGGTAAGGAATTTTTTTCTCAATTTTCTATCCTTGAGATACATATTATATTATGAACCTATAATATTTTATTAGGTGTATATACAACCCATTTGACATTTAATATAATGAATTTATTTATTCTTTTGATATTTTATGTTTAATTTTATAATTCCTTCATAGTTATTAAATATCAATGTTTCTAATGTGGTAACAATTATTTGTTACAATCTCATCATATATCGGGATTGTTTGTGATTATGTTTACAATAATGAAATATTATATCTAATATCTAAAGAGACTCATCATATTTATTATACTCTAGTTATGACGTTATAATAATTTTTTTCTATTCACGTCCACCTCTTTATGTTCTAAAGATTTCAAAATAATATTTTAAAGAAAAATATTTTCTCTTTATCTCTTCGTTCAAAATCACATCTGTTTCAGAAACTATGTTTTCTAAAAAAAATTACATTCATAATATGATTTATTAAAAACAACTTTACCATTATTTATTTTTTACAAAAAAAAAATTGAAATGGAATATTCATATCTTTTTCCAAACAATTCCTATTTAGATTTTACAAAAAAAATTGAAAGGAATCTCGATTTTAATGTGTATGGCCAGAAAAAAAACATGCTAACATTTTATTTAATTTGTCTTTTATATGTTTTAAATATTATTTTAAAATAAAATGATTTAAAAACTTTTTTGTTTTTTAAATTGTTTCAAGGTGGAAATGATTGTTCCTTCACGAAATGGTTTAGATCATTTTTGAAGATTATATTATAAGAATAAATTTTATTTTCAATGAAATGGGTTTCCAAATACAATTTATACGTTTTTATTTATAATAAATTATTCCCCAAGGATAGTTTTTATCCTTGAGAAAAATTCCTACTGATTTATCTTTCAAAATAATTTTCAATATGAGATACAATCTTTTGATGTAAATTATGATATTCTAGGAATATGAATCATGGATTCAATTTTTATTAATTCTTGGAGTGGTTTATAATGAAATTATATTTATGAAACCAGTTTCTATTCCATGGTTTATACCATAATAAAATTATAATAAAACCATCTTATTTTTTTCATGGGTTATTATTTTATAAACTAATGAAATGATTATCATACTTATTTATTTCCACATCTTATGCTTTGATGAATTGTTTATGAAAGTCATATAATTTGATGGGTTATTATATAAGGAATATTTTATGATATTGTGGAACTCATATGTATGAATTAAATTATGTTATGGTTGTGACCAATATGTCCCTCTAATTTATTGGGTATAGATTTATATTTTATGAGATATACATGACTGGAATGGGGAGTGATCCATGCTGAGTAAGGGAATTTTTCCCTTGTAGTGGTCTTTTTAGTGAACTATGACTACTACGATGGTTTAGATAGTGAACCCATTCAACTATGATATCCTTGGAAGTGTTCCTTGACAAAAATGGAAATGATTTTCTATTCTTATTTTTATTCCACAATTCAATGCATTATGATAATGTTATGATATCATGTCTCATGTTCTTTGAATCCTTTATGATTCATGTCTTATGAACTACCATGATTTATACCATATCTCATGATTATAATATTTGATATATATAGTGTGAATTTAAAATGGAATGATAATGTTATCATACCCTTATTCCCATGAAATACTTATGTGATCATTGATATCCCACATTATTACCCTTATTGATCTTCTGATCTCACCCTTTATTATGTTTCCTTTCTCAAGGTTATAAAGGAATGTTTCATGTATGGTATGTTTTTAAAGAGTAGAAAAAGGGGATGTTCTTTGTGGTATGTTTTGAATATATTTCTCTAAATTACATTATATTTAAATGGTATCCAAATATGTCAAATTATTATGGTATTGAACAGTTATTTTGTGTAATTTATTGAATATTCATATAATAATATGTATTAGCTTTGTATTAAAATATTGGGTAACTATATATTGTATCAAATCAATAGTTTAGTTAAACATTAGAAAATATGATTATAAAATAGTAGTGATATCCATAGAGATATTTCTAAAAGATCTGTTTAGATATGTATCTATGGATAAGTCTAAGGATGATTCAATGTATAGGAAAATCCATATAATTTTGGTAATGGATATAACAAGTAGTTTCCAATAAATTTCATCCATTTGTCGATACTAAAAGTGGATGTAGAGATAAATTATATGTACTTAGTGGGTAATTACTTCATAAAGAGTGAATTGAGATGGACTTTATTGTCACATGGTGTATGATAATGGGCCTTACTGCACATTTGGTTTGACACTCTCAGTGGATATAATTTTGAAATTAAAAAAATATTTATGAACCAGCATTATGGAATTAAATAATAACAATGACTGGCTTAGGATACACCAATGGTGTGAAATATTAAAAAGAATATGTCATGATTTAGACCACATATAAGTTATTTTTTAGGATTTTTAGTTTTCCATTATGATTAGGGTTTCTCATGCTATGATTTTTTGTTTTTGCAATGTATGGAACTAGAAGAAACAATAGTAAAATTAAATGTGATAAAACATTTGTTGGGGACGAAACAAATGGGATTAAAACAAGATTGAAGGATATTGCGATTATGCCTAAATAGTGATAATGATATATGATTTAAAACATTTACCTAAACAAACTCTATAATCTAAAAATAAGATAATAATTGAATTCTTTGAGACATCAGGTGTTTGAGACCATATAATAATGAAGACTCAATTTTCTATATGTCATGAATGTGGGAAGTAGAAAAAAAAAAGTGGGTGTATTAGAGGAATTTAAAGATGTTTTTAGTGTGTATAAAAGGAAACAAATAGAGTAATTATAGAGGAAAAAAAATGAAAAGTTCCATTAGAGAAATTTATGATAATAATGATCTCTATAATATATAATCGATGGTATAATGTTTAAAATGTGGAAACAATGGGCATTATGAAAATATATTTATTAAGGGGAACTATAATGAAGATAATTAGCAAGGTGGTGTGGGTAATGTATATAATATATATAGTGAGGAAACTACAAGTGACATATGAATGTTATGAGACATTATAATATAATTATTTTTGTTAAAAATGAGAAGAATGATTAAACTAAGGTTTTTGAATTTTAGGAAATGATTAATAGATCATATTATAAGAAAGATGTGTTATGTAATAATATGATGAAACCTAGTAAATGGTCTGAGAATTAAGTGGTATCATTTAAGTGTTTATTTATTTGAATTAAATAAATCTACTATATGAATTGTGAAATATATAAGGATTTATCAATATAATTTTTCATTATGTATTCCAAAAAAATATTTTCAGTGGTTTTTATTATATAGAAATGTTATTTAGTGGAATAGTGATATTTTGTTTAAGGGAATATAACCTTAAATAGGGTCTTAATGTTGAGAAATTTTATTTTAGTTTAGATAAAGATATTATTGATATGAAAAAAGTACATTAGATTTTATTTATGACCTTGGAACAGATAAATGAGTTTTATAAGATGTTTTTTATATTCTCATTGATGGAGTTTATAGTATTATTTTATTTATGGAAAATATTCAATAACATTTGTCTTTATTAAATGAATGTTGAATTATGAATGTTTTCATTTGTGTATTATAGTAATGATTATTATTACCATGATTCAAGAAAATATATTGATAAGGTGTTCATATATTTAGAATGTGAAAATCAAGAGTTTCTTTATGATATTTTAAGAATTAATGATATGAAATTTAGAGACCTTATTTGTAAATATTGAATTTTGTTAGGGTCATAAGGTGAACAATTTATTGGATGGTTTATGTTGAACATGGTTGTGGATTAAGAGATTAATAATTTATCACTATATTCTGTTTTATCCATAATTGATAACCAATGATAACCAATTTCTTATAACTAGAGATTCAAGGAATAAAATATAATTTTATTATTTATCTTTTTCGATGTTATTGATGGTTGAATAAAAAAATAAACTTCAATTTGTGGAGTAATACATGAAGTGGGAATTTAACCAAGAATAACAAAAATATAGAATATATTTTATTATACAACGTTAATCTAATATATAGGTGTATTTTTTCATTTGAAATTATTCATCATATCAGGATGGTATTTTATCAATTGGAGCTTCCACCAAAAATATCTTTGGTTCATGATGTGTTCCATTTATCTCTTGGGATGAAGTATATACCCGGTCTATAACACCTACTAAACCCATAGGGCATATTTCTAGAGAATTATATTCTTATGCCGATAAAAAGGAAAATATTCTATATCTAATAGATAAATTTCTACAAATGAAATATTACTCACATAATCAATGTTTTGTGGCTAAACCACTAGTTTGAAGAAGCGTTTTGGGAACTTTTGGATATGATGAAGTAGAATTATACTAATTTGATTTTATTGGTTTGTGGAATTTAGTGGGGTAAATTTCATTTAATGGGGGTATAATTTAACACCGTGTGTGTTTTTAAATTTATTATTTTTTGAATAAATTAAATTTCTCTGATAGCTTGCATTACGCAGAACACTGATTTTTAGTGAACTATGATAAATAAATAATATTAATAATTAATAAAATAAAATAATTAAATATCACATAAAATTGGTGGAATGCATAGTAATAATAAATACTAAATATTATGTATAATATTTTAATATAAAAAAATTATAAAAGTACATAATAATGAGTAAGGTCTTTATATGTTCTGAAAATTCTATTTTCTCAACAAAATATTTTTTAATGTTTTTATGGACAATAATGAAATTATTATTATAGTTTAATAAAATTAATTTGATAAAATATCAATTTATAATTTATAATTTCAAAATTATCATATGGTGACTTCCATGTATTTTTCTTAAAATATTAATTTTATGACGAAAAGTGAAAATACTGGTTTTTAATAATATTATCATTTATTTTAAATCATTTTTAAAAATAATTTTTTTACTAATTAGTTTAAAATAAAATCAATTCAATTATAATTATAATAATTCAATTTAGATCATTTTATTCCATTTTATATTAAATTTTCATATAAAATCATTTTAATCGTTTGATCATTTTATCACTGAAGCCCAATTTTTTAATCGTTTCTTCGGGATTAATATAAAAATTAAAATTTCCCAATTATATGAAATGAACTAAAGAATGTATTGCATATTTAGAATCGCAATTATTTATATTATCATATAATTTATACATAATTTTTTACTATAGTGAATAGTAAAAAGTGTAGAAAATTATTTACCACGATTATGGTAAAAATTTATTTTTTGCATGGTTAAACCAATATGATAAGGGATTGAATGACAATAAAACATGTAAATTTGAAATTTTAGGGTTGTATTTAAATCTTATACTTCCAATATTAGAATATTTTTTTTATTGAAAATCTATTTTCATTGGAATGATGATTATTTTAGATCCTTTTTGGAAATTTTCAAGTAGTATTGAAGTGGGTTTCCTTCCACCACATATAAATGCCAGTGCCATATTTCACTTATAGAAACTGATAAATACAATCATTTTTTAAAACCCTTACAAAACCGATTCTAGACAACTTTATATGTGTTCTATATTTTCTAGTCCCCCCAAAATATAAACACTAAGGTTTTTAATAACATATACAAATTAGGTGATTCTATGAGAAGGTAATTTTCATCACTATAAACCATTTTATATCATTATTTTACCCATTAAATTATTATTTAACACTTCCAATATAATAAAACATGTATCTAATATAAACTAAGATTTTATTATGTTAGTTTAATAACCTATATCCATCTCCACTTCCATCAAATTGAAAATGGAACTGTCAATCGTGTGTACGACATAATACAACCTCACGAAATGATGTAGTTTTTTACATCCCCACTATTAAAGGATGCATATAATTATTGATTTAATGTATATATATCATATAAATTAAATTAATATAATTATTTAATTATTATATCAATGATACCTTCTTACATTGTATTCCATGGGTGATATGATATCCTGGCTCGTGTGTACGGTGGATTACTTCCACATAATGCGATTTGATTCATTTTCTTTTACACTTTACATGAAAGGTACTAAGGATAAATTTAATGAATATAAATTCTATTTATTAAATTTTCATTATTATTAAATTTTAATATATTATTTTCCATTTTTTTAATCCTTCAAAAAATGAAACAACGTTCATCGGTATATATGGTATACCATCTCAATAAATGGTGTATTTAATTTTATATCTTGAAATTTGGAGGATGATTAAAACTACATTTATAATTTATATTTATAAATTTTTATTTATCATTTTAAAAAATATTTAGATTATGAAAAACATTATTAATGAAATAATACTGAAAATAAAAAATTAAAACATAACCAAACAAAAATAGTTATTGCCCAAAATAGGACATTAACATTGAATTGTAAATAAACAACTAATAAATGGCCATAGGAAAATTATATATGGTATGATATATATTTATGTTTATGAAATATATTTACAACTTATTTAAATTTATTATGCAGTATGTTTGAATGGTTACGAGGGATTACATGACTTAGTTTATGGGATATCATGTCTATTTTCTAATTGTGGGAGGAATATGAAAATTCACCACTAATTTCTTTTTTGTGGTATATATAATCCCCTATTTAAAAATTACGTCAAAAATATCATTATATTAATTATATTTATGATTAATTTTTTTTTGTTATTCTATATTTTTAATTATGAATCAAAATATTACTATAGCGATAAGGTATTTTTGTCTCAATTTTTTTTTTCTATGAGACACAAGCCATATTCACCACATATTCCTTTTATTTGGTGAATACAACGAACCTCAACGTATTTTATAATTATTATACATAAAATTATAAATATTTAAAAATCCATTTTATGATCTCTCTTGCATTGGATTTAGGGTTCAAAATTTACCAATACGGTTAGGTATCTTTGTCTCAATATAATCCTATGAGACACATGTTATGTTATGCACTTATATTATATTATGAGGTGTATATACAACACTTTTAATAAGTAAAACAATGAATTTATTTCTTATGATGATATTTTATGTTTCATTTAATGATTAATTCATGGGTATTACAATTCAATTTCACCAAAGTGGTAAATATTTTATGTTATTATCTCATCACTTTTTTTGGATTTTTTATGATTATGTTTCTGATGATGAAATATTATAATAAATCTCTCAAGAAACCCATGAATTTTATTCAGTTATTTAATGAGAATATATGTTTTCCATTCAATTTTTTCTCTTTATTTAATCAATTGTTCAAACAAATGTTTTTCAAAAAAATCATCTTTATTTATCTCTTCAGTTAGAACCCCTTTTTTCCAAAACCTTGTTTTATAAAAAAACTAAATTAATAACATTGTTTATAAATACATTTTTCCCATGTTTTACATTTTACAAAAAAAATTTAAAGTCATATTAAGGTAATTTTCTAATAAATTCCCATTTCCCTTTTACCAAATATGTTAATGGAATATTCACTTCAACCCGTACAATATGAATAAGATTTTTCACTCTCATTTTTTTGAATAAAAGATTATTTATTATCAAGGTTATTTTCAATGAAAACAATTTTCAAAAAAAATTATTTTTTAAAAACTCTTATCAATGCGTATAGGATATTTTACTTAACAAATTTCATAAATTGTTTTTTATTAATCTTTAAAATATCATCATGTTTAATTTAAAACAAAAAGATATCAACAAAAATTCAAATTTTTTGATTAAGGACATTATTTTAAAAAGAAAATTTATCTTCCTCAATAAAAATTCAATGATATATATCATTCAAAATAATTTTCCATTTAAGATGACATCCTTTGATATAACTTATGCTTTGTTGAGGATATGAACCAACAATACCATTATTGTTCATTCCATAAATGTATTATGATGAAATTATGTTTATGAAACCCTTTTCACTTTAACAGTTTATACCACGATAAAATGAATAAAAACCCATTTCATTATAAATGGGTTATAAATTTATGAAATTATTTAAGGATTATGAAACTTGTTTCTTTACACATGTTATGAAATTATTATATTTTTAGAAAAAATATTATTTCTGGGATTATTATATGATAAATGTTTTATTATATTGTGGAATACATTTGTATTGTTTTCATTATATGTTAAGTGGGAAATATATCTCTCTCCAATGCATTAGGTAACAATTTATATCTCAAGATATGGGCATGAATAGAATATAGAGTGAGGTAGATTTAGTAAGGGACATTTTATTCTATGAAGGGCTATGGTGTGAACCTAGAATAATATGACTATTTTTACAGTGACCCAATTAAATTATACATGCTTTTGTAGAGAGCCTTAACTTACATATAAATTAATTCATATTGTTATTATTGTGACAAAATCCATGTATTATGTTAATGTTTTGATCTCGTGGATCGTGTTCATTGATTCCATTGTGATTCAAGTCTTATGAATTCCCAATCACTATTCCATATCTCAATATTTTGTTCTTTGATATATGGGGTATGGTTTTCTAATGTTAAGTTGATGTTATCATGGGATTATTCCCATTTCATGATTATGTGATCATTTATATCTAACTTTATTACCCAAGATGAGCATCTAAGATCACCCTTTATTATGTTTTTCTTCCTCGAGTTATGAAAAAATGTCTCAAGAAGTGTACATTTGTGAAGATTACAAAAAATAGGATGATAATTATGGGTGATGTTGAAGATCTTTTACTAAATTAAAATGTTTTGTTCCTAGTCTCTAATGAAACTATTCTATAACATTATTTATTTGTGTAATTTTGTAATGTATTTAATAATCATCTAAAAATGTATAATATCTACATATAAAAAGACTAGATCATTATAATTATATTATCTGGTTTATACATTCATTTTAAAGTCAAAAAATTTTGATTGATCAGATCCAACATCACTAAATTTTAAATAATATCAATTCTTCATATCAACCTATCCCACATTACATCCATATAAATATATTAAAGAACTAAATTTACTTAGATATTTGCGATATGAAACTATTCTCTTCAATAATGGAGATCATAAGTAGAGAGCGACACATTTCCAAAATCTATGTGTGAGATTTCACAGAATCCAGTTAACTCTTTAAAATTTACTCAAATACAACTAAATGGTCTCATAGGGATGTATAGTGTTTTTTCTTATCCCTGTTTTTCACTTTAACTTTGCTCAGGGCTGATGATCCAATAAGACTTAGGTGCACCTCCTCATACACCAAATCTTTCCGACTAGCAATGAGGGTCTGATTAAGGGATATTAGGGAGACTATACACTATGGTGATGATAATAATAATGTTCCATATATGTATAACATACTGGAAGGAGGACCATAATAGTTGAATCAGTTTAATAAACATAGTATAAGAATATACAAACTATAGGCCCAAAAGCATCATGCCATTTTGAAATGAACACACATGACATGAATGACACAAAAAACATATGGAAGGTCTCCCATGGATGAACATACAGATATATATTAATAAAAAATAAGCTATATATTTATGTAGAAGAACCACCTAGTCCACTTACATCCATCCCAGGTAAAATAAATATATCCTGAATCACTAAAGTCTATATCATAAACCTGATACCATACTTAATCTCGAAGCCATAAAGTTTACATGTTAACTGAGTGGTCGATGTAGGGTGTGTGTATGAACTCAGTAGGACAGTACAAATGTATGATTCTCTTATATAGATAATTATAACATGGTTCATAATTTAATAAATAGCTACAACACACATATAAAAATTAAACCACTCACACCACATATGCTCAATATCCACAAGTGAGCATTTCACTTTTTTTTCAATGTCAGATTAAAATTATATATGAATGTTCATTCATATTAGAATCACCTCAGTATATCTTCCACATACATTTCTCCAAGAACCTTGTTCCATTCGACACCTCACATTCTAAAAATTAAGTAGCTGACATCTTGTTAGCATGACCATCCCCCCATGTTCCTCATACCTCCATTCAAAATCGAACTTAATCTTAACAGCTGGGTTTCCTAAGGCACATCAATATACATCCACCAATATATAAAAAATATCCTTCTGCTCAATATATTGACATTTCAAGGAATGAAAATATCCATCCTTTAATAATCCAGTCCCATTAACCTCAAATATACTAGTGATCCTTATATCTCAACTGATGGTCTCAAACACCGTCATTTGTGGATTTCTACGGTGTGAAACACCTCCATAACTAATTGTAAAAACCATATCCTAACATATTATAACTATAGATGCCTCCTCCATAATTATATGTCAACACCACATCAACTAAATCGGATTTATGATCATATGAATAAAATGGAAATCTAGGATAAGAACTGTGAGAAAAAATCACCAATACATTCTAAAACATGCCAACTGAAAACATCATTTCCATATACAAACCACGTCTCCCAAGTCCTGATGGTCAATAACATCCCATGTTTTGTAGGACAAGCCCTCATTCTGATGATCACATAACCTCAATTCTGATCATCTAAACCAACCAATATATCTCAAGTCAAACCCTCAACATGGCGAAATCATCACCCCATTCCCTACAAACCAAGTTTCCTCAACCTAGTGATCAAAATCACCCCATATATCTCATTCCACAAACAACATGATCATGTGTAACCAATTCATTCATATCAAAATACAATTAATTAACTTAAATAACTGACTTAACCTACCCAATTGCTGAAAATACCCATATTTCAATTAATTTATTTTTAAATAAGAATGAGCATTCTCATTAACATCTCTAAAAATTTATTTCATCTTAAAAACAAGAATTAATCAATTAAGGGTTTCAAATTGACGAACCACGTGTTTTTATTTAATAAAATACCCCACAACACCTTAATATTTAATGGTTAATCTAAGAACCACCTTTTATTGACTCATAGGTGATCAATCATGAAATAATAACCTCTCAATCAAGTTTTATTTAAAGAAAATAGAGTTAAAGAGAAGAAACCTAAAAACATTGCAAAATATATCACATGGATTTAAATTTATGCATGGGGAGATAAATTAAGAACATAAGAAATAGGATTTATGTCCGAAAAATGTAGTCCATATCCAATTATGGATCATGAATTCGAGCCCAAATGAATACTGGATGCCAAATCCTATGTAAAAGGATGAAAAACACAAAATCTTAGTGGTGGGGTGTTGTGAATGGGAGGAGAAAAAGAGGATGGAGCCTCTTAAATAAGGATATAGAGAGCTCATTTTATCCTCCTTTAAAATTACCTTGGTTACTACATCATTTGTAAAATCAATCACAGCCTCTGTAATGATGATTATCCAAATTAAAACACATCTCACAGTTTGGACACACGATTTGAAAAACCATGCACTAATGGTGTGTGTGAATCTTCACAAATTCACTACATTTAATGGCTCTCTAGAGTTTTGAATGGTTTTAGAAAAATGTTCCCCTTAACAAAATAGTATGCACAATTTTATGTCTCAATGTCATACAAACTATGTGCCAGTTGTGCACCTCTGTCTATCTTTCACAAAACTAGTCTTTTGGATCCTGATGATCCGTAAACCCATCCAACTATTAAGGAACTCACCAAGGCATAAAAATATCTATAATGACATAAAAATTCATCCAAAATTTCTATATTATGTTCGGATTCCCAAAATTATGGTTGACCCATCCACCACTCATAAAATTCAAATTTACCTAGGAAAAATGACCCATTCCAAAACCAAGTATGTTACAACCTACCAACCATAATATTTTTCAACCCTAAGGATAACTCTCAACAAATCAGAAACTTGTTCCTTGCTGGGGTCTCAGAGCTGATACATGTGATATGGTATGATAGAAACTCGATTCTTCACAATAATTGCTCACACAACATTAATGCAGGTAAAACGCGAATTCTTATTGCTATTCGGGAAGCTGCGCTGATTCAGAATGGTTCCTGCAACAATTCGGTGGATGATTTTATGATCCTTAGACGTCTTCGAGTTGAGGCCATTTTCTCGAAACCGTTTCGCACTTTTGAGGTTTTATGGAGACCTCCCTTTCCAGGTAGGATTAAAATCAATGTGGATGGAGCCTCTAAAGGAAATCCAGGTCCTGCGGGTTGTGGAGCCGTCTTCAGAAATCATCATGGTAATATTATGGGGTGCTTTTTTAGAGGTTGCGGTACTACAACCTCTCTGGAAGCGGAGATGCTAAGTGTTATTCATGCCACTTCTTTTTCTCTTCAACATGGGTGGAACAACTTATGGATTGAAAGTGATTCTACTACTGTTGTTCAAGCCATTTGGAAGGGAGATATTCATCTTGCTTGGCCGATTACTACACGCTGGATGAATTGTCTTCAATCTCTCCATGACGTCAGTTTCATTGCAACACATACTTACCGCGAAGCTAATATGGTTGCGGATGCTCTCGCTAATAAAGGCATTGATCAGACTTTAACATGGCTGGAGGAGCTCCCAGATAATCTGATGCCTTTGCAATTTAAAGATTGTAATTTGATCCCGTCTTTTAGACTCTTGTAATCCTTGTTTTCTTTTTGCTAATAAAATTGCTTTGGTCCTTTGACTAATATATATATATATATATATATATATATATATATATATTCACCAAAAAAAATTTATATATGGTACCAAAAATACCCATCTCATTTATACTAACCTAGTCTATCCTATTTTTTATTCACATTCAATTCCCCTTGTAGAACTCCCCACCTTATGGATTACCTTCCTGGTTTCTTCCAAACAAAAAAATAAATTATTTTGATGGTTACACTAAGAGTCTATATATATAAATGTCCAACTATGACATATTTTCATTCCATCACCTCATCATTCTCTTAATTAACCCTCTTTTATACTTGACCCCCAACATATCAAGCATCTCCTCAAATTCCCATTAGTACATGTGTCATACATGACACACATGAGTCCTACATCTTGTAAGATTCCCAAAGATACTATATCACATCTAATGCTCAAAATTATTCCTGTATCATATATATATATATATATATATATATATATATTCCCACCAAAGTCTTTATGTATATGTGCCTCATACATTCATTACATCATAATTGATTCCCACCATACTTCATGATTCTTATGCATCTCATACACATATCACATCAAATTTGATGACCACATATTAACCATATCCTCATTGATTCAGTTATCACACATGATCCTTAGGTCCAAAAAACATCAATTACAGAAATAAAAAATGGTCATGACCACATTCATGGTATACCTCTAACCATCCTCATCGCTCTGGCCTACTATAAACATGCCATGTCCACAACATGCACCTTCCCTCAAGCCGTACTTATAGAGTATTTAATTCATTGTAGAGATTAATTAGTGATTATCCAATAACCCTAAAAATTGGTCTCTCTCTCCCTTCCATGACATGTGAATACAAAAAAATTAACCACAAACTCCTGGTACCACTCCCGATCCTGCATCATATCCCCAATCTGAGTAGGTTTCTAGATCTTAGTTCTCCAAGAAGGATTCCTACAGAAATTTTTTAAATGTGTCATCATACCACATGATTGGAACTTCTTTTGGTCTCAATCAAGCTAATTTAGAACATTTACTATATTCCCACATTAGATGATCATCTTGTACTAACTACACCATGGTGGCCGACATGGGACTCAAGCCTGAGAACTATTCTGAGACTCCTCATGGTATCACTTCTAGATACCTATAGTATCACCTCTAAGATCAACTGATACTCTCACTACACTCGAATATGACCAGTCTGTCAAGATTCCCTTGGATATTAGTTCTTGATTTACTCACTATGGGAATGATATCAGTCTGAAAATATTCACCCGAACCCGGATTGTGTGTTGAAATCCATCCTCAAAATACCTCACCCTGGTGATTTCATCACCTTCCATGGAAGGTCAAAATTAAGGAATGTCAATGAAATTCTCCACATAATTCATAATGGGTGAATCTCCCAGTTGTAGTTTCATGAAATAATATACACTATCCACCCTGAACGTCTTCGGGATGAAATACTTGAAGTAACTATCCTTAATATCCTTACAGGATAGTCTATCAAGCCTTATAGCCAAAACATATACATCCCACCATCGATATTCATGTCCTCTAAGAATTTACTTTTATAGCTTCACCCTAAAACCCAGGGGTTTGACAATTTGATCCATAATCTTCTTCATCACCTCAATCTAGCTATCAGATACCAATGGTCCACCCTCACCCTGAAATAATGGTGGGTACTGAGAATTGGATTCATGAGTAAAATAATATATATTTATATTAACTCTATGAGGAACCCTATCAATATCCTATATTACTCGAACCAGGATCTCTATGAGAATATCTTCTAGAAGTTCCCCATAATATTCCATATTCCGTGGTTTCTCGGCCTATAAAAGAGAAAGTTCATATATCTCATAATCATCTCGAGCCTTAGGGGCCTTATCTTGTGGAGACTCTAGTGGAACCATATCTCCACCCTCCCCAAAGACCACTGGAATCTATCTTGGAGGATCACCCAAAGGAATAATCACCATGGTACAATGATAAATAATAATATATATATATTATATATAGGGAAAATTATACCATGTAATGCATCTTACTACCCTTACACTCCCTTACTGTACCCATGTCACATGAAATTCTGCCTCATGCCCCCTTTCCTACCCATAATTGAGTTAGACATCACATATCATCTAGAATCATGGCCCACTACCTTACCATAGCAGAATCAAGTGTCACATATCAGGAATGTCATATATCATTATTCTATGATGGATGAGTAGAATGCCACCAAACATCTATACAAGAAAAAAACTATTTATATTATCTTGAAATATTAAATGGATCACCCCTTTCAATATCACCACCTACCATAATAGAGTTAAGAAAATATACCACTTACAAAAATCGTCATATATTTATCTCAGTAAGAACCACATACTTGGTATGAACGAGTGGAATTCCACAAAAAAGGCTAAGAAGTAAAATTATATATATCTTTTTTGAACACTTTAAACAACCCAACCCCACTTATTGTATTCCAGGATTAAAATGAAAATAAAAATAATATATAAAAATCATATGATCCGATATTCTGACCGTGAAGTATAAATAATCCACCCTTTCGATAATAAATCAGGAGAAGAATTATAATAATCCAACAACATCACAACTATGCATGCCACTCATTGAGGAAATTAATATACTGTAAAATAAAAAAAGATTTACATTAATTTCCAACCAATGGGAATATGGTATATTCCCCACTCATGAGGTCTCATGCACTCAAACATGAGATCATTACCCAGTTCTGAATACATTATAGTCTCTAGTCTACCATATCCCAAATAGTAAGACTAAAAAAGAAAAAAATCATATGATACAATTTATTGCATCCCAAATTGGTTTTATACTTTATCTATGCTCCGAGATAATGGGCCAATATGCCTTAGCCATGCCTCAATGTATGTAAAAATATTTTTACTGGCAACAAGGGTCCAATTAAGTGATAGTAGGGAGACTATACCCTATAGTGATGTTAATAATAATGATATATATATATATATAGATAAAAAAATAGAGTAATGAAAATAATAACAGATTCATAATAATAAACACAACATAAGGTTATACAAATAGTAATATTAATAACAATCCCAGAGAAAATATTCCATTTGAAAATTCATATACATGTCCTAGCCTTCATACGAAATAGAAATGGAATGTTCCTAATAAGCTGTCCATATATGTATATATATCCAAAATAATTTCCATCTAAATAAAGAAGAACCACTTAGTCCACTTCCATCCATCCCATGAAAAAATGTGCATCCTTGATCACTATGGTCCAGCACCTGAGCCTGATCCCTTACCTGATATCAGAGCTATAAAATCTAAATCTGTCATAAGGGGGTCATGTAGGGTATGAGTATGAACTTATTATGACACCACCGATGTGTTAATTTCTTTTATCCATACTTATATAGCTTATGAATACCTAAATAATTATAATAAACCCACAGATAAGAAATAGAAAACTCGAACAACTTGTTATAAAGAATTAGAAGTTTGTGTTTCTCCTGCTTTGGCCAACATCAGTGTGGAATGATATACACACAATTAGTTGTACCAGATGTATCATGATATCTCATCCACATATATGTCACCTAAAACCTTATTACATCCATCACATTAGGTTCCAACAATCGAGTAACTGACATCTCATCAGTATTCCCATCAATACATGTGAGGCCCCCCATAACTCCGTTCAAATTCTACTATCAGATCAACAGCTTGAGGTCCCGAGACATGGTGATATCTTTCCCCTAATATATAATAAATATCCATCAGCTCAACAACCTGGTGTGCCAAGGCATGGTGAAATCTTTCCTCCAATAATCCTATCCAAATGTCCTAAAATATAATGGAGAACCTCTTCCACAAACTAATGGTCTCAAACACTGTCTCTTTTGGTTTTATATGGTGAGAGCCTAATCTATAATTGATCTCCAACACCATCCCCTAAACCACTATAAATATTTAGTCTTCAACCCACAATGATATTTTAATACCACCTCAACTGAGTCCTATCTGTGTGAACATGACTCCAACAACAGTGTTAACCAACCATGGTGAGAATAAATCACAAAAATTTCTTAATCGACACTATATGAAAACATTGTTTTTACATATGAACCATTTCACCCAATTCTGGATGTTCAAAACCATCCCATGTTCCATGGGCCAAGCCACCATACTGATAATCACATCACCTCAATTCTGATTGTAAAAATAATATTTTATATCTTAGGAAGTTCCCACAACATGAGGACCTAATCACCCCAATTTTGATGAAATTGTACCTCAATATAGTGATCAACATCACCCAATATATATCATTACATTCTAAATCGGTTCTCATATAACCGATTCAATAATTTCAATATATATTTAATTAAAAAATGAGTCTGTATAGCATTTATTATTGTTGAAAATCACCATACATATCTTAATAAAATATTAAAGAAACTATTGCATGCCTATCATTATGTCAGGACATTTATTACAAAATAAAATCAATAATTAATTAATTAACACTATAACATAGAAAAAACACTTGTTTTTATTCAATAACGCACCCTATAACACCCACATATTTTAGGATAAATATAGGAACCATCAACCAAAGACATGTTGGTTCTCTCCCATCAAATACCGGCCTCTAATTCATGATATATCATATGAAAACTTATTTTTATACAAGAAACCTTAAAAATGGGAAAAAAATTTCCCACATATTTAGAATTACATATGAAAATAAAAATTAGGAATAGATGGAAGAGTATTTGAGGCCTTTCTAATATGAATCCATGGCCACTGATAGATCCAAAATTGGATCTCGAATGAATATTGGATCCAAAGCCTAGGAAGTGAGTAAAAGAGATCCTTGGATTTCTTAAGGGGTTTTGGGTATGGAAGGAGAGAAGGATGAGGGATCCTCTGAAAAAAATGTGGGAAAAATTTATTATTCCAATTAAAAAATTAACATGGTTACTAGATAGTTTACAAAAATTTTCATGAACTATACAGTTCTCACAGTCTAAATTACAAACACCTCACACGGTCATAATGCATGGTATGATAGACCATGAATTTTACTCTGCACACCCACACTCTAATTAAATACTTCCTAGAAGGGGATACCTAACTTGAAAAAACAATTCCCCTTAAAAAAATATGCAGAATTGTTTGGTCTGTATGGTTAAAAAATGTGCTACAACCATGTGCCTCTATCTATCTTTACCAAAGCTGGGATTTTAGAGGCCAATGTACCAGAATCCTATCTAAACACTCAAGAAATTTATGGTCCTTAAAATGAATCTAAAAAATACATGAAAATTCATTCAACCTCACTAAATCATGTTCTAAATCCACAAATGGAATTTTTTCTCATGCACCAAACATAAATTTCAAATTTACCATGGAAAAAAGTCCCATTCAAAATCCTAAGACGTTATATATAGAATCTAAAATACAGCGAGAGAATAAATCCAAAATGAATTGAAAGAAAAAATTCAACATACTTGTAAATTTATAATTAATTTATTCAATTTGAATAAATAATAAAATGATGATTTATTAGTGTTACATTCACCAATCGATGTTGGAATATCCGTACAAGATTGATTTATATAACTGAGGAGAAATTCATGGGTTCCTCTCTCCAAGGGTATCCTTGAATAATGGAACTATATTGATGCTTGAGATAGATCACTCCCCGAACAATGAAAATCTAGAATATTTTTTTAAAGGAAACATTGAGACTAAATATTGTTTAATAATATCAATTTGGATATTTATAACATTGTATCAATACCACATGAATGAGTGATATTTTATAAGAATTAAATAGCCATTATATAGGCATCCAAGAACCAAAGTTCTGGAAATTAATTTATAATTTGTTTCATAAATTTCCCTCGATGTTTTTAATATTTTAATACTAATTTTATCCTTATAGTGAATTGTTGAATATTTAAACAATTAATATATAATGTTTCAACTCCTCAATTTCATCATCTCATGATGAATAATTGAATATGAAACCATTTGGATCAATGGAATTAATATTCCATCATATTATCATATAATGTCATGGTTTAATGCATATCCACAATGAAATAGTGTCTTGCATAATATCATGGTTCATTTATAGATACACAATGTATTAGTATAAACCACCATGTGATGGTTGGAATTTTTGTACAAGTGTCCTCAAATCCTTATAAATGGAGTATTTCTATCATTCCTTATATATTAGTATTCACTATAGAAAACATCTTGCATACTCATGAATAGTTTTTCTTGGCGTATATTATTCTTCATAATATATTAACCCTTTGGTTTTTTTTTTGGGATATTAATAATGGAATCACTGTCATTTTTATCAACTCATATGGATTAGGTGTTACCTTCTTTGATATATTTCTCCTTCTTCTTTCAAATACCTACATTATAATTTTATTTATTTACCCTATATACCAAATTCATCCCATAGGATTTTTATTTATATGTTTTTAGAAACATATTAATTTTAGAGTTCTTTTATTTATTAACCAAGGAAAAATTTTCATTATTTTGTTTTGAGTATTAAATAATATCTTGATTTTTTATAAAATTTCAATTTGAATGAAACTAAAAAATCATAAAATCTAAATTTCTTCTGTAAAACTCTAATAGTTTAGAGTGATTAATATTTTTAATTTCTCCATAGGTTTTTATTAAATTCAGTTTTTCCTCCTTAAATTCAACACAAAATCATTCCCCTATAAATTATTTATTCTTCAAATCTAATTAATTTTATACCAATTCTTACCTAGAAAATGATCTATATCAACTAATTATGTAAATTTCTCTATAATTTAAATAAAAAATCTCTTTTAAAATTGAAATTCTATTTTTAGGTGTTTTATTTTGATTCTCAATATATATGTAGTTTTTTTATTTATCACATGAGTTTTTAGTGATATCCAACAATTTTACCATCTTCTCTCTGCCATTTTTCTTTTAACTAATCAATGTATTTTTGTAAGAAGGACCTATTTTTTATTATAATAATTCTGGATAATTGTTGTAGAGATATTACTAAAATTTTAGACTATTATGAAAAGAATAAAATAAAAAAATATTTTACAAAAGAATATATGATTAATGATAATGTAAATAATTAAGAATATGAATAAAATAAAAAATAATCAGAAAAATATAGTTTTAATCCTCAACACCACTGGATGAAACTATTAAACAAGATGGAATAAATTTTATATTCAATATATGAAAGCATATATAAATTCAACTATAACATGTTATATTTAAATAATAGGTATTAAAAGATATTTTTGTAGTATTTGAAAAGAAAATTACTTACATGAGCAAGAATATAACTGTAACACCCCGAGATTTTATGAAAAATATTCTTTTTAATTTCATTAATGTCTTGTGTTATATGCTACAAAAAAGGAGCTTGCACAACACGCATCCTTGAATTGCCTTTCATTACACGCAATCGCGACCTTCCTTGATAGCGTGTGTAGTACGCAATACCGAGTTTCACTAAACAACAATATGCTATTAAAATATTATTAAAACTAGCCATTTTTAATAGTAATAACCAATTTTTGAAATTTTGTAAATTATATTTTTCAAAATGGACTTCATTTTTGGATTCGGAATATCGAAATTAGCTTTGGGTGAAATTTTGGTAATTTTCGGATAACTTTGATATTTTGATGAATAGTGGAAATTACTAAATTTTCATTAAAAACAAATTTTTCAATCGAAATAATTAATAGTGATAAATTATTAATTTTAGTGGTTTTAAAGTATATTTAGAATATATTTTTACAATTTAATACAATGTTGTTCATTGGATGTAATTTCACATTTAAACCAGTTATAAACAAGTGTCAATATTTTGATAGTTATTATCTCTTAAAAACACGCCTTTTGTTTTGACGATGGGAATTAATTTGTAAATTAATTAATGAAACTGATATGTTTTGAATTCGGTAAAATATAAATCATTTTTGAGTTCATAATATCAAATATAGCTTAGGCCTCATTTTTGGTATTTTTCTGAAAACTTTCGATTTTTGATGAATAGTGAAACCACTAAGTGGTAGTTAAAAAAAACTGAATTGTTCATAAAACATAATTTTACCGCTTCTGTGAGTGGAACTTCAAAAATCCGAGAGAGACGGTTGATGTCAGTACGTAAAATGTGTTTCAATGAGATGAAAATAATTTTTTGGTGAATAGTAACTTTTTACTTTTTTTTACCACGGTTAAAAGTAAATAGAATAATTAAGGGTAGAAATGATATTATATTTTCCCTAACACATTTCCTAATTCTATTGGACAAGTGTAATTCGACCAAAAACAAACTTTGGAAAAAAATATGACCATTTAGGCCCACTTGGATTAGATTGGGACATTTATTATTAATTTATTTAAAGAAGGGTTAAAAGAGTTAAAATCAATGTTTGTTTACTAAAACATTTTTAATATGGGGTTATACATAAGATAAATTAGACTATAAATATTAATTAGAAAGCTAAAAAGATTTCCTACATAATTTTATTTTATTTGTAATTTTTAGAAATTAAATAATTTTATTTATTTATGATACAACGATGATGCAATAATTATCTTATTAATGAAATATTGACATAATTAATGTTATAAATACCCAAATAAATATAATTTGAGACTTTTTATGAATTACACTTATTTTATAGGTTAACATGACATGTTAGTATTTATTTAATTAACTTTTTTCGAACTTATCATTCTGTTATGATTTTCACAAAAATGAATTACTAAATAGTGTCAAAATTGACATAAAATAGTTTTTAAAACAAATATTATATTATTAATTGTTATTTTATTCCTAAAAATCTATGGTTAGGAAAAATGACTTAGATAAGGTTATATATATTAATAATAAACAACTTGGGGTTCGTTTGGCTTCTTATTGTAAGTTTATTAACCTTGTAGTGTAAGAACACATGAAGACACGGTAAAAGTAAAATTATTTAACTTAATGTTAAATGTAAATGATAAGGTTAAAATAGGAACTTAAACTTGTCTAAATTCTATTGGATGAGATTATTTCGACCCATCCCCACCTTATCCTCGAAATAAATCAATTTGGATCTATTTAAAATCGAACATGACTTTATAATAAAATAATATTTTTAGTTATTCCAAAGGAGCCCCTCTCCTCCCTTAAAAAAGGGCTCCTCCTCCCCCTCTTCCTCACACCACATTGAGCCTTCAAGCTCGGCCAAACCCTGCCAAAATCTCTTCTACACTTCCCTAGTATCATCTTAGAGGTCCTGGTCTTCTTCAAAGACCATCCTTAGTTCTTTATGTTGAGGTTAAGAAAAGGCGCGTCATTAAGAGGTAATATCCATTACCGATCTTTTTCAATTTCTTTCTTCTTCAACATCTTCTTCTTTAGTTGTTTCATGATAAAGTAATAACATAAGTATTTCTTATATAATTATATTTTATTATAAATATGAAACAACTCCAATTAACCTTCTATCCATCCTACGGAAAAAGGAAATCACAGCGCGTGCGTACGTAAGGAATACCGTCTCCACGTCGTGGTGTAATCTAATTTCCGTCACCACCTTAATTGGATGGGTATAATGGTGTAATGAGTAACTATATATAATTATAATAAAGTTATATTGATACTGAAATATTATACATACACTCCAATACAGTCTCACGATCATGAGAACGATAACATCGCTCGTGCGTACGTACGGACTACCGTCTCCACGACGCGATGAGATTCATTCTCCACTTTAACCATTCATGAATGATTATAAAGTATATATAATAAGTAATCATGAAATATATGAAATAATAATGATACTGTATTTATGTGTATATATATGAATGTCATCTACTTAATTCCGTTCAACTCAATAAGGAAACAAAAACAGCGTTCATGCGTACGTACGGCCTACCATCTCCATGAACGGTGTATTTCTTTCCACTTACTAATATTTTATATATATGTATATTATGAATATATATTATATATAAATCATGTTTTATATTCTGGAATTAAGTAATTATGATCTAACCAATCATATGAATAATTACATGTTAAAACACGAACGACAAATGAGACGATTTTACCCAAAACGCTACTTTAACATGAATTTACAAAAGAACAGGTAATATGAATTTATAAGTGAACCATATATGATATAATAACAATGAATATGATTCTGTAATAAGTAAATGACATTATTTAAATCATCATACAGGTGGTTCGGACACTGAAAAAGCAAATTGGACCTAAGGTAATGGAAATATCACAATCTCATTTTTATCCGAGATTGTTTATACTTTGGTATTTACTGGGGTTATTTCCATCATCCATGTCCTTGTTTTATAAAAGTGTTTTCATGTATTTTTAAAGTCCTTTTTACCCATTTTGATGTTTACCACATGGTATGTAAGGAATCTTTCTTTTGTTTATGTTACGAGGTACTTTTTGACTTTTCCGACAAAAGTACGAGAAGAATGTTTTCTTTTAACTTATACGGCATGAATGGATTTTAAAAAAATTATTTCCAAGAAGCTTCCTTTACAAGTTTTCAAGTTTATTTTTAATCAAATTCTTTTAGTTTAAAATTGTATGACATTTAAAGAAAGGAAAGTGTTTTTGAAGTAGAAAGGATATTTTCCTCAAGAATGGAGTTCAAGTGTTTTATCAAAATTATTTTCCATCTAAGATAATAAAGGGTTCTGTTTTTATCCCTATTATTTCATTGACTTGATTATGTTGTGATGGAATTATTTATGAATTCCTTTATCGTATATGAATTTTTTTATGATGTCACGATGTTTAAGATTCCCATTTTTATTACATGGGTTATGAAATGATGTATGATTTATGATTTTGTGGAACACATAAGAATGGTATCATTATGAGACGGGTGGGACCTATATCTCCCTCCAATGCATTGGGTAAAGATTTTATATCTCATGAGATAGACATGGATGGAATGGTAGGTTATACCGATTCAGTGAAACAGGACCGAAATGAGGGTGACTCGGTTCAGAAAGGGACTTTGTCCACTACTATATCTTGGCAATGAGTCTGGACTAACAAAAAATGATTGTCTATGATTATGTGTGTACGCCACAAAGTTTAATGTTTTATGTTATGATTATTGTGATTACATTTCACTGCCATGATTTATCCCAGGTTATGAAATTATGATCTCTTTTACAGGTTAAGATTTCCAAAAGTTATGTGCTTATGTATATGATGTGATTGATATTTCTTTTCTTTACCCTTACTGAGCATTTTAGCTCACCCTTTCATGTTTTATTTTCCCCAGGATATAAGGAAAGGTTTTAGGTATAAAAAAAGGAAGATATTTATGGGAGATGTTGAAGATCTTTCACCAGGATTAGAAGATTATATTCCGAGTTTCTAAAGACACTAAACTATTATGATCCTTGTGTGTGTGTTTTTGTAATGTAATAAGTATTCCACAAAAGTTATGTAATGTCTATATATGTCAAGCTTCGGGTCTCTACAGTTGGTATCAGAGGAAAGGTTTCGTCAACCTTTGGAAACTAGGATGTGAAAACGTTAGTGAGATCCCTAGAGATATTTCTAAGTTATGTCTAGGGATAACCCTAAGGATAAGTATACGTATATGATATAGTCCTAGAACTACGGTAACGATCATAGAATTTAACCTAAGATGTTAGATATTGAGGGTGCTCCCCCTTTACTATGTTGTCTTCCCTAGCATGATTTCGCCTCTCACAAAATTCTTTTTGTGTTTTAGTTAATGGAGGGAACCAGAAGGAATTCGGTTAACATTGAATCCAATGGACAAATTGGTGACTATGAGCAACAAAATTGTGTAATGCCTAGAGATAAAGATATTGTGATTATGCCGAATCAGTCATCGTGATATATGATTAACAAGGTGAAATTTAGTGGTATGAGAAATTCCTCAAAGAAGAGGAAGATAAACTATTATGCATGTTCGCATGTTGAGGAGCATAAAGAAAGGAAGATTGTGATTTCTAAAGAAGGGAAGAAGAACCTTGAGGAATACCTCAAATGGAGTGACCGATGTTATCTGTGTGGAGAAAAGGGTCATAGAGTGACAGATTGTTATGGAGTTCAATGTCTTATTTGTGGAGAACATGGGCATTACCCAACTCAATTCCCTGACCTAAAAAGTTACTTCTAAATCAAGGAAGGACTTATTCCAGGACAATCATTGAAGTGGATGGAATGAAGTGTTTATGTATTGGTATTCAAGAATAATGTTGTTGATGTACTTTTATGGTGTACTGAAATATTTTTGTATTGGTCTATTGTGGTTTTCAATAAATTTAAGGTACCGGTAACCATGAAAAGTGATTCAAATATTTTGGAAAGTAGATGATATGCGCATAATTATTGGATAAGGAGAAAATGAAATGTTTGATAGTATTCATGAGCTCATGATTGATATAAGGACTAAGTGATATCATGGTTTGAGTATATATAATTTTGAGGATTTTAGTATATGGAAAGTGTTAACTTTTAACTGCATTAATGTTTTCACTAAGGTTTCATGGGTATTCATTTTTTCAAGAGAATACATGATTAGGGCCTTATAATGTTTGTAATGTGACCAACAAGACATATCTCATGATATACGAGGATCAATGATGGTATTAACATGCTTGTTATATGAACTATTTGGTAATCATTTTCACTATAATATGAGATTAGACAGCAGTATTATGGATAAGCCTAAAGATTGGAATGGACTATGTTGGACATAAGTTAGTATTGTTTAAGGATTAAAGTTTTTTTTCGATACTATTGATGGGATGTTATAGTAATGTAGTTTTAGAAAATGGACAACCTGCAGGACGGGCGACAGCCCATCGCTTCGGACAAGGCTGTGGGAATCAAACCCACAACCGAAGTGCGACTGGCCTTTATCGCCTACCACTGGCCTACAGGAAGTCCATGTTTAGTAGAAACTAGTATTATTATATTAAGCAGTATGATATATGAAGTATAAGTTCATTTTAGGAACCATATATCATTAATCTCACTATAGATGGACTTATGTATTTTTTGATAACTTTTATGACCTTTTGTTTGAGACAGATGGAATGACCCATCATTCTATCACATGATCTTCTAACACATCACGAATGACAAATTCAACTTCATTTCTTTAAGAGATGAAGTATAAATTGTCCAAAGAACGACAAATAGTGAGACTATACCAAAATCACGAAAGTATTTCTTCTAATTCCAATTTCATCAACTTTAGGAAAATGATCCTGAAAACCAAAAATGTTGTCCTAGTGCTCTTATATCTTATTAATCAGATGGTACCTTAGATCTTCACAAATTTATGGATTTGTGATTGTTGGCTTTTCCATAGCCATGTTCTCTACCACTCTCCATCAGAACATGATGGTTAGATTTCTCTTCCATATCCATATTTTCACCTATGTGGAAACCCAGTGATTAATTTATTTGGGTAATCGTTACGTTTCATACTTTTGTTTTTAAAGATTGGTATTGGTATTCCTTTTTACGATGTGGGTTTCGATTAAAGAAACTTTTGAATAGTAAACCATTTATAACCCCGACGAATTTTGAGGGCGAAATTCATTTTAAGGGGGGTAGAATGTAACACCTCGAGATTTTATGAAAAATATTCTTTTTAATTTCATTAATGTCATGTTTTATATGCTACACCAAAAGGAGCATGAACAACATGCATCCTTGACTTTCCTTTCATTACACACAATCGCGACCTTCCTTGATAGCGTGTGTAGTACGCAATACCGAGTTTCACTAAACAACGATATGCTATTAAAATATTATTAAAAATGGCCGTTATGAATAGTAATAACCACTTTTTGAAAATTTGTAAATTTTATTTTTCAAAATGAACTTCATTTTTTGATTCAGAATATCGAAATTATCTTAGGGTGAAATTTTGGTAATTTTCGGATAACTTTCATATTTTGATGAATAGTGGAAATTACTAAATTTTAATTAAAAACAACTTTTTCAATCGAAATAATTAATAGTGATAAATTATTAATTTTAGTGGTTTTAAAGTATATTTAGAATATATTTTTACAATTTAATACAATGTTGGTCATTGGATGTAATTTCACATTTAAACCAGTTATAAACAAGTGTCAATATTTTGATAGTTATTATCTCTTAATAACACGCCTTTTGTTTTGACGACATGAATTAATTTTTAAATTAATTAATGCAACAGATATGTTTTGAATTTGGTAAAATATAAATCATTTTTTAGTTCATACTATCAAATATAGCATAGGCCTAATTTTTGGTATTTTTCTGAAAACTTTCAATTTTTGTTGAATAGTGAAACCACTAAGTGGTAGTTAAAAAAAACTGAATTGTTCATGAAACTTAATTTTACCGCTTCTGTGAGAGGAACTTCAAAAATAAAAGAGACACAGTTGATGTCAGTAAGTAAAATGTGGTTTAATGAGATGAAAATAATTTTTTGGTGAATAGTAACTTTTTACTTTTTTTTACCACGGTTAAAAGTAAATAGGGTAATTTAGGGTAGAAATGATATTATTATTACCCTAACACATGTCCTAATTCTATTGGACAAGTGTAATTTGACCAAAAGCAAACTTAGGAATAAAATATGACCATTTAGGCCAACTTGGATTAGATTTGGACATTTATTATTAATTTATTTAAAGAAGGGTTAAAAGAGTTAAAATCAATGTTTGTTTACTAAAACATTTTTAATATGGGGTTATACATAAGATAAATTCGACTATAAATATTAATTAGAAATATAAAAAGATTTCCTACATAATGTTATTTTATTTGTAATTTTTAGAAATTAAATAATTTAATTTATTTATGACACAACGATGATGCAGTAATTATCTTATTAATGAAATATTGACACAATTGATGTTATAAATACCCATATAAATATAATTTGAGACTTTTTATGAATTACAATAATTTTCTAGGTTAATATGACATGTTATTATTTATTTAATTAACTTTGTTCGAACTTATCATTCAGTTATGATTTTCACAAAAATCAATTACTAAATAGTGTCAAAATTGACATTAAATAGTTTTTAAAACAAATATTATATTATTAATTGTTATTTTATTCCTAAAAATATAAGGGTCGGACATATGACTTAGAGAAGGATATATATATTAATAATAAACAACTTGGGGTTCGTTTGGCTTCTTATTGTAAGTTTATTAACCTTATAGTGTAAGAACAGAAGAAGACACGGTAAAAGTAAAATTATTTAACTTAATGTTAAATCTAAATGATAAGGTTAAAATAGGAACCTAAACTTGTATAAATTGTATTGGATGAGAGTATTCCGACCCAGCCCCACCTTAGACTCGAAATAAATCAATTTTGAGCTATTTAAAACCGAACTTGACTTTATAATAAAATAATATTTTTAGTTATTCCAAAGGAGCCCCTCTCCTCCCTTATAAAAGGGCACCTCCTCCCCCTCTTCCTCACACCACTTTGAGCCTTCATGCTCGGCCAACCCCTGCCAAAATATCTTCTCCACTTTCCCTAGTATCAACCTAGAGGTCCTGGTCTTCTTCAAAGACCATCCTTAGTTCTTTAAGTTGAGGTTAAGAAAAGGCGCGTCAAAAAGAGGTAATATCCATTACCGATCTTTTTCAATTTCTTTCTTCTTCAACTTCGTCTTATTTAGTTGTTTCATGATAAAGTAATAACATCAGTATTTCTTATATAATGATATTTTATTATAAATATGAAACAACTCCAATTAACCTTCTATCCATCCTACGGAAAAAGTAAATCACCGCGCGTGCGTACGTACGGAATACCGTCTCCACGCCGTGGTGTAATCTATTTTCCACCACCACCTTAATTGGATGGGTATAATGGTGTAATGAGTAACTATATATGATTATTATAAAGTGATATTGATACTTAAATAGTATACATACACTCCAATATAGTCACACGATCATGAGAACGATATCATCGCTCGTGCGTACGTACGGACTACCGTCTCCACGACGCGATGAGATTCATTCTCCACTTTAACCTTTCATAAATGATTATAAAGTATATATAATAATTAATCATGAAATATATGACATAATAATGATACTGTATTTATTTGTATATATATGAATGTCATCTACTTAATTTCGTTCAACTCAATAAGGAAACGAAAACAGCGTTCTTGCGTACGTATGGCATACCGTCTCCATGAACGGTGTATTTCTTTCCATTTACTAATTTATTATATATATGTATATTCTGAATATAGATTATATATAAATCATGTTTTATATTCTGTAATTAAGTAATTATGATCTAACCAATCATATGAATAATTACAAGTTAAAACATGATCGACAAATGAGACGATTTTACCCAAAACGCTACTTTAACATGAATTTACAAAAGAACGGGTAATATAAAGTCATAAGTGAACCATATATGATATAATAACAATGAATATGATTCTGTAATAAGTCAATGACATTATTTAAATCATTATACAGGTTGTTCGGACACTTACGAAGCAAATTGGACCTAAGGTAAGGGAAATATCACAATCTCATTTTTATCCGAGATTGTTTATACATTGGTATTTACTGGGGTTATTTATATCATCCATGTCCATCTTTTATAAAAGTGTTTTCATGTATGTTTAATGTCCTTTTTACCCATTTTGACGTTTACCACATGGTATGTAAGGAATCTTTCTTTTGTTTATGTTACGAGGTACTTTTTGACTTTTCCAACAAAAGTACGAGAAGAATGTTTTCTTTTAACTTATACGGCATGAATGGATTTTTTTAAAAATTATTTCCAAGAAGAATCCTTTACAAGTTTTCAAGTTTATTTTTAATAAACTTCTATTAGTTTAAAATTGTATGACATTTAAAGAATGGAAAGTGTTTTTGAAGCAGAAAGGATATTTTTCTCAAGAATGGAGTTCAAGTGTTTTATCAAAATTATTTTCCATCTAAGATAATAAAGGGTTATGTTTTTATCCCTATTATTACATTGACATGATTATGTTGTGATGGAATTATTTATGAATTCCTTTTTCGTATATGAATTGTTTTATGATGTCACGATGTTTAAGATTGCCATTTTTATTACATGGGTTATGAAATGATGTATGATTTATGATTTTGTGGCACACATAAGAATGGTATCATTATGAGACGGGTGGGACCTATATCTCCGTCCAATGCATTGGGTAAAGATTTTATATCTCATGAGATAGACATGGCTGGAATGGTAGGTTATACTGGTTCAGTGAAACATGACTGAAACGAGGGTGACTCGGTTCAGAAAGGGACTTTGTCCACTAAGATAGTCTTAGCAATGAGTCTGGACTAACAATAAATGATTCTCTATGATTATGTGTGTATGCCACAAAGTTTAATGTTTTATGTTATGATTATTGTGATTACATTTCATTGCCATGATTTATCCCAGGTTATGAAATTATGATCTCTTTTACAGTTTAAGATTTCCAAAAGTTATGTGCTTATGTATATGATGTGATTGATATTTCTTTTGTTTACCCTTACTGATCATTTGAGCTCACCCTTTCATGTTTTATTTTCCCCATGATATAAGGAAAGGTTTTAGGTATAAAAAAAGGAAGATATTTATGGGAGATGTTGAAGATCATTCACCAGGACTAGAAGATTATATTCCGAGTTTCCAAAGACACTAAACTATTACGATACTTGTGTGTGTGTTTTTGTTATGTACTAAGTATTCCCCAAAAGTAATGTAATGTCCATGTACGTCATGCTTCGGGTCTCTACAATAACCTTTTTATAATCTGATACCAATTCATGATCCCATTTAAGTGGTGTTTTCAAATAAGAGGGGTTGAATTAGTGGTGATTGTTCAGTAAAAAATTTTCTCCTTTTTCATACACTATTCCCACATTGTTGGATAGTTATTGGAAAATAGGATACCGGTGGGATGGTGATATAGATGATGAGATATAGTAGAGAAATATTATAAAGTATAGTAACACAATTTAGTAAAAGGCTCAATCACACTTATTAATGAGTGAAAACAACCTTGGGGTTCATTGGTTGTCATCCCACATTCCACGTCAATATATTATTATCATAAATGAGAAAATAACATACATAAGGAAGAGTGTATTATAATTAAAAATGTTTTAATAATAAATAAAATTAAATAATATCTAAAATGAAATATCATGAGCATGAATGATCTTCATTCACCATACCCAATTACCGAAATCAAAAAATCTAGCTTTCATTACTCTTATCTTGGGGACCACTCTCTTTGGGTGGTATCTTCTCAAATCAAAATGGTATCAAAGAATTGGTACATTGATTTCCAATAATTTACACTTAGCATACAAATTTTATCAAAAATTTATAGATATAAATCATATCTATTTGAATTTTTTAATAATTATAATCGATATTTGAATATTGGATGACCTTATTATGGTCAATATGATAATTCTGTATCTTCCTTAGAAAAAATACAACCTAATAGATTCAAAATTATCATAATCAAGTTGATCAGTATCATAAAAAATTATAGGATATCACAAAACATGATATTTCCTTGATTTTTAAAAATCATAGTATTAGAGGGTACTTTAAGAGGCAATGTATAGTCAAACATTGATACTAAAATCATGAATGAAATATTAAATCAACTCTTAATAATTTCCATCCTGATCCCAAAAAAATTCTATACTGATCTCAAAATATTACAATGTGATAACTATCAATATAATTCAATAATTTCAATCATTCAATACCCATTTAACATTCAAATATTCATTATAGCATTACACAACATAAATACAATGTAAATCCTTGGACTCTGATTCTAGTTGTTATAAAAAAAATTATAGCCCTTCCATTATGGCATGATTTCATATACTAGAGAATAATACTTATAATTACATAATAAAATATACCATGTAATGACCAATTGAATAACCACTATATCTCCTCATTTTTGTTAAAATAATGAAAAGTTATTGAGGGTTTCCCAAAGTATATAACACCGTAATGAATTATATTGTGATGTTATTTTTTTTTAATGATTAGAAAAGAATCCATCCAAGAATCTTACTTTGATAAAAATGATTACATGTGATTGTGATGTTATTACTACATCACATTAAAACCATAATTTCAAAAAATGTTAATTCAATGAACTTATAGATTAATCAAATTGAATCCACCAATTATTGTTATGCGATCATTTATATATCTAAAATATCATATTGAACAAACTCTAAGAAATAGTATTTAATAATAATATGTATTTTAACATAATCTTCACATTGATCATATATATTATTTGAGTTAGTGAGAAATAATAATCAATTTTATCATAAATAAATTATGGCATAATTATTTTCTAATTTCACTATGATTTTATTCAACAATGTGATATTTTATTTTTTTCTCATGTAATGATATTTAATATTATAATTTCTTCTCATGAAACTATAATATGTTCCATGATTCATCATGATGACTTTAAATCAACCGAAAATCAATGTTCACTCAAAGCCTCAAAATTTCTCTCCCCTTCAACATCATCTATGTGATAATTATAGAAGATGTAACATTTTTCATGTCTACTATAGTACTCTGAAAAATAAGTATGGAAAAAAATTTAATATATATGTAGATGAAAAATATTAGTCTTTCCTGAAATCCATTCCATAGGTGGAATCAAAATCCAATTCCTATCAAAATTTATTCCCACTATACTCTCAATTTTCATAATTATTGTTATATATATATCACATAATGATAAATTGATAATACGGATAATATAATCATAATTGAATAATAAGAAGAGTAAAAAACCCATCCTAGAAATTCTATTCCAAGTGATAATTTAACTAAGAAGATATCCTAATCCATTATTAACTAGACATGAACATCCATATATGGTTCTTAACATATATAATTTATAATACATCACATGAATTACAACAAAATCACAAGTTCAAAATTTTGGTGTCTTTGGGGACTGTGTATATTTATAACTAAAAAATGGTAAAAAAATACATTACATCCACAAGGATCATGCACACATGTAATTTCATTATATGTATCTATTTTATTGAAATTATTTAGCAAAAGGGGAATTATAAAAAGGGGGTGATCTATAAAACATGGTATGTGATAAATGATGAAAATGGAGCACAAATGAACATAATGGGTAAAACATGAGATATGATATAACAATATAAACAACAGTACAAGAGAAATAACATTATCATAAGTATATGAGGAATATACTGATCATAAGTACATGATTAATTGCATGATCATAAGTACCTGAGGTATGAAATTATCATAATTACATGAGGCATAACATGATCATAAGTACATGGGAGTAACATGGAAATGTGGACACAACGTAAAAATGAAAAATTTATTAAAATATCACCAGGTTTCATCACCAATGTGTCCTAATACATTACCAAGGAATAATTACAAGGTATCATGACCATTTCATCACTAGTGATTAATTCTTTACCAATAATATTAGAGGGTTATCATGGTAAACCATTCATATTCAATAATTAAAATGTTCTATAAAAGGAAAAAGTATGTAAATTAATCAATAATCATTGTATGAACATATGGAAAACAAACATCCATAAAATGAAATTAATAATTCCATCTATGTAAATATCGTTAAACCAAGATAATGACTTTTGGGGTAATTACACAGTATAAAAAAATGGTAAACTATTTTGTAAATAATTCACCTATTCAACTGGTGGATGAGTTTCTAAGTGAACATACTTTAAGAAGAATAAGAAAAAATGGTATCTATTATGAAAATACTTTGGAATAATTTTTATGCATATATGATGATAAGGAAGGAAAAATACAAGGATGGGTCATTCTAAAAAGAGATCTCATTTCTATCGAAACAATTTATTCATAAGAACTTTGAAATGGAGGATAAAGGTAAATTCCTTGTGAATGATGGATACTGATTAATAACTCGATCATTGGTTACAAATTAGGTGGGAATGAATCTTATTCAATTTATTAATGTGGTTATATATGTGAATAATAAACAATCAACTTTATAAACTATAAGATATTCACACTATAGAAGGGTTGTACCCTAATTAGACGAATTATTACAAGAATGGATTTATGGAAAATTCATATAATAGGGATATTATTTTAATGTATATTCTAATCCATAGATTCTTATCATTTATTATGGTTTAACAAGTTCATTTAAATTACCTAAAGAAAGTCCCCCAATGGTGTTAAACCATAGTAGTAGAAAGAATAGTTTTCGTTCACTCAGTGGAGATACATTCAAATAAAAATTCTCAATTTTTGAGGTTATTACCCATAGGTAAAACTACACTAGAGTCTCAACCACTTGTAATATCCAGATAGTGATGTCCTTTCTAGGAAAACCATAGGCACTTTTCATTACCAAATTTAGGATTATTTTATGCCTATGGGAATCCTTGGGAATTACAATGGATTATAATGGTAGTATAATGAGATGTCATTGTGGAATATCATGGATATAGTAGAAATTTATTTATAATAATTGTTCATAAAAAAAATTTATATTTTAATGGAAAAAGAAATATTATGTCTCACGAAAGTAATGGGAAAAGAGTGATGAGGAACCCTTGTATTATAATAGTAATAGATTTTTAAAAGGAAATAATGATTGTTATTATATAAAAATTATTCTCAATATATCATATGGAATATAATACCATTTAAAAAAATCCTGGAGTTATAACATGATAAATTCATAAAGATAATATAGAAAAAGTAATGGAATTTAAAATGATATATTAGGTTTGAAGAAACAATTTACATATGGGGATGATTATTAAAGCTATAGATGAAGTCTTTTGAATCATAGAACCACCATGGAGAGAATATTGATCAGTTTTTTGGGAGATCATTCACTCTGAAATTATTTTTTGTTTAAATTGAGTAGGGAATGAGGGTACCTATACTTGAGGAGGGTTGGTTTTAAAGGATTAAATATTGGTTATTATAAAATATAATCCAACAAATTGTGGTTTTAATGATTTCCAACCAATATTAGGGGCCATTAATGAGTGTTAAATGGTGTGTGAACGTTCAAAGTCTTCAAAAATTGAGAAATACTTTCTATCAAATCTATTTAATAAACACAAAAAATAATTTATTTATTAAAAACAATTATTTTAAATTTAATGATTAAATTCCTACATTAGAATTAATATTTTTAAATTAATTTTTATTATTATTAAACTAATTTTTTTTACAAAAAAATCAAATATATTTTATACATTTCCATATAATAATGATGTTATAAAGTCATAGTGCTCATAAAAAGGTATTGTTAACTTTTTCACTGAAAAATCATTTTTGTCTAAAAATTAACAAATTTCAATCTATGCTAATTTTGATGTACTGAGTGAAAAATTGATATTTATTTTATAAAAATAATTCTTTATGTTTTATAATTTTATGATTTAAATAAAAATACTTATTTAGTTAAATTTAAAAATTTTATAAAAAATTTAGCATTCTGAACATTATATAAATTACATTGGACTTCGTTAAAATATATTATCAAAAAAAGTGTTTAATAATATCATTTCATGAATTTATTTTACTAAAAATCTTATAAATTTATCAAAAATCATAATTTTAATAGAATATGTGTTTATTCTAAAAAAATACATAATTTGGATTATATCATTAAATAGTCCCAGAAGTTACTTAAATACTTCTGTGTAACCAAAAATAATAATTACAAACTATCTTACCAAATAATTGTATTAATGTTTAATTGTATTATTACCCTCTAAATAAACAATCATTCTTTCTTCGTCATTCACTACATTACTTAAAAAAGTTCTTTCACATCCATTGATAATGTCAATTTTTTCCTAATGTTTCTCTTTATTTTTATTATCATTATGATAGGGGAAATATTTAGGAGGACATTCAATACAATTGAGTTCCTTTTATCAAATTTTATATTACTCATCTAAATTTCCCTTTAATTTCTCTCATTTTACTAGTCATTTTTGACCATGATGTGCAAATATATCTAATTTTTTAGGTGTTCTTTTATAAAAAACCATTATAAAACTAAATGTACTTATATTAATAACATATATTAATTTTTTGGGTTATTACATAATCCCCCAATTATAGAAATAAATCCCTTACAATCTTAATCATTGAATACCTCCTTATAAACACAGTTCTTCATAAAATTTTTATTTAGAAATAAAATAGTATTGATACCTGGGAAAAGTTAATCTTATGGTTTCATACTAATTATACATAACCTAGTCAAATAGAACAATATATTATCTATTTAAGGTCATATACATAAAATTTTTGAATCCTAATTACTAATAATAACCAATATATGATTTGAAACAAACTTTGATGCCCTAGGCCCACACCTTTGGATTTGATGCTAAACATAAATACTTTTGAATATATCTCATGAATTACAAAACACAGCCATAATAAAATGTTCAATGTCATTGGGAAATTAGGTTATTTTGTAACTAAAAACATAGTACAAGACACATTACTTCCCCAAGGATCGTACAAAAATGAAATTTCCTTTTACGCATCCATTTCATTTAAATATCTAGGGAAAAGGAAATCATACAAAAAGGGTTATCTTTAAAGATAGATAAGGGTAAAATAATGAAAATAGATAATAAAATTACACAATGAGTGAAACATGTGGAATAATATAAGGAAATGAACCAGAGAGAAAGCAGAATAAGAGGATCATTAGTACATGAGGCATAACATGATCATACGTACATGATGCATAACATGATCATAAGTACCTTAGGTATGACATGATCATATATATATATAAGGAATAACATGAAAACATGGCTACAATGTAAACATGAGTCATTCATAGTCATATAACCATGGATCATCACCAATATGTCAACAAATGTCACCAAGTCATACTACCAAGGTATCATAAATAATTAATCTCTAGAGATTATTTATTTAACAAACTAATTATAGTGATATCATGTTACACCCTTCACAGTCCCCAATTCATATGTTTTACATAATTAAAACATACATATATCCATCAATAATCATATCAGGATCTCATGTAGAAAAACAAGGATCAAATGAATGTAATAAATCACTCTATATAAATACACTTTTATGAAGATAGTTTATTATATGATACATAAACTATATAAAATTAATGGTATATGATTTTTTATATAATTTTAATATTCATTCTATAGAAAATTTTCTATGTGAACACCCTTTTATTAACAGAATTACAAATAGGTATCCACAATGGAATGACTTTGGAATAAAAGTTAAGTATAGATGATGCACTACTAGAAATATGATCTATACCAACAGTTTTGGGGAAACTGTGGGTATAGTTCACTAATTTGGACCTATTCTAACGGTTTGGCAAAAAACGTTGGTATAGGTCACTTATATAGACCTATACCAACGGTTTTGGAAAATCTGTTGGTTTAGGGGGGACCTGTACCAACGGTTTGGCCAAAACTGTTGGTATATGTCCAAATTAGTGAACCTCTACTAGAATTTTGGCCAAAACCGTTTGCATAGGTCCATTATAGAGACCCTATAACCACATTTTCTCCAAACTGTTGGTATAGGTCCTCCCATATACCAACGGTTTGTCCAAAACCATTGGTATAGGTCTCAAAATCAATGAAACCATACCAAAAGTTCGGAAAACCGTTGGTATCGGTCTATACCAATGGTTTTGAGAATCATTGGTATAGGTACAATTATTTTTAATGGAATCTTTTTACAGCGGACATTAAATAAATCAAAATTTAAAATACGTATGATAATACATATATATATTTATGAAATTATGTTCACAAAAGAAAGTTAGGTTAGTGGTTAGGTCGTTCAATCACAAACGGAAGGTTCTGGGATCAAAACCAACTGGATGATTATTTTTTGGATTACATATACCAATGTTTTATGGAACCATTGGTCTAAATTTTCATATTACTTATACCAACAGTTTTCAAAATCGTAGGTATAGGTCTATACCAACGATTTTCCCAAAACCATTGGTATAAACCTATCCTCTCATATTACATTGCAATGATTCTCCAACTATTGGTATAGCCCATACCAACGGTTTGGAGGCCTACACCAATGGTTCCAAACCGTTGGTATATGGTATTTTTCTAGTAGTGATGATATGACAAGACAATTATAGTGACGAGTCATTCATAATTGAGATCTCATTTCCAGAATAAAATTTTTTACTAGGTACATTCACATGTAGGAGACCTCTAATTTATATGATAATTATAGATTATTATAATGAACATGGTCATTGGTTACAAATTAGGTAGAAAAAATCCACATCAAATGATTAATGCAGTTATATGGGTAAATACCCAACAGTTAATGTGAGAAATTATATGACATTGAAATTGTAAATAGCAATACCCTAATAGATGGAATGATAAAAAATATGTTATAGTGGGTGAATCCTTTTCATAGGGATTCTAATTCAACATAATACCCAATCTATATATTCATTTCCTTTATTAATGTTCATAAAGTGCATGTGAATTATCAAAAGAAAATACCCTATTATTGTTAAACTTGATCTGTAGCAAGGCCCATTAGAATGCACCAGTTTACGATCAATTAAAATCCCAATGATCCATATTTGGGGTTATTACGCCTAGTTACAACTGTGTCAAATCCACGCCTACTTGTAGTATCTCGATAGGGATGTTGTTTCCAGAAAAACCACACAAACATTTCTTTACCAAATATAAAATTGTTTGATGGATATAAGAAATGATGAGAATTATAAAGATATATTATGTTATTATAATGTGTGATAATTTTTTTTCATTTATAAAATTGTATATAAATTATTATAATAATTAATAATAAAATTTTTAATTTAAAAAAAATGAATTAATAAGGGCCACACAAGTAATGGGAAATGAGGGGTGAAACCCCAAGTTTCGGCATAGTAACAGCTTAGAAAAAGGATATAGTGAGAGAGATTAAATAAAATATAATTATAATTATATAATTTTTATAAAAATACCATGAAATATCTATCATTTTAGTATAACAAAATAAATTTAAAAATATAATATATTAACATTAATGAACTTGAAAAGGAATGTGGAGGATTGAAGAAATCCTTACCATGGGAGGATGCATATTAAAGAAAGAGATTGACTCATTAGAATCTTATAACTACCCTATATTGACACTTGATAGGGATATCAAGGGATAATTATTTCTCAAATTCATTTCTGTGAAATTCAAGGAGGGAATTCAGGGTATTTATACTTGGGGATTGGTGGTTTTAAAGGATTAAATATTGGTAATTTTACTATATAAGACAACTACTTATTTCTTACAAATTTTATTGAATATTAATGAGTGATAGATGATTTTTTTATGTTAAAATCATTCCAAAACAGAAACATATTTTCCATCCAATTCATTTAATACACCAAAACTAGAAATAATTATCTCAAAAAAAATTAATTTTCTTGGTCCATAATATAAAGTGTAAATTTTAAAACTAAATTTAATATTTTTAAATATATATTTATACTTATAAAATTATATATTTACTAACTAAAATGAATCAAAATATTTTTAATCATGTTCACATAATAATTATGTAATAAATTCACAATGCTCGTAAAACAATAATTTTCACATTATCACCAAAAAAATTATTATTTTGTAAAATTCAAAATTTATATATAGGATATTCTTTATGTTATAAGCCTAAAAATAAAATTTAATTTTGAAACATAAATCTCTAAATAAGATAATTTTAACATTTAAATAAAAATTTATATTTATTATAATTTATCAATAAATATACAAAAATAAACATTTAGACCATTATAAAAATAAAATATGACATTCATTAATATATTTTATCATTTAAAAAGTGTTATATAATATTTTTTTTATTGAAAATAAATTTTCTTAACAACATATACATTTTAAATAAATCATATTTTAAAGATAATGTAATTATAGTCTCAGAAAGTTACACAATTTTGATTATTTCATGAAAAAATCCCAATGGTCACTTAAATTTGTCTGTGTAACCAACAATAATAATAAAAACAGACATATTGAGGAGTTATATTAATCTATGAGGGTAATATTTTCCTAAAAATAATCTATCATTCATTCTTCATCATTTACTATTTCACGTATAAATGTTCTTACACATCCTTGGATAATGTCTATTATTTTCATTACGTTTTTATTTATTTTTAGGATTTTAATGGTTTTGAAGATATTTAAAGGGGAATTAATTCATTTCATTTTTATTTTACTGAATTTAATATTCATCCATGTCTATATCCATTTACTATTCCTATATTTAATTCTATATATTTAATGTGATGTGTAATGAAATATAAAATTCTTTCTTTCTGATTCTATACATATACAATCTTTATAAAATATCAATTACTTCTTTTTATAACAGAAATAAATGTTATGGTCATTATGATCATCAAATAATATAAATTAAAATGGTGGATATAGATCTATATGGTCCATCACTAAAGGATCTTAACCCCATTTTAGGTTTACCCATTTGAACAATTTTTTATTTAGGATAATTTATTAAATCCTAAAAAAATTATATAGGTCTGAAAAGACCATGGGAAGCCTGTATTTTTACCTCATAGTCCAATTAAAAAAATAAAATATATTACATGGATTCAGACATAAAAATTTTATTAAAATTTTTATAAATTTATACCAAAACCATATTCCATTGTGTTACATGTTTCATTCCATGGATGATCAAGTCAATCAATCAAGATAAGTGTAAGAATTGTATGGGGGTGGGTGTCTCCTATATATTTGAATTGTAAAATCTATTAAAAATTCAGTTTAATTGATATAAATTTAGAACATGACCAAGATTTTTAAATCAACACTTAGGATAATCATGAAACCATTTTATATAATATGGTCAGGGTTTTCATGGGAGAAGTAAAATAAAGAATCACCAAAATTTGGGATTCTAGAGATTGATTATTGCCTTAGAGACCCTATAATTTTTTGTTGCGAGATTAAATATATTACATGGGGGAGTGGGTTTTAACTATTTAGTGATGATAATGGGTGGGGTGATGGGGAATGTGATAGGGATATATAGATGATTTAGGCACGTATTGGGGAGGAGGGAGGTGGAATTTAATTGGGATAGAGAAAGCACTATAGGGATGAAAGGGAAGGGGAATTGTATGATAAAAATGATTGTTCATTTGATGAGGGAATAATTTAGAAATAATTATAATGTGAAAAGTGTGGAATTAAATATACAAAAATGTAACCTACAAAAGGCCACCAAATAAATAGGGTTAAAAATTCATGTTATATTTGGTGTCCATTTGTTTTTTTAAATTTCAACATATTTTTATGTCATAAATCTCTTCACACTAAATAGCCAATAATTTTCACCACTAACATGGTGTTCAAAAGTATGTTTATAGCCCAATTAGCTTAACATTGTTGGGAAATAATAATTCATATTAATTTGACTATTCTTTCTTATTGCTACTAAGGTTGATATTTAATATCAAACAAATATTGTGATAATTAAATACACCAATGTTAAATAGAGGAGGTTCTAATGTGATGATGTGTCTATATTGTTATGAATTTAGAGATCTGCACAATCTATGGGTATATTTATTTATTTTAGAAAATGATGATGCAAGAAATGTTATATAAGGATAATATCCAAAATTATATTGAAAAAAATGAATGGTGTAGTGGAGTAGAATTGGAATCACATATATGGGAATTAAATATCTAGTATTCATTTGTCTTTGGAATAAGGGGTCCTTTCATGAATTGTAGAGAAAAAAAATTGAATGAAATTTTGGATACTCCAATGAATTTGTATGAGGTAAATTCACTAAAAAATCCATAAAATAAAATTATAAACTATTCATGTGAGATAATCATCGAATGTAACTGGCCACATGAAAACTATGAATATTCTATTTTCTCATCTCATAGTGATGGAATACAAAATTAGGGATACTAAATGTCTATATATTCTATCCCAAATCATTCTAAATTAATATGATCAACTCATAATTAATCTCATTAATAATATAATGATGTATATAATAGTATTCCATTATTTTTTATCTATGGTTCATGAATAATAAATCCAGGACCTGAAAACGGAAGGTAATTTAGAAAATATTCCCTTGTACGTTATTAGAGATGAAACATAAAATGATGTCAAGATAGTTGTCATGTCAATTTACTTGATGAAAGAATTAATGAACTTATGGTAGTATATGTGGCCATATGTCAAAATGTTGCCAACCGATTCTCTCTAATGAAAACATATATTCTTGGCTTAAAAAGGTATCCTTACTGTTTTGTGATAATTGTGTTTTTAGAAAGAAATATGATGAAATTTGGGTCATCAACAATGTTGACCAAGGATATATTAATTTTGATCCACTATGATGTTTGGAAAGAATTAGATATTTCCTTGGGTGGAGAATTTAACTTATAATAATTCACTAATTATTATTCCAAGTTATTTTGGTTGTACCCAATCAAGTGGAATTTATATGTTTTTAAATTTTTCAATACATTAATAGTGCCTATATAGATTGAATATGGAAATTAGACCATGATTGTGAGGACTGATAATGGTGGATAATATACATTCAAAGAGTTTGATACAATTTTTCAATGGGAAGGAATCAATAAAAAGATTACAGTGGCATACAGTCTTCATTATAATTTAGTGGTGGATGGAATGAATAAAACCTTATTGTATAGAACAAGGGAAATATTGAAGATTACAGGTATAAGGACCCATTTTAATTTTAATTTTAATATAAGAGTTTTAGATAAAAAATTAATTTTATTTTTTTATTTAGGATATTTTTATGGTGATATTTTTATATAATTACATCATAACTAATATATAATAAACCCATACATTCTAAAGTGTACACTTCTGCTCTGTCTCCATTTTTTCCAATGTAACATACCTTGAAAATGAAAATTTTATTCTATTAATGAAAAACCCTCACAATATTCAAATTAATTAATATATATTATTATATATCCATGAAACCCAATAAAAACATTTGAAAATGTTTTATGATCAAAAATATTTTAGTAAGGTACATATACATAGGAATATAGAAACATGTTAATCTATTTCATAATTTTTGAGATCATTTGAGGATGTTTTTATTTAATATAACAAACATTGATATAAAATAATCATTCCATCACCTATGGAATCTTCTTGACTTTTTAATGTATTTCAAAAAAACTTTATAAGAAAAAATAAGTAAAAAAGAATAATCATTAGGGTTTCTTATAAAACATGAGAACCCACAAAATAACTAATTCTTAAAAACATACCTTATTCTCATTAAAGGGAGTAATCATTCCTTCAATCAATAGATTATTATCCTACCTTATAAAATAAAAATACATCCATAAAGACTCATTATATATCATAGAAAATTCATTTTGTTTTCTTATAACATTATCTTCATAGAACCCTTACAACAACCCTTACAAATCAAATAACCTACTAAGTAAATTCCATCATAATTCAATAGAGAACATAATCCTTGCCCAATATATTAGAGAGATATATCAAGATATAACATCATAATAATAAAATTTCAAGGAAAATAAAATAAATGAAATATATTAATTCATTTATTTCCATCATCAAAGGCCATAAAATATACTTTTGAATCCATATGTAAGACATTTTCAGATAGTGACATATCTATTTCCATTAAAACCACATTTTAAAAAAAATCAAATTCCAAAAAAGGTAAAAAGTATTATTCTATGAATACATCTGGGAATATTTTAAATAAATCCAAAATTAAAATCACTATTTTTGAAGTGGAAAATGTATTTGAAGACATATAAATTAAAAGATTTCCTTTTTTACTTTGTAATGAATGTCAAACATTATTTATGAAATACAGAATAATATGCCTTTCAAATAAGTATGTAAGAAAGTTAAAGGAGAGTTAAAATGAATTTTTTTAATGAATTTATTTAAATATGTAAACATTCATCATACATTAGATACATTTAATATGTATATTATAATGAAAAATTTACAAAATTTTAATACAAGGTTTAAAGATATATTATCCTTACCATGAGTCCCAAATGTCACATACATTCTTTATCTTACATAATAATAAAATAATGATAATTTATTTATTTATTAATACCATTTTTAAATTTTATTAATCATTTTTCTTCAATTTAATATATTATATACATAATTACTTAATCGATTAAGTTCGCATCACTAGTTTTGAGAACATTTAGCTTATAAATACGAAATAGATTTCATAAGAAGACTATAGTAAAAAGGATCAACATTCATTCATTTATTGAATCCTAATAGTGGTTAAAATTTAATTTTTATTTATAACTATAATATTATTACCAATCAATTATGATGGTTATGAAAAATAATTTATGTTAAAATCTACGGGATGATGATCCATACATAATCACGAGTAATGTTTCCATTTTTCAAAAAAAAAGAGATAAAGAAGGAAAGTATTATTTTATCTTTTCAGAAGAAAAAAATTATCTTGTATATATTTTCTGTCTATGTGTGGTATTGATGAGAAAAAATACATCGGTTTCTGAGATAGTAGCCCACATATACACCTGAGTGATATTTTTATTTTTTATTAATATTTAAATGAATAATTAAAATAATATTTTACCATTAAAATAAATTTTATATCATATATATTATATTTCTTCATTTTTATCCTTCATTTTTTACAATGTTTGATGTGTATTAATTATCTTATTTTATTCCCTTATACTTTAATAATGTTATCATACCCTTATGCTCATATTATTTTCAATGATTCCATCTGATTATTAATGCTTATGTTTACCCTTACTCAATGTTTAAGATCACCCATCCAATGTTACTTTTACCCAAGTTATAATGAATTATGTTATGAAATATTTATCTTTAATGATTCCATGTGATATATGATAAAGGCATAATGTCAAATAAGAATAGATAAGTAGTTGAAACAGTTAATCTTTTAAGGACATAAGAAAAATGTAATAGTTTTTCCTAATTATCAATAACACAAAACCTAAATGGTCATTGTGTATGTAAGTGATCAAATATTTAATTTATATGATGTATATTTATATGGTTGAAATTATGTCATATATATTAATATCAAATCCAGAAATGAAAAGATTTTTTTTAATAACATTACCAAGAAGTGTGGGTTTGGGTTAATTATAGTTTTATCAAATCATGGTTAAGATTACTTTAGAGATTAGGATGATTCCTTATGAGGATGGCTTAAAAGTTATAGATATCAACATGAGTTTATAAGTTTAATTTTGATCATAATCTGGAGGGAATTGACCCCAATTTTATGTTATAAGTGATGGATTTTGTTATGATTAATGATATTTTGGGAGATTTTTTGTTGGATTGAGTTATATGTAAACCTAAGGCATAACATGAATTATTATTTTGGAAGAATGATATTACATTTTTATGGTTTCATGATGAAAGTTATGAGAAAAATCTTCATGTTAAAAAATGTAGTGATTATTTTATTAAGTTTAGTTAATTAAGATATATGGTTATTAATTTATATACTAATCTATGTTAAACCATCAGTATTAATTAAAAAATATGACAGTTAAATGTACTATATATTTATAAAAAGGTTTCTAAATTTGGTGTATTATCTTATCCCATGATACTAATTTTTCTTTTAGAAAAGATAAGAAGAATAGATTTTCACCATTTTATATATTGTTGGTTAATTAGAAGATGATTAATGTGATTCAATTATTAAATATTCATACTCATCATTTTGAGTAAATGATGAGATAAGGGTGGAAACTGATTGAGGCATGCAACCAAAGGAAGAATAATCATTTATGGATTTCAAAAAAAATGGAAGAATATTTCCTTATGCACTTAGTATAGAAGGTAATGAATTTTGATTATATCTAAAAAAATGAATCTTAAAATTAAAATTTTATCCAATAGATTTTATTTCTAAAGAATTTAAGGTCTTATTAATCACTTATTTATTTAAATTTTTTGGGCATTATATTTCCAATGATCATATTCTCTATAAATTTCCGTCATTTGGACATTATGTTTTCCTTCCTGACCATATTTCCATTTCCACTAGTGATTTCCTATTTGGAAACATTGTTATTTGTTTTTCTGAATAACCTTCCAATTTCACTTTCCATATTTTGAAGAAAAATATTAACTATTGTTATAACGTGGGTTTCTAGAAAAGGTATTTTCAAATGTCAAACCCTTAATTATTAAGATCATGTTAAAATTTGTAGAGTCTTATTTATCAAATGCGGGAGAATTTAATAACTATATATTTTAAAACAAGACTATGGATGTAATTTATTAATAGTTGATTGTGTAATATCCTCATATTTTAAAATAAGACTATGCTGAATAGTGTATTAAACAACCAAAACCAACCAGAAATGAAACACAACATATTATTATTTAAAAATTCCCATTATAACCATGATGTTTATTTTCAAGTATGAATAAGATTAACCAAATTATGAAATAAATAAAACACTACGGGAAAAACAACTTTTTGCAATGGGATTTTTGCGACGGGAATAAATCTCGTCACAAGAAGTCTGTCCAATAGGTTATTTGCGACGAGGTTAACAACCCGTCGCAAATAACCGGTTATTTGCAACGGGATTTCGTGTCCAGTCGCAAAAGGTTTCGTGCGGGTAGTGCGCCAAAGTGCGCGAAGGTTATTTGCGACGGGGCACGTCGCAAATACCCGGCAGCGGTTAATAGCTTTTTGCAACGGGATGTCCTCCCATCTCAAGAGGTGTGTCGGCAGGGACTATTTGTGACAGGACCCGTCGTAAATAACTTTTTAACCGCTGATAGTAATTAATGCGGGAGTAGGTATTTGCAACGGGTCTCGTCGCTAAAGATACTATTTGTGACGGGTAACCCGTCGCAAATAGTCCCGACCCAAATAATCAAACCTATATATACCCCCATCAATTTTTCTTCTCATTCCTCTCTATTTCTAGATCTTGTTTCTCTCTGAACTCTGATTTTAGAGGTAAATTGTTTTTTAGTTAATTTTTTGGTCACGAAGAAGTTGTGATGTTGTCTACATCAATAGCAAATCATGTTTAAATGTATTTATGTTTTATTTAATTTATTATTTATTTCAATTTTTTATGTTAATTTTTATTATTGTTGATTAGTTGTAATTAAAGTGAATTTAAATTGGTTTGTCATGACTATTTATTTCTACTAATAAATTGAAATTTTTAGTATTAATTTTTAATAATGAGTAGTAATTAGTAATTATTTACGATAATTAGTAATGTATATAACTAATTTGTAGTAATTATTAAATATTGGTAATAAATAATAACAAATACTAATCAATACTAATAATTAGTAATAAATATTAATAATTATTAATAAATAGTAATATATAGTAATAATTAGTAATAAATAGAAATAAATTATTATAATTAGTAAAAAAATTATAATAATTAGTAATAAATTGTAATAATTAGTTATAAATTGTAATAATTAGTAATAAAATATAATAATTAGTAATAAATTGTAATAATTAGTAATAAATTGTAAAAATTATTAATAAATTGTAATAATTAATAATAAATTGTAATAATGAGTAATAAATTGTAATAAATTGTAATAATTAGTAATAAATTGTAATAATTAGTAATAAATTGTAATAATTAGTAATACATTGTAATACACTGTAATAAATTGTAATAAATTGTATTAAATTGTAATAATTAGTAATAAATTGTAATAATTAGTAATAAATTCTAATAATTAGTAATAAATTGTAATATTTAGTAATAAATTGAAATATTTAGAAATAAATTGAAATATTTAGTAATAAATTGTAATAATTAGTAATAAATTGTAATAATTAGTAATAAATTGAAATAAATTGTATTAATTAGTAATAAATTTTAATAATTAGTAATAAATTGTAATAAATTGAATACATTTTATTAATTAGTAATAAATTTTAATAATAAGTAATAAATTGTATTAATTAGTAATAAATTGTAATAATTATTAATAAATTAAAATAAATTGTAATAATTAGTAATAAATTGTAATAATTAGTAATAAATTCTAATAATTAGTAATAAATTGTAATATTTAGTAATAAATTGTAATATTTATTAATAAATTGTAATAATTAGTAATAAATTGTAATAATTAGTAATAAATTGTAATAATTATTAATAAATTGTAATAATTATTAATAAATTGTAATGAATTGTAATTATTAGCAATGTGTTGTAATCATTAGTAATAAATTGTAATAATTAGTAATAAATTTTAATAAATTGTTTTAATTAGTAATAAATTGTAATAGTTAGTAATAAATTGTAATAATTAGTAATAAATTGTAATAATTAGTAATAAATTGTAATAATTAGTAATAAATTTTAATAATTAGTAATAAATTGTATTAAATTGTATTAATTAGTAGTAAATTATAATAATTAGTGATAAATTTTAATAATTAGGAATAAATTGTAATAATTAGTAATAAATTATAATAATAAGTAATAAATTAAAATATTTAGTAATAAAATTTAATAATTTGTAATAAATTGTAATAAATCGTATTAATCAGTAATAAATTGTAATAATTAGTAATACATAGTAATAATTAGAAATAAATTGTAATAAATTGTAATAATTAGTAATAAATTGAAATAATTGGTAATAAAATATAATAATTAGTATTAAAATGTAATATTTAGTAATAAATTGTAATAATTAGTAATAAATTGTAATAATTAGTAGTAAATTGTAATAATTATTAATAAATTGTAATAATTAGTAATAAATTTTAAAAAATTGTATTAATTAGTAATAAATTGTTATAATTAAGCATAAATTGGAATAATTAGAAATAAATTGTAATAATTAATAATAAATTGAATTAAATAGTAATAATTATTAATAAATAGTAATAATTAGTAATAAATTGAAATAATTAGTAATAAATTACAATAATTATTAATAAATTGTAATATTTAGTAATAAATTGTTAAATTTGGTCATAAATTGTAATAATTAGTAATAAATTTTAATAATTAGTAATAAATTGTAATAATTAGTAATAAATTTTAATAATTAGTATTAATTTTTAATTATTGGTAATAAATTGAAATAATTAGTAATTAAATTTTAATAATTAGTAATTAATTGTAACAATTAGTAATAAATTGCAATAAATTGTTTTAATTAGTAATAAATTGTAATAATTAGTAATAAATTGTAATAACTAGAAATAAATTGTTATAATTAGTAATAAATTGTAGAAAATAGTAATAAATTATATTAAATAGTAATAAATTGTAATAATTACTAATAATTAGTAATAATTAGTAATAATTAGTAAAAATTGTAATAATTAGTGATAAATTGTAATAATTAGTAAAAAATTGTAAATTTTTTTATTAATTAGTAATAATTTTTTTTAATTAGTAATAAATTGTAATAATTAGTAATAAATTATAATAATTAGTAATAAATTGTCAAAATTAGTAATAAATTAAATTAATTAGTAATAAATTTTATTATTTATTAAAAAATAGTACTAAATTGTAATAATTAGTAATAAATTGTAATAATTAGTAATAAATTGTAATAATTAGTAACACATTGTAATAAATTGTATTAATTAGTAATAAATTGTATTATTTAGTAATAAATTGTAATAATTAGAAATAAATTGTAATAATTAGTAATATAATTTTATAATTAGTAATAAATTGTAATAATTAGTAATAAATTGTAATAATTAGTAATAAATTGTAATAATTAATAATAAAATTTAATAATTAAAATTAAATATGAAACAATAGGATTAATTATTAATAAATTGGAATAATTGGTAATAATTAGGAATAATTAGTAGTAATTAGTAATAATTATTAATAATTAGTAATAATTAGTAATAAATATGAATAAATAGAAATAGCTAGTAATAAATTGTAATAGTTAGTAATAAATAGTTGTAGTTAGTAATAAATAGTAGAAGTTAGTAATAAATAGCAATAAATAGTAATAAATAGTAATATTTAGTAATAAATATGAATAGTTAGTAATAAATAGGAATAGTTATTAATAAATTGGAAAAGTTAGTAATAAATAGGAATAATTATTAATAAATAGGAATAGTTAGTAATAAATAAGAATAGTTAGTAATAAATAGGAATAGTTTGTAATCAATAGGAATAATTATTAATAAATAGGAATAATTAGTAATAAATATTAATAATTAGTTAGGAATACTTAGGAACATTTAGAAAGAAATTTTAATAAATTTTAATAAATTTTATGAACTTTGCACAATTTCCAGTGGATTGACGGCACTCCTTTTGCTCGATGACTTTTCTCCTTTCAACTCTCACAGACTCAAAACATTTTGAGAAATGTGCTGCTACATAGGCATATTCAATCTCGTATGCAAGAGATTGGATATGGATTCGTAGGATCACATTTTTTATAATTACTTTTATTTTTTTCAGATAGTGTTTTTATAATTTTAAATTATTAAAAAAAAGTGATGATTTTATATTTTGTAGAAAAATATGGAACAAGGAAGTCGACATCAGTCATTATTAGATGATCGTGCTTGGATAAATCAGTGCAGAAATCCAATTGGTTCTGTTTTAAATCCTGTATATATTGAGGGTGTTGATGTTTTCTTAGCATTTACACCATCATAACTAGATTATGTTTCAGAAGGCACGATTAAGTGTTCATGTAAAAAATGTGCTCTGAGAACGTTTGACACATTTGACAAGGTAAGGGGAAATCTATTGTGGTTTGGTTTTCTACCAGATTATGTTTTTTGGTATCAACACGGTGAATGCAGTTCTAGAGAATATACTAATAACTTGATTCAGGGTCCATCGTGGTTCCAAAATTTAGTACATGATGTTGCAGGTCCATCTCTTCAACAAAATGAAACTCATGCTGATATCAATTTAACACCAGAGTTTGAACCTTCCAAATTTTATGAGTTTTTGAGGTCTTCTGAGGATGCATTATATCCTGGTTGCAAGATAAGAAAATTAAAAGCAGTTGTAAAATTTATTCCTATTAAATCAGATAATGAAATGTCAAACAACTGTTTTGATCATATACATTCTTTCATTAAAGCACTGTTAACTAGAGGAAATGTGTTGCCTGTAAATTTCTATGAGATAAAGAGGCTGGTTTGTAATCTGGGCCTTAGTAATCGAAAGATTCATGCATGTGAAAATGATTGCATCTTATATTCTGGTGAAAAATATTCATTGGTTAGTTGTCCCACATGTGGATAATCGAGGTATAAATAAGCTCAACCAAGGATGTCAGGATCGATTCTTGTAAAATAGTTGAGATATTTCTACCTTAAACCGAGGCTGCAACGTTTATTTATGTCTCATAATACAGCCTCAATGATGTCATGGAACAAAACCAATATTTCAACCTGTAAAATCTTGAATAATCCATATTATGGTGATTCATGGAGATAATTTGATCGTCTGCATCTGTCTTTTGCTTTAGAAGCCCGAAACATGTGATTGGGTCTTTCTACTGACGGTTTCTATCTGTTTGGTTCTTATGGTAGTCAGTATTCATGTTGGCATGTCTGTATAACTCCGTAAAATCTACCTTCATGGATGTTGATAACTAAGGCCAATATCTTTTTTACCATATTAATCCTAGGACAATCGAAAAAAATATTGATCTCTAATTGAAACCATTGGTTGATGAGTTAAATGAATTGTGTGGTAATGGTGTTATTACATATGATGTTGCTGCGAAACAAAATTTCAAATTTAAAGCTGCAATGATTTATATGATTAGTGACTTTCCAGCATATGGCATGTTATCTGGCTGGAGTACACATGGTTTGAAATTATGTCCTTACTGTATGAATGACAAAAAATCTTTTATGCTCATCAATGGAAAAAATCTTACTATTTTGACGGTCATCACATATTTCTTCCAACCAATCATCCTTTTTTAAGGAACAAATATCCTTTTAGAAAAGGAAAAATTTAAAGGGATAAACCTCCAAAAATGATCTCAGGTACAGAGTTAAAATCTGTTGTATTTTCATTTCCTCCCATCACATTTGGGCCAACAGTAAACCAACATAAAATTTATGGCTTTGGGAAAGACCATAATTGGATAAAATGAATCATTTATTGGGGTCTCCCATATTGGTATGATTTGTTGGTCCACCACATGTTGAATGTCATGTATATTGAGAAGAACTATTTTGGTAATTTATTTCAAATAGTTATGGATACACTAGGTAAGACAAAAAAACTATAAAATCACGATTTGATCTTGCCCAAATTTACAGGTGACCAGAACTTGAACTATTTGAAAATATAAGATCACAGAGGTTAATGAAGCAAAAATTAGTATATACAATTTCCAAAGAGAGTATCATATTATTTTGTTAGTGGATTGGAGATTTGAGACTTCCATATGGATATGCTTCCAATTTGGACAGATGTGTTATGAATTGTCATATTACCGAATTAAAAAGTCATGATTGTCATGTTATAATGGAAGGACTGATACCAATTTGATTCAGAGGTTTGTTGAATTATATGATTTTGGATTAGATAATAGACATATCATATTTTTTCGAGACATTTGTGCAGCGACAACAGACTACAATGCGCTAAGAAAACTGGAAGAAGATGTTGTTGTAATTATATGCAAACTGGAAAAAATATTTTTGTCTGCTTTCTGTGACTCAATGGAACATCTGATATTACATTTTCCTCATCACGCTAAATTTGGAGGTCCAGGACAGTTTCAATGGATGTACACATTTGAGAGATGCATGCAAAAATTGAAGAAAAAAGTACGTAACAAAGCATCATTTGAAGGCTCAATTACTGAAGCTCATTTGCAAGAGGAAATTTCTTTTTTCTGCTCTGACTATTTTTAATGTGAATATCTTTAAAAACCAAACTGCATGGGATGGAATGAGGGAGATGTTAATGATGAAATGGAAAAAAAATTATAAGTTTTTAATCAGCCAAATCTTTGCTTCGGTGGAGTCCATGAACGCTGGCTTTGAGACGATGAACATCACAGAGATCATACACATGATCTTCTCAACTGTGAAGAAATGACAACATTTGTACTATGAGGGCTTCTATCACTTGTTTTATAATTTCTGTTATAGTATGTAAACTTATTTTATTTGTAGGTTATATGATAATTATATCATGAAACAACATTCACATATTACAGTAGCTGCATTTGGAGAATCCAGACCAAAAAAAATCTAAATGGTTTGAAAAACTGGTTATGTAAATTATTGGTGGTTTAATATAAATTTAGTTTACTTTTTATTATATTGATAATTGTTTTAAAAAATTTTAGGTGTCTCAACATGCTGATAAAATTGATATGCGACTATGTATATTGAGTAACCCACTATCCAAAATGGTTAAATCTTATAATCCATATGTGGTGAATGGTTTTCAATTTCATACACGTGCATATGGGGAATCAAAAAAACAATGTATAGTAGAGTTTTTTTTGAGAGGATCGCATCATAGAGAAACTGAAGTTGACCTTTATGGCATTTTGGATTAAATTATTGAGCTATGTTATCTTGGACAGAATTACATAACGTTGTTTAAATGCCGGTGGTTGGATACGGAGAGAGTCCTGTGTGTTCATACGACTCATGGAATCGTCGATATTAAATATAGAAGTCTTCATGCAGTAAATGAACCATTTTCACTAGCTCAATAGGAACATCATATTTATTATGCAAAGTACTGTGATACTTCAAGAGACCTGACTGATTGGTGAGCATAATAAAAATGAAATCTCATGAAAATCAATTTACTCAAAATGAATGTGGTTCAGCTGAAGTGGAAGGAATTAAAATTTTTCAAGAGACTACTCAAAATAAAACTTTTTCACAACGAAAACTGAATATCGATGATGATAGCCCACAATTAAGGGTTAGTGGTCATGGAGATGTTAATGATGTAATAAATGAATTTGAAATGACAAGGGATAGTGAAAGTGAAACTCATATGGATATTGATGATGCCGAGGAGGAAATTGACGACATTTACATCATCATATATGAAGATGGTGATGAAGGTGAACATTGACATAGTTAAATGCTGGTTAAGATCATAACTAATATATATCTATATATTATAGTTATTTTCAACTATCTACTAATAATAATAATTTTGTGTTTAAGATGGATCCTGATCAATTTCACTAGTTGCAGGAGCCGGATCTAACTTTGGATGAGGGGGATGTGAGATCATCTGACCCTCAGCCTACTGGTGGTTCACGACGATGTGGAGGGGGTGCGGTCTTGCACGACTGTTGATTCCTGACCCTATCCCTGAGCGACGTCCACATCCTGGCTTAGATCCACGCACATGGAGGTATGATAACCTGTATATTTTAGTTAGATTTTTCATTAATTTATTTATATATATACACTAATTGTTTGATTATTTATTCTTTTTTCACAGTTTTATGCATGTAACTGTTGAACAGGGGTGCGCTACCTTGCGCAATTATTTTTCTCTGCCATGGATCACATAGGAATAAATTCCCATTGATGTGCAGCTCGCCATGTACAATCATTGGATGGTACGCAAATAAATAATATTTATTTTTAAATTTATTTTATTAATATCTTGATATTATAATTCATTTTTTGGGTTTATGGTATCCCATCGATGATAGCATGTGTGATGCTATCCATGCAGCATGGGAGGTGGCTATGCATGAGAGTTTCCGTCAATTGTTGCGAAATTTGAGAAAGACGACCATTAAGAAAGAAGGAGTGATAGTATTTGATGAGACGTGTATAGCCCACCGAACAGAGTACATTTCATCTCAAGTTTGGGATGGATTATGTGCACACTGGTTGGGTGGTGGATTTCAAAGGAGGACTTCTTTGGGTCGGCAGAATCGGGGGAGACAGGAGGTGACACATCGAGCTGGTAGTCGTACATTGAGTACACATAGAGAGCATATGGTAAGTATATTTTTTAAAAAAATTATATAACTTTAAATATATAAATTTTATTTTATATTTATGTAGGCAGTCAAGCATCCCGATATTACAGAGTTCGACGTTTATCGTAGAATGTATAGTGATCCAGCCACATGAGAGATTATAGGTGATCGCCAACGTCGGATGGTGGTTTGTATTATTTTTTCAGTTTGACAATTAAATGCATATAATATTTTCACAATTTTAATTTCAAATTGGAATTGAAGGAGTCATATGAGGCTGCGACCTCTTAGACACAGGCTGAGGGTCAGCACGAGGCGACTGATCAGAACAGTTCACACCATTTCGACGAGGCGACATGGATGCAGGTAACTCAGCATGGCTTTGAGAAGGGCTGAGTTGTTGGTATCAGCTCTCATTTGACTCCTGGTACTTGTTATTATACTACTGAGATGTCGGCGTCCAACTCGAGAGGAGCTCGTGGGGAGGCATCTTCTTCTGCCTCACAGTACCAGAAGCAGTTACGAGCTCAGAATGACCTTATAGAGAGTTTGCAGAAGCATCAAGAAGAGATGAATCAATAGCAGTAGCAGTAGAAGCAGCAGCATGAGGAGGAGATACATTGATGGTAGCAGCAGCATCAAGAGCAGGTGGAGTACATGCGTCATCTGACTCGTAGTTTGGGGATGGAGTTTCCTCTACCATCTCTTATAGCTCCTCCACCTCCTCCAGAAGACGACCCCCCCGGTGATTTTTTTAATGTTAAAAACATTTGAAATTAATATTTGTTGTAATATGAAATATTTATAGTTTCTTCCTATTATATTGGTGTGAATATTAAATAATTTAATTTCTAATTTTTTTTTGATTTTTTTTGAATATTACGAATTTTAATAATTTTAATAGTTTTTATTATTTTTATTATTTTATAATATTAATATTATTGTTTCATTAATCATAACATTATTAAATAAATTTTTTCAGTAATATATTTTATGATGTTTCTTATTTTACTAATAATAATAATAATAATAATAATATTTTATGATTCTTTTATATTTTTTTGTGAATATTAAGAATTTTGATATATTTTTATTGTAATTATTTTAATAACATTAAAATTAATTTTTCAATTTTCATAATTTTATTAAATTTCTTTTTTTAAAATTTATTTATTATTTGTGACGGGATCTGTTGCGATGGGGTCACGTCTCAAATAGTCTAAATAATTTCTTTTAAAGTATTTGCGATGGGATTAGGGACCTGTCACAAAAAGTATTTGCGACGGGCCCGTCACAAATAGTCTAAATAATTTTTTTTAAAAAAAATGAATTTGCGACGGGATTACAAGCCCGTAGTAAAAATGTTTTTATATATAATGTATATAATTGGAGAATTATTTGCGACGGTCCAGCTACCCATTGAAAAAATTATTATTTGCGACGGGATCATCGCAAATAATAGTTTTTGCGACGCCATTTTCTGTGATGGGCTATTTACGATGGGACCCCGTCGCTAAAGATTATTTGTGACGGGATCCCGTCGGAAATAACACATCACAAATACTTATAATTCTAGTACTGTAAACTTATTACTCAGTAAAAATGAATAGATAAAATTCGTTGAAAATGAGCACATAAGTTTAAGTAAATTCATGTTATGTTACAAAATAAATTGATATCAAAAGGTTTATTATTATTATTTTACAAGAAAATATTATAATTAATTTATTATAATTTTTGAAATTTTATTTGTTAGAATTTATAACATTTTTTAATTCTACCTTTCAAAATTATCTTAGGGTGAATTTTTTACCATTTTTGAAATATTTATTTTTCAAATTGTTTTTATTGACATCTATATTTTCATTTCAACTGTTTAAAAAGATATATTTTTTAAATGGTTTAAAAGTAAAATTATTTAATTTATATTATTAATAATTTTTTTAATATTATTTTAATTTATTTTAATTAATATTTTTTTACAAAATATCCTTTTATGCATTGGAGGATGTTTTTATAAAACCCTATTTCTTTCTAATTTTGAAGGTTTGATTTTAAGTTAAGTTATGCCACATATATGAATTGAAATTTATAAAATGGATTCTTTATTTTGAGTCAGAATAACTAATATAATTTCATATTTTCAACTTAATTTTTTTCATTATTAAGGGAAACCATATTAAATAATTTTTACCAATGTAAAGGTAAAATGGGTTAGTTATGGTTAAAACTAATGTGATAAGGATTTAAATTCATTCAAACATTTTTAATTTTTTCATTTGATGTCTCTAGTACATCTATAATCATCTAAAACTTAAAAATATGTAATTTTTTTAATTATATTTGATTTTGATCTTTCTATTATTTTAAGTACTTAATAATTACAAAAAGTCACTTTATTTACTTTAATGCCTCTAATATGTGGTTAAAGGGATAAATTTTTTTATGTTAGATTATAAATTGTTATTTAAAATATTAATTATTAATTTTTTTGAGTAATATTTTGATTTATTTTTGTTAAATAATTACTATAAATACTTATGCAACACCAACAACGTTCTCGTTTATGAAGAAGAAAAGGGTGGTAAATAATTTTAACAATAATAAAATTTAATGAATTGTTATGTTACCAAAATTTTTTATATAGGTATAACATTACAAATATTTTAAAATGTTTATATTCTAATTACCTTAATATCATAATTTTTTTAAAGTCAAATTCATAAAATAGTGTCAAAATAACATTAATCATATTTTATGAAAAATAATATTTTATTAATTTATTTTAAAATAAAAAAATATAGAAATATGGAAATTTTGATGGTATTTGGTCTAAAATATAATCCATTCATCAATTGGGAGACAATTCTAAACTTAAATGTAAATTTATAACCCTCTATTATTGGAAAATTTATTACCATAGTTAATTTTAAAAATGGTTAACCAGGGGTTTGATCCATAATATAAGTTATAAATTTAAATATAAACCTATAAAAATTTTATTTTATTATTTTATTAATAACATATCATCATTAAATTATAATATATGTCATTTGGGAACAATTTTACTTGAGTTAGACACATATAATTTTAAAATATTTCATATATTCCCATTAGTGACCATCCCCACTTATAATAGGACACTCAATATCATATCATATACACACATCAAGATACATTTTTTTCAGTAGATCCATAACAAAAACAATTATTACAATCCCTCATAGTTTCTTAGAGGTCTTATTTTGGTAAAAATACAAACTTTATGGGGCTTAAGATATAAATGAAAGAATGTTTTCTAAATAAGTGTTATAGAATTTAATAGATAATTTAGATTTTATTTATTCTTCTAGTTCTATAAGATATTATTTAGTACTTATAAACTAATAAAATTAGTGTCTTTTAGATATTGAGATATTATAATGTGAATTTATTAACTGATATCCATAATCTTTTTCCAACAAATGGGAGATGAAACCAACATTCATATGTATGGAAGACTACCACCGCACAAACCGATATAATTTTACCCCTCACAAAATATTGTGGATGGTATAATGTTGGATATATTGAATATATATATATATATATATATGTGATATTAATGGCATAATTTTCATTATTTAAAGATAAGTTTTTATCTATTTTCTTTCTTTTCCTTCCATTGAAATATAGAATGTAATTAGTGTGTAGGTGTGGATTACCACATTCCTTAAGTGATGTGATTCATTTTTCATCCCCACCTAACATGGATGGAATATATAAAAATATGTAAAGAGGTAATATGATATTAATAATATAGTAATCATGTTTCAAATATAAAATAACAATTACCTTCTTTCCCTAATGTTCGTTGAAAAATGGAAATGTTATTCATCTGTACTATGACCTATCATCTCCATGATTTTAATGTAATTCATTTTTCATAAGTATATTAAATTATAATTTTCAAAAATATATTTAATTTAAAAAAATGATAAAAATTTGATCATTATTATTATGGATATTATATAACAATAGCCTATTTTACCCCATCCAACATACCAAAGTTGTTTCCAGGTTATGACCTAAATATCCTCCTGATACATATTGTGGACTTAACTGATTTTGTAATTAAATATTTCATTGAAATAAATTAATTTAATAGTTTAATGATAATTTTATAATCCTATAAAATGTTCTTAAACAACTGAATAATTATTATAGGTTTATTATATACAAGTTAAAGGACAGAAATAACAATCCCTTATATGAGGTAATGGGTTTCTTAACACAGTTTTATTTCATTGGGTTATTTCACTCCATTATTGATTATATTGTTATAGTATTATGTGTGAAATGAAAATTTTAATTTATGATATATTTTCCTTTTTTTCATTTTTTATACCTAATCTCTCTATAGATTAAAACTATATTTAATGATTTGATATTTGTAAACATTTATCATCCCGCTTTTATTTCTTTGAGAAATATTCCATATTCCCCAATTATTTTATTCATATGGTGTATATAAATCATTGGAATTTCATTTATGATTATTCTCATGAAAATTTTAGGGATTTAAAAATCCATCTAATTCTCTCTTTTTCATGAGGTTTTGTTTCAATGATTACAAAATCTATAAGTCTTATTTGTCTCAATATGGTTCATTGAGACATGATTGACGTTATAAACCTATTTATATTAATGGGGTGTATATAAATCCCATTTGACTTGTTATATCATGAATATAATTATTTTTTTGATATTTTATGTTTCATTTTAAGATATTCTCTTTATGGGGCTTACAATTTGAATGTTATTAAAGTGGTAAAGTGTTTATGTTTAAATCTTTTTTTAATCAAGATTGTTTATGATTGAATTTTCATTAAAGAAATTATATGATTGTTAATTAATATTCACATTTATTTATTATTATCCTCTATATATTTATGTTATTTCGATTTTTTTGTACCATTTTTTTTGTTTTTGGTACGCTAATTGATTTAGAAAATGTTTTTCAGAAAATTCAGCTTTAGTTGTTCTATTTCCATCACAAATAATGTTTCTACCAAATCATTTTTTCTAAAATGTTTCCATGATATATTTTTATATTATTTAATAATTTTTTAAATCTATTCTTACCCTTCTTTGAATTTTTACAAATGATTAAAAACTAATCATTTTTTCATTTTCTAAACCAAGAACATTTTACCCAATGTGTAAAAATAATCATTGTATTAACGGTTATAGCTGAAATGAAATTTCAAAAAATCATGACCAATAATTATTTTTAAGTCTTGTTTATATGTTTTCATTTATAATTTCAATTAAAATAGTTTTCTTTATATTATATGAATTTCTAGTTTTTAAAATTTATTTCTAATTTGTAAATTATTGTTCTTAAGGAATGTTTTGAATGATCTTTTTATGGTATTTAAATTAAAAAAAATAGAAAAACCTATTATTTTACTTATTCTCTTATAGGGATGTTTTTTAGTTATGCCTTCATTATTCTTTCTAGGGATGGGTTATTATTTCTTTAAAGGGAATTTCGATGAACCCTTTTTTTATATTGTTAAATAAATCTATAAAAGAACAATGGTTTTTATTATGTTTATTAATGATATGTTTCTTGTGTTGAGATTATATTATAGTTCATGGGAATTGTTTATGGTGATTATTGAGAATGATTTAGTTCATCATGATGGGTGAGACCGATATAGCTTCTGATAATTAGTGATCCTAAAATAACACTCAAATTTATTTAGTAAAGAGATAGAGTTAACCGGTTATATGTTAATCCAATGAGATTGTTGAAATTTATTATGTAGGTTATTATATTTTTTATAGTGATTTTAAGAGTTCTATTTTAATGATTTTCTATAATACCAACACATTTTATATTTTTTTACATTGATTTATAATGTATCGTTGATTAAGAATCCATTTAATATGGAGTTTTATTGTTTACTTATATGAACTTATGTTATGTCAAATATGTATTCTGTTTATAATGATTTATGATCCACATTTTATGGGTATGAATATTCTTATGTTATGCTAATGTAATTTTATTATTTCAAAACACCCTTATTCTAATCTTATACATAGAGATGAAATTTAATTTTTAGTTATTATGTTTACACTTACTGAGAATTTGAGATCACCCTTCCTATGTTTCTTTTCCAATTGTTATGAAACATATTTTTTATGTTATATATTTATAGAAGATTCCATGTAAGAGATGATAAAGGAATAACATGTATTAATAAAAGATGAGAATAGTGGAAGAAAATTACTCTTTTATGGACTTGAATAATATTATGTAATTATTTTCATTATTCTATAAAAATATAAACCAAAAAGAAACCTGGGAATGTAAGTGATTCAATATTTAATTTTAATATTGCTTCTATTTTGATTGTTGAAATTAGGTTGAATTTATTTCTATAAATTCCAGAAATTTAATGAATAAGTTTTATGCACCAAAAATCGATATTTAGGTAAGGGATGTTATAATTTTATTACATATGGATCTGCCTACTCTCCTAGTTCCAACCCATGTTAGGCTCTCTACTCCATCATCACCTTAGTCAATATTTCCTTACAGATTTGTCACCTTCTTTCTTAGTATAAGGCTTCTTGGGTTGCCCTAGATTCATATTTGGCCTATATTTTTCATGGACACAAATCACCATAGGAAAATACCCGTTTATAAAATTTTTTACATTGTGATTATTTAGTTTAGTCATATCAATCACTTTGTGGTCATCTTCCCTATATTGTGGTTTATGTCTTCTTAATTCAAAATATAGTACAAACTTATAATTTCCAAATCATTATTTATTAAAATGATTCATAAATCTTATAAATAAATTTATATAAATAAAAAATACAATCACATATGTTACAAAAAATCAAAACTTAAGAATTATTCTATTTCAATAACCCCCCCCCCCCACCCATTGGATTTTTTTGTCAAGCATCTTATCGAGCATAAAAATAACAAATTATAAACACCCCTAACATTTATAAGTATAATATTATTCCATGATATAATTTAATTCATTATTCAATTAAATATTTATTCCCCTTGGTTGTCTATATATAATCACGATTGGACTTTACCACCCCTAGATAATACAACAAAGTGGGTTAACTTTTCTGAATAATAAAATTTCATTCCATTAAAAAATTACCACTTTTATAATTCTAATAAATGATAATTTAATCAGTTCTATAATACAATGATATTAATTCTTAGTATAGACAATGGGAGAAATAATTTAATTCTTCAATTATCCCCATAAAAAAATAAAACCTCTAAAAAAGCATCTAATTCCCCCATGGATAGTATCTACCCATTCTCAAGAATTTCAATAAAAAAATAATAACATTCAATATAAACTAATAAAAAAATATAATTAAGAACAATTGGTAGAGGTTCAATATTATGCTCCTTAATTTGATGAGTTTGGTTAAACTATGTGGTTCAACAGGTTCCTTTTCAATACATGTACCTCCAATGTATTAGTAATGATATATGTGACTTAATTTTTAATTCTAATATGTTCCTAAATTTCTATGTTGTTTTATACATTACTTAATATGAAATGGTGATAAATTTTAATGTTATTCATTTAAGAGTGTTGAACTATAATTTTAAACTACTCAATAGAGATTATTTATCACATTTAATCATCCTTAGATGAAGTAAAAATTCACCAATGTATTCCAACTATTACTTCATCCATATAAGTTTGGTACAATATTTAGTCACTGAAATACTCATTTCCCCCATCTTTCTTAAAGAAATGAATTGATCTTTATTTCTTGTCCAACCAATACATTTATTCTAAATGTAGAAAAAAATCCACTTGCAGATTTTCCATCGACTATATCACTATCACATGAATATTTTGGGTGTAGTGAAAAATTGATGGGTTCAATCGAAATGATTTTTTATTTTAGATTAAATAGTTGAACCACAAGAAAATTATTAATAATACCATGAATCATAATTATGTACAAAGAAACAAGAAGAAGGAATCTTGGGATAAAAGATAGGATCATTCATGTAAAATTTATACTTAATTTAACCAATAATAGAATACCTTGATATATATATATTTTTAATATGTATATGTTTATACTTTAAATGTCATTTGGGTTATAATATAATCAATATATAATGGTCAAATATAAAACCCTACAGTGGTGGTCTTTATATGCTCAATGATTATGGAACATCGCCAATGGATCTTCCGGTTCTAGTGTGGAGGTACTAATTGCATTGTGTCATTTATGTTTATTATAATAGAATCTTTCATGTTTCATGATTTTTGTACTCTTGAACTATTTTTATTGAGAGGGAATACGAGGTGTATAAATATCTCATTCTTTAGTTAATAACCCCACTAACATTTATAGTTCTTATCAGAAAGATGTAGGTTGAGAATTATTTTAAATAACTAATGATTTTTTTCTCACTATAAATGAACTATGAGTTGAATATATAGAGATATGGTTTTAATATTGATTATTTCAAATAAGTCCTTTTCCAAATATTAAACTTGTAACAACTTGTTACCGATTTTTAAGATATATCTATAACATCATCATGTTTTCTCTTTTTCTTTGTTCGTATAGGTATGAGAAGGAATAGAGAGGATATATAAAATTGCGAGGCCATGGATATTTTGGACTCTTGGCTTTAACTAGTGGTTTAAACCGGCTGTAGGAGGATTTCATGCCTTTTAATTAGGATAAACAATGTATAATGGTTCTTAGGTAAATTCCATGAAATTGATTCATTCTATGAAAGGTTAAATGGCGTGATGAATAGTTACACATCATGTGTTAATTAAATATCTGTTTTAATGTGAGTTGATGGATTTTTTCACACACTTGAACATAGTAGATTTCTCAACAAGTAATAGAGTTACACATCATGTAATTATCCTAGAAGGAAAGTTTTAGGGTGTCATCCATGATTTGGGTTTCCATCCAACTGCTCTTTCTCCTTTTCTCTCGAACAAATGACCATCCCTATATATTTGTGGATACATCGTTCATTCCCAATCAATCCTTTAGGCTTTCAATATTCATTATGGTTGTGTTAAGTCTCTCCAGGAGAGTGATATTTTTTCTTCTTCATTTCAATTAATCGCAGTAGCACCCATGGTTTCTTTATTAGATTACTTGGTCAGATAATTGGTGTTTATTTTTGTATTCTTTAATATTTGTGGTGAAATATCATTCTGTAGTCTGTTTATTTGTTGGTTGTGGTGTGGTGGGTGTTCATTAATGAATTATGTGGGTTTTCTCTTTTTCTATGGCCCCTATTTTTTTAAATTGGATCAATCTTGAGATATGTATGGGATTCTAGGGCCTTCATTAACATCATTTGGTTTTCATTGTTTATGGATAAAATTACAGGAATCTACGACCTATGTTTTGAGGTATGTGATTTTGTATCGAGCCTATGTTTATGAACATTATTATTCCTAATTTATAAACTAATTTATGAATGTAATTGGCATGATTTTTTTTTGTTTTGAAATGTATTTTTAATGGGAAATGGTTTTCAATAGTTTTTAATAAATTAAGGAAAATGGATATTTTAAAAGAATTGAGATGGGTTGTGAAATTTTTCTAAAATATTTTTCAAAACATTGTAATTAATATTGAAAAAAACATGGGTTGCCTTGGGTACTTAGGTGGAACGTTTATCTTGAGTCCTTCATACATTTTTTCTAATTATCAAGAAGTTTTCTCATTAGGGATGCATCTATTTACCTAGAACACTATTCTAAGGGACAGCTAGTCACATTTTTGGGGAGGGGGTTAATAATGTGGTACTCATGTGAATCATAGGCCTATGTTCTAGGATCTGGATTGTTTACATGATTGATTATGGTATGATTAGTCTTCAAGTATGGACTATATTGATCCTTGGTGTTGATACCTATGCTTATTTATTGTATATCTTGAATTTTTGTTTTAGCCTTGACATGCATGTATATGCTTGAAAAATATTATATGGAAAAAATTATATGAAATTGATATTCCTTATTTTATTTTAGAACTGTGATAAAGGGTAAATTTTTACCATGTATTATATAATTTTTTTTTTCTGATTATCAATCCATGTTTTTTTAAATGAGCATACATAAAATTTTATAAATGGACATTTTATGGAACACCGGGGTGGGATCCTATTAAGACTATAATCTCACACCCTTCACACCTCTTAGGTGTTTTTCAGACCTATGTATGTACTGTAATAAAGGGAAATTCAAGGTGTCACACTAAGGCATCAATGTTTTGTTTTAGCTATGTTGTGTAGCTAGTGGTGAGATGGTGGGAGTTCATCTATTCCATCCCATGGAGTAGTTTCTTGGTTTTGGTCCTTTGAAGTTAGACTTGTCTCTTGGAGTTCATTGATTTATTTTGTTCCTTCTTGATTCATATATATATATATATATATATATTCCATGTGTTTGTTCAGGTGGGGAGAATCATTACCTCTGGTTCATTATTCGATGCATGGGTTCTTGTCCCTAGCCCATGGGGATTGGGAACTCCATTTGGTAACGAGTTGGATTGTGTTGGGTCCCAAGATTGAGGGTAACCTGGGTTGGTTTGTTAACATTTGTTATCTGAGGATGTCTTTCCTAAAGAGTCATTTTCATGGGACATTTGTTAGATGGGAGATAAGATTTTTGGGACATGGGGGTATATTGAAATAACTTCCAAGCCATTTCATGGCGAGATTCAAGTTTCCTTGAGATGTTGTTATATGTGTCTCTATTGTTGGGTTATTTTAAATAAAAGATTCTTCTTATCGTTTTTATTCATAAAACTAATAATTAATGCGTTTTTTGATCATTATTATTCTTCTGTGTGATGTTGTATGCCTCTGAGATGGCTTCCATGAGTTCCTCAAGAGGGAGCAGCTAATGCACCTTAAGGGAATCTGCAAAATGATCATAATATCATTGAGACTATCATACGAGAAGTTTGTTTGTTGATTATAATATTCTACACATTTAAAATGAATTTTATGAGGTATATCCATGAAATGGAGGAGCGAGATAGATAGATCGAGGGAATTATTCTACGATAAGCCAATGTACTATAAAGGAACAAATCAGAGTCAACTGGCATAGGACTGGCTAGATAGGATCGATCAAATATTCAACTTTTTGGAAACACCTAAGAATATTAAGGTAAATTGTGAAATGTTAGGCTTGAGGGTTGTGGTAAGAGATGGTGGGATTCTATGGTCTAGGTAGATAGAAATTTGGAAATGGAATAGAAGAGTGTGGAAAACATATTCTTCCAAAAGTTTTTTTCCAAAGACCCTAATTTTGGAAAATAATATATAGTTATTGTCTTTTCCGCAAGGGCATAATTTGGTGTCAGCATAAAATAATCTGCATTCTAAGCTTGTGTTTTTTTCTCCGAACAATGTGAAGAATGACCAGCTAATAGCTCAGAAGTACCTACAAGGGTTGTGATTAGATATAAGATCTCACATACTTATATTGAAACATTCTACCCATGCGGATATGGTTGATAGAGCTATGGTGGAAGATATGGATATGGTGGTCATGTTTGTTTTTTCCATCCTTTTATCTTCCATTTAATGGCAGTTTTGGTGTCATACATGGGAGGAAGAGGATTTGGTGATATCATCATAGGAGTGGTAGAGGTGGGTCTCAGTAATGAACCTTCTTTACATAGTCTAATATAGCTATCAGTGTGCCTCTAAATTTCTATCAATATATAAATGAATGACACACAATTTGTTCTTTCCCTATGCCCATGAAGACCTAAAATAGTTTCTGACACATTCTCACTGACAAATATTCTTTTATTCTATGACTATGCATCATTATGGCAGGGTTCTGTCATCTCTAAAAGATATTGCAGTGCATTTACAAGCAACAAAGACTATAGGGACCTGACCATAATATTTGAAAGTTATAAACTCCCTTGAAGTTGATGTGTCTATAGTGGAAGTCAATATAGGTTCGACAATAGTGATGAGTACTATCCTTAATGAATCATCCGTAGACATTTATTTATTTGATATTGGTACCTCGTACTCATTTTTATATACATGTTTATTTGATATTCCAAAACATCCAACTGGACTTATTCCATTATAATGGAGTTAGTGAAGAAACTTGGTAAGGTTAAAGAGTAGGTGATTCAATGTCATTCATGTTCATTAAAAATTGCTAATACGGAGGTGTTTTGGGATTTTCTCAATCTTAATCTAAATCAGCTTGACATCATCATATGTATGGATTGTCATGTCCATCATTGAGATGACGTTGATTTATATCATCGACATGTTTCATTTAATATTTTTCATGAGATCTATTATCTGTTTCTGGGGGAGTGGGACATGTGGTCTGGTCTTGCATGACCTTCCTGCCTAGATCTCTGTAGTTTTTTTCTATTTTGATTGATCCTGATTACTTTTATTCTATTTCCAATCTACTTGTTTTTGTTCAGAACATTCCTGGTGTTTTCCTAGGTAACAACTCTGATCTTCTTCCATATAGGGAGGTAGATTTTACGAATGAACGGGTTCTAGATATAGAGTTGATATCGATAACTTGTTATCATATGGAACCAGCAGATCTAGCATTCCCATGATTTAGTTCGTGACCTATTGGAAAAGGTTTCATTCTCCCTGCTGTTTCTCCTTAGCCAGCCCCTATGATCTATTCCAAAAAGGAAGATGGTTGATGTTTTTAGATATCAGAAGATGAACCATGTAACACTTAAGAAAAAATATAGTTTTCCTCATGTGGATTATTTTTTTGATATACTAAAGGGGTCAATGTTTTTTTCATAGTATGATATTCATTTGGGTTATCATCATCTCATTATTTGGGAATTTGATATACCAAATATAGATTTCAAGAGAATGTATGGCCATTAAAAATATCTTATGATTCATTTTGGTCTAACTAACACTCTTATAGTTTATATGAATGTGATGAATCAAAAACTCCAACAATATATTGACACTTCTGTGTTAGTCCACATGGATTATTTTCTAGTTAACTCAAAATCTCAGTATTAGCAAGAGCACCATATGAGTATCATTTTGAATATTTTTAGTAGTGAACATTTGTATGGAAAGATTTAAAAATGTATTTTAGGCATTCAAGAAGTATTTATCTTAATGAAAAATATTTCTGAACAAGAATTATCAATTGATCTTGATAAGGTAAAGGTTTTCTAGTCATGGACAGAACTATACAATGTCATTGAGATACAGAGCATCCATAGTCTTTCTCGATAATACTAATGCTTTGATAATGATTTATCTAAGATAGTGAAATAGTAATCTCCTCTTACAATGAGAGTGGTAAAATTAACGTGGGATGAAAAGTGGCAGTATTCTTTTAATGAACTGAAATGACTTCATAAATCAGCTCTATTTCTAATCTTACCTAATCCTGGTAAGGTGTACATGGTGTATAGTGATTCTTCTGGTGTAGGTTTGGGATTTTTCTTATAGGGAATGACCATGTGGTATCTTACGGATCTCTTCAGCTATGACCATATCAAAACAATAACCCCACTGATGATTTAGAGCAAATTTCAGTTATGAATGTATTTAAATGTTTGTGGAAGTATATCTTTGGGGGAGGTTCATGATATTATCAAATCATAAGAATTCCCGATATATATTTTCCTAGAGATACATGAATCTCTGATAGAGAAAATGGGTATAATACCATCAACTGTTTGACTTAGATATCGCCCACACCCTAGGTAAAATTTAATTGTGGAAACTATTAGCAGGAATGTACAGTCGCAAGATATTCTGGAATCAAATGTGGTGTGAAAATTATAGTTATTTTCACTCAGTTACACTTGGATGCCCAAGAGAATGTTTTTAAATATGGTTCTGATTAGTGTTCAGTTTTCATCATCTCTCTTGGAGTTTATTTTACAGAGTCAGCATTATTATAATGTCTTTACTAAAATTTGAGAAAACCTTTTTTGTGGGGATACCATTTCTGGTAGTTCTCTATCTATATATGTTATGCTCCACTTTGGGAATTATGTTGTAATCTCTACATCTATGTAGAGTTTAGTCTTTTTTAATTTTCACAGCTCTTTGTGGGTCATTCATCCATGCACTAATAAGATGTATTGTAAAATGAGATGATGATTCTGTTCATCGGGCATGAAGCATGGAATTTCAGATTATGTTTCCCATAATTACACTTTCCAATGGATGAATGTAGATCAATTAAAAACATCTTGTTTTCTTCATCCTCTTATGATTTTGATCTGTAAATTGGAAGAGGTTTCCACATGTTTTTTTATAGGATTGCCACAGACTCCCAGAGTGTGTATTTCTATATAGGTTGTTGTTGATCAGTTGACAAAGCCTATTAATTTATTTCCAATAAGTAATACAAATTAGGTTAATGATCTGGGTATGTTATATGTTTAGTATATTCTGAGGTTTAATGGGATTTTTTCATTAATTGTTTTTAGATAGGGATCCTAGGGTTACCTTGAGGTTTTAGAGGGGTCTCTAAGAGGCAATGGGAACATAGTTCAAGTTCAGCACATCTTAGAATCCCTAGAGTGAAAGTCTTATTGAGTTCATAATTCAAATACTAGAGAATATGTTATGTGCATGTGTCTTGGATTTTGGTGGATCATGGGATATTTATCTAGGACTGGTTGTGTTATTTATACAAGAGTTATCAATTGTTGATTAGAATGGATCGCTTTGTGGAATTGTATGGTCATCCATGAATATAAACTATTTTTTGGGATGAGGTGGGAAATATAGCTTTAGATGGACCAGGTTTGGTTCAGGAGATGTCTATGAATATTTAAAATGTACATGAAAGACCTCTTACATCCAAGAGATTAGAAAAATTGTATAAGAATCAGCAATGTCGTCCTTTCATGTTTTTCACTGGTGACTCAGTTTTCTTGAAAATTTATCCTTGGTTGGGTCACCGCCATTTTGGAATACTCAGAATGTTTTATGTGAGATTTGTTGGACCATCTGAGGTTACCGAGAAGATTAGAAAATTTTATTATTGATTAGCATTGTCAGTTCAGTTGATAGGTATTGATTATGTTTTCCATATGTCTTGGATCAGTAATTATCATCCTGGTCCCACTCACATTCTGATTTAGTAAGAAATTGAGTTAGATCTAGATTATTCTATTTTGGATAAACCAGTTGTAATAATTTAATCAAAAGTGAAAGATTTGTGTAGTATATCAATTCCATTGGTGATAGATTTATGGTAACACTAGTCAATTTCTAATGAGACTTGGGAAAAAGAGTTATTGATGAGGGATTAGTAGCCTCATCTTTTTCTAATGATTACATCTTTTACATGACTTCTTAGGGAAAAAGGTTTTTATGGTGGGGAGTGGGTAACATCTGTTACTGATCCATCAAGTATATCCTTAAACTCAATATGTTTTTCATTTTCTATTGTCTGTATAGTTCTGAGAAGAAATTAGGGGGATACCTATAATGGTGATGTCTCAGATTTATTGGACTCTTATCTTTAACCTATGGTTTTTGCAGGCAATAGGAGGATCTCACGCCATGTAAATTGGTTAAACGACATGTAATGGTAGCTTGGGGAAATCCATGGAAGGGATTCAAGTTGTAAAATTTTATATTATGTGATGAATGGTTACACATTTTGATCTAATTTAATAAAAAAATTAATTTGAGGCGAATTATTTTTCAGCATACTTGAACACCATGGATTTCACGATGTGTAAAAAAGTTTCATGTCTTGTCATTCCCTAAGAAAGAATGTTTTAGGGTTCCTTTTAGGTTTTTGGTGTCTATTCGATTGCACATTCTCTTTTTCCCTCAAAGAAAAGTTCCTCTCTTATGATTTTAGGATACATAGTTACTTCCAAATTGATCCATTTAGTGTTCCATCTTCCTTGTGGTTGTGGTGTCTCTCACCGAGTGAGTGATATTTATAATTCTTCATTACCATTGATCATGGTAGTGCCTATGGATTGTATTATATGATTCAATTTTTAGAAAATTGGTGTTTCATTATGACTTCTTCAAGATTCACAGTGTTATCTCATTCTGCAGGTCCTTCCATTGGTGGTTGTGGTGTGTTTCGTGTTTTTATTGAGGTATGTGGGTATCCTAATTTATTTTGACCCCTTATATTCTAAATTGGTTCAATATTGAGATTTGGATTGGATTATATGGCCTTTATTAATGTCATTGGGGTTTCCTTGTTTGTGGATCCCACTTCAGGTGTGTGAAACCTATGATTTTTAGGTAGGTTGTTCCATATCTTGCTTATGTTAAAAAACTATATTATTGATTCTTTTAACCAGATTTATAAAAGAAATTAGTATGATTTTGTTTCTTTTTTTAAAAGATTTTTTAATGAAAAATGTTTTCCCTGGTTGTTGACGAACATAAATAAAATGCATATTTTTAAATCATTGAAAAGTATTGTGAAATAGTGTTGAAATGGTTTTCAAATCATTTTAAATATTTCTGAGAACTAACACATGGGTTACCCTGGGTCCTTAGATGTATGGTTAGATTGAAGACATCATCGTTTGTTTTTTATTATCAGAAGGTTTTATCAGGGGGTATTTCCTCTGTTGCAATGTTCTATTATACTAGAGGAATGATATGGATATTGTTGGGGGGGGGGGGGGTTATTCATGGGGTATTCCTCTTCTTCCTAGGTCTGTGTTCATGGAGTTAGAATGTGCACTTGATTGATTGTGGCATGAGTTGTCTGATAGTCTATCCTATAGTGATCAGTGGTTGTTATACCTGTGATTCTATTTATTATTTTTTGAATTCTTAGTTGGGCCTTGATATGCATGTTTATGCTTGTGAAAGATGATTTGGAAAATCTTCTTTAATATTGATATACATATTATTTAGAACTTTTATAAAGGGGAAATGTTTACCATATTTTCTATAAAACTAATTTACTGCATATCTAGACATTATTTATTTAAAATGAGAAAACATGAATTTTTATACAGAGAATTTATATGGAATAGTTTTCGAAGATCTTATTGAGTTTGTTAGCTCACATCCTTCACACCTCTTCGGTGGTGTTCAAACCTATGTATTTCATCCAATGGAGGGAAAGGCAAGGAACCATAGTGAGGAGGTGAGGTTTCGTATTAGTGAGTTCGGAATCTTGTGGTGAGATGGTGGGAGTTTCTCCATGTAACACCTGAGTTTTTTATGAGAAAAATATTATTATCGTCAAAGGAATCTTTCACTACACATAACACTAGCTTGACTTGCTTTACACGCAATCGCGACCTTCTTCGATCGCTTGCGTTGTACGCTATACCGAGCTTCATTAAACAACGATATGCTATTAAAATATTATTAAAACTAGCCGTTATGAATAGTAATACCCACTTTTTGAAATTTTATCTTTTAAAATAGACTTCATTTTTGGATTTGGAATATCTAAATTAGCCTAGGGTGAATATTTGGTATTTTTATGAAAACTATAAATTTTTTATGAATAGTGAAAACACCAGGTTACTATTCAAAAACTGACTTTTTTATTTAAATAACTATTTATTTTATTTATATTTATTTTATGTCAAAATTGATACATAATATCAATATAAGTTCAATGTAATTCATTGGGGTCATTTTATAATAATTTTTGATATATAAAAATTTTATTTAACTTTTCACCGTCTTTTACCCACCTCCTAGGAGAGTTTGAAATATTACATAAAACATAATTTAACCGCTTTTGTGAGTAGAATTTCGAAAATCCGATGGACACGGTTAACATAAATCAGTAAAATGTGGTTCAATAAGATAAAAATATTTTTTGGTGAATAGTAACTTTTTACTTTTATTTACCACGGTTAAAAGTAAATAGGGTAATTAAGGGTAAAAATGATATTATTATTACCCTAACACATGTCCTAATTCTATTGGATAAGTTTAATTTGACCAAAAACAACCTTAGGAATAAAATATGACCATTTAGGTCCACTTGGATTAGATTAGGACATTTATATTATTTTACTTAAAGAATAGTTAAAATAGTTAAAATCAAAGTGTAATAACTAAAACATTTTTAATATAGGGTTATAAATAATATAAATTCGACTATAAATTTTCATTACAAAGATAAAACTATTTCCTACATAATAGTATTTTATTTATAATTTTTATACTTTAAATAATTTAATTTATTTATGACACAGTGATAATGCAGTAATTACCTTATTAAGGAAATATTAACATAATTGATATTATAAATACCCAAATAAATGTAATTTCAGACTTTTTATGAATTACACTAATTTTAAAAGTTAATATGACATATTATTATTGATTCAATTAACTTTTTTCGAACCAATAATTCTGTTATGATTTTTACCAAAATCAATTACCAAATAGTGTCAAAATTGACATAAAATAGTTTTTAAAACAAATATTATATTATTAATTGTGATTTTATTCTTAAAGATCTCAGGATCCGCCAAATAACATAGATAAGGTTATATATATTAATAATTAACCACTTGGGGTTTGTTTGGCTGGTTATAGTAAGTTTATTAACCATATAGTGTAAGAAAAAAAGAAGACACAGTAAAAGTTAAATTATTTAACTTAGAGTTAAATCTAAATGATAAGGTTAAAATAGTAACCTAAACTTGTATAAAATCTATTGGATGAGAGTATTTCGACCCATACCCACCTTAGCTTCAAAATAAATCAATTTGGAACTATTCAAAACCGAATATGACTTTATAATAAAATAATATTTTAGGTTTTTCTTAAAGTGCCTCTCTCCTCCCTTATAAAAGGGCACCTCCTCCCTCTCCTCCTCACACCTATTTGGGCCTTCAATATCAGCAAAACCCAGCCAAATTATCTTCTAAAATTCCCTAGAAACATCCTAGAGGTTCTTATCTTCTTCAAAGACCATCTTTAGTGCCCTAAGAGGAGGTTAAGAAGAGGCGCTTCAAAGAAGAGGTAATGTCCATTACTGATTCTTTCAACTTTATTTCTTCTTCTACCTATTCTTCTTTAGTTTTTTCATTATTAAGTAATAACATCAGTATCACTCATATAATGATATGTTATTTGAAATATGAAACAACTTTATTTCACCTTTTATCCATCCTACATAAAATGAAATCACCGCGCGTGCGTACGTACGGAATACCGTCTCCACCCCGTGGTGTAATTTTTTTTCCACCACCACCTTTCTTGGATGGTTATATTGATGTAAAGAATAAATATATATTATTATTGTAAATTTATATTGATTCTGATATAGTATACATACACTTCAATACAATTACACGATCCTGGGAATGATATCATTGCTCGTGCGTACGTACGGTCTACAGTCTCCACGATGTGATGTGACTCGTTCTACATGATCTTAAATGCATAATGATTATATAAATGAATTGAATGAATAAATATGATATATATTACACTAATACCATTCTGAAAATGACATATCTATAACCTAAAAATAAGAATAAGAATTTATTTGACAAAACACGCATAAGAACAAAAGGCAATAAACACCTGAATAACAAGTAGCAATGAAATATTACTAATACGAAGATAAGAATATATCCATATATGATATTATAAAAATGAGTAAGATTCTGGAATATGTCAAAAAAATTATATAAATCATTATACAGGAGGTTCGGACATGTACGAATCAAATTGGACCTAAGGTAAGGGAAAATCTCACAATCTCATTTTTATCCGAGATTGTTTATACATCAGAATTTACTGGGGAATATTTATCATCCATATCCATGTTTCCTCAATATGTTATATTATTTATATCCTCCTACAATTTTTGAAATCCAATATTAATCAATGGTGAGTTTTTAGTAAAAGATACGAATGGAATCTTTTGTCGTTTTTAGTACGAGGTACTTTTTTTAACTTTTTCGGCCAAAGTACGAGAATAATGTTTTTTAACTTACACGACATGAATGGATTTTGATGATTTCATAGAACATTATTTCCATGAATATTACTTTACACGTTTTCATGTTTATATTTAATTAACTTATTTTATTTCAAAATTGTATGACATGTTAACAAAGGGAAAATGTTTTTGAAGTAGAAAGGATATTTTCCTCATGAATGGAGTTCAAGTGTTTTATCAAAATTATTTTCCATCTAAGATAATATAGGTTTCTGTTTATATCCCTATTTTTACATTTATTTGATTATGTTAGGATGGAATTATTTTTATAAAGTCCTTTTATTTTATATGGATTATGTTATGATGGCATGATGTTTAAGAATCCCATTTTTATTACATGGGTTATGCTATGATGTATGATTTATGATCTTGTGGCACACATAATAATGGTATCATTATGAGATGGGTGGGACCTATATCTCCCTCCAAAGCATTGGGTAAATATTTATATCTCATGAGATAGACATGGCTGGAACGGATGTTTAATCTGGTTCAGCGATACAGGAATGAAACGGGGAGTGAACTCGGTTCATAAATAGAATTTATCTACTAATATAGTCTTGGAAATGAGTCTTTACTACTAAGAAATGATTCTCTATGATTATGTGTGTATGAAACAACGTTTCATGTTTTAAGTTATGATTATTGTGATTGCATTTCACTACTATGATTTATCCCATGTTATGATATTATGATCTCTTTTGCAGGTTAAGATTTCCAAAATGTTATGTTCTTATGATTGATATTTCTTTTGTTTACCCTTAATAAGAATTTTAGCTCACCCTTTTGTATGTTTTCTTTTCCCCGGATCAGGAATAAGGGTATTAAGTAGGATATGCTAAAAGGGACTCTAGATATGATGAAATAAATGGAAGTCTATATAGATGATTTCTGAACCAGTTGTTTGTGTTTCCCAGTTTCTAAAGACACTATACCTATACAGTCTTTTCATGGTTTTGTTATATGTTATAATAAGTATGCTTCAATTCTGAAGTAATAACCATGTATGTAATGTATGGGTTGTTATAGTTGGTATAAGAGGAATGGTATAGTCATCCTTTGGAAACTATGATGTGAAAGCCTCAGTAAGAACCCCAAGGATATGTCTAAGCATAGGACAAAATCATAGTGTTTTAGAAATGGACATGAATAACCAATGATAAGACCTTAAGTGTGAAATTTATTATTTATTATGTGGTTTTACTATTATAATTAGTGTTTCCCAACTATTCTTCTTGGTTTTAGTCATTGGATGGAAACCGAAGGAACCATGTTAATGCTGAATGCGATGGGAAATGAAATTATTGTCCCCCTGAGAAACCAAACGTTATGGGAGCTAGAATAAAAAATATTGTATCCATTCTCACACAACTTTCTCAAGCTACGAATCATGCAGGACTTCCAAACGAGTAAAGGGAGGAGCAACATTCTGTTGAATACTTCATGAGGCAGCGTCCACCTTCATTCAGTTTATCTACTGATCCATTAGTGGATGAACAATAAATCAGTACCACTAAAAAGATATTTTTAGTTCTTCAATGTTCTGAACAAGATAAAGTCATCTTAGCAGTATATCGTTTGGATGGTGAAGCTGATCAATGGTGGAATCTTATCAAGAATACGAGGCAAAGGGATGAAATTGAATCCATGGAATGGGACTGGTTCAAGAACTTATTTTTCAATAAGTACTTCCCTCGTATTCTTCAAAATAATATGGAGAAGTAGTTTCTTGATCTGATACAAAAGGATGATGATTCTATTGGTACCTACGAAGAAAATTTTACGTGACTTGCAAGGTACACTTCCGAAATTATTAACCAACCTAAGAGTAAGATCGATCGATACATTAGTGGCTTAAAACAAAGTCTTCGAAGGGAGTTAGCCATAAAGGAATTCAATAGCTACAAGGAAATCATTCGATGTGCTCTCAATGTTGAGATGGAGATTGGTGTAACCCATCGGTCATATGGGGTTGATAAGAATAGGAAAATAGAATTAAAAGGGAAATATGAAGAGCACACTGAAAAGAAGATGAGTTATCCCTTATGCACAAAGTGTAGAAAGAAACAAGGATGGATTTTTCATAAAGGGACAAGTAAATGTTTCAAATGTGGAAAGAAAGGTCATCGGGCATTTGAATGCCGCAATGATGGGAAGAATATGTCTAGTGATGCAAAAAAAAAAAGATAAGGCTACACAGACTGCACCTCCTACACTTCAATGTTACAACTGCAAGGAAATGGGGAATTATGCCAATCAATGCCCTAATCCAAGGGTTTTTTGTGATGATAGACTTCAACAAACTCTTAACGCCAAAGACAAAGGAAAGTCACATGAAATTTCTATCAGTGATGCGGAGTACGATAACGAAGTAGTGAAAGGTACACATACCATCCACTCTATAGTAGAAAATGATTTATTTGATTCTAGATCCACCCACTCTTTTATTCATTAATAATTTTCTAAGGGTATCGTCATATTACCTCAATAATTAGATGTTGAGTTAGCAGTGAGAACCCCTAATGGCACAACAGTCGCATCAAAAGTTTACAATTATTCTCCGATTGATGTTTCTGGGAAAGTTCTTCGTGCAAATCTTGTGGTCCTCCCTATAGTGGAATTTTATGTGATTCTTGGAATGTATTGGATTTCTTTATATGGAGCTCATATCAATTTCCAATGAACTGAAGTCACATTTCCTATTCCAGATCAATCTATGATCGTTTATTGATGCATTGATGAACCTAACCTTCCAATGGAAATTTCTTCCATTTTATGGGTCTCGATTCCACTAAATGAAGGTTATTTATCTCAAATGGTTTGATAGAAACTCACAATTAATAATATGCCCATTGTACGAGTGTTTGATGATGTATTTCCGAAGTAATTGCTTGGTCTTCCACCAAATCGTGAAGTTGATTTTTCAATAGAACTCGTATTAGGTGCTTTACCTATTTTAAAGACACCTTATAGAATTTCACCAATTTAATTGCAGGAATTGAAGAAGAAACTCCAAGAGAATCTTGATAATGGATTCATATTCCCGGGTGCATCACCTTTGGGAGCTCCTGTTCTGGTTGTTAAGAAGAAATATAGATCAATGAGACTCTACATTGATTATCGATAACTTATCATGATCACAATCAAGAACAAATATCCTCTCCCACGCATTGATGACTTATTTGACCAACTACATGGAGCTCATTACTTTTCCAAGATTGATCATTTTTCAGGGTATCATCAATTAAGGGTCAAAAGGGAGGATATACCAAAGACGGATTTCTGTACAAGGTATAGACACTACGAATTTATAGTGATTCCATTTGGTCTTACTAATGCCCCTGCTATCTTCATGGATCTAATGAATAGATTCTTTAGAGACTATCTTGATTAGATTGTGGTAGTCTTTATAGAAGATATTCTTTTCTATTTAAATTATAAGGAAGACCATGAAGATCACTTGAAAATTGTATTAAAGACCCAGAGAAAGGTGAATCATTATGCCAAATTTACCTAGAGTGAATTTTGGTTTCAAAAAGTTTCATTTTTGGGTCACATAATCTCAAAAGAGGGGATATCTGTGGATCCAAAAAAAATAGATGTAATCGAATGATGGTTGAGAACAACTATAGTAACTGAGATCTGATGTTTTCTTGGTTTGGCTGGATATTATCAACGTTTGGTGAATGATTTTTCATGATTATCTAACCCACTCACCAAATTGACTCAGAAAGGAGTTAAGTTTGTTTGGACAGAGGAATGTGAACAGAATTTCAAGGAGTTAAAAAGAAGATTATCCAGTGCACCTATTCTCACACTTCCTTGTAGTGGAGAAAGGTTTTTTATCTACAGTGATGTATCCAAGAAGGGATTGGGGTGTATTCTCATTAAAAATGATATGGTGATAGCTTATGCATCACGATAGTTGAAAATCCATGAGAAAAATTACCAAACTCATGATTTGGAGTTAGTTGCGGTAATCTTTGCATTAAAGATTTGGAGGCATTATCTTTATGGTGAAAGGTGTGATATTTATACTGATTATAAAATTCTAAAGTATATTTCACACAAAAGGAGCTGAATATGTGCCAAAGAAGATGGTTGGAGATGATTAAGGATTACGACTGCTCAATTAATTATCACCCTGGGAAAGCAAACAAGGTGGAATATGCATTAAGTCGACAAGACCGTGCTAGCTTATCCGTGATGAGGATCACAAAAGATCCAATATTTATGGATTTACAAAGGATGGATCTTGGAATTATAATGGAAGGGGAAAAATATTATCTTTCTCAAATGAATGTTCAACCATCTATACATGCGTAGATTAAAGAGGAACAGAAAGAAGATGTAGAGTTACAAAAGAAGGTGAAAAATGTTCATGAATTCAACCTTGATTGTGATGGGATAATAAAGTTCAGGAATCAGGATTGTGTTCCTCCCATCCCAGAATTAATGAAGGAGATACTGGATAAAGCTCACAGTTCTTCATTCTCTATTCATCCTTGAAGCATGAAGATATATAGGGACCTAAAAGAGTACTTCTGGTGGGATGGCATGAAAAGAGATGTTGCTGAATATGTCTCTGGATTCTTGGTTTGTTAGCAAGTTAAAGCTGAGAGACCGAAGTAAAAGGGGATGTTACAACCATTACTCATACCCGAATGGAAATGGGAAAACATAACTATAGACTTTGTCACCAGTCATCCTAAAACATCCAAAGGCAATAATGCTATTTGGGTCATAGTTTATCGTCCTACAATGTCGGAACACTTCATTGCTATTAGAGAGGATTTCTCTCTAGATCAGCATGCCATGATATATGTAAAGGAAGAGGTAATATTTTAGGGAGTACCACTTTCCATTATATCTAATCGGGATCCGAGGTTTACATCAATGGTTTGACGAAGTCTTCAGCATACTCTGGATACAGAGTTGAGTTTCAGCACTGCTTATCATCCTCAGACACACGGTTAGTCTGAGAGGACAATTCAAACTCTATAAGATATGTTGAGAGCTTAATCTATGGATTTCAAAGGTGGTTGGGATCAAAACCTACCTTTGGTGGAATTTTCATATAATAATCGCTTTCACTCCAGTATTCAGTTGGCTCCTTATGAAGCTCTCTATGGAAAGAAATACATAACTCCAACATGTTGGGATGAAGTTGGGGAAAGAATGAAATTAGGACCTGATCTTGTTGATGAGATGGCAGAAAAGGTCTGATCTATTCAACAACACATAAGAGCAGCTCAGATTCGACAAAAAAGTTATTCCGACAATCGAAGAAAAGACCTAGAGTTTGAAGTGGATGATAAAGTGTTCTTACGAATATCTCCTTGGAAGAGATTGATGAAATTTGTAAAGAAGGGAAAGTTGAGCCCTAGGTATATAGGTCTTTTCGAAATACTGGATCGTTTTGGGAAGGTAGCTTACCGATTGGCACTTCCACCGAATCTCTCTCAAGTTCACGATGTGTTCCATGTATCTTTCCTCAGAAAGCACATCCTCGATCCTTCACATGTACTCAGTTCAGAAGATGTACTGCTGGAGAAAGATCTTTCTTATGAAGTACAGCCGATAGAGATTCTTGATAGTAGCGAAAAAGTTCTACAGAACAAGACCACTCGCTTGGTGAATGTTTTATGGAGGAACCACCAATTAGAATAAGCTACATGGGAGCTTGAGGATATGATGTGGGAGAGGTATCCTCATTTGTTTGTTAAAAAGTGATGAATGTCGAGGGTGAAATTCATTTTAAGGGGGGTAGAATGTAACACCTGAGTTTTTATGAGAAATATTTTGTTATCATCAAAGTAATCCTTCACTATACACAACACTAGCTTGGAATGCTTTACACGCAATCACGACCTTCCTCGATATCTTGCGTTGTACGCAATACCGAGTTTCACTAAACAACGATATGCTATAAAAATATTATTAAAACTAGCCGTTATGAATAATAATGCACACTTTTTGAAATATTATGAATTTTATCTTTTAAAATGGAATTATTTTTTGTATTTGGAATATCGAAATTATCCTAGGGTGAATTTTTGGTATTTTTCTAAAAACATTCAATTTTTGATGAATAGTTAAAACACTAGGTGACTATTTAACAACCGACTTTTTTATTTAAAAAATAAATTATTTTATTTAAATTTATTTTATGTCAAAATTGATACATAATATCAATATATGTTCAATGTAATTCATTGGAGTCATTTAATAATAAATTTAGATATTCAAAAAAATTTATTTAACTTTTTCACCGTCTTTTACCCACCTCCTGGGAGAGTGTGAAAATTTACATAAAACATAATTTTACCACATCAGTGAGTGGAATTTTGAAAATCTGAGAAACACGATTAAAATCAAGTACCAAAATTTGGTTCAATAAGATAAAAATAATTTTTGGTTAATAGTAACTTTTTACTTTTATTTACCATGGTTAAAAGTAAATAGGGTAATTAAAGGTAAAAATGATATTACTATTACCCTAAAACATGTCCGAATTCTATTTGATATGTTTAATTCGACCTAAAACAACCTTAGGAATAAAATATGACCATTTAGGTACACTTGGATTAGATTAGGACATTTAATATTATATTATTTAAAGAATAGTTAAAATAGTTAAAATCAATGTTTAATAACTAAAACATTTTTAATATAGGGTTATAAATAAGATAAATTAGATTATAAATATTAATTAGGAATATAAAAATATTTCCCAAATAATGGTATTTTATTTATAATTTTTAGACTTTAAATAATTTAATTTATTTAAGACACAATGATGATGCAGTAATTACCTTATTAAAGAAATATTAACATAATTGATATTATAAATACCCAAATAAATGTAATTTGAGACTTTTTATGAATTAAACTAATTTTATAGGTTAATATGACATATTATTATTTATTCAATTCACTTTGTTCGAACTAATCATTCTGTTATGATTTTCACAGAAATCAATTACCAAATAGGGACAAAATTGACATAAAATAGTTTTTAAAACAAATATTATATTATTAAATGTTATTTTATTCCTAAAATTATAATTTTCTGAAAAATAACATAGATAAGGTTATATATATTAATTATAAATCAATTAGGGTTCTTTTGGCTTGTTATAGTAGGTTTATTAACCATATAGTGTAAGAAAATAAGAATATACGGTAAAAGTTAAATTATTTAACTTAGAGTTAAATATAATTGATAAGGTTAAAATAGTAACCTAAACTTGTCTAAAATCTATTGGATGAGATAATTTCGACCCATACCCACCTTATCTTCGAAATAAATCAATTTGGAGCTATTAATAACCGAATGTGACTTTATAATAAAATAATATTTTAAGTTTTTCATAAAGTACCCCTCTCCTCCCTTATAAAAGGGAACCTCCTCCCTCTCCACCTCACAACACTTTGAGCCTTCATGTTGGGAAAAAACCAGAAAAAATATCTTCTCCACTTCCCTAGAAACATCCTAGAGGTTCTGGGATTCTTCAAAGACCATCTTTAGTGCCCTAAGAGGAGGATAAGAAAAGGTGCTTCAATGAAAAGGTAATGTCTATTACCGATTCATTCAACTTTATTTCGTCTTCTACTTATTCTTATTTAGTTGTTTCATTATGAAGTTATAACATCAGTATCACTAATATACTGATATATTATTATAAATATGAAACAACCTTATTTAACCTTTTATACATCCTACACAAAATGAAATCACCATGCGTGCGTGCGTACAGAATACCGTCTCCACGCCGTAGTGTAATCTGTTTTCCACCACCACCTTACATGGATTGTTATAATGGTGTAATGAATAAATATATATAATTATTTTAAATTTATATTTATTCTGAAATATTATAAATATAGTTCAATACAATTCCACGATCATGGGAACAATATCATCACTCGTGCGTACATACGGCCTCCTGTCTCCACGATGTGATGCGACTCATTCTACATGATGTTCAATGAATAATGATTATATAAATGAATTTAATGCATAAATATGATATATATTACACTAATACCATTCTAAAAATGAGGTATCTATAACCTAAAAAAATAATAAGAATCTATTTGACAATACACGCAAAAGAACAAAAAGCAATAAACACCCGAATAACAAGTAGCAATGAAATATTACTAATACGAAGCTAAGAATATGACCATATATGATAACATAACAATGATTACGATTCTGGAATAAGTCAATAGCATTATTTAAATCATTATACCAGAGGTTCGGACAAGTATGAAACAAATCAGACCTAAGGTAAGGGAAAACCTCGCAATCTCATTTTTATCTGAGATTGTTTATATTTCAGAATTTACTGGGGAATATTTATCATCCACATACATGTTTCCTCAATATGTAATATTATTTATATCCTCCTAAAATTGGTTAAATCCAATATTACTCAATGGTGAGTTTTTAGTAAAAGATACGATAGGAATCTTTTGTCGTTTTTAGTACGAGGTACTTTTTTTAACTTTTCCAGCCAAAGTACGAGAAGAATGTTTTTTTAACATACACGACATGAATGGATTTTGATGATTTCATAGAACATTATTTTCATGATTCTTCCTTTACATGTTTTCATGTTTATTTTTAATTAAATTCTTTTAGTTTAATATTATATGACATGTTAAAAAAGGAAAATTGTTTTTGAAGTAGAAAGGATATTTTCCTCAAGAATGGAGTTCAGGTGTTTTATCAAAATTATTTTCCATCTAAGATAATATAGGGTCCTGTTTCTATCCCTATTTTTACATTTATTTTATTATGTTACGATGAAATAATTTTTATAAAGTCCTTTTATTTTATATGGATTATGTTATGAGTGCATGATGTTTATGAATCCCATTTTTATTACATGGGTTATGCTATGATGTATGATTTTTTATCTTGTGGCACACATAAGAATGGTAACATTATGATATGGGTGGGACATATATCTCCCTCCAATGCATTAGGTAAAGATTTATATCTCATGAGATAGACATTGTTGGAATGGCAGGTTAATCCGGTTTAGTGATACAGGACTGAAACGAGGAGTGAACTCGGTTCAGAAATGGAGTTTGTCATCTAAGATAGTCTTGGAAATGAGTCTTGACTACTAAGAAATGTTTTTCAATGATTATATGTGTATGACACAAAGTTTCATGTTTTAAGTTATGATTATGGGGATTACATTTCACTACTATGATTTATCCCATGTTATGATATTATGATCTCTTTTGCAGGTTAAGATTTACAAAATGTTATGTTCTTATGATTGATATTTCTTTTGTTTACCCTTACTGAGAATTTGAGCACACCCTTTTGTATGTTTTCATTTCCCAAGGTCAGGAAGAAGGGTATTAAGTAGGATATACCAAAAGGGACTCTAGATATGATGAAATAAACAAGAGACAATATAGATGATTTATGAACCGATTGTTTATGTTTCCCAGTTTCTAAAGACACTATACCTATATGGTTCTTTCATGGTTTTGTTATATGTTGTAATAAGTATGCTTCAATTCTGAAGTAATAACCATGTATGTAATGTATGGGTCGTTATACTCCACACCATCACATGTCATAACTATTTGGTTTTGGTCTTTTGATGTTGGACTTGTCTCTTAGAGTTTTTGGACTTCCATTGATCCTTCTTACTTTATGTATATATATATTACATGTGTTTGTCCACTTTTTGAGAAATCGTTTCATCCGATTCATTGTTCAATTTCAGGGTGAATGTTTCCAGCCTATGGGGATTAGGATTTTCCTTCAGGTATGTGACATATTGGTTTAAGTATCAGGTTTGAGGGAAACCTAGGTAAGTTCTTTACAAAGCTCCATATGTTCCCAATTAGATTAATAATAATATTAATAATATTTTTTCATTATGTTTGCTAACTAAAAAACCATTAAATATATTTCTAAATAAATTATTTAGAATTTAATTAATGATATATAAGGTTTATTTAATTCTTATTCACTAGACCCAACATGTCATGAAAATCATCTGCAATATTTCATGAACCTAAAATAATAAATATATTATTCAATTGATACCTAAATAAATATTATATTAATTATTTTGTAATTAGATGTTTATTTTAACATTCAAATAAAAAAAATATTAAATAAATAGATAAATATTATTTATTACATTGAGTATAAATCAAGAGATAAATAAAAAATATATTAAATGGTATTGGGAATATATTTTTTCAAAATACTAAACTAACATATTAATAGTGACTGTTTAAATGTGATCAATAAAACACAAATAAATATTATTTCTCAATCTTAATAATGATATTTATTCCAATCTTTAAATAAACAAAATTATTTTGATGATATTGAAGGTTACACAATAGGTGTGGCCCTCACGGCCTATTCCTTGATGGATTTTTATAGTATCTCCCAAATTATAATATCAGTGTTGAAAAACACATAAATGGACCCATAAAAAATAACTTAACATCACAATGAAAAAACTACATATGAATGCCCATTGTGTAATATAATTCATTTGTCTCGATATCTCATCAACCAGGTTGCATACTCATGTCATCAAACTATATTTTTGATACATATTTATTTGACTATCAACTTGGAAATCAGCAATACATTATGGACGTTGATTTTAGTTCAGTGGTTCCATTCTAATCTAATTTCCAAGATATCTTCTTTTATAAATAAGGATGGGGAAATCCTTTTTTAAGTTACTCAATAATAACATATCATTGATGATGCTCACAATCTGTCGTGATTTTTTATGAATAAATAGAATCAAGGTTTTGTGAAATAAATCAAAGTACATGAGTCATGAAATTAATGATTAATAATAATAATTTATAAGGATCAATACATATATTCATAGAGAGTAATATCCATTGACACATGAACTATGGAATTACTTTTGGTGGGTTTATCATGATAATCTCCCATTTTTGATATAAAAAAGTGTGAATTACATGATATGAAGTGTCATGAACATTCAAGTATCACAAAATACAATGTCAAAATACAATGAGTCTATTCATACAATGTTATCTCAATTATAAGACTATATTTTTGAAAATTTTATAGCACTTCAAGGATCTCAACATAGGAGGGAGATGTTATGTATTTTTTATGTGGCAGATTTTCCATGTCCATTGCCATATTAATTTAATATTGAATAAAAATCATCATTTAATAAGACATTTAATTAATATTCTCATATTTGAATATATAAATGTTTGATCTACAATAGATACTAGTTGGTTCTAGGGAACCAACTCAAAAAGACTAAAAAGTTCACTAGAGCCAACTTCTAATGAAAGTTATTCTATTCTCTCCCATATTATAGATAATATTCTTCTATGATAAGGCCTTTTTAATAGTTCCACTTCATTTTCCTCTGTAGGTACTCTACTCACAATGACCTCACATCTCTGTAAAATCCCTCAAGAGAAAATACTTATAAAGTAAGAGATCCATCCACTGATGAGGTCATTGATCCATATCAAGATCCATCATTACAATAAAAAAGGGCCGTATTTTGATATATTTTTCACATAATTATGTAAACATCAATACATTTTTCATGAAAAAATAAAATTTAACTAAAGCATTCATGATAATTGTGTAAATTATTCTGAAATATAAATTCAATGAATATTTTGATAAAAACCATTTTTTCTCTAAAATGATTATATATATTTGATTTATTATTATTATTATAGTTTTTGAAAAGTATATTTAATAAAGTTTAATAAATATTATTTTTCAGAAGTAATTCGTAAATTTTCCAAATTAACAATTTGATATTTATTTTTGAAAAATTAAATAATTCTTATGTAATTCACCATAATCCACATTTAGAAATTTAATGACATAATTCTATGTTAAATATTCTGATATAGTTGTTTGAATTTATAATTTTTACAAACTGTATAAGTTTTTGTGTTATTAATATTATGCCTAATCGATCACAAGATAAGTCGTATCCTCCCATGAGAGTAACTAGAACCAATCATGTGACCAAATAACGGACCATTTTAGGCCAATTTCTTATAACTAGTGACTGAGAGTCCCAATAAAACATATCGTGAATGAAAAATGTTATTGTGATGTAATGGAAATGTTATCATATTACCCACTAATCATGACCACAATCTATCATGCCACGTTATTCTAGTCTACCATTCTTGAAACAAATAGGATTCTAAAACCAAGATGAAATTAGATTGACCTAGACTAAAAGAAAGGGAATGGTATTTCTAGGTCTATGTATTAAATTGAGGAATAAAAAAGGATCTATATTTCAATAAACATAAATTATGGAGCTTCATTTTGGGGTTTGATGATGTAAGGATGGTGCTTCAATGTATAGTACATTTGTCGATAACTAAAGATAAAGAAGTTGGTGTAGGATATATGACTCGAAATCCAAAAAAATGTTGAATCATGAATTTGATGAAGGCCAAATAAATTCTAAATCATGTCTTCCTTGATGTAGTAGAATGATAAGTGAAGAACACGACAAAATATTTGGAAACCATGGATGAAGTCTGAATATGATTGTTAAAGGATAAAACTGAATGAAATATCAATGGAGTTTAACATTTATTTGATCAATGTGTTTTTCTTTGATGAAAGTTTGTTGTTTAAGGTGATGGAGGGGAATCATATCCTTAGAGCTTTATGGCCAGTCAACTGTATTTTCATTCATATAATGTTCTCATTGAAATGTATACAGAAATAATTAATACAAGAACAATCTAAATTTTGTAGTTGGATTCTTCCCTCACTAGTTTCAACCTAATTTTGGAAGGTGGTTTGAAAATAAATAACATGAATCTAGATTGAAATTATAAAATATGAGATTTATATAGATTTACTGAAGTTATATTAATTATCGATGTCGATAATTCATTTTCCATGTGTGATACCTATGTAGGTACAATTATATTGATGGGGTACTTTGTGTTTCTAGATCGTATATCTATGAGAGTGGGAGTGGTTTCAAAGTATGTTCTCAAAAATATTTTCTAATTAAATTTAAATGAGAATGATAATCCATACGAATGAATGTGAACAAAATTGATGATCAGATGATGAACCCATTGAATCCAAATATTATTGGAACTAAGGGTCCAATCATGAGGTTTACTTATGAATAAAGTTTATTTGTGATACAAAGTATATTATGATCATTATTCGGTTGAATCCAGGACGTTGAAACAAGGGATTGAAATATATTTGAATTATGAAGCCAAATGACGTTGTGGGAATTCTTTGATTACGTGAACATGGTTCATTAGATGAGCTCAACAGATCAAATACGGAAAACTAGGACTATGTTGTTGTTTTTTATTCAATGATGAGTGAATCCGAGTCAAATCATCATAAGTTGATGATGTTCTTCGAGATGGAGTTTTCCTTGAAGAAAAAAAATTCACAATATATTTTTTTTATTTTCAGGATCAATTGAATAATCATGAAGGATCTGAGTCTATATAAATTTAATTGTATGTTTGAATGGGTTGTATGGTAATTGGATTTTTAATGGAACTTTACATAGGACCAATGTTTCTTCATGGTCTAGAAAATTAATTTAAGCACATGGGTGGCCTAAAATTCAAAAACCAAAAATTGAGCAATAATTTGAAATAAATAAAAAGTATAGTTTGTGAAGATACTAATGTATTTTATAGATTATCTACGTACACAAGATACAGATCATCAAAATTTTCTTGGGAAAATTCCCATGTGTGAGGAGTGTGATTTTTTTGGGAGATTCACTTAAATAATGAGAGGAAGAAGAAATATATTTAAAGGTGTTCCATGTGGAGTCCATGAGGTGAATACTGAAAATAATACCATTAAGTTTCGATGTGATATCAGAGTTATAAATATTTTTAAAAAAGAATCATATATAGTTTTATGATACTATCCTTTGATCTATCACTGATATCATTCACTATCTCACCTGATAATTTTCATTTCTAGGAGGGGGAATACAATTGGGATGTGGTGGAACTAGTGGTTGGAGAACACTTGAAGATTGAGTTATGTAAAGTATAATCATAGAGGAATAATTTTAATTCAATATATGAGATATAAATTATCTTTTTATTAATCTTTTTATTACAATACCGATATGTTTTTAATGAATTTTTCATTATTTCTACTTCTCTCTTTTATAACTATGTAAATTAGGGGGCCAGGATGGACATATCTAAATATGTAATTACTAGTTATTTATTCGGTTTTAATACCAGAAGTCTATAGTCTTTCAATATAGAGATATCCATTTATTTTCCACAATTTCATTTTTTAAACTCTACTCTAATTATCGGCTGGAGAAATGTAGATTTACTTTTTCCATGGAATATATAACTCATGTACTGTTCAAAAAAGGTTGTAATATTCAATTTTTTATAAGGAATCAACATAATATTTTGTTTTTATAAAAATAGTGATTATTAAGAATATCTCTAGAGAGGTTATTTTATAAAATGAAAATTAGGTACTACCATCCTCTGGGAAATGCTTTACATCCTCATTGATTGATTCCATTAAAGGGAGGTTTTATTTTCAATCAATTATATCTTGGCTAGTCTCCCATAACAAAATCAACTATTTTCTTCTATCTCTTTTGAAAAAATTTCCATTATCTCCTTATTCACATAAATATTCCACCATCACTCTATCATTATATTTTTTGGGGGTTTTATTCATTTTTTTCTTTTTTTTGTCACATCATATAATCCTTATAGGTTCTCTAACTCTACATACCACAATACTAATAGTTAGTAAGATTTAAAAATAATTACTTTTTATTGTGTAAAATAATGGATTGTAATATTTTGGAATCATTTAGAGGGAAGGAAGGTGTCACTAATATAAAAAAGAATCAACAAATCTATAGAATCACTAATTCTTAATACATAAAACATTCATGACATTGTTTAATATTTAATAACACTTTGTATCATTTTAGGATTAGTTTCTATGAAATTAGGAAGATAATACATGAAAAATATAAAATTTCGTCTAACCCACATGAATTTCTTATTTATAAAATCATCTTACAATATTTTTTCATGAACTCATATCCTGGGGAAACACTTCAAAATATAGGGGTGATAATAAAGCCCTCCAAGGGAATAATAATAGAAATATTTAGTATGTCATAATGTGGCATAAAAATAGGGAATGATCATTAAAATTAAGGGAATATTATTTTATAATGACCATGAATCATAAAATATAAATATGGATACAACATAAAAATTATACATTCATAAACATATCATCAAATTTTATCATGAAGGTTTCATGAAACAAAATTACCTATGTTATTCACAATGGTATCGTAAAACACATCATCTTTGGAGATTAATTATTTTTCCAATGAATTTGATAGCTATCAGGTTTCACCCAACAAATGTATGAATTAATTTGGACCACTTATTATGTAAGAAATAGTTTCATTGATAACCCACTAGAAATAATAAATCAGTTTCTCTTTAAAGTCATTAAATTCATATATTCTTAAAGATATGAGTACTACACCATTTTTAATGCATCGAAAAGGAATGTGGGTTTAATATTTGGAATTAATAGATCAATTAATCATGGATATGTCATGTTAAATACCCATTAATAAATAAATGGGTTGATTATTCATAGCATAAAAATATTTCATGGGAAATATAAAAAAGCATGAAATGAATTTGGCAGAATGATGTGTACACAATTAGATTAAGTAAAGGTAATAATAATATAAAATGAATTTATCCCATTTATAAAATAATATCTTTTTATTAATGTGATAATAAATTTTTTTCATTTAATGAATAAAATTCAACATTTATAAGATATTAAAAAAAGGTACTTGAATGGAAATGAAGATGAGGGTAGTTCCCTTACCTTGGGAAGTAACTTATAAAATCATATAGTGGGAAACATTAAAACCTTAGAGAGGCTATAGAGGTATATTATAGAGGTAAAATGAGACTAATTTATTACTTAGGTGAATTTTAGTGGACAAACATTTTATTATGTGAGGGTATTTATAGTAAAAGGAATTGAATTTTTTACTAATTTACAAATATAGGTCTTGGAATTATATTTTATAGAAATTGAAAACCCATTGTCTTTCCCATTGTTTTTTACAAGTTCATTGACATTTATATGATATTTTATATTATATTAATACATTATAACAGAAATATATTCTTTAATATTACTTTGGAAATGTATAATTAATTATTTTTACAAAATGTACTTTTTAAAATCATAGATTCAACTTAGACTTTTGAAAGTCATATATATTATTAGAAATTTATTTAAATATATTAAAATAGATAATATTAATAAAATAAAATATGTTTGTTCATGTATTATATTTATTTTTTAATTAAATATTTATTGCATATATATGAAGTCTGAAAACATTCTGAAAACACAAAATTGGATTTACCTATTCATTAAAAAAATCATTTTAGTGAATTCTTAAATTTCAGACTAACCTAATTTCAACATTTTGATATCAAATATAATGTTTATTTCATCATAAAAATTATCTAAATATTATAATATTAACATTTAAATAAAAAAATTGTATTTAATAAAAAATAGCAGTTTTGTGAGATAGTAAACTTTCTAACACTTTTAAAATTTTTATAGGACATTATAGAATAATATTATAATTTATATTAAAGTTAATATTTATTTATCATAATATTTGAAAATTAAATATTTATAATGATTTAATTATATAAGTTTATATATTTTTTTAAAAATAATTTTTTTTATTTGTATTTAAAAATATATTTATCAAATTCATCTAATATTATTATTTATTTTATTAATTAATATAATAATGAAAATGGAATTAAAGAAAAAACTAGTTTATTATGAAAATAAATTTACAATTTTTTGATACTAAAATCTAGATATATATCAATTTATTACATGAGCATACTCTCAAAGGGTAAGGTGTTCGATGGTCTATGTTTCATGGGGTGGATTAGATTATGTGGACCAAGTGGTGATCTCCAATAACTTTAACTTCTCTCATTGTAGATTTCACCCAAGATTTAATTGATGAATATATCCTTGGTCTTGATCATGGTAGAACCCTAGTGACACTACCTCTCTCCCTAGTTCTAATAAATGGGATTCAAAAGGCATAACCCTTATAGTTAAGGCCATTGTTTTTTACTTTGCAATCGATGGACCCTTATCATTATCGTTATTATATACTAATCCTAATGGTAAATTTATGATGACTATATTACCAATGGTCATAATTCCCATTGGTCATTCGCAAAATGGTCCTAATAAAAGTCAGTCATGAAATAGTAATTTATTGGTTTATTTCTAATGGTCACTTCTCAAATTGCATTATATTTATAACATAAAAAATCAATATTTACTACTTTATTATAGATGGTTTTTAAAATTCATCTACTAATTTAAATTATATTCCTAGAAATTTTTATCTATAAAAAACATTTTATTGATGTTGTAGTCTTCCCCTAAGAATTCAATGCTACGGAGTATACCATTGGATGGTAGTAATACTTTCGTTTCTATATACATGGATTATTCATAGATTTAGTAATCGATATTATCATTGGAGATGTGATATTACTTTTTTATGAATCTTATATACTTCCACAATGAGAATTAATAAAATAATCATTATTAAAAAAAATCTTCTATTTATCATAGAATGAATTTTCAGGATTCTACACAATCTTTTAAAAAAATAAAAAATATAAAAATATGCTTTGTTTGTCACAATTTTTTTTCTTATTTGACATATTTGTACATATTTTCCGTGAATAGTAGGGATTTGACATCATACCTAAATCATAACTTATCTAAAATTGAGAAAAATTATTCACCAAATAAAAATAAAAACATAAAATCTGAAATGGAAATTAAAAAGATTCAGAAAACTCAAAACCATAATGAAAATTACAACTAAAATCTGGAATGGCCTATAAATCATGTCCCTGATATTCCTATACTTCAGGGGTTCCAATTAGAAAATATGTCTTTAAATTATTCTTGTTTATGGATATATCCCAGACCTAGGAACAATTAAATCAAATATTCTCACCTCCCTATGCTACCCTCTATCAATTTTCATCCCACATGGAATTCCATATTCTAAATTATAGAATTTTACAGTTATGTATAGAAATTACATCTCTATTTTTTGCGTGAGGGGGATAATAGTTTGAGGGTATTTTCATTTTTATAAATTTAATTTATATTAGATTGTTTTATAATATTTCTAAGGATATCATTCACACTTGGTACCAACTTTTCAACTCATTTGTTTCCAAATTTTAACCAAGAAACACAAAAATAGATGTTATAAAAATTATTATATGATTTACATAGAATGAGGGAGATATTTTTCAAGAATTATGGTATTATTTCAATGATTTACTTAATAAATTACCCAAACTCCCACATATTTTCAATGTTCTGATAGAAACTTTTTATAATAGCCTTACACCGTACAATCATAATCTTTTGGACCATTTGTGTGGTATATATTTTTCTGATATGACTGTTAATGAGATCAAATAAGTTTTCCATAATATAGCTCGGAAATACCAATACAAGTTATCTATGAGAAATAAAAATTAATATTAATGAAAGAAAAAAAATTTATATTACATTTTTCTCAGATAATACACAGAGGGGACAATGTAATCTTTATTGGGTATATGGCCACACTAACAACATTTCTCCCAACTTTGACACTACCTTTCAGCATGATGTGAGTTCTCAATTAATGGATTATAAGAAATAAAATATATAAATAATAAACCCTTTTATAATAAATAAAATTTTGGATATGATAATCACTTCAAGTTGTATTGTATAGATCAAGGTGTTATAAAACAACCCACTACTTCCCTTGGGTATTCAAACCATACAAGAAATTATTTCTAAAATTGGGATGGTACATCAAATTAAAACCTTGATCTTGAGGTAATGGTTATAAAATTGATCACAATAATATAATAACCACTACATGTCATTACAAATATTGAAAAAATTTAAATCAAATGAAAAGAAGAGCATCTTCGTACAATTGAGCAAATCCAAAACGAGAATGTGATAGATCTCACCAAAAAATGTGGCATGGAAATTAAATGATTTGTTTTGGGGATGAATGGACAGGATGAGGTTGAGTATTTAACTTAAACAAAGAATAAAAATATAGAAAACTCACAACCAAGGAAGCTATATAGAAATGTTCAATAAAAAATAAATTATGAATTGGTTCCTAAAAATATATGGAACAAAGTAAAATAAACTTAGAAAAATCAAGGAGAATAAGAAGGAAGTAGGATTTGAGGATAAGGTATATAATCAACTAGTACTGCAATAATATTCCCCTATCATTTGTTTTCCTGAATGAGTATATAATAGTGATGAACCTGACTACTATAAGTTTATAAAAATGATTCATACATTTAGCATCGATATTAAAAATTTTGAATCCTTAGATAAGATTTCATAAAATGTAAAATTAAACAAAAGGTTTTTGGATTAAAAAATAGATTAGAGAGAATTTGGAACTAAAAATATTTATGAATAATGTAATTGAATTATTCTAATAAAACCTCCTAAAAAAATAAACGACTCTATATTTTTTCTAATTCAATGAAAAATAATATAAGGTGCGGAAACGAATTTACTCTGTGATTCAGGTGATGGTATTAATTTTATTCACTAATAATTATATAACATTTTACTCTTAAGGGACCACAAACCAAGTTCTAATTATATTAAATTAGCTGATAATTTAATTATACAACCCATGGAAAGGGTATATGACCATTTACACAATGTTGAAAAACTTATTTTTCCTAATTATTTTCTAGATATTAACATATATTATGATAAAACGGTCTATCTATACGATGTAGACCTTTAATGTAAATCAATGGTTTTTTTCATTAATATTTACAAGGTAAAATTATCCTTCATGTTATAGATGATGTGAAAAAATATTGGATTATAGAATCCCAAACATGTGGTCAGCTGAACAGCAATTGATGTTGCTGGAAAAAGTGTGTAGAGAAATATTCATGAGTAATTTTAATCAACCATACCCTAATGGTTACAAGTATATTTTATTGGTTTCCTTGCCTATTGATGAGTGTTTTAAAATTGATATTTGGACAGAATATTGTTCTTTCCCTCTGGAGGTTTAAGCGATTATGGATCCCCTACCTACTAAGAGTATCACTTAGGTGCTTGTTCTTGATAACATTTCTTCCCTTTAGTTATAACACCAATTACTTCATTTTAATAATTTTAAAACAAATTTTGATAGTTTTACATGTAAATTTGACGTTTTTAACGTTCATCTAGTATGAGAGAGTTCTTAGTAACAACCCTGTAAATTTTATGAATTTTTTAAAATTAAGTAGAACTATTTCATAGAATGTTTCTAACTCACTAATATTGATTATAATTTTACATTGATTAAAAATGTTATGAAAAAATCACTTCATTTGGGTTAAGTGATTAGTCATAAAGGTACATCTTGGGATATGAGTTTGAAATCTCCATAAGGGAGTCTTTGGAAGTGTCTAGTTTTCAAAATATTCATAAAAAAATCGGAGAATATTATTATAACTCATGGATCTTATTCAGGTCTTTGAGAACCTCATGTTTGGGCTAACATTGTTAAAGTTTTATTGGTCATATTAGTGAACTATATAGGTATTTTTCTACATTTTCTAGTATATTTTTTGGGATTTTAGGAAACAATTATATAAAAAATTCGTACTACTGAATTGTAAGATGTCTTAGGTCGCACATTACTAGATGGTTTATTTTATATGATATTGGGTATACTTGATAACACCACCACTCAAAATACTGGAATAAAAGTAATCAATAAATCATTATCACTATATGATATTTTTTAGGTAATAATTGAAGATTATTTCTGTAATAGGGATATAAACATAGCGCTTCATGGGAAGAAACCCATGGTTTAAACTTTTTTCTTTTTTATTTTCATCCTAAAATTTGTTTGAATCTCTTTTGGGTGTTATAAATTATGTCACCATAAGATATTGGCATTGTATAATGTGAACCAACCACACCAAATACTTTTTTGTGAAGAATATTTAAAATATATAAACCAGACACATTACTAGATGCATCTACTACATGATGAAAATAATTTATTCTGTTTTGAAACCCAATACTTAAACATAATTTATTTCTTTATTTTTAATATACTTTTCCATCAATACATGTCATAGATTTTCTAGTGTATATTTAATATTCTAAATAGAAATACATTTTTATTAGAATAAAAACATCATATTTATTTAACACTCCAATTAGTTACACTATATCCCAAATATATTCTAAAATTATGAAGGATGTCCTTTGGATAATATAAACAAAAGGGATAAATAAAAACCCAATAATGGAGTAAACATGGAAATAAATAATAACATGAGAGAGAGAATGCATAACTTGATAAAATAATGAGGACGATCATAATCATATAATCCTTACTTAATGAAATGATATCATAATATTTTTGAATAATAAACATATAGAGATAATATAAAACATGATATCATAAATATAATTCAATTTTGACTCATAAGACCCTCATCAAAAGGTGATGAAATCCCATGGTTGACTAGGTTCACTCGAAAATATTTCATATAACATCTCTTGAGAAATAAATATTTATCTAACAAATTGTAAGTATGTATAATTTCTGGACCACCAATTATATAAATTAAAATAATACATTTTTATTCCACATGATGAAAATAAACAACAAATAAATCATAAGTATGATCAAACCCATGAGAAGTAAGTGGGTTTCATAATTCAAATTTATGGAATAACTGAATGCTAAATCATAAGGATTTCCTAAAGAAGAAAAAATAATTTATTCAAACATTTATAATTTAAAAAGTGATATTATACATTACCATGTAAACCCAGTTTATAAATTTCATTAGAATGTTCTATAAGAAAAAATAGAAATGAACCAATTTTATTTTTCTTCGTGAAATAAGTAGATGATGTTTGGAAAGAATTAGAGACCCTGTTGTTTTCCATAAAACCATAAATGAAACAATATGGTTATCCAATAAATAATTATGTTTTTTATAAGATGTTAATAGTTTAAAAACATTTAACGGGGGTGATTCTAGATGTGAGACCAGAAACAGGAAATCTTCATTAAACCAACTTTAATTAAAAGTGGGAATTTTGAAGGGAACTGAAACATGTATAACCACATAAATGAAAGGGGTATTTAATAATTAATAAAATTAAGGTACATATATACAATAATAGAATAATTTCATGAAAATAATATAACATAAAATAGAGGAAAATAAAAGAAATGTGGAACTAGAATACCACAATGGAGTTAATGAATATATGTTACTATGTTTCAATACACCATTATTGACAATACCACATCAAAAAAATAAAAATAAACCATTGTTTTGAAAATTTTATAATTTAATTATGAATTCTTTATGAGACAACACTTTATAGGTTTTATAACTAAATAACATTGGAGGGAAGGGATATTATGGACAAGGATGAACAACCAGCGTTTAAATGGATAGGAATTATTCTCAATATAGTTTCATTTAAAAAATAATTAGAAATAAAATTTTTTAATATTTGAATTAAAGTGATATCCTAAATCAAAATTAGGGAACACAATATTAAATTAATGCTGAAACTCAAGGAGAAAACATATAACTTAAGAAATTAGATTTTTTTTTATAAAATACCCTTATATTTAATGGAAGACATCAATCATAGCCCAAAACAAGGAAGGGAAGGATCCAAAGTGATGTTTCATATTTAGAAATAAAGTTTTACAATATTTGTCATGGAGAAATTTTATACACAAGAAAAATAAATATTATTGCATTGTATCCAATCTTTCCTCAGTGAAGGGTGATTGAGATAGAATTCTTACGGATTAAGAAATATTCTATTGAAACCCCCTTGAAATGGAGGGATATGGAAGTAAATTTAAAATACCATGAATTAATATAATTAATTATAATATATATCCAACTTTAAATATATATATATTATTGAAAATAAATTAGGTCAGTGGATTAAAATGTATATCAAAGAAATAAATTTTGTGATAAAACTCTTATGGATTTCGTAACTTTTTAATCAAAATTATTTGGAATATTTAAGATAATATGGTTCTTTAAAACCAATTTATTTAAACATGGATTATTATAAATTAATTTCTTTAAATTACCATAAATAAATAAATAACAAACCTATACGTAACATCAAAACATGTCTCAATGGAGAGAAATCGAGAAGAAACCTCTTGCCTTATTCATGATCAATTCTTCAAATGTTACTAAAGTTCTAAATAATAAAATTATGTATATTATATTCCTTATGATGAACCATGTTCTTAAATATTTAATTTAATATTGTTAATTTATTATCACATATTATTTAATTAGAAAGTAATTTTCTCTCTTATTTTAGTTACATGAGACAGTCAGTCAATTTTTTTATAACTCTTTATGTATGTAGGCCATGGTAGAAAGAATGAAAAAATAGTTCCATAAGGTCAATTATTTTAATACTTTTCTAAATAATTTTAATATATTAAATATATTGTTAAATACAGTCTTGATGGATGGTGATGAAAAATGAAACTCATTTCATGTGGATGAGATAGTTCTCACAAACACCAGATTAATAAGTGCATTTATCAACTAATTAAATGTAAATAAGATAAATGATATTTTTACATTAAATAAAAAACATTATATTATACATATCATATTTATTCAAGTATTAAATCATTTTTATCATTCATTAAAGGAAGTGATGAAAAATGGAAGATGTCACTTTGGAGTGACGGTATTCCTCAAAACACACTAACAATGCCTTTTGTTTCTTAGTGTGTGGAGAGGAATAAATTTTTTTTATTAAAATAATATAATATAACATCCGTATAATAATGATACTAATTTAAATTTATTTTTTTGGATATATTATATTTGGAAGATAAATGTTAAGGATAAAATGTTATGAAGAAAGTAATGCTTATGTTGGAGACATGATCTTCTCTTGGAGATTTCCTTGAAAGTGAAGGTCTTGAGCTAACTTATAATGAAAAGGGGTTTATTGATGAAAAATAATTATAGGATTGGTAGTTTTATTATATTTTCAATGTAAATTATAATGTTATGTTTAACCAGGGAGGGTTGAATGTAAACCCATTTTATATGTGAAGAAACGATATGTTTTGGGAATACCCTTTACACTTCCATAATATCAGTACCATATTACATAGTCAATGAATCCAAAATTACGTAATAATAGATTATGGGGTCATATTTGTCCATAAATCCTCCAAATATACTTTCAATAAATTTTATAAGAATGTTTCATGTCTTTAACCATATGTTTTTACATTTTACAATTTGATATTTCCTACGGTAACCAATTTTTATCAAAGTAATTTATATTTTATTTAAAAATATAATATAACCATGGTTACTAACTTATTATTATATTAGCCTAAATATATTTCACATAATATCTAATTCGTTTTATAAAATTTAAATAATTAAATTTTAAATAAAAATATATAATATAAATAACAGTTTTGTAAAAAATGACATTAAACCATAATGTGTTTTTTAATATTATTTAGTAGTGATTACCATTTTAATGAGTGTTAAAATAATTTTATATAGTTTTAAACATGATAATAGATTCAAAATTTTTAATAGATCTATATCATTGATTAACTAAAAAAATACTTCATATTAATATAACAATTCATTAAAAAACCGTTTTATGATTTTCATGGTAAATAAAACTAATCATGCCAATAGTATCATAATGCATAATTGTAACAACCCAAGATTTTATGAAAAATATTCTTTTTAATTTCAATAATGTCTTGTGTTGTACGCAACACAAGAAGGAGCTTGCACAATACGCATCCTTGACTTGCCTTGCATTACACGCAATCACAACCTTCCTCGATAACGTGTGTAGTACGTAATACTGAGTATCACGAAACAACGATATGCTATAAAAATATTATTAAAACTAGCCGTTATGAATAGTAATAACCACTTTTTAAAATTTTAGAAATTTGAGCTCTCAAAATGGACTTCATTTTTGGATTCGAAGTATCTAATTTAGCCTAAGGTGAAATTTTGGTACTTTTCGGATAACTTTCATATTCTGATGAATAGTGAAAATTACTAAATTATAATTAAAAACAACTTTTTTAATCAAAATAATTAATAGTGATCGATTATTAATTTGAGTTGTTTTAAAGTATATTTAGAATATATTTTTACAATTTAATACAACGTTGGTCATTGGATGTAATTTCACATTTAAACCATACATAAACAAGTGTCAATCTTTTGATAGATATTGTTTCTTAAAAAACACGCTATTTGTTTTAACAGCAGGATTTAATTATAAAATTAATTAATGCAACTTCTATGTTATGAATTTGGTAAAATAGACTTCATTTTTGAATTCGGAATATGAAATATAGCTTAGGATGAAATTTTGGCATTGTTCTGAAAAACATCAATTTTTGATGAATAGTGAAACTACTAAGTGGTAGTTAAAAACTGAATTTTTCATAAAACTTAATTTTACCGCTTTTGTGAATGGAATTTCAAAAATCCGAGAAACACGGTTGATGTCAGTAAGTAAAATGTGGTTCAATGAGATGAAAATAATTTTTGGTGAATAGTAACTTTTTACTTTTATTTACCACGGTTAAAAGTAAATAGGATAACTAAGGGTAAATATGATATTACTATTACCCTAACACATGTCATAATCCTATTGGACAAGTTTATTTCGACCAAAAACAACCTTAAGTGTAAAATATTATCATTTAGGCCCACTTGGGTTAGATTAGGACATTTATTATTATTTAATTCAAAGAAGAGTTAAAAGAGTTAAAATCAAAGTTTATTTACTAAATCATTTTTAATATAGGGTTATACATAAGATAAATTCGATTTTAAATATTCATTAGAAAGCTAAAAATATTTCCTACATAATGGTATTTTATTTGTAATTTTTAGACATTAAATAATTTAATTTATTTATGACACAATGATGATGCAGTAATTATCTTATTAATGAAATATTGACATAATTGATGTTATAAACACTAAAATAAATGTAATTTGATACTTTTTATGAATTACACTAATTTTCTAGGTTACTATGATATATTAGTGTTGATTTAATCAACATGGTTCGAACATATAATTCTGTTATGACTTTCACAAAAATCATATATCAAATAGTGTCAAAATTGACACAAAATAGTTTTTAAATCAAATATTATATTATTAATTGTTATTTTCTTCCTAAAAATCTAAGGTTCGTCCAAATGACTTAGATAAGGATATATATTTTAATAATAAACAATTTGGGGTTCGTTTGTCATGTTATAGTAAGTGTATTAACCATATAGTGTAAGAAAACAAAAGACACGGTAAAAGTTAAATTATTTAACTTAAAGTTAAATCTAATTGATAAGGTTAAAATAATACCTAAATTTGTCTAAATCCTATTGGTTGATAGTATTTCGACCCATCCCCTCTTTAGCTTTGAAAAAAGACCCTTTGGAACCATTATAAACCGATTTTGACTTTAATATAAAATAATATTTTGAGATATTCCTAAGGTGCCCCTCTCCTCCCTTAAAAAAGGGAACCTCCTCCCTCTCTTCCTCACACACCAATTTGAGCACTCAAGCTCGGCCAATCCCTGCCAAAATCACTTCTCCACTTCCCTAGAAACATCCTAGAGGTTCTGGTCTTCCTCAAAGACCAATTTTAGTGCCCTAAGAGGAGGTCTCAAAGAGGCGCTTCAAAGAAGAGGAGGTTCGGACACATACGAAGCAAATCAGACCTAAGGTAAGGGAATATATCACAATCTCATTTTATCCGAGATTGTTTAGACTTTGGTATTTACTGGGGTGTATTTTATCATCCACATCCATGTTCCCTCAATATGTAATATTATTTCCATCCACGTAAAATTGTTTAAATCCAATTTTACCTTTCAGTGAGTTTTTAGTAAAAGATATGAAAGGAATCTTTTGTCGTTTTTCGTACGAGGTATTTTTTGACTTTTCCGACAAAAGTACGAAGAATGTTTTTTTAAATTATACGGCAAGAAAGGATTTTTAAAACATTATTTCCAAGAAGATTCCTTTTCAAGTTTTCAAGTTTATTTTTAATCAACTTCTTTTAGTTTAAAATTGTATGACATGTTAAGAAAGGAAAAATATTTTTGAAGTAGAACGGATATTTTCCTCAAGAATGGAGTTCAAATGTTTTATCAAAATTATTTTCCATCTAAGATAATATAGGGTTCTGTTTTTATCCCTATTATTACATTGATTTGATTATGTTTTGAGGAAATTATTTTCATGAAGTCATTTACCTTATAAGATTTGTTTTATGATGTCATGATGTTTCAAGAATCCCATTTTGTTACATGTGTTATGCGATGATGTATGATTTATGATTATGTGGCACACATAAGAAAGGATTCATTATAAGATGGGTGGGACCTATATCTCCCTCCAATTCATTGGGTAAAGATTTCATATCTCATGAGATAGACATGGCTGGAATGGTAGGTTATACCGGTTCAGTGAAACAGGACTGAAACGAGGGTCACTCGATTCAGAAATGGACTTTGTCCACTAAGATAGTCTTGGAAATGAGTCTTGACTAAAAAGAAATGATTCTCTAGGATTATGTGTTTATGCCACAAAGTTTCATGTTTTAAGTTATGCTTATTGGGATTTCATTTCACTACTATGATTTATCCCATGTTATGAAATTATGCTCTCTTTTGCAGGTTAAGATTTCCAAAAGTTATGTTCTTATGAATATGATGTGATTGATTTTATTTTGTTTACCCTTACTGAGAATTTGAGCTCACCCTTTTATGTTTTCTTTTCCACGGGATATAAAGAATGGGTTTAGGAAAAAAAAGGGAAGATCTTTATGGGAGATATTGAGGATCTTTCACCACGATTAGAAGATTACGTTCCGAGTTTCCAAAGACACTAAACTCTTACGGTCCTTGTGTGTGTGTTTTTGTTATGTACTAAGTATTCCGCAAAAGTAATGTAATGTCCATGTACGATAAGCTTCGGGTCTCTACAGTTGGTATCAGAGGCAAAGGAGGTAGGAATGTATCCGATCCTTGGGAACTCTCACATGTGAGCGTTGGACGAAGCATGGCTCTCCGCCCAAGGGCTTCATGAGGAAATGGCTGCCACTGGGGATGGTGGTGTGTCCCGCCCAGGGGGTGTAGCTGCCCTTGGAGTGCCCTGATAGGTATCAATTATAGTCCACTGGAAGTAATTCCAGACCGCTACAGTTGGTATCAGAGGAAAGGTTTAGTCAACCATTGGAAACTAGGATGCGAATACGTTAGTGAGATCCCTAGAGATATTTCTACGGTATGTCTAGGGATGTCCCTAAGGTTAAGTATACGTATAGGTTATAGTACTAGAACTACGCTAACAATCATAGAATTAAACCTAGAATGTTAGATATTGAAGGTACTCCCCCTTTACTATGTTGTTTTCCCTAGCATGATTTTTGCCTCTCACACTATTCTTTTTGGGTTTTAGACGATGGCTGGAACCCGAAGGAACCGTGTTGATCAATGCAATGGACAATGCAATGATTGTCCTCCTGAACAAACAAATGTTATGGGATATGGAGTTCAAAATCTTATTGCTATACTTACACAATCTATGAATAATTCTAGACTTCCAAATGAGCAGAGAAGGGAACAATATTCTATTGAGTCCTTCATGAGGCAACGTCCAACTTCTTTCAGTGGGTCTTCTGATCCACTTGTTGCTGAATAATGGATCAGTACCACTAAAAAGATATTTTCAGTTCTTCAATGTTATGAACATGATAAATTCATCTTAGCAGTATATCGTTTGGAAGGTGAAGCTGATCAATGGTGGAATCTTATCAAGAATACAAGGCAAAGAGATGAAATTGAGTCCATGGAATGGGACGAGTTCAAGAACTTATTTTTCAATAAGTACATCCCTCGTATTCTTCGAAAAAAGATGGAGAAGGAGTTTCTTGAACTAAAGAAAAAGGATGATGAATCTGTTGGTATATACGAAGCGAATTTTACAAGACTTGCAAGGTATGCATCTGGCATTATCATCCAACCTGAAAGTAAAGTTGATCGATTTTTCAGTGGCTTAAATCCAAGTCTTCGAAGGGAATTAGCTATAAGAGACTTCAGTAGCTATGAAGAAATTGTGCGTTGTGCTATCAAGGTAGAAATGGAAGTTGGTGTTACATATCCATCTCATGGTTTTGACAAGAAACGAAAGATGGAGTTCAAGGAGAAATCTCAGAATAATGGTGAAAAGAAGATGAATGTTTCCTTATGCACAAAGTGTGGAAAGAAGCATGGTGGAGATTGTCTTAAAGGGACTAGAAAATGTTTTAAGTGTGGAAAAGAAGGTCATCGAGTAGCTGAGTGTCGAAGTAATGGAAAAAGGGTTTCTAATGATGTGAATAAAGCAAACACTGTAGAGAAAGCACCACCAACAATTCAATGCTTCAAGTGCAAGGAAATGGGGAATTATGCTAATAAATGCCCTAATCCAAGGGTTAGTGATGATCAACATGAGCAACCACTGAAGGCAAAGGACAAAGGGAAGTCACATGCGATCACTATTGGCAATGTTGAATATGACAACGATGTGGTGGAATGATTAAGTGTTTATGTAATGGGATTCCACAATAATGTTGTATCATTGAGTATTGCAATATTTATTGATGTGGTATTCAAAGTGATTGAGATATTTTTTTGGAAATAAGATGATATGCGCATAATGAAGGGAAAACGAGAAAATAAAATGATTAATAGTATTCATGAGCTCATGATTGATATAAGGACTAAGTGATATCATGGTTTGAGTATATAGAATTTTGAGGATTTTGGTATGTGGAAAGTGTTAACTTTAAACTGCATTCATATTTTCACTAAGGTATTCAAGAGAATACATGATTAAGGACTTTGAATGTTTGGAATGTGACCAACAAAACATATCTTATGATATATGGGGATCAACGATGGTATTAAATCTCTGGTAATCGTTTTCACTATGTTATGAGAGTGGACTGCAGTATTATGGATAAGCCTAAAGATTGAAATGGATTATATTGGACATAAGTGAGTATTGTTTAAGGATAGAAGTTTTTTTTTATTCGATATTATCGATGGGATGTTATAGTAATGTAGTTTTAGAAAAAGGACAACCTGCAGGACGGGCGACAGCCCATCGCGTCGGACAAGGCTGTAGGAATCGAACCCACAACTGAAGTGCGACTGGCCTTTATCGCCTACCACTGACCTACAGGAAGTCCCTGTTTAGTAGAAACTAGTTTTATTATATTAAGCAGTATGATATATGAAGTATAAGTCCATTTTAGGAACAATATATGATTAATCTCACTATAGATCAACTTATGTATATAATTTTTGCTAACCTTTTGTTTGAGACAGATGGAATGACCCGTCATTCTATCACATGATCTGCTAACACTTCACAAATAACAAATTCAACTTCATTTATCTAAGAGAAGAAGTGGAAATTGTTCAAGGCACGAACAACAGTGAGATTTTACCAAAATAATGTAAGTATTTATTCTAATTCAAATTTTCAACTTTAGGGAAATGATCTTGAAAACCAAAAATGTTGTCCTAGTGCCCTTATATCCGATGAATCAGATGGTACCCTAGATCATCACAAATTTATGGCTTTGTGACTGCTAGCTTTTCCATAGCCATGTTCTCTACCACTCTCCATCAGACCATGATGGTTAGATTTCTCTTCCATATCCATATTTTCACCTATGTGGAAACCCAGTGATTAGTTTATTTGGGTAACCGTTACGTTTCATACTTTTGTTTTTAAATCTAAGTTTTGGTATTCCTTTTTACGATGTGGGTTTCTATCAAAGAAACTTTCAAATAGTAAACCATTTATAACCCCGACGAATTTCGAGGGCGAAATTCATTTTAAGGGGGGTAGAATGTAACAGCCCAAGATTTTATGAAAAATATTCTTTTTAATTTCACTAATGTCTTGTGTTGTATGCAACACAACAAGGAGCTTTCACAACACGCATCCTTGACTTCCCTTGCATTACACGCAATCGCAACCTTCCTCGATAACGTGTGTAGTACGTAATACTGAGTTTCACGAAACAACGATATGCTATAAAAATATTATTAAAACTAGCCGTTATGAATAGTAATAACCACTTTTTAAAATTTTAGAAATTTTAGCTCTCAAAATGGACTTCATTTTTGGATTTGGAGTATCGAATTTAGCCTAAGGTGAAATTTTGGTACTTTTCGGATAACTTTCATATTCTGATGAATAGTGAAAATTACTAAATTATAATTAAAAACAACTTTTTTAATCAAAATAATTAATAGTGATAAATTATTAATTTGAGTTGTTTTAAAGTATATTTAGAATATATTTTTACAATTTAATACAATGTTTGTCATTGGATGTAATTTCACATTTAAACCAGACATAAACAACTGTCAGTCTTTTGATAGATATTGTTTCTTAAAAAACACGCTATTTGTTTTAACAGCGGGATTTAATTATAAAATTAATTAATGCAACTTCTATGTTATGAATTTGGTAAAATAGACTTCATTTTTGAATTCGGAATATGATGTTGGGTCGGAGAAAAAAAAACGGGAAGGATGGCAAGAGGGGGGTGAATTGCCTTTTAAAAAAGATTAACAAATTAAAATCAAAGTTGAAATGCAGCGGAAATAAAGAGGCAAGACACACGAAATTGATAACGGAGTTTGGCCAAAACCCGGCCTACGTCTCCGCTCCCAACTCAACCGTTGAGAGATTCCTACCGCTTGCTTTTCAATGGTTTTAGCAAGAAACCCACTAGGCTTTGAGGTAGCACTAGGACCTATTACAGCTTGCTTTTATTGGTTGAGCAAGAACCCACTTACTTTTAATGGTTGAGTAAGAACCCACTATCCCTTTTAACGGGTGAAGGCTAGCTCACCTATGACACAAGCCTTTTAAAAGGAAAGGCTTGAAGAAACCTCTTCACACCTTAATGGTGATGTGAAACCCAAAAGAAAGAGGGGATGAGAAAAGAGTTTGGGGTTTGTAGGCACAAACCCAATTTTAAGTTCAAAATAAATAAAACAAGAAAAACCGTAATTGGGAGAAGCCTTGGGCGCCTTTGATTGATTGGAGATGTTGAAGGCCGCTTCCAAGCTTCTTTGGTGGAGCTCCTTGGATGTGGAAGTTGTTGGAGCACTTGAGGTTCCTTTGAAGGAAGTCGTCGGAGGTTGGCCAAATGATCAACAAGGTGTCCGTGGGCTTCCGTATAGTTCCGGTTGGTGTCTGGGGCTTCCTTGGCCTTTATTTATAGGCATGGAACCCTTGGGGAGTCTTCGGAGCCGTTGGATAGGCTTAAAGAGCCGTTGGGAGCCAAGTGGGCCAGCCTGGTCAAACTGCAATGGCTAGTTTGACTGGCTCCACCGGCTGGCCGGTACAGTCCCACCGGCTGGCCGGTGCTTGAAGAATTTGGGAGATTTCGAGTCTTGGCTTCACCGGCTGACCGGTGGATGGGCCACCGGTTGGCCGGTGGCTTGGCAGTAGCTGAACCTTCTTTTCCAGGCACCACCGGCCGACCGGTGCCAGAGCCACCGGCTGGCCGGTGGTGAGACAGTAGGTCTCACTGTTCTGGATGGGTGCCACCGGCTGGCCGGTGACAGAGCCACCGGCTGACCGGTGGAACCTGGCAGTGGGCAATGCCTCTGCCAGGTCCACCGGCGGGCCGGTGCTATCACACCGGTTGGCCGGTGGACTGAAATTCAGTCCACTTTGAGATGCTTTCTTGGGCCATTCCTTTTCCAATCTCTTGCCTATCATCCACAACACTTAAAAACAAGGTTAGACAAATAATAAAGTGATTGTGATCATGAAAATCAAACAACGAGGGGAACGAGATGTACAACAATCTCCCCCTATTTTGATGATCACAATCACCAAAACAATTAATGTAAAATACTGAAATTGAAAGGAAATGCTAAGCATGATGAAAAGGATTCTCCCCCAATCAATCAAGAAATTTCTTCCCCTTTGTGATTATCAAAATAGCACGGGGCATAAAACTTGATTGAGGGAAAAATGAGAATTAAGATCAATTGGAATTTTTGAAAATTGAATTGAAAGTTTTGAATCAAGAATTCAATAGAAAATTTTGAAATGAAAATTTGACACCAAGTGTTGAAAAAGAAAGTTTGAAAAGAAAGTTTTGAAATAAAAAAAAATGCTTAAACAAACCTAACTCCCCCTAAATAAAAACAATAAATCACCGGGGAGAGGGATTTTGAAAAGAGACAATTTTAGGCCCGGAGAGACTCGCTAAGAGGGATTTTTCAATCCACACTTTCCTTGTAGCGGGTCTTCTCCTATAGAATTCATCCGAATAAAAAATCGATTTGGGACTACCATACCGGGCGTTTTTGCAATTACATTCATATATCATGTGCCCGGGTTTTTTGCAATAGTTACAAAATTTAAAACTAGAGCTCCCCCTTACAAAAACAGTGGGTGCATGGGAGGAGGAAGCTATATTGGTGTAGCCAAGTCCATTGGTGGTTCTAGATACTCGTTGAGAACCTAAGAGTTTGTACAAATTTTGTTCACCTTGGTTGAACTTGGCTAGGGATTCCCTTAAGTCTTTGATAGTTGATTCCATGGAATCAACATCGGGAAAGTTTTGAATTTTGAGGGTCAACTCTTCCTTCTCTTTAAGAAGTTGTTCTTTTTCGGAAGAGAGTTTTTTGAAATTCTTTTTCAAAGCAACGAATTTTGACGAGAGTTCGTGAAAACCATTTTCAAGTTGGTCTCGCACATGTTGGAGTTCTTCATATGACAAATGATTAAAAGAATTAGAAGATGAGGACGAGGATGAGGAATCGGAAGAAGTTACCTCGTGTTTTGCCATTAGGCATTTTGTACCTTGGTCGCTTGAGGAGGAGGAGGAGGAGGATGATGAGGTATCACTCCATGTCGCCTTGAGGACCTTTTTCTTTCCTTTTTCCTTTTGCATGGCCCGTTTTTTGTTGAGTGGGAAATCGGGCTTGTAATGGCCCTTTTCGCCGCACCCGTAGCATTTTACCTTGGGCTCCGATCTTTTGTCGGGTTCTTGCTTTCGATGCTTGCGGGATTTCTTCTTTTTGTGCTTCTTCATAAACTTGTGCATTTGGCGGGCGAGATTCTCCATTTCCGAGTCGCCGCTTGATGATGATAAAGATGAAGATGATGAGGAGGAGGAGGAGCTTACTTCCTTTTGTACCTTGAAGGCAATATTCTTTGGTGTCTTGATTGGTGTGCCTTCCTTTTGTGCTTGCCTCCTCATCGTGATCTCATAAGTCATGAGAGATCCGATGAGCTCCTCTACCGGCATATTTTTGACGTCCTTAGCCTCTTGGATCGCCGTCACCTTTGGTGCCCATGAGTTCGGAAGGACCCATAAGATCTTCTTGACCATGGTCTAGGCTGAAACATCATCACCAACAGATTTCCTTCCATTGCAAATGTCGGTGAAGCGTGTAAACATATCGGTAATAGATTCGGAAGGATGCATGGAAAAGCTTTCAAAATCTTGCCTATACATGTCTAACCGAGTATCCTTAACTTTGTTAGTGCCCTCATGGGTCACTTCCAATAGTTTCCAAATTTCATGAGATGAGGTGCAAGTGGAAACTCGGTTGAACTCATTTCAGTCAAGGCCGCAATGTAGAGCGTTCATGGCTTTGCCATCAAGCTCAATGTTTCTAATATCGACGGGGGTCCATTTGGATTCGTCAGGGGAAGAAAGAGTGTAACCTTGCATGACAATTTTATAAATGGGATATCCTATGCTTCTTAAAAAAGTGGTCATGCGGGTTTTCCAATAATTATAGTCGGTTCCATCAAAAAATGGAGCCCGACCCAATGAGTAGCCCTCGGGGGCGAAAGAGGTAGATGCCATCAAAAGGAGATCTTTAATTTGAAACCGTTTAAGGTATTACTCAAATTATCCCTCTGATACCAAATGTTGGGTCGGAGAAAAAAACAGGAAGGATGGCAAGAGGGGGGGTGAATTGCCTTTTAAAAAAGATTAACAAATTAAAATCAAAGTTGAAATGCAGCGGAAATAAAGAGGCAAGACACACGAAATTGATAACGGAGTTCGGCCAAAACCCGGCCTACGTCTCCGCTCCCAACTCAACCGTTGAGAGATTCCTACCGCTTGCTTTTCAATGGTTTTAGCAAGAAACCCACTAGGCTTTGAGGTAGCACTAGGACCTATTACAGCTTGCTTTTATTGGTTGAGCAAGAACCCACTTACTTTTAATGGTTGAGTAAGAACCCACTAGCCCTTTTAACGGGTGAAGGCTAGCTCACCTATGACACAAGCCTTTTAAAAGGAAAGGCTTGAAGAAACCTCTTCACACCTTAATGGTGATGTGAAACCCAAAAGAAAGAGGGGATGAGAAAAGAGTTTGGGGTTTGTAGGCACAAACCCAATTTTAAGTTCAAAATAAATAAAACAAGAAAAACCGTAATTGGGAGAATCCTTGGGCGCCTTTGATTGATTGGAGATGTTGAAGGCCACTTCCAAGCTTCTTTGGTGGAGCTCCTTGGATGTGGAAGTTGTTGGAACACTTGAGGTTCCTTTGAAGGAAGTCGCCGGAGGTTGGCCAAATGATCAACAAGGTGTCCGTGGGCTTCCGTATAGTTCCGGTTGGTGTCCAGGGCTTCCTTGGCCTTTATTTATAGGCATGGAACCCTTGGGGAGTCTTCGGAGCCGTTGGAGAGGCTTAAAGAGCCGTTGGGAGCCAAGTGGTCCAGCCTGGTCAAACTGCAACGGCCAGTTTGACTGGCTCCACCGGCTGGCCGATACAGTCCCACCGGCTGGCCGGTGCTTGAAGAATTTGGAAGATTTCGAGTCTTGGCTTCACCGGCTGACCGGTGGATGGGCCACCGGTTGGCCGGTGGCTTGGCAGTAGTTGAACCTTCTTTTCAAGGCACCACCGGCCGACCGGTGCCAGAGCCACCGGCTGGCCGGTGGTGAGACAGTAGGTCTCACTGTTCTGGCTGGGTGCCACCGGCTGGCCGGTGACCGAGCCACCGGCTGACCGGTGGAACCTGGCAGTGGGCAATGCCTCTGCCAGGTCCACCGGCTGGCCGGTGCTATCACACCGGTTGGCCGGTGGACTGAAATTCAGTCCACTTTGAGATGCTTTCTTGGGCCATTCCTTTGCCAATCTCTTGCCTATCATCCACAACACTTAAAAACAAGGTTAGACAAATAATAAAGTGATTGTGATCATGAAAATCAAACAACGAGGGGAACGAGATGTACAACATATGAAATATAGCTTAGGATGAAATTTTGGCATTGTTCTGAAAAACATCAATTTTTTATGAATAGTGAAACTACTAAGTGGTAGTTAAAAACTGAATTTTTCATAAAACATAATTTTACCGCTTTTGTGAATGGAATTTCAAAAATCCGAGAGACACGGTTGATGTCAGTAAGTAAAATGTGGTTCAATGAGATGAAAATAATTTTTGGTGAATAGTAACTTTTTACTTTTATTTACCACGGTTAAAAGTAAATAGGATAACTAAGGGTAAATATGATATTACTATTACCCTAACACATGTCCTAATCCTATTGGACAAGTGTATCTCGACCAAAAACAACCTTAAGTGTAAAATATTATCATTTAGGCCCACTTGGGTTAGATTAGGACAATTATTATTATTTAATTCAAAGAAGAGTTAAAAGAGTTAAAATCAATGTTTATTAACTAAAACATTTTTAATATATGGTTATACATAAGATAAATTCGATTGTAAATATTCATTGGAAAGATAAAAATATTTTCTACTTAATGTTATTTTATTTGTAATTTTTAGACATTAAATAATTTAATTTATTTATGACACAACGACGATGCAGTAATTATCTTATTAATGAAATATTGACATAATTGATGTTATAAACACCAAAATAAATGTAATTTGAGACTTTTTATGAATTACACTAATTTTCTAGTTTAATATGATATATTAGTGTTGATTTATTCAACTTGGTTCGAACATATAATTTTGTTATGACTTTCACAAAAATCATATATCAAATAGTTTCAAAATTGACACAAAATAGTTTTTAAATCAAATATTATATTATTAATTGTTATTTTATTCCTAAAAATCTAAGGTTCGGACAAATGACTTAGATAAGGATATATATATTAATAATAAACAATTTGGGGTTCGTTTGGCATGTTATAGTAAGTGTATTAACCATATAGTGTATGAAAACAGAAGACACGGTAAAAGTTAAATTATTTAACTTAAAGTTAAATCTAATTGATAAGGTTAAAATAATACCTAAACTTCTCTAAATCCTATTGGTTGATAGGATTTCGACCCATCCCCACTTTAGCTTCGAAATAAGACCCTTTGGAACCATTATAAACTGATTTTGACTTTAATATAAAATAATATTTTGAGATATTCCTAAGGTGCCCCTCTCCGCCCTTATAAAAGGGCACCTCCTCCCTCTCTTCCTCACACACCAATTTGAGCACTCAAGCTCGGCCAACCCCTGCCAAAATCTCTTCTCCACTTCACTAGAAACATCCTAGAGGTTCTGGTCTTCCTCAAAGACCAATTTTAGTCCCCTAAGAGGAGGTCTCAAAGAGGCGCTTCAAAGAAGAGGAGGTTCGGACACATACGAAGCAAATCGGACCTAAGGTAAGGGAATATATCACAATCTCATTTTATCCGAGATTGTTTATACTTTGGTATTTACTGGGGTGTATTTTATCATCCACATCCATGTTTCCTCAATATGTAATATTATTTCCATCCACGTAAAATTGTTTAAATCCAATTTTACCCTTCGATGAGTTTTTAGTAAAAGATATGAAAGGAATCTTTTGTCGTTTTTCGTACGAGGTATTTTTTGACTTTTCCGACAAAAGTACGAAGAATGTTTTTTTTAAATTATACGGCAAGAATGGATTTTTAAAACATTATTTCCAAGAAGATTCCTTTACAAGTTTTCAAGTTTATTTTTAATCAACTTCTTTTAGTTTAAAATTGTATGACATATTAAGAAAGGAAAACTATTTTTGAAGTAGAACGGATATTTTCCTCAAGAATGGAGTTCAAATGTTTTATCAAAATTATTTTCCATCTAAGATAATATAGGGTTCTGTTTTTATCCCTATTATTACATTGATTTGATTATGTTTTGAGGAAATTATTTTCATGAAGTCATTTACCTTATATGATTTGTTTTATGATGTCATGATGTTTCAAGAATCCCATTTTGTTACATGTGTTATGCGATGATGTATGATTTATGATTATGTGGCACACATAAGAAAGGATTCATTATAAGTTGGGTGGGACCTATATCTCCCTCCAATGCATTGGGTAAAGATTTCATATCTCATGAGATAGACATGGCTGGAATGGTAGGTTATACCGGTTCAGTGAAACAAGACTGAAACGAGGGTCACTCGATTCGGAAATGGACTTTGTCCACTAAGATAGTCTTGGAAATGAGTCTTGACTAACAAGAAATGATTCTCTATGATTATGTGTGTATGCCACAAAGTTTCATGTTTTAAGTTATGCTTATTGGGATTTCATTTCACTACTATGATTTATCCCATGTTACGAAATTATGCTCTCTTTTGCAGGTTAAGATTTCCAAAAGTTATGTTCTTATGAATATGATGTGATTGATTTTCTTTTGTTTACCCTTACTGAGCATTTGAGCTCACCCTTTTATGTTTTCTTTTCCCCAGGATATAAAGAATGGTTTTAGGAAAAAAAAGGAAGATCTTTATGGGAGATATTGAGGATCTTTCACCACGATTAGAAGATTACGTTCCGAGTTTCCAAAGACACTAAACTATTACGGTCCTTGTGTGTGTGTTTTTGTTATGTACTAAGTATTCCACAAAAATAACGTAATGTCCATGTACGATAAGCTTCGGGTCTCTACAATAATAATTAAAATTATATTTTTATATTATATTTATTTTTTATTAAAATATGCAATAAATATTCTTATATTTAATTTCTAAAATTAATAAGATCTAATTTTTATTACAAGAACATAAATATAGTTTTTAGTGCGAAATATTACTGGAGTTTCAAAAAATTTAAACATGTGTTCTATAAAAAAATATTTTTAAATTGTATATATTAATTAATAGATATATATTTTTTACTTAATTTTTTTATTAATCTTTTAATTCATTATTCTGTTATAAATTGTCAGTTTTTAGCCATGTTACTCATTTTATTAATCTTCTAAAAACGATTATTTAATGATAAAATCAAAATGAAGCTACGTTAGTATTGACATATTGACTTCCAAAATGAATATTATTTTATAAAAATTAAAAATGAATTTTATTATATAAAATTATAAATAAAATTTTATATATTTATCTTTTAAAAAAAGATATAAAATATTATAAAAAATTCATTTAATGGAAAATCATTTTTTAAGAATCATGTGCTCTTTATATTATTTCATATCCATTTCTGATTTAAGTTATGTTAATATATTGTTTCATATATAAAAATATTTTAAGGTTTAAAATTTGTATATTAGTAAAAAAGATACAGTACTTAATAAAACAGTTCTTTGAAAATAAATATTACTTTTATACTAAAAAAACATTAACAAATATCATCAATTAATTATATATATTATAAAGATTATTTTTCACTAATACTTGTATAGTGAAATATTTATTATAGTTTTATATATATAATATAATACATTTCAATAATAATATTAATATTTATACATAATGTATATATATATATATTCATAATATTATAATATCATTTTTTATTTCATCATGAGTTTTATTATTTAATATTTACCACTTACAAATTCCAAAATTCAGTAAACTGAGAGAATATATGTCCAAAAACATAATTGAAAAGACTATATTTAAATCAACTAGTTTTCATTCATATATATAGAATTACAAAATTTATCCCATTCGCTGATATAATTTCTATTATCATGATTTTAGATTTGATACCATTGTTAATCCTTTCTGGGTTTTTCCCATTATTGGTTTTTCTATATTAATGGTGATTGTTAAAGTTGATGGTCTATGGGTTTTTCTTGTTCTAAAGGTATTATTATATTCAATTTCTATTCCACTTATAATTATTGGAGTTTTAATAGATCTAATCATCCATGATGTGTAATAATATATTATATGTGATACATGGTTTCATATAACATTATTGTAATGTTCCATTATTATTGAATAAAGAGTCGTTATCATTGAGTATATCTTGTGTGGCCCAATTTATAATCATGTATTAATTATTTTGAATGAATAGAGAAACATTATTTATAATTATTGAGATTAATAATAATAATAATAATGGAACCTAAAATCAGTGTCATTAACACCCCTAAATAAATTATGTCCTAGAAATTTAAATTGTTACATACTAACAACGTTAAATATGTTTATCTATAAGGAGACTCAATATTTTATTTCTAGAGAAATATAAAACTTAAAAGAATAAGAATGATGTCTTTTCCCTTTAAATGGTGTTATCCTTGAAATTCTGTTTTCTCATGCCATTTCTTCCAAGATTCTATCATTATTCAATATTGATACATATATTGAATAATGTATTGTAAAAGGTGTCCAAAATCATCCTTGAATAGACTACCATAGGTTGATATAAAATGAGATATTATTATGGAAAACAATCATTTTATTCTATGTGTAGATAACCAATGAATTTCTAAAATCCCATTAAATTTATCAATGAAGGATATTATGATTTTCATTTGAAACATACGCATAAACCTAAACAAGGGATACATTAATCACACCACTAGATGATTTAATTAATAATTAATCATCAATTGATTGAAGTGATGATTTTATGTTCTTTGTAAAAAAATTACTTATAAATAAGTGTCTTGAATAATATATATATAAAATACAGATAGGTATTTATTAGATGGTTGGTGTTCCACACTCTAAATTTTTTACCTAACTCACTTTTATTTTTGTGATTGTATAATCATTATCATCTTCTTTTATCCTTGGACATTGTTAATTACTATCATAGATATTGGTCATTTATATAACGTAATTTCCTAAAATAATTCACATAGATTCCACACAAAAAGAATTAGACCATAAATGGTGATTTTGGATGCACTATTTCCATTACCATCGAGATAACTCAAATATTAATGTTCCTATTATAGTTTGATTCTAGATCCCCCCTCTTCCACTAGTAAATCATATCTCAGTCCCTTTGCTTAAATTTCCTTATCCCTTCTTCCCATATTTATCACACAAAGTAACTTGAGCCTTCTTCCATTAACCATCTTTGTTGCCATAATTATTAAGATCCTCCATAATTATCTTCTTTGCTTCACTGATTGTTTAAACTATAGCAACGTTATTAATCAGGTTTTTTGATATTCAGTTTGACATAATTACCATATTTCTCAGTCAATATCCCATTCTGATTATTTTATTAATAATGTAATCATCACATTATTCTATAAATCGATGGTTAAATTGGTTCCATCTAGTTCTATGCATCGCTAAAACCAAAAGGGTTAACATGAGTGACAAAAATTTGACATTATAGGGGGTAATCATAATCAATAATAAAAATGGAATTCAACCTCAAAACATATTACCCTTTTTCATCATCATTTTAGACTATAATTCCTTAAGATTACCCTATATCAATCATGGGTTATCCTAGGTTACTTTATGTTGGGTTAAATTTTACTTCTCGGCCTAATTTAACTTGAAAATAAATCCATCACTATGGTTTGTAAATACGAATAGATCAACAAAGAATATACTGAAATATTATCTAGCCAGGTGTACAATCTAAAGACCAGTCATCGTATATCAGAGTTGTGATTGATTCAATTCTTAACTGGGCATTTTTTGGGTGGTTAACCATAGGTTCATCTATTTCACAACCTCATCCACTTTTTAGTATCTAGATAGAGATGTATTTCTTGAAAAAGAAAATAATATATACTTTAATAAAATATTATGATTTTTTCTTTTTCATAGTCTCATACCTTATCTTTATCAATAAGTTTTTCACAAATTTTCTCAAATACAAGTATCCAAAAATTACTAATACATTTTTATGTTACAAAATATGTTTATATAATCCAATAACATACTTTATTTCTTTGTTATAGACATTCTTTTTCAATAATACATTCCAAGTATCTGGATGTATAGTACCTTTGGAAGATTATAATTATAGATAAATCATATTAAACATAAAAACATTGTATTTAATTCGAACTCTACATATTTATCCCAAAATATAAAGATACTATAAAACTATATAAGATATCCAATGAAAAATACATAGAAAAAAGGGAGATCTTGAAAGTCTAGTAAGGGAGAAAAATATGGAAGTAAATCATAACATAAGAGTCAAAAGGCATAACATGATATCATAAAAGGATGATCACTAGCATAAAAACATGGAATAAGAGAATAATATAATAATATCATGGAATAATAATATTTTTGAAATAATATAATGCATGATATCATAAATATAGGTCTAGGGTCACTCTCATGGCCATCATCATAAAGTCCAAAAAGTCCTGCTGTATATTAGGTTCACATTCTAATCCCTTATATAACATATCATGAGATATAAATCTTTAACCAAAGCATTTTTTATATATAGTTTATGTTAGACCATCCACATAAATGAGAATCATACATATGTGTTCCACATTAGAAAAATAAACCATATATAATTCATAATAATGGTCAAACCCATTGGAAGAAAGTGGGTTTCATAATATAGATTCAGGGCATAACTGAATGATAAATAATACCTATTATAAAGAGAAGAATAAATGAATCATTTAAATAAATTAAAATGAAAATGGAAATAATTATTGAACATGAATATCAAATGTTTAAAATTCACAAGATTTATTTTGTAGAAAAAAGATTAAAAATGAACCACTGTGGTAGTAATTTATGAAATATGTTAAGGATATTTCTAAATAAGGAAATAACTTATTATTTTCCATAAAAACACAATTGAATCAATATATCTATACAAAAAAATTTATGTTTTGTAAAAATATATTAATGTTTTAAAAATATTTTATGGGTGCGATGATCGATGTGAGATAATAACATGAAACTTCCCTTACAGCTGGTTCACTTAAATGTAAAAGTTATGAAGTGAACTAAATGCATGTATAAATCCTCAAATAAGAAGAATATTTAACTAGAGTATATATTTAAGAAAAATATATTAAAAATTAGAATAATATCATGAGAATAATATAGAATTAAATAAAGAATAAGAAATATATTGTGTAACCTCAATGTCCTAAATGAGGCACAAAAGATCTGTAACTATGTTTTAAAAAACTATAATTGAAAATTCCACAGCACAAAGTTTTTTATAAAAATTTAGTCTTAAAATATGTTAAATTAATGTAAAATTTTACATAATAAAACACTTAATTAGGTTTCCAACTAAAAAGCATCAAATTTTAGGGAACAAAAATTATGGACCATGAGGGAAAGCTATTGTTTAAATAGATGAGATTTTTTCTCAACATAGTTTCATTTTAAAAAAAATTAAAACTCACCAGTAATGAATATTTGAGGAAAATTTATATACTTAAATATAAATATGTTATAAAATATAAATATGTTTTAGCATAGAAAATAAAATTGTAAAATCACGGATATTCATTATTACTCATGAAATCAGATTGAGTTATAAAATATCCATATATTTTAAGGAACATGTCAATCATAGCCCTTAGAAAGTAAAATAATTTATAGAAATGAATTTATGAATTTAGAAAGTAATTAATGACATTATAATTCATGTGGAAGTATATACACTGTAAAAATGAATGTTGATGCATAATATAAAATCATGTTTCATTGAAGGGTTATTTTGATACAACCCTCAGGGCATAGAAAACATTATAAAGTACCAATGAAAGAGAGAGAGAGATTTAAATTTATGTTCAAATAAAATTTATAATGAAAATAAATTGAATTATATGTCCCTTTTTTAGTATACACATCATTAAAAATAAATTAGGTGGATAAAAGAAAATGTGTCTCTAAGAAGGAAATTTTGAGACGAAACCCTTACAGTTTAGTATTTTTTGAATCAAAAGTCATTATATGATTGAAACTCATATGGTTATATAAATACCATGAATTAAATAATGGATTATCCCAAATTAAATTCTTGGATATTATATTTACAACAGACATAATAAATTGAATCATAACGTTAAACTATGTATCAATAAACAAAGATTGAGTTGAAAACTCTTATCTTATTCAAAATATTTTTTTTACACATTAATAACACCCTAAATAATCCAATTTTTTTATATACCTTCGTATAAAAATTATTATTATTTATTTAAATTAAATATCTAATATTTTTTATCATACTTTATTAATTTATTATACTATTTTCATCTATATGTTGGTTGTGGTTATTCTTTCCATTTTTTTCATAAATCATTTTGTACATTGGCCATGGTAGAATGAATTATAAAAATTATTTATAATTTAAAATTTATTAATAGTGCTATAAAAATAATATTTATATATTAAATATATTTTTAAATACAACTATTTTGGGTGTTGATAAAAATGAAACTCATTTGTCATGGAGGTGATAGTTTAGATGTGTGCATGATTATTAATTCCATTTCTAAATGAATGAGAGGGAAATATGGTAAATGTTTATTTTAAATTTTATATTCATATTTATACTTTACATATAATATTTATTCATCCATTACATCATTTATACTGACCTTTAATTGTTGTGATAATGAATGGAAGACGCCCCTTTGTGGAAGTGGTAGTCCGCGCAAGGCACTGACGATGATTTTCTTTTTATTACTAGACAGAGATCTATAAATAATTTTTATCATATTAATATAATAACATATCAATTTAACAATGAAAATAATTTCATTTTTTTATTATTGATATTAAATATTATTAGGAGACAACTTAAGGAGAATAAGTTACAGAGAATGTAATATTTACATTAAAGACACAATCTTCTACTAGATATATCCATAGATATGAAGGCCTTAAAAAATTTCATGTGATCAAGGGATTCAGGATGATAAATTTAATTATATGATAGATAGTTTTATTTTTTTACATAAAATTATAATACGTATTTTAACCATGCAGGGATGTAACTAATCCCCTTTTATATGTGAAAAACTAACAGTTTTGGGAACACCCTTTACACTTTCATAATATAAATACACTATTAACTCTTAAATGACTCCAAAATTTATTAATAATGGATTTTAGGGTGATATTGGGTCTAAAAATACTCTACAAAGACATTACACACATGTTTCAATTATTTTACCACAGGTTTTTACATTTTTACAATGGGTTTTTTTTACTTTGTTAGCATGTTTTTATCTAAGTAATTTATATTTTAATTGAGAAGCTATGTTAAAATATGTTACCAAATATTAATTTTTGTAACCTAAATATAATCTCAATTTAATAATATGAGAAAATCCACTTTCAAATTAAAATATATTATTTAAATAACAATCTTTGTATAAAAATTACATTTAAACCTTATGTGTTATTTAATATTTTTTAGTATTTATTACCAACATAATAAGTGTTAATATATATATATTGAATTTAAAAAATACAAGATTCATAATTTAAATTATAAAAAATTGATGGATTAAAAAAAATTACATGATATTAATAAAATAATACATTAAAAATCTAGTTTACCATTATCACGGCAATTAACACAAATCATAATAATAATTTAATTACATATTAAAATGGAATTTAACTACTCACATAATATTTAAATGTTGAACTCCAATTATAAATAATTTTTTCTCTATTTATTATAATTTATAAAGTATAATTTTTGTTATAAGTGTGTAAAAACAATTCTTAGAGGGAAATATTGCACATGTTTCAAATACATTAATAATTTGTTTCATAAATATTGTATTTTTAAATGATTTATATTAATTATTTCATATAATTTTTTATATAAAAATTTTTCATAATATTTTAATACAATATTATATTATAAAATTATCAACTTTTAGAAAAAACAATAGCTTCACTATTCCCCCAAAAATCTATTATTTGAGAAAAATTCACAAAACATTATGTCAGGATAATATTTATATAATAAATTCGAAAATTATGATCATTCTATAAAATTAAAATCAAAAAATTTAAATATATTTATTTTAAAAAAAGATATAAATTATAAATAAAAATGGATTATTGGAATATGGTGTTGTTAAGCATTATGTGTTTTTAGTAGTATTTCATGTATATTTCTAATTTAAGTGATTTTAAAATATTAGTTCATATATTATAATATTTTTAGGATTAAATTTAGTTTATTGTGTTTAAATATAAATTACATAATAAAACAATCCATTGAAAATAAATAATAATTTATTTTGTAAATTTGTCTTAACAAATACCATCAATTAATTATTTATATTTCGAAATTTACTTTTTACTAATATATTCATATTGAAATATTTATTTAAATTTTATATATACAATATATCATATTTTAATAATATTATAATTATTATCTATATATAACTCTTAAATATATATATATATAATACTTCAGTATTATATTTTTATTTCATTATGAGTTATATTATTCTCAATTTACCACTTAATAATACTCAAATTCAGTATACATATAGTATATATAACCAAAAACCATAATTACACTGATTATATTTGCACCGGCCAAAATTTCGATGACCATATTTAAAATGCATAGATTTTATTCCAATATATATTCAAAAAAACTTATTCCATTCACATTTCTCATTTTAAATGATTTCATTTTCGATCTGATAACATGATTTCTTTTATCATGGAATTTTTTCTCATTATAGAATTATTTATACTAATGGTGATTCTTAAAGGTGGGGGTTACCCATGAAAATTTCAATTTTTAAAAATATTATTCTTTTATGTTTAATATACACTATTAAATTTTATATTTTTAACAAATGTAATTATCCAAGATTTGTAACAATCCATTGTTTGTGAGATATGGTTTCATATACATTCATTGTTTTCGTCCATTATAGTTGAATAACGTTTTGTTATCTTGGTTTATATATTTTCTCACCCAATATATAATTAGTTATTAGTTATTTTGAAATTTTAGAGAAACAATATTTTTAATTAATGATATAATTAATATTAATGATTATGATGAAGATAATAATAATGTACCGTAAAAATTTGGGGTATTACATTGTTTGTATGAAGTGTTCCAACTATTGATCAATCAACCATATGAAGCGGATTAGTGACTATGTTTGTGATGTAACTATCTAGAGGGATTGGCTGTAAAATAGTTATGGTCAATCGACACACACAATTTCAAAGGGTTGATCAACCATGTAACCAACCTATCACACAAGTTTTTTTAATTCAATCCATCTAATCATTGAGGGAGCAACAAGTTGTAGAATACTTGATAAAAATATATCACTAAAACTATGATTGTTAAATTTTTTATGCTTCATGTAGTTAATATTAATGCTAATCTATTTATATCATTGAAGAACTATAACTGTAAAACTATATTACTTTATTAATAGAAATAATGGAGGATTCATTTGGATATATTTCAAACTCCCAAATCATCCTGACTAAGCAGAGTATTATTGAAATATGTTCTCTAAATTATTTCATTGTACTCTATGAAAATAAATAAGTGTGGGGTATTAAATTTATGTTTAATTTAAAATTTTGTAAATATGTTCTGGTTTTTTGGGATTAGCATACTGATGTCTACAGTGTTGAATATCAATTTATATCAAATTTTAAAATATAACCAACGCCTGTAAAATTAACTTGGATTAAAGAATTTCTTTCTGTTTAGTCACAGTTAAATATGATACCTTTTAAGAAAAATGAATATTATTTATTTTTTTACAAGGTAATATGTATGTGTCCTTTTCTAATATATTTTTAAAATATCATTGTAAATTTGTAAAATGTTTTTTTAACTTCTTGTAACCTTTCAAAAAAATTGTGAGCTACTACATTTTAAATTTGTTTTAAAATAAATTGTCAGAATATTCTCCCCCATTGGGATTCTACAATAAGGACAATGTTAGGTTTTAAGTGTAAGGGATAGGTGTATTTAAATACTCTGATTTTTTCTACACTTTTTAACATATAAACCGCACCCCCCCCCCGAAATAAAAGAATAATTAAAAAAATGTGGGATTTTCACATTGAGTTGTAGTTAAGTTTTGTTTAATAATTTTTTTTTTGCTAATAATTTTTTAGCTTTGGAAGATGAAACTTTATTATTTTCCTTCCAAATTAATAATTACAAGTTAGTTTTGAGGTATTACAATGAGTCTAATGTTATTGAATTTATATGAATACTGAGTGATGGTTTTCCACTATTTTGTCAATTTTTTCTATTAAACTAAGAAAATGTGTGTTAAAGAAAAAATTTAGTGGAATTTTAATTATATCATAAGAAACCACAATTTACAGCATTAACTATGAAAAAATTTTCATAGTGAAAAAAGAACACAACGGGAAGCCAACTAAAAAAAACTCTCTATAAGTTCATTGAAACTATAGTAAAATGGGTGATTGGGAGCACAAAGTAAATATTTAAGATAATATTCTCTAGGTGTGTGAGTAAAAAACAAAAAAAAAGTAAATCCACACCCAAGACATTATTTTCAAAAATCATGGACATGAAATAATCAAATAAATTATGTAATTACCATAAAATAATTCATTCAAATGAGGGGGTTATTATAAGAAGATAAATAAGGTAGAAATTGAATATTTTTAAATAATATCAAGTTATAATTGGAGATTTGTTTTAATAAACTTTAGAGGGATATATAAATAAAGGTTTCAATTATTTAAATATCATTTCCATTTATTACTATTTTGTTATCACTCATGAACATAGTACTATTATTAATCATATGTGGTAAAATGTGTAGGATTAAAATAATAGAAATTATTTTAAATTCAATAGAAAGATATGTAATTTCCCTCATAACAAGAATTTGTATTTTAACCTAGGCTAAGAAAAATATTTTTTAAAACAACATTTTAAATAAATATAATTCATTATATTTCTAAACCTTAAAATATAAAAACTATGGTGTAATTTTATGTAGTTTTATTTGGAAATATTTTTACACAACAATTTTATAAATTAATTTGGATTTTAGAGTCCAAATGACTTTTATTTGTAATTTTTTCTAAAAAGATATAATTGTTGTTGAAATCTGCATTCATTAAATATTTTGATAAAAACACTATTTTGGTGCTTAAATGATTAATTCTATTTTATTTAGTTTTGTTATTTTTTATAAAAACAGTCATGATTATTTATCATGAATTTTCAATTAAATTACTTTTTGGAAGTGATAATTTTTTTATTTATTCTTTAATAATTTAATATTTTTATATTAAAATATTTTTATGTAATTAATTTTAATCCTCATTTTTAAATTTAATCACTTAATTTTATATTGTATATTGTTATTTTTTGGTTTAATTGATTATATTCCCAAAATTTATAAATATTTTTGTAGTGTTTTAGATAATTAATTGAAAGGCATGTCTCAACCTACTATGGGACTAACTACAACAATCCATGTTACCAGATGAGTGGGCATGTAATGGTGACCATGTCAAATATGGGATTTATTTGGAGGTATGTTTTACCGTTTGTTTTTTATCTTATCTTGGCCTCTTAGATTTCTTGGGTGTCTCTGGTGAAAAATGGAATTTATGGACCCGACTGTAGGTGGCGCACGATTGGTGTATGGTTAGAAGAAATAATGCACCAACCCAAGAGTGGTCATGTTCCTAGACCAATGGGTCTATAGGGGGTGCAAAGTTGACCACACAGGTGTGCACCCTTCCCTAGAATTGTGTGACCTCATTCATATTTGGATCGAACACATGGTTACCGAATGGAATGGAAAACCATGTGGCCAAACCTTGTTACCTATCATGGTCATTAAAACTATATAATTTTTTGCCCCCTCAATATTTTTAAGTAAATCCATCCATTTTCTTCCTCATAAAGGATTTTCATCGCTATGCACCTCTCCCTATCCTCATGGATCCAATGGATCTTAAAATATTGGGTGGTTTTGTTGTGGGATCTTCATGAATTATCAAGTAAGTCCCACAATTCATTATTTCTTCATTCTTCTTGGTGTTCACTTCCTTCTGTGGGGTTTTCTTCCTCTAATTGATAGGTTGGCCTAAAAAGGGATAAATTATAGTTTCTTGGATTAAATATTGATTTTTTACTGTGTGCTCATGCCTTTAAAGGGTCCCCTAGTTGCTCGATTTTTGTTTTCCACTAGATTTAGGTGAAACCATGTTTTAGAATTATTGGATATTTTTTGTATTCCAGATTTTCATTCTAAATTGGTTCTATGAATTGTGTTCGTGGTGTTAATCATGTCTCAAAAAGTTTTGGTGTTCATATAGGCTATGACATTCCAAATGAAAATGATTGGTCTTCATGGGTGTTTTCAATTTAGAACTTGTGTGTATGTGTAAAGGTGTTCTGAAAATGGTTTTTCTATTGAAAATGGTTGATTAGATCTGGTTAATTCAATGTTGGAAGCATGATTGTGAAAATTGGTTTCTTTTATGTGTTCCCACTATTGTGAATTAAAAAAACGGGTAAATGGTGGTGCATGTGAAATGGGAAATATAAATTGATCATAAAGGGAATCCAAGGTATCAAGGTGGGTGAACAAGGACTGGTATACTCATGAGATCGATAGAGCTGAAACACGGTTCCCTATATCAAGGATTACGATAAAACCCTTACTAAACTAAGATGATTATTGTAGACCAATATACCATGGGATTCATTCCCCTTTAGTGTCTTGGGAATAAGAATGTTGTGGGTCATGGTTTATATACCATATCATTGAGGTACATTGACCATATGGTCTCACTAATGCTAGATCCTTTAGGGATTACACATAGTACTCCTGTGATGTTATTATTATCATCGATATATGAAAGAAATTACTTTTTAATTTTAATTTTTAATCAGTTTCATCATTAAAATGTGTTACATTAATTTAATTTCATCCTTTGAAAACTAGAATACTAATTTATCTTATAATGTTATGTCATGTAATCTATTTTGGTTGTAAGCCTACTTGATATTGGATTACACCCTACACACACCCTCAAGTGCATGTATACCATGTAATGTTTTACCCATGAAAAGGTAAGGAGTTATGTGGTTGTGATGGTGGATCTGGTTTCTAGTGTTCCTATCTTGAATTTTTTGGTGGAGTTGGCTTGATGGTGATGTCCCTTTTTTGGAATGGAGTTTTTTATTTGAGGTTTAGTTGGTTCCCCTCCCCATTTTATGTTTTTGTGTTTTATTTAAAAGTGTAATATCATTTGTCTTATGTTAGTTGTACCTTTTTGGATTTGTTTGTTGTTTATCATATGATGATTAATTATTTTGAATTTTTAGGGTTGTATCTTATGGGTGCACTCATTCCCAGAATGTCATGTTTGATGCCCAATGACTATTTTCATGCCTATGGGGATCAGTAACAACCTTCGGGACATATCAATGGTTGCGTTGGGTGTTGGGTTGGATGTAATCTCATCATGGATCATCCGAAGATTGTATAAAAGGAGGTTTGTCCATTTATTTGGGTCATTTCATTTGGGAGTGTAACGCCCCGACCACAGTTACCTAGAGTCGGTGCATTAATTACATAACATTGGCATGATCACAAGAAAGATCAAATCTCGAAAGACCGATTGGTTTAGTAGCCTTGGAAACACTAGATATATTCATAAGTTTTACATTACGTCATAAAACGAAAAACTACTACAAACAACATATTGTCTCCATAATCCACACTCATATCCCCACATAATATCCCTGCAGGTCATTCATAACTTACTTCTTCACTTCCTAGGAAAAATAAAACATAGAAAAGGGGTGAGCTCAAATGCCCAGTAAGGATAAGAATATAGCGGAAACTTTCATAAATAAGAATAATCATTTAAGGCAATGTATAACTAAAACAAAAGCCTTTCAAACATGAACTTTCAACATGGTATGGCATATATAAAATGAAATAATGCCATTTACTTATTCACATGGATATTCTACTAATCAAATAATCACATGCAAAAATCAATAACCACTTTCATAATGTTGGAATGCATAATGCCAGACTATCATAACCACATAGCCAAGGCCTCGTGCCAAGACTACAAATAAGATTTTTCCAAGGCCTTGTGCCAAGACAGTAGTTTGTCTCATGAGACCTACTGATGCATCGAGGAGCTATAGCGGGCTCCACTCGTCACTTATTATGTCCAATGCATTCCTCATATGAATAGGTTTAAGAATAAAATAAACATTCGTATTAAAACTAGCATACGAAATGTTAATACTTTAACCACAAACCATGAATGGTATAAAAATAGAACATCCACAGTCAAACATAACTAATTTGATACAATATGGAAGATTGTATTGTATCACATTAACCTCAATCATGAATAATGAAGGATGTTGACATAGATGAAAATAATCATCATAACTATTTGAGAGAAATATCCCCCTTTTCTTGAAAACTTTTAAAAGTCACACTATTTGTCAAGAAGACATTCAAAAATAGATTTTGGAATCAAAGTGTCTCATACCACTTTGAAACTTTTAAATGGATTTTTAATTTTAAAACTTTAATGTCCATATAAATAAATCCTTAAAACCATTTTTAAAATATGGACATTAATGAGCATGATTTAGAAGAATAATTCTTTAAAACATTTTAAAATGGTTTTTTGGTTAGAGTTTCTAACCAAAAGAGAGACACTTGAATACAAATAATTGAGGTAATCAAAACATTGTAATATCATGAGAATAAAGTAATTCATGATATACTATGTCAAAGTACATTATATACACCACATAAAAGTGATTTGGTGTATATCATCAAATAAGTCTCAATGGAATGTAAATTGAGATGAAATCTCTCATAAAGGTTGTATACTTAGGTTAAGGATAAATCAACGACATAATTATGTGTGACAAATATAAATACACTAAATATGATTGGATATTCAGTGTAAATCAATCAATGGATATTCACACATATTCTTGTAAAAATGATACCAACGAATTGGATGTTTAACTCAACAAATGGAGAATGAGTTAAAATTACTCTTATCAATTTCATATCAATGACTTGAGAATTATCAATGGAGTGATTATGTGTATCAAACTTATATCCACAGGAAGGGGAGTGGAAATTATGACATAATAAAATGAATAGTGATTCCACACATAATCTTGGGGTAATATAATCAATGAAATATGCGTAAAGCCAAATGAGTGGAAATTGAAATCTCAAATTCCCTTATTGATTAGGTAACATAAAAACATACACCCATGAAAGAATTATCATACCATGATGATGTAAATACCCATAAATAAAAGTATATAACACAATGAATATAATCATGGGCAGTACACATACACCACATGCAATAATTAAGTGGTGATCAATGGAATTCTCACGGAATTAAAAGTGAGATAAGAAAATACCTTACTTTGTACTTTTTCCTTGGTCGATGGTAGGTTTACCTCCTGTATAATGGTGAAATAATTGTTATTGAATAATACAGGAATCATTTACTTTAATATGATATCATATATGATCTTTTAATATTGATTTATTAATAATATCTTAGTATTATAGTCGTTTCGGGTGATAATCGATTCGTTCTTCTTAAATGTTTGGTTACGTAAGACATGTTTGTAATGGATAGATTATATCTTATTCATAATAAGAATGATATTAAAATTATTTTTAACCCTAAAATGAGAATATGATTTGAATGGATACGATGGAGGATGGATCTCACCGTGTTCGTGGATACGGTAGTCCGTACGTACGCACGAACGCTACTTCCATTTAATTTTTCATTTTAAAAGAATTGAATCCAAATGATATATAGGTATATTATTATTCCAGTATAATATAATATTTTATATATGTTACTTATGTTCATTAACACCATTCTTTATACGTTCCATGTGTGGTATGAACGAATCATATCATTTTAAGGGCGCGGTAGTCCGCACTTCCTCAAATGAAATTATCGTATGTATATACAACATGAAACGAATAATGGTATGAAATAAAATGGAATTACAGAAGCTTATATATAAAATATGTATCATTAATATCACACTTAATTACAGTGCCATCATAATGGCCACCATGAGAGGCGGTTAGATGTATTTGAACAATCATCGTTTTGTGAGGCGTTAGTTTGCCATTCACAGAAACATTATGTTCATCATCCATTAGATGGAGTTGTGTGTATGTGTAGTTCGAATCCTTCTTATAAAAACATCCTAATATATTGAGGATACTTTTGTTGTTACAAAAGAAAGGAAATAAAAAGAGTTTGGGGGTTGGAGAAGCAAAATAAATGAAAATAATTTAAGAGAAATCGATACCTTTAATTTAGGTAACTCACTTTGGTTGGAACCAAAGGACTTCTTGGAATGCTTTTTGCCTAAGGGGAAGCTTCGAGGAGGAGGAGAGGGATGTGGGGAGCTTATTTGGGCAGAGTTTGGACCAGCCAAGTGGCTTGAGAGGTGTGAGGAATGAGTAGAAGTGGTCTCCTTTTATAAGGGAGAGGAGGAGCTCTTTAGGAAAGAGTGAAAGTATTACTTTATAATATCATTATATTCGGTTTATAATGGTCAAAAAATCATTGAGGTCGAAGATAAGATGACTCATATTCTAAATAAAATCAACCAATAAGAATTGGACAGGTTTTAGATAATATTTTAATCATTATAATCTTATTTATTTAAATGATTTATTAATGAGGTAAACATTGCATCATTATTGTGTCATTAATAATTTAAATTATTTGATGTCTAAAAATTATAAATAAAATATCATTATGTAGGAAATCTTTTTAGATTTCTAATGAATATTTATAATCAAAAATCCAACATGTATAACCCTATGTAAAAATTGTTCTCCTAAAAGATGTAAGCTTATGCCATTTTTTTTTTATTTTAACTTTATTAATATAATGTGTCCCTACCACATACAAGTGGCTATAAGGGGTCCCCAAATCGACCCAAGGATGCCCATGGTCGGGTATGTGTCGACCAATAAGGTTAGGACACGTTTTAGGGTAATTTATTATTATTATAATATTATTTTTTAACCCTTATTTACCGGATTTATCCTTTATCCATGGTAAATAAAATATTTACCGCAGTAATTATTCAAAATGTGTAAAAATAAAGTTACCTATTTACATAATTTGGACATCCTGATTCCAAATATGTAATCCATTTTTCCAAATTCAAAACACAGAAGTGGCAGAAATTAATTTAAAATTAATTCCCGCTGTCAAAACAAAAAGCGTGTTTTTAAGAGATAGTAACTATCAAAAGATTGACACTTGTTTATGTTCGGTTTAATTGTAAAATTATGTCCAATGACCAAAATTATATTAAATGGTAAAAATATATTCTAAATATACTTTAAAACTACTAAAATTCATAATTTATCACTATTAGTTATTTTGATTAAAAAAGTTGTTTTTAATTAAAATTTAGTAATTTTCACTATTCATCAAAATATAAATTTATCCGAAAAGTACCAAAATTTCACCCTAGGCTAATTTCAATATTCCGAATCCAAAAATGAAGTCCATTTTGAAATATAAAATATATATGATTTCAAAAATTAGGTATTACTATTCATAACGGCTAGTTTGATTGGTTGTTAGAACTCGGTGTTGCGTACAACACACGCTATCGCATTATTCGAAGGGAAACGCACCGTGGAAGCTTGCGGTGTTACATTCTCCCCTCCTTCAAATAATAACGTCCTCGCAATTTCTAGGGTATTACTGCATAAAAAGACTTGGGTGGTTCTTCATCATAAGTTCCTCGGGTTCCCACGTTGCCTCTTCCATCTTATGATTTCTCCACAAACCTTTTACCAGACGCGTCGTCCGGTTTCTCAGTACTTGTTCTCTTGTATCAAGAATCCTGACAGGCTCTTCAAAATTAGACAGATCGGGTTCCAGTTCTAATTCCTTATAGGTGAGTACATGAGTTGGATCAGGCATGTATTTTCTCAACAGAGATACGTGGAACACATCGTGAACTTTGGAGAGACTTGGCGGCATTGCCAATCGGTAAGCTACAGCCCCAATTCGTTCTAGAATTTCGAAAGGTCCGATGTACCTAGGACTCAATTTACCTTTCTTACCAAAACGTATGACTCCCTTCCATGGAGATACCTTTAGGAAAACATGATCACCGACTTGAAATTCCAAATCCTTCCTTCGATTATTGGCATAGCTCTTCTGCCTACTTTGAGCTGCTTTGATGTGATTTTGGATTACCTTCACCTTTTCCACCGTTTCCTCCACCAGTTCTGGGCCTACAAGTTTTCTTTCACCAACCTCATCCCAACAGGTTGGTGTACGACATCTCTTTCCGTATAACGCTTCATATGGTGCCATCTGAATACTCGAATGGAAGCTATTGTTATAGGAAAATTCTACCATTGGTAAATATTGATCCCACATACCCTGAAAGTCAAGTGAGCAAGATCTCAACATGTCTTCTAGGGTTTGAATAGTCCGTTCTGATTGTCCATCTGTCTGAGGGTGGTAAGCAGTGCTCAAATGATGTTCAGTATCCAGATATTTCTGAAGACTTTTCCAAAATCATGAAGTAAAACGGGGATCACGATCAGAAACAATCGATAGGGGTACTCCATGAAGTCTCACAACTTCATTAATGTATAGTCTTGCTAGACGTTCCAGGGGTAGATCTTCTCTTATAGCAAGAAAATGTGCTGACTTGGTAAGACGATCAATAATAACCCATATTGCATCGTTCCTTCTAGGAGTCTTTGGTAGCCCCATGACAAAGTCCATCATAATATTGTCCCATTTCCACTCCGGTATGGGAAGAGTTTGTGTGACTCCTCCAGGCTGTTGCCTTCCAGCTTTCACTTGTTGTCAAACCATACATCTTGACACAAAATCAGCAATCTCCCTCTTCATGTTGTCCCACCAAAAATGTTCCTTCAAATCTCTATATATTTTGGTGCTCCCAGGGTTTATAGAGAAATTGGAACTTTGAGCATCATCCAGCAATTCCCTTTTCAGATCAGGTAAATCGGGAACACAAAGTCTCTTCCCGAATTTCAAAATTCCATCTTCATACACAAAGTCTCTCAATCTCCCATCATTCACAGCTTTAATCTTCTTCTGAAATTCTTCATCATTGGTCTGAGAACTCTTAAGACTTTCTAGTAAAGATGGTTTGGAAACCATTTGAAAAAGCATTGATGTTTCACCTTCCCTGGTTATTCCCATTTCCATCTTCACTAGATCCATGAAGATTGGATCCCTTTCAATTCTCATATTGTTCAAAACTCCATGGTCTTTTCTGCTCAAAGCATATGCCACCTTGTTTGCTTTCCCCCGGTGGTAGTGTATCGTGCAATCATAATCCTTGAGTAATTCAAGCCATCTCCTTTGCCTAATGTTGAGTTCTTTTTGTGAGAAAATATACTTCAAACTCTTGTGATCAGTATAAATCTAACATTTTTCACCATAGAGGTAGTGTCTCCATATCTTCAAAGCAAAGATCACAGCTTCTAACTCAAGATCATGAGTAGGATAGTTTTTTTCATGAATTTTCAACTGTCGTGATACATAGGCAATAACTCTATCATTCTGCATAAGGACACAACCAAGTCCTTTCTTTGATGCATCAATATAAATAACGAACCCATCATTCCCCGATGGTAGAGTCAATATAGGAGCATTGACTAATCGTCTATTCAGTTCTTAGAAACATTCTTCACACTCTTTTGTCCAAACAAATTTAACCCCTTTACGTGTGAGCTTCGTTAATGGGTTAGCCAATCGGGCAAAATTCTGGACGAAACGTCGATAATTACCTGCCAAACCAATAAAACAGCGTACCTCAGTTATACTCGTAGGTGCTGGCCATTCTTGGATTGCCTTGGTCTTAGAAGGATCAACAGAGATTCCATCATTAGAGACAATATGGCCAAGAAAAGAAATCTCCTGAATCCAGAATTCACACTTGCTAAACTTCCCATATAATTCATACCTCCTCAGAGTCTTCAAGATAATGCGCAAGTGATTTTCATGATCTTCGTAGGTTTTGGAGTATACCAAGATATCATCAATAAATACCACCACAAATTCATCGAGATACTCCTTGAAAACTCTATTCATCAGATCCATGAATACAGAGGGTGCATTAGTCAATCGAAAAGGCATTACAGTAAACATGTAATGCCCGTACCTGGTTCGAAATGCTGTCTTCGGAATGTCTTCATTCTTTACACACAACTGATGGTATCCAGATCAAAGGTCAATCTTTGAAAAGTATTGAGCTCCATCCAGTTGGTCAAATAAATCATCAATACGAAGTAGGGGATACTTTTTCTTTATCGTTATAGCATTGATCTCCCTGTAGTCGATACATAACCTCATAGATCCATCTTTCTTTTTAACAAAAAGAACAGGGGCTCCCCATGGAGAAACACTAGGGCGAATAAATCCCTTATTACTCAATTCATCTAGTTGTTTCTTTAGTTCGACTAATTCTACAGCGGCCATTCTATAAGGGGTCTTCGATATAGGCCTTGATCCAGGAATCAAATCAATGGAAAACTCAACTTCTCGTTCTGGAGGATGTCCAGGTAAATCTTCCGGAAATACATCTACAAATTCTTTCACAACAGGTACATCCTCTATTTGAACATTCCTTTCCTCACCGACAGTTATTTCATTCTCTTCCTCCCCAATAATTAAATTAAGTTGAGCTACTGGGGGTGGATCTAAATAATAATTAGGTGGTGACGATTCTGCTCTAAAAATAAGGTGTTCCTTACCATTATCATCAAGAATCGTAACCTCTTTCTTCTTACAATAAATCTTCGCATCATAGTCCGAAAGCCAGTCCATACCGAGGATTATATCAAACTCAATCATAGGTATGACGATGATATCAGCAGATAAAGAAAATTTATGTGCTCTAATCAGAGTTTATCTAAATCTAGCTACCATGGTTTGTACTAAACTTCCTCTGATACCAACTGTAACGCCCCGACCCTAGTTACCCAGAGTCGGTGCATTAATTACATAACATTGGCATGATCACAAGAAAGATCAAATCTCGAAACACCGATTGGTTTAGTAGCCTTGGAAACACTAGATATATTCATAAGTTTTACATTATATCATAAAACGAAAAACTACTACAAACAACATATTGTCTCCATAATCCACACTCATATCCCCACATAATATCCCTGCAGGTCATTCATAACTTACTTCTTCACTTCCTGGGAAAAATAAAACATAGAAAAGGGGTGATCTCAAATGCCCAGTAAGGATAACAATATAGCGGAAACTTTCATAAATAAGAATAAACATTTAAGGCAATGTATAACTAAAACAAAATCCTTTCAAACATGAACTTTCAACATGGTATGGCATAAATAAAATGAAATAATTTCATTTACTTATTCACATGGATATTCTACTAATCGAATAATCACATGCAAAAATCAATAACCACTTTCATAATGTTGGAATGCATAATGCCAGACTATCATAACCACATAGCCAAGGCCTCGTGCCAAGACTACAAATAAGATTTTGCCAAGGCCTTGTGTCAAGACACTAGTTTGTCTCATGAGACCTACCGATGCATCGAGGAGCTATAGCAGGCTCCACCCGTCACTTATTAAGTCCAATGCATTCCTCATATGAATAGGTTTAAGCATAAAATAAACATTCGTATTAAAACTAGCATACGAAATGTCAATACTTTAACCACAAACCATGAATGGTATAAAAATAGAACATCCACAGTCAAACATAACTCATTTGATACAATATGGAAGATTGTATAGTATCACATTAACCTCAATCATGAATAATGAAGGATGTTGACATAGATGAAAATAATCATCATAACTATTTGAGAGAAATATCCCCCTTTTCTTGAAAACTTTTAAAAGTCACACTATTTGTCAAGAAGACATTCAAAAATAGATTTTTGAATCAAAGTGTCCCATACCACTTTGAAACTTTTAAAAAGATTTTTAATTTTAAAACTTTAATGTCCATATAAATAAATCCTTAAAACCATTTTTAAAATATGGACATTAATGTGCATGATTTAGAAGAATAATTCTTTAAAACATTTTAAAATGTTATTTTGGTTAGAGTTTCTAACCAAAAGAGAGACACTTGAATACAAATAATTGAGGTAATAAAAACATTGTAATATCATGAGAATAAAGGAATTCATGATATACTATGTCAAAGTACATTATATACACCACATAAAAGTGATTTGGTGTATATCATCAAAGAAGTCTCAATGGAATGTAAATTGAGATGAAATCTCTCAAAAAGGTTGTATCCTTAGGTTAAGCATAAATAAACGACATAATTATGTGTGACAAATATAAATACACTAAATATGATTGGATATTCAGTGTAAATCAATCAAAGGATATTCACACATATTCTTGTAAAAACAATACCAACGAATTGGATGTTTAACTCAACAAATGGAGAATGAGTTAAAATTACACTTATCAAATTCATATCAATGACTTGAGAATTATCAATGGAGTGATTATGTGTATCAAACTTATATCCACAGGAAGGGGAGTGGAAATTATGACATAATCAAATGAATAGTGATTCCACACATAATCTTGGGGAAATATAATCAATGAAATATGCGTAAAGCCAAATGAGTGGAAATTGAAATCTCAAATTCCCTTATTGATTAGGTAACTTAAAAACATACACCCATGAAAGAAGTATCATACCATGATGATGTAAATACCCATAAATAAAAGTATATAACACAATGAATATAATCATGGGCAGTACACATACACCACATGCAATAATTAAGTGGTGATCAATGGAATTCTCACGGAATTAAAAGTGAGATAAGAAAATCCCTTACTTTGTACTTTTTCCTTGGTCGATGGTAGGTTTACCTCCTGTATAATGGTGAAATAATTGTTATTGAATAATACAAGAATCATTTACTTTTATATGATATCATATATGATCTTTTAACATTGATTTATTAATAATATCTTAGTATTATTGTCGTTTCAGGTGATAATCGATTCGTTCTTCTTAAATGATTGGTTACGTAAGACTTGTTTGTAATGGATAGATTATATCTTATTAATAATCAGAATGATATTAACATTATTTTAACCCTAAAATGATAATAAGACTTGAATGGATACGATGGAGGATGTATCTCACCGTGTTCGTGGAGACAGTAGTCCGTACGTACGCACGAACGCTACTTCCATTTAATTTTTCATTTTAAAAGAATTGAATCCAAATGATACATAGGTATATTATTATTCCAGTATAATATAATATTTTATATATGTTACTTATGTTCATTAACACCATTCTTTATACGTTCCATGTGTGGTATGAACGAGTCATATCATTTTAAGGGGGCGGTAGTCCGCACTTCCTCAGATGAAATTATTGTATGTATATACAACATGAAACGAATAATGGTATGAAATAAAATGGAATTACAGAAGCTTATATATAAAATATGTATCATTAATATCACACTTAATTACAGTGCCATCATAATGGCCACCATGAGAGGCGGTAAGATGTATTTGAACAATCATCGTTTCGTGAGGCGTTAGTTTGCCATTCACAGAAACATTATGTTCATCATCCATTAGATGGAGGTGTGTGTATGTGTAGTTAGAATACTTCTTATAAAAACATCCTAGTATATTGAGGATACTTTTTTTGTTACAAAAGAAAGGAAATAAAAAGAGTTTGGGGGTTGGAGAAGCAAAATAGATGAAAATAATTTAAGAGAAATCGATACCTTTAATTTAGGTAACTCACTTTGGTTGGAACCAAAGGACTTCTTGGAATGCTTTCTGCCTAAGGGAAAGCTTCAAGGAGGAGGAGAGAGATTTGGGGAGCTTATTTGGTCAGAGTTTGGACGAGCCAAGTGGCTTGAGAGGTGTGAGGAATGAGTAGAAGTGGTCTCCTTTTATAAGGGAGAGGAGGGGCTCTTTAGGAAAGAGTGAAAGTATTACTTTATAATATAATTTTATTCGGTTTATAATGGTCCAAAAATCATTGAGGTCGAATATAAGATGACTCATATTCTAAATAAAATCAACCAATAAGAATTGGACAGGTTTTAGATAATACTTTAATCATTATAATCTTATTTATTTAAATGATTTATGAATGAGGTAAACATTGCATCATTATTGTGTCATTAATAATTTAATTTATTTGATGTCTAAAAATTATAAATAAAATATCATTATGTATTAAATCTCTTTAGATTTCTAATTAATATTTATAATCAAAAATCCAACATGTATAACCCTATGTAAAAATTGTTCTTCTAAAAGATGTAAGCTTATGCAATTTTTATTTTTATTTTAACTTTATTAATATAATGTGTCCCTACCACATACAAGTGGCTCTAAGGGGTCCCCAAATCGACCCAAGGATGCCCATGGTCGGGTAGGTGTCCACCAATAAGGTTAGGACGCGTTTTAGGGAAATTTTGTATTATTATAATATTATTTTTTAACCCTTATTTACCGGATTTACCCTTTATCCATGGTAAATAAAATATTTACCGCAGTAATTATTCAATATGTGTAAAAATAAAAGATACCTATTTACATAATTTGGACATCCTGATTCCAAATATGTAATCCATTTTTCCAAATTCAAAACACAGAAGTGGCAGAAATTAATTTAAAATTAATTCCCGCTGTCAAAACAAAAAGCGTGTTTTTAAGAGATAGTAACTATCAAAAGATTGACACTTGTTTCTGTTCGGTTTAATTGTAAAATTATGTCCAATGACCAAAATTATATTAAATGGTAAAAATATATTCTAAATATACTTTAAAACAACTAAAATTCATAATTTATCACTATTAATTATTTTGATTAAAAAGGTTGTTTTTAATTAAAATTTAGTAATTTTCACTATTCATCAAAATATAAAAGTTATCCAAAAAGTACCAAAATTTCACCCTAGGCTAATTTCAATATTCCGAATCCAAAAATGAAGTCCATTTTGAAATATAAAATATATATGATTTCAAAAAGTAGGTATTACTATTCATAACGGCTAGTTTGATTGGTTGTTAGAACTCGGTGTTGCGTACAACACACGCTATCGCATTATTCGAAGGGAAACGTACCGTGGAAGCATGGGGTGTTACAGGGAGAATCTGAAAATAAATAATATGGGACTTTTAGGGATTTACGTTCTAGTTTTGAGTGGTGTGTCTATCCATAACACCTCGTGATGGGCCTTTAGTCTCCATGGGATGTTGGGATTTGGTTTGATTCATCCAATAAGTGAGACATATGGTTCAACTATGCATGGACCCCAAATGGGGTGGAATGGTTTGGCATGTAATTTTGTTTTTCTGTTTTTTTTGTTTTTATTTATAACAATGTTTAAAATTTAAGTATTCTGAAAAAAAATTAGATTAATGTGTTGATGGTTCCGCCTATGTTTTTTGATTGATGTAGCAAGATGCCTCCATGGATACTTCCTATATAACTACAAGAAGAGGATGGAGAGTCTTCTACCTCCACCATTGATCAAAGACAAGTGTAAGTAGTGGTTTGGATTGTCCATGCATTGGGATATAGAGAAGGCTATAGCCCTACTCAGGTTGGAGAAGCAAAACGATGTCCATGAAGGGGAAAGGCCCAAGATTTCTTCAAGAACAAGCCTTCTTCCCTTCAGGGTACCATGGATCCCCCTGAATATGATGATTTAATTGAAAATATCGAAATGATTTTTTGTTTATTTGACACTCCTAAAGCAATTGTGGTGATGTGTTATTCATTCTTGTTGGAAGGTCCCATTTGGAGGTGGTAGAATATAGTGGTTCAGGTCGGGAGCATGAGTAGATGGGATGGAAGGATCTAAGGGTTATCTTTAATAAGAATTACTTTTCTATGAAATTATCCTTCTCCAAGATGTAGTAGTTCATGGATCTCTATCTCGGGGATCAAATCATGTTGGAATATTCCAGTAATTTCAATGAGTTGTTTCAGTTTGCAATAGAGTTAGATTCTAAAGAATAGTTGAAGGCACAGTGTATTGAAATGGGGTTGTGGAAGGATATACAATATCAAGTCTTATTATTGAGGTTGAAGACCTTTGATGAGGTGGTTGATAATTATTTTATAGTAGATATTAATTAGAGTACAAAATCGGGTATTTTTGAGTAGCCTACATAGTTGGATAGGGAATTGGTAGTTAATCAAAGGATAAGATAAAGTGAGACAATCCATTAAATAGGGTAGACTATAGAATTTTTTGCCCTTACTATCTATTTTCATCATCATCATTATATGCTGGATGATTTATATTCCATCATATTGGGAAGGCATGGAATGTGTGGTTGATGTTTTCAACTCCACCCAGAACATATCATTGATGTGGAACTATGGGGTTATTGCAGTGGTTCTGAAGAGTGGCAGTCCTATATTAGGCTGAAGTGGGTTATGTAGTTTCAAATGGAGTGAAAAACTAGTTAGATCCATCTAGGATAGTGGGTTCTCATTTTATAGTTCTTGGTGGTAGGACTGGATCATCATCTAGTTAGAGTCTTCTTATGGTATAGTTTCATGTCAGTGGTCATTCTCGGGATCAGGCATATACAAGGAATCTTCTTTTTATGGATCAATAACTAGGTAATCGTATATAGGCTCTTCCATATTTTGGGGTACAATCCTTATTTCATCATCCATGGCTATTGACTTATAAGTTACAAGTTCATCTGTATCTTTTATTTTAGCCCTATTTTTGGATTTTTTTGATACTTCTTACATATCGTATATTGCATGTGGCAGATTTTCTGATTCCTCTGTGTAAGAATAGAGAACCAGGTTTCAAGTGTCCTTCATGTTTACTCTCTCTGTCAGGTGTTAAGTTTGAGTGGGATTTCCTAGTTTTGGGAATGGACCTCTTCAATGTGATCCTCTTTGTGGATTTGATGGTGTGTTTTCAAGAACTCATTGATTATTATCACTGGTGAGTGAGTTTGGTGGAACCTTATAAAATACCCACATATTTCAAGGTTAATGGGATCCATAGTTTGGACGTGCAGGACCTCTACTTTTGGAGTCAGGTTTTCTTACTTTCCAGATCACATTCTCATGTGGGTGGATGATGGTAGTGGTTCGAATTATGGATTACCTCTTGTAGTGGATGAGTTTCCAGAGGTATCATAATATGGTTTTCAGGGTTTCCTTTGAAGTGGAATGTGGAGTTCAGGATCAAATTTTTATTAGGGACATATTTTATATCTATTGCCTCATACCATATGGACCCCATTGAATTGAGATAATTAAAGACAAAGCTGGACCGTTTAAAATTAAATAGATTCATTTGTCTGAGCATCTCACCTTGGGCCACCCAATTTCTATATGTGAAGATTTCTAATTGATCTCTTCGATTGTGTATCAATTACTATAATCTTAATAAAGTAATAGTCAAGAATTAATATCCATTTCCCCATATTGATGAGCATTTCCATTATCTGAAAGGTTCATGGTGGTTCCCTAAGATCAATTTTCAGTGTGGGTATCATATGGTTAAAGTTAGAGAGGTAGATGCAATGAAAACAACCTTCCGAAGTAGGTATGGATACATCATGTACTTTTTTTACCATTTTGGTTAACAAACACTCTAGTGGATTTAGTAGAGATGATGAACAAGGTGTTCCCTCAGTAACTTGACTCCTTCGTCATCATTTTTTGGATGACATCATGGTCTACACCCAGGTCGAAGAAGAGCATGAGAGTCCTTTAAGGATCATATTGGGTACATATCTTGACAACCACCTCTTTATTAAGCTCTCCAAGTTTACCTTTTGGTTCAAGGAGGTAAATTTTTTGGGTCATGTGATCTCAGAATATTGGGTTTTGGTGGACCACAAGAAGATCCAGGAGATGATTCCATGGAAGAAACTAAGTAATATATTCAAGATCAGGAGTTTTTTGGGCTGGGATGGGTATTACAAGAAGTTTCTATTGATTTATACTGGCTTGTTTCACCCATGAAATTGCATACAAAAGGGGTAAAGTTTTAATGAAGACCAAAATGCCAATTGTCCCTTGGGGAGCTTAAGTGAAGGTTAACCACAACCCATGGGTTGATTTTTCAGAAATATTGGAAGGTATATGTCATCTAAAGTGATACCTTATTTACGTTATGGGTGTGTGATGATTATGGATGATAATTTGGTGGTGTATGGTTCTCTCCATCTCCAATCACATGGGAAGAACTTCCCATCCCATAACGTAGAATTAGAAACAATGATATATGCCTTGAAGCTGTGGAATCATTACTCTTTGGGGAGAATGTTTTCATATACTCGTATTATAAGTTTTTGGACTCTTTTTTCTCCTAGATAGATCTAAATACGTGGAAAAAAAATTGGGTTTATTACCTTTTCGTGTCCGATTTTGATATCATTTATACCCCATGAAAGGGTATTTTGGTCAATGATTTCTTGAGCAGAAAAATTCTGATGCTAACGATGAAGGAGTCTAGTGATGAGTGGACCTTAATGAGGATTTCTCATAATTAAATCTATAGGTCAAAGAACCCGGTAGAGGTGAATTATTAGTTAGTGTTCAGTAGAAACCTTCCCTTATAGAAATTGATTCAATATTAGAATCTAAGAGATGAGCTATATCGATAGTCTATGGAGTGAATAAATGGTGTAGAGGTTCCCAGAGAGTAGTTTTTTTCATCAGATGTGGTTATTTTCTTCAAGGGACATCTTGTAGTGTTTTGGTCATTACAAAAGGTGGTAATTTAGAATATAAACTTGTATAAAATGGTTTTTCATCCTAGGACCACAAAGATGTTCTTTGATGTTCATCGTTGGTTTTGGTGGTCACACATGAAGAGGTCTATTGATGACTTTGTATCTCAGGGTAGTACCTATCAAAAGGATAATGTAGAGCACTAAAGGTACTAGAAATTGAATCATACTCTACCCATTCCTACCTAGAAGTTGGAACACATATCCATAGACTTCATTGTTATCTTACCTAGTAATCCTCTGGGATGGAATTCAATTAGGTTAGTGATTAATCGGGTGACTGAATCAGACCATTTTATCTTGATCACAGACTTGGCCATGGTAGATGAATTGGGTCGATTATATATTCCCGAGATAGTGAGTATTTATGGTCTTCCATAGATTATTGTCTTGTATAGGGACACATGTTTCACCTCTAAGTATTGGGAACTCCTTTATAAGGCACTAGGATCACGGTTCGTGTTCATTACAACATACCATCCTCAAAAAGATTCTTAGATGGAGTAGGAGAATTAGATTTAGAATTTCATAACCTTGACATGTATTTTTGACTTTTAAGGAACATGTAATAGCCATTTGCTGTAGGTTGATTTTTCCTATAACTGTAGTTAGTATTCCTCAATAATAATGGAACCCTTTGAGGGGATTTATGGTCGGTCATGTTAGTAAATCTTGTTCTGGGAAGAGGTAGGTGAGACCTTTTTTGTTGGTACCAAGCCTTTCATATAATAAATCTGATAAATTCATGTTTAAAAGGCATCATTGGTTGAAATTACATATCTATAATAAGTCTTATACCAATCAAAGGATCAGAGAATTGTAATTTTTTGGGTGATCTGGTGTTTCTAAAGGTGTCGCATTGCTTGGGTAACCATTTTCTTCATATGCAGGGGATGATAACACTGAGGAATTTCATTCCTTTTGATATTACAAGTACAGTTCGGAAAGTGGAATTCTAGTTATATTTGTCTTCCCTATTTATTCAAAATCTTGATGTGTTCCATGTATCGTAGATTAAATTGTATAGTCTAGACATACCTCATGCGTTGCATTGGAATGAGTTGGATTTGGAGTATGACTTTTCAGTGTTTGAGAAATCGATATTGATTGTGTAGTCCTGGGAGAAAGCTCTTTAGGGGAATTCCATACCATGGGTTTGGGTTATCGAGATGTATGGTAGAGATGAGCACGAGACATGGGACTGAATCTTTGGTTGAGGATAAGTACCAAATTTGTTTCTCTAATCACAAATTGAGTTAACTTTTTGATGTTGTAATGTTTTCATCATTGGGAGAATTTTCACATCCATGATTTTTGTTTCGGTATTTTATTTTGTGTATATTCACTATTATCTTGGTCAGTTAGATTTCAGTAGAATTTATAGAGAAAATAGTGTTTTTGGACTCACAAATTTGTGATGCATAGTTGGCTCATAGCTAGTTGAAACAATGCACCTTTCTAAGAGGTGTCATGCACCATGGACAATGTAAAATTCTAAAATAAATGACCTAATGAACATGTGACCACATAACTATGATCCCAAACCTGTGGGTTTACTTGGGGAGGGAAATCGACCACAAGGGTGTTCTACCTCCATCAATAAAGACTCATCCTATTTCATATTTTGATAGAGAGGGATGCATAGTATAAGAAAGTTTCGGAAAATTGTACCACTAAAACATGTCACATTTCCAAGTCATTAAAAACACGAAATTTTACATTTTCATACCATAATTTTAATCTAAAACCACCCATTTTCTCCCCCACTCAGTATTTCTGTCCCTAGTATCATCTCTTTCTTTTCTTGGATAACTTGGATCTTTATATCATGGGTGGTTTTTGTGTTGGTCTTCAAGGATCAACTAGTAAGTCCCTCCATTCTTGATTTCATCCCTCTTCATGGCCTCCCCCACCTTCTTCTCTTGGTTATTCTTTCTATTCATGATTGGTTGACCTAATGAGGAATTAATTGTTTTAATTGGTTAAATATTTATGTCTATTATTTTCTCTTTCTTTTATCATGTTGCCTTGTGGTGTACTTTTGGATTTCCACCATATTCTGAATGCTTCCAAACATGAGGTATATGATTCCCTGTTTTAGAATTATTGGATAATTTTGAAACGATTTATTTTATTTTAAAATTGGTTCTATGAATTATTTGGGTGGTGTGAATAATTTTCTCTAATGGTTTTGGTGTGTGTATGGGTGGAAAGATGATTTTCTTAGTTAAAATAGTTGGTTTTCATGGGTTTTTTCAATTTCAGATGTGTCTCTATGTGTATGGGGTATTGAAAATGATTTTAATATTGGAAATTATTTATTTAATTGGTTGTGTGTTTGTGAAAATTGATATCATTTGTGTGTGTTATCCATTGTGAATTACGTGAATGTGTAAGAGGTGGTTCATGTGACATAGTAAATGAAAATTTATCACAAATGGAATACAATGTATCAGGTGGGTGGACTATAACTAGTATGATAGTCTGATCGGTGGGGATGACACCCAGTTCCCTCCTGAAAGATTGATGTTACAATACTAACTAAAAATGATGATGATTTGAGACCGCAATACATTGGTATGTTTTCCCATCAATTGGATCGTGCATGGGGATGTTTGGGGCCATGGTTTCTATATCAAATCACTAAGGTATGAGGATCATAGTATCCCACTAATTCTAGAGCCTTTATTGATTATGTGTGGTGATCATGTGATGTTATTCCTACCATTGGTATATCGCATAATTTACTTTTCATTTTAATTTCAAAGATGGTTCCACATTAAATTTTTTCCTTTAATTTCATTCCCTCATATGAAAACTATCATGTTAATTACTCTAATAATGTAATGGCATAAAATCTCATTTTGGTTTAATAATACTAGGAATTGTTTCACACACTAAATACACCCTTGAGTGTTTGTATAAATTGTTTTGTTTGAACCAGGGAATGGAATGGTGTTATGTGGTAGTGAAGGTGGATCCAGTGTCTAGTGTTCCTCTATATCAGGTGTTGGTGGAGGTGTCTTGATGGTGATGTCCCTCTTATTTCATTTATGTTTTTGTTTGATGCTTAATTGGATCCCCTACCCATTTAATTTTTGGGTTTTAATTAAAATATGTACAATATTTTTTACTTATGATAGTTATATCTTTTTTGGATATGAATATTGTTTATCATGTGATTATTTATTCTTATGAATTGTTATGGTTTTCAATTATGGGAAAAATCATTCCCAGAATGTGATTTTTGATGATCAATAACTAATTTCCATCCTGTGGGGATCTAGAAAGCTCTTTGGTCCATGTCATGATCCTGGTAAGGTATCGTGCTAGATGGAATCCTAAAAAGGTTCATGAGAAGCATAAATATCCAATTCTCCATGTAAATTTACAACAAGTCCCCCAATAAACCATCCACGAAAGCTCCAAAATCCATGATTTCATTGTCAAGGTTCCTTGAGAACCACTAATGTTTCCCACAATAAACTCTCCTATCTTATTCTAGTCAACCATACGTGAGAAACCTGTGACAATAGAACCTAGATGAACATATAATAAAAAGAATCAAGAAATGATGAAATTAGATATATGGGTTTAGATGAAATTATTAAACCAATACTAAATCTTGATTTTGGTCAATCAAAATAAAGGACTGCAATCTGGGGATTCGATAATGTGATGTCAGATATTCAATGGATAATGAAACTTCTGATGTCTAAAATATGAATAATATAATGATGGTGAACAAATTATAAATCTTAAAAATTGTTGATCAGGAATGTGATGAAGGCCAAATAAAAAATATTTTAAAGCTTCATCAATGAAAAGGAACCTATATTTAAGTACATGACCAAAACATCATCACCAAAAATAAAGTATGTTCTCAATCAATGAATGAAGAAACAGAGTGGAATCCTAATGGTGTTAATATTTTCATTAATATATGGATTTTTAATTAATATAAGAACATTTTTAAAGATGATGGTGGGTCGTCATAACAATTGATTGTTGTGGTCTCTCAACCATTATTTCATAAATATGAAGCGCTCAACGAAATGCATGTGTGAAGCTGTTGGTGTAAGAACCATCTAAATTTTATATTTTTATTCATCACACAATAGTTTCAAGGATCTTATATAAGGTCGATTGAAAATAAATATCTTGAAACCAATGTGAAATTATTGAATATATATTTGATGTATTTATTTTTAAATTTGATTGATTTTTAATATTGAGGATGTGTTCAGAAAATTTTTCACTTATGAAGATGTATTTAAATTGATTGTGGCTCAAATTTCGCACATCCTAGGTCTATGAGAATGAGATTGGTTTCACACTAGGTTCTCAACATAATGTGATATATTAAAATTTGAAACAAATGGATAGTCTTTATGTCTTAATGTGAGCACTACTTATGACCATATTTTGAACTCTCTAAAGATAGATTTGATCGACATAGAAGGTCCCAGAATGATGTTTCTTTTGGGAGACAGGTCTATTGAGAAACATAGGAAGCTATTATACAAGTTTAATTGATGTATAGATGATTTACATGAGGCTATAAATGGATTTCAATTAATAATAAAAATTTAATTATGCGGATTCATTTATTTCATGATCGAGATTCACTGGGATGATCTTTATTGACCAAATATGGAAAATGGGGAGTATTGCATGGTTGTTCATTAGATACTTTGTGAATCTTGAATCAATGTACAATAGGTTGATGGAATTTGTTACGGTTTATTTTGGTTTTAGGATGAAATTTTTTCATTGGATTTAAATTTCTCATTTAAAGGATCAATTGAAGAAGCATAAAGAAAATGACTCTATCCAAATTTCATCGAAATTTTTACTGGGCCATAACACGCTAGGATTAAAGAAAGAACATCTCAAGGGGCCAAATTTGATTCAAGGTCCAAAAAATGAATTAAATATTGTGGGTTCCATAAAATTAAAAAATATAGAAATTTGAGACAATAATAGAATCCTATATTGAAGGTTAGTTGGTGAAGATCTTAGAAGATTCCAAACATTACTATAACAATGAATATCTAGTTCATCACACTTTTTTAGGTATAAATCCCACATAAAATGAGTGAAAATTTTTTAGGAAGCTTTACATGAGTCATGTGAGGATGAAGTTTTATAATAACAGGAACACCACATGAAGGCCATTCGATAGGAGACTAGTATTGATGTTAATGATATTGGTTTCTTTTGATTTGAATGAAATTTAAGAAGGTAACCTAGGTGGTTTCAGGAGAATCTCCCAAAATCCATCAATAATACCATTCACCATATCACCTAATCATTCAGACATCTAGGAGGGGGCACAAAATTCTATTGTGGCTAGAATAATGGCTAGAGAAAACTTAATAAAGGAGTTCAGTAGAGTTAAAAAGAAGCGAAAGAAGAAGATATCAATAAGGGATCATTCTACTCTCATTATCTAACTCAATGTATTTTAATATCCTTATGTTTTAGATAATTTTATTTATTTTTTCTACTTCTGTCATCTCTAATAAATTAGATTCAAGGGGCCAAATTGGATGGATTGAAACAATTCATTATATTTTCTTGATTTGGTCTTAATAATAGTGTTTTTTAGTATTTCTATCTATAGATCTTAATTTATCTTCCTAGATAAGATCATTTCAATTTAATCCAAGTAACAACATGTAAAAATTGGAGTTCCTTTTTGACATCGAAACTATGACCATAGTAAAATATAGAAATAGTTTTAGTCTACTCTTCTCCATGAGTAATAATCTTCAACTTTAGTTTCATTAGGAATAGAAATTCTCAAAAGATATCTCCTATGAGTTTTTTATCTTATTACATGTGGGTTTGAAAGAGTTATTCACATTGTTTTTGAACTTATTTTAATGATTCCGTGAAATATCATTTCCATTTTCTACCAATTATATCCACCTAAATTATCCCTAACTCCATAAATTGTTATTATCCCTATCTTTTTTATCTTCTCTCATTGTCTCCATTATTCATTTAACAATTATACCATCAGTCCACCGTTATCTTGATTACTTTTTGTTTTCTTTTTTCAGTTTTTACTTTTTTTATCACATAATTTAATATTTATCTAAGGATTTACCCTACATACCACAGTACTAATAGTTTTTAGAAATTATAAATTATTATTTTTCACTGCATTAGTGGTCGGACTATCATAGTGTTATCATAATAGAATCTGATATGATCTTTTCTGATAGTTATGGCATTGAGTTCTTCAATGAAGTTTTTTTATTCACTACTATTATTTAGAAACATCATAAGACAAAATATACTCATTCTCTGTTGTAGAATCTGGGAGCACTACTTTTTGAGCTCTTCCAACTCATAGTTCATCCACTGAGGGTAAATACATATCCTAATTGTGAATTCATATCATCTTATATTGTTTGAAAACTAGAATCAATATATCCCTTGATGGCTAGATCCTTGTCTCCTACATAAAATAAAAAATTTATTCTTATTAGGAATTAAATAATTTAGAATATTATTTAATATAATCCAATGGTGGATACTAAAGTTTTCTTGAACTCCTCCTTCAACACACAAGGTATAGGAAACATCTAACCCAGTAAATAGCATGGCCTACATGACTGATCTAATCAATGATGTGCATATCATCACTTTTCCCTTTATCACCCATCATATATCTAAGGGAAGATTTTAATAGAGATATGTATTCCATATGATATAGGAAAAGAATAACAAATTTTATTATTCCACTCAAAATCTATTTAGTATCCTATTGACATGTGTACTTTGACATAGCCAAGAAGCCTAATGGATATATCATAATTTATCTTGTTCCAAAAAATTTATTATCCTTCACCAAAGTACTTTATATAAAAGTTTGTGTTCAAACACATTTTTATAGATTGTAAGATTGTTATCTCATTTATAATTAGTAGTATGTGTTCAACATATACTATTACAAAAATTACTTCACACTCACTAAACCAACTACAGACACAAGTCTCACTTTAGTTATTTATGAAATTATATTTATTTATGGATTCATAAAAGTAAATTTACCTTAACCTAGATGTTTTCTTTAATCTATAAATAGATCATTGAAATTTATGTACCTTATTGGGACCATTTAGAGTCCCTTACCATTCTGGTTTTTTCATATAAAAATATTATTGCTGATACCAGTTAAGGAATTTTATTTCTACAACCATCTTCCAAATATAATAAGTAATGATGAGATAATATAGAAATTATAATTATGATGGATTTAGACAAGTAAATAGATGAAAAGATTCTACCCTAGCGTATCCCATGTTGTTATTAAACCCTTTTTGCTACCATATGTTCCTTATAGGAACTAAATTTTCTATTCATGTCTTATTTATTCATGGATACCCAATTATAAATGGTATTTACATATATTGGAGGATCTAACAAAATCAATTAATGGTTTCAGTACAAGGAATATATCTTATAATTCATACTTGTTTGTCATAAATTTGATTCTATTCCACGTACTACTTGTTAATCATAGGTAAGTTATTATCAATTAATAATGAGTCACCAACCTTGATGTAAGAAAACCATATCTTTTAGGTTCTGTAACCTATCTCATACCCCAATATATTACTTTTTTCTCTGTAATTTTCACTTCAATGGGGTTTTTTTGAATTTTTCACTTATAAAATATTGTGTATTATGAGCTTGGAGTTCATTTATGTATATCTATCTCTCGCATTATATTTTTGGGATATGACCCTATTCAAGTTTAATGCATTTTAATTCCATTTTTTTCTTTTTTATGAGGTTTCTTAAAGGCAATTCCATTTATTTTCTATTACATGTTATTTAAGATACACATATTTCCACAGGGTGAAGGACTATTACTTGAATATGCCTTAACAAATCATTCAAAACCCCAATCATAAAAATGTGAAAAAATAGGCTTATTTCCATGACTTATTATAAATGGAAATTTATTTTACAGATTATTTTTCACCTGATTTATTGTGTATAATGTTTTCAATAATGTGTACTCATTTACAGATAATGGAAGATTTTAATGACTCATTGTTGATCTCCCCATATCTCACATGGTGTGGTTACTCTGTTAATTTAATCTATTACATTATATTGTATAGAGATAAGAGAGTTATGATAAAATCCCAAACTCCCATGGTTATTCAATGAACGCTTCGATTAGACATTCTACATAATTTTTCTGAGTAGAGTTTCTCAGTCTTCATACCAAGATGATTCTCAATTTCATTCATCTAATCATTCTATTTCCCAAAGGAATCGAACTTATTATTCATTAAGTTGACTTATACATATCATCTAAATTCAATAATAAATGTTACAAAGTATGAGACTATACCCCTTTAATTGATATGAAATTTTTCACACACATCATTTTGAACCAAAATTAAAATCTCTATATCCCATTGACTGTTTCCACTAAAGGGTGATTTTGTTATTTTTCCTTGTAAACAAGCATGACATATACAAAGTGGTTTAACTTCCACTGAACATAAATATGCATCATGTAAAAATTTATTAATGTTATTTTCATTTAAATTACCTAGTATTTAATGCCATATATTTTTGTTATATGATTCATGAACACTTGATTCATTATCAATTTCCATTAACTAGTTTTTTGTAATCCATTAAATAATCACCATTATTATGATATTTTTTAATATATAAAATATTTTCATTATAAAATAAATAACCAATATTCCAAAATTTAAAATAAAATAAAAAATCCAAATTGAGAGTATAAATAGAATTAACGTCTTTAGGAAGATATGGAACATAATTATAGCTGTTCAAAACCAATATCATTCACATTGGTAATTTTTGGCTATAATCATCAATAACTACATGTAACGACCCAAATATTTATTGAATAATAATTTTTTTATTTTTATGAATATTTATGAATAAGAGATTACATTCACATTAAAAGGGGTACTTTTTTTGATATTTTAATCAACATGAAACAATGATTTTCTTTTAAAACATACGTTCACCCAACTTTGAGTTATACCGAAAAATAATATAACGATATTATTATTTTAAATGGTAGTTAAAGACTAGCCATTGTATTGGTAGGAATGAATACAACTAACATAAGTATGATTATACAGGTGTGTTTAATGTATTTATAGTTATCAAATAAATTTGAGAGGCTTAAAATAAGAATGAATCCAATTTTAAGCATGAAATAATATAATATTTTTAAAATGACGTTTTACCTCTTTTGATGGAGAACCATTTTAAATCTATTTTTTGACACCTTTTTATGTTATATTTGAAAAAATGTAATTACTTTTTTAATAAGGATACAAAAATTCACTTTGTATAAAGTTTTAGTATTTTCTGATAAAGTTCATTTTTTAATGAATTGTAAAAAATACTGCATTTTAATTCAAAGTTTCTTATTCATGTAATTTGTTTATATAGTTAAATTGACCTTTTAATTGGTTTTAAAGTGTAATTAAGTTATGTTTTTATCATTTTATATCTATTTGGTCATTATAAGTCGTTTTACATTTTAATTTGACATAAACACAAGTGAATCTTTTGGTATTTTTTTAGTTCTTAAATACACACTTTTTAGTATTGACAACAAGAATTAATTTTAAATTAATTTCTGAAAATTCAGGGTTTTGAATTTGTAAATATATATTAAATATTTGGAATTAAAAGGTCAATTTTTTTAAATAAGTACCTTATATTTTTATACATTATGAATTGTAACTTTAGTAATTATTTTACTTTCCATGGATAAAGGGTAAATCTAGTAAATAAGGGTGAAAAATAATATTTTAATAATTTTAAACTCTCCAAAAATGTACCATAATCCTATTGGATGAGATATTTATGAACATGGTTTTCCATGGGATTATTTTTTGACCCCATGTAGCCACATGGATGTGAAAAATGACATTTTAAAAGAATTAATTTAATGTAAAGAAAAATATAACATAAACATGTATCATTTACTAAATGAATTTTTAAATGTAGTTATATAAGTTATCTCTTAGACTATAAATAGTAATTAGAAAAGTAAAAATATTTAATATATCATGATAATTTATTTTTACTTTTTATACATTAAATAAATAAATTTAATTATGACACACTGATGATGCAGTGATTGCTTCCTTAATATTGGTTTCAAATAAATGATATTATAAATGTTAAAAACTCTATTAACTTATTCTGATGTAATAAAAGAATTTTTATGGATGATATTGACATATTAGTTTTGAGTTAATTCCTTCTTTTAGGAGGAATCTGGTTGTTATGAATTTTTAAAAAATTCATGTATGAATAGTTTACAAAATTGACATAATTCATAACATAATATATAAACTATTTTATTAAATGATGTTCAATTCCAAAAAAATATAAGATTAATAAAAAACGTTATGATATGTCTAAAATCTTATTAAATAAGGTTTCATTGGAAATTTGTTATTTTATTGTAAATATTTGTTTTCGTAGAGTGTTCAATTCTAGATAAAATGATAATACTAAAAAGGGGTGAAATCCAAAGTATAAAGACTAAAAATATCCAAACCCAATATAATTTTAAATTAATGTTATATTTAGACATATATCCATATTATCTTAAAGTAACTGAATTGGGACACAGTTTTAATCAAAATAGAATTAATAATAAATAAATATTTCTAGACTTTCCTAAAGCGCCACTCCTCCCTCTTATAAAAGCCACCACCTCTACCCATTTAATCATAACTCTCAATCCCCTTGGATAATCCATATTCTGAAAAAATCATTTCTCAAAATCCCTCCCATTCAATTTTAATCCATACCTTGGTCATAAGGAAATCCAATAAAGCCTTTTGGCAAAAATCAAAAGGAGTTACACATTTTAGAGGTTGCGCCTTCCCTAAAGTTCATTTCTGTTATTTTACTTGTTCACTACCTATAATATTCTTATTATTTGATTACATAACAAATCTAGTATCCTCAATATACTAGGATTTCTTTTATAAGAAATATTCTAACTACACTTACACACACCTCCATATAATGGATTCAAACATATTGATTCTGTGTACGGCTAACTACTACCTCATGAAACAATGATTGTTCAATTTTTCCCTACCACCTCTCATGGTGGGAATTATGATGGAATTATATTTATATATGATATATATATTATATTTATATTTTTTCCTATGATTTTTTATTTTTCCTTTACAACATACCTTTTTTCTTCCCATGATGTGTAAATAAGATAATTTCATTTGAGGAAGTACGGACAACCGCCCCCTCAATGTTATATGACTCATTAATTCCATACATGGAACTTATAAAATATGGAGTTAATTAAACTATGTAACATATATAATATTTGAAAATATATTGTAATTATAATATTCATATGTATCATTTAGTTTTAAATTCTTTAAATATGAAAAATAAATGGATGTAGCGTTCATGTGTACGTACATTTTACCATCTCCATGAATGGTTCATTTAATTTCTTATGTCCACATGTTGTGGACTTTTATAAATACATATATACTGAATATATATGATACTTAAATAATTAATAATATTTTTTTGATGATGGAATTTTGACTTCATGGACAATTTACCTCAAAATAAGTTTATTTTCTACTCACATACCGAATATTGAAAAATCAACTGATATTAACCTAAATATTTATGTAATTTTTATAACATGATTATAAGTAATATTATATGAATAATAAACTTTAAAAAGGTTCTGAAAAAGTTATAAATTAATCTATGATTTTTATTAAGGAATATAAATAATGAACGAGACAAATCAGACTCAAGTTAAGGGAACCTTTCACCCTCCTCTTTTAATCGAAGACTTATTTTTTATAATGTATTTTAATATCTATTTTATTATATTTGGATATGTTCTCCAATATACTTTTTTATTTCCATTTTATGTCCATGTGATGAGAGACTGTTTTCGGTCTCATCAACTCATTTCCTAAATTTTTAAGTGATGTCGTTAGGCTACGTAATTTTCGTAAGAGAATTTCTAAACTCAATTTCCTCCCATTAGATTTTACTCATACATTGTTGATTATGTTATTCCAAGATAATTTAAGGAATCACTATTTATTTATTTATTTTATAATTTACACTTACCTTTGATTGGATATACTATTAGTACACATAATCACCATAGTGATAAATTCTTACGTCAATTATACCAACCTTCTAACTGAAATCTTAACACAATCTTATATCATTGAGTTAAATATCCATTCCATTGGTTTTGTACTTACAATAATATGTTTGAATTACCCCTTATTGTTTTACACTAAATATCCAATTATATTGGGTGTATTTATTTTTCTCACACATAATTATGTCATTGATTTATCCTTAATCTAAGGATTTGATCTTTGTAAGGGACTTCGTCTCAATCTCCTTTCATTGAGGCATATTTTGATAATATACATCCCCTTAATTTTTATGGTGTATAATAATACCCTTTTTATTTTAATTTAATTCAATAGTTTTTAAAATGAATCTTTTTTCTTTGAATCATTTTATTAAATGAAAAAAAGAGTGTTTCTTTTTAAAGTACATGGAGACAATGACCTTTCAGCCACTATGAGTATTATTTGATATTTGGATTCATTAAATAGCTGTAATGTTCTTAAAAAAGAAAATAAATACCATATACCATTTTTACATATTTTTTGTGTTGAAATTGGTTTTCATAAATCATTTATTAAGCCAATATCTTGAAATGATGTATTGTTATTGAAATATGGAAATGTTATCTTTCATTTATGATTGTTTTATGTGTTATGATTATGTTACGATTCTTTGGAATTGATAACATATAAAGGTTGTTCAATGATAAACTGAGGGAATGTATGCATAATATAGCTCTCTAATTCATTTGGTAACATGATGGAGGTAAATGTTTATGATTCTCCTAAGATATTTAGTGAATATACTGTGATGGGTATTACAAACTTAACTCCCTATGTAGCTGTGAAAGCTAAAATGTAAGTATGTTATGGATGCCACAAGTTGCCATTATGATTTTGGATTTATTTGTGTCATTCATAAATATACGGATTTCCTGAGTTATGTTAAAGAGCTATGCTTTATGATTTAAAATTATCATTTCTTGATTTTTATGTATTATTGGACTAATATTTTATTCCATTATATTATATCCATTACTGAGATTTTTTTGCTCATCCCATGTTTTTGAAATGTTTTTCGTAGGGATTAAGGAAGGTTAATATAAAGGATTAATTCAATAATATTTTTATCAAGAAAATAATACTTGTTTTAATCAAGGAATTTTATTATTTTGAAAAAATTGGTTAAAGTATATGTGTCAACATAGTAATATTTTAGATGTAATGTAATAGTTATGGATGATTTCTTTAAAACTCTAAACCTAAAAAAGATCCTCAATGTGAATTCTTGACATAACTCAAGATTATGTAATGTTTTTGGTTGGGGACTTATAGATTGTATTAGTGGTCAGTTTCGATAACTTTAGAAGTTAGGGTGTCATTTAAGCCTAAGTGACATGTTTTATAAAACCACATTAGTTAACATACTAGAAAGATTAATAGGTATTTTAGATAAATTAAATTATTTTAATATAACATGAATAAGTATATATTATTTTTTACCCTCCTCATAAGATAGTATATGATTATTTTACTGATAAACTCATACTGAATTTTTTTTGGTTTTAGTAAATTGAAGGATCTAGAAGGCACCAAAGTAACAATGGATGTGAATGAAACTGTGGTGGTTTTCTGAATAATAAACCAAAAAGTAATGGAATTTGTAATGATAACTCCTATGGTTATTATCAATCAAATATCTATATTCATGATTGACCACTTGAACCTTTGTTATTTTTATAAGGCATCGTATGTGCGAGAAACGAATCCCTATGTAAGTTTATGTAATAATAAAAAAAGAAAGTATATTCAAAAACCTATGTGTCAAGGATGTGGAAAGAAAAACCTAGGAAAATGATTAAATTTGACGGGTAGTTTTTATATATGTGGTAATTAAGGTTAAATGCAATAACCATTCATTTAAAATTGAATCATTCAATTAACTTTAGGAAAGGGAATGAATTTATTTCCTAGAGATCAATTTAATTTTTTAAATGTTTTGGGAATGGTCATGATGAATATAGATGTCCAATGAAGAAGTTTCTAGAATGGGATTAGAAGGACCATACAAATATATGTTTTCCAATACCTCATGCCATTCTAAATGAGGATGTGGATATTGACAATGACCTATGAAAGGTATTGATTATTTCATAGCTGATGTTTTGACATTATTGAATCATAGGATATTATTCTTGATTTTGTTTTCAGAAAAGAAGTATTACAGAATAAGTTGGAAATTTTTTTAAGGGATCATGATTAATTATGGATTATTAATATATATACATTTTATAAATTTGAGGGTTATGATAGATATTTGGGTGATGAAATATTTAAAAGTATTAATGCACTTTTGTTGATGGTGTTACTTTGGAATAATTTTCTCTTGTATGTATAACCCTGAAGTTTGTTTTGTGAAAATTTTATTTTTGGAAGAATTATCTTTTGTTTTGTAGATATATTTGTAATTAACAATTTGGGTTTATATGATCCTTTAATTTGAGGCAATTACAAGTTATTAATTTTTGGAATGTAAATGGTAGGTATGAGATGACATTTGAGGTTAAAATACGTTAGGGTTATTTTTGAGGAATTTATCTCATTTTTTGGAATGCTATAAAATTATATAGTTTTTTAAAAAGGGAAACATTCATACCATGTAGAAACCCATCGTGTCACACAAAGCTGCGGGAATCTAACCCACAACCAATGTGCGACTAGGATTTATCACCTACCACTAGCCTACGTGAAGCCTCTAGTTCTTATGGATTATTCGTTTTAGTTAAATGATGTTTTGGAATAATAATATGTTTATTTGGTAAATTTGGTTTCATAAAATGGATATCCTTAAAATAGGTAAATTATTTAGAGACTAAGTGATAAAGGTTTTTTAAAAGACGTCTTCTCTTTTGGTGACTCTATATAGCTAAGGAAAATAAAATACTATAGGATATCATTTAAGGAGTAATGGTTTAATTTTATTTTGGAAAAATCTATATTTTTATTGTCTACATATGCCGATTTGGGTTATTTATGGAAATGATTATCATATCTTAGAGACAGTGTGATTAGGTTAATTACTTTTCAGTATGATACTTTAAGAGTAGTAGATTTTATTTAGTGATAAATGTTAATATTTATCGTGGAAGACTATGTGATCAGATCCTTATGAATTTCTTTTTGGGTTTCAATATTATTTTGCATTAACTTGAATAATTTTATGGAAAATAATGTATCGAGTGGTATTTTTTGAACTTTGTGTATTGTTTGTTGAATTTTGGAGATTAAGAGTAATATTTCTTTTTTAAAGGATTATCCTTTTGGGGATTATCTGACCCTGTACTAACAATTTTCGTAATGGTTTTGGTTATTGTCTAAAGACTAGGGGAACATATAGTTCAACTTTTTTGGATTATGTGATTCTCTAGAGGTTGATTCTAGCGCTTCAGAAGTGATCTAGTCATCTTGAATACTCATTGTTGGGAGGAAAGATGAGTTTGTGGTAGAAATTTATTTATGGATAAAACTATACTTGAAATGTAATATTATTTTCTTTTATTCTTAGTCAATCTCATTAATAAATTCATCAACATTATGAAAAGGGACATAATTTTTTTTGTCTATTCACTTTTCCTACTGGGTAATTCAAGACTCTTTTACCCATTAAATTTTTATGGTTTTCTGGTTTATAACATTCTTTTGATCATATTTTTTATCACTCTCTATTATAATTCGACACTTATTTTCTCTTCAATATCCTTTTTTCCAACATGGACTCCTTGTATGTGTTATCTCAGGAGACCTTTTTAATTATCTTTATTTTTTAAAACTGATTGTTTTATTGACTATTTTTTTGATGTGGAACATTCAATGATGTTTTTTGAGCCTTATTTGAAAATTGTGAAGATGTTATTTCAAAAATTCAGGACAGATATAATGACCCTGGAATTTATAGAATAATTTTTTTTCATATCTATGAATATTTATGTATAAGATATTATTTTTATATTAAATGGGATTTTTTTCCGATAGTTTACTCAACATGAAACAATGGGTTTCTTTGAAATTTTACGTTGAACACGTCTTTGAGTTATATTGAAAAATAATATTATAATATTATAATTTAAAATGGTAGTTAATGCCTAGCCATTGTGTTGGTAGGAATGCACACAAATAACTAAATTATTATTATACAAGTTTGTTAAATGTCTTTAAATTTATCCAATAAATTTTAGAGGCTTACAACAATAATAAATCATATTTTAGGTAGGAAATACTCTAATAATTTTTAAATGTCATTTTACTACCTTCTGAAAGAGAACCCTTTTTAAATCTAGATTTTGTCACCATTAAATTTTCTATTTGAAAAAATAAAATTCTTCTTTTGTAGCAGGACATCAAAATTCACATTGAATAAAATATGGTTATTTTTCTAATAAAGATCATTTTTAATGAATAGTGGAAAATACAACATTTTAATTCAAAACTACCTTTTCTTATAATTTATTTATACAGATATATTGTCTTTTTAATTGGGTTTAAAGTTTTATTGGATTATATTTTTATCATTTAATGAAATTATAATAATTTTATGTAATTTCACATTTCAATTTGATATAAGCACATGCCAAATTTTTGGTAGTTTTTACTTCATAAAAACACGCTTTATGGTATTGATAATGGGAATTAATTTTAAATTAATTTCTGAAAATTATGTGTTTTGAATATAGAAAAATGGATTCCATATTTTGAATTAGAAGTTTTAAAATTGTGAAAATAAGGACCTTTTATTTTTAGACATTATGAATAGTAACTTTAGTAATTATTTTATTTAACATGGTTTAAAGGCGAATCTGGTAAATAAGGGTAAAAATAATATTATAAAAATATTAATTACCCGAACATGTGTCCTATTTATAGTGGAAGATATATTTTAAAAAATGGACATCCTTGGGTTGATTTAGAGACCCCATAGATCCAAATTAATCTGAAAATGAAATTTTATAAGAATTAATTTAATGTATTGAAAAATATAACATAAAATTGTATCTTTTACTAAAATAATTTTTACATGTTTTTATATAAGTGATATATTCATCTATAAATAGAAATTAAAATTTTAAAACTATTTCCTATATCATGAGTCTTTATTTATAATTTTTATAAATTATATAAATAAATGTAATTATGGCACAATGAGGATGTTGGGATTTCATCGTTAATAAAAGATTCAAATAAAGTATATTATAAATGATAAAAAAAATTAATTTTTTTATTTTGATATAATCTATGAATTTATATGGATTATAGTGACATATTAGGTTTGAGTTAATGCCTTTGGTTAGAAGGATTTAGGTTGTTATAAATTTTTTAAAAAGTCAGGTATAAATAGTGTCCAAAATTGACATTATTCAGAACATAAAGTATAAAATAGTTTATTTACAGATATTAAATCCAATAAAGTTTATGATTTGGAAAAATGGTTATGATAAGTCTAAATTCTTTTAATGACTCATTCATTGTAAAATTTTCATGTTTTCGTAAATATTTTGTTTCTCAAAGTGTTAAATTCTTGATAAAATGGTAATACTAAAAATGGTAAAATCAAAAAGATAAGGATTAAAAAATATCAAAAAACTATTTTTATTATTATTGTATGATCATATTTAGAAATAAATTCATCTTATATTATAATTAATAAAAATTTTACTTATTTTTAATTGAAATATAATTTATAATTAATTAATATTTCTAGGCATTCATAAAGTGCCACCTATCCCTATTATATAAAGGCTCTATCTCTACTGATTTAATCACACCACTCAAGACCCTTGGATTTTGCAAATTATTCTTAAAAAGGATCCCAAAATACCTAAATTCCTCTTAGAATACTTACCTTGGGACGAAGTAAATTCATTAATGCCTTTTTGGGACAAATTATATGGATTTACATGTTTTAGAGGTAGCGCCTTTTCTAAATTTTTTTTCCGTTATTTTAATTGTTCACTATCTATTCTATTCATATTATTTTTTCACATAAAATAACTAGTATACTAAATATAATATGTTTTTTAGGAGATTTATTCTAACTACACTTGCAATCACCTCCATCTAATGGATACAAACATATTGTTTTTGTGTACGGCAAACTATAACATCATGAAACAATATTTGTTCAATTTTCCCCAAACCCCTCTCATTATGGACATTATGATGGAAATATAATTATATATGATATATATTATATTTATATTGTCTCTAATATTCTGTTTTTTCTATTTACATTATACCTTTGTGCTTTCCATAATCTGTAAATACGATAATTTCATTTGAGGAAGTGCGGATTATCACCCCCTCAAAGTGAAATGACTCATTCATTCCATACATGAAATGTATAAAGTATGGAATTAATGAAAATATATAACATATATAACATATAAAAATATACCATAATTACAATATACCTATCCATCATTATTTTGAATTTCACTAAATATGACAAAGAAATGAAAGTAGTGGTCATTCATATGTACGGTTTACCGCCTTCATGAATGGTGCATTTCATTTCTTATCTCCAAATGTAATGGATTATTAAAAATTCATATATAATGGATACATATAGTACATAAATCATGAATAATATTCTTTTGATGATGGAATTTGGACTACAAGGAAAATTTACATCAAAACAAGTTCATTTTCGACTAAAGTATGTAATATCAACAAAATAACTGATATTACCTTAAAAAATTGTGTAATTTTTATAACATGATTAATCTAATATAAAATTAAAAATAAACTTGTAAAATTTTCTTAAAAAATTACAAATTAACCTATGTTTTCTATTCATCAATAAAAATAATGAACGGGAAAAGTCAGACTCAAGGTAAGGGAACTTTTCACCATCCTCTTGTAGTCAAAGACTTTGTTTATGTTATGTATTTTAAATTCCATTTTATTATATTGGTATAGTTCTCCTATATAATTATTTCATTCCATTGCATTTCCATGTGGTGAGACACCCTTTTCTCACTCATGAACTCATTTTTGGAAATTTTATGTGACATTGTTAGGCTGCCGAATATTCATAAGATAATTTCTAAACCCAATTTCCTCCCATTGGGTATCACACATACTTAGTTGATTATATTATGACAATATAATGTTTAGAATAATTATTTATTTATTATTGTCCTAATTTTCACTTTCCTTTATGTGGATATACTATTGCTACACATAATCCCCTCAATGATAAATTTTTACGTCAATTATACCATCTTTGTAAGTGAAATCCTAACTCAAACCCATTTCATTAAGTTAAATATCTATGTCATTGGTTTTGTTCTTCCAAGAATATTTTTGAATGAACTATGACTTTTTTACACTAAATATACTCTTATAATGGGTGTATTTATTTTTCTACACATAATTATATCGTTGATTTATCCTTAATCAATGGACATGTTCTTTTTATGGGACTTCGTCTCAATATCATATCATTGAAAAATATGTTGATAATATACATCTCATTATTTTATAAATTGAATAATAATAACCTATTTCCTTTCATTCAACTCAATGGTTTTCAAAATGAATATTTTTCTACGGATCGTTTTACTAAACAACAAAAGGAATGTTTCTCTTTAACATATGTGGTGATAATAACCTTGCCTCCAGCTTGAGTATTATTTGATATTTGGATTCCTTAACAATTATTAATGTTTTTAAAATGAAAAAAATACCATATGTCTATTTTATATATTTTTTTTATTGAAATTGTTTTTTATAAATCATCAATTATGTAAATTTCTTGAAATGATATATTGTTATTGAAATGTGGAAATTTTATCTTTCTTTTAGGATTGTTTTATGAGTTATGATTATGTTGCATCTCTTGGTAATTGTTTACGTATACTGGTGGTTACTTCATAAACCAAGGGTGTCTAAGCCCAAGATAGATCTAAAATGCATTGGGTAATGTGGTGGAGGTAAATGTTAATGCTTCTCTTTAGATATTAAGGTAATATTCTATGATCGATATTCTGAACGTAACTCCCTATATAGTTGTGAAAGATGCTATGTAATTTTGTTTTGGAAGCCACAAGATACCTTTATGACTTAGGATTTATCTTTTTTGTTAATAGATCTTATTATTTCATGAGTTATGTTAAAGATTTATCCATTATGATTGAAAAGTATGATTTCTTGATTTGTATGTATTCATGGAATAATGTTTTCTTCCCTAATTTTATATACATTACTATGATTTTTATGCACATCCCAAGTTTTTAAAATGTTTTTCATAGGTTGTAAATATGGTTAAGAGAATTTAATAACTTAGGGATATTTTTATTAAGATAACAATTTGTGTTTTAATAAATTTGTTTATTGTTGTGAAAAAAATTGGTTAGAGTAGAAGTGTCAAATTTGTAATATTTGAGATGTAATGTAATATTAATAGATTAAAACTCTAAAACTCTAAACCTGAGAAGATACTCAATGTGGGTTCTTGGATTAACTCAATATTATGTAATGTTTAAGGCTGTTTCCTTACACTACAACCGTGTGCCTATCTCTATTAGCATAACAAATAACCACCCCTTCCCAAAAATATATTCTAAATCTACTTGGTTTCTATTATTTTATAAAAATGTGAGCACCAAATAATTTATCCAAAATTCAATTTGAAAAGAAAATATTCCACTCTATAATAAATGAAACTGAAGATTTATCATGCTTCTTTTTCATGTTGCAGTTCTTCATTTGAGTTCAAATTATTACTACATGAAAAATAGATATAAGTCATATTCACTTTCTTTTCCTATGATCTTCCTCCAATTTGATGGGAATTGTGAGGTTTCCTTAGACTAGAGGTGAATTTTAGGGACATTCATTTTTAAATTCCTTTTATTCACTATAAGTATATAAGTAATTTTCTCTTCATGTATTTATATACGATGTGAAGAAGATTAATTGTAATTAGAACATACTTCTCAATATTTTTCATATTAAAAATTAAAAAAATGGAGAAACTCTAAGGGGGTTAATTATGTATGATATTGGTGTATAAATATATAGGAATATTAAAAACCTATAATATATATATTGTCAATTTAGAAAATAATCTAGACTATGTGAGGTCTAGATGGTGAGCCATCTCTTAGTTTTCATGTGAATAGTTTCTTAGAGATCTCAAAATTCTCATGTATATTTGTATCATGTTATGGATCATAGATATCCTTGAGCATTCTATATGTTTCCATTTTCTCGTGACACTTCTAGAGTTCATCGGTAATGTATGGTATCATGATATATTTTAAATATATTACATTATATAAGTGATTTTTTGTTGGCATATATCTCCTCTTCACTCTCATCCTCATTACGTAAGAACTGGGTCCTCCAACACATAATGTTTTCATTCTAGAAATATTAAATGTGCAAGGTCTGATACCATTTCAATAAGATTCTTATAGATAAAAGATCATCTTTCTCTATTATAGATCAGAAGGATATTGGGGTTGAAAATTTTTTCATTTTCTATATCAATATAAATGTACATATTTAGTCTTTTATCATGGTTTCCAACAGATTTGCGATGATATATTATTAATTATTAATCTCCAACAATTTTATCATGTCCAAATATCCGTCAATATTAGACTCTAAATGTCATGACAGTTGGAAATTCTAATGTATGGGTTCCATATTTTCTTTAAAAAAAATTAATACTTTTTCTTATGTATGTAGTCTTTCCAACTATTAGATTGCATATACTTAATATATTTAGTGTACTTCCCAATCCTAAAATCCAAAATCATATTTCCACATCCATTGACTCCAAATTATACAAAGTCCTTTTTTAGTTGTAAAACCATGATTAAATTTTTGTAAATTTTACCCAAACGATTATTTAGAACTCCCCATTAATTTAAATCACCTTGAATTTGGCTAGAAATGTACTTTGAACTATGATTCTAGTTATAACCTATGTAATTGAATGATTTTGACGTTATATTAGTTTAATGTTTTTTTTAATGATGTAAAATTCTATATTTCATCCTTTAAATGCCTTATTAATATGATTTTCATTCATTATAATTATGTAACCATGTTTTGAAAAAAAAATTTACACATTTTCCATTTATTTTACATTATGTTGTCTATTTTATTACCCTTTTTTATTTATGTGATTTCTCTTAACATCATATAAACATAAATCACATAAAATAAACAACCATTTACTTATAAAAAAGAAAATAAATAAAATTATTGAATCCTGAACTTTATACTGGTTTATTTATGAAGAAGAAAATAAATCAACATGTAACCCTACGGGATATAACCACATTTAGTTGGGATTATCTTGAGTTTCAACATTCAACCATTGACCTTTGTATCTTCTTGGATGGTTTCACCTTGACTCATGTACTAAAATACCACCTCTCCTTGAAGCTCTATCCTCTATATTATTTATAATAACACATAGGTGATTGGAAACACGGATCATGGGATACATAATTAAACCATGTACACACATTTCCTACATAATAATAGATCAAGAGATAACATTCAGGTCATCATATTTAATCAATCAAAAAAATTTATATATAGAAAAATCATGAAATAATATTTTATTAAATAGAGACCAACACATGTGTTGTTTTGTTAATGCTCACGATTAGTCACGTACAATAATGAGAACACAATTATAGAGGCAATAATACATTCTCAAACACTTTTTAAATTATGTTAAATTTCTGACAAATTAAATATTAAATGTATTATTAATAATTTAATAATTTAAATTGATTATTAATACAGATAGTTCTATAGATACATGATATTCAAACTATTGTAATTTATAAAAAAAATTGTATATATAATTACGTATGCATATTTGATGTCATTGGAGGCTACAAGACATGTAACTGTCTGAACTATGCATCAGGTTTTTTAGTTTTGTACAACATAGTTTCACAATATATAGAATACATTGTGTGTTTTGTAGATACATGGAATGTAGAAACATGTATAACTTTTATAGTGTGTGCTTATTTAAATGATCAGGCAACATACACGATGTGTTTGATCAAAATACAAAATTTAGTTCTAAAATTTTTATGAAATTAATTTTTAATTTAATATTCTATGAAACCATAACACTTAGAATATAAAGAATGTATAATCTATTTCATTTAGTTTTAATTATGTAATTAATGACTTTTTATGTTAATTATTTTATCTATATATGTTTTATCATAGTGAGTACTCCACCTAAATGAGTATACGTTACATAACGTGTACACCAGCTATATTCCATGCTACTCCTTTCTAAAAAACTAATATTACACACCTAGGGAATCAGTATGTAATATATATTGGACAATACAATCATACATGATGTTTTTTGGGCTAAATTTAGTGTAATATAGCTAGTTCTATGTCATCTTCCATGAATTTAATATGAAGTATGAAAATTTATAACATGATACATGCATTAATCTCATGAATGCTACATTGTGTAGAAGTTACACAACACGTACATCCAATAAACACAGTAAAACCTGGGAATCCATATTCTACCCTAGTAGTCTATACATAGTGTAAAAAAAGCATTTACACATCATGTAAAGTTCTACCACACAACATTTCATGACTACAAATACAGTGGAAACAAGTGTGGTTGGTCGTGATACACAATATGTAATAAGGTTACACGTCATGAAACTTTTTCATGCATCTAATATTTGTGTAACATCCCAATGATATCTCTATGAATTATATTCTTTATTCATATATTCCTATTCATATAAAATTTAATGAACATCTTATATCAACTTTACTTATAATGAATGATAATCAAAATGAAAACTAATAAAATAATTATGATAATCAACCAAAAAACCATTAAATAATTACAAGATTTAATGTGACTACCATTATACCATTTGAGGGTTATAGCAGTAGCAGAAGTAGTTTATGTTTGTTCCCATTGATGTTTTTTTTAAAATATAGTCGATAAACAACAAGAACATGATCAATCTCATGGTGTTTATGAACTTACCTCAATCTTCCCATTAGAATAGATCATTATTTCATTATAAATTAATTCTATGTCTTTATGGTTTACCAATATTTCTAAATATTTATTTTAATATTATTTGATGTTTATTTTGTCAGTATAAGTAGTCTCTGGGATCAATAGTGTCTATACACCCATCTTGGTATACACCATTCAATTACTATCAATTTCACTTCGAATAATAATCTCCTTGGATTAATAGGTTATTACAAGTCTTATGTTTGAATTAATCATTCTTTCTAGTTGTATTTTTTTAATTCAAGAATTTATAAACTTTTAAGTATGAAATACCACATTAAAATTTATTTAAAACACAAATTAATATATTATTGTGTCTAAATTGACACTGAGATATATGGTTTAGTAACACCAAATATAAAAAAATAGTTAAACTTGACTCATTCCTGTTCAAATTAAAAAGTTGTGTCATACTTTTGGATGGCTCTTGAATCACCAATTCAATGATACATAGATATTTTGGTTTACTTCCTATAATCTTTTGGTTCTTGATTTTTCTCTATATCTTGACACCTTTTTCTCTTTGAATGGAATTTTAATATCTCTACTCAGGTTATATTGTACAGCATTTTCAACTTGGTATTTCAATATGGTCACTACAAGGAGTGATAACCCCAATCCCACTAATCCTGGTCCTCCTGTAGAAGCATATAAAAAATATTCATAATTGATATATCCATATATCTCATTCAGTAATCTTTGACAAAAATGGAATGCTTGGGTTGTAATGATGATAATTCAAGATTAATTTATAATTTATTATCCAATTGGAAGCATAAATTGGAAAAATAATCAATATAATCTTGTATTTGGAATAAATGATCACTACATAAGAACACCTCTTATAGTTAAGACTTGTATGATGTAGTGAAAATTTTGTTAATCTTAATCGATTATTTCTCCTTCTCAAGTGATAGGAGATATGATAACCTAGTATAGACATCCATGATCGTTATTTTTAATAATTAGATCTCTAAACCTATCTATTTTCATGATAAAACAGTCATAAGAAGCATCCTGTATGAATATCCAGTCAGATTCCATTTCACTTTCATTCACTCAGGGAGGTGTCTGATTAGGAATAGGGTACTCCAACAAATAATATAAACCATATGTCTTTAATGTAGTACATAAAAAATTATACCACACTTTGAATTATATTCTATTGAGTACTTGGTCTGAGACCAAAAAATATTTTTGTTTTCATGCTGATTCGTTTTACATTTTTACTATATTTTTAGAATGTGTTTAGTATTCTATCATGACTACCAAACATAAATGACAAAAATATTTTTAATTATCTTATTAGTATACTGAAGCTTTTTCAAGTCAAAATATCCCTTTCCATTTGATTTATAATGTTACATCATGTATACATTCGAGTAAAAATGGTTGATATTTCATTCGCATAACCTAGAAGAGGGTCTTCTCAATTACTTGATGTTATTTTAGTACACAGTCTATCCAATAGAATTAACTCACATTTCCTGATTCATTGATGTCTCTATAATGAAGGTTTCTTTTCTTGTTTTCAACCAAGTTAAACCAACAAAAAATCATCATATTAATTAGATTTATCATATACTATGATGGTATCTATCATAAGAAATAGTACATTGAAAAACCAAAGAATTCAACTCAGTCACCACCTACATTATCCCATATCACATAGTATGACTCAATCATTGTTTACAATATCCAGTGTTTTATATCAATCCATTAAAAAATATAATAGTTGTATTTTATTGGGGGTATTATAATATTAATATGATATTGATAAAATTCATTTTAAAAATAATGTCATGAATCAAATCACATGGTGAAGATCCAATACCACTGATGGATTTATAAGTATTTATTAACACTTAATAAAAATAGTGGAATCTACTAGAAACTCTTATAACCCAAGATATAAAATGGATAAAACCAAACTCTGTATATATAAAATGATGTACAATCTATGTATTCATTACGCTGATGAATGCTACTACATCAGTCTCTAATCATCTGGTTGACAAATAATTTTAATAGGAGGTTGAAGGATTCCCTCCTCTATGGAATATACAATGGTCAAAGATGAGTTTCCCTTCACATGGGAATGAACCTCACATATCTAATGATATTCTACCATCCCAAGAATCATAATGGATAAGAAGGAAGAGAGTGGAACGCAGAGTCCACCAAGGATTTGAAAAGTACAGTTTCACCCCATCTCCATATAAGGGTAAAATTTCATAATCCCTAAAGTATTATATTCATTATTCATACATTTAATCATGTTTTAGAGTGTATAATTAAATGGAATTCAACCATTCATGAATTTATCTTATGAATACATCAACCTTCTTGACATATAATATTATGAAATATTTATTAATAATAGTCATACATGGATGATTCTCAAGCATAACACTTAATGTTTGGAAGCATTTTCATATCTGATATGTATTTATGATATATATGTTATAAAATATGAATTTTTAGAGGTAGTGGTGTAAGATATCCCTATTACACACTATGATATAAAAAAACCAATGCATGTGATATCCCTCAGGATTAATCATATTGAACTAAATAATATCCAATATCATTTTTGAGGCCCACATAGTCCTAAAACAATCCAGATGATTAAGAACCAAAGTGATGATTGACAGTGAATTAGACATTGTTGAAGTAAATTTCACCAAAAATAGAAAATATCACCATATAGAAACCCAACTTCATAAAGCATCAACAATTCATGAAGTTAGACATCTCCAATATATTAAATGATCCAACTTTGTAAGAGCTATGAATCATTGTTTCTGTAATCCATCGATAGCCCTATGTTACCATGGAATAGTATATTATCATTTAAGGCTCTAAAGTGGAGTGTTATAAAATAGTGAAGAACCATTCATGAAGATATTTCATTCTATATGATTCTCTTTTTTGGTGGAATGGTATACTCCAATGTGATTTTATATTATAGATCATGTCATTTGTAGAATTTGAGTTCTTGATTTCATGGCCTTCACACACTGCCACATAGAAACATGTTTTAGAAGAATTGTTGAATTGACAACCACTATATGTACACCATTACTTCCACAAGTAGAGGTAAATAAGTGAGATAGATACCTAATGAAAAAATATGTGAAATTTTTATAAATTAAGGCCTTCTATTTTTTGGAATTTGGGTAAACATAAAAACATTACCTCATTACTATTCTCCGAGGGGACCTTTGGACCAAAAAAATGGGCTTTCAAGCCTAGTATTCATGCCACTTGGCATTGGGCCTTTGGGATATATAATGGGTCTCCCTCTACCCAGTCTAAACAGGTAGTTGCATTAAATAATAAAATGTGTCTTCAGCCCCAAACTTTAAAAAAACATGACATCTTGAGGAATCCTGTGAAGAATTTCCTTTATGAAGAACCTTTTTTATAGATGTGCCTTATAAAGTGACCTTGTGAGCATTGTTAGTGGTGGATTATTAATGGCGTAAACATCAATAAATACAATTCACAATGGATAATTCATGGAGGATTCATTACAAAGGGTTCTTCATAAAGAAAAAATCAAAATTTCATCCTTTGTGGGATGTACCCACATTGTGGAGCATTTTTTCAAAATTAAATTGGTGTCTTTGAGGTGTTTATTACCCATTATTCTATGAAAATTTTCTATGATTAATTTATAACTTCTATATATATTTAATGAAGTAATAAAATAATTAAAAATTAGACTTCCCCTATGTTCTATTCTTTTCTAAGGACCCACCATGGCCACACAGACCCATGTAACCTTGTTGGTACCTCTTTTTGAAAATCAAGACCCTTCAAAGGGGAATATTATTGATGAACTATTCTTTCTAGTTAGACACATATATTAAGTCTCCACTATATTATATATTTACATAAGATTCATGATTCATGTATCCCAGTAGTGTGATATTAAACTATAGAGAAAACATACTCAATGTAAGATGTAAAACTACAATCTTACCCGGTGTAATGACAATGAGACCCCTCGTGAAGTTAACACAACATTCCTTGTGTCCCAAGAATTATATGAGCTCTCATAAATGGATATCCCTAATATTTATGTTATATTTAAATCTAATGGAATAATCCCAAGAAATATACTAAATACTCTATTATTTCTTATTTTATACACCAATCATGACTCACATAAGAATATATATCTTTGTTTTTCATATTTTTAGAAAATTTTAAAATACCTCTAATATGGGCCCCCTACTAGGTGTAAACCTAAATATTCCATTTATGGAATCCCGAATATATTATTCCCATATTATTTCATGCATGATTATATAATCCCACCTCTCTACCCCACCCTACCCATCAATAAGTAGGAAGATGAGAGGATGGTATACCCTTCAGGTGTAAGACCTAATATGGTTCCTATTAGTGATGTTACCAACAATACATAGATAAATATGATGGGAAAACACATTATGTAAGACCCATTCAGGTCTAATTGTGTACACTTATATATGGTTCACAATAATCAAACATCTCTTTCTACCCACACCAATCATAACCCATTTGGGCTTAGTGATTTGGGTTGATCATGCCATTATCATAATTAAAATGACTCTAAATTGAGCCACCATATAGTTGTAATCATCAAACCTTAATACCACCACCCATATTTCATATTTTAGTAGAAATTATGTGTAATAATCCATAATAATATGTTCTATTCAATCTTACTTTTTTCATCATTAGAGGTTTAGAAGTCCCCACAACGTGATGTCGAATAATGCGTCCAACTTATTAGTTGTATGATATAAAATTATTTAATAACGGATTTACAAAATTATGTTAAACTTAATTGTGTGGTTCTATAAAATGAAATTATTTTTTTTATATTGAACTATTTTTTTATTCTTATTAAATTAGATATGTAGTCAACCTACATGAGGTTAAAACTCAACATCACCACCATCCATATCCCTTCTTACCAGATCATATTCCTAGTGATTCTAAATATACTCACCCACATCACCATATTCCCTTTAAGAATTTTCTTTAATCCATTGGTTCTATATTACTTATGGACAATATTTTATCAGGACATACTATTGATAAAATTATTCCCCCACAAAGAGGGCCAAATTACCTTTGGGTCTTATCACATTTAACCTATCACATATTGTTCCCCATGATACTCAACCTCATTGGACCATATACACTTTGAGGTCAACCAAATAATGTTACTCATGTTTAATTACCAAAACATATATTTTTATTGATCATTATCATAATAATCCTTACCACATGACACTAAACTATATGTATTGGTCCTTTTTACAAAACCATAAATGTTTGATGTGTCCCATTAAGTGGTTTGAACAATGTGGGTTCATATTCTATTTATCGTGATACTTAGGAATCCATTTTTATGGTCTTGATCCCAAAACCATAAAACATACCACTTTTAAGGATATAAATAAAATTTATAGTACATAGATATACAACATTAAACCATAACCCCTGTTAAATTAAGAAACATCAATTAATGAAAAATCCAGATGTAGAACCTATGATAAAAACATATTTTACCTTCAATGGAGAAAATATAATACATAAATACTTTTCTATTAATGGAGGATCTTTGATTAAAATATATTTTCACACAAATACATGTTAAGGAAAAACTATTGGCAAATGGTTAAGTAGTTTCATTTTTGGGATATGGGAAGGACTATCCAAAACAAATTAAATATATAGGAGAGATTAATATTAATAAAAAATCCACTCTAAATGTTGTGATGAGACCAACCAACCACCCTCTAAACCACCATGTATTTCAAAGAGTAATTTGAGAACCCCCTAGTGTTTAATTGTATTTAGAAATACGGTATGTACTCACATTCATATAGAACCATCAAGAACAAGGGAGTCATTGGGTGTTTTTGGTACCATGAAAATATTCCTATCAGAAAATGAAGAAAAAATTGTTAAATCAAAGTTAATTATTCAACTATATCTTCCTTTCACAAAAAAAAATCAGTATTTTTTTGAATGTTCCATGAAAAATAATATAGTCAACATAATGTCAAACCTATAATTGTTAATGTGATTATTGGTACATGTATTTTTACATATAATGCTATAATGATGGGTTTTATTGTTCATGTTTTTTAGTCCATCTAATAATGAATGAGAAGTCCCACCAATCCAAATTAATAAAATAACCTCAATGGTAATAATATACCAAAACCACTTCCAATGTTTTGGCCTCATTAAACAGAAAATAATTATCTTTAATAAAACATTCTATAAATATGTAATGATATTATTGGTGCACGATTACATCCTAAATGATATTGTCCTACTATTAGAGGTTTTTCACAAATCCCTCCTCAAAATCATGCCCCACCATCTATCCAACCTATGATGTGTGTCGTTAGAAATTATTTGGTACCACTCATAGTTTTAAACAAATTTAGGAGACTCTAATTGGAGCGTAGAAATGAACCCCTACCTTATCTTTAGGAGGGGAATCATGAATTCAACTGCAACATTTTCCAAATATAGACGTATCTTTGGTGGGATCATATCAATCATCATTATCACTATCACCATATTGTATCGTCCTCTCAAAAACCTACTTACAACATCACATAGGAGATACCTACTCTAGTTAACCATACCAAAGAACCCAGGAGAGCTCTCCAGGGGTGGAGATCTACCAATTACCCTCAAGGGACTCATATCCACAAATACATTGAATAAGATAACCAAAATTCATTGGAGTGAACTAGAAATAATAGTCGAATCCATGTTTTCACCCATAATTCCATATAATATATCTTGGAAACACCATAGGAAACCAATCAGTGTATCTCAGTGTACAGTAGGGGAAACACCATATTTTCCCTCCGACGTATCTAGTAATTGAGTGTAATATGATGGAATATGAAGAAGCATGCTGATATATCTAGGCTATAACCAGGGGTAGGAACATATTTCCTACCCTGAACATAAATCCTATCGGCATATACCAATGGAAAATGAACAATAGGAGCGGGATAAATTCACTGCTCCCATTAATGAATGGGAATATATTCCCTTTCCCATTATAGAATCGCATTAACATATCTTGGTATAAATAGATGGTTAGGAATATATATCAATTTTCATTATACAATACATCCAACATATCCTAGTAACTATTTTAGAATATGATTATTAGAATATTCTTATGACCATGAGGGGAAGGAATAAATTCATGCCCAACCACAAGAGTTTCCAAAAAATGTGCTCCAATATATACCTATATTCTGATTCATATTTGTGGTCCTTTTTAGGAGGTAAATTGGAACAACTCAGTAAATAATAAAAATAGTATCACACAAATATTCTCAATCTAATTAGAGTTTAACTCCCCAAATCAAAATCCACTAAAGTGAAAACCCAGATTCCTTCCAACTCTTTAAGGAATAGTCAATATATTTGGATAATCTCTTAGGAGAATATATATATTCCTACCCGGATTTAATGTAAAACAAATCCACAACATATCCTGATGAAAACCAAAAATATGGCCCACATTTTTTACTATTATAATTAATCTCATTAGTATATTTTAATTTCAACATGGGATTCACCAAAGAATAATCCCATATAAGAATATATTTGTGCACAATGCGCTTCCCCAACCACCCAATAGAGAAAATTTAAGAAAAATTATCTTCCTAAAAAGCCCAAAACATAGGAGAATAAAAAATTCTATACCCTACTCAATGCTAGTGTTCTTCAGGCCCTAAAACATCATTCAATAATATCCTATGAATCTTTTTAATCATCATGAGATTAAGACAGTAGTCAAAATTATGATGTTCCACCACATAACGTTTCCACTAGTATCTTTGGTTCTCATCCTTGAAGAACCCACCATAAAGGTCTTCACTATGGTACAATCAAGATTAATTATAATTATTTTTTCTGCGTGAGATATGCGGAGGTTCTCCTCATGACTATATGATCAATCTGAAATTTTTGATCCCCTTACCGTGGTTTACACTTTAGGTCCTCCTCTCTTCGTATGTTGCAAGATTCCTACCTATCGAAAGTTATTGATCCACAATTTTTGTCCTCCCCCTAGTGGAACTCATCATAAGGTCCTCCTTATAGGGAAATTCAATTTTAACCAGAAGGTCATCCCCTTTTTGATATATATTTGAGAAATCCCTTATATCATGAGGCACTCGAGAGAGTGATACTACCTAATCTAAATTCTCTATCTCCACTGAGCAGTTTTATATCTCAACTAAATGATAGACTATAGTAAAGTACATCAATTTTAATTCCATAGAAGTTATCATATTTCAATATAACAGAGTAGATTCCAACTGATCCATATCCCCTAATAATGTGGCTATAAAATGACCACTCTTTTGAGATCTGGTACACTCATCTCTCACTAAAAATAAACAGGATATTATGATGTTGATGAAATAACTAACTAAAGAAAATATTTTGGTCTTGTTTTTTACTAAATCCACATATTATTATGAAATTTATGAATCATTGAGAAAGAAAAAACACAATATAAATATAAATATATGGATTACTATTTATCATTTGAAAGAAAAAATATTAATTAAGTGGAATACACATACCACATGAAGGTAACAGAATAACTTCACCATCATATTTATTTTTATTCCCTTTTAATAGAATCTTTCAAAAATATTTTTAGGTGGGATATAGATCTAAATCCTGAATTAAATAAAACATTAAGTTATCTACCACAATTGATCAATCACTCTCTAATTTTTATCTATATCATTAGTTATGGTGAAAATGGATTGATTTATTTCACTCTACTCCCATGTTGGTAGATCCTACCACTAAATACATCATCAAACATCATCATGTCAAGAAACACTTCATCATAAAGTCCTTTGTATTATTTAAATTTTATAAAATGTGGTAATTTTATTATGAATTACCAGAAAAACTACACAAATAGAGAATGAGACATCAAGATACTCTTACATCAAGACTCTGAGAAGGTTAAATAGGATTTTAATTTGTGAAAATACATATCCTCAAATTATTCATTCATCCAACATTTAGATTTTTTTAATAGAGACAAATACAAGTACAAACCAATTACAACACATGGACCCCATCTAAGGAGGCCTAAAATAATGAAGACCCAGGGCATCACCCCTAATCAGGTTCACCCCCTCCGGATTTAAAGAAGAAACATTTGACTAATAGATCATAGGAACTTCAGGTACACCAAGGGAGGCCATGTAATCCGCCACATTTTTTCCCTTCATGCCATGTATGAGTGGCCCTCACATTATTAGAGAGGAGATCATTACAATGTCTAATGGTATAGTTGATTTACCACAGAGTGGTACCCCTCCCAAGAAAAGCATCCTGGATGACCTTTGTGTCTGTTTCAAACTACACGTCATTAAGTTTCTTCTGTTTACACACAGACAGTCCTGTGAGAACTACAAGATCCTCCACCCGGACCGAACAAGAGCTACCAGAGTAAGATGAGAAATCCAACACCACACTTCCACTATGATCATGTAAGACCCCACCTCCACGCATGACATCTGTGACACAAGACCCATTAGTATTCAGCTTGAAACCTTCCTTAGGAGGAAACCAACTGATCCATCTCCCCTGCACCCTGGAACCATTCCTCTTAGCCTTAGCTACTAGAGACTGCAAAAAACAAAATGAAGTTTCATCCTTCCCAATACCCACTGCACCAACTAGATCGATTAGCATAAACCTGGTTCTGGCCACCACCACCCTCCTTGTAGAAAATATCCCTTCACACCTGGAACGGTTCCTAGAATTCCATAACAACCAGCAACTTGCATAGTAAACGAACGCACGTGCCTTTTCCTCCCTCATATTATCCCTGCTTCCTTGAAACCATTTCTCCAAGAACTGTTCATGATTTCCATCATGGGAATAAATCCCTTTGAACCCCCCCCCCCCAAGAAACTCCAAATCTCATGGGCCCAATCCCCATCAAAAAAAATATGATTCATGCTCTCCTTCTTAATGTATTCATAGCAATGGAAACATGAGGCCATACTAATACTCAGCCTTCTGATGTTATCATCTTATGGAATAGCATTTTACATCATTTTCCATGTAATAATGTTATGCTTTGTGGGAATATTCTTCCACAACACCACTCTGTTCCAGCTCTCCTGATGAACCCTATCCAAGGTGCTTCTTTGAAAGTCTTTGGAATTGAAACATCTTGATGATGAGGGGGTAAAAACGAACCTATCCTTATCCGAGTTGAGCAGGACAGATTCAAACACATTATGTTAAGAGGAATCCATGACTGATATGAAAAACATAGGGTGTGAACTAGCCTCTATAGAGGAAATAAATGGATCCGGGCACCCTGGATTACCCAGCACTTTCCTCGACCAATTATGATGCCAAAAGAGGACACTCCCCTCCCCGATAATTCATTTTGAATGAGGAAGGAGCATGGTAATGATACTGCACATCGCATCCTACAGAGATTCCCCCCTCGCCAAAGGATGAGCCACACCTTCCTTGTATTTCTGAGACATGAATCTCCCCCACAAGGTACGTTCCTCCACTATTTACCATGAAAGCTTCGCACGTACCCCATGCACTGTCTCTAACATGCTCCTGACATTGATCCCTCCTTCCCCAAGGGGCCAAGCTAACTTCCCCCACGTGACCCATGACATTTTCCTTTCTAACGATGCATCCTAGAGAAACAGAGCCATGATTCTATCCACAGATCAAATGACCCCCTTCGACACACTCAATGAAGCCATTGAATGCACCGGCATCAGAGACAACATGTTGTTCACTAAAGTGATACACCCCCCCCCCCAATATAGGAAATGTTTTTTCCAGTCCAATATGTGGGCCGACGTCCTATCCACCGCTTTTTCAGAATCCCTGGTATGCAGTCTACTAGAGGAAATTGGTGTACCCAGGTATTCCATTGGGAAAGAACCCTTCCCCATACCTAGCTCACCGCTCAACCTATCCACCCTCCCTTCAACATAAGTACTAGAAATGTAAAAATTACTCTCCTCTATATTAACAACCTGACCACTCCATTGTCAATACTCCCCTATGATTTTTTTAAGCTCGTGAATTGAACCCCTCCCGGTATTCATGAAAATGATAGTATCATCTACATGAATTATGTGTGAGATGGCCTGACTTCCATGTTTCTTTTGGAAAGGGATAATCTACCCATTACCAACCGTTTTATTAATCATCTTACTAAGGGTGTCCTATATCAGTATAAAAATACTCGTAGATAAAGCATCCCCTTTACCATAGACCACGAACCATTTTGATGACACCATGCATTCTCCCCATGAATAAATCCACCATCCAAAGCAAGCAAACACACTTGAAGATGATATTTCACACCCACTTTGAGAATCCCATATTGGAAAGAACCCTATTGATAATTCCCCCTTCCACCCTATCATATTCCTTGCTCATGTCATCCTTGACCTCTATATTATAGCCACTAGATTTCATAGTCAGATCCCTCATCATCTCTTGAGCCATCGCCATGGGCCCCTTTATCGAACGTTCATGCACAAAACCTTGTTAGTCCATGGAAACATATCGAGCTAGATAACTTGACAGCCTCTGGATGATCACGCAAGCCAAGACATTGTAGGGTAAATTTCACATACCCACTGAAAAATAATGATTTATAGAAGAGGGGGCTTTAGTCATCGGCAAGAGAATCAACGAAGTCGTGGTCGCAACCTGAGGGATAATACCACCTCCAAATAAATCCTGAATAGCCCGAACTAGATCCCCTTTAACAAACTCCCAAGCACCTCTGAAGAAAGACCCCAGGAACCTTTCAAGACTATATGCACTTCCCTAATTCAGATTCCACACGGCCTCCTTCACTTCCTCCCCCTCAGGGATTCATTCTAGCGTCACACTCTCCTGGTCTGAGAAAATATTCAGAATCTCCTCCCAAAGTAAAGCCTCTCTAGAAAAATACCCCCAAGATATACTTTCATTCGGACCTTCTAGAATGTCTTTAAAAAACATCAAATCCAATCCCCCAACAACATCCATGTCATCCAAAAACGAGCCGTCCTCCATCGCCAGGTTAGGCTTCACAAAGCATCGCTTCTCCCTAATGCATATGGAAGAAGGCAATATTCTTGTCCCCTTCCCTGAGCTATTTTTCCTTGGATTGATCCCGCACCCTACATTTCTTACCCAGCAACAACTCCAACAAGGTTTCGTTCTTCTTCGTCAGTTCCACAAATAAAGCATCATCCCAACAACACTCTAAAGTAACCTCCATATTCTCGACGTCCTTCTTAAGGGTATCTAGATCCCTATCCCATGTGGGGAGGAACTATCCCAATGCATGAGAGCCTGCTTCAACCTCCTCATCTTGGAGTGTAAATAAACCCACGAATAATACTAAAATGGCTAGCTCTAGGCCTACGACAGAATAAGATGGATGTTCAGGTTTCCCACCCACTTACTGGAAAACCTGAAATACACTTGAGAGGCCTCCAACATAAACAGTATGAGAAAAAGTGGGGAGTTCTCAGAGATACATCATGTTAGATGAACAACATTCATGTATGGAAATTTATCGATTGCATGCACGTTAGCCATGCACCAGTCGAGCCTGCTCCAACTGCACCTGTCCCCTCTAAGGTTGTTGTACCATGTGAAGGATTTCCCAGATGACCCCACGTCCATGAGACCCTTACCAACCACACACTGAATGAATTCCAAACTCACCCACCTCGGAAAATCACCACTCTGTTTCATATCATCAGGCCCTGATACAATATTAAAGTCCCCACCAACCAGCCATGGAAGATCCCCTAGGTCGAACCTATTTGACTCTGACCAAAGAACCTCCCTGCGCTATGTATCACAGCTTCCGTAGATGAAAGACATATACCACTCCACACCCTCTCTCGACACCTTCATCATCAAATGTTGGTTTCCAACCTGGATCTTAATCACTGAGACAACCTTCTTCCAAAATAACCATATATGGTTATTCTCCAGGGCCCCATGTATGGCTGCATGCATGAAAATCTTCCGAGTGACCTCATGAATCTTAGTAGTGTTTTTCATATGCTTGATAATCGCAACCAACAAGAATTTGGGTTTCTTGGACTCTGAAAATATGTAATAGGTCTTCACCATAGCCCCGATCCTACAGGCGTTCCGTATCATGATGGGAATCATTTAAACCAAATCCTTCCTAGTATTGTCCCTAGGAAAAGGGCACATCTTTATAGGGGAGTAAGCCCTCTCCCTAACTTGAAACCTCTTCAACATCAGCCTTGTGCAAACACCTAGGTTCACAGTTGACCCGTCAGAGCATAAAAGCATGGATCTAGAAGATAGATTGGAGGAACCTCCACATGTCCCATTACAGACCCCCGCGGTCGAAACACCAATCACCACTATGGTATCTAGATCCTCACTAACAACAAAGATAATAGGACTGCTCCAGCTCAAACCTCCAGTTCCCTCAGAAAACATCCCTCCAGGGAGTTCTATGCCCATGCTAGAAACAGAACCACCCTGAGACCCGGATCTTGCCAGCCATCCATCCCCAGGAGGGCCAACCTTCATCCTCCCCCCCCCACCCACTCTGATGCCCTGAACCCCTAGACATACCAAACAAGAATAAGTAGGGGGGAACATGTACAACCTTGAACCATCTCAGCAAAGAATGAACCAAATATCAAAACAGTAGAATCATAGAGGATTCCAAAGAGACCGACTGTACAGGAGGCAGAGAGAAGGGAACCAAGTCTGAGCATCTGATGCTGCCATCGCATCCAGAAGAAACAATCAGGCTAGATCCCAGGAAGAGGTCACCCGAACATGAAGAAAGTCCTTCCACCAGATTCTGAATCGAGGCTAAGGTTTACCCTGACCTTACCATGGTGTGACTAGGCATTAAGGACTGTTCTGAGGACGAGGGAAACCTTGGCCTTTCTCTAGTGACAGGAACAGATCGGCGGGGAGCCACAATAGTATTTCCACCACGAAGATTTTGGGAAGACTGAAACAAGTGCCCCTACAAAAAACAGAACAATCCGTATCTAGGGAACACTAGAAATACGATCGCCTAAGACCACTCCACTGTACCAGTAACAGAAAGAGAGATCTTCTTAGGTATCGGGAGAGAAAGGTCCATCTCCACACAAATCTGTGGCACCAGAAACTCCACATCGGGGCGGGTACTATCAGCCGAGCAGAGAAATCCACCCAACGCATCACCAATGGCTTTGCAGAATGCACTATTTTGGAAAGGAAGGGGAATCCCAGAAAAACTGACCAACACGGAAACTCGAAAACTCTCATTACCCTTGTGCACCTCCATCAACCATCGGGATAAATTGAACCTCCATCGTCCCCATGCCATGCATGTTGTGCACTAAGAAAACAAAAAATCCACCTCCAAGTAAAGCACCACACAAAAATAGTGTCGATGATTCACTGACACCTGCACATTCCCCTAAAAACACCACGAATCCACGAATCGTTGAAAAAATGGAAGAGAAGATTTTTTCGAGCCAAACCTCGCAATGAGAGTCCATTTTAATCCAGCCACGTCCTCGCAAAATGCCCACTCTAGTGCCACCAATTATAGAGAGGAACCATCCATCATGACCGAGTGGGAGAAATGATCAATCTCCTAGAAACAAGGGCATAGAACCATAGGACCCGAATCGCGCACAACATCCATGAAAGACATCACCGGAAGATCCCTCCTTCGCAAAGCATCATCAAGCCCCCAAGGGGGTTTGGGGCCACCGTCAGAGGGCCAGGCCTCGGATCAAACATTTCCAGAGACTAAGACAATGGAGGAGGAAGAGGCAGGGGGAAGAAATAGTCGCAAAATATAAAAAAACACCAGGCATGTGCAGTGAGTTATTCTAAGAGATGGAAGCCATTTTCCTCAAATGATTCATTATACTCAATAGTGAGAAGATAATGTTTAGAACATGTATTTAATAAAACCCATGGTGGTGTAAAATCTTTAAAAATTATAAGTGTAGTTACATTGGACACAATAGGATCCATGTGAGGGAAACCCCATCCCATAGGCCTAGGGGATTTTTTATAACTGCCACCACCTTAAGGATTATAAATCCAAAATATGATCAAAACAAATTTCATATTATTTTTGAGTCTATATATGATGAAAAAACATATATATATATATATATATGCACATTATCAAGCCCAAAAGGATCACCAATATACTGAATCATGATATGTTGGCACATTTTCTACCCCCGATTATAGTGGTTAAAATAGATAGAATATCCCAAGTGTTTTCAATTGTAATACCCAAACATCATAACATTCAGAGTTTGGAGATACTTCCTCCTCATTTAAATAAGATAATAACTCCACAAATTACCTTTGGTCATTAAAAATATATATTCATTGTATACTTCCTTCAAAATTCAGGCCGATAGGTAGGAGGGAGAGAGTATTAAAATTTACCCCAATAAAAATTCTCAAACATCAATATTCTCAAAAACCAAATACATTTCACAGTATTTCACAGAGGATAACAATTCACTTGAATTTTCTACAATCTTTATACCATGTCTTCATCAATAACTTCCACATAAATTAGGTTAGATGAGTAAGGGGATGAGGATCTCATAGATACCACTCTAGTATTTGAGGAAGGTGTCTTTATCGCCACTGATAAACTCATACATGTAAATCTAGTCACAAAAGAAGACTTGTGGTCCACATGGATTAGTTCCTACATGTATTAAAATGATCAAAAGATATACATATCTTTTTAAAAATAACATTGAGACGTCTTCTCATTGTCCTATACATAGATTCTTTAACATGACCCTAATATGGCCACACATCATTTGGGCATTCTTATATATTATTATGGATAGAAATATGAATCCATAATAATTTATCTATCTCATGAAATAAGCATTTAATTTAAATTCAAAATTCTCATTAAATCTTACATTATTAGGGATGTTCAATAACCAAAATGTATTCCCTATATTATCCATATTAAGAAGAATATTTATAATATCAGAGTTTTCATTGAATTTGTGGATCTAAAATATAATTTCTAGAAGTATACATTTCTAGTTCTAATTACATAAATTTTGATCAATGAAACCCCTACTTTATAGAAACTATCCTTTATGGATGGATATTGTGGTTATGACTAGATTTATATGGTACCTAAATATGATGATGTCGCCAATTTTACATCCCCTCAAATATTGTATTTCTGTCGAGTGATTATCTTTGTGTGGAAAAATTCTAACACCGCATATCAATGTCCCATGCATCATATTTTTAATCCATATATTTGTACGACCATGGAATATTAAATTAATGTTCTAGTGGTTAAATCGAAAAATATTTGTGATTTTCTCAAAAATATTGAAATAGCATTCAACAAACATCATCATTATGTCCTTAAAAGAAACCCCATGATGTTTCCTTTTGCGGTGACATTGGGAATGTTTCAGAGCTTAGTGTTACCCTGTAGTGGCATCAAATAAAACCCTAGAAAAAGGAAGTAAATACTTCTACTTAAATCATCTAGAAATTTCAATGAGTTTATAAAGATTTAATGATTACATTACAACATCATAAACTTAATATAAAACATTGTAGGTAATTTACTACTCTTCACCAAAATAATTATGAAAGGAGTCACCTGTCATTGGGATTAATATTATCAAGAGTCCTTCAACAATATTAAGTAGTACTTCTCAAGCTCTCTAGTATTAATTCCTTTTATCAATGGAAATCCACCCATTCAATATGTTAAAGAATTTTATTGATAAATTATTGCCTTTAATTAATATAATAATTATGTGGGATAAAGAAATTGTAACTACTATCTCATTAGAACAATTCATTACACTAGGAATAAATATTCTATCATTGTTAAGAATCAACATTCACTAATATTCATAGTTTAGAAGTTGAGATAGAATATGTGTTATCATGATGTCTATATGGTCTATCGTATCAATCCACTCAAATATATCCTCAATAGACCAATGTTTATTTGATGGTTTCCTAATGAGAATTCATTCCACAATAGTTTCATATCCATCTCAAACAATAACAGGTAGTAAATAGAAACCATTGGTAGAATTTATTATAGTATATACCACATATAAATTCTTGTTGTTTTGTAAAAAATTTCTCGATATTGAAGTATTCTCCATTTGGTACACTTCCCAAATATGGGAGATGAACTTTGGTGGAACTTCAAGGATTCAAACAAGAAGAAGGATGAGGAAAACAACTCTCAATAGAGTAGGATTAGAAATTTTACTTATTTTTCTAGAAAAGAATATTTTAGATTACTTATTCTTATTATCAAATGGTTTCATCGACAATGAAGTTGAATATCATGTACTCATTATAGGATTGAAATTATATTTTTAGATAGAAATTTTATCACAAAATTTAAACATTGATTAAGAGTTCATAATAGATAAAATTAATGGTGAATATGCCACTATTATAGAGGAACTAATTCCCCTACTAGATTATATATTATATTTCATGATTGAATTTAGCTATGAGAAAACACTATTTCCCTTACTACATTAAAAAATTTATATGCATATATGATTGATAATATTACCATGTCCCTAGAAGATCCAGATCAAGAAATAATATTCATCAACATTGAGCACCATGGGATGGTATCCCCATTTCCCATTACTTTAATTTAAGAGATCAGGGATATTGATTCCAATTATTATCACGGAAAGATCATATAAATTCCAAATGATACATCCATGGGATGAATGTTCCTTGTACTATACTATCTTGAAATTGGAAATCTTTCATCTGATCAATCCAAAAAAATAATGATTGAATAATGGGAAGTAAAATTAATTCTTTAATATAGCCTAAGTTCCACTAAAATACATTATAAAATAGGAAATTATGGGTTACTCATCATATGTATTGAACAAGGAGAGACGCTCACGATTATGAAATAATTCCATGCAGGTTCTAGTTGTGCTCATCTGTCAAGGGAAAATCTCTCTCACTAGATTATAGGGCTCCAATACTTCAACCATAAAAGACCCAAGATTTGGTGAAATTCACCAGGGAATTTAATAAATTTTATTTATAATAAAATTTCATGCATCAACCCCTAGATTTGTTTTATACATCAAAATATTCTTGGCCTTTTCCATTCGGGGAATAGATTTCATGGGGCAATATCCCCCAGTTATACCCATATAGTTCATGCACATCCTTACTACTACTGACTTCTTATCCAATTGTTTCATGGTTGTATACCTCAAGGAAGTCATAATGAATTCCATTATCATCATTTCGAATTCACATATCAATACCAAATTTGGTGTCCCTCACACTATATTGATTTAAAATTAGGATAAATTTTACACTTATGAGTTGAAAAGACCGTATTAATAATATAGCATTCATTCCATCCACCCATGTTTCTACCATGTAGTGGAAAACAGATATATTATGGCTTTTAATAATAATCAATCTAATATAAACTAGATGATTTTGGTTATGTAAAATTATTATTGGACTTAAATACACATGCATGCTTTGTTGGCCTACCCTAACACAACTCTTATTACTAAAAAGGGACCTCGAAATCAGTTGTATATGTAATATAGTTTGTCTTTCATATTAGTTTACATCTTCTAGCACATATTGTTTCTATGTACAAATAGATAAATAAAAATACACATTCCTCAAGTTGGAGGTATTATTTTGAATGATTTTATGAGAAGATATTGTGCAGCTTATACATCCCTGAAATCCATCATAACTGAGTTGCATTACATTTCAATAAGAATATTTTTCATTGTTCATTTCTCAAAAGACAAATTGTATTGGTTCTATAAAACCTAATTATAATATGGAATAAGAAAATAAATCTTAAACTAAATTTTTATGATCCATAAATCATATAGATGTTCTTCTATAATAGAGATTGCTATTTTTATATCAAGGATATGAAGCATATCACACCAGCCACCTAAGTGATATTTCTTAAGAGCTGCTTTATTTAATTTTCACATATAATCAATAAAATCCTAGTTATATATAGATAAATTTTCTTATTTTTTTTATTGTTTGCTATTATATTGTGTGGAAAAATTCCATTATAAAATATTTTAAACTACTCAAAACATGTCCTTGTCACATGATGATGAACTGTATGAAATGCCTTCACCCCATGATGTCAAAAACATTATGAAATGATCTCTAGAAATATTACAATAAAATACATATAATATCATGTTAATAATATTATTTCAATCTACATAGTAACCATACTAAGTATAAGATGCTATACTTCATATTAAACATCATAATCACATGATGTTAAACTGTATGATAAATTCCACACTATAAATGTAAAACAATATGTTATATATTAGAAATGACCCTATAATGTTCTCTAGTGTGGTATAAATTATCCTCAAAATTCCTTTTCTATAACACTATATTGATAATTCAGGTTAGATTAAATGTTTTGGTAAATAAATCTATTTAAAATGGTAGAAGCATCAAGAATAAAAAGGGGAATAATACGGTCAACCCTAAAAGTCCTTAAACAGATTCGGGTGGCTAAACCTGCATAGTTAAACTTCACTACATAAGTGCTAGTTCTTTCTAGGATCCCTTATAACACAATTTTTATATCATGAGGATAAAATAATAAAATACCCCTTTACTTGCATATGAGATCTATCTGTGAGAGTAATTTATCTCCAAGAAATACATCTGGATTATTATGTATTACTTTTGAATTTATAGTGATGTGTGGATCCATTATCAAATGCCCATATGTGTATAGAAAATTTTTATTTTCTTAATTCTGGTCTAGATATTCATAGTAGTCTTCATCGTAGATTAATTTTTCTATGAATTTTTGATTAAAAAATTTCTCCCCATTATGTACGAATTTGATCCGCACAAGGGAACCATATATCAAAACTGTGTGAGAATTGACCTATATCCTTTTTGGATATATAGTGATTCTTAGATATCTTATTATAGTCCTATCTACCAATTACAATTAATTACCCCATTCTGTCTGAATAATTTCTACCTATCATTCATATCGGGTTTCCCTCTATAGGTTTAACACTAAGATGATACCATATCATCTTATTTATATGACCTAGCTCTATAAAAACAAATATCTCAAGGTAATTGTCATATAAATTTAATTTATATATAACTCAGGTCCATATTTAATGGTGTTAAACTCTATGATATAAGTTTAACTATACATGACTGTTGACATCTCATATCGGCCTATCATATGTGGTCCATTATCCCTACTTGTGATCTAGAACCATGTAATGGTACATGATATAGGGACGATCTCTAAAAAATAATTATGATGGAATTACCCTTTCAAAAAAATTAGTTGATAATTCTTTTAGATTACACTATATATAAGAACTATATATGTATGTATTCATATTAGTTCAGGATATAAAGTGACATCAGAATCCTTTATCCTAGGCCTAACCCTGAATAAAAAATACATTTTCCTTATATATGATATTATTTATGAATATAAGTTATTTCCAAGAACTGCATGGGGAAATATTTATAAAACACTTTCATACATAGTTCCATCTTGGTATTTTACCCTTGGCCTAGCCGTAAATAAAGAAAATTATAATCCCCTATATAAGATCTCGATCAACAAAGCATTCCTTTCTCCATTTCCAGGGATTCAATGGTTATGGTGATAATGGAAAACACTGAAACTCATATCTTCTGGACCTAGGAAAATAAAAACCCCTTTACCTATTTATGAACATTATCTACCAAAAAATTACAAGTACTATTTGAGTCGTGATTCCTATTACTTCAGGGTAAATAGTGATTCTTGAATACTGTATCCTATTATTAAACATGAATAATGAAAATGAACCCTTTCTAATATATGAGCCAAAACTGTGTAAGTGTCTTCATCATGGTTTTCTTTATCAGTTAATAAATTAAAAAAATTCCACCTCATTGTTCATGAATTTTATTTTCATAAGATAACATTATATCATAACTACATGTGGCTTGATTCCTATTCTTGTTGGATACATAGTGATACATGGATATATTACTCAAATATCACCCTAAAATTTAAATTATAAACTCCTTTCATGCCATTTTTTTGACCCCATCATTCAAATTAGTTTTCCCCTATATGGGTTTAGTGTGACCCCTTGATATTTTAAGTGAACATTATGTTCAATAACATATAAAACATGTAGAATCAATATTAAATGAACCATGAAATATGATTATTTAAATATTAATATTATAACCATGACATTGAATTGGATAGTATGAATATGATTAACTAAATTATGAAATATAAATACTTATGTAAGACTTACTCAATAAAAATTTATTGAGTTATTCTTAATAAATAGCTCTCAATTGTTTTAGTAAAGGTATTTTATTATTCAAAATATGTTTTATTTGAAAAAAAAATTTACTTAAATTGGTGAGAAAATAAAATAATTAATCTTTTCCATTTTTATTAAAAAAATTATTTTTTTTGGGAAATTGTCATTTCAAAAATAACAGAGGGTGTAATGTTCTGATTTTTTCGAAATGATTGATTTTTCAGTGAATGATGAAAAACACTGATTTTTCAAATATTTTCATTACATAAAGTAATTTAAAAGTATTATTACATTTTGGATTTAATCTTAAAGTAAAATATTATCTGTTTAATTTAGAATAATATAATTATTTACATCATCAATATTCATGATTTTGAAATAAATTAATTTTTATGTTTGAAAACACATTTTTCATAAAACTATTTTTTATTACATTTTATGATTTTAGGTTAAAATTTATTTCTTCCACTTCTAGATGTTGAATATTGAGAAATGGATACCATATTTTGAATAAGGATGTAAAAATTTAGAAAATATGACCCTTTTATTTTTTTCATTATTATTAATTATCATCCTAAATATTTTTCACCTCAGTAAGGATAACATGTTTTAAATAGGGGTAAACCAATTAGATGGGGTATCAAAGTAAATCCAATATTTGAAAATATTTTATTTAATGGGTGGAGTTTATTTATTTTTATACAATTCAGGAATATATGGACATCGTGTTCAATTTTTCTTTGATTATTACCTTCATATTAATTTATGGAAATAATAAATACAAAATTTCTCTCTCTTGAATTTAGTATATCTAATATTTTTACATAAGGATAAAATGAGGATAAGTTAAGCTATAATTATTTATCTTAAATAGATATTATTTTTTATTATAGAAATTTATTTATAATATTAATTATCAAATAGTTACCTTAAATTGTAACACCACAAGATTACAGGGTACACTTCTCTTTGAATAATACAGTAGCGTGTGTTGTACGCAAATTCGAGTTCTAACACACACCACAACCAATCAAATTAGTCGTTATGAATAGTAATACCCACTGTTTAAAATGGTATAAATTTTATCTTTCAAAATTTTCTTCATTTTTGATTTGAAATATCGAAATTAGCTTAGGGTGAATTTTTGGTATTTTTCTGAAAACATTCTATTTTTTATGAATTGTGAAAAAACACTGAGTTATTGTTTAAAACTTAATTTTTATTTAAATAATTATTTATTTTATTTAAATTTAATTTAAGGTAAAAATAGATTCATAATACCTATATAAGTTCAATGTAATTTAATGGAGTTAGTTTAGGATAAGTTTAGATATACAAAAAATTTATTGAACTTTTCACCGTCATTTACCCACCTCCTAGGAGAATTTGGAAATTCAAATAAAACATAATTTTACTACATCTGTGAGTGAAATTTCGAAAATCAGAGAGAAACAGTTAATATCAATGAGTAAATTTTGGTTCAATGAGATGAAAATAATTTTTGGTGAATAGAAACTTTTTACTTTTATTTACCACGTTTAAAAGTAAATAGAGTAATTAAGCGTAAAAATGATATTAATATTACCCTAACACAATTCCTAATTCTATTGGACAAGTGTATATCGACCAAAAGAACCATAGGAATAAAATATTATCATTTAGGTCCACTTGTATTAGATTAGGACATTTATTATTATTTAATTCAAAAAATATTTAAAAGAGATAAAATCATAGTTTAATAACTAAATTTTTTTTAATATAGGGTTATACATAAGGTAAATTCAGTTATAAATATAAAAATATTTCTTAAATAATGGTATTTTATTGATAATTTTTATAAATTAAAAAATTTAATTTATTTATGATACAATAGTGATGCAGTTATTACTTAATTAATGAAATATTAAAATAATTGATATTATAAATATCAAAATAAATGTAATTTGAGTCTTTTTATAAATTTCACTAATTTTATAGGTTAATATGAAATATTATTATTGTTTATATAAATTTTTTTGAAGTTATAATTCTGTTATAAAATTACCAAAAACAAAATACCCAATAGTGTCAAAATTGACATAAAAGAGTTTTTAAAACAAATATTATATTATTAATTGATATTATATTCCTAAAAATCTAAGGTTTGGAAAAAGGACTTATATAATGATTCGTGTATTATTAATGGACCTCTTGGGATTCTCTTAGAGGTATATAGTAAGTTTATTAACTATATAATATAAAAAATACAAAGAGACATGGTAAACGTAAAACTATTTAACTAAGAGTTAAATATAAATGAAAAGGTTAATATAATGACCCAAACCTATCTATAATATATTGGATAAAAGGATTTCTTCCCATAATCACCTAAAAATTTAAATAATCCACTTTTGAGCCATTAGAAACCAAATATAAATTTACTATAAAATATTATTTCTAGGTTTTCCAAAGGTTCCCCTCACCCCTCTTATAAAAGGGTACTTCTCCTTCTCTCTAATTTACACTTTAAAAGCCATTTGGATCGGCCAAAACCTGCCCAAATATTCTCTCAACATACCTCAATTCAACCTAGAGGACATATTTTGATCAGAAATCCAACTTAAAGATCCCTTTTGATCAAATCAAAAGGAAGAACCCGAAGAAAAGGTATTGTTTTCCCCACCCTCTTTCAAGTTCCTTTCTTCTTCAACATATTCTTTCTTTTTTATTTCCATTATAAAATATTAAATCTATTATAATTTATATACATTGATGTTATTATAAATATTGTACAACCATATTCATTAATCTATCCATCCTTTGAATGACATGTCACCATACGTGCGTGCGTAGGACCTATCGTCTCCACGTCGTGGTGTAATTGTTATTCAATACATTATTATTTGGATCGGTATAATAATGATGTTCAATTCATGTAAATAATTATTATAACATGATAATTATTCTGTATATATGATATAACATCCAATTATATATGATTTTAATATCAAAAGAATGATATTATCACTTGTGCGTACGTACGAACAACCGTCTCCACGAACGTGATGAGATTCATTACCCATCGTATCCATACAAGTATAATTATCATTTTATGATTAAAAATAATTTTTAAGGACTTGATAGAATTCTGTATATGAATAATATACCACCTATCCATAACAAACATGACTTGTGTAACTAAACATTTAAAAGAAAACGAGTAAGTTAACACCTGAAACGACGATAATACGAAGATATTATTAACAAAGAAATGTTAAAAGATCGTATATGATATCATATTAATGTATATGGTTCTTGTATAATTAAATAACAATTATTTCACAATTACAAAGTAGGATAAACTACCCTCGAAAAAAGATAAATTACAATGTAATGGGTTTCTTATCTCACTTTTAATTTCGTGATATTTCCATTGTTGGCCACTTATTTATTGCATGTGGTGTGTGTACTGTCCATGATTGTATTCATTGTGTAATATAATTTAATTTATGGATATTTACATCATCATTGTATGATCCATATTTCATGGGATGTATGTTTCGTAAGTTACCAAATTGGTAATGGAATTACAAATTTCAATTTCCACTCATTCGGCTTTACGCATACTACATTGATTATTTTACTCCAAGATTATGTGTGGAATCACTATTCATTTTCTTATGTCATAATTTACACTCCCCTTTCTGTGGATATACTTTTTATACACATAATCACTCCATTGATAAATTCTCAAGTCATCGATACGAACTTGATAAGAGTAATTTTTAACTCATTCACCATTTTTTGATTTAAATATCCAATTCATTGGTGTTGTCTTTACAAGAATATGTGTGAATGTCCTCTGATTGATTTATAGTGAATATCCAATGATATTGAGGTTATTTATATTTATAACACATAATTATGTCATTTATTTATCCTTAACCTAAAGATATGGTCTTTATAAGATATTTCAACTTAATTTACATTCCATTTTTGACTTCTTTGTTGTTATACACCAAATCACTTTTATATGGTGTATATAATGTACTTTGACATAGTATATCATGAATCACTTAATTCTCATGATATTAAAATGTTTTGATTACCTCAATTATTTGTATTCAAGTGTCACTCTTTTGGTTAGGAACTCTAACTAAAATATCATTTTAAATGATTTAATGATTTATTATTCTAAATATTTCTCATTATTGTCCATGTTTTAAAAATGGGTTCAAATATTTATTTATATGGAAATTAATGTTTTAAAATTAAAACACATTTTAAATGTTTCAAAGTGGTATGGGACACCTTGATTCAAAAATCTATTTTTAAATGGATTCTTGAAAGATAGTGTGACTTTTAAATGTTTTCAAGAAAAAGGGGGATATTTCTCTCAAATAGTTTTGATGATTATTTTCATCTATGTCAACTTCATTAATTATTATCGATTGAGGTTAATATGTTAAAATAAAATCATCCTTATTATATTGAATGAGTTATGTTTGACTGTGGATGTGCTAATTTTATACCATTTATGTTTTGTGGATAAAGTATTGACAGTTCGTAAGCTAGTTTTAATAGGAATGTTTATGTTATGTTTCAAACTTTTCATATGAGGAATGCATTGGACTTAGTATGTGAAGGGTGGAGCCCACTATAGCTCCTTGATGTATCAGTATGTCTCATGAGACAAACTAGTGCCTTGTCACAAGGCCTTGACAAAATGTTATTTGTATTCTGGGCATGAGGCCTTGACTATGTGGTTATGATAGTCTAACATTATGCATTACATCATTATAAATGTGGTTATTGATATTGCATGTGGTTATTTGACAAGTAGAATATCCATTTGAATAATTAAATGGCATTATTTCATTTTATCTTTGCCATATTATGTTGAAGTTCAAGTTTAAAAGGATTTTGTTTTAATTATACATTGCCTTAAATGTTTATGCTTATTTATGAAAGTTTTTGCTATATTGTTATCCTTACTAAGAATCTGAGCTCACCCCTTTCAATGTATTATTTTCCCAGGATGTGAAAAAGTAATTTATGAATGACCTGTATGGATAGTATGAGAGGATATGAAGAAAATAAGTTGTTTTTTTACTTTAAGATGTAATGTAAGACTTATGAATATATCTAGTATTTTTAAGACTACTAAACTAATCGGTCTTTCAAGACTTGATCTTTTGTGATCCTTCCAATGTTATGTAATAATGCACCGAATCCATGTAATTGGGACCAGGGCATTACAATTGGTATCATAGGAAGTTTTGTACAAACCTTGGAAACTATATTTAGATAAACTCTGATTAGAGCACATATCCCTAAGATAGACTTTGAAGATTAGTAAAGAAGAACTTCCTTGAATTTTGGTATTGTATAGATTTTTTGAGTTTTCCAAGAAATACATCCCTATCTAAATACGAGCAGGTATAGGTGGCTCTCGCACAGATGTACATACGGGTAAAATCCAAAAACACCGCTTTGAACTATACTCGAATGAGAACTGGTGCATGACAACGGGCCTTGTTGCACTCTTGGTTACGACACTCCCGGGGGATATGATTAGGATAATTTACATTTTCTTTACAAAACAATTTTATATATTTTACCTTGGTTAATCCTAAGGTGTTTCAAATTGAGAATATGGTGTCATTATATTCTCTAAATGATTTTATGACTACTGTTACTCAAACAATGCTTTCTAGTATTAGTCAATGGCTGGAGTCCAAGGAAGTCATGGTAACTTTGAGAATGATGTAATAGGTGGGAACAATGGTGGAAATGATCAAAAAAAATGAAATTTTGATAGGCATAAAAGATATCTTGTTCATGCCTAATCAGTTTTCCAAAAAATATGACCAACAACATATATATTAACCAACTCTCGGACTCAAAAAAAAAGAGAAAGGTGATGAATGATAAGAGCTCTATCAGTGGAGACCATGGAGAAAATAATTGTAAATTTCCATCATGTAGGAAATGTGTATAGGAGACACCCAGGAATGTGTCTCAACGGAACAAAGAAATGCTTTATGTGTGGGAAAAAGGATATAAAGCGAAGAATTGCTGAGGAAAAATGAAGAGTACTATGGAAGAAAATAAAAATGGTCCCAAGAATCCATTTACCGTAATTTGTAGTAAATGTAGGGGACATGGCCGTTACCCGAGTGAATTACCTATTCTATAGGATATTTTTTGCTGATAGAAGAAGCTATGTGGAAATAAATGGTTGTAGAAATGTTTAAAAGTATTAGTTATCCTTGTCGATGTGATTACTTTGGAATAATTTTTTCTTGTATTTCTTACCCTGCAGTTTTCCATATGAGAATGATATTTGATGAATACTTATCTTTTCCCTTGTGGATATAGTAATAAATAACCATTTGGTTTTATATGATCATTGGGTTTGAGGCAATTACAAGTTATTATATTTTGGGTTGAAAATGCAATGTATGAGATACCATTTATGGTAAAAATTATGTTATGGTTATTTTGAGGAATTTATCTCATTTTGGTAATGTTATAAAATATACTTTTTGAAAAAGGACAACACGCAGACTGTGTGACAACCCGTCACATCGGACAAAGCTGTGGGAATCGAACCCACAACCAAAGTGCGATTGGGATTTTTCACATACCACTGGACTACGTGATGTCCCTAGTTAGTGTGACTAATTATTGTTAGTTAAATGATTTTATTGATCAATAATAAGTTGATTTGGGTTCTTATGTCTTATAAAATGAATACCCTTAGTATAGGAAAATGATTTGATGATTAAGTGATAAATGTTATTTTTGAAGATGTTCACATTGTTGGGAACACTATATGCCCAAGTAAAATAGAATACAATGGGATTTCATTTGAGGAGTATTGGTATATTTTTATCTACGTTTTTATTGTGGATTTATAGTGATTTGGGTTATTTATGGAAATTATTAACCTACAATAGAGAATATGTGATTAGGTTTGTTACTTTTAAGTATGTGACTTTAAGAGCAGTTGATGTCACTTGGAGATACAATTTAACGTGGAAGACTACATAACCAAATTCTTCAATGTTTTGTGTTTCAATGTCAGTTTGGATTATATTGAAGGAGTTTAAGGATAATTGTTTATTGATTGGTATTTATTTAACTTTGGGGTATTGTTGGTTTAATTTTAGAAATTAAGATTAGTGATTCTTTCTCTAAAGGAATATCCTTTTGGGGGATCATCGGATAATGTACTAACCGTTTTGGTTTTGATTAATCTCTAAATACAAGGTAAATATATAGTTTACCTTTCATGGATCCTGTGATTCTATAGAAGTTTTTTCTAGCTCTTCCAGTGTGACCAAGTCTTCTTGAATACTCATCGTTTAACAAAATGAGTTAGTGGTGGAAATTTATTAAAGAATGAAACTCTACATAAAAAGTAAGTATATCTCTTTATTTTCTTAGTCAATCTCATAAATGAATTCCTCATATTTATGTAACGTAACTTAAAAAAATGTTGTCTGTGTACTTTTCCAACTGTGAAACTAATGATTGTTTGTCCCATCACAAATTTGTGGCTTTCTTATTGTTATCTTTCACTTGATCATGTTTTCTATCCCTCTCCATCAGAACTTGACACTTAGTTTATCTTCTATATCCATGTTTTCCTACATGGAATCCTAGTATGAGTTATCTTGGGTGACCTTTGTACTTCTCTTTCTTTCTTTTAAGGGGATAGTTGTATTGACTCTTTTTCCGATGTGGGACTTTCCATTATATTCCCAAGCCCAATTTTAACAATTTTGAGGGTGAAATTATTTTAAGTAGGGGATAATGTAACACCCCAAGCTTCCACAGTACGCTTCTCTTTGAATAATACAGTAGCGTGTGTTGTACGCAACTTCGAGTTCTAACAGACAGCACAACCAATAAAACTAGCCGTTATGAATACAAATACCCAATTTTTAAAATTCTATAAATTTTATCTTTCAAAATGGACTTCATTTTTGGATTAGGAATATTGAAATTAGCTTAGGGTGAATTTGTGGTATTTCTCTGAAAACATTCAATTTTTGGTGAATAGTGAAAAAACATTGAGTTATAGTTTAAAACCGAATATTTATTTAAATAATTATTTATCTTATTTAAATTTAAATAATTTAAAAATAGATACATAATACCTATATATGTTCAATGTAATTAATTGGAGTTAGTTTGGAATAATTTTAGATATATAAAAATTTTATTGATCTTTTCACCGTCTTTTACCCACCATTTTGGAGAATTTGGAAATTCACATAAAACACAATTTTACTGCTTCTGTGAGTGGAATTTCAAAAATCTGAGAGACACAGTTAATATCAAGGAGTAAAATGTGGTTCAATGAGATGAAAATAATATTTGGTAAATAGTAACTTTTTACTTTTATTTACCATGGTTAAAAGTAAATAGGGTAATTAAGGGTAAAAATGAAATTAATATTACCCTAACACAGGTCCTAATTCTATTGGACAAGTGTATCTCGACCAAAAACAACCTTAGGAATAAAATATTATCATTTTGGTCCACTTGGATTAGATTAGGACATTTATTATTATTTAATTCAAAGAAGAGTTAAAAGAGATAAAATCAAAGTTTAATAACTAAAACATTTTTAATATAGGGTTATACATAAGATAAATTCGATTATAAATATTAATTAGAATGATAAAAATATTTACTACATAATTTTATTTTATTTATAATTTTTAGACATAAAATAAGTTAATTTATTTATGACACAATAGTGAAGCAGTAATTACCTAATAAATGAAATAATAAAATAATTGATAATATAAATATCAAACTAAATGTAATTTGTGCCTTTTTATGAATTCCTCTAATTTTATAGGTTAATATGGCATATTAGGATTGGTTATATAAATTTGATTAGAAGTTATTATGCTTTTATGAAATTATCAAAAACAAAATACCCAATATTGTAAAAATTGACATAAAAGAGTTTTTAAAACAAATATTATATTATTAATTGATATTCTATTCCTAAAAATATATGGTTCAGACAAAGGACTTATATAATGATATTTGTATCATTAATGGACCACTTGGGGGTCTCTTGGAGGTATATATTATTTTTATTAACTATATAATATAAAAATACAAAGAGACATGGTAAATGTCAAACTATTTAACTAAGAGTTAAATATAAATGATAAGGTTAATATAATGACCAAAACCTGTCAAAAATCTATTATTTGAAAGTATTTAGACCCGTCACCAAATTATCATTTAAATGAACCACTTTGGAGTCATTAGAAACAGAATATAAATTTATTATGAAATAATATTTCTTGCTTTTCCAAAGGTGCCCCTCACCCCTCTTATAAAAGGGTACGTCCCCTTCTCTATAATTTACACCTTCAAAGCATTTTGGCTCAGCCAACCCTTGCCAAAATATTCTCTCAAATTCCCTCAATTAAACATAGAGGCCTTAGTTTGATAATAAATCCAACCTAAGGATCCCTTTTGATCAAATCAAAAGGAAGAACCCGAAGATGAGGTATTGTTTTCACCACCCTCTTTCAAGTTCCTTTCTTCTTCAACTTCTTCTTTCTTTTTTATTTACATTCTAAAATAACAAATCCAGTATCTTTTATATTCTATTATTTTATTATAAATATGGTACAACCATATTCAGTATTCTATCCATCCTTTGAATGACATGTCACCATACGTGCGTACGTATGGCCTACCGTCTCCACGTCGTGGTGTAATTGTTATTCAATACATTATTATTTGGATGGGTATAATAATGATGTGTAATTAATGTAAATAATAAGTATAACTTTATAATGATTCTGTATATATGATATAACATCCAATTATAAATTATTTTAATATCAAAAGAATGATATTATCGCTCGTGTGTATGTACGGACTATCGTCTCAACGAAGGCGATGAGATTCATTCCCCATCGTATCCATACAAGTCTAATTCTCATTTTATGATTAAGAATAATGTTTAAGGACTTGATATCATTATGTATATTAATAAGATACAACCTATCCAAAACAAACATGACTTATGCAACAAAACATATAAAAGCAAACGATTAAGTTAACACCTGAAACGATGATAATACTAAGATATTATTAACAAAGCAATATTAAAAGATCATATATGATATCATATTAATGTATATGGTTCTTTTATAATTCAATAAAAATTATTTCACCATTATAAAGGATGCTAACCTACCCTCGACCAAGGAAATAGTACAAAGTAAGGGGTGTCTTATCTCACATTTAATTCCGTGAGATTTCCAATGTTCGCCACTTATTTATTGCACGTGGTGTGTTTCCTGTCCATGATTGTATTAATTGTTCAATATACTTTAATTTATGGATATTTACATCATCATTGTATGATCCATCATTCATGGGATTTATGTTTTGTAGGTTACCAAATTGGTAAGGGAATTACAAATTTTGATTTCCACTCATTCGGCTTTAAGCATACTTCATTGATTATTTTACTCCCATATTATGTGTGGAATCAGTTTTCATTTGATTTTGTCATAATTTCCAGCCCACATTTTGTGGATATACTTTTTATATAGATAATCACCTCACTTATAAATTCTCAAGTCATCGATACAAACTCGATAAGAGTAATTTTTAACTCATTAACCATTTGTTGAGTTAAATATCCAATTCATTGGTGTTGTCTTTACGAGAATATGTGTGAATGTCCCCTGATTGATTTACAATGAATATAAAATCATATTGACTGTATTTATATTTATCACACATAATTATTCCATTGATTTATACTTAATCTAAGTATATGGTCTTTATAAGAGATTTCATCTCAATTTACATTCCATTGAGACTTCTTTGTTGTTATACACCAAATCACTTTTGTATGGTGTATATAATGTAATCTCACATAGTATATCATGAATCAATTTATTCTCATGATATTAAAATGTTTTGATTGCCTCAATTATTTTTATTTAAGGTTCACTCTTTTGGTTAGGAACTCTAACTAAAATATCAATATAAATGATTTCAAGATTTATTATTCCAAATCTTTCTTATTATTGTCCATGTTTTAAAAATGGTTTTAAAGATTTTTTTATATGGAAATTAACGTTTTAAAATTAAAACTACTTTTAAAATTTTCAAAGTGGTATGGGACACTTTGATTCAAAAATCTATTTTTAAATGGCTTCTTGACAAATAGTGTGACTTTTAAATGTTTTCCAAAAAAGGGTGATATTTCTCTCAAATAGTTTTGATGATTTTTTTCACCTATGTCAGTATGCTTCATTTTTATCAATTGAGGTTAATATGTTATAATAAAATCTTAATTATTGAATTGAATGAGTTGTTTTTTACTGTGGATGTGCTATTTTTATACCATTAATGGTTTGTGGATAAAGTATTGAAATTTAGTAAGTTAGTTTTAATACAAATGATTATGTTATGTTTTAAAATTTTCATATGAGGAATGCATTGGACTTAGTAAGTGATGGGTGGAGCCCGTTATAGCTCTTCGATGCATCAGTAGGTCTAATGAGACAAACTACTTTCTTGGCACAAGGCCTTGACAAAATCTTATTTGTAGTCTTGGAATGAGGCATTGACTTTGTTGTTATGATAGTCAAGCATTATGCATTCAATCATTATGAAAGTGGTTATTAATATTTCATGTCGTTATTCGACTAGTAGAATATCCATGTGAATAAGTAAATGGAAATATTTTATTTTATCTTTTCCATATTATGCTGAAGTTCAAGTTTAAAAGGATTTTGTTTTAGTTATACATTTCCATAAATGTTTATGCTTATTTATGAAAGTTTCTGCTATATTATTATCCTTACTAAGCATCTGAACTCACCCCTTTCAATGTTTTATTTTTCCCAGGATGTGAAAAAGTAATTTATGAATGACCTGCAGGGATAGTATGAGGGGATATGAAGACAAGATGTTGTTGTAGTTTTTTTTACTTTATGATGTAATGTAAGACTTATGAATACATCTAGGGTTTCCAAGACTACTAAACTAATCGGCCTTTCGAGACTAGATCTTTTGTGATCATGCCAATGTTATGTAATAATTCACAGACTCTAGGTAATTGGGGTTGGTTCGTTACATAAATTCATACGCAGCCCTCATATAGTATTTATACAATTAATAGAAAGATAAAATAAATAATATTAGAAATATTAAAAGTAATAAAATTTTTCTGATTTATTGTGTTTAATGATTTTTTTTTGAAAATAACATTATGTATTTTTTAAGTGTTTATATTTTAATTCCATTTTTGTCATGTTGTTTTCAATGTCATATTATGTGAATAGTTCTTAAAATGAAAATACTAGTATTTTATAAAGAATATATTTTATAAAATTATTTATATTTCATCAAAAAACATGAAAGACGAAATTTAATATGAGAAATGGTAAAAAATTATCATCAATTTTCCATTTATGAGATTATTTTTCACTTATATGTAATATTATAACCATTTGAGATGGAAATATTTGTTAGCACACATAAGGTTATAATCAGTTATATAATGAGTTAAACCAACTCATTATGTTTAAAATGACACTAAAACCTATATGAATTTCATTGGAAGTGGATGGAATGAAATTATCCCATTTTTATTTGATTCTATGTGTATTTTGAAGCATTTTTCTTGAGAATGAATTAATTATATTCTAATCTTTTTCGAAATTCCATGTGTGTTCATTCAATCCCTCTTAAAATGAACCCCATTTATCTAAATTTTGCACACCATATTGAGCAATATATATCATCCAAACAATACCCATTTCTATTATAAAATTAAAAAAAAATTAATTATATGTTCTATAATTCTTAAAAGACCATTCCAAGGTCCCCTAAGAACAAATCGAAAGGATGTTTACCAAGGGAGAGGTAATCATCATTACCTACACTATCAAATTAATTACTTCTTTTACATTATCATAATTTGTTACAACCATAATAAGATAATAACTATGTTACAATAAATATATCTTAATTTTATTACTAGTATGGTAAACCATTTTTCATATCTATTTCATTCCACAATAATAAAAATAAAACATTGATTGTGCATAACTGTGGGATATTATCTCCACATATTGGTGTAATTTGTATTTCACCACCAAATTACATAGATAGTTATAAATATGTAAATAATTAATTTATATTATATTTATTAAATAATTATTCTTATGGAATTATAATATATAATGTAACTTCATGCCTTACAATCATTTGGAAACGGTAATGTCGCTTGTATGTACGTGTGGGCTACCACCTCCATGATGTGATGTAATTCATTTTTCATTTCCTCTCTACACGAATTGTAATAAGGATAGATTTAATAAATATATGATATATATGATATAATAAATACTATAAAAATAGGAATTATTATTAAAATATCTTTCATTCCATCCATAAAAAATTGAAAAAAATATTCTTGCATACATAAAACTTACTTCCGCCAGAAACAGTGTAATTCATTTTTATATCTCAAACTTTTACATATGATTATAATAATGTATATATAAAATATATATTTCAATTATATCATTATTATAATTATTTATATAATGAACCATAATCAATGTACAAGGACCAAAACTAAAAAAACAAAACATTCCTGAAAAACAAATCAGCTATCACCCAGAATAATGGTTTTAGGAAATAATTATTAATAAATGGGTGAAAAATATTAACATTAAATAATATATAGTTGGATATATATGATAATTATTATGTAAAATATATTTAACACATCTATATTTATTACACACGATGTTCTAACATATATAAAAGAATTCAGATCTGCGGTAGGATATTTTTTTACTTTTATTTCTATGAGACACATGCCATAATCACCACTTATTTAATTTTTATAGTCTAGGTTCTTCCAATGAATGTATTATATTATTCTTATTGTTGATCCCTCTGGAAGATTGTTGAATTCTTCCTATGATTGCTTTTTTAATAATCATAATTCATTGTTACTTAATCCGGTTGGATTTCTCATATACAAAATAATCGATTACATAATTTGGTTGGATTTCTCATATACATAATCACAGTCTCTTAGAAAATCTGTGTATATTGGTTGGATCATGATTTTATCTCTTTGTTATTGATTTAAAAGTATTCTGGAAGTCCTCTGGATCAAACAGACAATGGTCGCACCGATCCATATCGAAGGACAACGGTGTCACCGATCCATATCAAATGAGTCACCGATCATGACACACCGATGCTGATCATCTGAGTCACCGAAGATGTCTCACCAATGATGATCATTTGAGTCACCGAAGATTTCTCACCGATGTTGATCATCTGAGTCACCGAAGATGTCTCACCGATGCTAATCAAATGAGTCATCGATCATGACACTTCGATGCTAATAATCTAAGTCACTGATGATGTCTCACTGATGCTGATCATCTGAGTCACTAAAGATGTCTCACCGATGCTGATCATCTGAGTCATCAAAGATGTCTCACTAATGCTGATCACATGAGTCACCGATCATGACACACCGATTCTGATCATCTGAGCCACCGAAGATGCCTCACTGATGCTGATCAAATGAGTCACCAATCATGACACACCGATGCTGATCATCTGAGTCACCGAAGATGTCTAGCCACCGATGTTGATACTGATGACCTACCGATCACTTGACTCACCGATAGTCATAAACAGCTGTTTGAATTTCCTTATCTTTATTTAATCTAACCAACGGTCATATTAGGAATATTTTAATGCTCTTTAATTTATTTAATGAAGGTTGTTCGATGTCAGGGAACCGTACCTCGTACCTGCAAAAAGAAATCATTTCTTTTGCTGGAGCTCGTGCTATAAATACAAGAAGTACCTATTAATGCAAAGAAGGAGAGAAGACAGCGACGAGACACATGTAAGTAAAAAGATTGGTTGATGAGATAGTTGCAGAAGACACAGAACCTCATACACACTCAAGCTTACTCAAGAAGAGTTTTGTACATTCACGAGGACATTAAAGAACTTCATCGACTACATTATTCACTATCTCTGAACCTGGATTCCAAGCAGACGACACTCTGTTTTTCAGACAAAAACTAGAAGAGGACTCAGAATCATTTCTGATCAAACTCAAGGAGTCCAAAGCTTCACTGCAATCACTATATCCATTTCTAAACTCTACATATCTGCTCTGTGATTCATTATTTTACATTTTGAGCAGTGTGTCTTATCTGCTGTATTTTACACACACACACTGTATCCTGTACTTTAACTGGAGGATCTGTAAATCCTCACTCAATACCTTACATCTTGTATTTCCCATTGGGATAGTGGTAGAGGTCGTGTGTGACCTGGACAGCTGGTTTCTGTTTTTTTGTCTCCCACGAATAATTGTGGTAGAGGTCTTTGACCTGGACAGTTGTAAACTGTTGTGAACCCTGATCCAGGGTGTGGATCAATTTTATATAATGTGTTGAGAGGACTAAGTCTTGGCTTGAGACTGAAACTTTTGGTTATATCTGTTGTGCTACATCTTTCAAAGTTATTTCTTTTTATTCCGCTGCTAATTTTTTTAAAACCAAAACTCTTTTAAAGTCACTTTGATAATTCAACTCGCAAGTGTTTATATTAGTTGTGAATCAGTAAGTTAGTTTCAAAAGATAATCAACTCATTAGTTGTGATTAACTGGGAAATAATCAATCCCTTGAGAACCAAACAGAACCTTTAATTTGATATAAATTCACTACAGTTTAATTCAGTATTTTATTTGGGGGTTTTTAAGACAAAGTTTTTAAAACAGAAATTTTAATTAGAACTCAATTCACCCACCTCTTGAGTATCCACTCTGACCAACAATTGGTATCAGAGGTTGTTTAAATATTTTCTAAAGTAATCTATTTTTCAACTGTGATTTTAGTTGTATTTTAAAGTTCTTAAAATTTCTATTATTTCTAAATTTTTATCTCTTTAAAATATTTGCATTAAGTAAGCTAGCATGGATAATAGACTTGAAGGTGTTGCTACCAATAGAACACCATTTTTCAATGGCACTTACTATGCTCAGTGGAAAATCAAGATGAAAATTCATTTAGAAAGCAAGGGTTTTGATATTTGGACTCCTATAGAATTAGAATATAAAATTCCTACTACTGTTAGAACTACTTGGAATGAAGCTACTAAGACAACCTACAATAATAATTGTAAATCCATGAATTCTCTATACTTTGCTTTAGGAGATGAGGAATTTAATAGAATGTCTACTTGTAAAACTGCTTATGAAATTTGGGATACCTTAGCTGTTTCTCATGAAGGAACAACTAATGTTAAGGAAATGAGACTGAATACTTATACTGTTAAGTATGATAATTTTAAGATGAAGACTGATGAAACCATTTCTGACATGTATCTCAGGTTTAATGAAATTGTCAACACAATTATATCTCTGGGAAAGGATGTTCCATCATAGGAACAAATTATGAGAATTTTGAGATGCCTACCTGAAAGATGGAGAGGAAATTCTGTCTCAATTAGGGAGTCGTGTGATATTGGTGAACTGCTAGTCAAGGAATTAATTGGAAAGCTGATGATGTATAAAGAAAAACTCAAAGTAAACAAAGAAGAAGAAGATGAACCAAGAAGGAAGTCTGTTGCGTTCAAGACTTCAACTTCAAAGAACAAGGATAAGGAAATGCTTCATGCTATAAATGAGAGTTCAAGCTGTGAAGACAGTGAAAGTGATTCTGATAGTGATGCTGAGATGGCTCACATTTCCATAAGGTTTAAAAAGTTCTATATAACGAATAAGTTTTTCATAAAATCAAATTACAAAGGTATGTATGATCACAAGGGACGTTGGAAAAAGGATTGGAAGAAATCTGACAAATCAGATGAAGTTTTCTGCTATGAGTGAAAAAGAAAGGGACACATAAAAGTAGACTGTCCAAAGTTGAAATACAAGAAGAGGTATGAATACAAGGAAAATAAGATTAAGAAAGCCATGAAGGATACTTGGAGTGCTTCTGAGGATAGCTCCACTGAATCTGAAGATTCTGAAACAGAACACAGACATAAGGCAAACATGTGTTTTATGACAAACACCTCTGAGGTAGCATCTGAAACTCCTTCTTTAAATTTATATTATTATGAAGATGATTCTGACTCAGAAAACATGTCAAAATCAAAATTATTTGAATATTGTGATATGTTAGAAGAAACCTGTAATGATCTAAAAGACAAATACAAAGTTTTAAAGAAACAGTATGCTGTAACTGTTAAACATAAATCTCATCTTGATATTGAAATGGAAAAGAATGCTCAGTTTCTTAAAGAAAAAACTGAACTGAAATTATCTAATGAGAAACTCAAGAAAGACATAGAGAAATTTACCAATGGAAAAGATACTCTTACTCAAATTCTAGGTAAGAAAATAGCACCTAGATACACTACTGGTATAGGATACCAACCTGGACAAAGGAAAATCACCAAAACTAAATTCATTCCTAAATCTGGACAGAATGTAGCTAGTTCTGAAACTTCATATGCTTCAACTAGTTATATTCATAGTTATGGATCTAATATGGTTTATCTTTCAAAATCTTTTAACTCTAGATATCTTATGAGACCCATTAGACAAATATGGGTACCTAAAGTTTTATTGGCTAACCTGTCTGGACCCATGAAGATCTGGGTACCAAAATCATTTCCTATCTAAAACTATTTTGTAGGGAACCTTATTAAAGAGCTCCTATAGAAATCCTTGGTATTTGGACAGTGGATGTTCAAGACATATGTCAGGAGACTTCTCAGGATTTAAAATCTTAGTCAAAGTTGATGGAGGGTTTGTCACTTTTGGTGATAACTCTAAAGGGAAAATCATCGGCTTAGGCCAGATTGGTAACCCTGACTCATTATTAATTTATAAAGGATCATTTGTTGATGGACTTAAATACAGTTTTTAAGAATCTCTTAGTTATGTGATGATGGTTTCTATGTTAAATTTGAAAATTATTCTTGCAATGTTTTTAATTCTAAAAATGTTTTAGTATTTTCTGCATTAAGAAATGAAAATTTTTATGCTGTTCATTTAAATTCTTTAGCGAAGCATAATATAACTTGGCTAAATGCTTTTCATAAAGGGTCTTGGCTTTGGCACAGAAAATTAGTACACTACAATTTGCATTCACTTATAAAACTTTCTAGGAAGAACTTAGTTAGAGACATACCCAAAAATGAATTTCAAGCAGACAAAGATTGTAATCCCTGTCAAAAGGGAAAGCGACATAAAGTTTCTTTTAAATCAAAGAAAGAAGTTTCAATATCCCAACCTCTCGAGTTGGTTCACATGGATTTATTTGGACCTTCTAGAGTTTCTAACTCAAATGGGAAGCACTATGTCTATGTTCTTGTAGATGGCGTTTCTAGATATTCTTGGGTATATTTTCTATCTCACAAATGTGAAGCTTGTTCTTGCATTGTAAAATATTCCAAGTATGTAGAAAACCATAGTGGACTCAAGATTAAAACCCTGAGAAGTGATCATGGCTGTGAGTTTGAAAATCATGAGTTTGAATCTTACTACTCACACAGTGGCTATAGTCACAATTTCTCTGCTCCTAGGAAACCCCAACAGAATGGTGTAGTAGAAATAAGGAATAGAACCCTGCAAGAAATTGATAGGATTATACTTAATGAGTATGAACTACCTATTTATTCTTGGGCTGAAGCTATCAACACAGCTTCTTATGTTATTAATAGAGTCTTGATCAGACCTATTCTTAAGAGGATCCCTTATGAGTTGTGGAACCATAGGAAACCTAAGGTTAACTGCTTCAGAGTTTTTGGCTGAAAAGTCTTTATTCATAATACTAAAGACAATATCGACAAATTTTAATCCAAGAGTGATGAAGGAATTTTCTTAGGTTACTCTACTTCTAGTAAAGCATATAGAGTTTTCAATAAAAGAACCAAATGTGTGGAAGAATCTGTTCACATCAAATTTGATGAAACAGATCCACACGAACCTAATACCTCTCTTGAAAATCTTGAAGATGATCTATCTGCTTTGAACCTTAATGATAAGGACAGTGGACCTGTAGTAAAAACATCCAGTTCTGGAAATTTCCCAGAACCTGCTTCTGTTGATTCCCAACCTATAGATGAACCTGAAATCTCTAGTCCTAAATTTTCTAGACAAACTAAGACTCTAAAGAACCATCCTTTAGATGCTGTTGTAGGTAATTTAGATAGAGGAACACAAACTAGAGCTTCTCTAAGAAATCAGGTTGAACATCAAGGATTTCTTTCACAGTTAGAACCTAAAAATATCAATGATGCTATCAATGATTAATTTTGGGTAATGGGTATGCAAGAAGAACTAAATAAATTTGAAAGAAACAAAGTCTGGAAGTTAGTAGAAAGACTTAAGGAAATTATAACCATAGGAACAAAATGGGTGTTTAGAAATAAAGTTGATGAATCGAGAAACATCATTAGAAACAAAGCTAGTCTAGTTTCACAAGTTTACAATCAAGAAGAAGGAATTGACTATGAGGAAACCTTTGCACCTGTAGCTAGATTAGAGGCTATTAGGATCTTAATTGCGTATGCATCACATCTGCATTTCATGTTATATCAAACGGATGTGAAAAGTTCTTTTTTAAATGGTTTTATTATTGAAGATGTTTTTGTAGAACAACCTCCTGGTTTCTTAAATCCTCATTTTCAAAATCATGTTTTTAAACTTTCTAAAGCATTGAATGGTTTAAAACAAGCTCCAAGAGCTTGGTATGAAAGACATTCAAACATTATTATTTCAAAAGGATTTACAAAAGGAATAGCTGACCCCACTCTTTTTATAAAAAGGATCTCAAAAGATGTTTTAATTGTACAAATCTATGTTGATGATATTATTTTTGGATCTTCTAAAAATTCTTTATGTACTGATTTTTCAAAGGTTATGAAAAATGAGATTGAAATGAGCTTAATGGGAGAGCTTAAGTATTTTCTTGGATTTCAAATCTTTAAAACTAAATATGGTATTATTATAAATCAAAGTAAATATACTAAGGATTTATTAAAATGTTTTGGTTTGGATAGTATTCAGGAATGTGATATACCTATTAGTACTACCCGTAAGTTGGATGTTGATGAAACTGGGAAAACAGTTGATCAAACCTATTACAGAGGTATGATTGGGAGTTTACTTTATCTTACTTCAAGTTGACCAGATATTATGTTTAGTGTGTGTATGTGTGCTAGATTTAAAGCTAATCCAAAATAATCACACTTACTGGCTGTTAAAAGGATTTTTAAATATATTAATTATACTGTGAATTTAAGTTTGTTTTATCCAAAAGGAAAATCATTTGACCTAACTAGTTATTCAGATGCTGACTTTGCTGGATGTAAGTTAGATAGGAAAAGCACATCTGGAACATTTCATTTACTTGGAAAGTCCCTAGTATCATGGTGTAGTAAGAAACAGAACTCACTTGAATTGTCTACTGCTGAAGCAGAATATATAGCTTCTGGTAGTTGTTGTGTATAGATTCTGTGGATGAAACAACTTTATTAGACTATGGATTTTATTTTAAACATGTTTCAATTAACTGTGACAACACTAGTGAGATCAACATATCTATGAACCCTGTTTATCACTCTAGGACTAAGCACATTGATTTCAGACATCAATTTCTAAGAGATAATTATCAGAAAGGTGATATTTCTCTAGAATTTATTAGTTCTGAACATCAATTTGCTGATATTTTTACAAAGCCTTTATGTTCTGAAATAATGAATTTTATTAAACAAGAATTGTGTATGATTGATCTGTGAAACTGATCTGTGAAACTGATCTATGAAACTGGTCTGTGAAACTAATCTGTGAAACTGATCTGTGAAACTGATCTGTGAAACTGATCTGTGAAACCGATCTGTGAAACTGATCTGTGAAACCCATCTGTGAAACCGATCTGTGAAACTGATCTGTGAAACTGATCTGTGAAACTGATCTATGAAACTGATCTGTGAAACTGATCTGTCAAACCGATCTTTCTTTCTATTACTTTTTATTATGTTGTAATTAATTAATTACTTTTATCTTTATTATGGAAACCCTAAATGATGAAATAAATGATACGTGGCTATTTCTATTCCCCAAAACCGTTGACCTTTAATTTCCCGCCAAGCCTTATTTTCTATCTTCTCCTCTACTTCTAACCTTCGAACTCATGCATTCCCCAGAATCTTCAAATGGCAAAGCAAAAGAGACCAAGAAAAGGATCAGAAAGTCATGTACCTTCAAAGCGTGCTCGAGTTGAGTCGAGTAGTATCACTCAAAGATCAGAAAATCCGAACTTGGAAACTCGGATTGTTGTTGTAGAAAAGGATGTCAGTTCCTCCGGGCTTTTGACAAGTAAGTCTCTATTGTTACAAGTTTTATATTTGCAAGGATGGAAATCCTGGATCTCAGATAACACTCGTGTATACTACCCAAAGCTAGTGCATGAGTTTTATATAATTCTGCAAGTTACTTTAGATTGTGTAGAGGCTGCCAGAATGTCTTCGGTAGTGAAAGGAAAGAAAATATCTTTTTCGTCTAAACAATGGGCTGAATGTTTGAATGTACCCCATGAGGGTCGGTATGAGGATTATGATGGAAACATTCCTCCAACCACTGAATACTTCTCTTATGAGTTAGCTTTAGAGCTTTTTACTGGAAACAGAGAGTCATGGAGAATCACAGCCTCAGAGTTGGATGGTGAATGTTGACTTCTCTTTAAGTTTATTCAGCACCAAATTTTCCCTAGTAAAGGATATTTTTCTGCTGTAAGATACCAGGATGTTTTTCTATTGTTCTTACTAAAGACCCATGAGAAGATCAATTTGTGTAGATATCCAATGGTGCACATAGATGTAATGGTGAAACCTTCTAAGAAAGCTACTAACCTGTTCTATTCCAAAATTATCTCTGCAATGTTAAAGAATCTGGAATGTGTTGATGAAGCTGATTAGATAGCTGAATCTGATAGTGCTTTTTGTGTTAACAAAGAAATTTGTAAAAGGATGAAAATAAACGGGAACCCATGGAAGAAATGTTGGATTGCTGATGAGGACAAGTTATATGAGTCCTATAATCCCACTGATCATGGAAAGAGGATGAAGGGTTTAAGAGACCCTGTTTTGAAATCAGATGAGGAGCCAATTTACTCTGATGATGAGGAAGAAGTATATGTTGAAAGGAATAAAGACACTGAAGAGTCTAGTAAACAAGGAATGGAAGAAGCTGAAACATAAGAAGGAAGTATTTCACCTCCTGATGATAGGAGTGATCCTGATACTGTGAGCCCTAAGAGAAGAGTGGACTTTGGATCTGCCAGTCCACCTTTACCCTTACCTGAATCAGAACCAGTTCTTGGTGATGAAGAAGCTAGTGACACTGAAGTATCTGACAGTGATGTTTCTGTGAAGAATGGAAATGATAATGATGATGATGATGATGATGATGATGATGATGATGATGATGATGATGTTGGTGATAACCGACTAGTGGATGGTCTTGATGTACCTCCAACAGAAACACATCAAACTGTACCAGAAACAAATACCAATGGCAAGAGAGATTCTCTAGAAATCAGTGGAAAAGCAAGTTATTATAAACCAAAATATACTCTGTGTGCTGCTGTGTGGGATGATTACCCTGGTTTTGCTGTTTTGGGTTTAGAGTATTCTAAAGAAGAGGAGGAAGAATCCGAATCTGCTGCGGGTGTGAAGGAAACCCAACCAGTTGAGGAAAGGTCTGATCATGATGTTGACGCTGCAGATGCTCATCTACCTAGTTCTACTATCTCTCAATCTTATTTTGATAAGTTCAAAAGTGAGTTTCTTACTGCTGAGAGAGATACAGTCAGAGAAGAAATTTCCAATGCTATTAGACCAGACCTGGCCAATACTGGTGAGTTTATTATCAGGCACATAGCATCTCTAAATCAGATTCTGAAGGATCTACAATCTGGCTTAGTTTCTTTATCAAACGAATTTAGATCAACCATCTCTGGTATGATGGAAGTGTTGAGGAATCTGATTGAACATCTTAAGAAGTCTGATCTGAGAAAGTTCAAAGCTGAGATAACTCAAATAGTTGCTCAAGCCAGTACAACCAAAGTAACCAAGATCACTACTCCCGAACTAGAGTCTCTAAGGCAGATTGTGCATGATGAATTGGCTGTCATTAGACAAGTTCTTGATTTGGACTCGTTGAATAAGATGAAGGAACACAGTGATCACATTCATAAGATGGTAACAGTATATTCAGTAGATGCCACTAAAGCTCAGCGAGAGATCAAGGAAAAGGTTGACCGTTACTTTTCAAAGATTTATACAAAGCATGAGATGACCGCGAATTTCAAAGTGTTGGATGATAATCTGAAACTACCTCCAGTCACTAAAGCCTTCAAGACTCAAGTTCTTCAGTTGCAATATTTTACTCCTACCATGGAACGGTTCATGGATAATAAGGATGATTTTGAGAAGGCTATGCAGTATGGTTCATAAGTTATTCAGAATTTCATAAATCTTTTGAAGCCTTATCTGAATGAACAAGCCACCACCATTGTACTTCCTATTGCTGACCCTCTCAGTGCCTCTGATGTTGCTCCAAATCAGATCTCTGTTGCTCAAGATCTATCTCAACTCCAACCAGTTCCTAAGCAATCTTCTCAACCAGCTGCTACTGCTTCCCAGCAAATCCCTGTGGCATCTACTCCTCCACCTTCCTGAGTCATCTTACCACCATTTCAAATTGGCCCAGTTCCACCTGCCTCCAAGCCTTCCAACTTACCAACCATTGATCCTTCTGACAAGGGAAAAGCCCCGTTACATCCCAAGATATAGTTGTGTGTTGTTGTTGATAGGGTGAACCATGTTGTGTTTGTACTGTGATGTACCTTATAAACTTTATTCTCTTTTCTTTTTATTCTCTCTGATGCCTTCTTTTAATCTCTTCTTTATCTGTTTTCCCTCCTTTTTTATTATCCCAAAGAGGGAGAAATCTGTATATATATGGGGGAGATGCATCTCTAAAGGGGAAGATTCTTTTTTATCTATGGGGGATAACCTTTCTACGGCAATGCTTGCATAAATATTTAAAGGCATAAATTCAGGGGGAGATTTATATCTCATTATGTTTTTATTCTTATTATTCCTTGTCACTATTATTGATGATATATTATTTTTATTTACGGCTAAGATTTATGATTATCAAAAAGGGAGAGATTGTTGAGCCCTCTTGAAGATTGTTGAATTCATCCTATGATTGTTGTTTTAATAATCACAAATCATTGTTACTTAATCCGGTTGGATATCTCATATACAAAATCATCGATTACTTAATCCGGTTGGATTTCTCATATACATAATCACAATCTCTTAGTGAATCTGTGTATATTGGTTGGATCATGTTTTTATCTCTTTGTTATTGATTTACAAGTATTCTAGAAGTCCTCTGGATCAAACAGACAACGGTCACACCGATCCATATCGAAGGACAATGGTCTCACCGATCCATATCAAATGAGTCACCAATCATGACACACCGATGCTGATCATCTAAGTCACCGAAGATGTCTCACCGATGCTGATCATCTGAATCACCGATGATGTCTCACCGATGCTGATCATCTGAGTCACCGAAGATGTCTTACTGATGCTGATCAAATGAGTCACCGATCATGACACACCGATGCTGATCATCTGAGTCACCGAAGATGTCTCGCCGATGTTGATCATCTGAGTCACCGAAGATGTCTCACCGATGCTGATCATCTGAGTCACCGATGATGTCTCACCGATGCTGATCAAATGAATCACCAATCATGACACACCGATGCTGATCATCTGAGTCACCGAAGATGTCTCCCCGATGCTGATCAAATGAGTCAACGATCATGACACATCGATGCTGATCATCTGAGTCACCAAAGATGTCTCACCGATGCTGATCAAATGAGTCATCGATCATAACACACTGATGCTGATCATCTGAGTCACCGAAGATGTCTAGCCACCGATGTTGATACTGATGACCTACCGACCACATGACTCACCGATAGTCATAAACAGCTGTTTGAATTTCTTTTTCATTATTTAATATTACCAATGGTTATATTAGGAATATGTTAATGCTCTATCATTTTTTTAATGAAGGTTGTTGGATGTCAGGAAACTATACCTCGTACCTACAAAAATAAATCATTTCTTTTGCTGGAGCTCGTACTATAAATACCAGAAGTACCTGTTAATGTAAAGAAGGAGAGAAGACAACGATGAGACACATATAAGTGAAAATAGTGGTGGATGAGATAGTTTTAGAAGACACAGAACCTCATACACACTCACGATTACTCAAGAAGAGTTCTGCACATTCATGAGGACATTGAAGAACATCATCGAATACATTTCTCACTATCTCTGAACCTGGATGCCAAGCAGATGACACTCTGTTTTTCAAAAAAAAAACCAGAAGAGGACTCAAAATCATTTCTGCTCAAACTCAAGGAGTCCAAAGCTTCACTTAAATCACTAGATCCATTTATAAACTCTACATATCTTCTCTGTGATTCATTATTTTACATTTCAAGCAGTGTGTGTTATCTGATGTATTTTTCACACACACTGTCTCCTGTACTTTAACTGGAGGATCTGTAAATCCTCACTCAATCTCTTACATCTAGTATTTCCAATTGGGATAGTGGTAGAGGTCGTGTGTGAACTGGATAGCTGGTTGCTGTTGTTTTGTTTCCCACGAATAACAGTGGTAGAGGTCTTGGACCTGGACAGTTGTAAACTGTTGTGAACCCCGATCCAGGGTGTGGATCAATTTTATATAAAGTGTTGAGAGGACTAAGTATCGGCTTGAGACTCAACCTCTTGGTTATATCTGTTGTGCTACATCTTTCAAAGTTATTCCTTTTTATTCCGCTGCTAATTTCTTTAAAATAAAAACTGTTTTATAGTCACTTTGATAATTAAACTCGTAAGTGTTTATATTAGTTGTGAATCAGTAAATTAGTTTAAAAAGTTAATCAACTCATCTGTTGTGATTAACTGGGAAATAATCAATCCATTGAGAACCCAACAGAACCTTTACATTGATATAAATTCACTACAATTTAATTCAGTATTTTATTTGGGGGTTTTTAAGACAAAGATTTTAAAATAGAAATTTTAATTGGAACTCAATTCACCCCCCTATTGAGTATCCACTCTGACCAACACTTATCATTAAAATTATTTGGATATATATATATCCATATAATTCTAACTATTTCATGAGGTTTTTATTCAAAAGTTACTAAAGTTGTATGGGGCTTATGTTTCAATCCCTTTTAAATCTAGATTATTTGTTCTTGAATTTCTATTAAAGAAATTATATGATCCCTATATAATAAATCCCATTAATTTTAGTTTTCTTTAGTAATACATTGAAATTTAATTTTAATATTAAAGGTTTCTTCTATGTGGTACTTAAAATCATGTTGATTTTTTTATAGAAAAATGATGTTTATTTCCACTTTGGTGGGGAATATTTTTCTTTATTGTTCATATTTTGAGTGAAACGTTTTTACTGTTTTTAAATTATTATTTAAAGTCATTTTATCCCATGATTAATTTCAACAAAAAAAATTCAATTTAATCTTCTAATATTTTTATGAATGGGGTTCTTCTTAAATTTTTATAGAAAATATGAATGGAATATTTTTTTTGTCATAATCTACATGAATGAAATTTTCCACCATCATGACCATAAAATTATTTAAATTTTTTTTTAAATTCTTCCATAATTATATTCAAATAATGTGTTTTTTTAATATTCTAGAAATTCATTTTTAAAAAATTTAATATCCATTTGAAAAGGGTATTTTACGCAATATTTTTTAATGATATTTTAATGGTTTTTCAATTCATTAATGACAAAAACCGATTATTTTACATAAAATCCACTCAGAATATGATGTAATCATATAATCCTCATTATTTATCTGGATTTTTTATAATTAGTCGAACTATGAAAGTATTCAAATTTCATATAATATTTATTTATATATGTATAGTTTTTTATTATTAAGGCATATTGATTAAGTTATTCTTCTTATTCATATGATGATTGAATTGAAATTATTAAGAGAAATGTAGTTCCTAGAATTTCATATCCCCTCAATGCATTTTTAGGTCTCATGTGAAAAAAATTGGGTATTTATATGATGGAATACCCATTTATGTAAGATTTATATCCATGAGGCCTTGATGGTATGTTTATAATTTCATGTCATTATGATTCAATGGTAAGTTTAAGAAGTCCAATTATATGCATTCCATCATTATGAAATCATTTATTAAATTCCATGTTATTATATAAATAGTTATCATATCAGTGGATAATTTTTAATCTTATGTGCTTATTTATATGGAATTATATGATCTTCATTTATTCCTACCATATTATTCTCCATGATCATGTTTTGAATAAATATCATGTTCTTTCAGTTATTTAGTATTACAAGTTGATTATTCCTTATTTAATCAATATATATTCCTCTATTTATTATCATCACTAAGCATATGAGCTCACCATTTATTTATTTTCCTTTCCCTAGGATATGAAGAAGTATATTTTGAAATATATCACAAGTGAAAGAATATTTCTTATTATGTTTTTTATATTTTGAAATTTAATATGAGAATCATGTACATCTAATTTAAAAAGACTACTAAACTATTTTATATATCGAGATTTGATCAATTGCATCAAGAAACAACTTAATAAATTAACCACTATCATTGGCCTTAATAGTCACGGTCTCTATAGTTGATATCAGATACAGGTTTCCTGATAAACTTGGAACTAGATTTAGGAAAACATAGATTAGGGAAAATTACTCTATGAATTATTTTGATGGTATGTATAATTATATGATAACATTATAAAATTTTGGTTAGGTATAGATTATGTTATTATAATAGAAATATATCCATATCTGAATACGATAAGTGGACATAGTTTTGGAACAGATGTATCTTGGGGTAATAACACTGAAAAGAGTTGGTCGGTTGAGTATATCATAATCAAAATTCTAATGCATAGTGATTGTTCCCTTAGTACGTACATATTTTTACACTCCCAAAAGATATGATTGGGTAAAATATTTAGGAACCATTATAATGGATTTCAATATATTATGAAAATGAATGACCTATGTTAAACATAAGGTGTTGTATATTGAATACAAGTATCATGAATTTGAGGTCCAATAAATGACTTCCATGATTATGTGGTTTACCACTATGAATTTTATTTCACATAATGTAATTTTATGTTTTAGTCAAAGGGTGGAACCAAAAATAATCATATTAGCACTGAATGTTATGGAAAATGTGGTGATTATTAGAAACCAAATTATATTATGGCTAGAGTAATAAATAATTTTATTATTACAAATCATTTATCATGATTTATATTAACGAAAATCACCTTAAAGAACACTCATACACAGTCAAAAAAGAATAGAGTTTTTTGAGTGATTAGGTGGTAGTGACCATGGAGTAAATAAATAATGATTTCATTATTGTTAGAACTGTGGAAACATACACATAAAAGAACGAATAAAAATAATAGGGATTTTTTTCGGTGTGGAAGAATTCAGAATAGATTAAAAAAAATTCAGGAAAAATGAAGAGTTTGATTGAGGGATCTGATCTTCAATATAATGTACCATTTATAGTTCATTGAATTGTGTGTTGGGAATATGGTCACTATCCATAAAAATGAACTAATCTAAGGGTTAACTCAAAGACCTGTTAGGGAACATTATTATTTCAATAGTTGAAGTGTTTGCATTAAAGTTTTTATGTATTTGTATATTAGAAATATATTTTGTATGTTTTGTATCAATTATATTCAACATATAATAATCATGATACTTCTATGTATTATTCAATAGTACATTTTTGTTATGGATTTGAAAACATGCATTGAAAGCTATTGATAACCATGAAATTTAGTTTAGTGGTAATGAAATAACGTTTAATTGGGATAAAGGGGATATTGAAATTGATTAATTAAATAGGATAGAATTAAAGACCATTAAAATTGGTCTTTGATTTGATGAAAAACTGATTTAGGTTATATTTAATGTTTTTATTGGATTTTTGGATTTTTGAAATAGTCTATGATTTTATTTGAGGAATAAGGATTGTTAATGTTTTTGGAAGAAAAATATGTTTTCATGTGAGGCTAAATTAAGAGCTATTAATACCATAATGGGTTTGTCATTTTATGGTTGATCATAAGTTCAAAATCATTAAGTCCCCTTTTGAGGTTTTATCTGATTAGCATTTCAGTTTATTTGAATCTTTTAATGGGTTTTAGAAATAAGAATCTATTAAAGATTAAATATGTCTTTGGGTTAGTATATTATTTGATGTAAATTTAATTATGGTATATTGAATAGTTCGTATATATAATCTTGATGGTTAAAAAATTATTCCTTTACAAGGTGGTATTTTTTGAGATACTTATAGTCTTGGTAAGTATTACCTTTCACTTACGTATCTATATTTTATTCATGAAATTTTTTGTTTTATTTTCACTACAATGTGGTATTGTAACGTGATTTATCATGTTGATTTGTTCTTTTTGGTATTATTCTTAAGGCTTATGTATATGTAACCTTTGGGTTTAACAGGTCAATTTATATGAAATATTATTTTGAAAGAATGGATTAATTTCTTGGGGATGTATTTTAAAGGGTAGGATATAACCTTTGATGTTATTCTATTATGTAAGGTTTATTTTATTTATGATAATTGGGATATAGGTTTATTTATTTTTGATATAATCTATGTTTATCATGTGGTGCTATTATGGATATTTTAATGTAAATGTATTATTTCTCCACATACATGTTCATTAATTTTCGATATTATCTTACCTTGGGGTATCCATTTATATTATTTTTTATAATTAAGAAAAATAGGAATTAATTTTTATCCTTTTTTAGATTATGTTATTCTATATAATTTTATTTAGTTATTTATAAATGAAAATATTATCTTGAATACTCATCATTTAGGGAAATATATAGGATTATAGTGGAAATTGATAAATGGATAATTTATATTTTTTAAGTAAGTATATTTCATTATATTTTTCTTTATATATTGTAAATTAATTACTTAACAATAGGGAATGGATATTGCAAAAAATTGTCATATTCTCTTATACTATTTTTCATTGAATATATGGCCATATTAAAGAATATTTCATAAAAATGTCTTAATTATATTTTAATCTTTTTATAAATGTCAATTGTGTCACTTCCCTCCTTTATAAAAGGAACCCCATTAATATAAACAGTTTACACTTATTTGAGCCATATATATCGACCAAAAACATCCCATATATCTTATAAACTTCCATATCCACTAATTAAGGGTTTTTTCTTCTTAAAAGTCCATTATAAATGCCCTTAAGAAGGAATCAAATGGAAGGCTATGGAAGAAGATATAATCATCTTTATGAACACTTTCAAATTTATTTCTTCTTATAATTTCAATTAATTTGATGTAAAAATTCTTAAATAACAATTATAGTATTATAAATATACTTATATTTTATTATTATTATTGTAAATCTATCTTAAATCTCTTTTCCATAATATTAAAAGCAAAAACATTGCTTGTGTGTCTGTATGGAATATCATCACCACATGGTAGTGTAATTCATCATTCATCACCAATATACATGGATTTTGATGAATATGTAACTAATTAATATATATTATATTTATTTAATAATTGTTTTTCGTCAATTTTAATATCATATATACCTTCTTACCTTCTAATCTGCTGAAAAATGATAACATCGCTCGTGTCTATGTTTGGACTACCACCTCCATGAAGCGATGTGATCTATTTTTCATTTAGTCCTAAAATGGTTCCTAATAAGGATATATTTAATAAATATATATTATATATATTATGTAAAAATTATTATTTAATGGTGAATTATTATTTACCTTTATTTTATTCCATTCGTCGAAAAGTTGAAACAATGTTCATGTGTACGTATGGCATATTGTCTCCATGAATAGTGTAATTAATTTTTGTATCTATACCTTTTATGACTGATTATAACTATTTATTTAATTAATGTATATTATATTTATACCATTATAAGCCTTATATATATGATGTATCCCAATTTATGGTACAATGACCAAAACTAACAAACCAAAACATACATGGAAAAAAGTAGTTACACCAAGAATAGTGAATTTAGTAAATAATTTTTAAAAAATAAGTGATAAAGGTTATAAGTAACTAATATGAGGTATGATATATATATTATTATGGTTATAGAGTATATTTATAAAACATATATAATTATTATACAAGAGTATTGAAGATATATGATGGAATTTAGACCTCGGATTTGGGATTTTTGTTTCAGTTTTACTTTAGTGAGAAACACTCCATATTCACAACTTATTTATTTTATGTGGTGTATATATTTGTCATGAATGTATTATATTGTTATTATAATTTATATTATTTATATATAAATATCTATATAAGGTTAACTCTTTCATGATGTTTTTATTAGAGTGTTGCCAAAGTGGAAATGGATTTATGTTTCACACCCATTTTAATCAGGATTGTATATGCTTGAATTTAATTTGAGAATATTATATGATATTTATCTAATAAATAAATATAATTTTATTATCTTGTGGTTATTAATATAATATTCAATAAATAATACCATTTCCATCCATGGGGTACTTAAAATTATATAGATTGTTTTTGAGAAAAATGGATTTATTTCCTCTTCGGTTATGAATATTTTTATTCCATGTGAATATTTTCCTTAATAGTTTTTAAATGGTGTATTTTTATTATAATTGTATTTCTTAAAGTATTATTTCTCCATGTTAAATTTCTATAAAAAAATTTAAAGTAATATCTTTTTATTTTTTCAAATGATGTACTTTTTGACTTTTACCGAAATTGTTAAAGTAATGATTATTTTACTATACTCAATGTTAAAATAACGTTCTACCATCATGACTACCCAATAATTTGAATATTTGATCAAAATTTTGTATAATAATTTTAAATAAAAATGTTTATCATAATATTATGGAAATTTTGTGTTTTTCAATGTGAATTTCAAAATTAAAAATTTTATTTTTCATAGAGAATGCTTTGATGTATATTTTTATGATATTTCCATTCATAAATTAAAATATCCATTTATTTGACAAATATACAAATAAGGATATCTTGAAATGATACCATCTTCATTAATTCTCTATATGGTTTATGATTTGTTTGACTCATGAATTTTTGACCATATATATTCTAGTTCTTCCTATACATATAGTTTTTATTATTAATCCATGTTGATTAAGTTGTATTATTTATTATTATGAGGAATACATTTGACATATTTTGTGATGGGTGGGAACTATAACTATATATCTTATTGATTCAATATTAGGTCTCATGAGAAAAAAACATATTGGGTATGTGGTTGAACACTTAACTATTTATGAAAGTTTTCTACGAATGAAACATTGATAGTTTATTTATGATGCATTTTAATGAGGCGTAGATCATATTTTTAAGAACACAAAAATTGTTTATTCTGTGATTATAAAATAAATTTTTATTATCGATGTGAATTTTTAAATTGTTATCATATCCATTGATATTTTTCAAGATCATGTAATTTTTTATATGGAATGATTTCATCATCATTTATTCTTTCCATATTATTCATTATTCTTATGTTTTTTATTAAATGATATGTGTTTCAATTATTTTACATTCCATATTAATTATGCCTTCTTTAATATTGTTATCTTCTATTATATGTGACTCTTACTAAGAATATTATCTCACCCTTATTTCATTTTCATTTCCCAAAGATATAAAGAAGGATATTTAGAAATATATCATGGTAAAAAGAATGTTTTTTATGCTACATTTTTTATATTTCCAATGTAATATACTAGTCATGTATGTATCTAGTTTACATATACTATTACAATATTTGGTCCTTTGGGATCTAATCGCCTGTATATAATACCAATGTAATAATGTAACCACCATCTCTAGTCTACAAGGGTTGGGATCTTTATACATAGCATAGATATGAAACCAATCAACTTACCCAAGATCCAGTTTTGTGGAAACCCCTAATATGAAGGTCCTCATCATATAACCTTATGAAGCATAGAACCCGAGTCCTTATCACATCATGAAAAACTATACAGCATACTGCCCATCTAGAATGACCTTTAAATGCTCATAGAAACCTCCCATATACAGATCAGTTTCCCTATTTGAGATCGAAACCTATATAATGGTACTCGATGTAGGGTTAATCTCTAAACAATAATCAAGATAGAATTCCACTTTCTTAACATTATTCCCCAATTCTTGGATTTTACCCTATAATATAAGAACTATGTCTGGCTTGATTCTTGTTATATTAGGATAATTATAGATATTTTAACCACATATTTGAGACCTATCTATGAGTCATCATTCATATCAACTACCTTCAAGGAAAGAAGCCTAGTCATGGAAACTGAAAATTTATAATTCCCTCATCCACATTCAAAATACTCTTTTCTATAAATAAATCATCTCACCTTAATCATCTCAAATTACCACAAAATATCTCATATATATTGGTACATAGTGTATTCGAATTCCATGGGATATTTTTATAGATTATTCATACACTCCCCTAATATAGTTCGGCAGATGCACCACTAATATGTCATATCAACAAAATTCATATATGACCTAAGGATAAGATTCTATAATCCTTGTATTACCATGTAGTATCGCAAAGGATCCGCTATTTTATGTTTTATCCATATTCATCCCTTGCATACCTATTTCATGCCACTACTCCTGTTTCAAAATCCCATTATTGGGATTTACAACTTCACCACTCCATATTCAAAAGGTGTTGAGACATTATTGGTCATTGATCCGAATTCTTTTGTTAATCCAATCCTCCTAAAGGACCATGAAACATGACCATAAAATGTTTGAATCCATTTGAGGTGTTCTATAGTGTCATTGGTAACTTCATTGACATCAAACCAACTTTTACCTTACCACCAGATGGACTCTCTTATCCCCTTAGTCTAAGAATTACGACCATAAACAATGTGAGATCTATTCTTGTAATGTTATGTTGTACTTTTCCCCGTTTATCTTGATTCATATTATGTTTTTACTTTACTTTGTGCCTCATGATATCTTATTCATTGCATATGGTTCATGCACTAAGACTATAAATTTGTATTACTCTTCACAGTCAAAGTTGTCCAACCTTAAAATCAAGACCTCATTGGCCTAAGTAACAAGACACTAAACATATGGTGAAAAAATATAAAACACATGTCATTTTAAAAACTAATAAAGGGAAGTCTGAAAAAAAAACTCAATTACTCATTAGAAAAGCCTCTCCCCTTCAGGTATTAATAAAAAATTATAGCACAAATAGGAAATGATCAAATAATGTATGGTCCAATATATAACCCAATAAAATGTCGAGTCATACTCCCTAAACCCTATAGTTCATGAAAAATTTAGATTGGTTACATATTACACGTCATTCCCTGAATATGTGTTCTATACATGGTGTCATAACATTTAGGGTTCCATAACCCTTTGTGAATATTTCATTCTTCCGTAAATTCACATCTGTTTATAACTATTTTAAATATTTGAAAATATTTTGGTTAATTACTAACAATCTAATTTGACTATAAGGGTTACCACTTCTTGACTATGCATCTTATTCCATAAATATGCCTCTACAAAATCCCCCCCAGTATGGCCTGTATACTGGACGCATATTTATCCAAATGGGAGGATCATCTAACCCCATAAACCAAGACACCTTTTTAGTGGAACATATAATTTGAATTTTTTATGTATACATCCCTAGAAAACATGTACCATCCCATAAATACTAATTCTAACTTATTAGATTATGAATTATGAATTTAATTATAAAACTATTCAAGATGATTTAGTACTGAAGATGTCATATAATTATTCACCATGATCACCTTCATATCATAGATTTGAAACATTCCCTTGAAAAGTATAATTTCCCATATAATGTGAACATTAACTAAATGAAATAATGATGGATTTTACTTCAATTTAGTTAAACCATTCAGTGTTGAAATATTAATAACCTTTGGCCCAATTACTGAAAAAGAAACATATTTCCCATTGCATTCTCTATAAAAAAAATCATCTGATCGTCTTTACCTCACAAGATCTCATTATCAAGATCCGGAACACTCTCATAGAATGAAATATCATCATTATTGATAGAGATAGAAACATTCATTAGGATAATCTGGATTTCTAATAATGAATTTTTATGTGATGGTCACTCTAATTGGTTTGATTGGGATGTACTTGTTTGTGAGATTTTCTATATCAGTAACATTGGGATTTACCAGCTCATGTCTAGTTTAATTCACGCATGTTGTCATCTAGGATAACTCACCTATTTATCAATGTATCTTGAACATAAAAATTAACTTTATTATCCCTCTTCATAAGGCCTAAATCATCCCAAATAAAGAGACACAAAAAGATATATAATAAAAACAATATAATGGAAACTCTAGAAAAAGTACAGTCTTCACTCACTGGACACACACATTCCATATTCTATAAATAATTGAGCATTAGAAATCGAAATGGAAAAAATTGGTAGTTTAAAAACACATAAAAAAGAGAGAAAATATTAAAATACCTTCCACAATCAACCTCTATTGTATTTTGATTATGAAGAATTAGGAAAATAAATTAAATGACACAAAACATGTGGGGATGATAACCTGATTGCAATAGAAGTCAATATTTGATTTCTAGGCACCTTATTCATGAAAAAACATAAATCATTTATACATTCTTTCCTCCCACCATATCAACCCAAACGATCTATATAGATTGTTTAATGTCATGATTTAGGGGTACTCAAATCATTTTTAAAATTGAAGTCATCATTAAATATTGACCTTTTTTATCCTCATCACATTGAGTAATCTCAATCATTCTTCTAAATGGTCCAATTTTAATGATATGGTGATGGTATTTGTACCTATATCATTCTATGATCCACATATTGTAGAAAATAATTCTTCCAAATTGACAATATCTACTATTATGGTGATGGAATTTTTACATATATTTGTCCCTAAGCCAATCTCAATAGGAAATAATTTTTAAAAATGGGATAGCTCTATTTTTATAGTGATGGTATTTATACCAATATCTATCCATGGTCCATGCCTAGAAAGAAAATATTTTTCAAAATAAAACAAATCTAGTGTTACGGTGATGGTATTTCTACCTATATCCATATGTGATCCATGCCTTGGAGAAAATAATTCTTCAAAATGGACTAACTATACTGATACTGTGATAGTATTTCTACCTATATCGATCATTGATCCATTTCTATGAGGAAACCATCCAACCAAATGGACCAAATACAGTGTTATAGTGATTTCAGTTATGCCTATACCCATTTGTGATCCATAACAAATATGTATTTATTCATGCATAGAGTTTCAGTAATCATTATTGAATTATGTCAATCACATTTTATGTTCAAATTAATATAGGTTATTCAAATATTATTATTTATAGTTTCATAGGTTATTATAAAATTATAATCATATTGGACCTTGAAATTGATGTATTGATAAATAATTGAGGAAAAAAATTCATTCCTCAAAGAACAAAAAATTGAAAACACAAGTAAGAATCACCATTTATAATAGAGGAACATTGAAAATTTATTTCAACATAATTATGAATTTTATGAATAGATTTTTTGGGACTCATTGAAATAATGTTAAATACAAACTACATTTTTGGTCTAATCCACATAAAAAAGGAGAAGGTTTACTACTATGATAGAAATATCATCTCTTCCTCAGGTGTGTAAATATTCAAACAATCTGTGGTGATCTACTTATATCTCCATGGTAGAATCCATAACTTTTTATTCAGTTATTTTTTTTTAATTTTATGTAGGTGTTATTCTACCTCTTTTTTGTAATTAAAATTTTCTCAACCCAATATAAATTGGATTTCATCGTATTGTGCCAATAATTTCTCCCGCGTAAGGATTTTTTGTGATATTTTCTCTTGTTCTCCCCACCAAATGATATAAATAATGGAATAAAGGATAGTGTGGTATTTAAATAATATGAATTCCATAATTTTAAATATCTTGTGGATCATCCGTAATTGTGAGGGGATGTCAGTTAGAGGATTCTCGAAGACTAACATCGATATGTTCGGCCTTAAAAAATAACAGGAGACCTAGAAATCAATCTAAGCCTAAAATTCTAATTCACATCCACTCATAGGATAGGATAGGTATTATGGGATTATCTCCCTCTATGATGGCTTGGTCTCCACACCCTTTAATGATGATTGTCCAATACAAGTTAATTTCCCAATAACCTCTACTAAGTGAGATATTGAAACAGTGACATCTTGAACATCAAAAATTTGATTGAGAATAAAAGAAATGAATACCTGGAATATGACAGTGGAATGAAATTAATGTAAGTAATTGGGTATATTATTAAATTCTTTAACAATATTAATCATTAACCTTCTATATTAATGTTACTATAATAGTTGAAAATTCATACAGGTCCCATGGTGGAAGCTCATGCACTTGGTCATGAGACTATACCTCTGTCACCATATGAATCTTGTCCACTTCCATTATTGAAGGAACCACAACCTCCATTGGAGGAAAAATCCTGGAAGGAACCTTTGATCCCGAAATGGCAAAGTTTCCACCATAAAAAACTACACATGGCTGTTTAGTATATATTATTACTATTACAGAGATGGTATATGACTCTCAAGATCTCTAACCTTCTTTCACAAATGCACGTGTTGTGTTATAAGTAATGGTTGAATACTGACATAGATCCACAACCTCTACGAGTATATCAATCTATGTTGAACTCCAAGATATAAAAACCAATAAACTTCTATTGGTGGATGACACTGATTCTCTCTAGAATATTGTCACCTACTTCTATTTAGTTGTACCCTTTGGTTGGGTAGGGACAATATACTCTTGGGAAGTCAGAAATCCCAAATATATAACCATTATAGGGCCACCCATCGATGTTAGTAAAATAAGAGTGAGGACCAACATAACTTGGATAGACCTATTCTATATATCTCTTATCACAACCTCTATAAAATCATTCATTAATTACTGAGTTCATATGATTTTGTGAAAATGGTACACTTAAAACTAACCCCCCCCCCACATTATCTATTAGATTTTATCTAAAGGAGTAGGGATTAGAAACATAAAATATATACTCTCCTACAATTAATCTATTGTTACCTCCATAAATTCTCTTACTAGATACATGAAGAATAATTTTTCTATGTAATAGTGCATCCCTATGTCTAAAACACATGTGAATTTGTTTTCGGCCAAAGATTTATTTGAGCGATGACAAGTGTGATTTGAATCATATCTAAAAAACCTCTAAGAATTAAACCATCATGTTCAATACATATAAAACCTCAGATATTCTACATTAGGGGAAATATGTGAGTCTATGTGAAGGAGATATGAGAGGTAGAAGTTTCCTCAAAAAGGATGTTGGGGTAAACTGTGTGTAATTGGACCCACATAGAGTGTAGTCCCACCCTACCACTTGGATGTGTCCCTAATAGTACATCAATCATAATAACACCCCATTATTTATGGTATTCGTCTTCTTAAACAAATTCAATTCATTTGATAGCTTATGTTCCACAAAACACTAAGCTTAAACAAACAGTAATATACTATTAAAAAATAACATGACTGTTGGAATAGTAATGTGACCACTATGAATAATATGTGACCATTAGAATATTGACCTCAACTATGAAATTATAAATTATTTTTATTCATATTAAAAATACAAATATTTTATAAGTATATCATAAAATTAGTAAATAAATTTTTTAAAAATGATAAATTAATTAATGGTACTTTTGTGAAACATATATATTTATTCAAAAATTAATACATAATATAATGACTTAAAAGAAAAATTATTTTATCAAATCATATTCACAGATTAATATTCTACTATATTATGATTATAAGATCTTTTTAAAAGACCTTAATTAATTTTTCGATGTAGCACAAAATGAGTTATAATTCTAAAATCGGAATTTTTCAAATAAATGATGAATTTAATTAAAAATTAAATTTATCATTATTGGAAAATTATTTTAAAAATAATTTTTTTCACCTTTTAATTCTTCATGTCATAATTATCTAAGGGTTATTTTTTGGTAATTTTTTTAAATAGTTCATTTTTTCGATTAATAGTAAAAATATAGTTTTTACTTAACCACTGTAACTGAAATTTCATTATTCATGATGTATTAGTGAAATTAACAATTATAGAACTTTATTTTATAATATTAAATATTTTATTTAGAAATGATTCATTAAAATACCGTAAAATCATCTTTGAGAACCAAATATTATATTTGAAAACCTAATGTCAAACGTGATTCCTTAAAAAATAATTTTTAATTTTTTGCAATTTATTTTTTGCTAAATTGATGGGTTAGAATTATAAAGAAGTTTTAAAGTATTAAAATCATTTTATTATATTAATATATGATCTATAATGTCAAAAATTCACCATTACAAGTCTCACCTATGATATAATATTTTATTCTAAAAATCCTTATCTCTTCAAGTATAAATTACCCCTCTCCCATCCCTTAGAAAACCACTCATACCACCCTTTAAAAAGACAAATTTCTTCCCAAATCAACTCTATTAAGCCTATTATAAAGGATATAATGATTATGGATCCATATAAATCCAATCACAATTGGTTTTATAGTGTCATGCAAGTGAAGTCACACCGAGGAAAGAGTAAGTCTCCATTGACTCCTCCTTCTTTTATTCTTATCCTTCTTCTTTTCCATTTTCCATTCAATGAAATAAAATATAAAATTAATAATTTTATAGTTTAACATGATATTAATGATATTAATCTATGTAAGGTGTTATATATATGACATGTATAAATTTTTTACTCCCTTTTCCTACTCTTACAACAACATCCCAGCAATGGTTGGTTAACCACCTACGGTGACGTTGCCAAAAAAATTTTTATAACATCATTCATGGATATATTGTAAGAATTAAAAATTATTTATAAATATTTACTTAAATTTATTATATTATTTTTGAATTAATTATACTAATTTGTTTTTTATATTTAACAAAATAGGGAAATCGAGGAAAAATGTCCAATTTCTTAAGAAAAATATTATATAAAAACATATCAATTTCATCAAAAATTTTAAAAAATGCAGTCCAATAATTATAATTAATTAATAGTTTTATAACTAACTATAATTCCCATCAGGATCAATGTTTTAATAAATATAATTTTTTTATTCATGAGATGTAAAAAGTGACGTAATTATGTGAGAATTAAGGTAATAGGCTTCATCTCAATTTAAATTTCTTTGAGACTCATGCGATATTATGCACCTAATAATTTTTATGTTGTTCATATACTACCCCTTTGAGATATTTTTACATCTGAAATTATATTATTATTATATATCCATATATTCTTGTACCATGGATATAATTATTGTCTAATTCTTATTCAAATTTTACACACAATCTTTTCTTTAAATGTTGAAATATTGATAAATTTGTATTTTATAATTAATAAGGATATTTATTAAGGCATATTGTTTTCAAACTAAATATATTTATGAATAATTCATTGTACTTTCTTTGAATGGTGGGCCCCTACTTTATAGCCCCTCATTGAATCGATATGTCTTACAATACAAAACAGATGGCAATAAACCCTTCGTGTTTATTTCTAAACATAATTAGATGGGTAACTACCAAGAGAAATAAACCATATTGAAATTATGATGATACATCTTCAGAATAAATTACCTCTAATAAATAATAATTTTCTTCATTTAGTAGTATGTTTTCTTTATATAGTGGATTTCCACTATAAAAAAAATCTATGGATGTATTTACGGTCTCATATGGAGTGTGTTTTTTAGTTATTCATCATTTCATATAGATTGTGTCTAATTGATTATGATTCACTTATAATTGAATCATTTTTATCTATATGTTACCCTTATAGAAAATTTTAGCACACCCCTTCCACTTTTTCCTTCCCTAGGATTTGAATATGAAACCTTTGAATAAGTGGTGAGGAAGTTGTTTTTTTTCTTTTCGTATGTTCTATTTTTAATTACCAATGTAATAAAATTTTCAAGTATGCATCTAGTTTCTTCAATAATACTTAATTGATAGATACAAGGTAATGTCATCTATTATATCTATTCCACTATAAAAAATAACCACTGATAACGAGCTACTGGGGTAGGGATTGTTACAGGTATTATCATAGAATGTTTAATAGAGTCATTGGGATCTAGATTTTAAAAACATAGTTTAAGGAACATATCCCTAATAATGAATTTGAGGAAAAGAATAGAATAACATCATATAATTTTGATAAGGTGGGTATTATGTGTGTATTCCAAGATATATATCCCTCTCCAGATACTATATGTGGATGTGGTTCTAGAATAGATTTACAAAGGGGTAACAACTACATAATGGTGTGTCGGGACTGAATCAGTGTAACCTGGTACATAAAAATGGGCCTTACCACCCTGGGCCCTGATCTCTTTCGTTAAACCATCCATTCAGAAGACAATATTGATAATTTCTTTGATGATCTGAAACTATGCCTCTGAAGGGCACTGGCTTCTCAGACATTCTCATCATATGATGAAATAGTATTATGTAACATAAAAATGGATAAGTAATTTTCTAGATCATATTTTTTCAAGAAAAATCAAGAGAAAACAAGTTTTTTATAACCATGGAAAACCTGAATAATCTAATATGAACAAGGGAATGAAGCAATTTCCATTATATGAAAATTTTGGAAGGAATCATTGTGGGAAATTCTTGAAAGTCATGGGAGTTTGTTATAAGTTTTGATAAAAGACACATAGAGCTAAAACATAATACAGAATGAAACAAATAAATGATGTAAAATTCAAATTCTATAATGAAATAGGTAATTATCCAAATCAATATTCCAATCATTTGGTAAATATACCACATAAAAGGACAAGGGGAGATGTCCAAGCTTATGTGGTAACCATAGATGATTTAGAAGTACTTAGTGATGTTGTAGAAGGTACATAATTCAAATATTCGAATCTAGAAAAAGATTTATTTTATTTTGTATCATTTCAATCTTTTATATATACCATGTTTGAAAAGAAAATAAGTCATTATTCTTTTGATTTAACAAAGGAGTTATCTGTTAAAACTCCCAATGGAAGTCTAATTACAACAAATGATTGTTGGTAAGACCCCTTTATAACACATAAACATGCTTTGGTTTTTGGTCTTATCATCATACCTATAGTTTAATTTGTTATAATCCTCGATATGGACTGGATTTCAAAATATGATACCAAAATTTATTGTAAGAAGAAGGAAATTTCAATCTGTGAGGAAGATGTAGAATCACTTATCATTAGAGTAGAAACTTCACCATCTGATTCTTATCCAGATCTACCTTAGTAGATCTAGTGAATGAAATTTTTATCAGGGAAGAGAATACAACATCGTGGGATGCGGCAATTAATATTCAAATTGAGGATGTACCAATTGTGTATGAAACAAATGATGTATTTCCTACGGAATTCCCTTAGAACCCCTGAGAGTGTGAAGTTAAATTTACCATTGATCTAATACGTAATGCAAGACCAATATAAAAAACTACTAATACAATGGCCATTGTGGAACTAGTGGAGCTGAATAACCCACTAGAGGATTTATGTAATAACGGATTTATTTTCCCAAGTGTTTCCCCATGGGTATCCCTAGTTCTTTTTCTTACAAATAAATATGGATCCTTGAGGATATGAATTAAGAATAGATAAATAAATGCTATTATAATAAAGATCAAGTATCCAATTACTCAAATTGAAGATTTATTTGATCAACTTCATGGAAATAATAATTTTTCAAAGATTGAACATTATTCTAGATATCATCAATTTCATGTGAGGATGGAAGGTGTTCCAAAGATAGCATTCAAAACTAAGAATGGTCATTACGATTTTATAGTATTTCCATTTGAATATACTAGTTCATGGTCTATTTTCATGGATATAATGAACATAATATTCAATTAATATCTAAAAAACATTTGTGGTATTTATTGATGATACCTTACTGTACTATAAAATCTATGAGGACTATAAGAACCAAATGAATATTATTTTTAATACTATTATAAGATAAGAGTTTTAGGGGAAGTTTAGGTAGTGTGAATTATGGCTTCAAACTATTTCTTTTATTGAATATATTTTCTCTAAGGATGGAATATCAGTTGATCCTATGAAGGCAATAGAAATCCTAGAATGTACTATGCTAATGAACATTACCAAGGTTTGAAATTTCATTGTTTTAGAAGTTTACTATCAGCATTTCATCTATAATTTAACCTAACTGGATAACCTGATATCCAATCTCACAAGAAAACTGGTTATGTTTTTATATATTTAAAATGTACAAAATGTTTTTAAGAACTAAAGTGAAGATTGGATAATGCACCAATTTTGACTATTCCATCAGGAAGTGATTGGTTTTCGATATATATTAATGTGTTGAGGAATGGAATGTGTTGTGTCCTTATGAAAAATGAGAAAGTTATTTCTTATGAATCATGGCAGTTGAAGACACATTAACAAAATTATACAACTTATTATCTTGAGTTAGAGGCTGTAATATTCTCTCTGAATATATAGAGATACTATCTCTATGGTGAAATCTGTGAGATATATACAGATAAAATAAGTTTGAAATACATGTTTACATAGAAATAAATCTACATGAGGTAAATGAGATGGCTTGAGTTACTCAAGGATTGTGATTTATTAATACACTACCTCCTAAGAATAGAAAATAAGGTAGAAATTGAATTACTTAGGAAATATCATGGACTTCTAACACAAATGAGGATTATGAAACATCATATGTTCATGGATGTAGTAAATATGGATATTGAAATTTTTATGGAAAGGGACACATTAGTCCTTTTTCAAATGATTTCTACTATCTACAGTGGAGAAGATAAAAATATATCAACCTGATAATGAGAATCATCAAAAGAAAATTAAATCGATTATGAATGGAAGATTGGAATACTTAAAGTATAATGATTGAGTTCTGATATTCGAAAAAGGGTTATGTATATAATAAATACCAGAGATAAAAAGGAAAAAATTAAAAGATCCTCATAGATCAAATTTTTCTATACATCTAGGTGGTACCAAGATGTATATTGATCTGAAAGAATATTTGTGGTGGGATAACATAATGTAAGAAATTTCTGACTATATGTCAAGGTGTCTAGTTTTCCAAAAATTTACGATCGAGAGACAACATCCGAGAGGAGTCATGAAAACTCTATCTATTACTATGTAGAAGTAGGATTCCATTATGATGTACATTGTCACAAGAATACCAAGTACAACTATAAGGAATGATATAATATGGGTAATTGGTGATCATCTTAACAAATCTGCACATTTCCTAACTACAAGAGAGGATTTTTACACTAGATCACCTAGAAAGACTCTATATTAATGATGTTTTAAAACATCATATTAACAAATCTACACATTTCCTCACTATAAGAGAGGATTTTACACTAGATCACCTAGAAAGACTCTATATTAATGATGTTCTAAAACATCATGTTACACCTAATTCAATTTATTAAGATCATGATCAAGAATTTACACCAAAATTTTGGAAGAGTCTTAATAAGGATTTGGATACTGAGCTTTTTTTCGAGTAATGCTTATCACCGTCAAACAAACAGATAGTCTGAAAGGACAATTGAAACATTCCATGACATATTGAGATCATTTTCTCTTTACATTCAAGTTATATGGGATCAGTATTTAGCTTTGGTAGAATTTTCCTAAAATAATAATTTCCATTCTAGTATTCAAATGGCACTATATGAAGCATTATATAGATATAGATGTTGAACAAGAAAATTTTGGGTTGAATTTGGTGAGAGGAAACTTATAGGCCCAAAAATTATTGAAGAGAAAATGACAGAGGAAAAGATAATTCAGTCTCATATTAAATAAGATCAATGTAGGAAAATGAGTTATGCTGAAAATTGGAGAAAGGATTTGGAATATCAAGTGGGGGATCATGTCATTCTTATAGTATCTTCATGGACGGGTGTCTTATAGTTTAGTAAGAAAATAAAACTGAGTCGGAGGTACATTAAACCATTTAAAATTATGGAATAAATTGGATTTGTAACATACAGATTATAAATTCCACCAAGTCTCTCTAATGTTTATGATGTGTTCCAATATCATTATTAAAGAAGTACATTCCAGACACAAAACATGTACTCACCAGAGAATAAATATAACTGGAACCAGATTTATCTTACTACAATGAACATATCAAGATTCTTGACACCATAGATTATGTGTTGAGGAATCAGATTACTCGTCCGGTAATTTTTTTAGAGAAACCATAAAATGGATGATGCAACCCGGCAACATGAGGATGTAATGAATTATAAACACCATAATCTATTTGGAAGGATATATTTATGAAACTTCCCAATGAAAAAATTTATGAATGGGAGAATATAACAACCCAAGATTTATAGTAAGTATCTTCTTAAATAAATTCAACTATTTTTATAGCTTATGATTCATACAAAATTGATCTTAAATGAATAGGAATATACTATTAAATATTAACTTGATCATTGGAATAGTAATATAAACATTAGGATTAGTAGTGTGACCAATATGAATAGTAATGTGACCATTAAAATAGTAACTTATCCTATAAAATTGTAAAAAATATTTATTTTTCTTATAAACCAAAATACTATATAATTATATCATATATTATGTGAATAAATGTTTTAAAATGATAAATTAATTATTGGTATTTTTGATAAACATAAATGTTTATTTATAAATTTAAAATTAATATAATTATTTTAAGTAAAATTTATTTTATCCAAATATATTAATAAATTAATATATTTTTTATTATGATTATAAGATAATTTAATGATACTTTAATTAATTTTTAAGTTTGCCCAAAAATCAGTTATAATTTTAATAGAAGTATTTTTTTGATAAATGATGATTTTAATTTAAAATTAAATTCCTTATATTTAGAAATTTATTTTCATAAAACGAAGTTAATTTTTTAATTCATCACACTGAGATTATCGAAGGATGATTTTTTTGGTAATTTTTTGAAATAATTCAATTTTTTAGGAATAGTAAAAATATTATTTTCACTTAACCAGTGTAACATAAATTACATTATTCATGATGTTTTAGAGACATAGTAAATTATAGAACATTAAGTTAGACTATTAAATATTTAATTTTAAAATTGATTGATTAAAATACATTAAACTCAATTTATAGACCTAAAAATTATTTTCCAAAACCTATAGTCAAAAGTGATTCCTAATAATATTAATTATTCTTTCTTCCCACTTTCTTTTTCAATAAATTAATGAATTAGAATTATAAAGGGTTTTAGAGTCATAAAAAAATTATATTATATTAATAAATTATTTATATTGTTAAAAATTTACTATTACAATTCTATCCTTTGATATAATATTTTATTTATTATTTCATTATATAAATACAACTCTCCCCAATTATAAATAACACATCTCATTTCCATTGGAAAACAACTCATCCCTCTCTTTCTAAAGAAACGATCTACTAAAATCCTCCCAATTATACCACTTAAAAATATTAGTGTAATTTTGTATCAATTTAACCTTAATCACAAATGGATTTATAATGTTGTACATGAGAAGTTACATTGACGAAAGAGTAAGTCTCTATTTACTCCCCCCTCTCTTCTTATTCTCATTCTTCTTTTAAAATTTACATTCAAAACAATATACTCTAAAATTAATTATAAACTAATTTGAAAATATTTTAATGATATTAAACTAATTCAAGTATTATATTTATGAGTTCTATAAATTTTCTACTCCATTTTTTCTCTCTTATGACAACTTCTCGTTAAAGGTCAGTTGACCACCTATAGAGACATTTCCAAAATAGTTCATATAACCACCCTCATTTATCAATAGTATGAAATATATATAATATATAAATATGTAAATACATTTATTATATAATTTTTTAATCAATTATACTAATGTATTATTTAAATTTATCAAAATAGAGAAATCGAGGAAAAATGAGAATTTTATATGAAAAAACATGATATTAAAACGCTTCAATTTCATCGAAAAAAATCAATAAATATAATAAACTAATTATAATTGATAAAAATTTGTATGAATGATTTTAATTAACTTATGAATACATGTTTTAATAAATATATGTTTGTTATTTAGGAGGCATAAAAAATAACATAATTAAGTGGGAATTAAGGTAAGGTACTTCATCTCAATTTCACCTTCATTGAGACACACATGGTATTGTGTACCTAATCATTTTATGTGGTTAATTCGCTACCCCTTTGAGATAATTTTACATTTTACATTATATTCCTCTTCAATTTCTATATTTTCTTACATCATGAATATAATTATTATCTAAGTTGTACTCTAATTTTATATACGGTGTTTTCATTGAATGTTGAAATATTATTAAATCTGTGTTTCCTAATCAATATGGATATTTTGTTACATAATACTATTCTCTAACTAAATATATTTATAGATAATGATATTTAGGTGAAATTATGTGTGGGATCAGACTTTATATTCCCTCAATACATCAATAGGTCATATAGGAAAAAATAGTTGGTGACAAACCCTTCGTGATTGTTTCCAAACATAATTTTTAACACCCCAAGCTTCCACGGTACGCTTCTCTTTGAATAATATAATAGCGTGTGTTGTACGCAACACTGAGTTCAAGCGCACCATGACTTACCAAACTAGCCATTCAAAAGTTGTTATGAATAGTATTAACTGAATTTTAAATTTTATATTATCCTTATAATTTTAGAATCCATATTATGAGTTTCTAAGACATAATTTAATAACAAATTCATTTTTTCAGATAAAATAAGTATTTTTCAAAAAAAAATGCAATTTTACCACCTTTTAATGGAAAAGGATTTTTAAATCCAATATTTGAAACATTTATATATTCAATTTGAGAAAATGAACTTCCTATTTGTAATAGGGACATAATAATTTAGTTTCAATAATGTTTCGGTGTTTTTCTGATAACATTCATATTTGGGTGAATAGTGAAAAATACTATATTTTAACTGAAAACAACTTTTTAATCAAATTAAATTATATTTATAGGTTAAACATTTTAATGGTTTTTAAGTACAAATAGATTTTATTTTTATAATTTAATCCAATGATGGTCATTGTAAGTAATTTCATTTAGAAATTGGACATAAACAAGTGTCAAACTTTTGATAGTTATTATTTCTTAAAAACACGCCATTTGGTTTTGACAGTGGGAATTGATTTTAAATTAATAAATGAAACTTTTATGTTTTGAATTTGGTAAAATATACTTCATTATTGAATTCTTAATATCAAAATTATCTTAGGGTGAATTTTTTGTATTTTTCTGAAAACTTTTAATTTTTGATGAAAAGGGAAAAACACTGAGTTATTGGTTAAAAACGACTTTTTATTTAAATAAATATTTATTTTATTTAAATTTATTTTAGTTAAAATATATCATTAATACTTATAAAAGTTCAATTTAATTAATTGTAGTCAGTTTATAATAATTTTAGACATATAAAAATTTTATTGAATTTTCACCATCTTTTACCCATCTCTTAAGAGAATTTGCAAATTCACATAAAACATAATTTTTCCGCTACTTTGAGTGGAATTTAAAAAATACAAGAGACGCGGTTAATATAAAGTAGTAAAATTTGGTTCAATAAGATAAAAATAATTTTTGGTGAATAGTAACTTTTTACTTTTATTTACCACTATAAAAAGTAAATAGGGTTATTATGTGTAAAAATGATATTATTATTACCCTTAAACATGTCCAAATTCTATTGGATAAGTACAATTCGACCAAAAAACCTTAGGAATAAAATATGAACCTATTTTTTCCACTTGAATTAGATTAGGACATTTATTATTATTTAATTCAAAGAAAAGTTAAAAGAGTTAAAATCAAGGTTTAATAACTAAAAAATTTTTAATATTGGGTTATACATAAGATAAATATGATTATAAATATTCATTAGAAATATAGAAATATTTCCTACCTAATGGTATTTTATTTAAAATTTTAAAAAATTAAATAATTTAATTTATTTATGACACAATGATAATGCAGTAATTACCTAATTAGTGAAATATTAAACTAATTGATATTATAAATACCCAAATAAATATAATTTGAGACTTTTAATGAATTAAACGAATTTTATTATTTAATATGACATTTTAGGATTGATTAAATTAATTTTTTTTGAATTAATAATGTTATTAAGACTTTAGAAAAAAATCAATCATTAAATAGTGTCAAAATTGACATAAAGGAGTTTTTAAAACAAATATTATATTATTAATTGATATAATATTTATAAAAATATATGGTTCTGAAAAAGTACTTATATGATGATATATATGTCATTAAGGAACCAATTGGGGTTATCTTGTCATTTTATAGTATTTTTATTAACCAAATAATATAAAAATACAAAGAGACATGGTAAATGTCAAATTATTTAACTAAGAGATAAATTTAAAAGATAAGGTTACTATAGTGATCCAAACCTGTCTAAAATCTATTGGTTGAGTTCTTTTCGACTCATACCCACCTTATACTTTGAATAATTCACTTAGGAGCCATTAGAAACCGAATATGAATTTATTATAAATTAATACATTAAGTTTTTTCGAATGAGCCCCTCCCCCCCCTTATAAAAGGACACCACTTCTAACCAATTCCTCACACATCTCAAGCCTTTTGGCTCGTCCAAAATTGGCCCAATTAAGCACCCAATATCCCTATCCTCCCCCTATAAGCCTTTACTTAGGAATAAGGCACTTCAAGAGTCCTTTTGGTTCAAACCAAAGGGAGTTACCCAAATTAAAGGTAATGATTTCTCTTAAATTCTTTAATTTTTTTTACTTCTCCAACCCTGAGACTCTTTTAATTATCTTCTTTTGTAACAACACCAGTATCCTCAATATACTAGGATTTTGTTATGAGAAGTATTAGAACAACACTAACACACCTCTATCTAATGGGTGAAGAACATAATGTTTATGTGGATGGAAACCAAACGCCTCATTAAACGGTGATTGTTCAATTATCTCCTACCACCTCTCATGGTAGATATTATGATGGAACTGTAATTAAATATGATATTAATGATATTTATTTTATATATAAACTTCTTTAATTACATTTTATAGCGTACCATTATTCATTTCATGTTGTGTATATATATATATATGATAATTTCAGTTGAGGAAATGTGGACTACCACCCCCTCAAAGTGATATGACTCGTTCATACCATACATGGAACGTATAAAAGATGGTATTAATGAACTTAAGTAACATATATAAGATATTATATTATACTGGAATAATAATACACCTATGTATCATTTGGTTTTGATTCCTTTTAAAATAAAAAACAAAATAGAAGTAGTGTTCGTGTGTACGTACGGACTACTATCTCCACGAACGCGATGAGATTCATTCCCCATCGTATCCATTCAAGTATAATTCTAATTTTATGATTAAAAATAATGTTCAGGGACTTGATATAATTATATATATGATTAATATAAAACCTATCGATAAAAGACACGACTTAATAAACAAAACATATAAAATAAAATGAGTAGGTTAACACCCATAACGACGATAAAACTAAGATATTATTAACAAAGTAATGTTAAAAGACCATATATGATATAATATCAACGTATATGATTTTTGTATAATTTAATAACAATTATTTCACCATTATACAGGAAGTTAAACTACCCTCAACCAAGGAAAATCACAAGGTAAGGGTTTATTTCACAATCTCTTCATTATCCGAGGTTGTTTATACGTAATTATCTACTAGGACCTCTTTATCATCCACATCCATGTTTCTCAAAAATTTATTTCTAATCATTATTACTATTTTACAGAATATGGTTTAATGTAATTTATACCCTTATTTTACTTTTTATAAGAAGATTAAAAAGGAATCTTTATGTCATTTTCCAAACAAGGTCCTTTTAACCTTTTCGACAAAATTAAGGTAAGAATGTCTTTTTTTAACTTATACGGCGGGTGCTGCTATTTTCCACCGTTACAAAAATCGTCAAAGATTCCCTTAAAAATATTTTGAAAGTAAATGTTTTATTTTATAATTATGTGAATTTTAAATGATTTTAAAATGCATATTTTAAGAATTTGTGAAAGGTACTCTTTATTAATATCAGAATTTTAAATGTTTTGAAGATTTTTCATTCTAAATCTTTTTAATTAATGTCCTTGTTTTCAAAATGATTTTAAGGATTTATTTATATATACATGAATGTTTTGAAATGATATTTATATTCAAAAGTTTCACAATGGTATGGGACACTTTGATTCAAAAATCTCTTTTAAATTACATCCTTTATAAATGTGTGACTTTTCAATGATTTCAAAAAAAAGAGATATTTCTCTCAAATAGTTTTGATTTCATCTATGTCAACATCTTTTGATGGATTATAAGCTTATTTGAAGCTGATTTATTATGATACAAAACTTCTATATTGTATTGAAGGCTTTGTGATATGTTTGACTATGGATGTGTTATTTTCATACTATTCATGGTTTATGGAGAAAGTATTGACATTTCGTTTGCTAGTTTTAATACGAATATTTATGTTATGTTTAATCCTGTTCATATAATGAATGAATTGGACATAGTAAGTGATGGGTGGAGCCTGCTATAGCTCCTCGATGCATCGGTAGGCCTAATGGGACAAACTAGTGTCTTGGCACGAGGCCTTGACAAAATTGTATTTGTAGTCTTGGCACAAGGCCTTGGTTACGTGGTTATGATAGTCTGAAATTATGCATTCCATCATTATGAAAGTGGTTATTGATATTTCATGTGATTATTCGGCTACTAGAATATCCATGTGAATAATTAAATGGAATTATTTCATTTTATTTTTGCCATATTATGTTGAAGTTCAAGTTTAAAAGAATTTTTATTTATTTATACATTGCCTTGAATGCTTATAATTATTTATGAAAGTTTCCGCTATATTGTTATCATTACTGGTTATTTGAGCTCACCCCTTTCTGTGTTTTATTTTTTCCAGGATGCAAAAAAGTATTTTATGAATGACTTGCAGGGATAGTATGAGGGGATATGAGTGTGGTCTATGGAGACAATATGTTTTTGTAGTTTTTCATTTTATCATGTAATGTAAGACATATGAATTTATCTAGTGATTCCAGGGCTACTAAGCTAATCGGTCTATCGAGACTTGATCTTTTGTGATCATGCCAATGTTATGTAATAATGCACCGACTCTGGGTAACTCAGGTTGGGGTGTTACATAATTAGATGGGTATCTATCCACAAACTTAAACCATCAGAAAAGTATGATGTTTCATGTTTTAGATACATGAATTACAATAATTAAAAATTTTCTTCATTCATTATTGAGTTATCACTATCAATAGGATTTTCACTATGAAAAAATATATGGATGCATTTACATTCTCAATTTATTGATGGTGTGTGTTTTTCAGTTATTCATCATTCCATATTGATTATGTATAATTAATTATGATTAAATAATTATTGATTCATGTTTCTGATATAGATGACCCTTACTGAGAACATGATCTCACCCCTTTCACTTTTTTCCTCCTCCGAGTTCTGAAGATGAAACCATTGAATAAATTTGGAGGAAGAAATTTATTTTCTTTTTTTGAATTCTTTGTTTAATTAACAATATAATAAGGTAAACATGTATATATCTAGTTTCTTCAAGACTATTAAACTGATCAATCCTCGGTGATGTTATCTCTGGTATTTATTCCAATGTCATAAAATAACCACCGACTCTGGGATACTAGGGTTGGGGTTGTTACCCTCCCTGCCCATGTAGCACTACTTGAGGTTTAAAGGTACTAAATGGCTTGCCTCAACCACATGGGTCCTGACCATTCTCATAATTATGTCTGGGTAATCATTTATATGAGATTTTACTCTAACACAATGCATATCCTTTAAATATGGTCATTCCCATGTGATTCTTCTACATGGTCTGTCTACCCAGGGATGGTCACACAACGTCTATTTTAGCCACATGGTGTGTCATCCTTATATTTTCCAAAAAACAATAAACAAATACCTAGGGATACTACCAAACATGTATCAATCACAATACATACTATTTAGTTACGTTTTTTTCAAAAAGATACATATTCTTCAATATATCTAGTTATGCGAACACCGCTTTGAATTTGACCTCGTGGCCACCTGGAATCAATGGTGAACACCATCACCCCTCGTTTTCATCCCACATGTTGTCATAAAAGGGAGATTTGATTCACTTTTATGAATATCATGAACCTTAGTCACCCGTGGAGCCTCTCATAACATAAAATAATCTACAAATTCACTGTGGAATCACCTATATCACAAAATCCTTTTGAATCAATCCTTGATTCATCAATCTATTCGTCACTTGTGAATCTGACAAGAATATAATGTCTGATCATGCTCGAACCCACCTGGAAATCTCAAACTGTGGCCTTATTGGCCAATGGTGAAAAATTAAATTAGTGAATGGGATAATAGGACAAGAAAAAAGGCCCATTAATTATTTTCCTAGATTTTTTTGGCCAGTGAATCCAAATTGTGGATGATTAGGTAGGAAATATGTCATATCATCTATAAAAAAATAAAATAGTCAATTTAATTTGACATGGGCTCAAGAAAAGGATTAAAGAATCAAAAAATATAAATAATATTGATAATACATTCTTAATTTTTTTTTTAAAGTAATAGATTATCAAAAATTTTGAGTTATACCTAAATATTGTACCATTCAACAATGAAAAACATGTTTTCAAATGATGAAGGATGATATGTTACATTATCTATGTCTCAATTCACCTTTGATCTGGTGGATCATTGACGTCTGATCTAGATTCTCCAATCATTGAGAGTGGTGTAACCTCCTCCCAGTTTTACCACGGTTATACGGATAACCCTTGTGATCCCCCATCTGTGAATACATACACTAGAAATAGAATTAGGTTATTTAATTTAAAATAAAACATATATTATTTATTTTAATTAAACATACCCACCAAAAGTCTCTTATCTGAATGTCCCACAACAACTTATTTTATCTCACATACGGTAAACATCACGTTTAATATTCAACCATTGTATCATATTTTTAATATGAGACACTATTTAGGAGATATTAAATTTTCATTAAGAAATCATGTGTATGTGAAAAAAAATATTTAATATGTATTAAAATAAATTTGGGGCATAGAGGGCCTTGGAATCGCATGAGGTCTCAATATCTTACTCTAAACATTTTTCCATATATATTTCAAAGACATACAAGGATAATATAGTCTCTAAATGATATAAAAAACATGATACGTATAGAATTATCATAGGCATATAAATATGGTATTTCCTGGAAATAAATCATAATAGTAAACTATAGCACCAACATAATCATAGAAATCATTAACTAGTATAGAAAGAATATCTGCACATTTTAAGTAACATGGTGTGGTAAAAATTACTTACTGATTCTCAAAGTGGAGTTTTCATCACTTTTTCATTTTTCATATGCATAGTGTATAATTAATATCTACCAAAATCACAAAAATAGTGGAGCAGACATCACTTTCTAATTAACATTGCGGAACATACATTATTAAATGATTCTCTTAAACATAGTGGAGTAAGAATCATGACATGATTCTGATAAAAAATGTCGATCATGGATTACTACCTGATTCCAATAAACAAAGTGGATTAGGCATCCCATCAGATTATCATAGTGGATTAGACATCACTATTTGATCCCATAATTATCTCATGAAACATAAATCCTTGACCAATTAATTGGATAGAGATATAGGACCCCACCTATCATCATTGATACATATGTGTACCACTAGAAAATAATTATTTCTCATATCATAAAGATCTCATAGAAAGAAAATAAGTTAAATAAGATTCAAAATTGCATCACATAAAAAATAAATCACGAACTAAACTTATTGATTCAAAAAAAAATCAATCACACAGAATAAGATTTCATAACTTATTAAATGAATCATTCATGAAAAATAACATCCAAAGTACATAAGATCGTTTAAGAAAAATAGAAATACGAAAGATAAACCAAATTTTTTTTGAAAACATTTTTGAACATTGTCATAAATGAAAATATATCAACCACATTCAGAATTATTACATTTGATAAATTGAAAGGGATGAATTTTAAAAATTATAATTTAGAATGTGGCCTTAAATATAACATAATGTTCTTCAAAAGGTTTAGTGAAAACATTTGGGAAACATTTTCTTTAAAAAAGAATCTTCAAAAATGAAACCATGACAAAGACATAAATGTTTTAAAAAGGCAAAGTTCTTTTTAGAAAAATTAATTTTCAAAATATTATTTTTCAAAATATATTTGAAATTTTAAAAAGTTTTTCAAAAACGAAATTAGAGTGGAAGATAAAACTTGTGTTTATTAAAGGAGATAAATTTTTTTAAAATATTTTGAAATACCTTATTTGTGAAGCCACATAACAAAAATATTAAAAATAATTTTTAAAATAAGATAATTGAATTATGAAGGTCATGGTAGATAACAAATTATTTGGATTTAAAATATAATGTAGAACATTTGATAGAAATTAAAATATGGATATCAATGAGAAACCTTCATCAAATAATATAAGAATTATTCTCAGCCATGATATAGTTTTTGAGAAAGAAGTTAATCATGTTAAATTATTGGACTTAAAAGGTATTAGTACATAGGGATAATGAAAAAGTACCATGAAATAAAATACTAGGGTGGAAAAACAAATCATAGAATAATAAAGTTCATGAAATGGCATTATAACTTAATAAAATAGATTTTAGTTATCAAAACACCATACATCTTTAAAAAAAGATGAATTGAGAGCCCATGAAAATTGATCTCATTATGTTTTTTAAATCTTATATATTTAATGAAAATTTATGATAAATTAAATATTTCCTCAATATATTCACCACAAAAATGAAACACAATGTTAATACACATCATATCTGAACAATGAAATACTGATAAGAAAAACCCCTTACATTGTTTTTTCCCTTACACACACACATTCTACCCTCATATATAATAAAAAAAATATTATTCATTTATTAAAGAGCCATTATTCATATTTATTTCCATTAATACAGTTAATTTATGACCCTTTAGTAAAAATATGTTATTTGTTTATGGTTTATTTTTATCACCCAATTATAGAAACATGGATTGACTTTTTAATACTAGTTTTTTAAAGGCATCGTGAATTATTTTTTACTAAATAATAAATCATTATAAAATTATAAAATTTACTATAATCTCGGTGTTTCATTTTTTCATCATATCACATTTTTATTTGGTTAATGATATAGGTATGCTTTGTAAAAATTGAAATATTGGAGAACTAATTTTGGTGTGTTTAACAATCAAAAGGTGATATATTAATAAATATATTAAATATCTATAAAAACTTTTCAGATTCACTAAAATATATTAAATGAAATTTTATGACATGATATTACCATTATCTAAATTTCCTTAATCATTGATGAATTAAACATTATAACATCATTCAAGTAGGTAATAAAACATTCCCAAATGAGAGGGTGTTATAATGATTTAATGTGTAAGTAATTGTTTCTAATAGAATATGAATTTTAAGGAAGCTTAATCATTTTATAAATATCATATATATTTTCTAAACTAATTCTTATAAACATCTATTATTGGTGGTTATGAAAAAATTAAATTCATCATTCATGGACATGGTAGCTTTCCCACGTATACACGATTAACATTATTATTTCCCAAAAAAATTGATATTATGAAGATATATGATAAATAATAACTTTATAAATATAATTGTTACATATTTAACATATTAATTAATAATATTTATCTCTATTACTAGCCACTAAATGTCGTAGGGAAAACAAATCACTTCGCTTTGTGGAAGTAGTGGTTAGCATGGTGGCATGATCGATGCTATTTTGTTTTTTATCGATAGAAATATCAGAAAAATTATTTCTCAATTATTATAAATAGTTTTAAATAAATTATTAATACATATTTAAATATTTTAAGGTTTCTATAAAAAAAATTATAAGGAATATTATGATTGAACGAGTAAGGAGTAAGAAATACTCAGGTCGAGAACTTAAGATTTCTCTTGGAAATATCCTTGTAAATGGAGGCCTTAAGATAAGTAATTAATACCAGAAGCTTATTAACATGAGATTATATTATATGAGGATAAAAATTTAATATTTTCATGAGTAAATTCAATGTAACAGGTGTATCCTGATACAGTTTAATTTTACCCCTTTTATAAGTGAAGAGAAGGGTGATTTTTGAAGTACCCATTACATTTATATAATGGTAGGTCACTATTCAAGGTTCAAAGGCTCAAAAAGATTAAAATAATATGGTGGGAAGGTTAAGGTTGATTTTTCTATGAACAACAAATTTAACACATGTTATTAACACATTGTAACAACTTTTACACATAGATTATTCACTTTTACCTTTTTATGGATTTCCATGGTAACTAATTTTAACCCAAGTAATTTAATTTCAATGAATAAAAATAAAATGGTAAATATTAAATAATTTAGAACTAATAATTACAAATATGAAATAAATTTTATGAAATATAAATTATATGTGTAATAAAAATTTATTTTTACATTATCACAAATAACATGTAAAAATTAGTTTTCTAAAAAAAGTTTTTTTTATCTTAATATTTATGTATATAATAAAATAATAAATTTTTTCTTTTAATTATATAAATTGGTTTACTATAAAAAATGAATATTATATAGATTTTAGATAAATCCAAACCGTTATTTTACCAAAAAATTATTTAAATGAAAACACATAAACAGTTTCATCTATTGGGAAATATTATTATGTTAATAAAATGCAAAACTTATGTATCCTGAATTCTGGATAAATTTTTAAATTCATAGTTTTAATCCTTAAATAAATATTTTATGATGAAAATTTTTTACAAGTTTTTATATTATACTTACTTCTTGATATAGTCTTAAATTTTAAGGATTTAGAAAAATCATTATTATTCAATATTCAATTAAAAACCAATTTCGTGAGAAAAAATCCCAAAAATTCATCCTAAGATGATTTTTAATTGATTAATTTAAAATTCCTATTCATTTTACAAAATTTAAATCCTAAATTAATAAATTTAATCTTTAATGGAAAATAAAATATATAAATAAATCTTGTTTATTTTGACAAATTCCATTTTAAAATTTTTAGTGCTCTTAATTATATTTCTGATGAATTTATAATTGATTAAAATAATTTTATTTCCTATATTTTTTACTATTATAATATAATATTAATAATAAATATGTCTCTAATTGTTTAATTTTTGGTGGGTCATGTGAATAAATCTTTCAGAAAACGTATAGATTTGAAAAAAGGAATTCCAAAATTTAAAGGTGATACATTGTATTAAAAATTTATAGCATTAATAAATTGCATCAGTTCCTTAGGGTAATATATATGAGAGTTTTCAATAGGTGAGGTCAGAAGAAAAATTTTTGTTAATACAATATCCTCATTTAATAGAATTACTTAAAATTTTTCTATAAATCATATATTTTTCCAAGGAAATCATTCATTCCCTTAAATAGGAAATAAGCAATCTAGAAGAATAAATGCTAGGGGAGGTTCCTTGATGGAGAAGGGAGTTAACCTTCTTAATGAAGGAGAATAATATATTTATTTGATTTTTTTCCCATGGTATCTGATAAAACGGTGGCTTCCTCAGGGTTGGCCAATTTTGAGTCATCCCTATCTCTAATCTAGGTGGTTATACTTCATATTATTCTCCTTATTCCTACTTCTATGATTTAGGACCATTGAATCACAGTGATATTTTGGACAATTTTCCATTTAGGTTCAAATGAATCCAAGATTCGGTATATGTCTTTGCAAAATCACCTGTATCATCATTCATGTCACGACCCATCCTCGGGGCCCATGCCATGACTACCCCAAGCCCGCCTTCCATAGGCCAGGGGATGGCGACTAGCACCAAGGCGCAAATCCCTGTAAAGGGAAGGCATTGACTTTGTAAAGTAAACAAGCACCACAGAGTAAGCAAGCGGAAAAAGTAAACACTAAGTAAAAACTGGTACAACAGTATGTGCGGAATGTAAAGGGGGCCGGAAATACAAGCCTAACTGTAAAGTACAACTCGAAAGGGAAAACAACAACTGAAAAGTAAAGCCGCAACGTCGAACCATCCACTGGATGTCCCAACTGAAGGGTGGGTACAGATAGCCTCCTCTGCTCCTCGGGTCCAGCCGACCGCTCCGAGTACGTCCCGCCCAGTGGTCCACCTCCAGGTACCGTCCTGCTCCGCAAGCCTCAACCACGATTAGTGTTGTCCGTCATATGCAACAAACACAACATAGTGCGGGCATAGCCCTTTCAGGGGTGAGTATAGCTACTCAATAGGGACCCCGAGACCCCCGAAGGTCTCCCAGAATCCACAAAGGATAAACCACAAAGGGAGGATACAATCATGAAGTAACATCCGACACTACTTAGGTATATGTCCATACATATACCTAAGTCATCAATCTCGTTAGGCTCCAACATCCAAGCCCAAGTACAACCCATTCCACACAGGATAGAAAAATGTAAATCCACACAGGATAGCTCAACGCAGTCCACATAGGAAAGTAAAATAGAAATCAGTTCACACAGGTATACTTCTTCGTATGACGATAGAGATGATCAAATGTATCCCCTGATTCATCTAAGCTGTCGGACCCACAAAGGATCGGTAGGTACTAACCCCCACAATGACCCACACAGGATCGATCATGAAGTTGAACCCAAAGCTATTGGGAAACTCCTTCTCCAACAAGTACAGTGGTTTTTCCGCTACAACTAAGAGTTTCCCTCTCACCTAGGACTGCTGTTGTACTCCACCTATCGAGTACTGTGGATCTGCTGCTACAACCAAGCACTTCCCACCATGGGTCTTCCGCTACAACCAAAAGCTCCACCTCATAGCCTCTAGAGGTACTCCTTCTGTTGAGTACCATGGGTCAGCCGCTACAACCTAGCGCTCCTCCGTTGTGGGTCTGCTGCTACAACCAAGCGCTCCCCGGGCTGCTACAACGGAGGGCCCGGTTTGATTCGTGAACGAACCAACCCGGAAAAACCCAAAGTATTCAGAAAGCATGAGTATGATATTCCAAAATGACCATCTCGATCCGAGGATCGCATCGCCGCTGATGTCGCGTCGTTCTGAGGCCCGTAGCTGAAGTTATGATCGAAAGACCGAAAAGGTCCGGAAACGGGGGGTCTGGGCCCGGCCCGACCCCCCCGGGTCGGCCCGACCCGGGTCCGCCCGGCCCAACCAGGTCGGCCCGGCCCGGCCTGGGCGCAACCTGGCCCGATGGGTCGGCCCGGCTCGGCTCGGCCTGGTGGCCGCGCGAGGGGAAGCCGCGGGGGGCTTGCTGCCCCCGCCTGAAGAAACGTCGCAGCCTCGGGTGGGGCCGCCTCGCCCGTGGACGCGGTGGTCGGGCCGTGTCCCTCCTCTCGGTTCCGCGAGGCCACGGAACCAGCTCGCTGCCATGACTTCAGCCGCGGCAGGTTCTGCCGGCGGCACGCCGGGCGCTGCAGCCGCGCCGGCATGGCGCACCGGCGGGAGCTTCCGCGGGCCACCGGACGCGCTCCGGTGGTCCGCTTTGCGTGCGGTCTTCTTCAGTGGTCCTCCCAGGACTTGATCTTTGCTGCTAGGCCCTCGAATCGCCATTTAGGCCCTGTTTGTCATCGTCCTCGGTTTCACACACCAACAACGAAAAGGTATGGTGGGTTCATACTTGTTCGTTAGTCCTAACCCACCACGTTAGCGTTCTTAAAGATATTCACCAAACAATATTTAAATGACTGGGAATTTAATCACAAATATTTAAAGAAACAAACCCCTACCTCATCGTACGGGTGTTTTTCGCGGAATTGATCGTCGCGGAATAAAAGAATCGTCGTGTCACGGAAGGGCGTCGCGTCGATGAATTCCGAGGATAAAAAACATACAGATTTAATTACAACAATTAAATCCATGTTGTTGTTATAAACCACAAATAATTTAAAAGGAGCGCAACCCCCTACCTTGTCGTTGTCAATCGAAGGTTGTCGCGGGGTTGGATCGTTGCGGAAGAAGCGTCGCGAAGGGAGATTCGTCGGCGTCGTGGTACACGGCTTCGCATCGTCGATCTCCGCGGGTTCGGTGTTATTCGTGTTCTTCGCGTTCTTCGCATTCTTCACATTCTTCACAAAGGAGGATGAAAGACTTAAGTTTTCTGTCAAAACCTCTCAACGAACAACACTCAAGAAGAAAAATGTTGGTCCTATTTTATTACATGCCAACAAACAAAAAACAACCTATGTAACGACCCATTAATTCATAGAATTAATTTCAATGAATAAAACTCCCAATTTAATAGGAGCGTTTAATTGTTTAAGTAAACGCCCCAGTTGACTTTCATTTAATAGGGTTTTCGCGGGTGCGTTACTTAGCGGAAAAGAAATGGTGGGGCTCGTGCGGGCCCCACCTCACAAATATCCTACCCACTTGGTAGGATATTTTTGGATAGCACCCTATCCGCATCAACTCATCTTAAGCAGAATTAAGTGGCTTTTAAGTGGCTTAAGTTAAATAAAAATAAAGTTGTTGCACAACTTTATTTTATTTCTTAACTTAGAGCCCAAAAATTAAAAACCACACCCGAGCAAACGCAACTCTGGAAGAGGCGTTTCTAAGAAAGAACGGGCGCTGCGATTCCATCGGTGCCCTCAGAATTCGATTCCGATCACCGGTTCAAAAGTTAGAAAAACCTGCTCATTCGTTCACGAACGTACTGATCCAAACTTTGGAACATGATTCCGGGCACATCGGGCCTCAGAATCAGGTTCCGTTCGAAACATCATTCTTGTAAATATCCAAAGAAAATTAAGAACAAATTTCCTTGAAATTTACGAGTCTTTACGTTACTCCCACCAGAGGGATTTACGTCCCCGTAAAGCTTCACTAGAAACTTAGGGATACAAAGGCGGTACTGAGCATGCATCTGAGCCTCCCGCTCCCAAGTGCTCTCCTTGAGGTTCTTGTGCTGCCATCTGATATGCACTAGAGAAATCGACCATCCACGTAGGACCCGCTCCCATCGATCTTCGATCTCCATTGGGACCTCCATAAAATTCTCCCCATCATCAATGCCCAGCTCCCCATGGTCAATGATATTCGTCGGGTCGTGCACGTATCTCCTCAGCTGAGATATGTGGAAGACGTCGTGCACCCGGTGCAACTGAGGTGGTTGAGCCAGGTGATAAGACACCTCGCCAATCCTGATGAGGACTTGGAATGGTCAGATAAAGCATGGAGACAACTTTCCGCCTCGGCCAAATCTTCGTAATCCAATTCTAGGTGAGACATGCAAGAAGACATGCTCGCCATCCTCGAATTCTAGTGGCCCCCGCCTTCTGTTAGCACAAGACCTTTTGCCGGCTCTGAGCTGTCCTCATCCGCTCGTGGATGACTTAGACCTTTCTGTTCCTACAAGAGCTGCTGAGATTTCTTCTTTTCCGATAAGAGAAATCCAGTCTCATCCCCTGGATGAACCATGTTCTTCGCCAAATACAGTCAATCCTGACATGGATGATATTATTCCATACAAAGGATGACGTCGTAAGGCCTAGACACTACTACCAAGAGATCCAACCGTTACTCTCGCCTCCAAGGGTTGAGTCACACTGTCGGCATCAGTGTTTGGTCACTGGGTCTCCTCCAGTAGGTATCTCAAAGTGAGGGTCAAGTCAACGGTTTTTAAACCGGAACCTCTTAGTAACAACTAAAAGAGAGGACAGGAAGGTAAACGCCACAAGAAAAGTGTCCTTTATTACTGCATCTCAAAGTACAAAGACACAAAACATCTACAACAAACATCAACAACGCTTGAAGCAGCATAAACAAAAGTCTCCAGGTCTGGAGCTAGTCCTGCTCCTGTTCATCTGCTCTCAGAGCTCCATGATCGTAGGCCTCAGCTGCCTGAAGCTGAGGTCTCCCATGTCCACCAGCTCCCTGCGGTCAGGGTGGACCTCCTGGTGGTGGTGGTGGCAACACCTCGAAGCGTCTTCAACCTCTAGCTGCATGGCCAGCTCCCCTGCCATGGTCTCCTGCTCCATGCGATCCGCCTCTATCGAACCTCTGCCTCTGCCTGGGAGGTCCTTCGTTCATCTGCTGGTCATCCGTATGGCGGGTCGGACAGTCATGAGCCATGTGACCAACCCCGCCGTAGGAGTAACACTGTCCGCTCATGGTATGACGTTGTCCACCCCGAGTGCCTCACACAATCAATCTTGTGTCATGCGGTCGACCACCGGTAGGTCTAGTCCTCTTGGACCCCTGCGTCATCTGTCTACTGCCCGCTGTAGAAGACTCTGCCACATGCCAGCTAGTGGTGGGTCCTGCTGCTGGACACTGCTCAGCAAGGAAACTGTCCACTAAGAGGGCTCGCTCCATCACTCCTGTCTGTGTCGGAATGCTGTGAGAAACAAAAGAAGCTCTGTTATCTCACCTGAGCCCCTGCTCAAAGGTTCGATCCCTGGAGAATGGGTCCCGTACCATGTCCGTGGAATTTCGCGAGAGATCGGTAAACCTCGCCGCGTACTGGGCTACTGTCATGCTGCCCTGCCGCAGATGTAGTAGCTCCTGGATGCGCACCGATCATAGGGTGGATGGGACGAACTCTGAGCGAAAAAGGCTCTCAAAGTCCATCCAAAGGAGTGATGCCCCATCGTGCACCTGGAGCATCAAGCTCCACCATCGGCCCCCTGCTGCGTGCAGTAGGCTCACTGCAAGGATCACCATGAGGTCTGTTGGTGTCCTCACTAATCGGAAAACTCGTAAAAATGCCTCCAACCAGTCCTAGACTGCCTGGGGGTCCGTCTCCCAGCGAAACCTGGGCGGTCGCTAGCGCTGGAACTCATGCGGTGCACTAAGGCAACGTGCATCGTCAGCGGCCGGGGCTGGAAGAATCGGTGGCTCGGTGGGTAGTGGTACCGCCAGTTCCTCTGCTGTCAAAGGGCCCTGTACTGAGGCCTCACCGAATGGCGGGCTGTCGTCACGCTCAACTATCGGAACCCTAGCTGGCTGCCATCGTGGGGCCATCCTGAAAAGAAACAGGTGCACCACGATCAGACCAGTATACCTGGTGAGCTGACATAAAGTAATCACAAAGAAAACTTGTAACACACATGAAATCAATGTTTTCGTGCATTAAGTCGGAAATCAGAAGTTAGGGTCCTGGTGTATGGATACGTCGGTCGCCGCACCAATACTGGGCTCCCTGGACTGATAACCACACTCAATAAGCTTAACACTATTGCTTCACAAAGTTGAAAGATCAGATTCTGCGGTAGAAACGAACTCCTCTGATACCAATTGTCACGACCCGATCTCGGGGCCCGTGTCATGACTACCCCAAGACCGACTTCCATAGGCCAGGGGCTGGCGACTAGCACCAAGGCGTAAATCCCGGTAAAGGGGAGGCATTGCCTTTGTAATGTAAACAAGAACCACAGAGTAAGCAAGTATAAAAAGTAAACACTAAGTAAAAACAGGTACAACAGTAAGTGTGGAAAGTAAAGGGGGCCGGAAATACAAGCCCAACTATAAAGTACAACCCAAAAGGGAAAACAGCAACTGAAAAGTAAAGCCGCAATGTCGATCCATCCACTGGAAGTCCCACCTGAAGGTTGGGTACATATATCCTCCACTGCTCCTCGGGTCCAGCCGACCGCTCCGAGTACGTCCCGCCCAGTGGTCCACCTCTAGGTACCATCCTGCTCTGCAAGCCTCAACCACGATCAGTGTTGTCCATCGTTTGCAACCAACACAACGTAGTGCGGGCATAGCCCGTGCAGGGGTGAGTATAAGCTACTCAGTAGGGACCCCGAGACCCCCGATGGTCTCCCAAAATCCACAAAGGATAAACCACAAAGGGAGGATACAATCACGAAGTAACACCCGACACTGCTTAGGTATATGCCCATACATATACCTAAGTCATCAATCTCGTTCGGCTCCAACATCCGAGCCCAAGTACAACCCAGTCCACACAAGAAAGAAAAATGTAAACCCACACAGGATAGCTCAACGCAATCCACATAGGAAAGTAAAAGAGAAATCATCTCACACAGGTATACTTCTTCGTATGATGATAGAGATGATCAGATGTAGCCACTGATTCATCTAAGCCATCGGACCCACAAAGGATCGGTAGGTACTAACCCCCACAATGACCCACACAGGATCGATCATGAAGTTGAACCCAAAGCTATTGGGAAAATCCTTCTCCAACAAGTACAATGGTTATGCCGCTACAACCAAGTGTTTCCCTCTCACCTTGGACTGCTGTTGTACTCCACCTATCGAGTACTGTGGATCTGCTGCTACAACCAAGCGCTTCCCACCATGGGTCTGCCGCTACAACCAAGAGCTCCTCCTCATAGCCTCTAGAGGTACTCATTCTGTTGAGTACAATGGGTCACCCGCTACAACCATGCACTCCTCTGTCGTGGGTCTGCCGCTACAACCAAGCGCTCCCCGGGCTGCTACAACCAAGCGCTCCTCTGTCATGGGTCTGCCGCTACAACCAAGCGCTCCCCATCATAGCCTCTATTGGTACTCCTTCTGTTGAGTACCGCGGGCCTGCCACTACAAACAAGCGCTCCTCTGCTGTGGGACTGCCATTACAACCAAGCGCTCCCCACTGGGCTATCCGTAACACACCGAGTCGTCCGATCAGCAGTCGTCAAGTCTCAACCGGCTCTAGGGTTTCCGCAAACATCATGCTCGTTCCGGGAGGGTCCACTCAATGAGATAAGAGGCTTGATGCATCAACTGACATGTCATCCGGAGTTGATGTATCCCAAGATGTACCGTAGAGGTCAATACTGAAAACACGGAGGATTCTCGTACTGTTTTCATGATCGTCACAGTTGAATCCACTGAGGATATTTGTACAGTCGTCATCATCACAGTAGCAGTCGCAGCCAGCTCTAGGGTTCCCGCACACAGCAAGCTCGTTCGGGAGGGTCCGCTCCACGAGACGAGAGTCTGATACATCAGCTGACACATAGTCCAGAGTTGATGTATCCAAAAGTTTCGTATCGTCAACAGGAACTCAACGTCGCAGACGGCGCGTCAATCGGACGCCCGGTCTGAGAGTTATTGGCTTTTTCGTCCCAGGGGCTCGGTTGGTTTTTAATGCAAAACCAACCTGACCGTACTCCACCTGTATCCAAACCTCGGGCAGAGTATTCCAAAAGATCCCTTTCACTTAGAGGAATTCAACAGAGTCGACGTCACATCAATCAGACGTCTGAAGCTCAAGATATGAGTGTTTCCGCTCCGAGGGCCCGGTTGGCTTCGTGAACAAACCAACCCGGCCAAACCCAAAGTATTCTGAAACCTTGAGTGCGATATTCTAAAATGACTGTCTTGATCCAAGGATCACATCGCCGCTGACGGTGCGTCGTTCGGAGGCTCGTAGCTCAAGTTATGAGCGAAAAGACCGAAAAGATTCAGAAATGGGGGGTCTGGGCCCTGACCGACCCGGCCCGACCCCCCCTGGGTTGACCCGACCCGGGTCCGCCCGGCCCGGCCCGGCCTGGGCGTGACCCGGCCCGGCTCGGCTTGGCTGAGCGACCGGGCGAGGGGAAGCCGTATGGGACTTGCTGCCCCTGCGTGAAGAAACTTTACGGCCCCGGGGGGCCTCTCCAGCAGACGTGGCGGCCGGGTCGTGTCCCTCCTCTCGGTTCTGCGCGGCCGCGGAACCGGCTTGCCGCCGTGGCTTTAGCCGGGGCGTGTTTTTTCGGCGGCACGCCGGGGCGCCACCACCGCGCCGGCGGGAGCTTCCGTGAGCCACCGGACGCGCTACAGTGGTCCGTTTGGCGTACAGTCTTCTCCAGTGGTCCTCCCGGGACTCGATCTTCACTGCCAGGCCCTGTTTGTCATCGTCCGCCGTTTCGTGCACTAAGAATGAAAATGTGTGGTAGGTTCGGACTTGTTCGTTAGTCTGTACCCACCGCGTTAGCGGTCTTAAAGATATTCACCCAACAATATTTAAACGACTGGGGATTTAATCACAAAGATTTAAAGAATCAAACCCCTACCTCGTCGTACGTGCGTTCTTCGCGGAATTGATCGTCGCGGAAGAAAAGAATCGTCGTGTCGTGGAAGGTCGTCACGCCGACGAACTCCGATGATAAAAAACATACAGAATTAATTACAACAATTAAATCCATGTTGTTGTTATAAACCACAAAGAATTTAAAAGGAGCGTAACCCCCTACCTTGTTGTTGTCGATCGAAGGTTGTTGCGGGCGTTTCCTACCTTGTTGTTGCCGATCAAAGGTTGTCGCGGGGTTGTTATAAACCACAAATAATTTAAAAGGAGCGCAACCCCCTACATTGTTTTTTGTTTATTGGCATGTAATAAAATAAGACCAACATTTTTCTTCTTGAGTGTTGTTCTTTGATTTAATAGGAGAGTTTAATTGTTTAAGGAAATGCCCCAGTTGACTTTCATTTAATAGGGGTTTTCGCGGGTGCGTTACTTAGCAGAAAAGAAACGGTGGGGCTCCTGCGGGCCCCACCTCACAAATATCCTACCCACTTGGTAGGATATTTTTGGATAGCACCCTATCCGCATCAACTCAGCTTAAGCGGCTTTAGGTGGCTTTTAAGTGGCTTATGTGAAATAAAAATAAAGTTTTCGCACAACTTTATTTTATTTCTTAACTTAAAGCCCAAAAATTAAAAACCACAACTGAGCTAACGCAACTCCGGAAGAGGTGTTTCAAAGCCAGAACCGGCGCTGCAATTCCATCGGTGCCCTCAGAATTCGATTCCGAGCACCAGTTCAAAAGTTAGAAAAACCCGCTCGTTCGTTCACTGAACGTACCGAGCCAAACTTCGGAACATGATTCCAGGAACACCGGGCCTCGGAATCAGTTGTCGTCAGAAACTGCATTCTTGTAAAATTCCAAAGAAAATTAAGAAAAAAAATTTCCTTGAAATTTACGGGTCTTTACAATTCAGTGGATAGAAAACTTGTATTCACATCTCCTATACATTAAACATCATCCAAAAATGATGTTACACCAATAAATTATTTTAAATCAATTAACTATTTAGAGGAGAAGAGATCAATTTTCCATGCACCAAAATTATATCCCAAATATATAGGGTGAAACCCCTCAAGGATCAGCTGACCATTATTGTTTGTGGCTATAACACCCTCTATAAGGTACATGAGATACCCACACTCTAATATAGTTCTAGATTCAGTGTTTAATATGTCCCGAATTATAGTTGTTTAAGTCATTAAACAATGTGTTCGTGTCACTTAAATTTTCTCACAACACCATTCTTGTCCAACATTGATGGATGAAATCCACTAATACATTAAAGATATGGCCTCAAAAGGGTTCCTTTGATTTTTTGGTCTTTTATTCACTCATAACATTGAAAATAAGTTACATTCTACCTTTGAGATCCTAGAGTATATTGTCAATCCTGTTGTGAAAGTTCACCCAATTAATGTCTTGGAATATGTGATATATCTTTTCTAGAACTAGGAATGCCAGGTTGAAGAGTTGTTGGATCACTAGAAAAACATCCATAATAGATGTGGTGACTCTTATTCTTATGTTAGATTCATATTCCAGAATGTGAAAAAAAACATCTGAAAATTAATATAATTTTTTCAATCGTACATGTCAATAGACTCAAAATGAAACTTCTTAAATCCAATGATTATAGCTTCCCTCATCCAATTTAAGAACGTATGCCTCGGAGACTCCATGGGTATGATGGATCAAGAAATTCTTCAACCACTTAACCAGTGGTTCATTACTATTTTTCATTATGAATGAGTATTCCTAATATAGGTATCAAATTTCATCATTTTATTGAAGTGAATCCCTATCTAGAATACTTTATTCCATCATTAACAATTTTATTTAAAGTGGTGGAATCATCTCTGCATCCTTCCAAACTGAGATAGGGGAAATAAATCTTTTTAAATTTCCCCAATGATTTTGGATCCCATAATCATCTTCGCATCCCTAGGAATGATTCTAAATTATTCACGCAGCATATGAAATATATTTTTATACATGCTTAATCTCCCAAGTATGTTTGAAAGGATGTCCTTGTTAAAATGAAAGAAGATCTAAGAAACCTAGAAAACTTCATATTGTCCCATATTATTGATCTCCCAATAAAAATCCTTGAAACTCTTCCACACCAATAATTTCCATCTAAATCCAATTCTAAATGATCCCATTGGTAGAAAATATTACTTTATAGACCACCCAATCTTATATTTCTAATGCATCACTTCATGATCGACCCATATTTATCAACAAATATCTTTGGTTATCTCTAGTTATCTTCTAGAATTTAATGATTATATCCCTAGATGTACACTTCAATATAAAAAGCTTCCTTGATATATTACTTTTTCGTTAGATTCTCACATGGACTGCATCTCATAAATGATTAATGTAGTCAAATGGTATGTTATTATAAACAAGTTTAGGAATGGGAACATCAATCATCATCCAATGAATATAGATCGATATTATGTTTGATATTGAATAACATAAAACGATTTATCTCATGAGAATCGATATAATATAATTCTCAACTTGAAAAAACAATTGAGAACTAACCTCAATGATTTAGATATTTTAAATCCTTCTCCCTTTGTAAACTTTGATTTTCTATTATAAACTCATTCCCTTTGAAATTCTATAAAAAAAATATGAACATGGTGACACCAGAGTGAATTGGATGGATAAAAATGTTGAGGTAACAAATACCACATAATGTTATGCAAGCAGACATTCAATGTTCTCATAAAATAACCCTTGTCAATCTACTTCAATGTAGACAAAGAGTTTATGTTTTATGAATAGACTCACTCTCCAAGTGGAATCATTATATGGGTGAGGATAGATTCACATGTTATCATTTAATCACAAAGTAGTTTCAAGAAAAAAGTGACTAATGAGGGTATCAGACTCTGTTTATATGATAATGAACACTCCTCCCAGGGGACCATGAAGCACTTTGGGGGCGACCCTTTCTTCCACAAAATTGGATCATTTTCATTTCGATCTGACCCTATTCTAGGGCAATCTGTGTTTTAGTCTTGTAAGCCCCAAAGCAATCCAAAACAATAAGAATTAATGTAAAGATTGAAGTTGAAGAAAAATATGGTAGAGGGATTTTCACTATAATGTAACAAACTATTAACAAATTGAAACAAACATCCATGAATAATCCAGATTTTTGAAGAAATCTGTCTCCTAAAAACCAAATGATACAACTTTTTTGAATACGAGCTCTATCATTTGTGATGTAGAGGCAAAAAATTATTCGAACATGTAGTGGTTGTTCACTATTTTTGGTGATGAGGTTGAGTTTTATATTAATTTAAATATCCCTCCTTGAATCAATTACTTTGCTGATTCTATTTTTTTATGGTAATGAGACACACTCCAATGTGACTATATAGCATAGCCAATGTCATTTTCTTTAGTCAAGTGGTGATATCATGCCCTTTTCACACCTCCTTGTGGAAACCTATGTTAGGAGAAATATAAATCTGGAAATGTATATAATTACACCATTCCTTCCCCAAATACAAAATGTTACATAGAGATATAGGGTGAAGTTAAAATAGTATGGAATTACTCTGAAGAGTAAATTACCATTTTTGTAAGTACCGTAAACATATGAAATGGAACTAACTAGGAATCCCATTAATCATTATGTTCATGAAGAACCTTTTTTGTAGATGCCCTTCATGATTTATGATAGTAAAATTAGTTCACAAGGGATGCTCTAAGGGGGATGCTTTATGAAGCACACTTCATGAAGGATACATCACAAAGTATTCTTACCAAAGAACCATTAGATTATTATCTTTTGTAGACTTCACCGACATTGTGTGTCATATTATTCTTCATTAAGGGGTTGTCTTCAAAGGTTTTTATTACCTTATCTTCCATTTATATGGTTTGGAAAACATTTAGACCTCATATGTCTATTTCATGAAGAAATAAAACAATAAAAAAGATTAATTACACTATATTCAATAATTCTCGTTGATTAAATACAAAGACCACACAGACCAATGTACCATTTTCTATACCACATTCTGAAAATTTAGACCCTTAAAAGGGTTATATTCTCATTGAACTAGTTTATCATAATTTATAAAAACATTAATGACACTTACATCCCTAAAACTAGGAATTAAACTATTTAGAAAATATCCTTAATGTGAGAAGTAAAACTGCAAGCTTACCTAGTATGATGAGCATATGAATACTAGTGAAACGAACATGGGATTCCATATGTAGTGAGAATTAGATGTTACCTCATCCATGGGAATCCCTAAGGTTTAAGAACCATTCAAATATAATTGATGAATCCCATCAAAATGTACATAATATTCTATTATCTATTATTTTTACACAAATAATTACTCATGTGATATTAGAGATATCTACATTTCATGTTACTAGTATAGTTAAAATAATTTAGTATAGGCCCCATACTAGGAAAAATCCCTAATATTCCCTTTCATTGAATACCTCAAGGAGTAATCTCGTAGTATTTTTTCTCGGATTCCACACTATTTTTATCACACACCTCTCTTTCTATCAATAAATAGGAAAATAAGAGGATGGGATATCCTTAGGTAATGAGACGCAATATGATTCCTATTGGTGATGCCACCAACTTTCTATGGACACCTATGACTAGAAATTATAATATGTAAGGGCCATCTAGATATAAATGTACAACCTTATAGAATGTACATTATCTTCCATCGTTTCTTGTTTATCACACCAATAATGACTCACATTTGCTTATATATTTGGATTTATCTTACCTTTAGCACAATTAAAATGCATCAAAAGTATACCTCCTCCTAGGTGTAATCCCAAACCCTCTATACCTTCACCCAAGTTTATAATTGCATTATGAATTTTAGGGAATCAACCACATGTTGTAGCCCCACTTAATCCGCTATTGTCTCACACTTCATGGAATGGACATCTCAGAAACATGTTGTTAAACTATTTGGCCATCTAACTAGTCGTATGATGTAAATCAATAGTAAAACATCCTTAATGCATGATATTAAACAACATAAAATGGTTCTTTCACACATCCTTATGTTTTGGATCATAAATTATGTGTTCCTTGATTATATTTAAATATGATATATAATATATATACTAGAGGTTCAAACCCAACATTCAAACCATATGTGTCCCATCTTCACCAAGCCATATTCCTCATGAGTCTGTAAATCATCACTCATCAGTCTGTATTCTCAATGACACATCATTTTTTCAATTAGGTCCATATTCCAAGTGGTATAACATTATCATTCAATTCTCTTGATAAATTCATCCCCCTCATATGGTCATATTCCCTCTATTTATTATCATAGTTCCCTCATCGAGTCCTATTAACAATGATACCCATCCTTCATGGGCCATATTCACTTCAAGGTCAACCTTAATAGACCACCCTTGTGTAGGTTCCACACCAACCATTGGTATGTTCATTTCACCTAATTGTTCTTATCTCATTATGTTAAACTATATGGATAGTTCCTTGATACATGAACTTAAAAGGTATTTTGTGTCTTGTTACGTGGAATTTGACTATGTGTTTTTTTATTCCTCTTACTAGGATACTTAGTAATACATTGTTACGGGACTAATAGAAAACCCATGCGCACCTACCACTTTTCTGGATGTTGACAATGATCAAATACCCTATTAATATAGCTTTAACCATAACTCATATTATATTAATCATCAATAACTAATAAAAAAGATGGTTAAACTATTGTATATCTATTTTTTCGCATTTATAGAGAATATCATATACATATGTATGTTCACATCGATAATTATTAACAACCAAATTCTATGATAGGTGTCGATGCCCACCAAATCAGCATCAAAAAATTCAAAAAGGAATAAATACATGAATATAGGTATTGTTTTCCCTATAATAGAAAAAGAAAATTAAGATGAACAAGACTCGCATATCACATTAAACTCTAAGAGATATGAGATTGTGTGACCATATTAAAGTTCACATAAAGAAACTATTCTCATTTCATAGACTAAGTAGGATCCTAGACTACCCCTTTTTACGGGTCCTTATACTCCTACAAAATCATCTTGTAAAATCTCAGATCATACATCATCATTCAGATAATCTCCCTTAGGTCACAGGTCTTGTCTACCAGTGGGTTCCAGATAAACCATGAGAGGGTCCTTCAAAATAATGAAGAAAATATCCAAAATACGGAAGCCTCTTATGGGATTGAAATTCACAGGATGCATCACTATCAAAGATAATGATTTTCCTTGAACAAATTCATGTAAAATCATGATATCGAAAAAATAGTAAAATAACCAATGAAAATAATAAAAAAGGAAGTGGGAGCCTCTCGTGGTCATAAAAGACACACAACGCATCCCTATAAATTCACTTAATGCTGCAAGACTGTAGTGACACGTCCAAATAATCTCATAAATTATTTTTGGTATGATATCCTCATCACATGAAGAGCCTCGAGTATGTCAAAAATACCCCTTGATCCACTTTTGGATCCTTAAGTCTAGGCAAATGAATTTTTCCATGAAGTGCTCGCATATCTATTTGGGGCCTCTTATGGGTCATGTGGTACATCCTCAAGTAGTAGAGTTTTTTACTTTAATAACACTCATAAACCTTCATTATATCCCCAAAATTTGTTCCATAAACAATGGGAAATGGGGAAGAGATGAGAGCCTCTAACAACTATAAAACTCTTACAACATGCTAAAGAATTCTACAGCCTGGTCTCACAAGAACACATGGAATGTAGGCATAATCCCATTAAGGCCCCTTGAAAATCCATCCTTATCTCAAGGAAATTCCAGGAAAAGTCACCTGAGATCACATGAAATCCTTTTGATGGGTGCCATAATCTCAATAAGTCCCTTGTATATATCGATATGAAAATATGAAAGTCTCTTAGAAAGTCTATATGATTCGACAAAACCCCATTAATTAGAAATAATCTAACAGGGGAGGCATTGATTGGATGATCTCGCGGTCACTGAAAATCAACTAGTGCCTCGAGATAAACTGACAGTAGAACCTCATGAAGACATGTGATGTCGAGGCCCTTAGCCGACACCGACCTAGATTCACACGATATGTTCCACACAAAGAGGCAAACAACCTGGGGTTGGAGGCCTAAAATCCCCCACCCCAACATGAAAAATAAACCACTGCCCTCTACAGATGGAAGAACTCTTTTAATCTTGCAATGATTCTAGGAAGGATTTCTCAATGTATCCGATATTGCGACCTGAAAAGCTTCTCATTAGGTATGTATGACAAACTACCAGAGAAATCATGCAACAAGCATATCCATTTCAAGTGATAACTTATAGATCACACAAAGGACTTATAGTAGGACACACAAAGGACATCCTTCGTATCTTCTAGTCCATGAGAGACTTAAAATTAGATAATGATGAACATATCTAAGGCACTTGTTGTAAAAGTCTTGAATAAACTCTAGACACATGAGACTTTTGTGGAAGACTTACACATTGATCCTATTGTGCTTTACGTGAACCGCCCAAGACATGAGAAAACACTTGGACATGTCACTCAAATCATATGACACTCCTTTGGTGTTCTATTTGGATCATTTAAAGTCCTCTGGATGTGTCCAATAAAGTTGTTGGGGAACCCTGGCCATGCCACCTAAGTCTCGTGAAGCCATATAAGATCGCCATGAAAACCTCGTGGTGTCCTTCAGACATGTTTCGAAACTCATATATTGGAACCAGTTCTTGTTATTTGATTCTCTCGATAAAACCCATGCATGTAAACCTACTACCATGACGCCCTATGTGAATTCCATCGAGGTATCATGATATCCTCCATACATTTCAAGTCTAGGCATGCATCACCCTCCAATACAAGTTTCACTGACTCCCGTGATCCCCAAAAAGTGGGTCAGATAGATCTTACGATGACACTAGGACAGGTCGGTTTGATAATGTGACACCCTCTAGACATTCCATTCGGGGTCATATGATGGATTCTTGGAAAAAATCTCTTGGTCTTATGATTTCTTCCAGATAATTCATCCTTGAATATTCGACTACCCTCTGACGGGCCCCCCAAGTTATGTTATGTCCCTTGAAAAATTCAATTTGATCATGATATTTAACTATATAATGTCAGGATACATCTTCTGACTTCTCAATTTGGTAATCAAGGCATGTCAAGTGGATAATCAATGCATTTTATGCGGACTAGCATGCTAGGTCATAAGGGAAACCTTAGTATGTAAGTCCCAATTATTAGGGAAAACTTAGTGTGAAATCCCTGACCATGTGAACTATGTAAACATTGATTCCTACCATAACCAAGATACATAGTACTCTTTATAAAGGCCTGAGATCCATACTAAAGCTCAAATGTCCCTCTCGATACAAAGTCTCTGTATCTATAAGCAATGAGATTGATTATTTTACATCCCCTATATCTAACACCAAGCATATCTCTCATGTGATTTGGGAGTTATAAAGATCAAATAATTTTCATAATAAACCTCTATAAAGATAAGGGTAATCTCATTTTGTAATCCCTGATCTCACTGAACTATGTGGACTCTGATTCCTATCATAACCAAGATATGTAGGATGCCTTCTTATGGACTGGTACGAAACTCAAAGGGGTATCGACATTAGTGTAAGCCCCATCATGTCTCCAATATTTCAACTATCAAGACCCAATCATTTTCATGGGATGATCAATACCTCATCCCCTGGAGGACTAAACAACAAATGAACTATGGTGACCATGATTCCATCAATAACTAAGATACGTAGGAATCCTTCCAATGTAATGTCCCAAACTCAAATGGGAATCTACATTATTTTAATTCTCATCATTTCTCTGACATTTCAACCATTAGAACCCAATAATTATCATGGGTTGATCATTCTACCTCATTCTATAGTTGATATAGAAAAAACAGAGCTACGATGAATGTAATTCCTACTATAACCAAGATAAAAATGATTCATTTATTTATATATGAGGTCCATATTAAACATACTGATGGTTTTCCTATTACAAAAATAAAAAATTCATATGAAATGAGGTTTCTCACTTTCTGTCGCATGTTTCTCACACCGATCATAGCTCACATGGCCTTAGGGAATCTCAATTAACGCATCATTGGAACCATAAATATCCACTGGCTAGGAATATCCTGGCATGTAATCCTTGACGTTTGGCATCATATAAACCTAAAACATATGAGAACATCAAACTTGGGGCCAGTCCCAAGGGCGTGATAAAACTAATATAGCTATGATTCCTACAATAAAAAAGATATATATGATTTCTCTTTGAGACTTGATCTTGAATATCTGGTGTTCATGTGCCCATACATATGTCCTATTCAAATGATGTTAAACCATATGGTTTTAATTAACTATGTGGATTTTCATTCCTATAATAACTTGGATAAATATTTTGTCTCATAATGGATAAATACCCTCCTCATAATATTAAAATCCTCCCCGCATGGTAGTGAATTTTTAAGTGCTGGGTTATATGGCTTCATCATATAATGAAGCTATTAATTACAGGTAAATGGATGAAAACCTATAGATACATACATATGGATTCAATAATTATTTCCCATTTATTTTGTGGATAACAAAGAATTAACGTAGATTTTTTTAGGGTAACTTCTCCAACATTAGGATTTGAAAGGTATTCTCAAACATATCTTAATATGTAAGAGATCCCTAGAGTATAAAATAATTCCCCACAAAAGGGTGTGATAAGCCTAAACTCACATCCTCTCAAACAATGCATGTACTTAAGTGTCATTTGGTCTAAACCCATAAATGACCACCTACCTTTGGTATGTAGGTTCGTACCCAGTTATGGATGAGGTAACCATTGGTAGTTTCTGTTAATAATGACAATCATAACATGATGTTAATGATTGTGAAGAATTGAACCCCCTAAAATTATATATTAGGCTGAACCAAATGCCCCTAGAGGACGTCTCATCCCAGTTAAAACCATAATTGATAACCAAACATGAATCTCTCTATTAGAAAAATTATTGAGATATAATCCATAGATCTGCTATGTTTTCACACTATACACAAACAAAAATGGTAAAACTAACATGAATCTCTAAAATAACAGAATGATCAGGCATTAGGCCGCTTTGTTGGAATATCAAACAAACTTTATAATCCTAACATAATTTGATCCAGTGAAACTCTATAAAAATTGTTCTTATGAAGTAATTCCATCCTCATGTTGTCAAGTCCCAATGAGTGGAATGGCCAGATCAGGATTAAAAAAATTGAATACCATTCATATATGATTGATCACATCATTATTAAGATATTAAACTAACTAATAAACTTGTTCATTATGTTCTTCATGATTGCAGATAATTATCTCATCAATTGCATCCCGATCCGATATAATGTAATCATCCAGTGACCGTTCTGGAAATTTACTCATGGCTGCAACCCCCATGGGTCGTAAAATGATCTCACCTACCCAGCAACTTCCATGTTAGGTGCTAAACATGATGGTCTAGGAGTACCAATGATGTGGTAAAATCCTAACCCTTGAAACTTCCCATTAATATCTTCAAACATTGAATCCTACATGTCCACATCATCTATGGGAAACTGCAAGTTAGCCAGTGTCCCCTGTTTCCATGACCTACTACCTCAAGATCATATCCCTAGATCAAGAGAATCACCACCATTATTCTCTAATGAAGTTGGACTATAGAGTCAAATAAAAATCCCTCCTAGTTCAGGGTCCCATGAGAAGGTATCCTGTCAACTTCCATCACACACAACATCTCGTTGATACCCACCAATCACATACTGTTGGAACTACGCAACACACTACCTCCGCTAACACCAGTCCACATGCAACAAGGACGATTAATCAGGTGGGGATAGAAATGGAGATTTATGATTGGGATCATATCCACACTCCCACTAATTATGTATTACGGAATATTTAGGAAGAAACCAGTAAGTAGGCTCATATCCCCACACACATGGAACAAGTCTATGGGATTATTCTACCAGAAGGTATGGAGGAGGGGCATATACCTATTCCCATGCATGAAGTTTATAATCATACATTGGGGATGCATGGAGGAAAGAAGTGGGATCATATCCCCACTTCAATAAAATATATCATCCCATACACAGTGAAGATAGAAAATCTACATGATTATGTCCCTACACAGACCTTTCTAAAATGCCGATATATTTTAGAACATTTTAAGAAATCTGATATCATATTCCATCAATAGAATAGATACCTGGAGATACACATATTCATTTCCCTATTTTCATGTATCAAAACAGTATGATCATTATGAATAAGTGGTTTCACTAGAGCAAGCAAAAATTATTTCTCACATCTAGGAGGATTATTGGCATATTATAGTAAAGGATAAGGAACTAGATTGGTTTCATACTCCCATTAAAACTGATGCTCACAAGGTGAGAGTGGAACTAGCCTCAAGAAAGGGGAACATGCCTATAGAAGAAGTCTAGTAGAATATTATAAAGGCCTAGGATCGATCTAATAACCCTATTTTTTTGGGTCTCACAGTGGGAGAGGGATACATGCCTCGATACAGGCTTATATTAAGGTCGATGATGTCTAGAGACACACTCCAAAGGCCCAGAATCAGGATTATATCATATTTCTTATTGGGGATATCCATGTTATAATGAAACAATCTTCATAATAGGATAATATTATTTCTAATGAATCTACTAGTAATATTATAGAAGATCATGGAATCCATGTGCATATTCATTCTTCCATTGATAAACAACTACACCAACATTTTTCAATGGAAATACAGTGGGATTCTCATATCAATTATACTATTCTATAGGTTCAATTTTATATTCTGATATGAAATTCATATTCAGACCAGGCTCATATTCATTCACCAACTAGGGCTCACCAAGTGAGAGAAGAATATTCCTTATGTCAGGCTTTATCTCTTCTAAGAGAGACCAACATCATATTCCAAAGGCACATGATCAGGCTCATACTCATGTCCTAACTGAGGATCACCAAATGAGAATGGAACATGACTTGAGACATGATTACATTCCTATTGATAATGAGAAATCTCATTCGCATATTCGAGAATATTATCAACGGTGGGGTCATACTCTGGAGGCACCATATGATTATAAAAAATTTTGGGCAACTGTCATAAAACAATCCCATATCTCTTCACAATTCAAAAAGATAGTTCAGCATATTCTGGCCAAGATGTTGAAACTGACTCATATTCCAAATCTGTTCAATTCCCATGTCCCTGAGTTCATTTTAGATACATTCTCAACACCACAAGTATCCATCAACTCTTCCAGCAAAGTAGAATATGATAAGTACCATGATAGTCCTCCTTGTGTGATTGTGGAGATGGATCGAAGGGACTTTACTCTCGATATCCACTGTGGTCATTCTCCTCATGATGATACCTCCAACATACAAGGAAATCCTCCCCTTTCCATGAATCCTTCATATATATATATGTTCAAATCTCAGAAATATTTGTATAGAGGGGTGTTTAAATCTTATATGCCTTTGTATTGAGAGGTTCTTGAAACAATAGGGTCAACTGCATATAGTTCTCAATCATCTTCAAACAAAAATCCACTCTTGTTAGCATGTGGTCGTTAGAAGCATATTCTTTGTTATTAATGGATGGAGGAATGTAATTCTAATTTAGAGGAGGATGAAATTGACATGTGTACATATTTATCTATAAATAACCTCCCCATCATGTTTTGGTATGTCACTACTTATGACTATGAGATACTAGATGAGATAGAAACAGACTACATTTCTTCTCTACACCAATATATGTGGGATAATAATCATAAACTCAAGGATATACACCTACCATATCCAAAATATAGGGGTCACCTTCAGACAATCCAGATAATCTATTTGTTGTTGGACCTAGCCACTATCTCTGTGGCTCAGGATCCAAAACCGGAAAATCTCTACAAAAATCTCCAATATAATTTCCACCATTATATAAAAAATCTTCGGTAGTTTATCACGTACATGATTTAATGTATTCATATTTGATTATGGGGATGGTATGAAGCATTACACTTTGTCACTCCGTTGAAACCAAAAAACCCCTTGGATATAGAATCCTATAACATCATAACCTCTGATGAAATTAGGGGACTATGTAATGATCAAGATAGTTGGTCACTAAATCAAAATTCCCCCACTTCAAAAATGCACATAAATCATGAATGGAGGGAGGGGATAGAAAATATGACATCTAAATGGTCCCCTAAAATAAATAGGATTGCATTTCAGACACAAAAGTAGATGTTTTGATCAATTATATAACTTCACATTAAGAATGATTCCCATCATGGAATTCCATCACAACCATTTCCCAAGAGAGAACAATTGTGACGTATAAAATGGGCCTTAATAGATGATTCCATAGTATTCATCCATGAGTGAACCCAACCAGCTAGTTTGGCGGTGTAACGCCCCAACCCCAGTTACCCAGAGTCGGTGCCTTATAACAAAACATTGGCATGATACAAGGAATCATGTCCCGAAAGACCAACCAGAAAAGTAGTCTTGAATGTACTAGATACATTCAGAAGGTTTACAATACATTATGAAATAAAAACATCAAAAAAATTATCCCCTTTTAAACACACTTATATCCTTAGCATGTCCCTATAATTAAACCACCATATACTTCTCTACATCTTGGGAAAAATAAAACATAGAAAGGGGTGATCTTGAATGCTCAGTAAGGATAACAATATAGCAGAAACATTCATAAATATTCATAAAAATTTAAGGCAATGTATAAGACTAAAAAAAATCCTTTTAAAATTAAACATCAGCATAATATAGAAAAGATAAAATCAAATAATTCATTTACTTATTCACATGGATATTCTACTAGTCGAATAATCACTTGAAATATCAATAGCCACTTTCATAATAATGGAATGCATAATGCTAGACTTCATAACCATATAGTCAAGGCCTTGTGCCAAGACTATAAATAATATTTTTTCAAGGCCTTGTACCAAGACACTAGTTTATCTCAAGAGATCTACCGATGCATCGAGGAGCTATAGTGGGTTTCACCCGTCACTTACTAAGTCCAATGCATTCCACATATGAAATGTTTTAAGCATAACATAATCATTCGTATTAAAAATACCATACGAAATGTCAATAAATTATCCATAAACCATGAATGTTTGAAAATAACACATCCATAGTAAAATATAGAACAAAAACATCAATATAATATGGAAGATTTGTATAATAATTAATCAACTTTAAACAGGTTTAAAATCCATCAAATAATGGTGACATAGATGAAATCAAAAAAAATTAGAGAAATATCTATTTCTTTTTTGAAATCAATTAGAAGTCATGTAATTATAAAAGAAAACATTTATTTTTAAAATATTATTATAATATTGTATGTAAATATTCGATGATGTAATAATAGGGGAAAATAGCCGCACCCACCATATAAGTTAAAAAATACATTCTTACCATAATTTTGTTGAAAAGGTCATAAAGTACCTTGTTTGGAAAACAACGGAAATATTCCTTTCAAAACATATAATGTAAAACAAGGGTATAAATGAATTTAACCCATTTTATACTAAATAGTAAAAATGTTTGGAAATATATTTTTAAGAAAAGATAGATGTGGATGAAAATGAGGTCCCAGTAGATACTTACGTAAAAACAACTTCAGATAATAAAGAGATTGTGAAATTAACTCTTAACTTCTACTTTTAATTAGTCGATGGTATGTTAACATCCTTTATAATTGATAAAATATTGTTATTAAATTATAAAAAAACTATATAGATAAATATGATATCATATATGATCCTCTAATATTTCATTTGTTAATAATATTTCAGCAGTATCATTGTTTCAAGTGTTAACTGATACGTTTTCCTTTATATGATTGGTTACATAAGACATGTTTTTGGTGGATAGGATGTATTTATTCATATCTATAATTACATTATGTTCTAAAACTTTTATTTTAATCATAAAATTAAAATTATTCATGATTGATTATGATGGGGAGTGAATCTCATCGTGTTTGTGGAGACGGTAATCCGTACGTATGCATGAGAAACAATATCATTATATTGATAGTGAAATCGTATGTAATTGGATGGTATATAATATATATAGAATCATTAAAATGTTATATTTATTATTTACATCAGTTATACTCATTATTATACCCATCCAAATAATGAAGTTTTTGAATAACAAACTACACCACGACGTGGAGACGGTAATCCATACATACGCACGTATGGTGACTTTCTCATTCATATGATGGATAGAATAATGAATATAGTCATAGAATTTTTATAATAACATAATAGTATATTGAATATACTGGAGTTATTATTTTATAATGGAAACAATAAATAATGAAGAAGTGGAAGAAGAAAAGAACTTGAAAGAGGTGATGAAATATTTACCTCTTCTTCGGGTTCTTCTTTTTGATCTGATCAAAAGGGCTCCATAGGTTGGATTTATGAACAAATTAAGGCCTCTAATATGAAGGGAGGAAAATTTTCAGGATATTTGGGCAGGTTTTGGCCAAGACAAATGGATTTGGAGGTGTGAAATTAAGATAAGGGGAAGTTCCCTTTTATAAGTGAGGTGAGGGTCACTTTAGGAAAAGCTTGAAATATAATTTTATAATAAAATAATTTTCAGTTTCAAATGTCTCCAAAATGAATTATTTCTATGATAATGTGGGTATGGTTCTAAAACCCCCCAAACAATTGGTTTTACAAAGTTTTAGGCCATTATATTAACTATATATTTTAGATTTTACTCTTAGATAAATAGTTTGACATTTACCATGTCTCTTTGTATTTTTAAATTATATGGTTAATAAAAATTCTATAATTAGCCTAGAGAACCCCAAGTGGTTCATTATTAATATATATAACCTCATATATGTCCTTTTTCCAATCCTTATAATTTTAGGAATATTATATCAATTAATAATATAGTATTTGTTTTAAAAACACAATTATGTCAATTTTGACACTATTTAGTATTTGGTTTTTGAAAAACTTATAACAACATGATTACTTCAAAAAAATATTATTTAATGAAACCTAAAATGTCATATTAACCTATAGAATTAGGTTAATTCATAACAAGATTCAAATTAAATTTATTTGGATATTTATAATATCAATTATTTTAATCCTTCATTAATAAGGTAATTACTGCATCATTATTTTATAATAAATAAATTAAATTATTTAATTCCCAAAACATATAAATAAAATACCATTATTTTGGAAATATTTTTATATTTATAATGAATATTTATAGTAAAATTAATCTTATGTATAACCCCATATTAAAAATGGTTTAGTTATTAAACATTGAATTTAACTCTTTTAACTCTTATTAAAATAAAAAAATAATAAAAGTCCTAATCTACTCCAAGTGGACCAAAGGGGATAATATTTTATTCCTATGTCTATTTTGGGTTGAATTACATTCATCCAATTGAAATAGGATAGGTGTTAGGATAATTATAATATCATTTTTACCATTAATTACCCAATTTACTTTTAACCATGGTAAATAAAAGTAAAAATATATTATTCACCAAAAACTATTTTCAGACTATTGAAACACATTTTACTTACTGATGAAAATCTTGCCTCTCAGATATTTTAAATTCAACTCATAGAAGTGGTAAATTTAAGTTTTATGCAAATTTGCAAATGCTCCTAGGAGGTTGGTAAAAGGCGATGAAAAGTTCAATACAATTTTTATATATCAAATCTTTTTATAAAATGACTCCAATGAATTACATTGAACTTATATAGATATTATGTTTATATTTTGGCCTAAAATAAATTTAAATAAAATAAATAATTATTTAAATAAAAATTCAGTTTTAACCAATAACACAACGTTTTCACTATTCATTAAAAATTGATTGTTTTCAGAAAAATACCAAAAAAACCCCATAATCTAATTCTGATATTCCTAATTCAAAAATTAAGGCCATTTTGAAAAATAAAATTTATAAAATTTCAAAAAGTGGGTATTACTATTCATATTGGCTAGTTCAATCGTTCGTGGTGTGTTAAAACTTCATGTTGCGTACAACACAAGATACTACATTATTCAAAGGGAAACGTATTATGGAAGCTTTGGTTGTTACATTATCCCCTCCGTAAAAAAGTTTCATCCTTGAAATTTATAGAATATTACTACATATAAAGATTTTAGTGGTTCCTCGTAAAAAGTTCCTCGGGTTCCCACATTGCCACTTCTATCTTATGGTTTCTCCATATATCTTTTACCAAATGATTGGTCTGGTTTCTCCGCACTTGTTCTCTAATATCGAGAATTTTTATAGGCTCTTCATTATAAAAAAAATCATGAACCAGTTCAATTTCCTCATAGGTTAGTACATGCATATGGTCAGACATGTATTTTCTTAACAATGACGCGTGGAACACTTCATGAAATTTGGAGAGACATGGTGGCATTGCCAAATGGTAAGATATAGAACCAATTAATTCTAGAATTTCAAAAGGTCTGATGTACCTGGGACATAATTTATCTTTCTTACCAAATTGTATAACCCCCTTCGATGGAGATACCTTTAGGAAAACATGATCTACTACCTGAAATTCTGAATCCTTCCTTTGGTTATCGACCTAGCTCTTCTGCCTACTTTGGGATTATTTTATGTGGGGTTGTATAACAATCACCTTTTACATTGTTTCCTCAACAGGTTCTGGGCCTACAAGTTTTCTTTCACCAACACCATCAATACAAATTGGTGTGCAACATCTCTTTCCATATAACACTTCTTATAGTGCCATCTGAATGCTTGAGTGGAAGATATTGTTATAGGTAAATTCTACCAGAGGTAAATATTAATCCCATATACCTTGAAAGTCAAGTAAGTAAGATCTCAACATGTCTTCTATGGATTGAATAGTCTGTTTTGATTGTCCATCAGTTTGAGGGTGGTAGGCAGTACTCAAATGATTTTCAGTATCCAGGGCCATCTAAAGACATTTCCAAAATCTTGGTGTAAAATGGGGATCACAATCAGAAACCATCGATAGGGGTACTCCATGACATCTTACAACTTCATTTATATATATTCTTCACATAAGTTAAAGTGGTAAATCTTCTCTTATAGAAAGAAATTGTGCTGACTTGGTAAGACAATCAACAATAACCCATATTGCATCATTTCTTCTTGGAGTCTTTGTTAGTCCTATAACAAAGTACATCTTAATGTCATCCCATTTCCACTCAGGTATGGTAAGAGGTTCAATGACTCCTCTATGATGTTTCCATCTAGATTTTTTTTGGAATACCACACATCTCGACAAGAAATAATCAATCTATCTCTTCATGTTGTCCCACTAAAAATGTTCTTTCAAATCTGTATAAATAGTTGTCCTACAAGGGTGTATAAGTAAATTGGATCTATCAGAATAATCCAAGTATTCCCTTTTTAGATCAGGTATATCGGGAACACAAAGTCTCTTCAGAAATTTCAAAATTCTATCTTCATATACAAAGTCGATAAATCTCCCATCTTACACAGCTTTAATTTTCTTTTGAAATTCATCATCATCAGTCTGAGAACTTTTAATTTTTTCTAGTAAAGAAGGTTTGTCAACCATTTGAAAAAGAATTAATGTTTCACCTTCCATGTCTATTCCCATATCCATCTTTACTATATCTATGTATATAGGATCCTTTTCAACTCTCATCTTGTTCAAAACTCCATGATCCTTTCTGATCAAAGAATCTTCCACCTTATTTTCCTTCTCTAGGTGGTTGTGTATAGTGAAATCATAATCTTTGAGTAGTTCAACCCATCGCCTATTCCTCATGTTGAGTTCTTTTTGTGAGAAAATATACTTCAATCTCTTGTGATCTGTATAAATCTCACAATTTTCACCATAGAGATAGCGTCTCCATATTTTCATAGAAAATATTACAAATGCTAACTCAAGATAATGAGTGGGATAGTTTTGTTCATGATTTTTTAGCTGTCGTGACACATAAACAATAAATTTATCATTCTGTATAAGTACACAACCAATTCCATTCTTTGAATCATCATTATAAATAACAAACCCATCATTCCCCGATGGTAGATTCAAGATGGGAGCATTAAATAGTCTTACCATCAGTTATTCAAAACATTATTCACACTCATTTGTCCAAAAAAAATTAACTCCTTTACATGTGATCTTGGTTAATGGGTTAGCCAGCATGGAAAAATTCTGGACAAAATATTGATAAAAACCTACAAAACCAATAAAACTGTGTACCTCGGTTATACCCGTTGGTTCTAGCCATTCTTGGATTTCCTTGGACTTTAATGGACCAATAGAGATTCCATCCTTAGAGACAATATGGCCAAGAAAAGAAATCTCTTGAAGCTAGAATTCACACTTCCTAAACTTTCTATATAATTCATTTCTTGTGAGGGTTTTCAGAATAGTTCACAAGTTATTTTCATGATATTCATAGCTTTTTAAGTATTCGAATATATCATAAAAACGCCTCTAAAAATTAATCAATATATTCCTTGAAATATCTATTCATTAGCTCTATGAAGATAGAGGGTGCATTATTCAATCCAAAAGGCATTACTGTAAACTCATAATGCACGTACCTGGTTCGAAATACTTTTTTTAGAATGCCTTCCTTCTTCACACACAACTAATGATATCCAGATTGAAGTTCAATCTTTTAAACATATTGATCTCCATGAAGTTGGATGAATAAATCATCAATGCGAGATAGAGGATACTTGTACTTTATTTTAATAGCATTGATCTCCCGGTATTCAATACACAAACTCATAGATCCATCATTATTCTTCACAAAAAGAATAGTGTCTCCCCATGGAGAAACACTAGGGATAATAAATCTCTTATTACTCAATTCCTCTAGTTGTTTCTTCAGTTCCACTAATTCCACAGTGGCCATTCTATAAGGATAGTTCAATATGGGCCTTGAACCAAGAATTAAATCAATGGAAAACTCAATTTCTCATTCTAGAGGATGTCTAGGTAAATCCTCTCTGAACACATAAACATATTCATGAAAAATAGGTACATCCTATATTTGAACATTCCTTTCCTCACCAATAGTTATTTCATTCTCTTCTTCCCCAATAATTGAATTTAGTATAGCTACTAGGGGTGGATCTAGATATGAATCAGATGGTGATGTTTCTTCCCTAATGATAAGGTACTCTTTATCATCATTGATAATTGTAACCTCATTCTTCTTACAATAAATTTTCGAATCATGGTCTGAAATAGAATCCATTTTGAGGATTATATCAAATTAAATCATGGGTATGACGATGAGATTAGCAGATAAAGAACATTTATATTCCCTAATGGGAACCGATTCACAAAACATTGTTGCGATGATACTTCCCTTAGGCGTTTTGATTCATAACTCCCTAATTAAGTAAAATTGAAAATATCTAATTTTCATAGAAAATTGGAAAGATATGAAACAATATGATGATCTAAAATCAAATAAAGATTTAGCTAAAGAAGATGAAACCATTAAATTACCAGCCACCATGTCTTTCGGAGCATTAACCTCAGCATTAGTGATCGTATAATCTTTTCCTTTCTCCCTTGGAATATTCTACATTATGTTCCCTTGGTGCTTAGGAAATTAATTTTCATAATGCCCCTTTTCACTATAATTGTATCATTCAACATTGACAGCCAATTTCTTCCCCTTACAATCAAGAGCTTGGTGGCCTTTTTCACCACACTTGTAACAGAATCCCATTCCTTTTAGGCACGTACCAGGGCGTTTCTTCCCACATTTACCATAGGATTGATCTTTAACTATTCCATTATTCCTATTATTTCCATTTCCAGAGCGTTCAACAGATCTCTTCTTCTCTGACTTTGCTTTAAAGTTGTAAGAATTGGAGAATTATTTTTCTGTCTAGATAGCGCATGAGACAATATCTTCATATGATGAGAAGTATTTTAAGACTAATGCCCGATGGATAAATGGTATTATCCCATAAAAAATAGATCAACATTACTCTTTGGGTTATGTATATAATCTGTTGCATGGATTTCTATCCTTGTAAATTTATCCTCATACTTTGGGACATTCTCATCCTCCTTTTACCAAAAACTCAAAAATTGTCTTTCCATATCTCCTTGATGGTCACGAAGAAAGTATTTTTTCTAATAAAATCTCTTTAAACTCTCTCAATTCCATGTTTGATACATCTTCATCTTCCATTGTGTTTCGTATTAATGACCACCATTGATCTGAATCTCTCGTGAGGCGATAAACAGCCATGAAAACTTTTCCCCTTTCGGTACTCCCCAAATCATAAAATATTTTCTCTAAGGAACATATCCATTTCTCATCTAGTAATAGATTTTTTCTCCCATTGAATGTTAGTTTTTGGTGCCTCATGAAGCGGTCTAACATTGATCCTCATCATTTTGGATTAGGGTGCTCTATATGGGTAAGGTTATTATTCATAACCTGAGTGAGTTGTCCCAGTATGGTGATAAGCTAATCAGCACCAGTTGCTTCACTAGATCCACTATAATTATCTTAGGTAGGAGGAACATCCCTACATTGAATATGTGCGTTGATCAAATTTCCATTCTTTCCACATGGCGCCATTTCTAAACAATGGAATACAATAGATTATTTTATGAATCGAAATACATAATTCCAAATTTGTAAAACAGTTAACATAAATTGAACAGTTTATGTATATAATTCGTAATCATAAGAATGTTTTCATTGAGGATGTATATACTCATAAACCCTTCATAATGGATTTAAAAGAAAATAATAATTATACTAAGCATATCCCATAGGAGTGTCATAAACAAGAGTGCAACAATGACCATTGTCGTGCACCAGTTCCCATTCAAGTTTGGCTCAAGCGGTGTTTTTAGGTTTTAACCCTAGGTACATCTATTCCAGATCCACATCTACATTCTTTTATCCATACAGGGATGTATTGATTGGATAACTCAAAAAATATATAAAATACCAAAATTTTAAGATGTTCTTCTATACTAATCCTCAAATTCTATCTTAGGGTAGTGTTCCCTAATCAGAGTTATTCTAAATCTAGCTTCAAAGGTTGGCACTAAACATCCTCTGATACCAACTGTAATTCCCTAACCCCAGTTACCCAAAGTCGGTGAATTATTATATAACATTTTCATGACACAAGTAATCATGTACCGAAAGACCGATCTATTTAGTATCCTGGGAAGTACTAGATACATTCATTAGTTTTACATTACATTATGAAATAAAAAAATCGACAAAATTTTGTCCCATTTTGAAAAAACATATATCCTTATCCTATCCCTGCAGGTCCACCATAAAATACTTCTTCACATCCTAGGATAAATAAAACATAGATAGGGGTGAGCTCAGATGCTCAGTAAGGATAACAGTATAGAAAAAACCTTCATAAATAAGCATAAACATTTATGGATATGTATAAGAATAAAACAAAAGCCTTTTAAACATAAACTTCATCAAAATATAGAAAATATAAAATAAAATAACTCCACTTACTTCTTCACATGTATATTCTACTAGTTGAATAATTACATGAAATATCAATAGCCACTTTCAAAATGTTGGAATGCATAATGACAGACATCATAACCACATAGTCATGGCCATGTGCCAAGACTACAAATTAGATTTTTTCAAGGCCCTTTTCCAAGACACTATATTGTATCATGAGACCTACCGCAGCAACGAGGAGCTATAGCGGGCTCCACCCATCACTTAATATGTCCAATGCATTCCTCATATAAAATGGTTTAAACATAATATAATCATTCGTATTAAAACTAGTAAACGAAATGTCAATAATTTTTCCATAAACTAGAAATATTATAAAAATAACACATCTACATTAAAATATATCAAAAAACCTTCAATACAATATGGAATATTTTTATCATAATATATCAACTTCAAACGTGTTTAAAATCCATCAAAGAATGTTGACATGGATTAAATCAATACTTTTCTAGAGAAATATCTATTTTTATTTTGAAAACATTTAGAAGTCATGTAATTATAAAAGAAATAATTTATTTTCAAAATATTATTATATGATTGAAAGGTAAGATTCAATGATTTTATAATGGTAGAAAATAGCTGCACATGCTGTATAAGTTAAAAAAATACATTCTTACCTTAATTATTTCGAAAATGTTATAAAGTACCTTGTTTGGAAAATGACGTAAAGATTCCTTTAAAACATATAAGTTCACATAAGGGTAAATATTAATTTAACCCATTTTTTAGTAAATAGTAAAAATGATTTGAAATACGTTTTTAAGAAAACATGAATGTGGATGATAAAGAGGTCCCAGTAGATATTTACGTAAGAACAGCCTCAGATAATAAAGTAATTTTGAAATTAACTGTTACATTATAATTTTCCTTAGTCTATGGTATGTTAACCTCCTGTATAATAGTTAAAACATTGTTATTAAATTATAAATGAACTATAAACATAAATATGATATCATATATGATCCCTTAAAACTTCTTTTTTGATAATATTTCAGTAGTATCGTTGTTTCGGGTGTTAACTGGTTCATTTTCCTTTATATACTCTGTTATGTAGGCCATGTTTGTCATGGATAGGATGTATTTTATTCATATCCATAATTATATTAAGTTCTTAAACATTATATTTAATCTTAAAATTGATATTATTATTGAATGATTACGATGGGGAATAAATCTCATCGCGTTCGTGGAGACGGTAATCCGTATGTATGCACATGCGACAATATTATTATACTGATGGTGAAATACTATGTAATTGGATGGTATATCATATATGAAGAATCATTAACATTTTATATTTATTATTTTCATTAGTTATACTAACTGTTATACCCATACAAATAATGAAGTGTTTGAATAACAAACTACACCACGACGTGGAGACAGAAAGTCTTACGTACGCACGTATAGGGACTTCATCATTCATATGATTGATAGAATAATGAATATGGTTGTACCATTTTTATAATAAAATCACAGTATATATAATATACTGTAGTAATCATTTTATAATGGAAACAAAAAATAAAGAGGAAGTGGAAGAAGAAAAGAATATGAAAGAGGTGATGAAATATTTACCTCTTCTTCGAGTTCTTCTTTTTTATTTGATCAAAATGGCTCCTTAGATTGGATTTATAACCAAAAGAAGGCCTCTAGGATGAAGGGAGGATATTTGGTCTGGTTTTGGCCTATCAAAATGGCTTTGGAGGTGTGAAATTCAGATAAGGGGATGTGATCTTTTATAAGAGAGGTGATGGTTTCTTTAGGAAAACCGTGAAATATTATTTTATAATAAAATAATTTTCAATTTCTTATGGTTATAAAATGAATTAATTAGTGTATAAGGTTTTTATGGGTCAAAAACCTCTAAAAAAATATGTTTTATATAGGTTTAAGTCATCATAATAACCTTATATTTTAGATTTAACTCTTCGTTAAATTACGATGTCTCTTTGTATTTTTATATTTTATGGTTAATAAACAAACTATAAAAAGCCAAGAGAACCCCAAGTGGGTCATTATTAACATATATAACCTTATTTATGTCCTTTTGACAAGACTTATATTTTTATAAATATTATATCAATTAATAATATAGTATTTGTTTTTAAAACTCAATTATGTCTATTTTGACACTATTTAGTATTTGGTTTTCGTGTAAATTATAACAGCATTATTACATCGAAAAAAAAATATTTAATAAACCCTAATAGGTCATATTAATCTAGAAAATTAGTGTACTTCATCAAAAGTCTCAAATTACATTTATTTATATTTTTTTAATATCACTTTTATTAATCTTTCATTAATAAGGTAATTATTGCATCATCATTGTGTCATAAATAAATTAAATTATTTAATTTCTAAAAATTTTAAATAAAATACCATTATGTTTAAAATAGTTTTTTCTCTCTAATGAAAATTTATAGTCGAATTTATCATATAGAAAACCCCTATATTAAAAATTGTTTAGTTATTAATAATTGAATTTAACTCTTTTAACTCTTCTTTAAATAAAATATTAATAAATGTCCTAATCTGATCCATGTGAATCATAGGGGATCATATTTTATTTCTAAGGTATTTTTTGGCCTAACTAAACTTATCCAATATAATTAGTACATGTTTTAGGGTAATTATAATATAATTTCTACTCTTAATTACCCTATTTACTTTTAACCGTGGTAAATAAAAGTAAAAAGTTACTATTCACCAAAAAATATTTCCATCTTATTGACCCACATTTTACTTACTGATGTCAAACATGTCACTTAGATTTTGGAAATTCAACTCACAAAAGTGGTAAAATAATATTTTCTGCAAATTTCCAAATCCTCCATGGGGATAGGTAAAAGACTGTAAAAAGTTTAAATTTTTTTATATATATAAGCTTATTATTAAATGACTCCAATGAATTACATTGAACATATATAGGTATTATATATATATTTTTACCTAAAATAAATTTAAATAAAATAAATAATTTTTTAAATAAAAATATCATTTCAATAAATAACTTAGTGTTTTTTACTATTCATAAAAAATTGATAGTTTTTAAAAAAATACCAAAAACTCACCCTAAGATAATTTTGATATTCTGAATTAAAAATTTAAGTCCATTTTGAAAAACAAATTATAAATTTTCAAAAGGTGGGTATTACAATTCATAATGGCTAGTTCGATTAGTCGTGGTGTGTTAAAACTCAATGTTTCGTACAATGCAAGCTACTGCATTATTCAAAGGAAAACATACCGTGAACGCTTCGGATATTATAGGGGGAATATCTACCACTTCCTCCACCTCTTGGATTGTCAATTTCCAAGAGTATTCCTGACATATCCTCAGATGAAACAAACAAATCTTAGCCCACTGGTCTAGGAAAATTTATATATCAATCACCATCACTAGGTTAATCATCCCCTTAAAAGGTCTAGATGAAATCATTAATGATTCCCTATTAACACCAGCTAGATGGGTTTGTAAAATTTATATATCATTATCTATCCTTGGAGTTATATCATTCACAAATGAAATTACTAGATCCTCATCAATAGGATTAGTCAATTCTAATTGTGGCCATGAATAAACATTACCTCATTAGGATGGTGGCATTTGTATCATCATCAACACCGGATAGATATTGATTTTTCTCTATGTTAAGAGGAAAAAATTTGTTGGCAGCATCCTGCATATTCCTCCTATGATAAGAAAAACTTCTATAGGTTGTGTCTTGCTAAGTAATCATGACTAGAAACACCCCCAAGGTCACTATTCATAGACCATGTCTGGTGGATTGTAAGGACAAGGTGATCAGACCCTTTCTGGGTCACAAGACAAAATGGCCCAATATGGCCAAGGGTTTGGCTAATGACCCTAATGATGGAAGTGCGGAATCATCCGTTTGAATCAAATGTAATGGGACCAACACCATTACCTGATATGACTCTATGAATGACTTCACATTAAACATGATAGTAATTATGGATTGAGACACAAATGAAGAGATACAAAACATGGAAAATGATCCTCATTAAGAGGGTGATTTGGATGCACCAACTGATGTTGCATGCCCTGGAACCAGAGAAGGGTCCAAACCCTGGCACCTCTGAATACCGAGTTTCCACCTCCCCATCAAAACACTAAAAAACTAAAGGTGTATATATATCCCAATAACCACCCACAATAGTTTAGGATCCTTCCATAGAGTAACCTTTTTCACTATATGAGATTGAGATACAAACTCTTAGAAAACTCAATGAGGAGCTACTCAGGGGAAATATTCCCATTGGTTATCATCTTTAGGCAGAGATGAATATTCTCCCTACCATAACCTATATGAAAGTGAGGGAAGTGTTTGATCATCATACTATCAACAGATCTAAGAAAGTAGTTTAGATAAACTAGAATTTTAAAAATGATCATGACTTCCCTCTGTTGGAGAAATAACCTCTACCTCGCCAAGGAAATGATTAATACTTAGGAAGAATCGAGAATCAGCGGGATACCAAAGTAGGTCCACCTCATCCCCCACCCACTCACTATAGACGGGAGGATACACAATGAGTAGTTACCTTGAAGACTATTAATGTCATCGAGTCTCAGGATACTCAAAAGAAATACATTGAAGGGAAATGTGTACCTCTACTGTCTGATAAGAATCAATACCCAAAAAGGGTAGATGAAACTTTTCCTCCACCCAATTTTTGAAGTCCAACTTTCCTCACTTTTGATGGGGTAGGATACCCTAAAAATCATCTCAAACCCCTTTTATCCCAATGTGGGTTGATGATGGGCCCGCAATATCACTAGTAGAAGACATAGAAAAAGGTTTTTTTTACACACTGTGAAAGAAATGGAACAATATCTTAAGGAATCCATTCTGTGAACCAAATCCAAAACTAGACTCATCCCCACAGCACAGAGGAAAGGGTAGGAAAACCATAAGTTATATCTGCCACTCTCAATCTAGCAACAGTTTCCATCCATGCACCAAGGAAGTTACTAAACCACCCAACACTTCCTATCAAGTGGAAACAACCATAGAATCACCCTCAAACAGAAGATAAAATAAATCAGGGTCCCTTGGGATTTTGAGTAATGGATGAATAAATCATAATTATTCCGAAATGATAAAGTCCCTAGTTTTTTTCATGGAATCCATGGACAAAATCCTTCTCATGCTACAAAAACCTAGGAACCTTGATGTGTTAATCCTCCTTGACTTTTCTAACTTCTTCCATTTCCACAGAAGGTTGGGTCATAATATTCATTATCGCTTCTTCCCCAATGAAAACCATCAAGGAATGGTATATTTTGGATTGCTGGTGTTAGATAAATCCATAGAGTATGTTATTTTCATAACCATTTCCCTGTTATAAGAGGATGGTGATTGGAATAATGATCAGGCTAGGATTGAGCGGAGGATTAACAAATGGATGACTCAGAAAATAGTTGATCGACATCATTCCACCCATAGAACACAGCTATGTAGACCCACAATCGCTCCCCCACCTATGAATGTGACATCATTAATTCCTCCTAAAGTTGGCCACGACCATCAAATGCATAATAAAATAGAAGAGGATGAGTCATATTTTTCTCCAATACAGGCTCTTAATCTTGTAGATTTCTTCCCTATGACATCTATAGAACAGAAACCTCCCCACTAAATTGAACTATCATCAAAGGAAGATTCCATCTTTGGTTCTGCCAACATGATACACTTGGATGATCCCTTCCTTGTTGATGAATATTCCTCGGTATATGTTTTTACTGCACATAACTATGGAAATGGGGCCACATGTTCCCGAACCAAGGACATAATAGATTCTGTAGAAATGGTCGGACTCAATATTTCTATCATGTCCCCATGGAGAATATATATGAAGCCAAGACTTGGGGAAAATTACATCAGTATGACCAAAAGTGGAAAAGAGTTTTCCAAAAACCCATAATCGGCCGCTCGCACCCAATTATCTTGCATGACTGCCTTTAGAGGTTAGATTATTTGATCATCCTAAACAACAGGGAAGGTCGGCATAACCCAGGTCACTAGTAGTAGAATCTCCCACAACCTCCGCACAAGATCCAGACCCATCCACGTAAATTTCATTGGCTCCTAAAACACTTGTCCAGGAGAAACCCCACATCAGGAAGTGACAACCTCTAGAAAAAAGGAATGATGTTCTGAAATAGATGGTGGGTTTCCCATCCATTCACTCAATCCTCGATGTTCTCCATCTTTCAAAATAACTCAGGGAGGAAATTTTTGAACGCTCCAAAAACTATATGAATTAATAATATAATTTAAAGAATCTGAGGTTTATTATGTAGGGACCATGTACATGGAATTACATATCTCCATCTCTTATACTAACCATGATCAGAAGAGGTAATCAAGGGGCACATCAAGCCCCTGTATGTTTCTAGAAGACCCAATAATGTCAATGTCCAAAGGGATCTAATTAATAATGGTTTTGGGGCAATTTCATCTGAATTGAAACCCTCCGATGTATGGGATATGGAGAAGGGGATCTGTATCCCACAAGGATGGTCAATCAAGGGTATGATAAGAATGAGAAAGTACCTCTTAGGAATATCAAACCCAAATATACTTTTGGATATCTCATATCTGATGATGATTTTATGGTTATCTAGTAAGACATTGTATACAATGTCTTTATTGGAAGTACTTAGATACATTCCCACATGGATATACCTTAAACATTCCATCGATGTCTGAAATACACCATTGGTGGAATGTTTGGCATACTTCAACGTGACAATGCCCCCTAGATACATGCAGAGCACGATATTATGAATTATATTTCTACAAAAGGGTAGGTAAAAACCCATCGATGGAAGATGATACATATGTTGTAGTCCCCAATCATTTCGTGGCCACCCCAATAAATCCGTAGAGTATTATCAATAGTAGCTATGTGATCCCCACAAATATAGTTGAGGTATTATACTCAACCCCAGAGGCCCAATCTCCTCATGTCCCCTATGACAGTGTAAATGAAAATCTACTCTAGAATCTATCTACAATGAATCAAGATGTAGGAGACTATAATTTCACCTATCATGGAATCTACCACCCCAATAATGTCCTAGATTCCCACAAATTACCATCTTTATCTAGAAATGTCTCCATAGGATCAGAGGTGGATGAAGATGAGGATGACCTCAAAAATGCCCCTCCAACATTGGAGGAATGTGTCTTTGCCACCACCAATGGGCTCAAACTAGTAAATCTTGGAATAGAAGAAAACCCACAGCCTATACAGGTAACTTCCTCCATGATCCTCTAAGATTAATAGATGGGTATTTTACTTTCTAAGCATCTCTGATTTGTGTTCAGTTGGAAGTAAAGATAAATTACTATAGGGAATTCAAATGACACTACACACCGTCTCGGCTTACCCGATGAACATTGTGGCTTTAAGAAGGAATCCAAAAGGATTCAACCCTCTGATTCCACCAATGTAAAGTTGTAATTTGACATCTTACTCAATTAAAATTTTGTCAGAGAAGTGCAATACCAAAGAAGGATTACCAGTATCATCCTTGTGATTAATTCCCAATAGCGATGTGATCACTTCACAGATCTTCAAAAATTCATCTAAAAGATACGACTGTATAGTACAAAGATGAATCCACTGAAATACTAAATTAGGGAAACCTAATAGATGTTCCTTTTCTTTTTGGTATTCCATCACAACATCAAGGCCAGACTCAAAAAGAATAGTTCTATTCTTGCAATATGGACACCAAAATTCCCAAAGATTTGAGGGTCTCCAAAGAAACCTTGGTTGCATTTGGATTTTTATAGAAAACATGGTCATGAAATCTCTCCCCTTTACTAGGATAAGGAATAAGTGAATCACCTATAAATGGGATGATGAATTTTTGGAATCATTTGAAAATATCAAGAATTATCTAAAACTCCCACATGTTTTGATGCCTCTACTGGAAGGGATTCCAGTCACCTTGTATTTTTTCACAACAAAATACTCACTAGACACCTTACATGCATTGAAAAATGATGTGGAACTGAGAATAGTCTCTACAACATCATATAAACAATGCTGGGTAATGCGACTTGATAATCTTATATCGAGAATAACTTCCATCCACTCATATTCGTAGAGAAAAATATAAGGCATTAAATGGAGCACCATGAAGTCCATCTCGTCTTTTATATTGATATTAGCAAGTACATACATGGTTATCCCATGTTGATGGGGTGCTTGGCCCAATGGATGGTCATTATTTATCAATACGACATTAAGTTCATACAATTGAAATTAGTAAAAGGGAAAGCCCTGGATAATCTCCTTGAAGCACATAATGTACTAAAGAGCACACTGATAAAAACTATGATTCAAGATAAGGAGGTATTATATACCGATGACACACCCCATATATTGGACATGTATTTGGATGATGTTTCCCAATGTACTATTACAAAAAGGATGGAAACCCCTAGATTCAATCGAGTTATGTTAGGGATTGTATTTACCTCTCTATAAAAATTATTTTTCATAAACTCTTTATCATTATCCCTAGGCTACATGTATAAAAAAAGAATAATATCAATCCCTCATAACTAGCTTGGAACTATCCCTACAGCTCCGAATAACCTTCCTAAATATAAAATGTGATTTAGAGCTAGTGATAAAGCATATTAATGGAGAATATGAAATCAAAAATTAATAACATGCCCCTCTCACAAGCTATGTTTGGGGGAAAATAGTATAGTTCCCTTTTAAACCTATATTTCATCATGTTCCCTGATCACATAATACTCATGTTGACTTTTGGATAATGTATCCATAGTCATAGCCGACCATGATTTAGAGGAAGAATATTTTGTATCATGCACCAAAGAATGGTCTCACCAATAATCTTACATGATATGAAATAAATCAAGAATTTCAACACCACCCCAGAGCGTGATGAACCAAAATCCCCTAGGTGGATGCATTTAATAATTGGTTATATCCAAAATAGGACTCTCCCAATTCATCAAGCTGGAAGGGATCCGATTTGGAACAAAGAAATGAACTTTACCCGACCGAATGGTTCATATGAGTACAAGGACCTATAAATGTGTGGATATTATAGAATCATCCATAGATTCATAGTAGAAACAGAGAATACTACTTTCACGGAGAAAGACCATATAGGCTCCTATGGCGCTCATCAGTCTAGAACTAGGCTCTCCCACCAGATCTGTAGGCTAGGTTACTACTAGAATATCATGAATCAAAACTATGTGGAATAGACCTATAAATTTCATGCATTTTAGACCCACGAAAATTTCATCTGTCAACCCAATGAATTTTTATATAAATCTAAATATTCATGGTTGTTTTCCATTTGGTGAATTTATGTTGTGGGGCCATATCCCCCATACATAGCTAATCAGTTCAAGTATATTGTTACTACTACTGACTTATTCTCTAAATGGGATTATGTGATACCCCTCAAAGAAGATAGGACAAACAACATCATCACTATAATAATGTCACATATAATCACCATGATTGGAGTCCCCCACTCAATATTCATGGACAACGACACCAACTTCTATTCTATAGAGTTCAAGAAACTGTACCAGGAGTACAATATCGAGTCCAATCACTGGTATTTGTATCATGAAATTAAAAAAGGATAGATAGAGGCCTTTAATAAGACTGTATCAAATATACTCCAAAAGATGCTGAATAAGGATAGAAATTATTGACCAGATAAGCTTTTCTATGCATTATGGGACTACTATACCACCATTTGTACTGCAAATGAATAAAATCTATCCTCATTAGATTATGGGACCAAGGAAGTGTTACCCATATTAGTATATATTCCTTCAAACCATATATCCATTTTTTGGAAACTCTCATATGATTACCAATCCCAGAAGTAGCTAGATGAATTGGAGAGGATCAATGAGAATAGGTTGGATGCATTGTACAACATTGAAGTCCATCCAAATCAGAACGCATGCGAATTTAATAAAAAAAATTGACCTCCTCTCATTCATTCAAGGATAAGTAGTTTTTGAACTCATGAACCCAATGATACTAGGCATGAAACATCTAAAGCTATGTCCCAAATGGTAAGGGACATACATCAATCATAATGTCGATCAAAATCGAGAAAACTTGTTGGCCACAATGGATAAGTAGAATCTCACCACCCACCCCACCTATGTGAGATTTCTCAAAAAGGACATCTCATATATTTCATCAAGAACATATATTCATAGTTATATGATGTTACACTATACAAGTACATCCTAGTTGTATGAAATTAAACTACACCAAATCATCCTCAATACAAGATGAAAATTGCACGGTTAATCATCCCTACAGCAAGACGATAAAATGAACAACACCTAATTTCTTGGAAGTAAGACTTTATATTTCATGGTATCCCACTTACTAACCACGTGATTATAAATTGTTCACTTGAAATTCTAGTTGTATGACCTTAACCTACACAATTTTTACCTAACCATGTGTCACTAAATTATATGGATCATGTACTCACTTTGTGATGTTAAACATCACAAGAATCACCATTTCACTAATGAATGATTACATGTGAGCCAGAACTATGTGAAGGATGGATGAAATGCCCCCACCCCTATTTGAGAGAAAGTTCCACATACAGAATGTCTTGATCCAAGAATTATTTGTGTCTTGATTCATTCCATTATGTGATATGTATTGACTCCCAAATATCAAGTTTTGGGCCCAAAGAAAATATTCATTTCCATTAAAATCAGGTGATCCTCCTCATTAGTACATGATATTAAACTATATGGTGGATTTCCTCACTTCATGACATTAAATTACATAGATCCCTAAATGGATCATCCTCTTTTACATCGGGTGACCCTTGTCCTTTCTACATGACATTAAACTGCATTGGATTTCTAGAATTTTGTATGGATTGATTATCATTGTCAATGAGATACATAGGGATTCTTGATCCTATATCTTGGCCTAACCACCAAATAATAAAAAATTCAATTTTCGTATCATAAATTATCTCTTCATAATGAGAGGAGGCATTTACCTTCCTTGTTTCTCACACTGTGTATACCTCGCGTGATCATAGTAATTTTAGTAAGGGTTTCCTTATACAATGAAGGAATATTGGAAAATGAAAAGATCATCATGGTATTGAATTTTGGACATTAAAAAAAGAATATCTTGATTCCTCTTCACATGATGTTAAAATGTATAGTTGACATCCCTTTACAATACATAAAAATGTTCATTTCTGTAGACCCTATCTAAGAGGATCACTATTTTTGGTGCTGATCTACTACCACACTTCTATTCAAGAACTATGTGTGACTTTATTTATAACACCAAAAGATATGTAGTGATTCTAAGATGATAAATCCTCGTTCTAATCACAACAAATACAAAAATTTCCCCATCTCTATGCATAGTCCATACTTGAGAAAGAACGTCCTTCCTAAAGAACTATGTATGTCTTGATTCCTATTACCATAGTATACATAGTGTTGCCCATTTTTCGATCCTTAGGTCCAGCTGCAGTTCCCCCTTTTTACATTAGAAATATAACATCCTTACTGCATGAAATAAAATTTTACAGTCCCTCTAGAACTATGTGTTTATTGATTTCATTCATCATAGGATGCATAGTGATGCACGTATATGCAATCCTAAGATCATCTACCACAATCAATTGAAAAAAATCCCCACCTATACGTATGGGTTAGACCAACATAGAGAGTTACCGTACAATAACTACAAGTGGCATGATTCCTGTCATCAAATGATACATAGTGACACCCAGATCTCCAATATCTGGTCCATCTATAAAAATATTCAAAGAAATTCCTCCAACTCTTCTGTGGATAAAGCCTAATATAACACTATTCCTATACGCAATTCATATCCCTATATGGCATGGTTTCACATGAAATATGTATTGCACTTTTTTTCATGTCAGTTCCAGCATCCTTAGTGCATGATGTTAAACTGAATAGAAAATGTCTGGGTCACATGAAATTAAAACATCACAACAAGAAAATCCTTACCACATGATAATAAACTACCTAAAAAATTTCCTTACATCATGACATTAAACTGCATGTATGCTGTTAGGTCCACAAGGATGAATACCCTGAGAGGGGAGGTGAATCAGGGTATGACTAATTTAAAATTAAAGCCCGTTCTGATCTAGTTTCACTATTAAGAAAAACACTCTACTCTCTCTTTCTCATTGCACAATATAAATAGAAATTAAATCATGCACAGGACACAATAATTTTTACTTGGTTCACCCTCATTGGGCTACGTCCAAGGAGCATACACCGACAATGTGCGGATGTACCAAATCCACTATAAGCACACTGCTGTTTACAAGGTTTGAGCTAGATCACTTCTATGCCCAGTCTCACTGAATTTACAAGGTTCGGGATAGATCACTTCTATTCCTAGGCTCACTGCATTTACAAGATTTAGGGTTATCTCAATACTTTCCCAAGGGTCACTCCCTGTTTCTCTCCCTCTAGCTCGCTAACACTAGAGAGAATCACCTTCTTCCTCTACCGTTTCTCACTGCTCTAGAAAGGATCCACTCATAGTTTATAGACCTATAGGTCTCTTCATAATCACTAATGAATACATCCTTTTTTGTATGTGGATTCTCTATTGAAGTCCAACTTTCACCTGAAGATGAATCTCACATTGCACCGAAGGTATCAGGAAATCTTTCATCTTTCAAGAAGCCTTGAATAACTCCCATGAATCAACCATACATGGATACCTACTCTAAGTCGATGTGCAAGTCTCGGCACACATGTTATAACTAGAATGAATGTCCACCTCAACCACTTGTGCGACACAAGCTTCTACAACTCCAAACTTGAGCAACTCACTTCCTTTTATGCCCAAAAAAATATTGGCGTGCAACCACCAACTATCGCGCTTCTTCAAAAACTGGTGCACATGTACACCTCAACCACTTGTGCGTCTCCTTTTTATTCACCTCAAAACATGGGTAACTTCCTTCTTTTCTCTCCCAAACCACCTTGGGAGCACAAAAAACAACTGTTGTGCAACTTCTACTTGTGCGACCACACACGACATATGCGACCACCACACCTACGTGATGGGAGGTCTAATTTTCTCTATGTGTTGAAATCTTCTAGAATGAGCAGGGTTTGACCTCTATTTATAGACATTTGGAAACCCTGCATGACGTCGCAGAAGTCTCCCCTTGGCCTGCAACTTTCGGCATGCAAGTCTCTGCCACACAAGTCCCTTGCGTGACTAACCCTAAAACTTGGGAGACCCTTGTTCCTTTGCATATTTTTATGCTCTGATTTTGAAAAACATAGGGTGTGCATTAAAGACCCCAGCATGCAAGTCCCTTTTCCAAAACCACTATTCTCCATTTGTCAATTTTCAGGCCCAAAAATTTGGCAAACACTGGAAAATGATGTCACCATGTATCTGCTCTTTATGTACCGCCTCCAGACCATCAATTCCTTTTTCAAAGTTCTTGAAACAAACACGGATCGTTAATCATAGCCCTTGAACTTGACATTCCACCATGAAATCCCCTTTGTCAACAAACACAACACGGAGACCCACTTTGTCAACAGACACAATCACCTCAAAAATGATTCAATGATACCATGATGGATTTTTTCCCAAAAGATGCAATTACAACCCCATTATATGACATTAAACTATACAAACCAAAACCCATCATCATCCCTTGCTAAAGTACCACAAGAGCCTTACCCTGATTAGCTAGAATACAAGCTGCTTTTGCCTTCTTTTAAGTACCAAAATTCATAAATCATACTTCATGTATTGAGTACCTTAGGTTGCCAAAAATATTTTATGTCCCTTGGAAAATATACTTGGCATCACAGGATGCTTTACTTGGCAATGCATGTATTCCATTGGCACATGTATATGTGCCTATGGTCATCAAACAAAGGCATCACTCTGCCATAAAGAATTTAAAATCCTTGTGAGCCCTAACATCACTATAGTATAACTCAACACATTAGTGTTTTCTGAACTACACAATGTATGGTTTTCTATACCATCCTCAGGACATGGGAACCTCATTACATGATTTACAATTGTCTCATCTCCCTCTCAAAAGTATGTTGGGTGATATTGAATCTAGGTATCCTAATTAGGATCTTTTGTATCATTTCTCATATCAGGTCCATGTGAATCATGACCTTAAACCACATACACATTGGTCAATGTTGTAAAACCTTATACTCTATCCTATAATTTTCAAATTTTCAAGACAATGAAATTATATTAAAAGAGACATGAAACCATTATGGCTAAACACCCACAAAATGTGGCATGAGAAAAAGTTGACTCTTCACTCACTGAACTCTCTACTGCTAGTGTTTAAGAAAAAATTAGGGCAAAAACAAATAAGCCATAAATCTCATAGGTCATACTATGTATCCCAATTAAAACCCATCATATGCTTGTTGGACCCCCTGGTTTAAAAAAAAGTCAAAGTAATCAATATTTGAAATGGGACCTATACCAATGGTTTGGTCCAAACCATTGGTAAAGGTAACCAATTTGGAACTATACCAACATTTTTTCCAAAAATGTTGGTATAGGTCACTTATATGGTCCTATACCAATGGTTTGGCCAAAACAATTGGTACAGGTCACTAATTTGGACCTATACCAATGGCTTTTTTAAAAATGTTGGTATAAGTCACATCTATGGACCTATACCAATGGTTTTTGCCAAACCAATGGTATAGGTCCAATATAGTTACCCTATACCAATGGTTTGGCCAAAACCATTGGTATAGCTTAAAAAATCCAAGTACAAATACAAATGGTTCTCAAAACCATAGGTATAGGTCTATACTAATGGTTTTGAAAACCGTTGGAATAGGTACATACATTCTTTTATGGATTCATTCGTTAAATAACATTAAATAAATCAAAATTTAAAATACTTAGGAATATACATATATATATTTATGAAATTATTTTTACAAAATTCAAGTTAGGTTAGTGGTTAGGTTGTTGGATTATAAAGGGTAGGTGCTGTGATAAAAACCAAGTAAGGTTTATTTTTTTGAATTACCTTTACCAATGGTATTATGAAATTGTTGGTATAGGTTTAACATATGACATATACCAATGGTTTGAAAAATTGTTGGTATAGGTCTATACCATCAGGTTTTCCCGAACCATTTTTATAGACCTATCCTCACGCTAGACCAGCAAACAGTTATCAAAACCATTGGTATAGGCTATACCAATGGTTTGGAGACCAATAAAAATGGTTCCAAACTGTTGGAATTGGTTATTTTTATATTAGTGAATGATTTTTCACATGTCCTCAATGAGAGAATGTTTTCTCTAGGAAGTGACATGACTTTTAGGTTTTTCAAACCCTTCATTGATATGACACTTCCAACAAATCATACATCATGCTTTTGGTGCCTCATATCATCGTAAACCTGTCATGGACATTGGAAAGGATGCCCGACATCAAGGACCCTTTTTATTACTATTCATGCATGCTTATGGATCCTTCATATGTGCCTATTATTTTCAACCAAATGTTTCAATCTGACAAAGGGGATTTTTTATCCTTGTGATCCCTAACATTAATGCAGCAGAACCCAACACCCCAGTGTTTTTTGGGTCATTCTCAATATGACAGTCCCATATCATCTTCCTGAACCATGCTCTTTGGACCATAACATACAATCCCCATACCGAACTATCTGAGATGATTTTACATCATTGATGTTATTTCACTATGTTGAGTACCATTTGACATGGATGGAATCAAACAATCCATTGTCAGACCTTTGGTGGACCACACATCATAATTGGAAACCCATAGGCGTAAGGATTGAGCATCACAATTAACGGATGAACTACCCTTGGGTTCCAAAACCATACCTGGATAGGTTTCCATCCATACCCAACCTCGTCGTATTGATTTTTAACTCTTTAAAAATATTTCATGTCCCTCAGAAATTAGTCGAGATCATATTTTCATTGGCTATGCTATCGACGGATAAGGGACTTGAACCACAAAATGAGGTTATCTACAAATTTATAGAAATGACATTTAATCCTTGTGAGACATAGAAATACAATGACAGAACCATGCATCTCATATTTTTATGGTTTATCCATGATAGTTTTTCCTTATCCCATATTCACGTACTCAATGTTTTTGGTTATGACTTAAATCTCTCATATTCTAACTGTCCAGGAAGACCTATCATCCCAAGTATTTTATCCTCAACAAATAATACCCCAATAAACCTTCCATGAAACCTTGAATGTAGTGGAGAAACATATGATTGGAAATTCTACTGATGCATAAGGTATTTTACCTACCAACTCGAGGCGCCTCCCCCTTGTTGAAAATGAGTTATGATCCTTATGAGACTCAAAAATCCATGGAAGAACCCAACACCCTGATGTGTTTTTTTTCATTCAAAAAAATTACTATTCTATATTCCAAGATCATCGACCAGGTCCATTCTAAAAGGCCAAAAAATAATGAAAATGAAGGATTTATATAAAATACCCTAAACTTATGCAATATAACGTCTGAGATAAAAGACCCTAAACTAAACCAATAATAGTTATTTTCTAAAAGACTATAAATACCAAAATAGATGGCCTGAGATAAAATAGCATAAACTAAAGAATGTAGATGGTCTGGTCTAAAAGAACGTAAACTATAGTAATAGAAGGTATGAGCTAAAAGAACCAAAACTAATGAAATTTAGAGGCCCAAGATAAAATATCCTAAACTATATAGATAGAAAGTCTGATCTAAAATACCTTATACTAAATCAATCGAAGGTCCAAGCTAAAAAAACCTAAAATAATGTAATAGAATGTTTGAGCTAAAATACCATAAATGAATGAAAATTAAAGGTCTTTTATAAAAGACCCCAAACTACATCACATCATAAATTTATTCAATAAGAATTAAAAATATTGTAACTTCTACTATATTGATTTAGAAAAAAATCCATCTACACTCTCCAAAGCAATGAGATTTAAAAAAGAAAGATTGATATCCCTTCAAGAAATCTATTCTACCTGTTTCTCCTTTCATGAATCAGTTAATCTCAATATAACTAGAACATATTGGTTAGTTTGTAATTTCATGTTTGTGGGAATTCGTGAGTTTTTATCAATAGGAATTTGTTATTACTTAACATTTTAAATCCAAACATTCAGGTTTACTTGATATTACATAAATTATGGGTATCTTTGATGATTCATATAACCTTAAATCAGGAGAAATTCATGCACAGCATGGATAAAAAAATTGTACGACACATATAAAGGACATCAAATTTATTAATATATTCTATGAAATAGGACGGTTCTCCGCATTTCGGAGTCTCCAAGAATCCTAGAAAATATGGGTTGCATATCAACAATAAAACTAAAATAAGATTTGGATTACTGAACTGGATAGGTTGGAAAGAGTCTGGTGGGAAGCTTAAATTGAAAGATGAAGTGATTCTTGCCCCACCTCATCTAATTTTTCCCGGATATAGAGTGTCTCGACCAATTTAGTCATCTCCTCAACTCTAATTCTATATGTTTACAATGAGGATGATTATATAGAAAGGTCAGACCTCAGGAAATAAATTATTTCCCCACATCTCTATAATTATGTGGTCCAGGAATCCATCTGAGATTGATGTTTAGATATTAGCTAGAGACCTAGCTCTAGTACCTCTATAGACACTATCATCTACTCAGAAATTGGAGCCTCCTAAAATCATTTATGTCCCACTCATTGGAGTCCAAATCTTTCTGAGTTATAAAAAATTATTTCTGGATTTCATATAATAGTTAGTAATCAAATCCATCCTCCCCCAAGTCATTGATCAGCTAATTAAGGTGTTCCTGTTGGTCAGAAAATGATCCCAAATGAGTATTAGTGATAAAAGAATTAATCTGCATCCAGATTATCATACATTATTTCTAAGCTTCTCTAATTTATTGAACAAACATTTCTAAAAGAAGAATATATAGATGGGATGGAAAGGTGTTAGGATAAGATACTCCATTTATCTTATCCTCAAAAGAGAAATTATCAATTTCCTATGTTAGAGGACTAATTTCCTCAATAGAGTCCCTCAAACTGTTGGTATGGTCATCCCTATGATATGGTAACTTCCTAGAAGTCTCTCACAACACTTTAATCAACTCCATTGTTTCCACAAGCAAAGGGTTTGGAGAATAAAATGGAATATCAGTACGTTGAATCTATCAGTATTTCATGCCACCTGGATAGGCTACTACCCATTCCTAGGCCTACTCATGAGTAGGACAGGTGATTGAATCAGTGGGTGGAAGAATGATCTCATCATCAGTGTCTTCACATGCCATCATCATCCTAAACTGGCAGATGATCTCTTGATGTCACTCCCTTCGCAGACCAATCAGAGGAAGTGGAGATACCCTTTCTGTACAACCGGACTAACAAGAAGAAGGATAAGGTTTATATGGATTTTATATGATCAGATCATCCACCTTATCTAGAAGAACCCTATCTCAAAGAGAGATTATATTAAACCATTTATCATGGTTGCTGCTTCCATTGACAATAATCAACTCATCCAGTTCTCAATAAGGGGTGAAATCAATGCTATCATATTGACTCAATACATCTATAACCATTTCAGGGCATAATAACATAGAATATACCCTGTATATGTTCAGAACATTGCGATGTGATAATGTTTTAAGGATCTGAGTGTCAAGAACCGTCCTCGGGGCCCGTTCCGTGACTACCCCAAGCCCACCTTCCATAGGCCAGGGGCTGGAGACTAGCAGCAAGGCGTAATTATTGGTAAAAAGGGAAGGCATTTCCTTGGTAAAGTAAACAAACACCACAGAGAAAGCAAGTAGAATCAAAACTAAGTAAAAACTGGGTACAATAGTAAGTGAGGAAAATTAAGTGGGCCAGAATACAAACCCAAACTGAATGTAAAGTACAACTGAAAAAGAGAGTACGATAACTAAAAAGTAAAGATGTAGCGTCGAGTCGTCTACTGGAAGTCCCACCTGAAGGGTGGGTACATATTTCCTCCACAGCTCCTCGGATCCAATCGTCCGCTCCGAGTACGCTCTGCCTAGTGGTCCACCTCCTGGTACTGACCTGCTCCTCGTGCCTCAACTACGATCAGCGATATCTGTCATCTGCAACCAACACAACGTAGTGCGGGCATAGCCCATGTAGGGGTGAGTATAAGCTACTCAGTAGGGACCCTGAGACCCCCTAAGGTCTCCCAGAATCCACAAAGGATAATCCACAAGGTAAGATACAATCACGAAGTAACATCCGACACCACTTAGGTATATGCCCATACATTTACCTAAGTCATCAATTCTCGTTCGTCTCTAACATCTGAGCCCAAGTACAACCCAGTCCACACATGAAAACACAACCAAATCCACACAGGAAAGCATAACGTAATCCACACAGGATATCAAGTCAAAACATATCAAAGATAAGGATTGAAAATCAAGACTCAGCCCACACAGGTATACTTCTTCATTATGTCAAAACCACAACTGCTGGAGAACTCCTCCTCTATCGAGTACAGTGGGCCTACCGCTACAACCAAGTGCTTCCCTCCATGGGTCTATCGCTACAACCAAGAGCTCCCCCTCATAGGCTCCAGAGGTACTCCTTCTGTTGAGTACCGTGGGTCTGCCGCTACAACCAAATGCTCCTCCGCCATGGGTCTGCCGCTACAACCAAGCGCTCCCCCTCATAGCCTCCAGAGGTACCTCTTCTGTTGAGTACCGCAGGTCGGCCGCTACTACCAAGCACTCCTCCGTCGTGGGTTTGCCGCTACAACCAAGCGCTCCCCCTCATAGCCTCAAGAGGTACTCCTTCTATTGAGTACCGCAGGTCTGCTGCTACTACCAAGCTCTCCTCCGCCATGGGTCTACCGGTACATCCAAGCGCTCCCCACTGGGCTATCCGGAATACACTGAGTCGATAAGTCAACAGTCGTCAAGTCTCAGCCATCTACTAGGTCTCTGCACTCTGCTAGCTCATCACCAGGAGGGTCCTCTCCACGAGCTACCGGTCGATACTCCATGTATCACGAACTTCCATGAATAAGTATCTCAAAAGACCTCCTCGCCATAGGGGTCTCAACGCAACAGACAGCACGTCAGTCGGATGCCCGGTCTGTGAGTTACTAGCCTTTTCATCCTAGGGGCCCAGTTGGTTTCATGTGCGAACCAACCCGGCCATATCTCTACTGTACCCCAAAATCTCATAGGGTATGCTCATAGGGACCATTTCTCTACGTGATCACCAACGCCACTAAAGGATCGTCAAACAGACGTCTGGTCTGAAACCTATCATCTTTTCCGTTCCAGGGGCCCGGTTGGATTTCGGGTTTAATCCAACCCGGACATTATCCAACTACATCCGAAACTCAGGAAATGTGTTCCAAAACTTTCTTCTCATCAAAAGGAATCCAAGAAAGTCGACGACGCGTCAATCAGACGTCCGGAGCTCAAGTTATAAGTGTTTCCACTCCGAGGGCCCGGTTGGCTTCGTGTACGAACCAACCCGGGCGAACCCAACATACTCCGAAACGTTGAGTGTGATATACCGAAATGACCATCTCGATCCAAGGATTGCATCGCCGCTGATGGTGCATCGATCGGAGGTCCGCAGCCCAGGTTATGGGCAAAATACCATGAGAGGCCCGGTATTAGGGGGTTCGGGCCCGGTCCAACCCGGCCCGGTACCCCCTTGGTCGGCCCGAACCGGGTCGACCCGACCCGGGTTCAGGTCCGACCCGCTTGGGCACATCCCGGCCTGGCCGGGCGGCTCGGCCCGGCATGCTGGCACTGGCCAGGTGGCCAGGCAGCCAGGCGGCTTGGCCGTTACGGCCGAGCGAAGAGGGGGGGGGGGGGGCATGCCCCCCGCATAGAGAACCCGTGGCCCCCATGTGGGGGGCCTCACCTACAGGCCGACCGGAGGTTACGAACCCCCCGTTTTCCCCTGAACGGCCGACCACAGGACCGATGCTGGCCGGTCCCCCTGCTCCGACGCCGGCGGCCCGGAACTGGCCGCCGGTCTCCCTGCTCCGCCGTGGCCTCAGTTGCGGCCTTGGTCCGTCCCGGGCGGCGTGATGGCGCCGTGCCCCTCTGTCGCGGCGCCGCTCTGGTCGCGGCACATTTTTAGTTCCCTAGCGTGGCGTGACGGGGCTGCGTCTTTGGTTCGTCTTCAACGGCGCGGCGTGACGGCGCTACTTCTCCCCCTTTCTTTAATATTTCTGCGTGGTGCTTCGGCACCGCGTTGCCTTGTTCGTGCCGAAAACAACATCAAACACCCCAAAGATTAGAGGAGGGTCAGTCATGTTCATGCGGTCCGACCCCCTCCCATTATTTCAGTATCAGGACGCTCCAATAGAAATGAGGAAAGGCAAAGAAATAATTGACGAACAACAATTAAAATAAATCCCTACCTCAAGCGTCGTCGAGCGAGGGTTCGTCGCGGAATTGCACGTCACGGAAGATGGAACGTCACCGAAGAAGCGTCGCAGAAGAAGGGTCGTCGCGTCATGGAGAAAGGATTCCTCGCGTCGCATCGTCGATCTCTAAGGATCTGGCGTTCTTTTCGACATTCGTCGGAGGTCGGCGTTCTTCGCGTTCTTCGCGTTCTTCGCATTCTTCGTCGAGGAAGATGAATATCTTCAAGCCTCCCCTCTTTCTCCCAAACCCTCTCAACACCACCAGACTAATAAAATAAGAGTCAACATATATAATTAACACACAAGTCAACGATTTCATTACAAAATGAATTTAAATGATCAATTAATTGAATTAATTGAGGAGTTTAAACCACCCATTTAAAGAGGCGTTTATTAACCAGAATAAATGCAAGGGTTGACTTCATTAATAGAGGGTGCAGGTGTGTTACTTAATTAAAGGAGGGCGTTTAGGAAGATAAAAAATTATGGGGCTCATGTGGGCCCCACATCACAAATATCCGAACAAGTGGGTAGGATATTGTGGGTCCCACTCCCTACACTTATCTTAGGATAAACAACTTGAAGTAAAATAAAAATTCTGCGTCCAATTTTTAATTTATTCCTTTACTTAACCCCAAAATTTAAATACCACACCGTAGAAAACAAAACTTCGGAAAAGGTGTTTCTAAGAAATTATCAGTGTTGCGATTCCATCGGTGCCCTCAGAATTTAATTCCGAGCACTGGTTCAAAAGTTAGAAAATCCCGCTCGTCTATTCACTGAACGTACCCGAGCTAAACATCGGAAATTTATTCCGGGCACACCGGGCCTCAGAATTAGGTGCCGTCAGAAACTGAGTTCTTGTAAAATCCCAAAGACAATTAAGATAAAATTTCCCTAGAATTTTACGGGTCTTTATATTACTCCCACCTCAGGGATTTACGTCCTCGTAAAGTTTAGGGATACAAAAGTGGTACTGAGCACGCATCTGAGCCTTCCGCTCCCATGTGCTCACCTGGAGGTCCCTGTGCTTCCATCTGATGCGCACTAGAAGAATTGACCATCCACGTAGGACCCACTCCTGTCGATCTTCAATCTCCGCCGGGACCTCCGCAAAAGACACCCCATCGTAAACGTCTAGCTCCTCATGGTCGATGATATGTGAAGGGTCCAACACGTATCTCCTCTGTTGAGATACTTGGAAGTCGTCGTGCACCTGGTGTAACTAAGGTGGATGGGTCAAGTGGTAAACCACCTCGCCTACCCTGATGAGGACCTGAAAAGGTCCACTGAACCTCAGAGATAACTTGTCACCTCGGCCACATCTCTGTAACTCACGTTGAGGTGAGACCCGTAGGGAAACGTGGTCACCATCCCCGAACTCTAGTGGTCTCCGCCTCCTGTTAGCACTAGACTTTTGCGGGCTCTGAGCTGTCCTCATCTGCTCTTGGATGACTTGGACCTTTCTGGTCCTACAAGAGCTGCTGAGATTTCTTCTTTGTCGATAAGAGAAATCTGGTCTCATCCCCTGGATTAACCACGTTCTTTGCCAAATACAGTCAATACCGACATGGATGATACTAACCCATACCAAGGATGACGTTGTAAGGCCTCGACGCTACTACCAAGAGATCCAACCGTTACTCTCGCCTCCAAGGGTTGAGTCACACTGTCGGCATCAGTGTGTGGTCACTAGGTCTCCTCCAGTAAGTATCTCAAAGTGAGGGTCAGGTCAATGGTTTTTTAAACCGGAACCTCTTAGTAACAACATAAAGAGATGGCAGGAAGGTAAACGCCACAAGAAAGGTGTCTTTTATTACTGTAGCTCAATGTACAATGGCACAAAGCATCTACAAACAAACATCAACAAAGCTAGAAGCAACATAAACCAAAGTCTCCAGGCCTGGATCTAGTCCCGCTCCTTTCCATCTACTCCCGGAGCTCAATGATCGTAGGCATCAGCTGCCTGAAGCTGAGCTCTCCCATGTCCACCAGTTCCCTGCAGTCGGGGCGGACCTCCTGGTGGTGGTGGTGGCAACACCTCGAAGCGTCGTCCACCTCCAGCTGCACGGCCAGCTCCCCTGATATGGTCTCCTTCTCCATGCGGTCCGCCTGGATCGAACCTCTTCCTCTGCCTGGGAGGTCCCTCATTCATCTACTGGTCATCCATATGGCGGGTCAGACAGTCATGGGGCATGTGACCAACCCCGCCACATGAGTAACACTATCCGCTCATGGTAAGTCATTGTCCACCCCGGGTGCCTCGCACAAACGATCCGGTGTCATTCGGTCGACCACCTGTAGGTCTAGTCCTCTTGGACCCCTGTGTCATCTGTCTACTGCCCGCTGCAGAATACTCTGCCGCAATCTGGATAGTGGTGGGTCCTTCTGCTGGAGACTACTCCACAAAGAAAATCTCCACTAAGAGGGCTCGCTCCAACACCCCTGTCTGTGTCGGAATGCTGTGAGAAACAACTGAAGCTATGATCTCTCGCCTGAGCCCCTGCTCGACAGTTCGGGCCCTGAAGAATGGGTCTCGTACAATGTCGTCTAATAGAGCGAGATATCGGTAAACCTCGCCGCGTACTGGGCTATTGTCATGCTTCCCTACCGCAGCTGTAATAGCTCCTGGATGCGCACCACACAGAGGGTGGCTAGGACGAACTCTGAGCGGAAATGGCTCTCAAAGTCATCCCAAAGGAGAGATGCCTCGTCATGAACCTAGAGCATCAAGCTCCAACATCTTCCTACTATCGCGTGTATGAGGCTCGCTACAAGGACCACCATAAGGCCAGCTGGTGTCCCTACCAAACGAAAAACTTGAACAATTGCCTCCAGCCAATCCTCGGCTGCCTGAGGGCCTGTCTCCCAACGGAACCTAGGTGGTCACGGATGCTGAAACCCGTGCAGTGCACTAAGGCAACGTGCACTGTCAGCGGCTGGGGCTGGTAGCATCGGTGGCTCGGCGGGTAGAGGTACCGACGGTTCCTCTACTGTCAAAGGGCCCTGTACCGAGGATTCATCGCTCGGTGGGCTGTCGTCACGCACAACTCTCGGATCCCTAGCTAGCTGCCGTCATGGGGCCATCCTGAAAAAAAAAACAGGTGCACCACGGTTAAACATTATACCTGGTGAGCTGACACAAATTAATCACAAAGAAAACTTGAAACACACATGCAACAAAGTTTTCGTGCATTAAGTCAGAAATCAGAAGTCAGGGTCTTGGTGTATGGATACGTCGGTCGCCGCACCAACACTGGACTCCCTGGACTGATAGCCACACTCAATACTCTTAACACTATAGCATCACATAGAAAATGATCAGAGTCCTGAGTTCTATAGTAGAACTGAACTCCTCTGATACCAATTTGTCACGACCCGTCCTCGGGATCCATGCCGTGACTACCCCAAACCCGCCTTCCATAGTCCAGGGGCTGGAGACTAGCACCAAGGCATAATTCCTGGTAAAAAGGGAAGGCATTTCCTTTGTAAAGTAAACAAACACCACATAGCAAGCATGTAGGAGAAAAACTAAGTAAAAAATGGGTATAACAGTAAGTGCAGAAAATTAAGTGGGCCAGAATACAAACCCAAACTGAAAGTATATTACAACTGAAAAAAAAGAGTACATCAACTGAAAAGTAAAGTCGCAGCCTCGAGTCATCTACTGGAAGTCCCACCTGAAAGGTGGGTACAGATATCCTCCACAGCTCCTCGGATCCAGCCGTCCGCTCCGAGTACGCTCCGCCCAGTGGTCCACCTCTAGGTACTGACCTACTCCTCGTGCCTCAACTACGATCAGTGTTGTCCGTCGTCTGCATCCAACCCAACGTAGTGCGGGCATAGCCCGTGCAGGGGTGAGTATATGAAACACAGTAGGGACCCCGAGACCGCATAAGGTCTCCTAGAATCCAAAAAGGATAATCCAAAAGGAAAGATACAATCACGATGTAACATCCGACACCACTTAGGTATATGCCCATACATATACCTAAGTCATCAATTCTCGTTCGGCTCCAACATCCGAGCCCAAGTACAACCTAGTCCACACATGAAAACACAACAAAATCCACAAAGGAAAGCATAACGTAATCCAAACAGGATTTCAAGTCAAAACTTATCGAAGAAAAGGATTGAAAATCAAGACTCAACCTACACAGGTATACTTCTTGATGGTGTCAAAACCACGACTGATGGAGAAATCCTCCTCTGTCGAGTACAATGGGCCTGCCGCTACAACCAAGTACTTCCCTCCATGGGTCTGCCGCTACAACCATGTGCTCCCCCTCATAGGATCCAGAGGCACTCCTTCTGTTGTGTACCGCAGGTCTGCCACTACAACCAAGCGCTCCTCTGACGTGGGTCTGCCGCTACAACCAAGCGCTCCCCCTCATAGCCTCCAGAGTTACTCCATCTGTTGAGTACCGCGGGTCTACTACTACTACCAAGCGCTCCTCCGCCATGGGTATGCCGCTACAACCAAGCACTCCCCCTCATAGCCTCAAGAGTTACTCCTTCTGTTGAGTACCACAGGTCTGCCGCTACTACTAAGTGCTCCTCCATCGTGGGTCTGCCGCTACAACCAAGCACTCCCCACTAGGCTATCCAAAATACACTGAGTCGATAGATCAATAGTTGTCAAGTCTCATCTAGCTACTAGGTCTCTGCACTCTGCTAGCTCGTCACCGGGAGGGTCCACTCCACGAGCTACCGGTCGATACTCCAAGTATCACGATGTTTCACGAAGATGTATTTCAAAGGACCACCTCATCATAGGGGTCTCAACGCAACAGACGGCGCATCAGTCGGACGCCCGGTATGTGAGTTACTAGCCTTTTCGTCCCAGGGGCTCGGTTGGTTTCGTGTGCGAACCAACCCAGACGTATCTCGATTATACCCCAAACACTCATAGGGTATGCTCATAGGGACCATTTCTCAACTTGATCACCAACGCCGCTGATGGTTCGTCAAACGGACGTCCGGTCTGAAAGCTATCAGTTTTTCCGTTCCCAGGGCCCGGTTGGATTTCGGGTTCAATCCAACCCGGCCATTATCCGACTTCATCCGAAACTCAGAAGAAGCATGAAAAAAGTTTCATCTCATCAAGAGGAATCCAACAAAGTCGACGGCGCGTCAATCAGACATCTAGAGCTGAAGTTGTAAGTGTTTCCGCTCCGAGGGCCCGGTTGGCATCGTGTACAAACCAACCCGGCTGAACCCAAAGTACTCCAAAACCTTGAGTTTGATATAACCAAACAGACGTTTCGATCCAAGGATCGCATCGCCGCTGACGGTGCATCGATCGGAGGTCCGCAGCATAAGTTATGGGCAAAAGACCATGAGAGGTCCGGTATTAGGGGGTTCGGGCCCGGTCTGACCCGGCCCGGTACCCCCTTGGTCGGCCCGAACCGGGTCGACCCGACCCGGGTCTGAGTCAGACCCACTTGGGTGTGGCCCGGCCCGGCCGGGCGGTCCGGCTAGGGGCCTCGGCCCGGCGCGCTGGCGCTGGTCATGTGGCCAGGCAGCAAGGCGGCTCGGCCGTTACAGCCGAGCGAAGAGGGGGGGGGGGCATGCTACCCACCACGTAGTGAACCCACGGCCCCCATGTGGGGGCCGCACCTGCTGGCCGATTGGGGGTTACTAACCCCCGGTTTTCGCCTGACCGACCAGCCCGGTCTGGCCTACCGTCTGCTTCCACCATGGGACCGGCGCTGGCTAGTCCCCCTGCTCCGCCGCCGGTGGGCCGGAACTGGCCGCCGGTATCCCCGCTCCACCGCGGCCTTGGTCCGTCCGGCGCGGTGCGATGGCACCGCACCCCTCTGTCGCGGCCCCGCCTCGGCCACAGTGATTTTGTAGTTCTCCGATGTGGCGCGACGGTGCCGCTTCTTTGGTTCGTCTTCAATGGCGCGGTGCGATAGCGCCGCTTCTCCCCCTTTCTTTAATATTTCCGCGTGGTGCTTCGGCATCGTGTTGCCTTGTTCGTGCCGCAAACAACATCAATCAACCAAAGGGAAGATGAGGGTCGTCCGTGTTCGTGCGGTCTGACCCCCTCCCGTTATTACGGTATCAAGCGGCTCCAATAGAAATGAAGAAAGGCAACAGAATAATTCACGAACAACAATTAAAATAAATCCCTACCTCAAGCGTCGTCGAGCGAGGGTTCGTTGTAGAATTGCACGTCGCGGAAGAAGGAACGTCACAGAAGAAGCGTCGCGGAAGAAGGGTCATCGTGTCACGGAGAAAGGATTCATCGCATCACGTCGTCGATCTCCGAGGATCCGGCGTTCTTGTCGACCTTCGTCGGAGGTCGGTGTTCTTCACGTTCTTCGCGTTCTTCGCATTCTTCGTCGAGGAAGATGAAGATCTTCAGGCCTCCCCTTATTCTCCCAAACCCTCTCAACACCACCAGACTAATAAAATAAGAGTCGTCTTATTTTATTAACACACAAGTCAACGATTGAATTAAAAAAAGAATTGAAACGATCAATTAATTGAATTAATTGAGGAGTTTAAACCACCCATTTAAAGAGGCGTTTATTGACCAGAATAAAAGCAAGGGATGACTTCATTAATAGGGGTTACGGGTGCATTACTTAATTAATGGAGGGGGTTTAGGATGAAAAGAAACGATGGGGCTCGTGTGGGCCCCACCTCACAAATATCCTACCAAGTGGGTAGGATATTGTGGGTCCCACTCCAAACACTTAGCTTAGGTTAAACAACTTGAAGTAAAATAAAAATTGTGCGTCCAATTTTTATTTTATTCCTTCACTTAACCCCAAAATTTAAAAACCACACCCAAGCAAAAGCAACTTCGGAAAAGGTGTTTCTAAGCAATTAACGACGCTGCGATTCCATCGGTGCCCTCGGAATTCGATTTCGAGCACCGGTTCAAAAGTTATAAAAAACCGCTCGTTCGTTCACTGAACGTACCCATGCTAAACATCGGAAAATGATTTTGGGCACACCGAGCCTTGGAATTAGGTGCCGTCAGAAACTGCGTTCTTGTAAAATCCCAAAAAAATTTAAGAAAAAATTTTCCTTGAATTTTACGGGTCTTTACAATGAGTGGATTATAATATTAATAACAATAGAAATTTTCCCCTATGCATCAAAATAGAAACTAGAAAGGGACATTAATCCATGAGGTGATGCTTCCTTGTTGAATATTTCCCAAGATTTGGTAAAGGCCTAAATTTTTTGGCACCTACAGATTGAGATATTTTCCCTCTGCAAGTTGCACTGCCAGAAGCAATGAACTAACACATATTCCTAAATGTGCATCCCCAACTGAGAAGATCCATCTATTCTGAAATATGGCCATAAAGACTACAAATAAAATTCTTGGATAGATCCGTGATTTTACTCAATATATCCATGATGTATGATTCCTTGCCTCTAGAATTTCCCAATATGAGTTGATGCTATCACAAAAATTCTGAGAAGGGCACTGATGGGGGTGTATAACAGTTGGCCTAAGCCTTTTACATCAAATGGAAAATATTGATGATGTCATTGAAGGATATGAACAAATGAATCCTCACATTCTTCCTCCGCGTATCCTTTAAAATTAAGAGCATATCTATCTCTAAGACTAGAGTCTCCAAGGGGTCATACCAAATATATACAGTTGGGAGGAACTCATGATACACCTCTATGATAGGGGGAATCTCACATAGTTTGTAGATGTCCCGTAGGATGATTCCCAATTCACCATGGGATAGATGTAATGTGTTGGCTATAGGGAACCAATAGTTGTTTGGCTCTCGAAGAAGATCGGGAATGTGGTAGATAATAAATTTTTCAATCCATAATGCTTCATAAATATGGACCCAATATAACTAGTCAAAAAACTCTATGAAACATTTCTGGACCCAGAATGGCTATGCCCATTCATCAAAAAAGTTTCCACTAGGATAGGGATCCCATTTTGAGATTCATCTGCTATCTGGATTGTTCAAAGAAGAGATGAATATACATGAGTAGCTTTTAGAAATAGAATGATGACATAAATCACGACCATCTGTACCTAATGGAGAGTTTTCCAAGATATGAGACAACCCCTGGGATCGAGCTATGACCATTCGACCATATTTATCAATTATTATCTGAGAACAACGAATAAAAATTAAAACTCATGGAGAAAGTAGATTTATGTCCAAAGGAGGAATGAAAACATGGTCCGTCAAGCTGAACTTGTATATAAGAATTTTGTGTGATAGACGAAAATTATGGATATCTAATTGAAGGAGCTTCTTCAGAAACTCGTTATCATTAATCACATAGTATCTGGGACAAGTGTTATGGTTTCTAGAGATTATGTCTCTTTAATTAGCTACAACAAACGAAACATGATGATAATTAAAATCCATCGGAATAAAAGTAAGTGGCATATGTAAGACCAATAAAAAATATTTTGAAATAAAATATAAAAAATTAAGATATCATAATGAACATCGCTTGAACCAAGAAAGGAACACACAAATCATCTATGGTAATCATGAACCACCTGACCCCAAAATATCTTGAGGGGTTCATAAACATGAAATTAATTGAAGCATCATGTATCATTGAATACTTGAGATCATGTGACCTTGATGTGTTCACATGAGCTACAAAAAGTCAAAAGATCATGCGATCAGGTCAACCGATCCTGAAACACCCTTAAGATTATTGTATCCCTAGAACCAAAGTTCATGAAATTACCATAGTAATGTTCATAGCTAGTTAGGGAAGTAACCGAAGAAAAAAATAATTCTTATGGAGGAGTTCTTAGAAAAATATTTTCAGCAAGGTTACGCAGTCATGTCTAGTAAAATGGTCTTATAAAAATGTTACACAATTGAATTAGGGTGTAGGAGCTTTAAAGAATCATGTAACTGGTGAATAAACCCACTATCCACTCCCTTTAATATAGGCAATCTCTCGAAATACCATGAATCACCTCAAAGAACAAGTGTCACCCAATACACTAATTAAAGACAGCACTAATGACTCATAAAATAATTTACTTTTCTCATAACCAAGCCCTTTCCCCTATGGACATCACTATTAAGGGGTGAACATGATGATTCTCATTAAATGAGCTACATCAAATACAAAAAAGAACAAATACCTAAATATGGGTATTATTTTTCCAAAAAAAATAAAATAAAGAAGAAGGTGGTAAAAACCCATCGATCACATCATCCTCTAAGAGATACGCAATCCTGTGACAACCTTAAAGGTCACAGAAATGAACCATGTACAGTGCACAACCTATTAAAGATCCCGAGCATCCCCTATTGAAAAGTAATTTTTCTCCTATGAATGTTTCCTAGAAAATCATTGATAATGTGTTGATAGTAAGATAAACTCCCCTAGGTCATGCAAATTGTCAACCGGTGGGATCCTGAGAAACCATTCATGATTTCTTCAATAACAAAAAGAAAATTTCCAAAAGTGTGGAGCCTCTGGTCATCATCAAATTCATGAGACACATAACCAATGGGGATAACAATTGTCATTGATGTAAACTCGTGAGATCCCCAACCTTATAAAAATAAATAAATTAAATGATAAAAGAGGTAGGCGGGAGCCTCTTGTGGTCCTAAATGACATGAGATGCTCCCTTGGAAATATTCCTAACACTACAATACTCTAGTGGCATGTCTACCTCATCTCATTAAAGACTGCTAGAATGAAATCCTCTTCGCGCAAAGTGCCTTGGGTATGTCAAGGAAACCTCACGCTCCCCCTTTGGCTTATTAAGGACTATTGGATGGATGTTTTCTATAATCACTTACACATCTCCATGGGACCACTTATTAGTCACATGGTATATCACCAATAGGTAGAGTGATTGACTTTGAAAATAATCATACAACCTCGCAAAATCCTCATCCTTTATAATAAAAACAAAGGAAATAAAAATGGGATGATACATGAGCCTCTCATGGTCGTAAAACTCTCACAACGTACAAATGTGATTCACAATGTGGTCTCTCAAGACCCCCTGACAAGTTAGTATGATCCCATGAAGGCCCCTTTACAAGCCATCCTTATCTCAGATAAATTCTCAAAAAAGTCACACAAGATCACGTGAAGGCCTTTTGAAAGGTTCCCTAATCTCACAAAGTCCCTTGGACATGTCGATATGACAAAATTAACATCCCTCAGAATGTCTTATTGATTCAAAAAAATCCATTAATTGGAAATGATCTAATAAATAAGGCATTTATGGGATTATCCCACAATCACTAAAAATCAAGTGACATCTCCAGAGAATCCTATTGTAAGACATCGTAAAGACATGTGATGTTAAAACCCACTACTTAATCTTGCTTGGATTCCCTCAATACATTCCACACAAAGTGGAAAAAATGGGGTGGGGAGGTCTATAAATCCCCCACCCAAACATGAAAAATTAACCACTACTCTCTATGGAGATACGAACTATTGGAACCTCTCACCAGTGTGATAGTGGATTTCTTCGAGTAGCAAATCTGGTGACTTAAAAAGATTATCCTCAGGTAAGATCTATAAAAACTAGAATATGCATACAAAATTCATAGAAAATTTGTGTGATCACTCGTAGATTAAGTGAAGAACTTCTCGAAGGACATGCAAAGAAAATCCCATATATCTTCTAGACCATATGATATTTAATAGAAGATAATTTTTAATAGATCTATGGAACATTCAATAAGTGGATCAAAAAAAGGATAAAAATAGGATACTTAGGTAAAAGACATACACACTGATCCTCAAGTACTTCATGTGAACGACCCAAGACACATGACATCACCAAGAAATGTCAATCAGATTTCATGACACTCCTTCAGTATACTCTTTTGATCATAGGAAGTCCTTTGGACATGTCAAATAATGTCAGGGGAACCCCCCTTAGAATGCCACCCAAGTCCTATGATTACCTTTGGGATCACCATCTAGACCTTTGGGTGTCCTCGAAACATGTTTTCCAACTCATATTGTAGCACCAATACATGTCATATGAGTCTCACGATAGCACCAATGTATGTAAATCGTCTCTCGAGACACCCTTCGTGAATGCCAACCCGTTTTCACGATGTCCCCAGACATTTCAAGTATTGACATGAATCACCCTCCAAGACAAGTCACACTAAATCCCGCAACATCCTCTAACTATGTTTGCCAAATCTTATATTGATAATAGGAAAGTTTTTTTCAACTATGTGACTCCATCTAGACATGTTATTCAAGGTTATGAAAAGGATTATAGGACAAATTGTCTGGGTGTTACAATGTCCCCTGGGCAAGTTTGCTTTGATTACATAACAAACCTCATTCATTCCACCTATGTTACATAATGTACATAGGACAAGCCAATTGAATCATGTGATTGTCCAGGGAAATCTCGGGAATACATCCTATCACTTATCAAATAGGAAATCTAAGCACATCGAGTGGACAGTCAACACTTGTTAGGAATGTGAGGAGGTTAGGTCCTAATGGAAACCTCAGAGTTTAAGACCTAATTATCCAGGAAATATCAATAAGTAAGACCCAACCAAGTGAACTATGAGAACACTAATTCCTACCATGACCAAAATACATAAAATACCTACCTAAGCCCTGATCTCCATAACAAACAACCAAAGTGTTGTCCTAGTTCATATGAACCACATCCATAAGTAATGAGAGTGATTATTTCCCATCCATTTTTTCTCACACTGAGAATATATCAAGTGGGATTAGGGAGTTGCAATGTTCTTATCATTTTCATCATAAACCTCTACAAGGACAAGTTTAATGTTAATTTGTATGATTTGATCTCACTAAGCGACATGGACTCTTATTCCTACATTAATCAGGATATGTATGACAGTTTATTAAGCCCCGATACCAAACTCAATTAGGAATCCACATCAGTGTACGTCCCATCATGTCTCTAAAATCACAACCATAGATACCCAATCATTCCCATGGTCTGATCAATACCTCATCCCCTAGTGGACTGAGAAATGAAAAAACTATGATGAATTTGATTCATTCCATAACCCAGATACGTATGACGTTTTCTTAAGGCCATAGCCCTAACACAAATGTGAATCTACCTTATCGTAATTCACGTCATGTCTTTGAAATTTCAACCATAAATACCCAATCATTCCAATGGGATCATCATTCAACCTCATCCCACAACAGACTTAGAAATATCATAAAATGATGACTTCGATTCATACTATATCTAAGATACGTATGACGCCTTTCTTGAGGTATGAGCACAATATGAAACATCAAAAGGGTTGTAATAGTATATAAATCTCACATCTATATGTAATGGGGTTGATCACTTTCTAACCCTTGTTTCTCACACCGAGCGTAGCTCATGTGAACTTAGGGAATCATAATGAACGCATTTTAAGTATCATGAATCTCCACCAGCTAGGGAAATCCAAGCATATAAGCCCTGATGTGTGTCATGATATAAACCTTACACATATGAGGAAATATACATTGGGGTGAGAACCATGGGTGTGATTTAAATATAATATCTTTTATTACTACCATAACTAGGATATATGGGATGTCTCCTTGAGACTCAAGCTCAAATATATGGAGTCCATGTGCCTGAACATATGTCGTATTCGTATTAAATTAAAATGCACATGTTTAAAAAACTGTTTGGTTTTTTATTCCTACAATAACCAGGTTGCATAGGATTCCTCATAACTTTTCAATATATTGCATGGAATATTAACCTCCTAACAAATTGAAGTGAATTCTGAAGTTCTCTGTAATATTTCTTCAATATATAGTTATTCATTACTGGGAAACAGATTAAGAACCCCTGATACATATATATGGTTTCATTAATGATATCAAGCTTTCATTTTTTATAATGAAAACTTAACCTATAGTCATTTTTTTAGGGTAAAAGTAATCATATTGGGATTAGGAAGAGATTATCAAACTTATCTAAATTCAGTAAGAGAGAAACATCCTCTCAACCAACGTGTTTCCTTTTGTTTCATTGGATCTAAAACCCCAATTGATCGCCTTCCTTTTAAAATAGGGTATGTACCTAGACATTGTTCTGGAAACCATTGGTAGTTTATGTTAAGAAGGACAATGTAAACTCGATGTTGATGATTTAGAATGAATTGACCCCCACCCCCCAAATAAACCATCGGTCTGAACTAAACAATCCTAGTGGTAATATCATCCCCCCATTGAAATAACATGAATAACCAATCCTAGACTATGATATGGGAAGGATTCTGGATAAATTAATGAAATTTAGAAGAGATCCTAGGAGTAGGAAAGAATCCTCTCAAAGAGGTGTGTTAATGCTAACTTACCACCCTCTTGATCAATGTATGTTCTAATGAATCACTAGAAAACCCCACAACCACCATCTAACTTTGGAAAGATGGTTTGTACAGATGTTCATGTTGAAATTTCATGGAAATGGTAGCTAATGAGTGTTTCATGATCCAAAACATCTTCTCATCAGAAAAAAATTAAAATTATCATAATTTATGATATAATTCGAAACACATCTCATGTGATAATCTTTTGAGAATATATACATCAATGGTTACTGCTGAATATTTGATAGGGAGTTTCCTTTCAATAATGTTGAATTTTTCTAATATGCTACTCCCCATATCCCGGAAACAACCACTAAAAAACATTTCACCTCCTATCTCATTGATGAGTAGCCCTAACACAATACTAAACTCACTAATAGTATCTAGAAATTATATCCTTTTATTTTTTTAAATATCATGTTTAAAAAACTATTACATGACTTTAAAATATAAAAACATATTGACCTAATATATTTTATACTTTTTTCTTTTATTTTGATGATTTTTATTAATTTATGATTTTTTATTATTTGTATTTTGAAAATAAATTAATTATATTCATTTTATTTTACAACAAATCATATTCTTTATATTTTATTTTTATCTATCTAAACACTATTTTTCAGTTAGTCCAGAGTTGTAATATATAGTCTCAATTACACACTTGAGAATTGATCATCAATTCACATATTGGATAGAAGCCACCTATACTAAGGTAAATATAGAAGGAGATCATTTACGCCATGTTTCTTTTAATAAATCATCCAAATAAAATGATTGAAATTCCCCTAAACATACTGAATTGTAAAATATTTTTTATATTTTAAATTTAATAATATTAATTATAATAATAACATGTATATATTAAAAATTATAATATTTATGTTTTTATATAAATTTTTATTATTATTTATGTTAATAATATTTAGTATAATATTAACACACACACATTTATATATTAATGATAAATTTTATGTTTCTTAAAAAATGTTGGTATTTTTTTGTTTTCCCTTATAAATTTCAACTATCGTGTTTATGTGTTCTATAAAAAGGTTTTCTCATATTTTATAACCCCTGAATATACTAAAATTTATACATATTACAATACTAATGAATCAGTTTTATAATTGTATTTTTTTGATGTATTTATTTAAACAAGTTGGTGTCAAAGCCCCTTTATTTATGAAAATAAAACATGTGTTAGGAGTGGTTAGTGTGAGACAATATAAAACACCCCTGTAGGTATTTATCATTTGTATTATAAAGAAACATACACACACATATATATAAACATATATGCAAATTATATATTGATATATAAATGATTTAAAAAAATATAGATAGATAGATATATATATATATATATATCTAATATATATATATATATGTATATTTTTTATTTAGTGATATAAATATTAAAATTTTATATAATTTTTATATATTAACTTTTATAAATATATATTAAATTATATATATATATATATATATGAATACATTTTAACATTTAAATATTTTATTATAATAGCGATTATATATTAACATTTTATTATATTAATTTATAATTCTAATTTGAAAAATAAATAGTGGATATAAAATATTTGAACAAATATTTTATAAATATATATATATATATATATTGTAAATTAATGTATATTGATTATTTATATTGTTATGTTTATTTATTTTCAAGAAGGCTTATATTTTATAATTATAACAATCATTATAAAAAAATTATATCTATTATATTAAATTTAATTTTTATTTGTTTTTAATGATATATATATATAAGTCTATTTATATTAAAATTTTACACCTGAATTTTATATTGTAAAATTTACACTGGAAACATGAAACTATACATTTTACATGGTGAGTTTTACTTTGTAAAATTTATGATGTATATATAAGTATATATATATTTCAACATATATGTATATGTATATTTATACTTTTATTAACTTTGATTTATTTAAGTATGTATATATTTTATTCATATATACTTGAGAATAATTATTTTTGCAAATACTTATATATATATATGCACACATGCATGTATATACTTATAAATGTAATTACTTATATATATATATATGTATATTTTTAAATAATCTCATCAATATGTGTGTATGTACTTATAACAATATATATGAATTTAGATCTGTAAATGTATTAATACATTTGTATATATATATATATTTCTATATGTGTTTTTATACTTATATCAATATAAATTTACGTATATATATGTGTTATTATGTTTGTATACAAATATATTTGTGTGTGTACTATTATCTTTATGTATTTACATGTGAATGTATATACATAAAATTATATAATTTTTTTTATTTTTATGTTTTTATATAATTATATTAATATATAATTATGTATATAAATTAATATAGATTTATATGTGTGTGTAGTTGTATTTAAATATATGTATGTATATAAGAACTCATTAATTTACATATTTATATATATAATATATATAGTTATTTATATATTTTTATACTAATTAATTTTCTAATACCTTTAACTATATTAATGTTAAAAAATGGCATATGTAGTGTATTTAAAAATACACTCTGAATTTATATTTGAGGATATTGGGTGTTATTTTTCACAAAAAAAATACATTGTGAGCATATGATTATGTAAAAATACATTATATATATATTCAGTGGATTTTCTGTATTTATGTGGTCAATATTTTTTAGATATATTTATCAATTTATAGGTATAAAAAACTTAATTAATATATTGAGTGTATACAAAAAAATACAATGAAAATTTTATAGTGTAAAATTTATAATGTGGGTATAATTATATATATGTTTATGTATATATATATATATGAAATATTATATAAATATCAATTTATGTATGTATGTGTTTGTGTATATGTATGTATGCATGAATGTAGTTCTATTAATATATACTTGTAAATAATTATATTTTTAAATAGTTATATATGTATGTTTTTCTTCCATTCTGGTCTGTTTTTTCTTCTCCTGGGGTATCATTATTCATGGTGTGGCTATTGTTATACCCTATTCACTTTCTTTACTTCGTATCATGATAGAACCCATTCTTTTTCCTGTGAATTTATTCTTATGGAGTATTGGGATGGTGAGAAGGTTTGGGGCCCGATCATTATAGTTGTCTAACTTGGTTTCCTTCTCCATTAATGGATCTCTATTGAAGCCATTATTGGTATTTCCTCCTCTCTTATAGCCTCATTATTGGATCTCTATTGAATCCGTCAGTTGATTATTATTCGGTGTCGTAGGATCATGAACTGTGACTAGTCATATTTCTACCATTGGATTTTTGTGTTCTTCTAATGGTGATAGTTTGATCAGAATATTTCATTCACTTGTGGAATCTTGGATCACATGGCTTCATCGCTAGATCCTCTGTCCCATATTATTGTTCAATATTTCTATTGTCCCAAACTATTTAGAGTTTAGATTATCAATAGGTTCAAGAAAGGTTATCTATTGGCGAAAGTGGTGTATCTATGTGGAAGAAACCCTTCGACGGGTAGATATAATACACAATGTAGATGCAGATAATCATATCAGTTTCCTTCTAGCTTTGGGTTATTCAGTCTAAGAATGGTGAAATGGATTCTATTGTTTTTAGTATAGTGTTTCTATAGTGTTTATTTGTAGGATGGTAGTGTTATCGGTGACAATAAAGATGATGTGATGTTTGATTTTTTTTGTGTGTTTCTTATGTAGTTTCATTACTACTACATAATGTGATTTAATCATCACTAAAATAAATTTTATCATCGATAAAAAAATAGTTGATGATATAATTTCCTTTAAAATAAATATTATTTTATTACCGCTATAAGATGTGTAGATAAAGGTCCCCTTTATCATGGCTAAAAAACATGCAGATAAAGCTCTACATTATCAGTGTGTTATTCAATGCTAATGATGGGTGAATTTATCAATGTTTTCATTAACACAAATCAAGGTTCCCTTTTTTTATTGCTAATACAAGGGCTGATAAAAAATTCTTACTACCTTCCATACAATATTAGTAGCTATATCTATATCAATCTACAATAGACAATAAAAAACATAAAAACCGATTTTCAATTGTAGTACAAGAATGGAATTAATCATAAAACATAATTTATGTTTATATTGAACTATCATTCAATTGAAATATTACAGAAAATAATTTTGGTACCATACAATTACATTAATATAAAATTAAATTTCAAAAAAGATAACTTCAACCAAAACAAAAAAGATATCATAGCAATCCTTCTCCAAATATAAATCCTACCTCTTACAAAAGTAATGTGTTCTTATAATAAAAACAATAATTATTTCAGTAATAGTATATAAAAATCAAATTGAATTTGAAATATTAGATAATACATTATAAATTTTAATTGTAAGGATATACGGTCACTAACCATAATTCAAAAATAAATAATTATATTTTTTACAAGTATCATAACAATCGGAGTATGTTTCCTTGATTTTTAGTATGTGATGTGGATTCTGAATGAAAATGTCACTTCTAAATGAATACATGCACATATAGTCAAACCAATCATTTCATGTGTTGTATTGATATGTGGTTTATTCCTACACATTATAAATGAATAATATATATTTTTTCTTAAAATAAAAGGGTAATTCAAGTTTTCCTTGTCCATTTTTAGTATGTGATGCATTTTTTGAACTAAAATGTCAGTTTAAAATGTAAACACGCACTATCATTCATATCGAACACACCATGTATCAGATGGATTTATGGATAATTCCAACATTCATAAATTAATCATATATCATTTTTATAAATTATTTATACCACCCATGTGCATTTTATAGTTTTTGAGCATGTGACATGAGTTTTAGACAAAATATTATTAATTTTTAACCTAAAACATGCAATTTTAGTCAATCCGAACACATAGCTTATCTAATTGAAATGTATTCACTTCCTATATGTTATAAATGAAATTTGTATTTTTTTCTAATGTATCATGAACTTCTGAGTGTATTTCTCCATTTTTTAGTATGTGACATGGTTTTTGAACTAAAATATTTCTTTTAAATGAAAACACATACTTTTTTCCATATCGACCACACTGTGTATTAGATTGACATGAGCGTAATTCACATATTACAAAAAAATTATAATTATTATTTAAAAAATATAGAGATAATATGAGTCTATTTTCTCAATTTAGATTATGTGATTCACTTCTTGAAAAAAAATCAATTTTTAAATGGAAACACACACAATTGGCCATACAAGACACACTGTGTATTAGATTCACTTGAGGTTAAATATTACACATCAAAAAATAAATTAAATACTATTTTACTAAAATATCAAGATAATTCAGTATAATTTTATTGGTTATGAGTCTGTAACATGTGTTTTAGACAAAAATGTTTTTTTAATATGTAAGAAACCACATTCAGTCAATCTCGCCACATCATGTGTCAGAATGATGTGAATTAAATTATTGCACATAAAAATGAGTCAATGATTAATTTCTTAATGAATTAAGACAATAGGATTTTTTTATTTTTATTGAGTATGTGATGTCGGTATTGAACTAAAATATCACCTTTAAATGAAAATAAATAGTTTCAGTCATACCAAACACATTGTGTGTCAGTTTTATGTGAAATTAATTCTTATATGTTAAAAATTAATTATATATAATTTTCATAAAATATTTAAAAAAATTAATGTTTAATGGTTTGGAGTATGTGACACACATTTTGATGTAAAATGTCATTTTTAAACAAAAAACATGCACTATCAGTCATAATGACCACATTGATTATCTGGTTTCCTTGAGGTTAATTACTATATATATAAATTAAATTAGAAAACATTATCTTAATTTTCATATAAAATATATATACATTTGATTGGATTTGATCATGTGACATGTGTTTTTGACTAAAATGTCACTTTTAAGTTGAGAAAATGAACTTTCAGTCAATCCAAACACACCATGTGTCATATTGATATGTGGTCACTTCCTGAAAGGAAAAAATAAATAATGGATTATTTTTATAATGTATCCTTAAAATACAAGGACTTTTTTTATTATGTGATGTGTTTTTTTATCTAAATTTTCACTTTTAAATTAAATCACACACTTTTAGCCACACCCGTCGAAAGGTGTGTTATATTGATGTGCAACTAATTTCAAATAATCACAAATGAATTATCAATATTTTTTATAAAATATTAGGAAAATATGTGTCTTTTTTCTTAATTTTTAGTATGCGACACTTTTTTGAACTAAAATATCATTTTAGAATGAAACCATACACCATCATTTATATCATCCAAACTATGTATCATATTGACATAAGGTTAATTTATATATTTCAAAATTGAATCACATATAATTTTACTATGGTATCAATAAAATATGAGTTCATTTTCTCTACTTTTATTGTGTGATTTGTGTTGTAGAGAAAAATGTCACTTTTAAACCAAAAATGTGTACTTTCAATCAACCTGTCCATACTGTTCGTCAAATTGATTTGAGGATTGTTCTTATAGGTCAAAAATAAATCATGGATAATTTTAGTAAATTATTATTAAAATATGATTTTGTTTTACTGATTTTTTTCATGTGATGTGTTTTGAAATAAAATTTCAATTTTAAATAAAAACACACACTTTTAGTCATACCTTTCACACCATGTAGCTGAACGATTTACAGTTAATTACTATAAATCAAAAAAAATGATTTGTTGATATTTTTACAAAAAATATCAAGAAAATCCATGTGGGGTTTAGTAGTTGTTAATACGTGATTCACGTTTTGAACTTACAATATATGGGTGAATTGTATTTTAAAATTTTTAAACAGAACAAAAGACAAAACATATTAAAGTTAAATTTATCAGACTTAGACATAGTCTAATCATCATAGAGAAGAATAAAAATCACATGGTATCTGATTAAAACAAGTTATCATTATTAAATAAATAGTGTAGAAATATGATTATGATGACTAATTTTCTATTACATGCATAGTATAATATAAACTTCTAAAAAAAGTAAAACAATAGCTAGAAATAGTAAGAATGGAAGAAAAGATGCATTAAATTATTTAACTCTTTCAAAATTAATAGTAATATAGTTAATAACCTTGAAAAAAGGTATCCACATTTTTATACTTACTATAAAGTCTATCCTTTTTTACCAGGAATCCCTCGATATGATGATCAGAATAAGTTATGCCTTTATATCATTAAAAATGCTTGATATGATGATTGGTGACTATATTCCTAACCTCGAAACCTCTCAATAAGATGGATTAGATTCACTATCTTTATATCCCTTGAATCCATTGATCTTAAAATTGATCAAACACAGAATATAAATGAAAAACTTATAATGGAAATACGCTAAAAAGTATTTCTTAGAAATAAAACTCTGTAATGTTTTTCAATGATTAAAAATTAGATATTCATGCATAGAAATTTTAAGAAGATTTTATTTTCAAAATATTTCAGCTACCAACTCTTCAAATGGAATTCTATTTATAGGTGAATCACTAATAATCATATATCTGAGTTAGTTGCAACAACCTTGGACAACTATTGCTTCAAAGATTACAAAGTTATGTCATATAGTTCTGATTTTTTCAACACCATTACAATGCTTATAATATCCCTTATGATAGAAATAATTATTATATATTAAAATTATAAACTTTTTATGTTCGGATTGAATTACTCATCATTTGTTAATATGATATTTCATATGAGGTTCGGTTTGATTGTTTTAGTGCTAGAATCAATCTGAGAGTCCAGACATTTTTTGTATGAAAGACAAGACAAAAGTCTAACTCCAATTATGATAAAGTATAAGTCTGATTTATTGGATTCATGTTAAATATAATGATTGTAATGAATAATAATATGTTTATATTTTTAATACATTATATCTTTTTCTATTTTTGAAAAAGGTTATTTTTTCAACAAAAACATACTAATAAAACATTTGACAAAAAAGCAAGTAAACAGGTTTTAATAAAGTGTTTCTGATTTACAAAACTAAAATAATGTAAAATAAAAAAAAATTAATACTTGTTACTCAAAAATATCCCACATTATAGTAATCACAAAAAACAAAACATAAATGGAAAAAAACATGAAAAACATACATCCCTTTGTTATTATAATAACAATGATGTTATTCTATACAAATTAACTCCCCATGAGTTTGTAACTCTTTTGAATATAAAGGAGAGTGTTATAAAAATTATTTCATAAAGAAAACGTCTCCCCATTATTATAATATCTCCCCATAAGGATTTTATATCTCATTTAAAAAAAATCCCTCCATTTATAAAAAATAGTCCCCCCTTTGGATATAAAATTCTCCCCCTTTGTTATTTTCAAAAAGGAATGAGGAAGAGTCTAATGTTTGTAAAATTTTAGAAAGATAATAAATGCAAAAAATATTATCTAACTAATCATCCATATAAGTATGAAATAATATATAACCAATCATAATTGTAAAACATTCAAGAACAATGGAATTTGGATGAAAAGTAACGCATTATAAACAATAAAATGTTTTACAACAATACATGATGAGTTTGAAGAAAAAATATCATTTTTCTCGTATGGATTTTTTGAAAAGGCCTACATTTACAAGAACTAATGTTAGTCCCTTTATAGCTTCATGATATTTTCTTTGATGATGGACTACTTCCAAAATTTCACGTTTCATAGTTTTGACTTCCTTCATGAGTTATTTTTTCTTTTCAATCATAAAGATCAATTCATCTCCACATGATCTGATTCTTCACATTGATAACTCCATATCTCACATCTTTTATTTTAAAACATTGTCATCCTTAGTCTGTTCATCCATAGAATCTATGAATTATTATAAAAATTTTACGTTGTCCTTGATATATGAGGATAATTTTTTAATAGAATGAGTCTATTAAAAAAAGTATCTTCACATCCAAAAATTGATCATCATGCAATCAAATATCATAATATAATTTATTAGACCACTTCACCATAAGATTGAATGATATTTTTTGAGTACGATAGTTTTATTTAAAATCATCCAACATTAATTCGATCAGGATAACTGATTCTGTTAATAATTATCTTGAATCTTATTTTTAACTAAAACTATTTTGAATGTGAGAACATCATGATTCAAGGTTAGAAAAGTATGGAATTGTGGCTTCTAACCCCATCGAGTTTTGAACAATGCAATCAAAACCTTTAAGAGAAATGTTTTCATCTGAATATAATTACCCTGAAGAATGTTTTGGAGGTTTTCATCTACTTGTTACAGTATAAACATCATTTAATTTCTTCTCATCATTTTTTTACTCATTATTTTCATATAAAACATCAATGATTTTGACATCAATTTCAGTCTCATCTTTGTTTGAAAAATTATTATTTGATTGTTTAACTTATTATTTTTTCTTTTAGGATGATTATACTCCCTTTTTTATGATCATTTTATTTCTGAGTACTTTTTGATTCTCATCCTTATGGGAGTGAGTGGGTAAATATTATGAAGATGATGATTTCAGTTATTCTATTTATGATTGAGTTTCTTTATCTAAATCCCCTAATATATCTTCATGTTACTCTTATTATTTTTCAACTTAAACTACTTCGTATAATCCATCCTCCTCAAACTCTTCTTCATTTTGTTATTTGCTTTCATATTCTCCTTATTATTATTGTTCTTCTTTTTTCTTCTTCTCCAACATCATTTTCAAGTTATTCCTCTAACTAAATTGATGTTTAAACCATCACATTCCAAAAAAGTCAGGTACTGATTGATTATCAGGTAAATTGGGAACTATTTCATCAATAAGAATCTTTCCATTTCTCTTATCATTATTTGAATGAATTTTTGCTCGAAAAAAAAAGAGTTTTCTTTAAAAACTAAACCAAATTCTGGATTTACATGGGTGGTTTGATATGTAAAATGCACGGTATTCTCAAAATTTCTTTCTACAGATTTTAACAAACTCTCAACTATTTTAGCTTCTTGTAATAACTTAGTTTTATTTATTATTTTATCTTATTCGTGGAGATGTTCACCATTATGGATCTTACATGTTTTATCCTATGTAGTGTTAATTCTAAATTTTTGATCCCCTAGTTTCTTTTGAGCTTTTTGAGCTATCAACATATTAAATACTTCATCTGGGATTTTATTTTCATTCTTTACCTTTTATAGAGGATAAGTTTCAACCTTTCCCTTCTTCTCCTTCTCTTTGTTGACCTTCTTTGTTGTTTGAGTTTTAGAAACGTCTCCTTAAATTTTTTCAAAATACTTCTTTTTCTTTGAATAAAAAACTAATGTCAATATTGACATCATATATTCACTTATAAAATAAATATTTTCTCTAAATAGATATGATTTGGTTACCACTTTGAATGTCTCCATATTATTCACTATCAACAAACTGATAAAGTCTAAAAACATGATTATATTTGACTTTATGGAAAAATATTTAGATTTTCTATGGTCTTGAAGATGAATTTCACTAAATCAATCTTCCCCATGTTCACCAAATAATCAAGAACAAATACATCTAAACCATCATTGTATCCCTATTACCTTTCCTAGGGATCAAATAACCTTGTGTTTGTAATGAAATGCTCTATTATTCGGAGTGAGATATGAAACATTTTTAACTTTTGCATAAAATGAAAATAGAGATTCACCATCCCTATTGGTATCAACGGTTCCGAGTCTGTTAGGTAATTTTTGAGAAGGTAAATTGGCTTCTATTTCCAAAGGGAAAATAATAAATTCCAATAATATTCATTAAATAAATTTGTACATATGACCCAAAATGATGATAAATACTTTATCCTTACTATATTCTTTAAAAAAATTCACAGAAGCATAGAATTCCGAAACATCCTCTGGGTAGAATAAATAAAAAACTTTGTTCTACTCCTAAACACACAATAATTTCCATCCTTAGAATTAAATTATTTTATTGAGAGTAGATTCATACTTTTCTAACAATTATCTTACAATTATTCTTTACCTAAAAACCACATTGTATAGTCCTTTTTGGTTTCCATCGTAACTGGATATGAGACTAGTAAATGGACATAAAGATAATGTAATTATATTGGTATCTTTGAAGAGTGAAACTGTTCAGGTGTGAAATATCTAAAGAGATGATGTGGGTAACAGAGTGAACTACCATTATATAGGTGATGGGGGTGATGATTCAACTTCCATAATAAATCAAAAAAATTATATGAAAATATTTTCTTATCTGAAATACGAGATTCATCTACAGAAATTATTTTTTTGAAAGTATATTTAAACTCATGAAGTTTTAATACTTTAATTATATTAGACATGTTTCCGATTAGAGATATTTTATAGTTTTGAAACAAGACATCTTTAAAAACATAAAACTATAATAACAACAACAATTATTAAATAATTTTGTACAATAGAAAAAAAATATATAAGAGTACATTTTAGAGAAAAAATCTTAATTAGTGTAAAATAACATGTTCTTCTTGATTTTTATAAAATAAATAGATAATGAAATTTTTGAAATAAATTCTATCTAGGATATTTTTTTTATGAAAACTGCTTACAATAGTTCTATTGTGAAAACGTATTAAAATAGTTTCATAATTTGAATACTTATTATTGTAGTTTGGATAATATGTATAAATATGATTATTTCATAATTAGAAGAATAATTTATAACAAAATTTGAGTCCATAATGTTTATAATTATTCCTGAGTCTAAATTTTTTTAGGACTATGACTCTTTTAATATTATACAAAATTCGAACCCATACAACTCATTATGACAATATATTTATAAAAACTATCAATTTTATAAACCTATATGTGTTGAAAAACAAAAACTTATGTACTCCCCTATAAAAAATAGTATATTAGTTTTAGGAGAGGATTCAACAAGAAGTCGACATGAATAATTGATTTAAATTAATCATTACTATCTTATGTTTAATATATTGAAATCTATCAGAATTAAGGGGCTTTTAAAAAAATCAACATGTTTTTAACATTTTGATTAATTATAAAATTCTATATTCTTCAAGTCTGTGATACCAAATGAAATAGTGTCTTATATCTTTTTTTAAGAAGGTGAGTGATGTGATGGGTTTTTAAATATTACAATAAAATTTGGTCTGTCACAAATTATTTGGGTTTTAGTAACACTCACGTCATAGTCTCTGACTTTGTGTTGCATCTAGAACACTTGAGCATAACTTCCAACTACTATATATCCATCTTCAACGGTGAAAATTTCTATTGAGTTTTTTCTTAAATGACGAAGAAACTAAATAATTTCTTAATAAATGAAAAGTATGAGATGCAATTTTCCTATCCATTCTACATCAACCAAATTCACCCTAAAAAAAGATTTTAATTCAATACCATTTACAGAATAATTGAATAGGCCACAATCCATATTTTCCATAAGATAATGAAAAAAATAATTTTACATTATTAAGATGGGATTATATTATATTGGATTGATATCTTTCACATAAACATGCTGAAAAATATTACATTCAGATAACTAGATGTTAAGTAAAGTAAAATTCATATGAAACCTCTACAAGTCTTTCGATGAAATGGTTTCCAAGACTAGTCAATATCTAAAGTATTGGAGGTACTAATGGGAGTACAAATACATTTAGTTTTTTCTTATCCAAATTTCATAAGAACGTATTTTATATAATTATCTTTAGATATAAATGTTCATATGGTTTTTGAAAAATTTCAAAACCTTGGAAATTTTTTAACTCACCCATCATACTCATTTCAAACTCAAATGTCATAAGATCTAAAAAGGAATATGTTAATGGTTTTTGACTTAAAAGAAATATAATTCCATTATTATAAATTTTTCTAATTATGGTATTTTTTGTTTTCTTATTTTATAAACAAAGGTGGATCCTAAACTCCCTCAACAAAAGAATTTTGTAACAAACACCCAGTTAACCTATCATACCCAGATCTAGGGTCTTGATTAAGCTGATGTAGTTATTTGAATAGTTTATAAAAATATTCCAGTTGTTTTTCATTTTCATAAATTTCTGATTGTTCTATGTAAACATACTCTATAACATATCTGTTAAGAAAATCACACATCACATCCACTTGAAATAGTTTGAAAGTAAATAATTCAATAAAAAATAGTAATAATAAAATATCTTCAATTGTTGATACCGAAGCATATTTTTTCATAATATATTACCTCTTATTTTTTAAGACGTTTATCAATAAGTATATATTTATTTATAACTATTATTCCATTTTCCTCACAATTATTCCAAAAAATCCATTTTACTCAATTATAAAATATTTTATAGGTCATTCAACTAAATTCTAGAGTTTGTCCTTTTCAAATTCATTGAGCTCATATTGTGTTTTTATAATCCATTCCACATCACCTAAACCCTTATTTGGATTATTATTTTCAAATTGGGATAAAAAATAAATGTTCAGTTTCATTTATTAAAGAACTTATAATCCCAACTGGTTGATCTAAATCCCTAGAGATACTTTCACAATGAGGAAAACAATGAAAAAACTCACTTCCTAGGTTTCCAAAAATATATTCTTCAATAAGAGTTTGAAAATATTGATGAAGAAAGACTTCAGAAATATATTCATAAGTTATTTCCTTATGAGAGGAAGTTTCTAAAAAATAATGGAAATCAATTTTAGAAATAACATCCTAGGATATAGGTTGAGCTAATTTAAAAACAAAAGAATCATATTCATCAAACTTAAGATGCAATGTTTCCTCAACAGTATATAATTTTTTATTAAAAACTCTATAAGACTTAAAATTAGTGGAATAACATAAAAATATTACTATATCAGATTTGGGTGAAACCATATATAGATTACCATTTGCATTCAGGATGAATAATTTTCAACCAAATAATTTAAAATAAGAAATAGTTGGCTCTCTTCCTATCCACAACTCATATTATGATTTGTTAAAAGAGGTCTAATTAAAACTACATTTATACTATATAAGGCAGTACCAACCACATTATCCCAAAAAAATTAGCAACTGAGTATTCACGCAACATGGTTCATGTAATCCCATAAATAATTCTATTTAATCTTTTGATTACACCATTTTTTTGGGGATTTCTAAGTGCTTAAAAGTTATTTTCCATACCTTTATTACTGCAGAATCTTTCAAAATCTGAATTTTGAAATTCTACACCATAGTCACTATAAATAGTTATCAAGGAGTGAGTTTTCTCATTTTTGACTTTGGCTACAAAAGTTTTAAAATAACTAAATGGGTCAATGTTCTTTGTAACACTACTATAAAATAGGCATCTAATAGAACTGATTTTTATCATTAGGAGAAAAGAGAGCTGATAAATGGAATTTTTATCTATACTAATGAATGTTCTGATAAATTCAACCCTTTATCAGTGCTTTAGTTTTAGCACGGTTAAAGGAACCCTTTATCAATGCTTTATTTTTAGCACTGATAAAGGGTTTACATTATCGGTTATATATATTTAGTGCTCATAAATGAGTCATTTATCGGTGATTTTCTAGTGATGATAATAGTCCGAATAAATAAAATGAAATAATTAAATAATAAAATGAGTTTATTAAAAAAATAAAATTTTATTAATTAAATAATTATTGATAAAAATAAATACGTTGATTTTTGTATATATAAATCATAAATACTAATATATAATATGTATTAAATATGTAGATATGCAAAATGAAAATTAAAAAAAACAATAATTAAAAAAATTTAAATTGAGAAAAATATTAAACATTTTATTAAATAGATGATTATTATTAATGTTAATAAATAGTATACATTAAATATATAGATATATATTAATGTATATAAATAAGAGTAATATATTACAAAATATTAATGTTCTTTACACTAAATAGTCATATATTTAGTGAATAATGTTTTATAATTAAAAATAATTATGAATTAAAAATACATACTAATTTCTTAGAGTAATGGATATATAATTGAATGTCTGTTGATTTTTCAATTTAAAATAGATCAAATGTGTGTTATATTGATTTCATATATATGTAATTAATGCATTTTTATGTACAATGTACACAAACAAAACATAAACATTTTTTCAATATTATAAAAGTGTACTTATTTTTTATTTATTCAATTCCACTCATTCATAACAGGCATGAACATAAAATTATATATTAATAAATAATATTAAAAAATATTTGTAAAATAATATCTATAAAAAATATTTATAAACAATATATATTTAGAAAAAATATTTATAAACAATATATATTTATAAAAAATATTTATAAATAAATATATTCAAAAAAATGTAGCTATTTTATTTATAAAATTATATATTTATAATTGTAAATAAGTAAATATTTTTTAAATATATTTATATAATTATGTATATTTAAATATTTAATAATTTATTATCAATTTACATAAATAATGAATATATTTACTATATTTATATTAATATATATTTTTTAAATATATATATATAATATATATAATGATATAAATATTATTTTTTAAAAAATATTTATATTATTAAAAATAAATAATTATATATTTAGAAATATTATACAGTTATAATAAATATATTTAAATAAAGAATATTTTTACTATATCTATATTTACATATATTGATTGAGTATATGTATATATACAATTTTTTAATTTATAATTATAATTATAAATCCTTTATGAGCGCTTAAGTAATAACCACTGATAAATATGAATTTTATCAATGTTAAAATAATAATCATTGATAAAAGGACTCTTTACTAGTTCTTTTTAAAAAAACACTGATAAAAGTAACCGTATATAATTAAAAAACCTAACCTCTTGCAAACCCGCCTCGATATGAGAAGCTTTCTGCGGAATCCACCCATTGTCGGTGCTCCTCCTCGGTGAATCGAAGCTCGAATCACCCAAACCCACTCAAATCACATAAGCCCAATGCCTCTATCTGGTCATTCATTTTCTAACATACTATGATCAGTTATTGTTAGGTTTTTTGAAGAAAACAACGAGATCAAGATCTGAGGGTCTCATATTTTATTTAACCTAGTGAGGTAATCCTTTGTTTTACTTTGTAGGTTCTAATTTTCTTTTTTTCTTTTTTATTTAGATATATAAATCTGAAGGTTTCCAATTTTACTTTGTAGGTATTAATATTCTTTCTATATTTGTGGTCCAGTTGTCGTGTAATATTTTCATTTATTTATTATTAGTTGTTTTCATAACAACTGTTTCGAATATCCAATTTTTGTTGTATTAATTTGCTATTATGAATCAATTTTCTTTGCTGTTTACATTTAAACCCTTGCTTTCTCTAGAAGCACACATTTTAACTATTTTAAAATCTTAGTGAATCATATCTGATCTAAATTTTAACCAATTAAAAAAATATTTATTCCACTGTATAAATAGTGTATTTTTTGATATAAAAACATAAAACAACTGAGAAAATAGATTTAACTACCCAATTCCTAGTCTGATGTTGGTGAGAAGAAGAAATAGAATATAATTTTATGCAACACATGTAAGGAAATTTATTTACTTAAAGTTGATTTTAATATTCTAATGTAAGGGTTTTTTCTTTAACAATTTATCTTCTTATAATTGTGTTGATTTATTTTAAGTGAAATATTAGTAAGGGTGATACCATATTTATTTATTTTCAATGTCCCTCTATTTTCAAAATTAGTATGTGGTTGTATTTATTTTACTATTTTGTGATATTATACTGTAAGGGTTATATATATTTCATAAATTTGTTGTTTTATTGCATTATGCCAACTTTTTTTTGGACCTCCCTAAACTCTCAAGGTTAGGTCAATGCGCATTAGATGGCCTCTTGAGAATCCCTAGGTACCTATATCATTTGTTCCAAAACATAGAATAAATGTTATCAAATTCTATGTATTAGAAATTATTTTTAGTTATTCCTCGTTTTAGGTCTACATATATATTTAATTATTAATAATATATTTTATACTTAAATAAAAATAATATTCTTTAAACTCATGTTACTTCCAAAATAATAAAATTAGGTATCTATATATACATTTTTCTGAAATAATTAATCTTTCAAAAATACAAATAATTATATTTTTTGAACAATTACCTAGAATAATAGTTATTTTTAATTAATATAATTTTAATATTATTATTAATATTATTTTTTTAGTTTTATTAGAAAAAACAGTTTTATATATATAGAATAATTATTGTATATTTAAATAAATTTAAATATGATAAATAATATATATATTTAAATATATAATTATACTCAGACGATGTTACTAATATAATACATATATATATATATAGTATTTAGTTAGATACACTTTATTTATCTATGTATTGAATGAGGAGTGACCACTATTTTATTGTTTTAAATGGTGGAAGGTGTGAACCCCAATCATGTGTATTGCCTATAGAGGTATGTTGGGATGATGTACACGCCTCTATCAACCTCTTTTTATAATTATATAAAACTCTATCATTTTTTAATAAAATAAAATCTATCAAAATACCATGTTTTATTAAAAAACATTATAAAAAATCCTCAACAAATTATTTTATTAAATATTAATTCTAATCATTGTGGATAAATTCAAGGTTAAAAATTAATATAATTCATTATTTTCTCTACCTATGTATCAAATCAAATAAATTAATTTCATTACCATACACTCATTATATGAAATTAAAATATAGAAACCCAAGACCCTAAGGCTATGGAGCAGTGTAGTTGCGTATTCTAATTCTTCTATATTAACCCTCACCATTTCGTTCCCACCATTCACTATATCGTTTCGTTGGTTGTGTATATGTTTTATATGGAAGGATTTGGTGGCAATGGAGGTGTCATGTCAATAACTAGTTCCAATGGTGTAATTCTCACAAATGGGAGAAACTTCCACTTTTAGATAACACAATGAATTACAATTATCATCCTCATCAACTTCATCTCCCCAAATAAATATTGGTTCATTTTGCTTCCTTGAGACTCATCCCCCATATCTTAAATTTTTCTTGTACTACATTGTTCATTATTCATCCCATTGATTACTAATTCTTAGAGTATTTCAACTAACATAGGTGCATGTCCACAAGAGATGGAGGATGTGTGTTAAACAACCTAATACAATGATAAATGTTTGTGAGTTGAGCTATTGAGGATGATGGTTTTCTATAACTTTCACATTAGAATTATTTTAGGAGATAACACCTATAATAGTGAAGAAATTACCCTCATCCTCCTGGATCGTTTATTGATCTTTGGGCGAGATCTATTTTCTTTTTTATCATCATCTCTACTTTACTGTCAGCATTTCCTTGTGGTCAAAAATGTTTTCACAATATAATAATTATCTATAGAATTAATTTATTGTTTCATTTCTAGGTTTAATTTAGTTTTTTTCATTATTACTCATAAAATAATTTTTTCTTGTACAAGTGAATTCTTTTGTTCTAGCTTGAAACTGAGACAATAAAAATAATGAAATATATCAAGAATACATACAACCATCTGAAAATGTTTAATTCGTACTACCAATTCAACTTATTTTTTCCTCATTTTATAAAATATTTATAAGGGAATTTTTTTTTTATCATTTTTATCAAATACATTTTCTGTTTTTTTCATATGTATTTTGGGAAGTCATATTTTTCTTTCAACTATCCGCAACAAGAAACAAAAGAGATAAAATTATTCATTCATCTAGTTTTCCATACTTTCTATTGTCATTTACTTTTTTATCGAAATTTCAAAACTACATATTGATTTGATATTATTATTTGAGAAACTTTTCTCATTGTGGAAAGCCTCTGCTCTTCTGACTTTCAAAAATGATAATATGTTTTTATCTAAGAACATTGAGTCAATATATAGTGTTGGATGTTAAACATAGAAATACACTTGAAGCATGATAACAATGGGATTTTGAATTATATCGAGATTTTGGGATGTGTAGGACTCATCCACACCTCAATATTACCCACTGTGTGACCGGTATGACTCTATGTGCTTATTTCTATTTAAAATAGAAAATAAATTTAAAAAAAAATAACAACTGACATACTCAATACTGAGAAAACATATTTTTATTGTTTTTATACTCTATGTAAATGATACATATTTCATTTGAGATGTTTTGGAATCATCTGCACCTCAATTTGGCACACAATGTGACTGCTATGACTCAAGATGACTGTTATCAGTTTAAAATCGACAATATAGTTCAAAAAATTTCAATCACAAGAAAAAAAAAAGAAAGATACCTATATTTAATTGATAGTTTAGTACATTAATTTTTAAGTACATTGTAAAATGTAGTAATCAGTTTCACATCAAATTGATACATGGTGTGATCAGTATAGGTCAAAGTGCGTGTTTCCATTTTAAAATAACATTTAGTAAAATAACAATTGACGTACGCAAAAATGAGATAATTCATTCGTATTTTATATTATTTAGGAAAATTATCCTTAATTCAATTGATATGAATATTAATCAACCATACCTCAATCTGATGCACGGTGAGACATGTATGACTCCAAGTGCATCTTTTAATTTAAAAATGACATTAATTTTAATAAAAAGGACCACTGACATACTCACAACTAATATAACAAATTCATATTTGTTGATATTTTCAGAAATGATACATAAGTCATTTTTCTTCCATAGGAATTATCCCCAACTCAATCCATTGTACGGTGTTCCTAGTATGACTCAATGTGTCCGTTATCTGTTTAGAATTGTTAATTTACATCAAAACAATTCACTCAATGAAAAATGTGAAAACATGATTGTATTTTCATGATAATTTAAAAAAATTATTCATGATTCATTTGTGATGTGTGTCAATATGATACATGATGCTACCAGTATGTCTCTTAGTTCTTTTTTTCAATATATAGGTATTATTTTATTTTAAAATTCATATCACATCTCCAAAACCGAAAAAATTAGCCTAGATCGTTTTCTATTCATTTAAATTATGTATTCATACTTTATTATTTTGATTTCTTGATGTTTTTTGTGATTTAGTGTGCTATTAAAAGACACTACACTGGGAGGAATTATGTTGTAGCATCACACTACATTATTCCCATTTATCAGCTCTTGATAAAGTGTAGATAAAATACTCAAGCTTTTAATCTTGGTCCAGTAGTCAGCGCTGATAAAGGCCATTTTTAGCAGTGTTGAAGGCCAATTTTGTATTAGTGAAAGAAAATATAACCAATTATACCTAGAATAATCATCATCAAAGAAAAATACTTATTATTTTTACCAATACATCCAATATATGTACGAACAAATAAGTAAATTTTCACAAACTATAAAGCATCATAGGTTGAGATATCAATAATAGATGTAAAACACGACTTATGTTTCTTACTGTATTCACACGGGTAATAGATTTTTTTTCAATCCTTATTTATGGTATATCTTTATCACTTCATTTCTTAGTCATCAAAGATAAGTATCTAAGGTTATAGTTTCAAAAACATCTATTATATAACTATGATTGATCTTTCATTTCACTAAGGGAACATATGTGGTGGCTCCTAATGTCTTATAATTTTAGAAAGTAAAACCCCCATGCCAAGTGGAAGAAAGAATAAATTCATCCTTAGAACTATGTACAATGCATTTATCATTCCTAAAGATTACAAGTTAACCTTCATCACATAATTAGATTATGCTTATATGTTTGTGCTTATGTTCTATAAAAAATAAAACATTTGAAATAAGATATTTTCCATAAAGAACAATGTTACATGTTCTTATAATATCTCATTGGGAATTATCTCTAAAGGTTACTTTTACCCCTTTCATCTTGATTATCTTTGTGAAGAAATATTTGTTTCTAGTCACGTCCCTTGAAAATCCACTATACATGTAAAAAATATTATTACTGTTGGTTAACTCTATATTTTCTTGAAAAGAAAATAATTATTTTTTCAGAACCAAAACCTTTTTGGTTATGGTATTGTTTATAAACAAAAATTTTTGTCCCATTTTCCAGATTTTTTTAGAAATTGTCATTTCCTTAGATAAATAAACCATATGAAAACCTAAGGATTGAAATATATTCAAGGAATAATTTTTCTTCTAGTTACCACCACTTTGACACATAGTTTAAAAAGTAACACATTTTAGAAAAAATTAACTATTACTAAAAAAATTATTCAAAATACCCATCCTGGTATTATCGCTATAAGAATGAAATTTCTTATAAATTTTATCAAAGTTTTATATTCCATTGTTAAACTAGGATAAATGTTTCGTTAAGTTATAAATATCAAATTTTCTAATTAAAACATAATTCTTATACTCGTTGGTAATATTTTTAGATCTATGTTTATCAAAATAATATGGTAAAACTTTTATCTCATGAAAAAATTTTTAAATTTTTTTTAAAATAGATTATTTTTGGAAATTATTTCTATCAATATATTTAGAAATATTTAATTTTTAATTACAAAAATGGTTTGTTCTTGAATCTTTCTTAGAATGATTTTTTTCCCTTTCTGTTTTTTTAATCATAAAATTTTCTTTACCAAATTGATTTTCAAATCTGAAAACTTCATCATAGGTAGGTAAAATATTATCTTCTACTTAGGATGATTTTTCATCTAAAGACATATAATTTTTCTCATAGTCACATTTTTGGTAATATTAATTTCAATACATATTATTTATAGAATCATCATTATGTACCATTTCAATTAGAAAATTATTTACCAAGATTAATTTATTAAAAATACAAAAGTTCTTTTGTCCAGAACATTAATTATCAGAAGAGTTTTATAAAGACTCTCCACCAATGAAACTCCATGTGTTATATGCTTTAAAAAATTCATTCCTTCAAACATGTAGTGTTTCTTTTTATTTCATTCTATATTTCATTCCTTTCTAACAATTATTTTCATCACTGGCCAATTTGGGTGAATATGTCAAACTTTCTTCCATCCATAACAACTGACCATGGAATATTTCGTTTCATATTTATCCTTATGACCTTTCTTAAATAGATATTAAAAGTATTTCTTAACCATAATATTATTCATACTTATATCTATATTGTCAAACTCATTCTATAAATGTTGTGATGTACTAGAATCTGAATGAACAAAAAATTTCTTCTTCCTCGAAGATTTTACAACTTTAATAGCATACTGATCTTTAGAATGTGCAGTAGATGTTATAGGAAAAAAACCAGCATTATTATTTTTTATCATTATCAGGGTATCTTTTAATTCCTACCTCATTTTTTATAATATTTATAATAAAATGATCAAGATTAATATTAGTTAACTTTCATGTATCATCCACAACTGTTCTTTTTTATTCCCACTCATTGGTAATTATATCCATATAATATTCAACCAAATTTCATCATCAAGACATTTTTCTCCAAGAGAGTGTAAAATATTTATAACAGTCATAATTATTTGGTGCATCTTGGAAACTAACTCTCCTGATAGAAAATCAAGGGCTTGGAAATCAGCTCTAATCATATCTCATGTAGTTTCCATAACATTGGATGTACTCAAATGTGTGACATACAATTTAATAAAGATATTATTGGTAACTTCACATGATGATATATGACTATATATTTTTCTTTTAATAGAACATAATTAATTATTTTTGACTTAGTAATTAAATTAATATTATAGATTATCTGTATTAGAAAAAGAAGAAACTTCCTTATCAATAATATTGAATTTTCTAGCCAGCATTAAGAACTTATCAACTCAAGAGTCGATCACAAAAGTAATAATTATATCTCTCTGATACTCATAATAATTCCCACCAAATATATCTGGTAAACTATGACTCAAATTATCAAAATATCCAAAATTCATATGTTCCATATTAAAAACAACATAAATTATTTTCTACATATACACATTATTGTAACAAAGATTATAAGTAGAATGTTTTTATCAAAAACATAAACAACATGTAGAAATTAAAAAATGTAAAAACTCAATGAGTATAGAAGCAGTATAATCCTACTATGATGCCAATTTTAGAATAATTATTTTATCTTAGATTGATATATATACAAGATAGTTGTATTCTAGTTTAAAAGGTTTGAACTAAACAAAACAAAAAACCACCTAATGTAAATTTTCATGACTCAAACTTAGTCTGATGACCAGAGTAATGAATTGTAATCACAATGGATCTAATTAGAAGAAATAATGTTATTATATTATTTAGAGTATACTGATAAAATAAAAATTATAGAAAGATGATTATATTGACTAACATTCATTGAAATGTACATAGAAATATAAACTTGTCAAAACAAGTAATATAGTATCATGTAATAGTAAGAATAAATTTTTGGATATATTAAAATATATAATTCCTTTAAACCTATGAGTATGGTTTTCAATAACCATGACTAAAGGTATCCCTAGTTTTATACTTACTGTAAATTATTTTATTCCTTTCCTTGAAATTTATTGATATGATGATCATAACAACATCTATCTTCCAATACTAGTAAGCCCTTGATATAGTGATTTGTGATTGTATTCTTATCCTTGGAATCCCTCGATCAGCTAGATCCGATTTACCATCTCCCAATCCCTAAATCCCTTAATCCTAATAATGATTGAACACAGAATAAAAATGAAAATGTTATAAATGGAATAGCCTGATGAGGATTCCTTAGAACTGAATCTCTCTAAAGTAATAAAATGACTAAAAATGGGATCTTCAGATAGAGAAAACATCATCAGTCTTGAGTTATTAAATGTATCAACTACCAAATATTCAGATGACCTTCTATTTATAGACGAATCTCCAATATTCATATTTTCAAGAAAGTTTCAATAGCCTCTCAGGGTTATCATTTTCCATCTCACAATGTTATGGTGTAACTTAATATTCGATGTCATATTTTTTAACAGCATTACAGTTATAATAATATGTATTACAATAGATATATGTATTACATATTCAGATTATAAACATAGGATAAACTCATGGAATTCTTTATCTCTTTTTAGTATGATAATCCTTATGAGCATATATCTTATTGTTTTGGTACCAATATCAATTTGATGGTCATGAATTTTGTAAATATGATTAACAATACAAAATTATAACTCTTATTTTGATTTAAGGTAAGTCTATTTTATCCAATTCATGCTCAATCTAATGATTATAATGAAGAATAATAACTTTATATTCTTAATAAATTAAATATTTTTCAATGTATGTTAAAAGGAATGTTTTCTACAAAAACAATCTAAAAACTTATGAAAAAATAAGTAAACATGTTTTTAAGATTATTTTTGGGATTTCAAAAACTAAAGGAATGGAAATTTTATAAGTAATACTTCTATCTCAATAATTACTGTGTAATTTATTCATACACATCAAAAATAAATTATGGATTATTTTTGTAATTCATAAATATAATCTAAGAATGTTATCTTGATTTGGAGTATGTGATACATGTTTTGGACTAAAATGTCACTTCTAAAGGACAACTTCACTTTCAGTCATATCAGAAACACCATGAGTCACATTTGACATAAGCCTAGTGATTTCACATTAGAAATGAATTTTATATGTTTTCCCAAAAATAAAAAAACAATATGAGTGTGTTTTCATAGTTCTACTCATGTGACATGTATTTGATCTAAAATGCATTTTTAAATGATAACACATTCTTTCAGTCATAATAGCCACACTATGTGTCCAATTGACTTGTAATTAATTCCCACACGTCCCAAATGAATCATGGATCATTTTCCTACAATTTCAAGAAAGTTATTGTTTGTTTTTTAGTCTTGAGTATGTGATGTATGTGTGTAACTAAAATGCCAATTTGAAATTAAAATGCGCACTTTTTACCATTACAACCACACAATGTGTCAAATTGATGTGTGGTTAATTCACACATGTCAAAATTTAATCATGGATCATTATCCTAAAGTATAAACACTATCAGAGTGTATTTTCTTGATTTTATCAATGTTGGGAATGTTGTGAACTAAAATTATTCTATGAGGGGAATGTCTAGCCTCTAATTGTTTTATAAAATCAGGAAGAGAGTGAGTATAAATTTATAAAATCATCCAAAAGGGTGTATAAAGAAATGTATACAAGGGATAGTTTCATGCCAAAATCACCTATCATAGAAAGTTTATTAACAATATTTTTTATTTGTAAAATACAAATTTGACTCAACAAATTTCTTTTTAAATGTCTTGGACCAAAATGGTAAAGTACTAAATCACTACTAACATAAAAAATAAAATATAGAAAAAAATCCCTATAGATAATATTAAATTGTGCATTAGTGAATCATCCTTTGTAATTACTTCATTGAGAATTTATTTTTATATAAAAAATTTATTCTTATGATGTGAATAAAAGGCCTTCATATAGATTTAAGGATCCTTATTATTGGATGATATCATTTCTTATTTACAAACCCACTTCATGTCAACAAATCATATGCCTTCTAGGGTTTAGGTTCCTTATCCTTATAAATGTTTTTATCTTTCAGTAAAGTCCATGCACTCTATATTGAGGCCTTTTTTCTCTTCATTGACACAAAAATCTTGGAGAAAAATTAGTAAGAAATTGCATATTCATGGTCTTGGTGAAAATTAAGTATGTAAGAAGTTGAAAAAAATGATAATAAAATTCATTAATTAATAAATATATAAGATAATTAAAAAATAAGTTAATTAAATATTAGTTGAAATAAGTCCTCATGGTCTCTGTGAAATAAAAATATAAAAACATGATAGGATATCACCTCTCTATTTTGTTTGAAAACATTCTAACAATATGTAATATTATCACTTATTTATAAATAAATCTACTTCCTCACATAAATATAAATATTTTAAAAATTCATGGAAGTACTATAAGAATATAGATAAAAATTATTCAGAAATATTATATTTGAAAATGTAATTACCTTTAGAAATATCTCTCTAGGGATGCTAGTTTATTGATGGAATCTGATATCATTCATAAATTTAATAAATTATTAACCATAATCATGATCATTACATTGTTTTAGACAACATTGAAACCCTTATAAAAATAAGTAATCTATTTTGATATATTTTTTATAGTGAAATATTATTATATATACCCTAATATAGGTCCACTTTAAGGAACCCACAGGCTCCTTGTGCACATTATTCATCCTTATACCTTATTTTTTATGATAAATAAAAACCACCTTATCATAAAAAAATCTCATAAAAATATAATATAAAATCTAGAATTTTATTTTTATTTGTAAATTGTTTAAGGTAGTATGTTTAAAATTAATAAGGGATATCCTATGAGGCTGATTAATTAGAAACCCATTTTATAAATCACAAAAAATATTTAGAGTATCCCAATTTTCCCCATTCATAAACTAGTGCTTCTCGAAAACAAGTAATTAGTAATAAAAAAATATAATTATATTTTATATGACTAGATTATAGATTTTTACCCTTGTATTGTATGTATTATGAATATCCTATTATCTATAAGTTTCATTTCATGATTTGAATGTTCTAGTAATAATTTAAAATATGAGAAAATTTATGTCATCAAGGGAAACATGTATACTGATACTTATGTAATTATCTATAAGAATTACTACTCTCACATGATATTTTTTATATTTTTTATTATGTAGGATATCTCCTAGTATATTTTACATTGTACCCCTCACAAAATTCCAATCGTTCAATGCTGAAAGATATAAATCACAATCAATTTCTCCCTATATAATTTTAGTACAAGAAACGTGTTAGTGGTTACTTGATTCACCATTAGGAATTTTTTTTTGAGACAATCAATTAACATGGATAAATCGGGCCTTTTAAGAGAATGTTTATCCTGAAAGACGGGGTGTGAATATTCTTGTAGTGGTTGTGGGTGTATTGTTTCTTCTCCTTGATCCCTTCCAACAAACTTATACAACATAACAAAATTACAACAAACTATTTAATTCAATGCATGCATTTATGTCTATATATCATTCATTAACTCATCATCATTCCCTTATCTATTGCCTCTCTCAGAGAATGTTTAAGGTGACACATTAAAGATTTTAACTCTGAGACAACCATATTGTTTTAGAAAGTCAAGGCCGCCAAAAGAAGTTATTCACTGGGTATAGCTGATGAAAATTCTTATGTCTAAATTTGATAAAAAATTTAATAAAAAAGTTCTCATTATTATATAATACTATTAAAAATATATAAAACATTAAATGATTTCGTACTTATATATGATTCAAATACTATTTATTTGTTTTCATATACTATATTTCATTTTTTATTTATATTATCCTTCTTTCAATATAATATGATGATTGATGGATGTGGATTTAGATTCATATTCAAATTAAATATTACCAATTACATTGAACATTAAATTATTCTTCCTCATGAAGGATAATTAAATAAATCTAGATTTCATGGTTTATCAGTTATGTATATATGTTTTCTGTGCAGAGATTTACCTTCCCCTCAACATCCATAAGATATTTCATCATAAGAAGTGTTTTATAGGACATATGGGCCTTTTTTATGACCATTAATACAAATATCATTGAACTATAATCTAATATTAATGTACTCTATGAGGGATAATGAAGATCCAATCAATGATTCCTTGTTTTATTTTTTATTAAAATGGAGAAATTATATTACAATGTTACCCTAATATCTTCAAAAATTATATTCTTTTATATAGGAACAAGATTTTTCCATGTATATACATTAAAAAACATGTTCATAGGAGTAGTAACCTCAATGTAACTAATGAAAATGGAATTTTTGGGATCAACAGATGGGCTAAATACATTTTATCCAACATTAAATTTCATGACTTTTATTTTCTATTTAATAATTTTTATCATGACTATCATGTTATAATGAACATATATTTTTTCAACCATATGTTATTCACCTTCAAACATTTCCATCAATTCATTATTTCAATATTTTGTTCCTCATGATTGTTATAATCATCATGCAGAGAATCCATTATATAAAAATATCATTAAACATTTAATTTAGAATATGTAAATTCAATAGAGAACCCATAATATTATGTGGAAAACCCCTGTAGATTAAAAAACATTAACCTAATAATTTAATTCCCTTTTATAATTAAAGGATTAAAGGATTTTCCCCTCAATAGTGTATCCAAATACCCTCATTATGGTCCCCTCTAACATACAAGATAGAATCTAAATGTCGACCACTATGAAGTAATTACTGAATACCATTGAAAGGGTCATCCTAAATCAATTTTTTTTCATGTATAGTGGTTTTAGTAGAAAAAAATTAATATATATTTATTGTTAGGATTTGGGGCATAAAATAGTTTCATTTCATGTGATTCCATTATGAATGGTTCATCCAAATACCCTTCCTTATGGAACATTACATTCAAAAATCCAAATTAATTGATTTTAACTGCACTCCTATTATCAACCCATTGCCATCATCAAATCTATACATGGAATTTTTAATAATCATAAGGCAATTAACTCTTTGTATAATTACTATGGTTCGAGGAATTCACCCGAATGTGTGGAGCTAAAGGTGGTAACCTCGGCATGGTGTATTTCAATCGATGGGACACCCCTTCCTTCTCAGAACTCATAATATTTAAAAAAATAAATGATATCTTGAGAAATCAATTACCTCACCTCTAATGAGCCTATTCATACCAAAACATAGTTGAATTTTAAGTGGATGAGACCTTTTAGCTATTGAGAAATGCATTGAATTCAGGAAACTCAAAACCTTCATGAGTGATATAGGAGATGGATTTCAAAATGTAACCATCCTTTGTGAAACCACCCCCAGGGGTTTTCAATAACCTCAACCCATGATAGAGATTCCATTAAAGAAATCCAATGGCCTTCTTGTAAGAATAAAAACCACTATGAATCTTAGGGTTTCATGAAATAATTATCCTTTACAAACCAACGTCATGGGAAACAAGACATCAATCGATAGAAGGTTCACCCTATTTCATGGAAAATTAAGCTTTATGAGACCCCTATCCATTATAATTCCCCTATTTTTCATGAAACCCCAACAATCATAAACCCACATAATATGCTTTTCCATGGTGCCTCTTTTCATCCATCAAACCTTTCATAAATGTATAGTTATTAGGGACCCTATACCAATCTGGGACCAGTTCATATGCCCGAAAAATTATCTTATCATTGGTATCACCAACTCTCATGTCCATCCTATGTGTTTCAAGCATGGTTGTACTATCAACTTTCATTTTTGTATTAATAATAGGCACACTAATTCTTCTTTTTCATAATAATTTGAACCCTCACATTAGAATTATTTATTTCTAATCCTCCATGTAATTTTTTTTTCAATTACCGATCCATAGGTGCATAAGTAGGGGACACATAATAAAAAATGGTTGTGTCATCTAGGGAAACTACCAACCCTTCCTAGTAGAGATGCCTTATGCCAGATCTTCTCCTCCCAATTCAAAATGATCTCCCTTGGTGTAGGCCCCACCAATGTCAGAGCTACATGATGTAAAACTTTGTCTCCCATTTTCCATATCATGTGAAATTAAACTACAAGAACATTTATTTATCTCATGATGTTAAATTGTAGCCTTACCCCATGTGATGAGACCAATATGCCCTATGTGTGATCATCATGGGATTCCACACTTCCACCTCTATGGGATGTCACCCTACAACTCGTACCCCTGATTAGGACATATTCTTATGCACCAAACCATCCCTCATTGATGATCATTTTTTGACATCAGAATCTTTATAGAAAGGTGTTCAATTTCATGAACCAATATTATCACATGCCCTTAAATAGTGGAGTCAAACTGTGTGTCGTTTGATCCTTATTTCTCAACTAGGTACATAGGAGGCCTCCATGAAGTTTAATCTCGACATACCAATACATTTTGATTACCTCCTTTTAGTTCAATCCTAACACCCCAACATCACCACCAAATCCCAAGTGAGGAATATTCCATAATGGGGACACACATAAACAAATACGAATTGTGATATCTTATTTCCTAGGGATACACTTAGCCATAGACATGTTCGCGAATAACATAAAACCTATGAATCATATGAAATATCTACCCCAACCAATAAACATTGGGTGATTGGTGTAAACCCATTTAAATAATAATTCACCTAGTTCCAAATACCACATGTCTGACATAGGATGCCTTAGGTTCCATTTCTTAGATATCTCACACATGATATTCCCTCTAATAGTAGAAGACCATACTGATACGCAAAAAACATAATTTTCAATGATTCCCAAACCGTCCCAATATTACTATCTTCTCTTATCTAAGGTTTCTATTATGTTAATATAGATATAGTGTAATTAACTATAATCCAACTCGAGATGGTATTAAGAACAAGTTTCATGAACATGGCTTAAATATATAAGGGAGAATCAGAATAATAGATGATATCCAATGAAGAATCCAGGGAAGAAGGAACAGACATCCCATCATCCCATTTTGATCAAGGAACCGACATTTCCTATTAAAGTAAGGGATTCTAGCCACCTTTGTGAACTGGGAATGTGGGGAAATAAATAGCACATTGCTGTCAGAAGGAAAGATCATGGACATCCTCATTTTGAAATCATCAAAAACAAATAATAGTGAACCTGATGTGAATATATTCTCCATGAACTATGGGGACAAGTAACACTGGGGAACTGTCATATTGTTATGTGACTGGATCCAAATATTAGGCACCCTAATCAACCAAAAAGTGGTGGTCCCAACATGAAATTATCAAATGACTTAGGCTTGATAACACTAAGTATCATTGGTCTGCGATAACATCAATGTGGATACCTCCTCAATTTCAGAGAGAAAGGATGGAATTGGGGAATCGTGGAATACCTTAATTAGATATATATTGATGCATAATTCAACATGAATAATAGGAATTAATCACTATAAGATCAATGATGTACTTCAAATAGATGCATAGGCAGTGGGAATATTGGTACAAAAATCATGCATGATTATGTCCATACCAATATAACCACAACGTCATCATCTACTAGGCACCCACACCATATCTTACCCTCTAAGATCATCCAAAAAAGGGTTATTGACCCCCTATTCCACTAATATGAAAAATTATAGGTCATTACCACAAGAGATGTGGCCCACCGAGATCTCAAAGCATCAACACCTCACCAATACCAATACCCTTGAGGGGAGCTCATTATAAAACCACCCCCATTCCAATGAAACATTTCTCCTGAAGCCTCTCCTTGGAGCACTCTGATACTCACACCTCTATTCCAAGAATTTATAGGATTTTGTAGTCGAACCAATCATGGAAAAAAACTAGGATCTTCCTATGAGAGACCTCACCTGAATGCATATGCTCTAGCACCAACCATTCATATAGGCCAACGAGTGGGTTGACCCAATTCCTACTTCACTGGAAAATATCCCGAACACCTGACACTTGTGTCAAGGGTAGGCCTAGAAATTTTCAAATGGGAGTCATATTATACAGCTCCAATGGAATTTTCCACCAATTTTGTATCCCATAACATTCTTGTAACTCAAGATTGGGGATCTTTTATCACTTTCTTGTGATCAAAACCCCATACACCTCTTAAGAATGATTAGTAAATTCTGTTAGATTCTGGTGACATTAGTAACCAATATAGGATATAACAGGATGAAGAATACAAATATAGAGGTCATCCTCATTCCATAACCAACTAGTTTTGAGGTCATCCCCATAATGAAGACATGCCATTATCTAATGGACCATCTCTGGTCAGGAAGAAAAACAACCACTATGGGGGTGTTCTTATAGCCCAGGTTACAACACACATAGAGGGAACCAAAGTGACTCTTAATAATATTCTCTTAGAGAAGATTTATGCCATTATATAAATAAACTAGGGAAGTTTCATGTCATTGTAAACCTCTTGTAATCCAAATATATGGATGAATTAGTGAGGCAACCATCACCTTCGCCACTAGAGGTAGGGGAAGAATCCCATCAACTGATAAAATCTTAGAATATAAGGCCCAAAAGATTCCCAAATTCCTCCATAGGAACATGGAGGTGGAGGAAATTATATAATCCTTCCAAGGACTCACAATTAAACCATCACCATCAACATAATTTTCCCTATTCTCTACCTCCACTAGAAGTTGGGGAGATGTCAGGGTCTGAGTTGATGACCTTAGATGATGGTGGGCACTCCATTGATCCTCAAAGGTATGATTCCACTCAAAAAATGAGGAGGTAGTAAACACCACATACTATATGGATATAATATTGATGTTGGATCCACCTTCAGGATACATTCCAATATGTATTAGAAATTTGAATCATGTTGTGCCCCCTCTCTGAGAAAATCAGATGTAAAGGAGATCTATGTAACTATCACCATGTGTTTCTCATCCAGCACCAACCAATGATTGTTCCAACTAGAAGAAGGATAATTATCCTAGTAATAAACAAGAGGACTTGCAAGAACTCTCAGCTTCTGAAAAATTATCAGTTTCACTCTAGCCACCTATAGAACTGAAATTTTTCATCCTAAAGTCCCTCACTGAGGAACATGTGGTTTTTTGCTACCAAAATATCTTATGGACATTCAACAACCTTCGAGACAGTTAGCTGACCTACCCAAGGAATCCATGAGCACCTCTATTCCATTCTCTACGAGTGCTAGATAGTAGAGACCATAGATATACCAATAGCCTGGCATTTTTAATTATATGGAAATTACCAAACTATCTAACAGACCAATGTTAAGAACCTCATTATGATCTGGAATGTTATGGAAGAGTTATCTCAATATGTACAGTTCAGACACTGGGTGTAGTTCACTGCCATTCATTTAAACCCTATTCCACAAATATAAAGGGACCATCAATCCATACCACCACTAATATTGAGGTATTATTTATAACCACTGCAATGGTTAATTTTTTCATCATTGACCTTCCCAAGGATCATGGAAACAATAATTCTTACAAAAGGTAAGATAGGGAAAACTCGTTCCAAGGGAGGGAAATGTACTAAGAAGACCCCTCAACAGGCACCCATACTCATCATAAAATATTGGTGTTGGGCCTCAAGATTCCTCCTAATGATACATTGATTCCTTCCTGTTGATATAATGGTTACTAAACGGGGAATTTTGAGCTCATCGGTCCATATGAGATTGTGCAAGAGACCGGGATGGAAGTTAGGATGATTTCTTGGCTTATAGTGCTAGAGGGATAAAATCGGATTATAATAGATCTTATATTTGAGAAATACCCATTATGTGTTAATTTTAAAAGGGACCACATCTATCATCTAGAGGGTCACCTAATCCTTCTTGGCAAGACACCTATATTTAAACTAAGATTCCTCTTGTTCCCATTTCGGGAAGAAGTTGGTTGTTATGGAAAATGATCGAGATACGAGTCACCCACTCATTCTAAGCAGTGCACCTACCCACATTGAGATCAAGTCTAAGCATCCTCTTGGAATGATGATCTGGTCAGAGCATTGGTCACCACGAATACTCATGAGGATGGTTTTATAGCTTTTCACACTAATTTTTGAGGCTCTATTAATGAGACAGCTGTTAATTCCACCTGAGGGAAATCGGTATCTGACATGGGTAGATCATATCCATCATCCACTAGAATTTTCTAACCACAGTTTCACCCAGTTTAAAAAAATGGGTGATCACCTATAGAATATATCCCACTTCGAATCATTATGGAACCACAAATTAGGATCTCTGAAATAATATGAAGTTTTCATGCTCTGATATTTTTCATAGAGTATAAAAGGACATGTATTCATGTGTTATAACAATATATCCATGAGATCTATTTTAAGATGTGTGGATCTCCATAGACAGCTCTTCTATCAATTTTCATTGACCTCATGCAATGCTATCATCGTTGACCTCTCCATTTGTAAACTGAGGCCCGATGAGTGAGTTACTGACTTCATCACCTGGTGTAAAATTCTCACATAGTCTCTTGACATAGAACATTCGAAATAATAGCTTCTTATAATGTGTTTATAGAATATTAAATATGGTCATGTTTTAACCCCCATATCATTAACTTATCTAGATGAATATCAATATTTCTTTGAGAAATATTAGTGTTTAGAAGAATCCTTGCATCCTAACAACCAATAGTCATGTCCATTACCCCTATCCAACTCCCGTAATATTTATAGTGAAAGCAGAGATAGTTGATACTTTTCATGTGTAGTCTCATGAGCCAGTACAATTACTATACCATTTTTTGTATGATCCTCATCAAGAACTTCCCCACCAAGAATAGCCTCAACCAGTGCATCCTCTTCAGGAATATACACATCCTTATCGAGAGAACATTTACACATCCCCCATCATGGAAAAGTTACCAAGGATCATTTTACAGAAATAAGTTCAATAATTGCTCCATCAAGGATGCTAAGAACCATGATATTTCATCTACTCCCTATAAAAAAGGATTTTGAAGTTTCCATAAATAATGTGAACCCAAGAGGCCAAAATTACTGATCGCACCGATCACTAGCCATATCATTGATTCCTTTGACATGCCATTAAATAATTAATTTTCTTCAAATATTAGAACTGGAACCAAGTACATCATAAATTAGTCAAATTTTTAAGCATCATATCATAAATGGAACATGTCTCTACTAACCCTGATAGTGATAGTGAAATATCTGGTGATTGGTAGAAGGCCCCCATCCATGGAACACATAAGTAAAATGAATGGTTGGATCATAAGATACTCACTCGCACCCATGGTATCATCTATACCCATTTGATCAAGCCACAAACTCATGTGTCTACCACACAACTTCTAGTTTCTGCCTCCACATATTACCATAACCTTCAAAGAAATATAATAATAAATGTTGATGGTGTAAGAAAAATCATATATCACACCTGCGTTAAACGAAGTTAACTCCGATAGCAGATTCATGCCTCTTGAGTTGGGAGATTCTCCAAGAATACATCAAGATTTAGAGTATTCCACCAATAAAGAGTAAGATTAAACCTCTATGAGTGTATCTTATGCGGTTGACAACTATGTGGTGCTCAATAATAAGAAATTCCATCTGAACCACTTATAAACCTTTGGATAACATCAACGAAGGATAGGAAGGGGCATAAATATGATAGAATATTCAGTCTAGCACTCTGAACCAAGATATATATACCACTAAGACTAGAAATCAAGCCTCACATTGGGATTATTAAGAATAGACCTTCCACTCCACTCTATCTTTCATTCCCTTGTAATAGACTATATTGGTTGATCGTGTGGCCTAGACACAATCATGTCATGATCATCCACATCTATCCATGTCATGATGTCATTCATCCAGTACCTATCCAATATATTTTCATAGTAAAATAGCTATCTAGTAGTAGAATATCATCGAAACTAGCTAGGCCCCAGTTCCACATCCAAAAAAATCTCCACACAACCTTCTAAAGAATGTTCTTTTGTATAAGAAAATATACCATTTTAATATAATTATGATTTGTTGAAGAAACCTATAAACATACCTCTTAGGATCTTTATTCTTGAGGTACTCTACCAATCAAAGGTATTGTTTATGTCCCCTTTTAATTCCTTTAAAAGTCACCCATATTTTGAGAATGATGATTTTTTCATCAAGGCCTACTACACAGAATTTTCAAAATAAGGGGATGATCCATCCATCATCTTATTTTCTAGAGAATATGTGGTTATCAAAATTCAGGGGAACATATTCCAACTTTATATCAAATTTTAGTTCAATGTTATAGAAATATTCTACTACCTGGTGGATATGTATTTGGGATCAACATCATTCTATTATTAATGATCTATAATCTAGGACTTACCAAATTAGAATTTACTTTCTCTGACGAGATAATTCAGGGTTATGATAAGAGTGAGAAAATTCCATGTAGAAAAATACATCTGAATTCTCAATTCATTGGCTTGGTATCATGAATTGAATTTGTTGTAGTCTCAAAATATATTTCTTATAATTCCCTATTGAGAATTTCTTGGATTGTTTTTCATGAAGTAATCCCCTCTTCTTTCAACATGTTCCTCAAATACTCCCTAGATGGTTGAGTAAGGGTACTCTTAGGAAACACATCACCCTTGGAATCATATGAGGACCATTATCTTGATGTTTTTTTACTGAAATAGGGAATTAAATTTGGTCTAAACCAATGTGGTTGAGTGAATCTATTCCCCCAATTATCTAATGACTATTGAAATAGATCTTGAAAAAAACATATAAGACAAATATGTTTTCCCAATTTATCAATAAGAATCTACGACACCAAATCTGGGAGGTTATTTTATAATCCATGAGAAGGAGTGCTTATAGATTACCTCATACTCCTACAACAGATAGGCTTGGAAGATACTATAATATCCTACCACTGTAAAATATCACGAATTTATCCTCATGGTCATCGATCCATTGCATTTTTTCATGTTCCAAAAAGAAGGCATGACCCAAATAAAGTTGGCCCATTGTATTTTTTTATATCAAGTGTGGACCTTATAGTAGAAAACTACATGGGATTGGTTCTTCATCATTTTTCATTGTAATCTCTACAAAGAAAGAGTACCTTATTAAAGACCCTTCCCACATCCTATTAGGTTCTGATGTTTTCCCCAGATCTGTAGCATCATGAGAGTAACTTCCTTTATATAATCCTCATATACCGTAAGAAAAATTGAACCTAGAAGATGCACCACCCCTACATTTAAAGTGGGTGTCTCCACAACTATTGATGAGTTGACTTAAGTAATTTTTTTCTCAAAATAATATATGAGGCTTACACTAATCAACGTAGTTGTGTCTTTATAGGAGCATTAGTAGTTTGTGGCCTTCTTGAAGAAGCTCCATGACATTTTTTATTTGACCTATAATGAGATGTCTGGGCTTGAATCCTATGTTATTGTTCATTACTAGGACCTCCATATGGATAACTGTCTATAAAAAAGTCATCCTAGAAATATAAACCCTTCTAAAGATTCCATGGTTGAGGTCGAATGTGAAAAGATTAATAATTACTGCATCATTATGGAGGTTCAGTATCTCAGGTTTATATCCAACATCATTCCAATCATGAAGAATTATGGAATGATCATTTTATTTATAAACTTATAATAACTCAACTCCATTGTCTGAAGGATTAATTTCCTACTCCAATTATAGAGTTATTGATGGATGTGATGGATTGATTCCACACCATCTCCTTTATAGATGGATAATCTAGTTATAATCAGATCTAGATGGTCCCAGGGGATGAGGAGGAAACCACCTTTAAATCACCCCAGGGAACCTTTTTCTACCAGGGAATTCCACTCATCTTCAAAAAATATAGAGCCACTTACCAGTGTTTCAAGCATCATATCATAAAATCAATCCTTAGGATATTAGTGGAGTTTTTTGTTGATGATTTAGTGGTCAAATACATCCAACACCAAGACCATCTCAAAGATCTTTTGAATATTTTTAGTTTACCTCATCCCCACCACATGAAGATGAGCCTTCTAAATTTTACATTCAAGGTAACCTCCAGAATTTTTTGGGGCTTAATTATGAGATACCAAGGAATCAAAATTGATCCCAAGAAAATCAAGGTCATCAACAAAATTCCTTCCCTATGAAAACTACTAAATTTATTATGCCACTAAGACAACTTATCCTATATCATCATATTAATTTAAAATCTAGATGGAAAGTGTAATCCAATTTTGAGGCTCATGAAAAAAGGCACTCTTTACAAGGGGGTTGATGGCTTCTAGACCTCCTTTGAGGATATTACGAAGTAGAATCTATAACTTGTAGTCTTGATTCCACCAATCTAAGGAAATCCTCGAGTCCTTTATATGACCATCATGGAATGATACCTTGGAAGACACTTATTACATGAAAACAAATAGGTAGGAGAAACAACCTATATTATCTCATTTGCATGATCCTTGACGCAAATACCATATACTCCCCATTAATAAGAATTTACCCATGCTTTTCATTGTAGTATAGAAGTTGTGACATTTTTTATAGAACAATGTGATACAGATGATGTCCTGAGTTGACATGCTAATGTAAATCCCCAATCTCTTAATAATGATGGGATGATTGGAATGTTGGGTGGTAATCCTCAAACATTTTAACATCAATAATTTCTCACAGAATACCATAAAAGTTCAACCACTGGAAGCCTTCTTTTATAAACATAAATCTCTGTATGAACTACCCATGGATGTTGATTTTATAGATAAAGAGTTTCTGTAATTAGATTAATTTGTATCATTTTTGAAGATGAATTTAAATCCTACCTCCTAAAATCTGATTTGTATAAGCCTCAACAACCCTAGGATTAAAAGGGAAGGCATGGGGATCATTTTCATCACTCCAGAACAAGCCATCCTGCAATATTCATTCCTATTATCAGAATACTATACTAAAAACAAGGAAAATATCAATCCCTTATTAGTAGTCTTAAGTTGGAATTTGAGATTGACTCCTCTATTAACATGTGAATGCAGACTCTGAGCTTCTCATAAAATAAATCTAGGGTGACTACATCATAAGAAAGAGAGATCTTGTAAATGTACTATAATGTAATCACCTACTAATGGACCAATTCCCTTACTATAAAAAGGTGATCCATATTTCTTAGTCATAGAATGGCTATGACAATTCTTTGAAAATCTTGGATTCATCTCTCATTAAACCTGACTATGATGACCCAGTTATTATTATGTAACACAAGAGGTCCACATCGCCAAAATAGAGAAAATGAGCGAAGATTGTTTTCTCTTCATTTAAATTATGTATACATACATTATTGTTTTGATTTCTTGAGGTCTGTTGTGATTTAGTGTGCTATTACAGGAAACTACACTGCTGGGTCATTATGTTGTAGAATCACAATACATTATTCCCCTTTATCATCTCTTGATAAAGTGTTGATAAAATACTCGAGCTTTTAATCATGGTCCAGTAGTCAGTGCTGATAAAGGCCATTTTTAGCACTTTTGAAGGCCAATTTTGTATTAGTGTAAGAAAATATAACCAAGTATACCTAGAATAATCATCATCAAAGACATATACATATTATTTTTACCAATACATCCAATATATGTATGAACAAATAAGTCAATGTTCACAAACTATAAAGCATCATAGGTTGAGACTTCAATAATAGATTTAAAACACAACTTATGTTTCTTACCATATTCACACGGGTAATAGATTTTTGATTTTTGAATCCTTATTTATGGTTTATCCTTATCAATTCATTTCTTATTCATCATATATAATTATCTAAGGTAATATTTTCCAAAACATATATTATATAACAATGATTGATCTTTCATTTCACTAAGGGAACATACGTTTTGGCTCCCAATGTCTTATAATTTTAGCAGGTAAACACCCCCATGCCGAGTGGAAGAAAGAATAAATTCATCCTTAGAACTATGTACAATACATTTACTATTCCTAAATATTACTAGGTAACCTTCATAGCATAATTGGATTATGATTATATGTTTGTTCTTATATTCTATAAAAAATAAAACATGTGAAGTAAGATATATTCCATGAAGAACAATGTTACATAATCTTATAATCACTCATTGGGAATTATCTCAAAAGGTCACTTTTACCCCTTTTATCTTGACTATCTTCGTGAAGAAATATTTGTTTCTAGTCATGTCCCTTGAACATCCACTATACATGTACCAAATATTATTACTATTGGTTAACTCTATATTTTTATGAGAAGAAAATAATTCTTTTTTCAGAACCCAAACTTTTTTGGTTTTGGTATTGTTTATAAACATAATTTTTTGTCACATTTGCCCGATTGTTTTTTGGAAAATGTCATTTCCTTAGAGAAATAAACCATATGAAAACCTAAGGATTGACATACATTCAAGGAATAATTTTTCTTTTAGTTACCACCACTTTGTGTCACGACCCCCTCCCACCAAAGATGCCCCTCATGAGCTGGCAATGGTGAAAGGGAGATAATGACCCCCGAGTCCCACCTCTAGTAGGCCCTGGGGTGGTGACTAGCACCAAGGGTGTGAGTTTTTACAAATATGGGAGGCATTACCCTTTTTATTATTTTGGATTGGGAAATATGAAAAGTCAACCACCAAAAAGGAAAATAACAATTGTATATAAATAAACCCAAACCAATCCCACATGCATGTTTAAAAAATTTTATAATAAGGTAAAAGTACAAGAAAGCTCAAATACAATACCAAAAGAAAACAAGAATATAGAAACTACAAAAACTCCAACTGTCTGACTGGTTGGGTCCCGCACGGCCCTGGTAGTCCTCTTGGAAACCTGAATGTAAACGTAGGGTGAGCATACAAGTATACTCAGTAGGGAAACCTAAAGCTCTCGGGAACAAGTGGGGAGACATCCTAATGTCCCGTGAGAAGAAAAGAAGAATCCTAGTATGGAATTCTATCCACCCAACCTCACCAGCCACACTCACCAAAAGCAAAATCACAATAGGTAGTAGTATACGAAAAAAGAGTATTGGGTACCCTACACCATTTCCCAGTAGTCAGCTGCTCTTCCTAACGGTGAATGTCTTGATGCTGCCACACTCTCCCCGCCCGCACACACCTGGGCCTCACAAACCACACATCCCACCCACACACACCTAGGCCTCACAACCACAGATCCCGACCGCACACACCTGGGCCTCACAACCACACATCCCGCCCGCACACACCTGGGCCTCACAACCACTTATCCCGCCCGCACACACCTGGGCATCACAACCACGTATCCCTCCCACACACACATGGGCCTCATCCCAGTGATTCTAGGGAAATAGTAGAACCTGCGCGAAGAGACTTGAGCTAAAACTACCCCAATCGAAACCTACCTGAAGAGTCTTAGGTGTAAGGTCACCTCAAGACATCACAGCCTAGGGGAGAAGGACCAGGAAGGAGCTAGTAACTAAGGGAAAACACCCTCTCCCATGAGATGAGAGTGTTCAGCACTAAGTGATCAACATGGGTGGGGTGTGATAAAACACAAAAGAGACAGATATATATATATGTATACCAAACACACAGCCCAACCTATGGATTCTAAACAGAGTAACTGAGCACATGCCTCAGCACTCCTACTACGAAGCATGCATACAACAAACAACCCCAACCCCATTTAGGTTTTCACGTTTTAGCAGAATTAGTTTATTTAGTTCCTTAAAAACTGGGAAACTATCCACAACCAACCACATGGATCATTCATAAGACATATCTCTGCCATCCACAAATCAAGTTAGGAAAACACAAGAAACACAACCAAGTGATTCTTATCAACCAACTAACCCATTGATTATTAATTTTGTTCCATTACCATGACCCACCATTCATTAACTCTTCCAATTTTTATTTATTATTCACAACCCACAGCCCATTCACATTCAAACCCATCCCTGCAGCCCCGCTGCCAACCCCTTTAACCACAACTGCACCATACATAATCATCCTTTGATACAATTTATCACATCCCCACTGCCTGTCACCCACATAACATTCACACCATCCCACAACCAAGCCAACCGTAGCACCGCTGCTCACCTGATCCACAACAACCCACAAAACACCCCAATCACAAACCACATAACTAAGACAACACCGACATGTTCATTATTCTATTTTTTTTAACCGGGGTGATCACACAAGGGTTCCAGATTTTAAACATCCAACTTTATGTGATTAACCAAATTCCACATTCCACAAGGTTCCATCCACAAAAACGGTCGAAAAAGATAGAACAACATTTAATTGCGCATGAAATTGCCCCCAACAACCGTGATTCTTAGTAGGCATAAGCCTATTCATTTCACAACATAACAATAGGATAAACAAAGATAACCATCACAACTTACCCATCCCCATTCTTTAACCAGTTATTATCTTTATTTAAAGTTTCAACTATTTCTCATGAAAACAAGACAAAGGTAATATCCCTACCTCAACAGGACGAAGGTTCAACTTCCCCATCCCCGCATGATGCACAATTTATAGAGATAAAGGTAAGATCCCTACCTCAACAGGTTTCGATCACAACGCTCCCCCGGATCAACCTTAGAAGACATCCGTCGGCGTCCGTCACTTCTGTGGGGTCCCGGAAAAACCTCCTTGGGTGGAAGTCGGAAAGTAAAGGCCGAAGGAAAGACAACAGATCCAAGCTCGGAAGTTCCTCCTCATAGTTACGATCCCGTGGCCGCTAACGGATAGAAAATCAGAGCTCGGACGAAGAAGTTATGGAAGAAAGAGCCTTCTAGTATCTTGGGAGAACTCTACTCAGAGGAAAGGGGAGGAGAGGGGTGAGTTGAAAAGGAGGAGGGGACCCCACATTTATAGGCTAGAAAAGCAAACCTACACGGCGTGTACTTTATGGTACCCGACGTGTACCCGGTTATTTTAAACAGTCTCCACACTGCTTCCAACACGGCTCTACAGCCGTTGACTCGTCAACACATGGTTTGAGGGTTACACATACACGGGGAAGGACTACACGACGTGTAGTTTGGGCACACGGCATGTACCCATTTATTTCACACGACAAGGACACGGCTCCAACATGGCACACAGTCATTGACTGGTAATGCGTATGCGGGGAAGGACTACATGGTGTGTATTACTGGACACACGGTGTGTACCCACTTATTTCTCACGCCAAGGACACGGCTCCAACACGGGGTATAACCGGCAAGGGGTACACGATGTGTACTCAAACTACAGGGCGTGTAGTTTCAAAATTCTGGAAAGTGTTGGAAAAGTCCATTTTACCCTCCATAACAATACGTGACCTTCTTTTTGACAAAGGAAGGGGCCAGAGAGGTCCAGGCCATTACATCAGATACCTCTTAAAACATTATCATCCCTTAGAATAAAAAATCCACCCAGAGGAACCCAAAAAGACACCTCTTAGGGTTCTCGTTATAACAGGAACCCAACCAACAACACTAATCTTATGTGTTAGGAATTCCTTCTCTTATACCGAGATATTATCCACTTTAGGGGGCACTGACTCACCTGCATGGGTTTAATCGCATCCTCATTAATGTTTCTTGATTAATAATTGGGTCTTCCCACTTTCATACATTAGGATTTTCCAACTTACACTACCCCTAAAACCGTACAACCCACACATTTCCCGAACATGTGGTTTGGGGAAAATTCCTTCTTCTATGTCGAGATATTATATGCTTTAGGCGGCACTGACTCGCCCGAACAGGTTCAATCGCATCTTCATTAATGCGTCTCGATTAAGAGTCTGGTTTTTCTCTCTCCCCACACATCCAGACATGCTACACACTTCCAGAGAACAAGGAAACAAAAGGTCTCACAACCGAAAAGCCAAGAATTCCATATATCAAAGGTACAGAGTATAACATCAACACAAAGCACAGAAGAACAAGGGAAAACACAAGTAAAAACAACTCCGGTTACTGATCGTGCATCTGGGTCTCCCGCTCCCAAGTGCTCTCCTTGAGGCCGCCATGCCTCCACAACATACGAACCAATGGAATGGTTCATCCACAGAGCACCTTCTCTTTACAATCCTCAATTCTGACTGGTCATTCCTTGAAGGTCGCCTCGTCTCCCATATCTAACTCTCCCCAGTCGATAAAGTGAGAGTCATCGTGTAAGTACCGACGAAGCTGGGAGACATGGAAGACGTCATGAACCTTCTCCAACTGAGGTGGCAAGGCCAGCTGATATGCCACCTCGCCGACTCGCCTTAGGACCTCAAAAGGTCCGATGACCCTTGGTGAGAGCTTGCTCCCTTTCCCAAAATTCCTCTGCCCCCGTCGAGTGGAAACCTTTAAGAACACATGATCTCCCACCTCGAACTCCAAGGGCCTCTTTCGACGATCAGCATAAGACTGATGTCGGTACTGAGCCTCTTTCATCCTCTCACGTACAAGCTGGACTTTCTCCATGGTGCTCTACACTACCTCTGGCCCAAGATCACCTATCTCACCAACCTCTTCCCAGCAAATGGGTGAACGACATGGCCTTCCATACAAAGACTCAAATGGTGCCATGCCAATAGTAGAGTGGAAGCTGTTGTTGTAGGAAAACTCTACTAATGGAAAGTTTCGTACCCATGATCCTCTGAAATCCAGAATGCACTAGTACAGAAAAAGTTATTTACGTCGGTTATTTTTCATTTTTTACGTCGGGATTTAGCCGACGTTAATACGGACGACGTTATAAATAATGTTTTTTATGTTGGTTATTTAAAAACCGACGTAACAAACATAACATCGCGGTGCTTATCATGTCGGTTAATTAATAACCGACATGAAAAAACCCGGGGGTGGGGTTTATAACGTCGGTTATTATATAACCGACATGATAAACCAGGGGGTCTTTATCACGCCGGTTATACAATAACTGACGTCATAAACACGTGCGGGGGAGTTTATCACATCGGTTATTTAATAACTAACTTGATAAACTCCTACGCTATGGTTTATCACGTCGGTTATTAAATAATTGACATGCTAAACAGGTCCCGGGAGGGGTTTATCGCATTGGTTAATCAATAACCGACGTGATAAATCATTTCCCAGGTCCTTTATCATGTCGGTTATTACATAACCAACGTGATAAACCATGCCACAGGTGTTTATCACGTCGGTTATGAAAAAACCGACGTGATAAACGTTTCTTGATTTATTTATCACGTCGGTTATAAAATAACCAATGTGAAAGTCATTTTTAAAAAAAAAATCCACTGTAGTCCTCTTCTCTCTCCCAAGATCAACCAAAAACCAAATCAATAATTCGTACCACAAAAACAGAAGGAGATCAAAACATGAACTAAAGAAAATTTAAGCATTTACATTGATAACAGATTAAACTTACCCCACTTGATATCCCCCACCCTCATGTATACCCCCTGTACAGCCCTCCACCACCCTATTGGAGCTCCCACCACACCCCTAGACTGCCCCACGACCCCTTGGACAGCCCCAAACACCCCTCGACAACCCCCCCCCCCTCTTGAACAGCACCCCCTCAACCCCTCATCCCAATTGAAAGCCCCTACCACACCCCTGGACTGCCCCCAACCCCCACGACAGCCCGAAACACACCTCAACAAGCCCCCACCCTCCTGAACAGCACCCCCTCACCCCCTCACCCCACTTGACATCCCCCACCACACCCCTGGACTGCCCCCGACCCCCTGGCCAACTCCAAACACCCCGGGACAACCCCCCCCCCCCCCCCCCACCCTCATGTATACCCCCCCCCCCACACACCCTAGACAACCCTCCCCCACCACACCCCTGGACTGCCCCCCCCCCACCCTCTTGAACAGCACCCCTCACCCCCTCACCCCTCACCCCACTTGACAGCCCCCACCCCATTGGAGCCCCCACCACACCCCTGAACTGCCCCGACCCCCCTGGATAGCCCCAAAAACCCCTCTACAACCCCCACCCTCCTGAACAGCACCCCCTCACCCCACTTGACAGCCCTCACCACACCCCTGGACTGCCCCTGACCCCCATGGACAGCTCCAAACACCCCGGTACAACCCCCCACCCTCATGTATACCCCCCCCCCCCCCCCCACACCCTGGACAGCCCTCCCCCACCCCATTGAATCCCCCAACACACCCCTGGACTGCCCCCAACCCCCTGGATAGCCCCAAACACCCCTCGACAACCCCCCACCCTCATGTATACACCCCCACCCCACCGGAAAGCCCTCCCAGACCCCTGGACATCTCCAACCCCACTGAACACCCCCCTCCCCACCCTTGAAACCCCTCCCCCCCCAGACCAGAATCCATACCAGAAAAACCATCACAAGTAGACCAAAACAAGAAGTAGAGAAAAATTAAACATTCACATATATAACATTCAAAACTTACACTTTCAACTTCAAAAAAAACTAAATCCAACCTAAACAACTACCAAATACACAATTATAATGACAATATTCAAAATTACATTTTACATTACAAACAACTAAAATTTAATCAAACCTGTAAAATAATTTGACCACTACACCTGTAAGTGTTTGATGTCTTCAACATTATATGGTTGAGGGTCATTAAAAAGCTACAAATGAAAAGGATAGTAGTTAATGTGTATAATGAGTAAATCAAATTGAAATATTATGGAAATGTTTAAGAGGAAATCTTACCAGGTAAAAATTTACAACTGTCCCAGTTGTTTTTGTTTCATACATAAATCTTAACATATAATATCTGCATTCGATGATGCCTTGTTGTTCATGACAATTCTGTTTGAATGAGTGTAAATTAAATATATTATTTTAATGTAATAAATCAAAAATAACAAATTATAAATGGATATTTACCTTCACATTTACATATTTGATCTTTGCATTCCTTTTATTTGTGTTTTTTCGAAAGTAGGCCCATGCCCTGTTAGAAAATAATTCTAATGGGGTAAATTTAAAATTCATTATAATATATAAAACTATTGAGAAATTTAAACTTACATTTCCAATATATTCTTAAAACTTTCCTACACATCATCATGGACAGAGCATATCCAATAAAGTGCATTCTCCCTTGGGAAAAAATCCCCTAACATCCAATGAACAGTGATAAAAGGAAATTTAACGTTAGCTGTTTTTTATGTTAAAAGATAATTAACTCTTTGAGAGAGATGTCTTTCATACCTCTCACGAAAAGGCATCATCCAACATTGTGTGACTATATTCTTTTTATGTCTTTCAGCAATATAAAGCATTCTTTATTCCTCATCCAATGCACATTCTTCAGGGGAAATCAATTGTGGGTCCATGAATCCATATACATCTGTCAGCTCATTCCTCTCACAAATTTTATAAAGATACCTAATACAAAACAGAAATAAGTATACATTTTTAATAAATATAACACTGGGAAAAGGTGTTAAGACTTACATGGAAAAAAATTTCACCATGTTGATGCCCAACTTACCTCTAGTAATAATCTCCATGATATCAGTTTTTATAATCCCCACATTTATTTCATGTCCACAAACATGATCTTCCATTGGAAACTCATAATGTCCCAACAAAAAATTTGAATATCTTGACAATCTGTCAAGACTACTAGAATATGTATATGATGTCATGGATATTTGTCTTTCTTGCTGTCTATACATTATTTATTTACCTTTGAAGTATTCGTGTAAAAAAATTGAAACATATATTGGTTTTCAAATGATAAAACAACTTTAATAAAAAAATAAAATAAAATATATGACATTCATACCTCTATGGTAATGAGTCGAAAAAGTATGGATGGCCAAATTAAAAAATGGCTGATACTATGTCCAACTGTCACCACCTCATCTGTAGGTAATGGTACCCGAGCTAATCTATCAATAATATCTTATACAGTGACCCTCTGATTCTCTACCTCTAATTGTTGATGATGAACTGTATCTCATATACAATATACCAACTCATATGCTACTATATGCTGTTGAAAATCATCAACATACAACTCGAAATAAGTAGGAAGTTGCGGTGAAGGAGTAGGATAAAAAATGGGGTCAGTAGGCTGAGGTGGGGGAGTGGGAGCTACTGGCGGAGGTGGAGGATAAATAATGGGGTCTACAGGGGGAGGTGGAGGAGTGGGAGCTACAGTTTGAAATTGTCTTTCCATGTCTGCAAACATAGACTGCACCGACGCTCTAATCTTGTCCTCCATAGTCGCATTAATATTATGGACTTCAGCCTCCAAGGATTCAATTTTTTTCTATAAACCCCCTCAACATTTGAAGTTGAAGAACGCGGAAACACTTTTATTACCGATACACCTGCCGGATATCCTCTTACATGACCAGGATGTTCGGGCCTTCCCAATGCTAAAAATAAAATATCTACCCTCCCAGTAGCTGTAAATGTCCCCTGTGAACTCTGCTCCTCAAGAGAGTCCTGTATTAATTAATTGAACATTTCTGTAATGATTGAAATTATATGAAGAAAATGGTTAACTTAAATAAATAAAATATATATCTTACAATCCTCTCAGCTATGATTCTCGATTCATCCGAAAGATATTGCCCTTTTTCCCTTCCGATCTCTCTTCCATTTTTCATGTCTAGATGGAGGGGCTGGAGGGGCCACCTCTCTAGAGATTGAAGACTCAGCTCATAGTTGTTAAAAATTTTCCACCATCATTTTTCTTACAATAATTTATACCCTCTCCGAGATAAACTATTAGGGTATACATTTTTAGATTGGATCTCCTGATGAGCTTTCCTTGTTTGCTGTAGATTAAGAATAAGAAATCATTAACAAAACGTTAATAAGATCATTTATATAAGAAATCTTATAAAATTTTACACTGCCCTTACCAAAAATGACTCTTTTCTTCTACTTTCAAAAATTTGTCTCCATGTGTCTTCATCTATAAAAGGATATATACGACATGGATTGTCATGACTCCTATGACCATAAATGAAATCAGATGATAGGGTTGATTTGAAATCCCTCCAACTCCTGGAAGCCAACGATAAGCATTTCTTCTTGACTCCTCCAGTGTCAGGAATATCAAATGTCATCTGATAAAGAAGAGGTTAAACTTATTATATATACTAGAAACATGTAAATAATTTTCAAACAATAGAAAAAGATCTTACCAAAATCGTCTCCCATAACTGAGAGATTATCGCTTTATCCACACTTCTCAAGTCATCATACAGAATACTTACTTTTCTCTTAGCCTGAGTTGCTACAAAACTCTTAAAATCTTTTGCATTTTGACCACTAGGAATATCATCATCATCAAACTCAACGACTATCCTATGATCCTGCGTACGGGCAACTGATAATTTTGGAAAACGTGTCCACCCACGTTTACCAACCTTTGAACTCTTTGTTGTAATAGGAGCATGTGAATGTTCCTCCCAAGAGGTATGACCAATATGTTCATCTCCAGAATCATGTGGTTGATCAGCTGAATGATCTGTCATTATCCTTCAAATCAAAAAAACAAACATTAGTTCAAAAATATACAAATTCAAATATTTTAATACTAATGTAATCATATAATAGAAAAGTGTACTAAGTTACATAATAGTAAACATTGGTAATATGGTAAGCATGTTAAACAATGGTAAAGATGATAAAGATGGTAAAGATGGTAAAGATGGTAAACATGGTAAACATGGTAAACCTGGTAAACCTGGTAAAGTAATTGTCACTGAACAAAAATAATAGATATATAATTCATGTAATGGTAAACATGATAAAGAAAACTAAACAATCTTAAAACAAACAAAAACTTATACTTATTTTGTTTTAAAACATGTTTTAATAAATAAAAAACTTACAACATCTAACATTTATGAAAAAAATAAATGTAAAAAAGAAATAAACATATGTTACCTGTAATTTTAAGAATGTACAAATGGATTTTTTTCCCAAATTCCTTCGTTGTGATTGTTCCTTATGGAACAAACCATGTCTTCAACATGCTCATCATTATGTTCTATTAATATTTCCATGGAAGTAGGGATCTCACATAAATCAGCATCTTCATCAACTTCATCCTCACCAACATATTGGTTTTTACCTTGTAAAAAAACATCCCACTGCATATCTGATTGATCAACTGCATAGAAAATTTGTTTTCCATGTGTTGTCATTATAAAAGAATCAGCTGTGTCTTCAAATCTATTCAGAGTAACAAGTGTCATTCCAAATTCATCGTGTCTGACACTGTTGTTACCGATAAACCATTTACTGTGAAAAACAGGAACATTAATTTTAAATTAATCAACCTCACATATGTCTTCAATCACACCATAATATGCACATGATGCAGAAATTGGGTTTTTGTCCCTAGCACTCGAAAAATGCATTGCTTCTGCAAACACCAATACACCACTATTCTGAACTGCACTTGTGTTGTCCTGAGCTTTCGTATGAAATGTATAGCCATTAATGTCATAACTGGACCATGTTATCACATTTAAACATGGACCACCCACTATCCATTTTAATGTCTCTGATACATCTGATCTTCCAAGCAAAGTCTTTTTAATTCATGACAAAAAAAATTTGTTGTGCTCATTAAAAATCCACATTTCTTTCTTCTTTGGATGACATTGTTTCAACTCATTAATATGCAATGTGATATACGGTTGACCATCAGTTATGTTATTCAAGATGTATGATTCTAACTTCTTCATCTGTTCAGCTGACAATGATTTGACTTTCAAGCCACGAATCCCCTTTCCCTCATTATTAACTCGTTCATGGAGTGATGGAGGCAAACCTATGTGTTGCGCCACAGCCAGGTAGCTCATACAAAACTCTGCTACCTCCTCAGAAATATACTTTTCAATAATGAAGGCATCAGGTCGATATGGATTTTTAATATACCCCTTTAATATTTTCATATACCTTTCAAAAGGACACATCCAATGAAGATATACAGGTCCACAAAGCTTTATTTCTCAAACCAGATGAATCATTAAATGCACCATTCTATCAAAAAAACATGGAGGAAAATACATTTCCAATTGAAAAATTATAAAAATTGCATCCTTTTCCAAAATGTTCAAAGCATTCACATCAATCGCCTTGTTAAAGATTTAATTGAAAAAATAACACAAATTCATCATAGTCTTTCTGGCTGGAATGGGAAATATTCAACGCAATGGAACTGGTATAATTTGTTGCATCATGATGTGACAATCATGTGATTTCATACCTATAAACTTAAAGTCCTTCAATGAGACAACAAATTTTACATTTGAAGAATAACCTTGAGGCACTTTGATATCATGAAGACACTGACAAAAGCTAATTTTCTCCCTCTTCGATAATGTATGACAAGCTGGGGGAAGAAATGTTCATCTTCCTTTAGGAGTGGGAGCTAACTCCAAACGTATTCCCATTGATAGTAAGTCTAATCTTGCATTCAACCCATCTTTAGTCTTTCCTTTAATATCTAACAATGTTCCAATCAAACAATCACATATATTCTTCTCCACGTTCATGACATCAATATTATGTTTATCTTCAGGATACCTCCAATATGGTAGCTCATAAAATATTGACCTTTTCTTCCAAATATGTCTGTCATTACCAGATTTCTGTGTCTTTCCCAATGTCACATCAAGGTTTTCACCCTCTCAAAATACAGATCCGGGGATAAAGGTTTTGGAGCAGTATCAAATTCTTGTGAGCCATTGAATTCCTTTTTTAGTCTTCCATAAGGGTGATCCATAGGCAAAAACTTTCGATGACCCATGTACATTGTTTTCCTCCCATGATTCAATTGACAATATGACGTATGTTGTTCACAAATTGGACATGCTTTATGCCCTTTAAAACTGTATCCAGACAAATTTCCATATGCTGGGAAGTCATTTATAGTGAACAGAAGCACTGCATGCAGTTGAAAATATTCCATTTTATAAGAATCATACAACCTAATATCATCAGCCCATAACAGTTTCAAATCATCAATCAACGGTGACAAGTAAACATCAATATCATTGCCGGGTTGCTTTGGACCAGAGATCATTACACTGAACATGACATATTTGCGCTTCATACAAACTTCAAGAGAGAGGTTGTAAATTTCCAATAAAAAGGCCATGAACTATGTGCGCTACTGAGGGTTCGGTATGGATTCATTCCATCTATGCACAACCTTAATCTGAGATTTCTTATTTCATTTCCAAATGTAGAATACTGCGCATCAATTTTCTTCCATTGTGGACAATCAGCTGGATGGCATATTTTTCCATCACATACCCGCTCATCAGCATGCCATCATAAACTTTTTTCATCATGTGAATTAGCAAATAAACGTTTGAAACGATGAATTATAGGAAAATACCAAAATACCATTGATGGGAGCTTTGTAATCTCTACATCAGCCTGTGATTTCTCTTTCACCTTATACCGTGATGTCCCAAATTTAGGACACTCTTACAGAAATTCATATTCCTTCCTTTATATTATGTAGTCATTTGGACAGGCATGTATTTTTTTGTATCCCAATCCCATCGGGAATAATATTTTCTTGGCCTTGTAATGTGAATCTGGAAGATCGTTATCCTTTGGAAGAATGTCTTTCATCAATTGTAGCAGCTCTGTAAAACTTTTTTCACCACATACATGTTTTTCCTTCAGGTTAATCAATCTTAACACCGCTGACAAAACCGTAACATCTGTACAACCAGTCTATAATGGTTTTTCAGCATCACTATATAGACGTGCAACTGTCGGTTCTATCTCAATTTGTTCTTCTACAATATTGTGAGTCATTTCTTCAATTCTATTGTAGTTACCATCTTGTGAATCATCATCATCAATGACATTTCGTCCAGTTTCACCATGCCAAATCCAAGGGATGTAACTCTGATTAAAACCATGACATATCAGATTATATTTTATCTCTCTACTTTTCAACTTCTACATATTCAAACATTTCAGGAATGAACATAAAAAATGTCACTACTTGGAACATTTAGTTTAGAAAATTCCAAAAAGGCATCAACACCTTCCTCAAATTCATTGCTCATTCGATGTGTCTTAATCCAACTTCGACTCATTATTACCTATAACAAATATCAAAAATATATATATTTTTAAGATAATACAAATATAAGTTTATATGAAAAAATCATAATTTGAATGTAAAACAATTTTGAAATATAAAACAAATCTATGCGTATTTAAAAAAATATGCTTGAATATTATTATTAAAAGAAAATATAGTTAGATATAACAGTTTTAAATTCCATTGACTAAAATAAAACCATGGCGCATACATGGTTGATAGAAAATTAAAGAGAATGGAGTAAACCTGAGAATCAAATCATATTTAAAATAAAAATTCAGATGGAGAAAATCACCCCTCCTGGACACCACCCCCCACCCCCACCCCCTTTGAAACACCCCTGGACAGCCCCTAACCCTCTGGACAGCCCCCCACCCCCTACCCCCTTGAACACCCCCCCTGGACACCCCCCCCAACCCTCTAGATAGCCCCCACCCCCCGGACAACCCCGAAAACCTTCGGGACATGCCCCCACCCCTTAGATAGTGCCCCCACACACACCCACCCCCTTGGAAACCCCCCTGGACACCACCCAACCCTCTGGACAGCCCCCCACCCCCAGCCAACCCCCAAAACACTCTGCACAGGCCCCACCCCCTTGGACAGCCCCCCACACCCACCCACCCCCTTGGACACCCCCTGGACACCCCCAACCCTCTGGAAAACCCCCTAACCCCCTAGACAGCCCCCATCCCTCTAAACAACACCCCACTCCTCCTGGACACTACCCCACCCCCTACCCCCTTGGACACCCCCAACCCTTTGGATAACCCCCCCCCACCTCCTAGACAGCACCCCACCCCTCCAGACAGCACCCTCACCCCTCCTGGACACCACCCCCACCCTCGACCCCCTTGGACACCACCTAGACACCCCCCCAACCTTTGTACAGCCCCCCACCCCAGAGAACCCCCAAAACCCTCTGGACTGGCCTCCACCCCCTTGGACAGCCCCCCACACCCACCCACCCCCTTGGACACCCCCCGGGACACCCCCAACCCTCTAGACAGCCCCCAACCCCGGACAACCCCCCAAATAATGGTTTACATATAAAAACTAGGCATGGTGAACAACTAAAAACACATGAATTGAATATATACTTCAGCTTTAAATAGATGGAATTAAATATTATTAAATATGGCTACTTAAATGATCTTATGATAATTAAAAATAACCATTGATATTCAACTAGTCAAATGATCACAAGTTTTCTCGATAACTAATATCATAATGAGGTAATGGATAATTCTAGAAATCTTAAACATATTGTCGAGGCCTTGGCCAAGGCCTCAAAAATACTAGGGGGAGCCCTCAGTAGAACCCATTTTTATTTGGAATCATGAGACATATCGATGCATCGAAGGGCCATAGAGGTCAAAAGTCATTACATTATATGTATAATAGATTCTCATATAAAAGAGGATAAACATAAGAAGTCACAACACATGAAATATCATTTCTGAATTCGTACATTTAATCAATAACTATTCTATGCAGTAATATAGGTGAATGAGATCATTAGTTGTCAATGACAACAAAAATTACCATCAATGTCGGGCATTTGCGAAACAAAAACAAACTAAATAAAAGTAGTTGATTCTTACATGAATATTGTGAGTCGATATAATAGATCTAGGGATGATAAATAATATGATGATGGGAAAAAGAGGTAAGAGGGTTCGAAATCGAAGAATCTTACCTAATTTAAACACAAAAATCGCAAAACATAAATATAGACTATCCGGGAAAAAATGAATGAAATAAATTCGTGGAAGGCTTACTTGAGTGATGCGAGATGAGATGATAGATCTGAGGAGAGTAAATATGATAAACAATGAAGGAAAAACGAGTTTAACACAGCGAGATCAACGAGTTTATTAGGGTTTACCGCGCAAGAGAGACGAGCCGCCAGACTGTCGATCGAAAAAACGTAAATTACAATCCACAGGGATTGTTAATTTTTTAAATGTTTTATAACATCGTTTATTTAATAATCGACATTATAAACTATTTTTTTACATTTATAACATCGGTTATTATAATAACCAACGTTATAAATTCATCAGATACAACTGCTTTTACGTCGGTTATTTTTTAACCGACGTAAACAAATCTGCGTGTTGGTTTTTTACGTCGGTTATTCTATAACCGACATAAAAAAGACATAAAAAATCACAGTTTTTTACGTCAGGTATTGTATAACCGACGTAAAAAACGTTCTGTGGGTTGTTTTGTTATGTCGGTTATAAAATAACCGACGTCAAAAAGGCCTCAAAAGCCGAGTTTTTTACGTCGGTTATCAAATAACCGACGTAAAAAACCCCCGCGCTTTTTTTTTACATCGGTTAATATATAACCGACCTAAAAACCGAACACATGCAATTTGTAACGTCGGTTATTAAAATAACTGATGTTAAAAAGCTACTCACCGCATTTGTTACATCGGTTATAAAATAACCGACGTAAAAAACCACGTTTCACAGATTATCACGTCGATTATATATAACCGACATAAAAAATGATGACGTAAATAACGTTTTCTATACTAGTGACGCATGCTCGCAGCATGTCCTCCAACTTGTGGATAGTCTGCTCTGTCTGCCCATCGGTCTGGGGGTGGAAAGTAGTGCTAAAGCATAGCTGGGTGCCAAAAGCATGTTGTAACCCCCTCCAGACTCGTGAGGTAAACTGAGTATCCCGATCTGAGACGATGGCGTTTGGAACTCCATAAAAATGCACCACATCGTCTACATACCTCTGTAGTATGGTACTCACCGGGCCTGACTCCTTAATTGCTAAGAAGTGGGCTGATTTTGTCAGTCGATCCACCACTACCCAGATAGCATCACAACCACCCTGAGCTATGGGTAGTCCGGTGACGATGTCCAATTACATGTCACCCCACTTCAACTCGGGGACATCTAAAGGATGCAACAAACCATTAGGAACATGGTGTTCAGCCTTCACTTGCTGACACACTAGGCATTTAGCCACAAACTCCACCACTACCCGTTTTACCCCGGGCCACCAAAACTGTTCCCTCAGGCCTTAGTACATTTTTGAAAATCATGGATGTACTGCCAAGGCTGAGCTATGGAACTCACAGAGGACCCCCTCACGCATTGTCTCCAGGACAAACAACCTTCCATGGAAATGCATCTGATGTCGGCTATCCTCTAACCATACTTCTGGAGTGTTCCCATGATCGACACGATCCTGCATCACTTCTGCCTCGGAGTCCCCCCACTGAGACTTTTCCACCTGCTGCAACAAGGAGGACTGCACCGTCATCTGAAACAAAGAGCGTCTAACACCTTCTACCCTAGCATCCAAGTGCAAGGAAACCGACTCTCCCATCACCTTGCAAGCATCATTGGATTCGAAAACCACTTCTTTATGAGACTTTCTACCCAGGGCATCAACCAAAACGTTTCCCTTGCCTTCAGTGTAAGATATCTCAAAGTCATATTCTTGGAGAAACTCGACCCATCTCCACTGCCGCAGGTTCAGGTCACGCAAGGAGAAGATATAATGCAGGCTCTTGTGATCTGAGAAGACCACAAAGCGCTCCCCAAAGATGTAATGTCGCCGCAACTTCAGTTTGAACACTACTACTGCAAGATCTAGGTCATGGGTGGCATAGTTACGCTCATGAGGGTATAACTTCCTAGACCCATAATAGATCACTCCCTTCTTTTGCATCAGCACGCACCCCAGACCAAGGCCAGAAGCATCACAAAACACCTCATACAACAACCCTTCCTCTGGAAACCTGAGTACGGGAGCACTGACCAACTTCTCTTTCTAGTAGTTGAAAGACTTATGGCATTGCTCGCTCCATAGGAGGACCTGGTTCTTCCTAGTAAAAGCTGTAAATGGAGCAGTAACTCGAGAGAAGTCCGAAACGAACCTCTGATAGTAACTTGCTAACCCCAAGAAACTACGAACTTCTACCACGCTGTTGGGTTCTGCCCAAGAAACAAATGCCTCCACCTTCGACGGATCCACTGACACTCAATGCTGAGACACCACTTTCCCAAGGAAGTGTACTTATTACGTCAAGAACTTACACTTCGACAATTTCCCATAAAGCTGGTGGTGTCGAAGGACTTCCAAGACTTCCCTTAGATGCTCAACGTGTTCCTCCTCTGATCATGAGTAGATTAGGATGTCATCGATAAACACAACGATGAACCGGTCCAGAAACTCTCGGACGACAAAGTTCATAAGTCCCATGTACACACCCGGTGCATTCGTAACTCCAAACATCATTACTACAAACTCGAAGTGCCCATACCTGCTCCTGAAATTCATCTTCGAGATGTCACAGTCCTTTACCCTCAGCTGATGATATCCCGATCGTAGATCAATCTTGGAAAACCAACCTGCTCCCCTCAGTTGGCCGAAGAGATCATCTATCCTTTGAAGGGGGTAGCAGTTCTTGACCATTACCTGGTTCAACCTTCTGTAGTCTATGCATAGCCTGAGACCACCATCTGCATTCTTCATGAAAAAAACTGGAGCACCCCATGGTGATACGCTGGGTCGAACAAAACCTTTCTCCATCAGATCATCAATCTGAATCCGTAACTCCTGCAACTCCGAAGGTGCCATCCGATAAGGGGCCATCAAAATTGGACGTGTACCAGGCTGTAAGTCTATCCCGAACTCAACGTCATGTCGGGGGGGGGGGGGTAGAGTCACAACCTCCTCAGGAAAAAAATCGAGGAACTCCCCAACAACTTCTGGGATGTCCATCATCTCTGTATCAGCTGGAACCACTGATAATCCACCTAACAAGGAAAGGAGAGGCTCCAGACTCCGACTTCCCACCTGATAGCTCCTCTCGCCAACAAAAGCTATAGGTTGCCCATCCACGTCGAAGAACACGACTCTTCTCTGGAAGCAGTCGATAACTGCACTAACAGAAAACAACCAGTCGATGCCTAGGATGACATCATATGGCTTCATCTGTAACAGAAGAAGGTCCCCACTAGATCTATGTGGTCCCAACGTCATGCCACATCCCTAGAAAACACAATATACACTAGTCTGGCCTCCAACGGTTGTACTCAGCACTAGTGGTACGAAAAGTCTCTCTACGTCTAGTCCCAAAGCATGGGCTAGACCAGGTGCAACAAAGGAGTGTAAAGCTCCCGAATCGAACAAGGCAGAAACAAGAGTTCTGAACAAACAAATCGTACCTCTCACCACCTCTGGTCCTACCGGAGCTGTCAACTCTGGTGCATGCAACTGTCTACGCCCAGCTCCTCTTCCCCTCTGATGTCAGGCACCTCCCCGACCATGCCCTAGTTGAGGTCCCTAATGAGCACCCTGAGGTCGGCCTCTTCCTACAAATTCTGCCCTCGGAAGAGCATGGTCCTGTTACTGCTGGAAGGGCATCGCCGGCAACTGGTGCTGCTGAGGTGGGCGCTAAACTTGCCCACCTCCACCGTACTGAGCTCGGGTTAGGGCACAGAATCTGAACATGCCCGAAACCTCCACAAGAAAAACACTTTGATCCTGGGCTCGTGAAAAAGGGACGAGGAACCGAAGATTTGAACTGGAACTGCTGGGGCCTGCTCCCCACTAGCCTGAACCTGGAAGGTCACGTCGTAGGAGACCAGCTAATGATTGCATTCCCCTTCGATGAGCCCGGCTGGATCCCCTCACATGGTGTACCTCCCTGTGAGTGCATCCTCTCTACAACCTCTTCCTTCTTCTGTACTACTAAGTACGTCGGAAGGGTGAAGGGGGTGACATCATACTGGAGCGAAGGACGAAGCGCCTCCTCCAAACGTCTCGCCCGAGACTCCTCATCCGGAAAGAGATCCGTAGAAAAGCACAGGAGATCCTTTAACTTGATCCCCAACTCTTGTACTAACATACTCCCCTACTGAAGGGAGAGTAACTCATGATACTTATCTTCCTTGATCATGGAAGAAAGGAATTCCTCTCGGAATTCCTTCTCAAAGCCAGCCCATGGAACCTCGGCCTCTATCCTCTCTCTGAGGTAGAGCATCCACCACTGTCACACCGCACCTCTCAGCTGACTGACTGCTAGGGGAACCCAATACTCCCTCAGAGCACAAATCAAGGTAAAAGTGATCCCTAGCTCCTCAAGCCACCCCTCTGTATCCATATCTGAAGTACTACCCTCGTACTTCTTAAGGGTCTACTGCTAGAATGAACGGAGAGCCTTCTATCACTGGATATCTTCCTCCTCTCAGTCAATCCTCAACTGATCGACCACCTGAATCTGCTGGGCCTTGGCCGTCTGAGCTTCCAGGGACGACGTCCAGGTGCCCTAGCTGTACGGTAAAAAATGATTGCCTAAGCCCAAGTAGTAAGGAAATTTCTCAAGGTTTTATTTTATTATTTTCATTTCAACTTCATTCCCAGAACACCCAAATCAAGTAAAACACAATTGTGATGATGCATGTACCTTCCCTTGGGTCTCTACCCTGTAGTCAATGTAGTCTCACTTGGTCGTTCAATAGACTCAGAGTCCTTGCATCAGATCATGGGGGCCCTAAAATCCTGTGTCCTAGCCGGTCTTCCCTGGCCAATGTCACGCACCAATATTAACTAACTCTATTTCTCTACCATCCCATGTAATCCTCATTGTTCCTAACTCCAGACTCCATCCTATCTCTCAACCATCACCGTTGATACCATTCTGTCACGACCCCCTCCCACCAAAGATTCCCCTCATAAGCTGGCAATGGTGAAAGGGAGATAATGACCCCCGAGTCCAGCCTCCTGTAGGCCTCGTGGTGGCGACTAGCACCAAAGGTATGAGTTTTCACAAATATGGGAGGCAAAACCCTTTTTATTATTTAGGATCGGGAAATACGACAAGTAAACCACAAAAAAGGAAAAGAACAAGTGTATATAAATAAACCCAAACCAATCCCACATGCATGTTTAAACAATTTTATAACAAGGTACAAGTACAAGAAAGATGAAATTACAATACCAAAAGAAAACAAGAGTACAACAACTACAACAACTCCAACTGTCTGACTAGTAGGGTCCCGCAGGGCCCTGGTAGTCCTCCTGGAAACCTGAAAGTAAACGTAGGGTGAGCATACAAGTATACTCAGTAGGGAAACCTAAAGCTCTCGTGCACAAGTTGGGAGACATCCTAATGTCCCGTGAGAACAACAGAAGAAACCTAGCAAGGAATTATATCCACCCAACCTCACCAGCCACACTCACCAAAAGCAAAATCACAACAGGTAGTAGTATAAGAAACAAGAGTATTGGGTAACCCGCACCATTTCCCAGTAGTTAGCTGCTCTTCCTAACGGCGAACGTCCTGACGCGGCCACACTCTCCCCGCCCGCACACACTTGGGCCTCACAAACCAGACATCCTTCCCTCACACACCTGGGCCTCACAACCACAGATCCCGCCCGCACACAACTGGGCCTCACAACCACACATCTCGCCGGCACACACCTGGGCCTCACAACCACGTATCCCACCCGCACACACCTGGGCCTCACAACCACACATCCCGCCCACACACACCTAGGCCTCATCCCAAAGATTCTTGGGAAACAGTAGAACCTACCCGAAGAGTCTTGGGAAAAAACTACCCCAATCGAAACCTGCCCGAAGAGTCTTAGGTGTAAGGTCACCTCACGCCATCACACCCTAGGGGAGAAGGATTATGAAGGAGTTAGTAACTGAGGGAAAACACTCTCTCTCATGAGATGGTAGTGTTCAGCACTAAGTTCTCAACATGGGTGGGTTGTGATTAAACACAAAATATATATATATATGTATACCAAACACACAGCCCAACCTATGGCTTCTAAACAGATAAATTGAGCACATGCCTCGACACTGCTACTACGAAGCATGCATACAACAAACAAATCCCAACCCCATTTAGGTTTTCACATTTCAGTAGAATTGGTTTATTTAGTTCCTTAACTACTGGAAAACTATCCACAACCAACCACATCGATCTTTCGTAAAACATATCGCTGCCATCCACAAATCAAGTTAGGAAAACACAAGCAACACAACCAAGTGCTTCTTATCAACCAACCAACCCACTGATTATTAATCTCGTTCAATTACCATGACCCACCATTCATTAAATCTTCCACTTTTTATTTATTATTCATAACCCATAGCCCATTCACATTCAAACCCATCCCTGCAGCCCTGCTGCCAACCGCCATAACCACAACCACATCGTACATCATCATCCCTTGATACAATTTATCGCAGCCCTGCTGCCCGTCACCCACATAACAATCACACCATCCCACAACCAAGCTAACCATAGCCCCACTGCTCACCCGATCCAAAACAACCCACAAAACACTCCCATGAAACACCACGTAACTAAGCCAACACCCACATGTTCATTATTCCATTTTTGTTTAACCGGGGTGATCACACAAGGGTTCCAGAATTTAAACAGCTAACTTTACATGATTAACCAAATTCCACATTCCACAAGGTTCCATCCACAAAAATGGTCTAAAAATATAGGTCAACATTTAATTGCACAAGCAAAGACCCTCAACGACCGTGATTTTCAGTAGGCGTAATCCTATTCATTTCACAATATAACAATAGGATAAACAAAGATAATCATCACAACTTCCCCATCCCTGTTCTTTAACCAGTTATTATATTTATTTAAAGGTTAAACTATTTCTCATGAAAACAAGAGGATACCCACCCTGCATGATGCACAATTTAGAGAGATGAAGGTAAGATCCCTACCTCAATAGGTTCCGATTGCAACGCTCCCCCGGATCAACCTTAGAAGACGTCTGTCGGCATCCGTCACTTCTGTCGGGTCCCAAAAAAACCTCCTCAGGTAGAATTCGGAAAGGAAAGTCCGAAGGAAAGACAACGAATCCAAGCTCGGATGTTATTCCTGGTCGTTATGATCTCGTGGCCGCTAACGGATCATAAATCGGAGCTCGGACGAAGAAGTTATGGAAGAAAGAGCCTTCGAGTCTCTTGGGAGAACTCTTCTTAGAGGAATGGGGAGGAGAGGGGTGAGTTGAAAAGGAGGGGACCCCTCCTTTTATTGGCGATAAAAGAAAAAGTACCCGGTGTGTAATTTATGGTACACGGCGTGTACTCGGTTATTTTACACGGTCTCCACACGGCTTCCAACACGGCTCTGCGGCTGTTGACTGGTAAACACACTGTTTGAGGGTAACACATATGTGGGGAAGGACTACACGGCGTGTAGTTTGGGCACATGGTGTGTACCACTTATTTCACATGTCAAGGACACGGCTCCAACACGGCATACGACCGTTGACTAGTAACACGTACACGGGGAAGGACTACATGGCATGTAGTACTAGACACACGGTGTGTACCCACTTATTTCACACTATAAGGACACGGCTCCAACACGGGGTATACTAGGAAAGGGGGTACACGGCGTGTACTCAAACTACACGGCGTGTAGTTTCAAAATTCTGGAAAGTGTGGGAAAAGTCCATTTTACCCTCTAGAACACTTCATGACCTTCTTTTGGACAAAGGAATGGGCCAGAGAGGTCCGGGCCATTACACTTTGACACTTAGTTTAAAAAGGCACACTTTTCATAACAAAGTAAATATTACTAAAAAATGTTTTTTTATTAGAATTACCCATCCTGTTATTATCTCTATAAGAATGAAATTTATTATACATTTTATCAATTTTTTACAATCCATTGTTAAAATAGGATAAATGTTTCCTTAAGTTATTAATCTCAAATTTTATAATTAAAACTTAATTATTATACTCGTTCTTAATATTTTTAGATCTATGTTTATCAAAATAATTTGGTAAAACTGTTATCTCATAAAAAAATAATTTTTTTAAAATAGAATATTTTTGGAAATTAGTTTTATCAATACATTTAGAAATATATGATATTTAATTAAATAAATGTTTTATTCTTGAATCTTAGAAAGATATGAATTTTCATTTCTGTTTTTTTAAATAATAAAATTTTAATTACCAATTTTTTTTCAATTCTGAAAACTTCATCATAGTTAGGTAAAATATTATCTTTTACTTATGATGATTTTCCATCTAAAGACGTACAATTATTCTCATAGTCACTTTTTGGGTAATATTAATTTAAATATATATTATTTATATAATCATCATTATGTACCATTTCAATTAGACAATGATTTACCAAGAGTAATTTATTAAAAATAAAAATGTTATTTTGTCCAAAACATTAATTATCGGTAGAGTTTTCTAGAGACTCTCCACCAATGAAACTTATATGTTAGAGGCTTTAAAAAAATTCATTCCTTCAAACATGTAGTTTTTCTTTTCTTTTAATTATATATTTCTTTCCTTTCTAACAATTATTTTCATCATTGGCCAATTTGGATGAATATTTCAAACTTTCTTACATCCATAACAAGTGACCACGGAATATTTCTTTTCATATTTATCCTTATGAACTTTTTTAAATCGATATTGAAAGTATTTCTTAAACATAATTTTATTCATACTTATATCTAGATTATCTAACTCATTCTATAAATTTTGTGATGTACTAGAATCTGAATGAACATAAAATTTATTCTTCCTCAAAGATTTTACAACTTTCTTACCTGACTGATCTTTAGAATGTGCAGTAGATGTTATAGGAAAAAACACCACCATTTTTATTTTTTATCTTTTTTAGTGTATCTTTTAATTCATACCTCAATTTTCATAATATTTATAATAAAATGATCAATATTAATATTAGTTAACTTTCATGTGTCATTCACAGCTGTTCTTTTTTATTTTTACTCATTGGTAATTATATCAATAAAATATTCAACCAAAATTTCATCATCATGAAATTTTTCTCCAAGAGACTGTAAAATATTTATAAAAATCATAATTATTTGTTGGATCTTGGAAACTAACTCTCTTGATAAAAAATCAAGGGCTTTTTAATCAGCTCTAATCATATCTCATCTGGTTTCCATAACATTGGATGTACTCAAATATGTGACATAAAATTTAATAAAGATATTATTGGTAACTTCACATGATGATATATGAATATATATATTTCTTTTAATAGAACATAATCAATTATTTATGACTTAGTAATTAAATTGATATTATTGATTATTAGTACTAGAAAAAGAAGAAACTTCCTTATCAATAATATTGAATTTTCAACCAGCATTAAGATCTTATCAACTCAAGAGTCGATCACAAAATTAATAATTATATCTCTCTGATACTCATAATAATTCCCACCAAATATATCTAGTAAACTATGAATAAAATTATCAAAATATCCAACATTTATATGTTACATATTATAAAAAACATAAATTATTTTCTACATATACACATTAGTGTAACAAATATTATAAACAAAATAGTTTTATCAAAAACATAAACAACCTGTAGAAAGTAAAAAATGTAAAAAATCAGCTAGTATATAAGCAGTAGAAACCTACTATGATGCCAATTTTATAATAATTAGTGTATCTTATATTGATATATATACAAGATAGTTTTATTCCAGTTTAAAAGGTTGAAACCAAACAAAACACAAAACCACCTACAGTAAATTTTCCAGACTCATACTTAGTCTGATGACCAGAGTGAAGAATTATAATCACAGTGGATTTAATTAAAATAAATAATGTTATTATTTTAATTAGAGAATACCGATAAAAAAAATATAGAAAGATGATTATATTGACTAACATTATTTGAAATGAACATCAAAATAGAAACTTGTCAAAACAGTTAATACAGAATCTAGTAATAGTAAGAATAAATTTTTGGATATATTAAAATATATAATTCCTTTTAACATAAGAGTATGGTTTTCAATAACCATGTCTAAAGGTGTCCCTAGTTTTATACTTAGTGTAAATTATTTTATTCCTTAACAAGAAATTTATTGATATGATGATCATAACAACATCTTTCTTCTAATCCTTGTAAGCCCTTGATACTGTGATTTGTTATTGTATTCCTATCCTTGGAATCCCTCGATAAGTTGGATCTGATTTACCATATCCAAATCCAAAAATCCATTAATCCTAATAATGATCGAACGTAGAATAAAAATGAAAATGTTGTAAATGGAACAACCGGATGAGGATTCCTTAGAACTGAATCTCTCTAAAGTAATAAAATGACTAAAAATTGAATATTCAGATGGAGGAAACATCATCAGTCTTCAGTTATTAAATGTACCAACTACCAATTATTCAGATGACCTGCTATTTATAGAAAAATCTCCAATATTCATATTTTCATGATTGTTTCAACCGCCTCACACGTTTGGTGTTTTCCATATCACAATGTTATTGTGTAACTTAATGTCTGATGTCATATTTTTTAACAGCATTACAGTTCTAATAATATTTATTACAATATAAATATGTATTACATATTTTGATTATAAACATAGGATAGACACATGGAATTCATTATCACTTTTCAATATGAAAATCCTTATGAGGACCTATCCAATTGTTTCGGTACCAATATCAATTTGTTGGTCATGAATTTTGTAAATATGATAAACAATAAAAAATTATAACTCTTTGTCTGATTAAAGGTAAGTCTATTTTATCCAATGCATGCTCAATCTGATGATTATAATAAAGAATAATAATTTTATATTCTCAATAAATTAAATATTTTTCAATATATTTTAATAAGTAATGTTTTCTACAAAAACATAGTAAAAAACTTATGAAAAAATTAGTAAACATGTTTTTAAGATTTTTTTTGTGATTTCAAAAAAAAACGAATGGAAATTTTAGAAGTAATACTTCTGACTCAATTATTAATGTGTAATTTATTCATACACATCACAAATAAATTTTGGATTATTTTTGTAATTCATAAATACAATCCAAGAATGTTTTCTTGATTTTGAGTTTGTGATACATGTTTTGGACTAAAATGTCACTTCTAAAAGATAACTTCACTTTCTGTCATATCAGAAACACAATGAGTCATATTTGACATAAGGTTAGTGATTACACATTATAAATGAATTTTATATATTTTCCCAAAAATAAAAAAAAACAATTTGAGTGTGTTTTCCTAGTTCTTCTCATGTGACACGTATTTGAACTAAAATACATTTTTAAATGATAACACATTATTTCAGTCATAATAGCCACACTATGTGTCCAATTGACTTGTAATTAATTCCAACACATCCAAAATGAATCATGGATCACTTTCCTACAATTTCAAGAAATTTATTGTTTATTTTATTTTTCTTGAGTATGTGATGTATGTGTGGAACTAAAATACCAATTCTAAATTAAAACGCACACCTTTACCATACCACACACACAATGTGTCAAATTGATGTGTGGTTAATTCCTACATGTCAAAAATGAATCAAGGATCATTATCCTAAATTATCAACACTATATGAGTATATTTTCTTAATTTTATCAATGTTGGGCACGTTGTGAACTAAAATTATTCTGTGAGGGGATTTTCAGTCCTCTAATTGTTTTATAAAATCAGGAAGAGAGTGGGTGTAAATATATAAAAGTGTCTAAAAGGGTGTAGGAAGAAATGGATATAAGTGATAGTTTCATACCTAAATCACCTATCGTATAAAATTTATTAACATTCTTTTTTATTTGTTAAATACAAAGTTGACTCACCACGTTTCTTTTTAAATGTCTTGGACCGAAATGGTAAAGTACTAAATCACTACTAACATAAAAAATAAAATATAGAAAAAAATCCCTGGAGATAATATTAAATTGTGCATTAGTGAATCATCCTTTGTAATTCCCTCATTGAGAATTTATTTTTATATAAAAATTTTATACTTATGACATGAATAAAAGGCCTTCATATAGATTTAAGGATCTTTATTATTGGATGATATCATTTCCTATTTACAAACCCACTTCATGTCAACAAATCATATCCCTTCTAGGGTTCAGGGTCCTTGTCCCTATAAATGATTTTATCTTTCAGTAAAGGCCATGCACTCTGTATTGAGGCCTTTTTCTCTTAATTAACACAAAAATATTGGAGAAAAATTAGTATGAAATCGCATATTCATGATCTATGTGAAATTTATTTACAAATATATAAGATAATTAGAAAATAATTTAATTAAATATTAGGTGAAATATGTCTTCATGGTCTCTATGAAATAAAAATATAAAAACATGATAGGAAATAACCTCACCATTTTGTTTGAAAACATTCTGACACTGTGTAAGATTATCACTTATCTATTAATAATTCTACTTCCTCACATAAATATAAATCTTTTAAAAATTCCTAGAAGTACTAGAAGAATATAGATAAAAAATTATTCATAAATATTCTATTTGAAATTGTAATTACATTCAGAAATATCTCCCTATGGATGCTTTTTTATTGATGGAATATCATATCTTTCATAAATTTAATAAATTATTAACCATAATCATCATCATTAAATTGTTTTAGACAACATAGAAACCTTGAGAAAAATAAGTAATCTATTTTGATATATTTTTTATAGTGAAATATTATTATATATACCCTAATATAGGTCCACTTTAAGGAATACACAGGCTCCTTGTGCACAATATTCATCCTTATACCTTATTTTTTATGATAAATAAAAACTACCATATCATAAAAAAATCTCATAAAAATATAATATATAATATATAATATTATTTTTATTTTTAAATTGTTGAAGGTAGTATATTTGAAATTAATAAGGGATATCATGTAAGGTTGATTAATTAGAAACCCCTTTTATAAATCACAAACAATATTTAGAGTATCCCAATTTTCCCCATTCATAAACTAGTACTTCCCGAAAACAAGTAATTAGTATTGAAAAAATAGAATTATATTCAATATGACTAGATTATAGAGTTTTACCCTTGTATTGTATGTATTAAGAATATCCTATTGTCTATAAGTTTCATTTCATGATATAAAAGTTCTAGAAATAATTTAAACTATGATAACATTTATATCATCAAGGAAAAAATGTATACTAATACTTATGTAATGATCTATAAGAATTACTACTCTCACATGATATTTTTTATATTTTTTATTGTGTAGGATATCTCCTAGTATATTTTACATTGCACCCCTCATAATATTCCAATCGTTCAATAATGATAGATATAAATCACAATCAAATTCTCCCTATATAATTTTAGTACAAGAAATGTGTTAGTGGTTATTTAATTCACAATTAGGAAAACATTTTTTGAAACAATTAATTAACATGGACAAATCGGGCCTTTGAGGGGAATGTATAGCCTGAAAGATGGGGTGTGAATATTCATGTAGTGGTTGTGGGTGTATTGTTTCTTCTCCTTGATCCCTTCCCACAAACTTATATAACATATCAAAATGCCAAAAAACTATTTAATTCAATGCATGTATTTGTGTCTATATATCATTCGTTAACTCATCATCATTCCCTTATGTATTTCCACTCTCAAATAATGTTTAAGGTGACACTTTAAATATTTTAACTCTGAGACAGCCATATTTTTTTTGAAACTCAATGCCCCCAAAAGGAGTTATTCATTGTGTATAGCTGAAGAAAATTCTTATGTCTAAATTTGATATAAAAAATTAAAAATAAGTTTTCATTATTATATAATACTTTTACAAATATAGAAAAAATTAAATTATTCCATACTTATATATGATTCAAATACTATTTATTTGTTTTCATATACTATATTTCATTTTTTATTTATATTATTGTCCTTCAATATAATATGATGATTGATGGAAGTGGATTTATATTCTGATTCAAATGAAATCTTACCAATTACATTGAACATTAAATTATTCCTCCTCATTAAGGATAATGAAATAATTCTAGATTTCATGGTTTATCGGTTATGTATATATGTTTGGTGTGCATAGATTTACCTTCCCCTCAACATCCTTGAGATATTTCTTCATAAGAAGTGTTTTATAGGACATACGGTCCTTTCTTATGACCATTAATACAAATATCATTGATCTATAATCTAATATTAATGTACTCTATGAGGGATAATAAGAATCCAATCAATGTTTCATTGTTTTATTTTTTATTAAAATGGAGAAATTATATCACAATGTTACCCTAATATCCTTCAAAATTAGATTCTTTTATATAGGCACAAGATTGTTCCATGTATCTACATTAAAAAAAATTTCATTAGAGTAGCAACCTCAATGTATCTAATGAAAATGGAATTTTTATGATCAACAGATGGGCTAAATACATTTTATCCAACATAAATTTCATGCCTTTTATTTTCTATTTGATAATTTTTATCATGACTATCACGTTATAATGAACATATATTTTTGTAACCATATGTTTTTGACCTTCAAACATTTCCTTCATTTTATAATTTCAATATTTTGTTCCTCGGTATTGTTATAATCATCATGAAGAGAATCCATTATCTAAAAATATCATTAAACATTTAATTTAAAATATCTAAATTCAATAGAGAACACGTAATATTATATAGAAAAACATTGTAGATTAAAAAACATTAACCTAATAATTTAATTATTTTTTATAATTAATGGATTAGAGGATTTTCCCCTCTATAGAGTATCCAAATCCCCTCATTATGGTCCCTTATAACATACAGGATAGCATCTAAATGTGGACCAATATGAAGTAATTACTGAATACCAATGAGAGGGTCATCCTCAATCAATTTTTTTTAAGTATAGTAGTATTAGTATAAAAAAATTAATCAATATTTATTGGTAGGATTTGGGGCATAAAACAGCATCATTTCATGTGATTGCATTATGAATGGTTCATCCCTATACCCTTCATTATAGAACATTACATTCACAAATCCAAATTAATTGATTTTAACTGCACACCTATTATCAACCCATTGTAATCATAAAATCTATACATGGAATTTTTTATAATCCAACACTCAATTTTCATCAATTATGTGAAAGTTTGATTTTTGATGTCAAAAGACACATTTCATGGGTGAGGACAAGGAATTCATGGCCAGTTTAATGAAAATCTAACCCAAATGGATAAAAAATACTCTTAAATTATTAGGTTCATATAGGAAAAAAACCTTCAAAAAATAACTACATCTCAGAAATATCACTAATTATATGAATCTTGAAGTGATTAAATATTTTTATAATTACTTTGGTTCGAGGAATTCACCTGAATGTGTGGAGATAAAGTTGGTAATGTTAGCATGGTGTATTTCAATCCATGGGCCACCCCTTCCTTCTCAGTACTCATAATATTTCAAAAACTCATCGATGTCTTGAGAAATAAATTACCTCACCTCTAATGAGAAAATTAATACCTCAACATAGATGAATTTTATGTGGATAAGACCGTTCATCTATTGATAAAGGCATTGAATTCAGGAAACTCAAAACCTTCATGAGTGATACAGGAGATGGATTTCAAAATGTAATCATCTTTTTTGAAACCACCCCCATGGGTTTTCAGTAACCTCAACCCATTATAGAGATTCTTTTCTATAAGGCCCATGGCCTTCTTGTAAGAATAAAATCCATTATGGATCTTAGGGTTTCACGAAATAATTATCCTTTACAAACAAACCCCATGGGAACCAAGACTTCACTCCATATAAGGTTCACCCTATTTCATGGAAAATTAATCTTTATGAGACCCCTATCCTTTATAATTTCCTTATTTGTCATGAAACCCCAATAATCATGAACCCACATAATAGGCTTTTCCATGGTTCCTCTTTTCATCCATCCAACCATTCATAAAAGTATAGTTATTAGGGACCCTATACCTATCTTGGACCAGTTCATATTCCCACAAAATTCTCTTTTCATTGGTATCACCAACTCTCATGTCCATCCAATGTGTTTCAAGAACGGTTGTACTATCACCTTTCATTTCTGTACTAATAATAGGCACACTAATTTTTCTTGATCCTAATAATTGGAACCCTAACATTATAATTGTTGATTTCCAATCCTCCAATTCATTTTTTATTCAATTACCCCTCCATATGTGCATGAGAAGTGGACACATAATAACAAATGGTTGTGTCATCCAGGGAAACTGCCAACATTTCCTAGTAGAGATGCCTTATGCCAGATCTTCCCCTTCCAATTAAAAATGATCTCCTTGGGTATAGGCCCCACCAATGTCAGAGCTAAATGATGTAAAACTATGTCGCCCATTGTCCATATCGTGTTAAATTAAACTACATGAATACTTCTTCAACTCATGATGTTAAATTGTAGCCTTACCGCATGTGATGATCACGAGGTTCCCTAAGTGTGATCATCATGGGATTACACACTTCCACCTCTATGGGATATCACCATACAACTCGAACCCCTGATCAGGCCATATTCTTAATCCCCACACCATCCCTCATTAATGCTCATTTTGTGACATGAGAATCATTATAGAAAGGTGTAAAATTTCATGAACCAAGCTTATCACATGTGCTTAAATAGTGGAATCAAACTATGTGTGGTTTGATCCTTATTTCTCAACTAGGTACATAGGATGCCTCCATGAAGTTCAATCTCGACATACCAATACATTTCGAGTACCTCCCTCTAGTTCAATCCTAACACCCCAACATCACCACCAAATCCCAAGTGTGGAATATTCCACAATGGGGACACACATAAAAAAATACCAATTGTTATATCTTTTTACCTAGTGATACACTTAGCCATAGACATGTCCCTAAAAACATAAAACCTTTTAATTATATGAAATATCTACCCCATCCAATAAAAACTTGGGTGAATGGTGTAAAACCCTTTTAATAATAATTCACCTAGTTCCAAATACCACATGTCTGACATAGGATGCCTTAGGTTCCATTTCTATGATAACTCACACATGATATTTCCTCTAATAGTATAAGACCATACTAATACCCAAAAACATAATTTTCAAAGATTCCCAAACCCGCCCAATATTACTATCTTCTCTTATCAAAGGTTTCTATCATGTTAAGATTGATGCAGTGTAGTTAACTAGAATCCAACTCGAAATGGTATTAGGAACAAGCTTTATGAACATGGCTTAAATATATAAGGGAGAATCATACTAACATATGAGATCCAATGATGAATCCATGGAAGTTGGAATGGACATCCCATCATCCCATTTTGATCATGGAACCGACGTTTCATATTAAAGTAAGGGAATCAAGCCACCTTTGGAAATTGGGAATGTGGGAAAATAAACAGCGCATTGTTGTCAGATGGAAAGATGATGAACATCCCCAACTTAAAATCATCAAAAACAAAAATAGTGAACCTGATGTGAATATATTCTCCTTGAACTATGAGGACAAGTAACATTGGGGAACTGTTATATTGTTATGTCACTGGATCCAAATATTAGGCATCGGGTTCAACCAAAAAGTGGTGGGGCCAACATGAAATTATCAAATGACTTGGGCTCGATAACACTAAGTATCCTTGGTCTGCGACAACAAAAATATGGATCCCTCCTTTATTTCAGAGTGAATGGGTGGAATTGGAGAATTATGGACTACCTTAATTAGATATGTACTGATGAATAATTCCACAGACATTTTTGTAATTAATCTCTATAAGATCAATGATGTACTTCAAATAGATGCATAGGCAGTGGGAATGTTGGTAAAAAATCGTTCATGATTATGTCCCTACCAAGATAACCACAACATCATCATCTACTGAGAACTCACACCATATCTTACCCTCTAAGATCATCCAAAGGAGAGTGATCGACACCCTATTCCAGTAAGATGAAAAATAATAGGTCATTCCCACAAGGGATATGGCCCACAGAGATCCCGAAGCATCAAGACCTCACCAACACCACTACCCTTGATGGGAACTCATTATAAAACCACCCCCATTCCAATGAAAAATTTCTCCAGATTCCTCTCCTTGGACCACTCTGATACTCACACCTCTATTCCAATATTGTATATGATTTTGTAGTTGAACCAATCAAGGAAACACTCTCAGATATGCCTATGAGAGACCTCACCTGGATTCATTTTCTCTAGCACCAACCATTCATATAGTCCAATGAGTAGGTTGACCCAATTCCTACATCACTAGAAAATATCCCGAACACCAGACACTTGTGTCGAGGGTAGGCCTTGAAATTTTTCAAATGGGAGGCATCTTATACAGCTCCAATAGAGTATTCCACCAATGTTTTATCCCATCACATTCTTGCAACTAAAGATTGGGGCTCTGTTATCACTTTATTGGGATCAAGACCCCGTCCACCTCTTAAGAATTCTTAGTTAATTCTGTTATATTACGGTGACATTAGTATCCAATATAGGATATACCATGATAAATAACACCAATACAGAGGTCATTCTCATTCCATAACCAACTAGTTTTGAGTTCCTCCCGTTGATGAAGACATGTCATGCTCTGATGGACCATCTCAGGTCAGGAAGAAAAACAACCACTATAGGGGTGTTCTTATAGCCCAGGTTACAACACACATAGAGGGAACCAAAGTGACTCTTAATAACATCCTCTTGGAGAATATTTATTCCATTATAAAAAGAAACCTGGGAAGTTTCATGTCATTGTAAACCTCTCGGACTCCAAATAGATGGATGAATTAGTGAGGGAACCCCCACCTTCACCACCAGATCTAGGGGATGAATCCCATCAACTGATAAAATCTCGGAATATAAGGCCCAAAAGATTCCCAAATCCCTCCATTGGAACAAGGAGGTGGATGAAATTCAATAATCCTTCCAAGGACTCACAATTAAACCATCACCATCACCATCATTTTCCCTATTCTCTACCTCCGGTAGAAGTTGGGGAGATGTCAGGGTCTGAGTTGATTCCCTTAGATGATGGTGAGCACTCCATTGATCATCAAAGGTATGATTCCACTTTTACACATGAGGAGGTAGTAAACACCACATACTCTATGGATATGATCTTGATGATGGATCCTCCTTCGGGATACATTCCAATACATAGTAGACATTTTAATCATGTATTGCTCCCTCTCTGAGAAAATCAATAGTAAAGGAGATCTATGTAACTATCACCATGTGTTTCTCATCCAGCACTAACTATTGATTGGGCCAACTAGAAGAAGGATAATTATCCTGGTAATAAACAAGTGGACTTGCAAGAACTCTTAGCTTCTGTAAAATTATCAGTTTCACTCTAGATACCTATAGAACTGAACTTTTCCATCCTAAAGTCCCTCACTAAGGAACAAGTTGTTATTTTCCACCAAAATATCTTAGTGACATTCAACCACATTCGAGAGTGTTAGCTGACATACCCAAGGAATCCATGAGCACCTCTATTCCATTATCCATGAGTTCTAGATAGTAGAGACCATAGATATACCAATAGCCTGGCATCTTAAATTATATGGTAATGACTTGACTATCTTGTAGACCAATGTTAAGAACCTCGTTGTGATCTGTCATGTTATGGAAGAGTTAGCTCAATATGTACAGTTCAGACACTGGGTTTAGTTCACTTCCATTCATTTAAACCCTATTCCTCAAATATAAAGGTACCATCAATCCATCCCACCAATAATATTGAGCTATTATCAATAACCACTTCCATGGTTAATTTTTTCATCATTGACCTTTCCAAGGATCATAGAAACAATACTTCTTACATAGAGTAAGATAGGGAAAACTCGTTCCAAGGGAGGACAATGTTCTAAGAAGGCCGCTCTACAGGCACCCATACTCATCATAAAAGATTGGTTTTGGGCCTCAAGATTCCTCCTAGTGAGACATTGATGCCTTCCTATTGATATAATGGTTATGGAAAGGGGAATGTTGAGCTCATCAGTCAATATGAGATTGTGCAAGATACCGGGTTGGAAGTCAGAATGGTTTCTTGGCTCATAGTACTAGAGGGATAAAATAGAATTATAATAGATCTTATATTTGAGAAATACCCATTATGCGTTAATTTTAAAAGGGACCCCATCTATCATCTACATGGGTACCTAATACTTCTTGGCCAGACACCTATATTTAAACTAAGATTCCTCTTGTATCCATTTCGGGAAGAATCTGGTTGATATGGAAAATGATCGAGGTATAAGACACCCACTCATTCTGAGTGGTTCTCCTACCCACATTGAGATCAATTCTAAGCATCCTCCTGGAATGATGATCCAGTCAGAGCATTGGTCACCACGAATACTCATGAGGATGGTTTTATAGCGTGTGTCACTGTTTTCTTGAGGCTCTATAAATGAGACAAATGTTAATTCCACCTGAGGGAAATCTATATCTGACATGGGTAGATCATATCCATCAACCACTACAATTTTCTAACCACAGTTTCACCCAGTTTAAAAAAAATGGGTGATCTGTTATAGCATATATCCCACTTCACCTCATTATGCAACCACAAATTAGGATCTCTGAAATAACATGAAGTTGTCAAGCTCTGATATTTTTTCTAGAGTATAAAAGGACCTGTATTCATGTGGTATAACAATATATCCATGAGATCTATTTTAAGATGTGTGGATCTTGATAGATAGTTCCTCTATCAATTTTCATCGACCTCATGCAATACCATCATTGCTGACCTCTCCATTTTTAAACTGATGCCTGATGAGTGAGTTACTGACTCCATCGCCTGGTGTAAAATTCACTCATAGTCTCTTGACATAGAACATTCCAAATAATAGCTTCTTATAATTTGTTTATATAAAATTAAAGATGGTCATGTTCCAACCCTCATATCATTAAATTATCTGGATGAATCTCAATAGTTCTTTGAGAAATATTATTGTTTAGAATAATGCTTGCATCCTACCAACCAATGGTCATGTCCATTACCCCTATCAAACTCCCGTAACATTTATAGTGAAAGCAGAGATAGTTGATACTTTTCATGAGTAGTCTCATGAGCCAGTACAATTACTAGACAATTTTTTCTATGATCCTCACCAAGTACAGACTCACTAAGCATAGCCTCACCCAGTTCAGCCTCTTTAAGAATAGACACATCCTAGTAGAGAGAACATTTACACCTCCCCCATCATGGGCAAGTTACCAAGGATCATTTTACAGAAATAAGTTCAATAATTTCTCCATCAAGGATGCTAAGAACCAAGATATTTCATCTACTCCCTATAAAAATGATTTTGAAGTTTCTATGATGAAAGTGACCCCAAGAGGCCAAAATTACCGATCGCACCGATCACTAGCTATATCATAGATTCCTTTGACATTCCATTAAATAATTCCTTCTCTTAAAATATTAGAACTGGAACAAAGTAGATCATGGATTAGTCAAATTGGTAAACATCATATCATAAATGGAACATATCTCCACTAACCCTGATAGTGATAGTGAAATATCTGGTGAGTGGTAGAAGGCCCCCGTCCATGGAACACATAAGTAAAATGATTGGTTGGATCATAAGATACTCACTCGCGCCCATGGTATCATCTATACCCATTTGATCAAGCCACAAACTCATGTTTTTACCACAACACTTCTAGTTGCTACCTTCACATATTACCACAACCTTCAAATCCATATAAGAATAAACGTCGATGGTGTAAGAAAAATCAAATACCCCACCGGTGTTAAACCTAGCTAACTCCCATAGTGGATTCATGCCTCTTGAGTTTGGAGATTCTCCAATAGCATATCTAGATTTAGAGTATTCCGCCAATAAAGAGTAATATTAAACCTCTACGAGTGTATCTTATGTGGTTAACCACTATGCGGTGCTCAATAATAAGAAATTCCATGTGAAACCCTTAGGAACCTTTGGATAACATCAACGAAGAATAGGAAGGGGCATAAAATATGGTATAATATTCAGTCTAGCACTCTAAACCAAGATATTTATACCACTAAGACTATAAATCAATCCTCACATTGGGATTATTAAGCATAGACATTCCACTCCACTCTATCTTGCATTCCCTTTCAATAGACTACATTGGTTGATTGTGTGGCCTAGACACAATCATGTCATGAACAGCCACATCTATCCAAGTCATGAATTCATTCATCTCGTACATATCCAATATATTTTCATAGTAAAATATCTATCTAGTAGTAGAATATCATCAACACTAGCTAGGCCCCAGTTCCACAGCCAAAAACATATCCTACACACCCTTCTAAAGAAAGATCTTTTGTAGAAGAAAATATACCATTTTAATATAATTATGATTTATTGAAGAAACCTGTCAACATACCTATGAGGATCTTTATTCTTGAGGTACTATACCAATCAAAGGTATTGTATAAGTCCCCTCTTAAATCCATTAAAAGTCACCCATGTTTTGAGAATGATGATGTTTTCGACAAGGCCCACTACACATAAGATGCAAACTAAGGGGACGATCCATCCACCATCTTATTTTCTAGAGAATATGTGGTTATCAAAATTCAGGGGAACATATTCCAACATTATATCAAATTTTAGTTCAATGTTATTTAAATATTCTACTACCTAGTGGATATGGATCTAGGATCAACATCATTCCAATATTAATGATCTATAATCTAGGACTTACGAAATTAGATTTGACTTTCTCTAACTAGAAAATTCAGGGTTATGATAAGAGTGAGAAATGTCCATGTAGAAAAATACATCTGAAGTCTCAATTCGATGGCTTGGTATTAAGAACTGAATTTTTTGTAGTCTCAAAATATATTTCTTATAATTCCCTATTGATAATTCCTTGGATTGTTTTTCCTGAAGTAATACCTTCTTCGTTCCACATGTTCCTTAGATACTCCCTAGATAGTCGAGTAGGGGTACTCTTGGGAAACACATCACCCATGGAATCATATGAGGACCATTATCTTGATGTTTTCTTACTACAGTAGGGAATTAAATTTGGTCTAGAACAATGTGGTTGAGTGAATCAATTCCCCCAATTATCTAATTCCTATTGTAATAGATCCCGATAAAAACATATAGGACAAATATGTTTACCCAATTTATCAATTGGAACCTATGACACCAAATCTGGGAGGTTATTTTATAATCCACGAGAAGGAGTGCTCACAGATTACCTCATACTCCTGCAACAGATAGGATTGGAAGATACTATAATATCCTACCACTGTAAAATATCATGAATTTATCCTCATGGTCATCGATCCCTTTCATTTGTGCATGTTTCAAAGAGAAGGGATGACCGAAATAAAGTTTGCCCATTGTATTTTTTTTATATCAAGTGTGGACCTTATAGTAGAAAACTACATGGGATTGGTTCTTCATCCTTTTTCATTATAATCTCTATAAAGAAAGAGTCCCTTGTTAAAGACCCTTCCCACATTGTATTAGGTTCAGATGTTTTCCCCAAATCTGTAGCATCATGGGAGTAACTTCCTTTATATAATCCTCATATATCATAAGAAATATAGGACCTAGAAGATGCACCACCCCTATATTTAAAGTGGGAGTCTCCACAACAGTTTATGAGTTGAATTAGGTAATTTTCATCACAAAATAATATATGAGGCCTACACTAATGAACGTAGTTGTGTCCATATAGTAGCAGTGGTAGTTTGTGTCCTTCTTGAAGAAGCTCCATGAACTTTTTTATTTGACCTATAATGAGATGTCTGGGCTTGAACCCTAGGTTATTTTTCATTACTTGGACCTCCAAATGGATTAATGTCATTTAAAAAGTCCTCCCAGAAATATAAACCCTTCTCAAGATTCCATGGTTGAGGCCGAAGGTGAAAAGATTATAAAAGACAGCATCATTATGGAGGTTCAGTATCTCCGGTTTATATCCAACATTATTCCAATTTGAAAGAATACTAGAATGATCATTATATTTATAGACTTATTCGAACTTAACCCCATTTTCTAAAGGATGAATTTAATATTCCAATGGTATAGTTATTGATTTATGTGATGGATGGATTCCACACCCTCTTCTTCATAGATGGATAATCTAGTGATAATCAGATCTAGATGGTCCCGAGGGATGAGGAGGAAACCACCTTCAGATCACCCGAGGGAACCTTTTTCTACCAGGTAATTACACTCATCTTGAAAAAATATAGAGCCACTTACTAGTGTGTCAAGAATCATATCATAAAATCAATCATTTGTAAATTGGTGGAGTTTTATGTTGATGATTTATTTGTCAAATACTTCCAACACCAAGACCATCTCAGAGATCTTTTGAATGTTTTTGGTTTACTTCATCCCCACCACTTGAATATGAGTCCTCTGAATTTCACATTTAGGGTTACATCCAGAATGTTTTGGGGCTTCATTATGAGATACCAAGGAATCAAAATTGATCCCAAGAAAATCAAGGTCATCAACAAAATTCCATCCCCATGAAACCTTCTAAAATTTTGATACCACTAAGACAACTTATCCTATATCATTATATTAATTTAAAATCTAGATGGAAAGTGTAATACCTTTTTGAGGATCATGAAAAAAGGAACTCTTTACAAGTGGTTTGATGGCTTCTAGACCTCAGTTGAGGATATTAAGCAGTAGCATCTATAACTTTTTGTCATGATGCCACCAATCTAAGGAAATCCTTCAGTCCTTTATATGACTGTCCTGGAATGATACCTTAGAACCCAATTATTACATGAAAACAAATAGGTAGGGGAAACAACCTATATTATCTCATTTTCATTCTCCTTGATACAAATACCATATAATCCTCATTAATAAGAATTTCCCCATGTTGTTCATTGTAGTACAGAAGTTGTGACATTATTTATAGAACAATGTGATATAGATGATGTCCTAGGTTGACCTACTAAAGTAAATACCCAATATATTCATAATGATGGGATGATTGGCATGTTGGGTGGTAATCCTCAAACATTTGAACATCAGGAATTTCTCACAGAAGACCATAAAAGGTCAACCACTGGAAGGCTTCTTGTATAAACATAAAGCTCTGTATGAACTACCCATGGATATTGATTGTTTTGATAAATATTTTCTCTAATTGGATTAATTTTCATCATTTTTTAAGATTCATTTAAATCCTACCTCTTAAAATATGATTAGTATAAGCCTCAACAACCCCAGGATTAAAAGGGAAGGCATGGGGATCATTTTCATCACTCCAGAACAAGCCATCGTGCTATATTCATTCCTATTATCAGCAGGCTATACTAAAAACAAGGAAAATATCAATCCATTATTACTAGTATTGAGTTGGCCTTTGAGATTGACTCCTCTATTAACATGGGATTGCAGACTCTGAGCTTCTCATAAAACAAAACTAGGGTGACTACATCATCAGAAAGAGAGAGCTTGTACATGTACTATAATGTACTGAACTGCTAATGGGCCAATTACCTTACTATAAAAATGTGATCCATATTTCTCATTCACAGAATGGCCATGATAATGCTTTGAAAATCCTGGATGCATCTCTAATTAAACCTGACTATGATGACCTGGTTATTATTGTGGAACACTAGAGGTTCATCACCCTTAAAACCTTAGATTATGGTAGAAAATAGGTATATCAGCTATCTTATTTTACTTCTGTGCTAAGACCCCCAAATTTCCCCACATTTGTGGATATTTCTGATTAGACAACTCCCTTCATTGAGTATCTTTAAAATGGGATTCTCCCTCTAGGTTGAGTTGAGTGTTAGTTAATTCACCAACATGTAGCCCATTTTACCATCTAGAGTGACCCCAACTTTGACCAAACCCTCTACAATCCTGAGGTCCATGGAATTGTTTTCCATTTCATATAAGTATAAAATATACCATTTTATATTAAATAAAACCAAGATGGATCTGATGGATACCATCAAGAAGGATTGAAGTGCTCCCACAAAGTTTAAAATTTTGGTTACTTTTGGCCCCACACTGTTCAAAAATTCATTATGATTTTAAAGAGGTTTCATGCAGATAATATTCATGTTAAATTTGAGAACTAACCACCATGTCTTCTCTAAAATACCAAATAATCATGGAAATATTTAGTTTTCATACATGATGTTGTGGGTCCCTACCTATCAATGACGACTCAATAGTGCAAGTTCATTGGGACTACAACATACTTCTTTTATAAATGGGTAGACGTGTTTCCCCTCAAAGAAGTAAAAACCTAGTCCATGATTGACATTGTGAGATCTCAAGTCATCCATCAGTCTGGGTATCCTCACACTATACTCACATACAACAACACAAACTATTGGGTTACTTAGATGAATAAATAGTATGACAAGTACATCATCTGGTCCAACCATACATCCCACTACCATGAATAGGAAAATGGGAAGATCAAGATATAAAAAAACTCTCTCTAGAATCATATAGAATATGGTGGGCTCAAAAATCCTAATAAACTCCATAATTCCCTTTGGTCTTATGAGATGACAACTAAAAATTCCACCCTTGTGACCCCATATTTCATTCTTTTCAAATAGAGATAGTTTTACCTATTATGGTTTAGTTTTCGTCACTATTAATGGATGTTCATGACCAAAAAAACACCATAAAATTTTTTAATTCATTCTAGATAATTTGGAATCCTTTGTGTGAAATAGACTTCAGGAATTTTATATCATATAGAGACACCCAAATAGTGTAGTGAGTGAATTTAACAAGAAGTTATGCCTTTGTTTCTTCTTATAGATTGACTAATACTGGCTCTCAGAATGATGATGATACCTGAAAAATCCACTAAAGTTTGATCCCAAATGGGAAAGACCATACATTATCCATAAGTTCTATTCCAATGGAGCATAGTCTTTAATCACCATAGATGGGAAGTATATCACACCACCCACCAATTATAAGTTTCTCTATAAATATTTCATGTGAACCTTTGTTCAAAGCTACCTAACCTTAAACTTAAGCCACAAGGGTCCAATCATTTTTTTCATAAACTATTTTTCAACCATGGTCTCTAGTCTACAACCTTAAACTAGCAACGTCCCTTTTTTTAATCTCACGGACATGAACAAGAAAGGGACATAGTTTGAGCAATCTAACTCTAAACAAAAAACCCATATGTCCTCATCACATGATTTTCATCTATATCCTTACCCTATGTGATGAACATATGGTGAATCTCTAAAAAATATGGGATGACCAAAACTAACATCTTCAACATATGATATTAAATTGTATCCTTACCCCATATGATGATGATAGGATGCCTCATATAAAAAAATTTGACCAAAACTAATGTCCTTAAAATATGACATTAAATTGTATTCTTACACTATATGGTGAACCTAAGATGCCTCATATAAAAAATATGGGATGACCAAGACCAATGTCCTCAGCACATGATGTTAAATTATAGCCTTACCCTATGTGATGAACATATGATGCCTCATATGAAGAATATGGGATGAACAAAACCAGCATCCTCAACGTATGATGTTAAACTTTATCCTTACCCAATGTGATGAATATAGTATGAATCATTTGAAAAATATAGGATGAAAAAAAACTAGCTACCTTAGAATATGACAATAATCTATAGCCTTGCCCTATGTAATGAACATTGGATTTCCCATATAACAAGTATGCGATTACCTGAAGTTCTTTTCCTAGAGTACGTCACCCCGGAACACTATGTTATGTAACTACATGGGGATTGATTGAAATTATTAATGGGATATATAGGGATTCTTGGATCTAATTTCCTAATCCCAGACTTAGTACCATCTTATTCTAGGGCCTCCCCTACATCAATGTAATGACCCGACCTTATTACATTACATAATCTTGAATTTTAGTCAAGAAGTCGCATCCTTTCTCATTGATAATCTTTTCAATTTTATATTTTTAGAGAATTATGATATAATACATAAATAACATTCAACATTTATACTGAGAAGATACCATAAAAATAGTATCAATTTCTTCCAAAATTTAAAACACTTCAAGTAAAACATGTTTTCTTTGAAAAATCATCATAACATTTAACTTGGATTCCTTATTTGTATTAAAAAAAATTATAACTTGTGAAAATCATATAAAAACATGGGATGAGAAAAAAAATCTCAGTAAGGGATATAAAAATAATGAAAGAAAACATTAGTCCATGAATACTTAAATCATTTTCAAAAATTCATACTTGTCACCCATATATACTTACTTTGTGAAATATGAAATTCAACAAGATTTACACAAAAAATAAAGAAAATAAATAGATCCATAAATGTATCTTAGGGCATTAATTACATAATATTTTAACCATATCGGCTACCTTATAATTTCTTACCCTCACGGCTACCTTACTACGTAACCCTCATAACTACCTTATTGTGTAACCATTGCGGTTACACTTGGAGTAACCATACGCCAAACTCCACATTGCACATACCCAACGAATTGGGGGGAGATATAGGTCCCAAAATGCATCATTAAAAATTTCACAATAACCAGAACATAATCATACAACATTAACAATTTTATGAAAATATTTCTTTTCAATTTTCTAAAACAGAATTTTAAAAGACGATTTTAAAAGTAAAACTCCTTACCAAAATCATATTATTGAAGTGACACATAGTATAGTGGATGTAATATATAAATAAACTATAAATTAACATAATTAAACATAATATAAACAAAATATATCCCGAAAAAAAATTTTTGAAGACACCTAAATAATGAAGTAGAGGGTTAACACAAAGAATGGAAATCTGGTTAAGAATTCCCTTACCTTGGGATTGTCCTACATAAAATGTGTTTAAACCTAATGTATATTTGTTATAAGAGTGTTATTAATATATTAAAGATACGTATTAAAGTTTATAACACCATATATGATCATTTCATAACATCATTCCACCCTTTAATTATTAGTATTTTGTTACTTCCATTATTTCAGGAGAGTTTTGTACATGATTTCCATGGATGGTTTGTATTTAATTTTCATGTAGTCGGAAATTAAATTCCATATTTGGAATTAAATGGTGTTAATATGTTTCAATAATATTAAATTATTCCATAAATAATTTTGGTTATTTGGTATGAGGATGAATTTTTAGATAAATCTTTACTGATATCTGTTTAGACCATTTTAGCAGTTCATTGATAATCACAAACATTTTTCAACATATGACATTAATATTATGAATATATGTTAATTACAGAACATAATATAGTTAACATAATAAAATGTAAAATTTCATTCAACCATTAAAATTCTATAACAAACATATTTGAGGAATGTAAATGAAATTGAAAAGACATCGTCCACAATTTTGGTAAATCGCCACATTGCGGACAGTGTTCTTATTTTAGTATAAGAGGGGGGGGAATTAAATTGAGGCATTTTTTCATAAACATGGTTAAATCAAAAATATATAAGATTATTTAGCTTTCATTCCTCTTGAATAACGATAGGAGATAATAGTATAATAAAATAAAAGAATTGAAAAGAAATCACATGAAAATAAAAGAGTATTTTTACCTCTTGATCTCTTCTCCTTGAGATCCTTCTTAAGGCCTCTATTTTTGAAATTTTGTTAAGACTAGAAGGTATCAAAAATTAAAAAGAGTCGTGGTATGATTATTTGGGTGAAATTAAACAAGGATCAAGTCTTGAGTGTTGTTAGAGAAGGGTGGTGACGATGGTATTTATAGTAGAGTAGAGAAGATGTTTTACAATATTTTAATCATTAGTTTAGTATTTTTTCCTCAATACATTGAATAATATTGATTTATGAAACCAAAAACAATAATAATTGAATGTGAGTTGGAACCAATTACAATTTAAATTATCCATGACTCAATAATTATGCAGAAATTCATTTATTTATCGTATTTCATAATTATTGAATTTCATTATTCACTAGAAATTAAAATATTTCATAAAAATAAAAAATAATCCCCCTTAAAATTTATTTTTATGTAGACGTCAAAAATGAATTCCATTTTTTGAAAATAATTTTTAGAATATGATTAATTTAATTTTAAAATGAAATCAAATTTTATATCAAAAATAACAATTTTAAAACCATAACTAATTTTATGTCACTAAGAAATATTAATCAATATCTCGCAATCTTATAACCTTAAGAAAATAAAATAATATTATTATTTACTATTCATAACGTTCATATTACTATTCATAAGGGTATGATAAACTATTCACCAAAAAAACAAGTTTCTTCTATCAGACTGAAAATAACATACTGATCACAACCATAGATGATCATTTTTTGAAATTCAGATCATTGAAGTGTAAAAATTATTTTTGAGGGATATTATATTACTATCCACTTATAAAAAATTTAATTTACCAGAAACATTGTAATTTATTTTTAATTATATGGAATTATTTTGAGACCGCTAAATCTGAGAGCGCGCGATTTCGAGGCCCGGAGTGCCCAAAATGATCAGTCGAAGTTTTTTTAAGCATAAATAAGCGCGCATAAATAGTTTTCTAGAAAAAATGGAATAGCTCATAAAAGGTTACTCATATAAGAAATATGAGGGCACTGTTGCACTTATTATGGTAGATTTACCCTAGGTTCGGCTTAAGTTTAGTCTATGCAAACCTATGGTGAGAAAACCTGAAAATGGCATGACCATAAATAAAAAAATTAAACAAAGTTATTTTATTTTACAAATGGTTATAACTCATGAATGGTAACTTAGAATAAAAATCTGATACCACCACTAAACTCATGAGGGTATTCTTTCTGTAGGTAGATACTAACTTTGGCTAGCGTGGGCCACTAGAGAAAGATAGTTTTTGGCCGTAAATAAAATAATTAAGTGACAATTATATTATTGTAAAATTCATTACTTTTAAACAGTAACTCGGATTGGAAATTTGAGTGTTCTATTGGGTTCATTGGGTGTATTTCACTTAGGCAGAGCCTAACCTCCACCGGCGCAGGTCGAGGGTGACTGTTAATTATTTTCTGAACTTTTTTTAGGTACATTCTATAAACGCACGAGCGGCGTTATGTAACTTATATACCGGTGCATAGAATTGAAATTTGACAATACTGTTGAACTCATAGTACCAATAATATCTTAAGGAGACCTTCACCTCGACCACAGTAGGTCAAGGGTGAATGTTAGAATTTAGACTTTTTTTGGGTTTGTTTAAAGAATAAAAGTAAAATAAATCATCTTTTATTTTATTTTTCCTTGTGAAACCTCCCATTTAAATTTAGTGGTGGGGGAAACCCGAGCATGAAACCTCCCATTATGATATTAATGGTGGGGACCACCTGACACTTGAACTCCTTATTTAATGTGGGAGATGACTATTAGTTTCTCCCTCAAATTAATTATGCGAACTTAAACTTAATTGTTGTGCCAACTCAATTAGTTTAATTTATATGTTGGCTCCTCACATTTCTCTATGTTGGGGGAACTGTTGGAAAGGTGAGAACATAGAGGAGAGCTTCAGAGAACACATTCTTCAACAAAGGAAGTCCTCCAATGAATAACGTCTTTCAGAAACGATGAACGAGGAGCCAACCTTGGAGCGTCTTGTGGGAGTGATGAACGTCGACTCTTCAATGACTTCATCTACTTCCATGCACCACCTCCTACAAAAAATAGAGGTAGGGGATTTATATACATTTAATTTTATTCTATTGATTCATTATATCCTAAATTCACAACGATGATGGCCAAAAAACATGGTCATAGTCCCACACATAAACCTTGCCCCTCTTTATTTTTATTCTTCGCGTGTTCTTTGTGCGTTCCTCAATGCCTAATATTTATTGATGCTAGAAAAAGAGAGATCTGATGATCATGATATATGAATTCGGGGCCCTTGACACAAGGATTGTGAATATGTGATTGGTTAATTTTTTGGGTTTGTAACAAAGCCGCAATGGATAGTGGAAGAAACAAGTGGTCGACACCTCGTCAGCCACAAGGACGGTGGGGCGGCGTGCATCCGCACCGCCAGTTGAGAAAGAGGTCACGGCCCATCGGCTGAGCGAAGAAGGGAAGTGGCCGACATCCGTCCGGCTGTGTGGAAGAGCGGCGACACGCGTCTACACCGCCGATGGAGCAAGTGGTTGTGGTCGGTTGGCCGCTGAGGAGGACAAAAGTCGTCGTCTTCTAGACAGCCGTGGTGGAGCTGCGGTGCGTGACAGCGCCTCTGGGGGGAAGATCGGTGGGCCTTCCGATCAACCACGCCACACCGGGCGGGACCCCCCTAGTAGGAAATGCGTTCCAGAAGCCAAATGGTCAACGGACCGTTTGAGAAGACCGAGGGCCGCCTCCCCCTAGGTGTCGGTCACGACGGACCCCACCTCGGAAGAATGTCGGCCGAGCAGGCCACACCCCAACGGGTCACGCCCAGCTTGCCGCACCCTCCAGCGGGCCGCACCAATGGGCTAGGCTGGGTCATCCACTTCATGGGTCGGGCTGGACCACGACCCAACAGCCCGAGCCTTCCAAGGCCCAGGCCATCCGAGTCGGACCCAAATCAGGATGGGTTGACCCAAACCGGTTCAGGTCGGCACAGGCAGGGTCGGGCCCGGTCGGTCCGACCAGGTCGGACCAAACCTTTTCCCATCTAGACCCAGTTACACCTTCGTGGCCATAACATGTGAACCTGGCGTCCATCTGACAAACCTTCTCCAGCACAGAAATCCTTGGATCGAGACAGTTCTTTTGGTATGCTCCACATGAGTTTTGTATATGGTTTCTGTACTGCTAGGTTGGATCGGACCCCGAATCCAATCGGGCTATTGGAGTAGAAACGCTGATAACATACAGACTGGGCATTCGATTGACATGTCGTATATTGCGTTGGGTCTCTCAAGACATGGCAGACCTTTGGGAAACTTCTTCATGGGACTTTGGTGCGGTTGAGGTATGACCGATGGCTTGGGGAGCAGTTCTCCCAAGCACGCTATGTGCGGAACCCTGCGAGTAGCTGAGATCTGACGACTACTAACCATTACAACTCGGAGTGGCTCGATAGGCCCAGTGGGGAGTACCTCTATGTGACGCAGCAAACCCAGGGTGGGGAGAGCCTCTGCGTAACGCAACAGACCCATGGTGGGGAGCGCCTCTGTGTGACGCGGCAGACCCATAGTGGGGAGCACCTTTGTGTGATGCGGAAGACACATCGTAATCGATAGGAGGAGTACCTCAGCAGTCTGAGATTAGTGGGAAGCACCTATTTTTAATGTGGTAGGCCCACTGTACTTGATAGAGGAGGATATCTCCAGCCGTTGAGGTGTTTTACGATGTGACTAGGGATGTTACTTTTTACTACCCCAAGAATAAATCCTGGTGTGAGTTGTCTTTACTTTGTGCTTGTGATTGAGGATGTGCTATGTGATACTTCACCTTCGTGGTGTTGCCTTTGTGGTATAATTCCCACATGTATGAGATGAGTATATCTTGACAACTTAGGTATATGTATGGGCATATTCATAAGTATAGTTTGGATCTTGATTTGTGGTCTTTCCATTATGGAACTCTAGGAGACCTATGGGGTGCCTACTGAATATAATTATACTCACCCCGACATGTTCTATTCCCACACCTTATTGTGTTTGGTGCAGACGACAGACATCGCTGACTGAATACAAGGGTATCAGGACTGGAGGTAACTTGGAGGTGGGCTTTAGACGAGGTGTACCGCAGAGACAACCGTTTGAGACCTATAACTACCCTTTCGTTAGAATCCTTGGCATGTGTTCACAAGAGTTGTTTTCAGTTTTATTTGTACTTTTCAGTTTACATTTACTTTATAGTTGGTCTTGTATTCTGGACCCTTTTACATTATGTACACACCCTGTTTACTATATAGTTTTTCTTTGAACATGTATCATACTTTGTTCTTAGTTGTGTGAGTTTATAGGTTATAAAGGCATTTCCTTTCTGTTTTTAGAGAATATGCGTTTTGGTGCTAGTCGCATACCCCTGACCTATGGAAAGCGGGATTGGGGTAGTCACGACATGGGCCCCGATAGATGTTTCGTGACAAATTGGTATCATAGGAGTTTGATTCTATCAAAGAACTAGGACTCTGATCTTTTCTGTGAAGAAATAGTTTTAACTGTTATGAGTGTGGTTTTCAGTTCGGGGAGTCCAATGATGGTGTGGTGGCTGACATGTCCATAAAATAGGACCCTAAATTCTAATTTCTGACTCAGCACATGAATACACTTATTGCGTGTGTTTTTTAAAAGTTTTTTTTTTGTTTTTTTTTGAGTCAGCTCACTAGGTATAACTTAATGACCATGGCGCACCTGTTCTTTATTAGGATTCCGCCTCAAAGACAGCCACCCTGGTTTCATGAGAGAGTATGTGATGATGGCCCACTGAGCGATGTGGCCTCGGTGTAGGGCCCTCTTACGGCGTTAGCACCTTTAGGTGGTGTACCCGCAGTACCATTACCCGTTGCACAAGAGTTTCCACCAGCCCCACAAGTAGATAATTTCACCAATTGAGCATGTTGGATGAGTTCTAGCTATAGAGAACTCCGAGTTTTTGAGGCGAGACAGATTCCCAGGCAGTTCAAGACTGGCTGGAGGCTGTGGCTAGAGTTTTACACCTTGTTGAGACACTGGTAGAGCATATAGTGATCTTAGATTATAGTCCTTTTTATTGAGTGACCGTGTGGATGGTCCGCAAAGTGATGAGGCTTCAGTACATGAACCGTTTCTTGAGATAGTACCTTCGGGTAGTGTGTCAGCTATATCACTTCTTGTTGGTTAGCAGTTACAACTAATGGTACCGGTAGAGGACACATTTAGTCTTGGTGCCTTACACGTGTTTTGGCATCTGATACCCCTCAGGTTCCAAGGCAAGCCTGAATCATAGGCGTCTAAGGTCTGGGTTGAGGAGGTGGTTGAGTTTCCATGTAGCTAGGGAACCATTCGATCAGATGGTGGTCTTGGTAGAGAGCCTTCTACATGGATCAGTAGAACAATGACCGGGTTTAGATTACCATGATCTTGCGAAGAGGTGACTTTTTCTGTGGAAAAACATGAGAACCTTCCTCTGAGAAGGGGATATCTTTCCATAAAGATATAAGGGATGAGTGTTCCCTATAGCTTCAACAGCTTCAACATGACAACATGTCGATATCTGAGTATTCATCGAGGTGTACCAACCATCCTAGGTACTCGATGAATATAGTACGTTCAGTACTTCAAGGCTCGGACCTCTGAGTGAGGTGTGTTTAGGGACATCTGAGCCATTACTATTCATCTATGCATTCCTACTTATGTTAGGGTGATAGAAAGAACCATTGTGGTTGAATATTATTTGGATGAGTGGATACAACCAGTGAATGTAAGTAGTCGGAAAGCAGGAAACTGGCACCATTCTTTGATACTCGGGCATGTAAAACTGTTTTGGGAAGAAGAAGTGTTAGTGAAAAATGAATCTATAGGGCTGAAGATATGGAAGTAGAGGTAGGAGAGCAGCACAAGGTGGTGCACTTATCGACATGATACAACCACCACCATTTTTTGGTCACCAGTAGGCTCAGGGAGCTGGAGGACAGGGGAAGGGAGTAGCTATATATTGTCATGGAGTGCGACCCAAGGGCTCTAGGAAATATTTTATGAATAGTATGTGTCTACTACTAGATTCCATATTAATAAAAACAGGTACCAATCGTTTCGTCCTTCCACGAATCTTGTCCAGGACCTATAGTTTCTGGTTAATCTATTGACTTGACCCTCACATCTGGAGATACCTTTGGAAGGAGACTAAATAATCACACTTACACCGACGGTGTGATCTGGCCCTTAAGGAGAGAGTTTTGGTTGGAACCTCTTGGTGGCAGCGTCGAGGCCTTATGATGATAGTGTGGGTATGGAATGGACATCCACAGTTCATACTCTGATTGTCTGTATTAGGAAAAAGGGTAATGGTTTACCTACAATGTTTGAATGGGATTTTACTTGGTCAGCGAAAAAAGGAAACCCATAAAACACAGAATAAACTCATGCATAAGAGGGTGTAGCTGATCACTCTTTTTTAAGCTAGCCTTACCCTCGTGGAAGCAGGAGTTTTGAGTTTTCAGTTCCCAATAGTAGTGGCAGTGTGTGGGGAATATTTTAAAATGTTGTTTCTTGGATTACATCCTCAAAGGGAGAGAGACTTATGCTTTGGCTGGGTACTACCAGGTTTTTGAACCATACTTCTCTAGGGTAGCGAAACCCTTGTCAACATTGATGAAGAATGGGGAGCCATTGATGTGGACAGAGAAGTGTCAGCAAAGCTTTCAGATGCTGAGACAACGACAATAGCTAGAGTTCTTCCAGGAATATGAATTTGATATAGTCTATACTCATGGGAAGAGGAACGTGGTAGTAGACAGACTCAATATGAGCTCTGGTCTACAACTGCTAAGTGAGGCATCAGATCAGCTAGTCATGCTTCAGATATCATTCGTGGATAATGGTGGAGTAGCTTACCTCTGATCAATATCTGTCAGTCCCCCTAATTCCTCAGTGAATTTGGGAGGCACAGCTTGGGACGTTGACTGCAAGGCCTGATGTTCTTAGATATCCTTAGGGCAGTCTGCTAAAAAAAATTCTGAAGCTGGGGAGCATGTCATCCTCTTTAAAGGATGCACCATATTACTAGCAACAATTTAGGAGGAGGACTTGAGGGAATTCCATAAATTACATTTAGCGGTACATCTTGGAGTAGAGAAGATGTACTAGGTCCTTGTCGTCAGTACTGGTGGCCAGGGATAAAGAAAGTAGTTGTAGAGTTTAAATCATGATGTCTCACTTGTCAACAAGTGAAGAATGCACAAAGCTGGCTGAATTATTATTAAAACAAGAGATGGGAGACCTTTGGGATTCTAGGACGGGAAACGAGTTTTATTGAGAGTCTCCCCTCGATATGGACTTCGGAGATTTGGACGATGCGGAAAGTTATCACTGAGGATTATCGGACCATTTCTGATACTTTGGAGGATTGGAAAGGTGGAATACCTCTTGGCACTACCACCACGGTTGAAGTGAGTGCATGACGTCTTCCACGTATCCCAGCTGAAGAGATAGGTGCATGAACCTTCTCTAGTCATCGACCAAGGTGAGCTGGACTTAGACGATGGGGCGATGTTTATGGAGGTTCCATTACATATTGAGGATGGACAGGAGTGGGTCCTTCATGGGTGGATGATTCCTCTGAGGCCTATACACCTGAAGCATGGGAATATCTAAGAGAGCACTTGGGAGTAGGAGGCTCAGATCCGTGCTCAGTACCCCCAATTTTTCCCTTAGTCTATGTTGTGGATTTCGGGGACGTAAACTCCTAACGTGGGGAGAATGTAATGTCCGGGAAATTCCATATTTTTTTTTAATTATTTGTAATTATTTCAAGACCACTAAATTTGACGTCACGTGATTCCGAGGATCATAGTTCCTGGAATGATCTGTAGAAGTTTTGTTAATCTTTAATTAGCGTGCATAAGTAGTTTCCTAGAAAAATTAGAATAACTCCTAAATGGTTACTCAGATAAAAAATATGAGGGCATAATTTCAATCAGGATAGTGGGTTTACCATAAGTTCAACTTAATTTTAGTCAGCGCAAGCCTATGGTGAAAAAACCCAAAAATGGCATGAATGTAAATAAAATAATTTAACAAAGTTATTTTATTTTTCAAATTCTTATAACTCACGAATGGTAACTCGGAATAAAAATATGAGACTCCCTCTAAACCCATGAGAGAATGGTTTCTATAGGTAGATACTAACATTGGCTAGCACGGGCCACAAGAGAAATATAGTTTTTGGCCATATAAAAAATATTTAAGTGACAATTATTTTATTTTAAAATTAAAAAATCTTAAATGGTAACTCAGATTGGAAATTTGAGAGTATATTTTGGTTTTTTGGGTGTTTTTTCCTTGGGAAAATCCTAACCTTGACTGGCATGGGTCGAGTGTGACTGTTAATAATTTTTTGAACTTTTTTTCGGGTACGTTCAGTAAACACGCAAGCGGCGTTTTGTAACTTTTGAACCGGTGTTTGGAATTTAATTCCGAGAACACTGTCGAACTCGTAGCACTGATATTCTCTTATGGATACCATCACATCGACCATAGTAGGTTGACGGTGAATGTTAGTTTTTCGAGTTTTCGTGGGTTTTTTAAAAGAATAAAAAAAACATCTTTTATTTTATTTTTCTTTGTGAAACCTCCCATTTGAATTTGGTGGTGGGGACCACCCGAGCTTGAAACCTCCGATTATGAAATTAATGGTGGGGACCACCTGACACTTAAACTCCATCTTTATTGTGGGAGATGACTCTTGGTTTCTCCCCTAAATTAATTGTGCCAACTTAAGATTATTTATTGTACCAACTAAATTAGTTTAATTTATATATTGGCTCATAACCATTCTATAGGTTGGGGGAATTTTTGGAAAGGAGAGAACTTGGAGGAGAGCTTTGGAGAACACATTCTCCAACAAAGAATGTCCTCCAATGAAGAAAGTCTTCTGAAAACAAAGAATGACGAGCCAACCGTGGAGCGTCTTGCGGAGAAACAAACGCCGACTCTTAAACAACTTGGTCTACTTCCACGCACCACCTCTAATGGAAAATTGAGGTAGGGGTTTCATATAAATTTAATTTTATTATATTGATTCTACATATCCTAAATTCACAAAAATGATAGCCAAACGAACATGGCCATCATCCCGCACATAAATCATGCTCCACTTTTTTTTATTCTTCGGGTGTCTTCGTGCATTCTTCGATGCCTAATATTTATTGACGCTGGAAACCCATAGATTTGATGTGCGCGATATTTGGACATGGAGACCTCGACACGAGGATCATGAATATGCGATTGTTTAATTTTTTGGGCTTGGAATGAATCCTCAATGGCTTTCGGAAGAAATCGGCAATGAGCACCCGGTCAGTTGCGAGGAAGGTGGGGAGGCGCGTGTCCGTGCTGCCGGTTGAGCAAGAGTTTGTGGCCCATCGGCCGCGACAGAGGAGCGGAGTGGCCAGAATCTGGCTGGCCGCTAGGTGGAGCAGTGGCGTGCATCCGCACTGCTGATGGAGCAAGAGGTCGTAGCTACTGGGCCTTGGTGAAGGTCAAAAGTGGCCGACATTAGGCCGACCGCGGTGGAGCAGCGACGTTTGACCACGCTGCTGGGAGGAAGACCGGCTATCCTTCTGGCCGGTCGCACCACACCGGGTAGGACCCCCGGTGGGACCTGCGTTCTAGCAGCCGAACAGTCCATGAACCATTTTCGAAGACCAAAGGGAACCTCCCCCCAAGTTTCGGTCAAGGCGGACCCTGCCTCGGCGGACTACTAGCCGAGCGGGCCACACCACAGCGGGCTGTGTCACCCGGTGTGCCCCGCCAGCGGGACACACCACCTGGTCGGGCTAACAGGCCGTGCCATTGAGCTACACCAATAGGCTAGGTCGGGTCGTCCCCTTCACTGGTCAGGCTAAACCACAGCCCAAGGGGGCGGGCCTTCCATGGACCAGGCCATCCGGGTCGACCCGAACCAGTTCAGGTTGGTCTGACTGGGTCGGACCAGACCCGGGCTCATCTGGACCCAGTTACGCCTTCATGGCAATTACATGTGAACCAAGCATCCATTTAGCGAACCATCTGTGGAACCTAAATCCTTAGATCGAGATGGTCCTTTTAGTATACTCCTCTTGGGTTTTGGATATGGTTGGAGTATGGTCATGTTGTATCGGACCCGGAATCCAACTGGACCCTCGAAGCAGAAACACTAATAAATTATAGAATGGGTGTCCAACTGACCCGTCGTCTATTGTGTTGGGTCCCTTAAGACATGAAAGACATTTTGGATACTTATTAATGGGACATCAGGGTGGTTGAGGTATGACTGATGGCGTGGGGAGAACATCTACCAAGCACGCTACATGCGGAACCCAACGACTGGTTGAGATCTGACAACTACTAACCATTACGACTCGGAGTGACTCAACAGGCCCAGTGGGGAGCGCCTCTGTGTCACCCAGAAAACCCACGGTGGGGAGCGCCTCTGTATGATACGGAAGACCCATGGTACTCGATAGGAGGAGTACCTCAGTAGGTAATGATGGGGAGCGCCTTTGTTTGACGTGGAAAACCCATGGTGAGAAGCACCTCTGTGTGATGCGGTAGACCCAAGGTACTCGACAGGGGGAGTACCTCAGCATTCCAAGATTAGTGAGAAGCACCATTTTGTGACATGGCAGACCCACTATACGCGATAGAGGAGGATTTCTCCGGCAGCTGACGTGTTCAATGGTGTGACTGGGGATGTTACTAGTTACTACCCCTAAAATAAATCCAGGTGTGAGCTCTCTTTACATTGTGCTTGTCATTAAGGATATTCTATGTGATACTTCACCTTTGTGGTGTTACCTTCATGGTATACATCCCACGTGTATGTCATGAGTATAGCTTGATAACTTAGGTATATGTATGGTCATATACCTATGTAGTGTTGGGCTCTTGCTTTGTGGTCTTTCCTTTGTGGAACTCTAGGAGACCTACGAGGTCTCGGGGTCCTTACTGAGTATCTTTATACTCACCCTTACATGGGATATGCTCGAACCTTGTTGTGTTTGGTGCAGACGACTGAAAGCGCTGACTAAAGAGGAGGGTATCAGGACTGGAGGTATTTCGGAGGTGGACTTTAGACGAGGAGTACCACAGAGACGACCGTTCGAGAGTTGTACCTACCCTTCAGGAAGGATCCTTGGCAGGTGCTCATAGGAGTTGTTTTCAGTTTTACTTGTACTTTTTAGTTTACTTGTACTTTATAGATGGAATTCTATTCTGGCCCCTTTTACTTTCTATACACACCCTATTTACTATATAGTTTTACTTTGAGCTTGTGTCCTACTTTTTCCTTAGTTGTGTGAGTTTATAGGTTATTAAGGCAGTGCCTTCTCGTTTTTAGGGATTATTCCTTTTGGTGCTAGTCACCAGCCCCTAGCATAGGGAAGGCGGGTTTGGGGTAGTCACGGAATGAGCCATGAGGGACAGTTCTTGACACAATGTTTCATGATTTTCAATTTATTTTTAAACCCTTGGGGTGTTATATTATCCCCAAATTCTGGAAATTGCATCCTCACAATTTTTTATTTACTTATTAAAAAATTGAGGGTACCTTTCCCTCATAGTATTTTCATATTCCCATGTTGCTTCTTCACCCATGTGTTTTCTCGTTAAAACCATTAACTGATGTATTAACCTATTTTGCAATATATTCTCTCTACGATCAAGAATCTAAAAAGGTTTCTCTTCATAATAATGTTTCTCTTCCAACTGAACTGCTTCTAGGCTCAAGACATGAGATAAATATAGAAAATACTTTATCAACATTGAAATATGAGAAAATTTTGTACCTGAGATAAAATCGGTGGAGAAGCTACTCAGTAGGTGACTGGTCCAACATTCTCCAGGATTTCATAAAGTCTAATGAACCATGGACTTATATTTTCTTTCTTACCAAAATGAATAACACTTTTCTATGATGTAATTCTAAGAAAAAAATGGTCACCTACCTCAAATGAAAAGTATTTCCTCCTATTTTTTACATAACTTTTCAGCCTGCTCTAAGATGTCCTCATATTTTTCTGAATCATCTTCACTTTCTCAGCCACTTCCTCTAGTAATTCTGCTCCGATAAACATTGTTTCATAAACATCATCACAAAAATCTATATTTTGACACTAATTATCGTATAATTCCCTAAAAGGTGTCATCTGTATACATGAATGAAATTTTTTTATAAGAAAACTAAAATTAAGAAAGATGATGATCCCAAATTCCCTAGTAGTTCATTGATCAAGCTCAAAGTATATCCTCTAAAGTCTGAACCATTCATTCTTACTACCCATGTTATTGAGGATGTAATGTTTTACTAAAATATAATTATATGACCCATGAATTCTGATGTCCCTTCCAAAAATTAGAAGTAAACCTGGGATCCTAGTAAGATACAATGGAAAGAGTAACTCCATGTAACCTGAAAGTATCTTTGAGGTACAGTCGAGAAAGATGATCCAAATGCATTGTATCATTAATAAGAAGGGAATATGCAGATTTAGTCAGTCAGTCAAAAATAACCTAGATTTAATTTTACCTCAAGAAGTATTTGGTAGTCCCACAAAAAAGTACATGCATATATTTTCCCATTTCCACTCTGGAACTAGTATAGGATAAACCATCCCTTTCAGTAACTGCTACTCTACTTTATCCTATTAACATGTCAAACATTTTTCAGTAAGTTCTGAAAATATATCTTTTCATTCTATCCCACAAAAAAATACTCCCAATGGTCTTTGTAAATCATTGTGCTGCTGGGAAGAATTGAAAACTGAGAAATATGAGCTTCACACTATAATTCTTTCTTCAGTTAAGAATCTCAAGGCACATGCAGTATTTTTTAAAATTATAAAACACAATCTTTATCCGGGTTAAATTCATGAAACATACCCTTTTTAAAAAATTATAACTTTTTTGTAGCTCCCAGTATTGCTTATGTACTTGATTTATTCTGTATGATAATGATGACTACACCAAAACCTGAAACAAAAAAGAGGTATTTCCTGCACCAATAACATCTAATCCAAAATTCTTCATATCATTAATTAAGGGACCACCTACCAAACATAATCTGGATAATGATGCATGATGCATTCTACTCAACACATCTTCCACTTTTTTTCTATTCCATGATGTTAATTTATTGTCCAATTATAATACTTTACTTTTTCAATCCATATTATCTTCCTCATGTTTAATTCCTTCTAAGTGAATTTATACTTTATACTTTTATGGTCAGCATATATTTGACATCTGGCTCTGTATAAATGGTTCCTCAAAATTTTTAAATCAAAAACAAAATATAAAAATTCCAAATCAATTTGTGGGATAATTTAACTCGTGATTTTTTTGTTATCTTGAGGCCTAATAAATTACCTGATCCTTCTGCCTTATAAAAAAAACCAAATCACATCAATGAAGAATCATTGTAGATGAAAAAATCACCATTTCTGGAAGGCAGATCCAAAACTAGAGAACTCACCAATATCTTCTTTAGTTACATAAAACAAACATCACATTCTTTTTCCCAAGTAAATTTAAACCCTTTTCATGTTAGCTTAGTTAGAGGTCAAGATAAACTTGTAATTTTTTTAAAAAATAATTTGTAATATCATTCTAATTCTTGAATACTAAGAATTTGTGTAACATTTTAGGTCTTGGACATTCATCATACACTTTGGTTTTGGTAGGATCAACTATTATTCTATAATTATTTACAATGTGAACAAGAAAAGAAATATTTTTCAACAAAAAATTCCACTTCATGAATTTTCCATACAGTTTATTTTCTTTTTTAGTTTTTAAAACAACCCTTTGATGTTTCTTATGCCCCTCATTACTTTTAGAAAAAACTAGAACGTCATCATCAAAACCAACTACAAACTTATCCAAGAAATCATGAAATATTCTATTCATAAGATCCATGAATACAGTAGGTTCATTATTTAACCCAAACAATACATCCAAAAATTCATAATACCCATATCAAGTACACAACACAGTCTTTAGGATGTATGTTTCCTTTAATTTCAACTGATGGTACCCCGACCTCAGGTCAACCTTCAAAAAATATTGTGATTCCTAGATCTGATCAAACATGTCATCAATATGAGGAAAATGATACTTGTTTTTACAATGATGTTATTAAAGGCTCTGTAATCAATGTGGAGTATCATGAAACCATATTTCTTTTTAACAAACAAGATAGAATCACCCCTCGATGAAGTGATAGGATGAATGAATCATTTATCAAGCACCTCAAACAATTGATTTTTTTATTAAATAAATATCATTTGATCCATTTAATAATGAGTTTTGAAATTGGATTAGCATTTGGAACTAAGTCAACTATGAATTACACTTCCCGATCAGGTATAAGATTGGGTAACTCATTAAAAAACAACAATATATTCATTTAACACTTGCACATTATTAATATAAATAATTCCATTGTTTTCAACAATATGAGAAAGATAACTTTCATTTCCATCTTTCGATATTTTTTCAGCTTCCTGATATGTGATCAATTTTATGGGTTAAATATTGTATAAAATCTGTAACACTTTTTAAAGAAACAACCTATTTATCTGTGCAATTAATCTTAAGATGATAAACAGAAATCCAATCCATACCCATAATGACATCAAACTCTACTAAGGAAAAAACAAAAAGGTTTTTAGATAATGTCTTTCCATCAACCACAATTGAAATATTATTATAATTACTCTTTGCAATAATATTTCCCCTGGGTGTTTTAACAATATGTTCCGGTCTCATTTGTTTAGGTGATATTTTCAATTTCCCATAAAATTTCTCAAGAAGAAAATTATGTGTAGACCCCGTATCAAACAAAACATTAGAAAAATATGAGTAAAAAAATAAGAGACCTCATAAAAATTCATTAGATGGCCCTATGTCTACTAACACAGTCCCAAAAAATCTAACTATACCTTTCTTCATATAGTATTTCTTCATTTGGTCATTCAAATATCTCTTTGGGAATTTTTTTAATAATCACCCATCTAACCATATTTTAAAAACAATTATAGTTTTCTTATCTGGATTAGTCATTGGATCATTTTCATTAAAATCTACGGCCATATGTCCGAACTTATCATATTGAAAACACTTCCTAGTTTTGGTAAGGCATTTAATAGGGTTTGTTTTACCACATTTTGAACAAACTGAAGAAATTTTTTTTACCACCATATTTATTTGATTGATTCATATCCATCACTTTCCATATGGACCTCTTGTTATATTTTCTTCCAAGGTACATGTGGTCATAAAAAACTCCATTTATACCCTCCCATCACATCGTAAAAGTTTATCATAACTTTTGAACTCACGGGGATCCAATTCCCATTCATATCCTGGCTTTAATCCTGAGTAAAATGATTCATTTTTCTATCAAGAACCAGGGTTATGATTTTGAGCATACCTCACCAGTCGGGTGAAGCTTGATTAAAAAAATACCATTGAATCTTCTTCCTTTTTCTTCAATTAATGGAATTTATTATCCATCCAAAGTCTAACCACCTTAGGGAAATATTTTTCAAGGAAAAAACAATAAAATTCATCCCACTCTAAGTCATCAATCTCTTCTTTAACCATGATTTTAATTACCACTAACCACCACTAATCTACTTCACATTCAAGACAATAAATGAAAAGACTTACCTTCAGATTATCTAACCATCCCATAAAGTCGAATATATATTCAATGGACTTAATCCATCCTTCATTTGTAGCTGGGTTAGAAGATATGCTGAAAAAAAGAGGGTGTTGCCTCATGAACTTTTCTATTATCATCATGTTTTTTTATTGTACCTATGGTTGTTATCTTGCATGGAGGTCACCGATATTTAATGTCCATATCATGTGATCCATAACTATAAAAAAATACTCTATTCCAATCCATACCTTTCCAGCTATCAGATTCATAAGGATATTGTTTGGTCGGTGCCTTTCCACTTCAGCTTCCCTGTTTCTTCTATGGAAAACCATTCTGAACAAACATATCTTAGTCAAATAAACATGGTAGTCATTAAATTATATAACATTTTTAAATTAACCGTAGTGTAAAAATAATTTATGGTATTATTTTAACATCATCTTAACCCTAGAGTTATCTAACCCAACCTTCGATACCAACTATAAGGACTCAACCTTAGTACATTACATGATATTGAATTTTAGTCAAGAATACACATATGTTCCCATTAAGGATATTTTCATGTTTATAGTTTTAGAGAATTGGTATATAATACATATTTAAAATTCCACATTTATATAGATCAAATACCACAAAAATTTATCCATTTCATCAATAATATAAAACATTTCAAATAAAACATGTTTTCTTTAACAAATATTCACAATATTTAAAATGGATTACTTCTTTATCTTACACATACATATAACATTTGAAATCATTTAAAAACATGGGATGAGAACAAAAATAATAGTGAGGGATATAAAAATAAGGAATGAAAATATTATTCCCTGAATACTTGTAGACATATGAAATCATTTTCAAAAAGACATAATTCTCACCCATATATACTTACTTTGTGAAACATGTGATTTCCAAGAGATTTACAAAAAAACATAAAGAACATAAATATAACCATAAATGAATCTTGGGGAATTATTTAAATAATCTTGCAACCCTCTTAGCTACCTTATAATGTGTAACCCCCATGGATACCATTAAATGTAACCCTCATGGTTGCCTTATTATGTGACCAGAAAAGTTACACTTAGAGTAATCATATGACCAACCTCTTCATTACACACACACAATGTATTTTAGGGAGATAAGGGTCCCACCCATAATTATAAATAATTCCCAAGAACCACAACAATATCATATAACCTGAATAATTTCATAAAAAGTTTCTTTCGAATTTTGTAAAATATAATTTTAAAAGATTATTTTAAAAGAAAAGCCCCGTATAAATATCATATAATTGAATTTTGACATAGTATGGTAGATGGAATATTTAAATACAATGTATATACACCTAATTATTAATAATAGATACAAAATTAATCACATAATCAATTTTAATACCACATAAATAATGACGTATAAGGTTAACCCAATGAATGGAAATCAGGTTAAGAATTCCCTTGCCTCGAGTTGTTCTTACTTAAAACATGTTTAAACCTCATATATAATGGTTAAAATATTTTTATTAATATATTCCATAAATAGTTTTATTTTTATAACACCTTATATGATCATTTTATAACATCATTTCACACTTTAAATATTATTGTTGTATTCCTTCCATTGTTTTGGGTGCATTATTTATATAATTTCATTGCCCAGATTGTATTTAATTTTCTTATCGTATGGAAAATAAATTATAGAAGTGGAATGAAATGGTATTAATATGGTTCCATAATATTAAATTATGTTATAAATCAATTTGGTTATATTGTATGTGGATTAATCATTAGATAAATCATTAGTGAAATTCTTTTAGATCATTTTGACAGTTCTTTAATTATCACGAACTTGTTTCATCATATACCATTAATATTATGAATACAAGTTAAATTAAATAATAAAATAGAGATAATATCTTAAAATTTAAAATCTGATTCAACCATTAAAATGGTTTTACAAATAGCTTTTATGGATGTAAATCAAATTGAAAACACATTGTCTATGATTTTTGTAAATCAGCACATCACGGACGGTGTTCTTATTTTTAGAATAATAGGGGGAAGAAGAAGAAGTAAATTGATGATTATTTTCATAAAGATGATAACATCCAAAATATATAAGATTCGGGGTCTTTAATTCCTCTTGGATAATAGGAGTATAAGAGAGTATAATAAATAAAATTCATTTAAAAGAAATCACATGAAAATAAAAAGGATTTTTACCACTTGATCTCTTCTATATAAGATCCAACTTAAGGCACTTGGTTTTGGCCTTTTGGTGAGACCAGAAGGTCTTAGACGTGGGGAAGAGCCTTGGAATAGTATTTAGCAGAAATTATACAAGGATCAAGGATTGAGTGGTGTGAGAGGAAGAGGGGGGTGAGGGTCGTATTTATGGTGGAGTGGAGGGGGTTTACATTATTTTAATCATTAGATTTATATTTTTTCTCAAGACTATGAATAGTCCTGATTCATGTTACCAAAAATAGTAATAAGTTCCCTTAATCTACAACCAATATCTGATTACATCATCCATGAGTGAAGCATGATTCAGAAACTCGCTAATTTATCATATTTCGTAATTATAGAGTGTCACTATTCACTAAAAATTCAAATATTTCATAGAAATGCAAAAAATTCACTCTTAAGATTTATCAATATTTATAATTCGAAATTAAAATTCGTTTTATGAAAATAATTTTCTAAATATGATTAATTTATTTTTTAAATAAAATCGTATTTTATTCTAAAAATAACAATTTTAAAACTATAAATGCTTTTATATCACCTTGAAAATTAATCAAGATCTCATTATCTTAAAACAATAATAAAATAACACAATAATATGACTTACTATTAAAAAGCGACATATTACAATTCATATTACTATTCAAAGGGGTATGTTACTATTCACCAAAATAACAAGTTGGTTTAATTAGACTCCAAATTACTTACTGATCAAAACTGTAGATAACAATTTTTTTAAATTAAAATAATATAAATGAAAAATTTATGTAACATGGATAGTTTATGACTGTCCACTTAAAACAAAGTTTCATTCATTTCAATTTATTTTTAAAACCTTGGGGTGTTACATTCAAACCTCCTAATCTTAAACTGTGTGTAGCTAGTTTCAAGATTTGTTTGAATAGGGAAAGGTCTATATGACTCCTTCATGCCATTCATAAATTATTTTTCACCACCCAATAATCCTCAAATTACATATATCCCTTTGGTTCTAAGCATTATGACCATAAACATTGTGAATCTTCCCCCCACACCCCATTTCCCCTTCTACGAAGAGTTTTCTTCACTCCTTGGGTTTCAATGAACCAATTCTCCATATATTATTCATTACATCCTCATTAGAGAGAAAAATCACTTAATAGCATTGATCTTATTCAATTATAAATCATAGAACATCATGTGGCTTTATTTCCAATCCTGTGGGAAATGTAGTGATTCTCGGATCTCATATCATGGCTCTAAAAACCACCATTAATATATTACGGTGTATTTTCTAACTCATCATCATAAAGACAACATGTGTGTAGTTTTTCTTAAATGTTTGTGTGTAAGGGATATTGTGTCCCCTCCATTCACATCGATTTATCACTCTTTATTGTTACAAAACCCTCTTTAATATAGCCAGACCCTGTAGTCCGATATCAATGAACATAAACTGGAAATGTAATGAATATTAGTTGTATAGATCTAAACTAAAATTCCCAACGTCCTCAATGAATGGTTTTAAATTATATAAATACCATATGTGTTAAAAATATTATGTCTCACATGATAAATGTGAGATGAACCATAACCAGCTTCCTTTGCACTTGACATTAAACTGAAGCTTTACCCTATATAGTAAATATATGTTCTATCATATGATAAATGTGAGATAAAACAAAGAAAAAATATTGATCACATAATGTTAAATTTTATACTCTCCCAATGTTTTGAATATACTATGCCTCATATACCAACTATGATATGATTCTATGTCCAAACAAGAGAGGACACTGCCCTTTTGGAGTCGATCTCCCACCGTGATAATTTCTATAACTACTTGTGTCTCGATTCCCATTATCATGGGATATGTAGTGATTATTAGGTCTCTTATCCTTACCATCAACTCATTTTGGGATCTTTATATCCATTCCATTCCTGACCTTTTCCTACCCACATTTTCATCCAAATTTTTTGAGTGTGCCACGGGATAGATCCCATGGATCACCACGTTACTTCTGTGAAATTCTCTACTTCCATTACCATACTTCTTTCTTTCTTAAATTTGGATAATCCTCTTCCTCCCAATCTGAACCAGACCCCTAATGGAAATATTTCCAAGCTACACTTGATCACCTATTATCGTAGGCACACGCCTCAAAGGATTATCTATACTATATGGAAGTTCCCATGTTTTGAACTCGGTTAACAGTAAATTCCTCATTTTTTCACTATCCTTGATTGGTTCATTTATGGAATCTTTTTTTTGAACATGATTAAAAAAAATTCCCCACCCATCGTTATTTCAACATTTACCAAATAAGATTTTGAATTATTTATTTTCTCTTTTGTGAGTACCCAAAGTAGGTCACTTTTCCACTTATTTTTTAGACCCCCTACAAACCACGAGAACTCTATGTTACTCCTTGTTTATTTCTTCAGGCGTGGATCACTCGAGCTTATGAGTTAGGGAGTAATTCTCCAAGATAGGTTTATACACACAGGTTCCCGTATGGCCCAAAATATATGACCCTAAAATATGATCCTATGTCCAAGAATCATATCCATTAAGTGTGTATAAGGTGTCTTAGAAATGTTATACCTAGAATTAGGTGGCCTCCTTGGCCCTACCTGAAAATTAAATTTTTTATTCCAAAATAAATTTTGGGGAAAAGTGGGAAACCAAACACATTCTATATAGTGTCCCATTAAACAAATGATGAAATGAAAAATTACTTAAAACATGATTGAAATTTTTGTAGTCACATACCTTGTATAGAATCCAGTAAATAGAATGTACCTTTTTTCAAATCTAATTGTATTAGATATTCAAAATGGTTATCCATCATTTCCCAAATTTGGATGCATTCCTCCTCAATAATATTTCTCTCATTGAAGACATGTGATATAATTTTTTCTAGTTTGTTGATCTAATATATTTTTTCCTTGTTAACATTGATATGTAATTATATTTTTATGATTCTATCCACCTTATCAATTAAGTAATTTAGATTTATAGACTTTAACTTCATATATTCATTAGAATGTAGAATATGTACAAGATGTTTTCCTTTTTATTTTTTATCATCATCTTATTTATTCCCCTCCACCATTCTCCTTATACCAGCCTTCTCTTTTTTATTATGATCACTACTATTCATCTTCTTATATACATTTTGTAGGGTCAGAGTCACCATGAATTCTTGATCTTCGGATGATGTTACACCTTCCTTCTCCTTGGATCCACTATAAGATCTTGTTTCAATCAGCTTCAGTAGATGATAATAATCCTTCCTACATTTATTTATCTTACCCTTGACCATAATACAACCTCTTGTATCTCTATTCACCTTCTTCCCCTTTTTCCTTGGGGTATGAAGTATTTTATCACATGTTCCCTCTACTAATTCAATTAAGAGTTGACTACATATGTTTTCATCATAATCAATGTTAAAAAAAACTTGTTCCCCCATGGTGTTTTCAACTGGAGTAGGGGGAAGCATACCAAAACTATTATAGATCTATTATTCCTATATCGGGAATGAGGACATTTTCCAATCTAGATCCCTAGGATCCTAACCTGACCCTACCTCAATAGGTCCTTTAAAATAGATTTTCATATTTTTACTCAAACCGTACTAACATGGGATTATTCTATTTATTATGCCCTCATTTCCCACTAGTGGAGAAATAAGGGTTCTCTTATAGTTCTTACAGCATGGTGAGTCAACTATGAATACTTCCTAAATCAGCTCCTCATGAGTGGAATCTTGTACCTCTAGTGTTAGTTATGTTGTCAAATTCTAGTTTCAACTGTTTAGCCCACCCTCACAAAGCAACTGGACCTTAGAAGTAGAACCAGTTGAATCCTCTAACTTCTCATAAGAGGAGAGATTGAATTTCATGCTATTTGTTTCTATAGAATTCTCAACCACCCCATGTCATTCTGAGCATTTTTTCTCCAAATCATGTCTCGGTCGATCATATATTTTTGAAACTATTGGCTTAGGAAACCTATCTCTTACAAATTTCTAGATGATAGGTTGATTCCTAAACTATTTTTTTCCCAGATCTTCCACCTCATGATCTTTTACTATTGAAACCATAGGTAGGTTGTATATTACTCCCTTCCACACAAAATTCTATGAATTAATCTCATCCAATAAATTGGATGGAAGGGAAACCCAAGAATCCCTAATCAAGCATTACCTGAAACTTTGAGAATCACATCCATGGATTCTAAAAGATGATCAGTAGAAAACCCATGGTTCATACCAATCCTTATGATACCACCTCATATCAACTTGAATCTCAATTCCAATAGTATATAATGTTTCTTTGGTGACATTGACTTCAACATCGATCCTAGGAGAAATCAAATGACCAATCTATCAAGTATGATGCTCTGAGATGGGGAAATAGCCTACCAGATTATCGATCAGATAGAGAATCAATGGATTCTAAAATGGTATAGGAAGACCAAGAAGAGGTTTCCAACTCACTGTATTTGGGGAAATATCACTAAAAGTGAAAATAAAATGGACACAGAAAGAGGGAAAAGTGTGAAAATAATATAACAGATGGATAATTCTCCCTAGCTGAGAAAGGTCCTCTTCTAATGATAAATGAACCAAGATAGGCCTTGAATATAGAATTCATATAGTAAATGGGTATTGAAGCTTCGACATATTAAATATGAATTTATTGAAGGCATTAACAAAGGGTTTTATCATACCTAAGAGGGACACTAGTGTCAGATCCATCAAATAAGAAGCGTTTATGAACTCTAGAAAGGAAATAAAACTAAAAGGACTCAATAAATGTTCTATTTATCTTTTGGGAAAACATATATAGAGGGGATACTAGGAAGGGAATAGGGGTCCATGAAAGTAGTGAAGAGAGGAGAAAAAAGAGGTGAGGGAAGAGGTGGAAGATACTCCTCCACCCCCATTCAGGAATGTCTCAGAAGGGTAGTGGATGAAAAAAGCCATCTTCTTAGCCCCCAATTTATGATGGGTAACTTCTCTTCTATTTCACAGACATTATATTGAGACACGATTCTCATAGTCAAAAAATTTTAACCTTTAAATAGTTTAAACTCATCCGCCACGTATTATGATATTAAACTATTTATGGATTCTTAGTCTGACTAGCCTGACCCTAAGCTGCTAAAGAAAATAGGTACATACACTAGTTTAGTTGAAAACCCATAAAGGAAACCTGAGAAATAATAATAATCCCATCCACCTAGACTATTAAAACATAGTAAAAATATATGTTTTAAATAAAAAGGTGTAAAACCTATGGCACCCACATTTTTTCCCAGAAAAAACATGGTTTTCTCCACTGAACCTATCAGTTCATAAAATATTTGTCATATAATATATGCTCCCTTTTCCTCATGAGCACATATATAAGGTTACAACCATGTATTTCATGTTATTGAAACCCACTACCTCAACTAAAAGGTATATTTTCATGATTTCTTACAAATCATGGTCACACCATGCTAATATTTGATATGAACAACCTAATCACATGAAGTTAAACTATTTGAGGAATCATCCTCATCTGAAGTAATTAATTTTTTTTGATGTCCTTGCCACATGATATTAAAATATAAGATTTTTATCCTCATAATATTAAATTAAACTACAAATCATTGTATTTATCCACATTAGGATCCCTTCCCCATCTAATGATGACAATATTCCATAAAATATGAGTTTATTGACTATTGGTTAGAACCCAATATGATGTTCATAATGGAATATAGGTCTAAATTTTTTCAGACTAACATCATTACCAAATTTTCTCAAAGGGTAATGGGGTAATTCCGAGAGTATTGAACTCAATTCAGACATTTCTAGAATTCATCCACATTCTTTTCATCTCCATATGTATTGATCCCCATCATCTTCTATGTCAGAGAGGCCCCCTAACGATAATGAGGAATGAAAAAAATGGAACACCCACTATATTGGGCACATTCTCAGAAACAACTTCGATAATATTTTTATGTTTCCCATGTTTTGAACTGGTTTAATAGTCAATATCATTTTTTCCCAAAAACTCAGAAGAAAAATGATAGTAGAATATATGTTTCGGACACGGCCAATTTTAATCTTTTATGATAACATCACCACTATTATGTTTTAAATCCTAGGTATCTCAATTCAGGCTCTTCATAAATCCACTTTTTTTGGTAGAATTCAATTCCCCTAGAAATAACCCATTTTTACACTAATTCACATTGAGATAGAAAATTAGTTATTTAGATACTCTCATTTTCCAGCCATTGTTTTCTTGATCAGCACACACCCAATGTCCAATAAACAACTCCAAACCCTGAGTGTTCGACCCTTATCTAGAACTCTCATATAAATTGGAAATATTCTACTTGTCTATTTTTTTCACAATAAGCATGATTCATGTGGTCTTATAGATTTATTATTGGTTGTAACATTTATATTATTGAGGTGCAGATAACACGGCACATTAATTCATATGAGAAATTGATAAAAACAATTACAAAAACAGTTAAGAGGTCTATCCACCTATTGGATCCTCTCCATTATTTCAAACTAAAATAAATTTCCTTAAGGATCAACCCTATTGACTGAGTTCTCAAGCTCAGCCAGCCTCTATCATGTAGCCTTCAGAGTCCACCACCGCTCCACTAGATTAGTTGATTCCTCCTTCATGGTAGGGTGAAAAAATTCCACCCTATTTCATAACTGATTCTTCTTTTCTTACAACTTATCCAATATATATTCCAACTATACTTACCTATCCAAATATATATACAACTAATACCTCAATTGGTCAATGATCACTTATTTTGAAGTGATTATGGATGTTTTCTCTTGTTACTTCTCCTATATGTGAGTGATTTTCTCTTCAGATACATGGAGTTCATGGGTTCTCTTATCCATCTTATTTTTAAAGGTAACATCGAAATTTTATCCCCCATAAAATAAAATTTCGATGAGAAAATCCCAGTTAATTTTATGGAGACCACTTAAATCTACCACGCCAATCTGTGAGATGACTAACCAATAGAAGAAGGGTCCCACCCTGTTTGGAGGATCAAATAGTGGTTTGTGGATAATAAAATTCTGCATAATAATCCATAACTTGAATTGTATAACTTAGTTATCCTAGGAAACATCCAAGATAGAATCCTTTAAGTCCTCGAGTGGTGAAAGGTCGTACAGATGGAAGACTTCCAACACATCGATGGCACGATCAATCACATGCGAGTCCTTTGGTAGAATAAGACCCAAGAATGAGAGAAATGTGTCCTTGTAAGATTCTTCACCCACGGAGAGAGACCCATCCAACTCGTATTTATTTTTCAAGGAATTCTAGACCACCACAATCTCCCCTACCACCTCTTTTTGTTGTATAACCCTGACCACCTTCATTGAGGCAACAACTCCATCATCCACTACTGAAGAAATTTATGAGGTAGGCGCCATCGTCATATCCACCTCAAACTATATTTTTCATCCAAATTCAACCACCTCTATTGAGGCTACAATCCCATTAGCTTACTCATATATAACCTCTATTGTTGGGCCAATAACCATAGCCTCCCCAATAATCTCTTCCAGTACAATAGCATCTGTCTTCGCTTCCTAGGTTATGGGTTCCACTGAAATGAGTATTTACAAAGGTGGATGAGTTCTAAACAAGGATTTAGATAGAATTTAGAGTATAGTTTTATCTATGAATTAATTATACAATCCAAAACATAAAATATATGGTAAAAATGGGACAGGGATTGCAAAAGTAGTATTGCCCGACTAGAAACACAGAAAGGATCACCGGCAGTCCCACAACTGTTGAGAGCTTCCCCATAGATGGATGTTTTGACTCTTTCTAGAAGAAAATATAAAAAGGAAACACATTTTCAATCATGGACCCTAAAACCATAAAATGATATAGTTATTAATATGAATAACCCGATACAGCTGATTCCTCACCTCAGTTTTAGGCACCACTTCAGCAGAAGGAAGGCCACCTGTGACCACATCATCGGGAAGGGAAACCACTCCCACCCCTCAATGTTTGGGGTTCCTTAATCCTAAACATCGTATTTATCATTAACCATACCTTTTTTAGATCTATATGATTCCTTCAAAAGTAAACATATTTATACGATGGCCTTGAAGTGTGGAATATGGTCAAACAAATCAAAATAAAGAAATTTACCTAATCAATAATAGTATCTACTTTCCTGGGGAATCAAATTAGGAATTATATCTCAAGGATTAATCCTCTTCCAATCCATCGCCCCCAACCTCATCAGAAGCTTTCTATTCTACATAAATATTTGTAGGTGAAGGCATGATTAGAAGCACCTTGCCTCAACTGGTCTAGGGGTACACAATTCCATGGGAATGAATAGATTATTCCATCTCCCTAAGATATTAAATAACCCTATCTTGAGGAATGAGGAAGTATTATTTTGTGGTACATATCCCTATAATGTTTATTCCCCCATTGTGGAAGTGCTACCATAACTCATGAAGAGAATAGAGTTGTCTGTGGAATTCCCATCTCTCTCGATCATCTGGAAGACAATGTCATTGTTGATATTTGGGAGACAAAATAATTTCCATATATACTAGACTTGTTCACATAGAAATACTCCAAAGGGTCCTCCTTCCTCCCAAAGCTTCTTACCCAAGTGTTTCAAGGCGATTACGGATCCCCTCCTTGTGTCTCCCATTTGTGCTGGACCATACATTTTTATAGCTAATACCATTGCTCCATGTATTGGCTCACATATACCTTTATGGATTTCCCTAAACACCAATTACCCCAATCCTTATAGTTATAGGTCCCCTACAACCTCATCAGAATGAGTCAACAATATCCTCATCATTTCACTAGGATACATGCTTGCGTAGCTCAGTGCATAGTTATGGATGAGCCCGTAGATAGTAGTAGGTGGTGGAAACTCATTTTTCCCTTTCCATCCTCATGCATGAACATGTTACATATTTTCTGAAGGAATGAGGGGTGGAACACACTATGTACCCCATTTACAACATCATGGTATATTTTTTGAGGAACTAAGATTTATTTGAAAGATGATGTTGGGTCTACATCTCACAAACCACACTGTAGTCCACCCAGGCCACCAATAAACCACCTCAAAGGCTATGAGGTATGACTATTTCTCGATGGTACTCATTTCTTCATTGTTCAATGTACCTATAAGGAGATGAAATTGACGAAAAAGGAAGTGTTCCACTATCCTGATCCTCAATATCATGTCCATTGAGACCAAGTGAAGAATTAAAGTCACAGTGATATTGATTATCAACAGCTAAAAATATGTTATGGGAGGGAAGATATGGTTTGGATATTCATCCCTCCCTTGTGTGTGGTGACCCAACCATAAAGAAGTGGAAGTTACCAAACATAAGTAATGGAGTCTTCAACTATCTAATACAGTGTATCACCTTATAAAACTTTTCTAGCATCGAGACTTCTTGGTTGATTCTAAATTCCATTGACAGTATTGCCTCCATGATGAGGGTTCTCAGTCACAACCCCATGTGCGCATCCCAAAACAATAGAACCCATCCATAGATCAGTATGGAAATAAATCACTCTATCCTGACTATGGGATCCCTGGGTTTCACACTATAGACCAAAAAATTCCAATGGCTCGCATTCAAATCATCTAGTATGAATGCACCTTGACTCTCATTAAATCTATTATAAATTGGAATGGACTCATAAAAATATTGACAATTGACTCATTCAAGAATTACCCAAACCAATATTTGAATGGTATATCCTTCATCCCTTGTTTTTTTGTCACTCTTCCTCTAAACCAAGTGTAGAAACACACTTTTGATCTATAACATCTTCTCATGGTTATCCCAAAAATCCACAGTAGGGAGGAACTCGTCATACATATCAGCTTTTATGGGGATCATCAAGATGTGGTAGAGGTACCATAAATGAATAAAAAATCCCTATAATGTAGGTGAAACCTGTTGGTCCATGGGGACCACCTTCTCATCATATCTGACATGATGTCTAGATGACGTTAGATCATAACTATGAGAACCATTCCACCTCAAAGAGCCCAACCCACTTTAGCTCCACCTATAATTCATGGTAGGAAAATAATACTCAATTCACCTAGTCCCATTCATATTTAAATTTACCACCATATAACAAGTACCATTCTTCTATCCAACCTACAATATGGATTTTCAATACCACCTTAAGAAAGTTCTCGTATTGAGGTGGAGACACGTCAAACACCAATTCTTCCCCTTTGACATTATTCACATGTTTTCAATGGTATTAGGGGTAATAGAAACATGTTACTTCATTATATTACCTCTAATATAACTGTTTCATTGGTAATTCCCTATCATAATCCTTAAAAAGTGATAAGACTCATCCCGATTTTCACTGGGGACAAACCAATCACCCATCAGGAAAAAAACATACAACGAAAGCATATTGCACAATGGATATTTCTTTTGATACTCAATCAATAAATAAGTGAGTGTAGAATGATCTAACTCACTCTAGAAGATCTACCTATTCATGATTTTTCCATCCATATCCCTTCTTCTATCATCAAAATATTAAGTGCCTCATGTGATCATTTTATCCAAGATATAGAAAATGTTTAAAACTAGTTCATGAAGGTTGATTCGCAAAGTTAGAGCCTGAGTAATTTTGTAAACTCATTAGAATCTACTAAAATATTGTGATTTTAATATGATTAATTATTTGACAGAGGTGAGTATCGAGATTGAAATGTTCATAAAAAATTTTCATGTTTTGTAAAAATTGATCATTGGTGTATATTTCATAAATAGATTGTGGTCACCTTAGTACCCCCATGCATATTTATTGTCACAGGTTTAAACCATGTTATGAAAACAGATATTTTTAATCACTAATTGTTTTGTGTTTTACTTCATATTGTAACCCTCCTCTCCCTCTTCAAATCCCATTATGAGGGGGAAATTTGTTGAATCTCAAATATGCATTTTACCGGAGAGGTCAAGGAAAGAATGTCCAATTCAATGAAAATATGGTTCAAAATAGCTCATCAATATAATTAAGGGTCTAGTTTCACAATGTTGAAAACCATTGGGAATGGATGTATCTCATGGAACACACTGGTCATATGGTGGTTAGGGTGGAAACCTCCACAAAACATAACTTTAGTCCATGGAACTCACCCGACCACACGAATATGTAGGTGGTAACATCTTTTTAGGATATGTCTTTCTATAGGACACCCATTTCTTCTCGAAAGACATAATATTCTAAAAAAACATAAATATTTCACAAAATTGATTACCTCACCTCTATTGTTCCAATCAATAACTCTCAATGACCAACTTTTAATGGGAAGTGGCCTTTCTTCTTCTGAAAAAGATCTAAATTCACGAAACTCAAATCCTTCATGAGGGATGAAGGAGATAAATTTTCAAATGTACCAAGGGTTTTTTGAACCTCGACCCATGGTTTATGTGTCTTTCATGAAGTCCCATGGCTTTCGAATAAGAAAAAAAATCTCTTTTGGCTCTTGGGGTTTCATGAAATAAGTATCCTTCATGAAACCAACCCCATGGGAACCAATCCATAAGTCTGAATAAGGTTCACCTTATTTCATGAAACACACACCATTACAAGACCCCTATCCTTCATGAATCCATAAACTAGAGTGAAACCAAAACTATTGTGACTCCCACACACCTGACACATTCATGGAGACTCTTTTCATCCAAGCACACTATCATAAAAGATTCATTCCCATGGCCACTATACCCATCTAAAACTACTACATTTTGACCACAAATTATTGTATGTTCAGTATCACCAATCCTTGTATATTACCTATGAGTTTCAATCACATCTTGGACCATTACCATTCTTTTTTCTCTTATTAATATGTACCATAATGCCTCTTTCTCTTAATTATATGAACCTTAACATTAGGATCCCTGATTGACACTCCTTAATGGAAGTCTTTACACCATGCCTCCCTCAGAGGTGCATGAAAAATAAACATGTAAGCCCTAAAATAGAAATTATCATTATAAAATTTTGAACATTCCATTTAGAGAGTAATTGTGCAAGATATTCATATCCCACTTTGAAATAGTTTCCTTGGGTTTTGGTACTACTTATGATTAAGCTACATGACGTAAAATTACATGTCCTAACATCCTATTCATATGAAGTCAAATTGAACGACAACAACCTCAGCATATGAAAATGAACTATAGCATTAGCCCATTTGATGATCATCGGATTCCCCATGTATGATCACCATGAAATAATAATCATCTCCCTCTATGAGATACCACATTATTTTCAACACCCACGGGCAGCCAATATGTTTAACCCCACACCATCCTACATTGATTCTTGTTTTGTGAGAAAAAATCATCCTTATTATTGGGCATTAAACTACATATATCATTCATATCACTCGAACTTAAATTTTTTCATATAACTAACCGGGTTTTGATCCCTATTTCCGAATAGGGTACATAGAATACCTCCATTCCGTTTAATCTCAACATAACAACACATCTGGGGAACCTCCTTGAGGATTAATCCTGACACCCCAACATCACCACCAAATCCAATATTTGAAATATTATACCCTTGGGACACACTTAACCAAATCCCAAGTGTGAAATTTTCCTTCTATAGGAACATTTATCCATTGACCTATCTATAAAAGATATTAATCATATGACCCACATGAAATATCCACTCCATTCAATAAACAAGGGATACTCAAGGTAAAACCATCATAATACTCACTCCATTAGTGTAAAATATCCCTTGTTCAACATATTATTCCTTAAGTTTCATTATTAAGATACCTCATATATGAGATTTCCCCTAAAACTGGAAGATCATATTGATTCCAACGAAAATCCAACATACATATATTCCAAGACATTCTCAACATTACTACATTCTTGTACCAATGGATGCTACCCATTTGACACAAAATTAGAATATCTAGATATCTTCCATCTCATGATGAAACTAGAAATTAGTTTTACAAATATGAGTTAAATATATGATCGAAACCCAAACTAGGTGATGATATCCAAGGAGGAATCCATGGAATAAGGAAGTGACATCTCATCATCCCATTCTGATCATGGAGCTAACATTACTGATTAAATTAATAGAAGCCACCAGCCTTTGGAATGTGGGAGTGTAAGTATGAAAAAGTTTGTATCCATTAGATGGAAATATGATGTGAAACCCTGACTTCAAATTGTCATAAAAATATACATATTCGTGTAAATAGGATTTCATTCCTCGATAATAAATATTGGAATCACTTCCACTGAAAGAAAAGCTCTTCTATTTTTTATCATATTTCATTCATCTTATTACACTATATATAATCTATAGTAATTAATTACAAAGTCATTATAAGGTAATACATGTACACATGTACCTATAGTGTAAGGTCCCATGAATTTATGGGTCGTTTATTTTTAATGGGATTTTGATTTTTTAGCTCCTAGCATGGGTTTTTCCATTATTTGGGATTCAAATTAGGAATCCAAGAATTAGAAAATCTCCAGAATATTGTTTTTGATGTGTAATGTGTCCTGGTTAGTGTTTTGAGTGCTCTAGTGAGCATCTAGTCAATGTAGAGTGGACTTACTGAAATATTTTAGTTGTTGTATGTCATGTGAAGATGGACCACATCGACGAGGGACCTATTTTTTGATAATGGATTCCTAGAATGATGAGTTTTTTTATTTATGTAGACTTATGTAATATTTCAATGTGTTTTTCACAATTATGTGGTAGTTATTCCACAATTAGTGAGCTTATGAAGACGTTGTTGAAATTTATGAATTCTATCACACCATTATCTTTAGGTAACATCATGAATGTGTTTGACCAAGGGTCTGGAACACTACCTATTGACCATCACGATGTGACCCATGGTTATACCATGGGAATGTTAGTTGAGGGTGGGAATCATGCCATAAACCTCATGGTCGTGTTGGGATTGAGTCCTATTTGGTTTTTTAAAAGGGAAAGATACGCCCTTATTTTTTGGCCCCACATTAATTCGTAGGATGAGGGGTGTGTGGGAGATATTTGAAATAACCAAATCTCCACTACCTCTTCCTCTATCTAATTATCTATGGAAATGTATGGTTTTGGGTGTGACTTGATGGTGATTCTGGGTACATTATTATATTTTCTACTTCAATTTTTGTTTTCATCATTGCCCTCAAATTTTAGATGAACTGAGCTATGATTTCTATAGTTATTTCATGTGTCCAATAATGCAAATTATGTAGTTAGGGTTTCCTTTGTAGAAGATTTAATATGGTTTTGGATTGATTATACTTGGAGTACATTCTCTTTTTCTCCAGGGTAAATAAGGAGCACATAGTGGCTATATCACTAAGAGGTGTTGGTTTCAGATTCATTGAAGAAATAAATTTGGTAGGTCTTGGGGTATGATGTGTGATGTGGGTGGTCTAGTTTTGCATCCTAGATCTAGTAGGAAGGAATGAGTGGAATGTGTATGAGTTTCAATGGTAAATGTAGTCTTTCATTTGATGAGGGGCATGGAAATCCTTCCAAAGTATAGAGGATATTTTTAGTGGGTAAAATGATAGGTAAAATTCCTTTGGGATTTGGATTCTATGATAGATAGGGTATTCTTCAAGGTAGAATAATGGGAGGAATCCGTTGTGGAATGTAACAAAGGGCTTGGGTACATGTTAAGCGAATTACTTAAGGATATAGAATAGTTATGCCAACAGGGTCTTAGATGAGGAATTAAACCATTACAATTGAGGCTTGGCTCAATTAGATCCATGAGATATGGAGTCATAAAGGGATGAATATCATGAATTGGTATTGATGATTTGATATGAGGGGATAGTTATTGAGTGACTACTACCCTGAGGATCATTTAATAATTTTTGGGGATGGATGTGGCTCATATTTTTTATTTCGCATGTGTTCATGGTTGTGTGCCTGTGACTGGAAAACAATTCTATTATAGGGGTGTGGATCCTATGTCTTGGACTTTCCCCGAGTGATATTGCACTGGATTTACCTCCATGGGGGATTTGGATACCTCGCTATATGTTAATTCTATTCCAACCTCTAGTGAGAAGGTTTCACTTGATACCACATGGAATTACCTTGAGTGAGAAGGTATATACATTGATGTTACCTTGAGTAAAAATTTAATGTTTGTGGAGTGATTGTGATGAGACATAGGATTGGATGATGGTACCCCCTTAAGTGAGAAATATGGTTCAAGATATCATATGATATATTGATGATAGTCCCTACCATTAGTGGAAAAGTAGAGATTGGGTGTTGGATTCAGGACCATACCATAGAGAGGGATGGGTTGGATCATATTACTGGATCCTACCATAAGGTGGGTAGTGGTTAAGATTTGTATTACCCCTAACCGAAGTCTCGGTAAATATCAGGTATGTGTGGCATGAAGTTACAATGTGATTTTGACATTTCATCAAAGTAATATGGTTTGGTGTCATGGTGTCCCGGTTAGTAAACGATGATATGGGGTGCACGTTTAACTCGTTCTAAGTCATTGTTTATCATTTAAGACATGATTTCTTGAGGACCATTTTTATGAATTTATTTTATTCATGTATACACATGAATATAATGGAATATATTAGGGGTTATGGGTGATACCCTACTGAGTTATATACTCACACCAAGAATGAGTACTCTTTTACATCTATAGACCATATGTCTCCTTTCAGTTAAGATGACTAGGAATGAAATGGATTAGTCTAGGATAGCTTGAATGGTATTTAGATATAGGTTTGTTGAGGTCAATGGATAGTAGTACGGACTGTTTTTTATTGTTTTATTCATACAATCATATTATGATGCTTCTAGATTTTTCAAATGATATATTTTTCACCTTCCAGAATATCCTTGGTTACAAAATTTTCAATATGTTATATCTCAGGACTAGTATCATTAATTAGTGGAGAATCCATCATCTATATAATTATTTGAAAATTTAATTTATATTATAAAAATTCAGTATAGAACATATAATATTATGAGGTAAAACATTTTATATTAAAAAAATACGAACATGATCATTGAACTCCCTATTTTATTTTAAGGATGATGGGATTTAGAACCTCTATAAAGTATCCAAATCACCTCATTATGGTCCCATATGAAATACAACACACCATCTACATTTGGACCATGGAAATTTTATTGTTCCATCCCAATGAAATGTTTTTCCTAAATAGAATTTTCATTTGAAGCTGCAATGGTTTTATATTAAAATATAACAATTAAACAATTTCTATTTATGGGATCTGGGGCATAAAGTAATTTCAATTCTTATGATGTCATTATGAACGGTTCATCTTTATACCCTTCATTCCTGAAATTCACTTTCATACATCTCAATTCATATCTTTTAACAACACTCTAATTATCAACCCATTTACTTCCAAAAAATGAGCACCTTGAATATTATATAAGCTAACTCCCATATTTCTTTATTGATACCAAAGTATGAAATATTCAACAAAATTAGATTTCTTTCCTTGGTACAAGATACATGGATCACATCCACCACAAGAGTAACTCTATTATTTTGCATCATATTATTTTTACCTTATTCCTTTGTATAGAATGTTTAGTCATTAATTAAATTCCATTGTAAGATAATACATGTACACTTATACCTATGAATAAATGTCTCTTTATTTTTAGGTTCATTACATTTTTTGGTATGTTTAATGTATTTTTAATATCACTAATTGGGATTCGCATCAGGAATCCAAGCATTGTAGCATCTCGAGAATAGTTATTTGGATTTGGAATAAGGATTAGTTGGTTGGGTTTCTAGGTGGTTGTTGGGGAAAGGTCTAGTTGACATTATAAAATGGGGCTATTATAGTATTTCATTCTAAGACATATTGAAAAAAATAGGAATCACATCTTTTCTAAGGGATTCAAGACATGATGATTTTATCTGATTCATAGAAAATGGAGTAACCATTCAAAGTTGGTCAATCTGTGAAAGGAGTAGATACACCATGATTGAATACATTATGAAGATGTTGATGAAACTTACAAAGTTATTCACACTGTGACCTACAGGTCACTCCAAGACAGTGGTTGGACAAGGCTTCAAAACTCATTTGGTGGAGCATTTCATCATGGTCCCTAGTTATACTATGTGAATGTATGGTGGAGGTGGAAATTCCACCATCACATTTCTAGTCCTGCCTCGACCGAGGCGTGGGTGTTTTTAAAAAATCAAGTGTAAACTCATAATTTTTGGGTTCAAACCCCATTAATTAGTAGAATTATGGGTGTGTGGGAGAGGTTAAAATTTGATTACCCTTCCCCTCTCACTTCCTCCATTTGATTCCCTATGGATGGGGTGACTTTTGGTGATACCCAATAGTGATTTCAGTATGTTATCCACTATTCTTATTCTATTTTACTTTCCATCACATCCCTATAATTTTGGATGAATTTGGTTTTGGTTTTTCTGTGGATTCTTCTGGATCATAGTGGAATCATGTTATAATGATATGGATTTCATGTGACTTGTATAGTGGATGTCTAAGAAGGTTTATTGCATGCCATAGAGAGAGGATTCTATACAACAAGGATATATGATGTGTTTTTAGGTGAATATTATTTTTTGAGTTAATATTGAATAATTAATTATAAATTTTTATAATTAATTATTTCTGTTGTGTGCCATAAGATATGTTTTCAAGAGCATTAATGAGCATGCACAAGGACTTGTGGATTTTGAAGAGGGGTTAACTCTGTGATCGGGTGGCTCTCCACTATGATACAAACTCATACACAATTTTATTTAAAATTGTATATTCCTACATAATTTCATGGGTTTATGTATGGGGATTAGGTATTGAGGTTTCCCTAGGTAGAAGATATATGATGTTTTTGGTCCTCCTATACGCGAAGTGGGTGATCTTTAAATCTAGGTAGATTAGGATCACTCAAAAACTGCAACACCAAGGGGGGAACGTATAAACTTCATTAAAAGAAGACCTTGGGTATGTCTTGGTGTGAAATGTTTGATAGGGGTATCCTAGGATGCCTTCCTATAGTTATTGGGTAGAAATGAGGGGATATGGGGCAAGTTCTAATGGGTGGTATAGTTGTACGTCTCAAAAATGAATTAGAACAACCTTATAAGTCCTAGGGAGATTCTTCATGTTTATGAATATAAAGACAATTCATCTAGGGAATAGAATATGTGATGGATAGTGTCTTATTTTTAGGTGGAATGATAAGAGACATTCCTTCTGAGAAGTGAGATAAGACCAAGGTATTGGCCAGGGGGTCTCTTAAGAACATTGAATGTGGATTACAAGGGGGTCATGGATGAGGAATTTGTCCTCCCCTATTGAGGCATGGGTTTAGCAGATCCATGGGATATGAAGTGGTTAAGGGTTGGTGAAAATGAGTTGGTATTGATGATTTGATAGGAGGGGATAAGTCTTGAGTGACTAGTTCCTCAAGGATGAGTCGATAATTTGTGTGGCATGATATACATCCTATTTTTTTAATATGTGTTCTTGGTTGTTTGCCAATAACATGTGAAAAAATTTGATGTGGGGGTGTGGATCCTAAGTCCTGGACCAACCATGAGTGAGATGAAACTAGATAAACTTACAAGAGTGAGATGAGTTCATCATTATTCATGAAGTCTTGGATAAGCTTGAGTGAGAAAGCGTGGATTTAGACTAGCTAGTTTCACCTTGAGTGATAAGTTGTTTCTATGGAATATAAATTGAGTTAGAAGGTAATGGATAGGGTGAGGTTTTGATGTGATGCATGATCTGATTATGGTACCACATTGAGTGAGAAGTATGAAAGTGAATATGATAAAAGATTTGTATGGTGGGGCTCTATCTTGAGTGAAAATGTAGCGGACGATCATTAGAAGCATGATCATACAAGAGAGATGGATGTGTCTTGAGTTTATTAGGCCCTATACTGAGGTGGGTCGTGGTCAGAATTTAGATGACGACATACTATGAGTCTTCATGTAGTGTCTAGTACCCATGGTATGAGGTGATGATAGGATTCTATTATACCAGTAATTTCATTATGGATGTGTGTTCTAATAACCCATTTTGAAATCCATGGCCCAATGTGCATGTGTAACTCATCATAAGTCACCATGGTCTAGTTAGAAAACAACATCCCAGGAATCATGTTTATTATATTCATTTATTTTCCTAATACATACTAAAAAATACGATGGTATATGTTAGGGGTTATTGGTGAGACCCTAATGAGTTATATATTCACCCCCTATATAAGAACTCTGATGCCTATGTATACCTTGGGTATAATTTTATTTCCATGTATAGAATATATTGTGAATCAGGCTAGGGTAGATCAACTGGAATTTTGAGATAGGTTTGTTGAGGCTTTTGGATATTAGAATCTCCAATTGTATATTTTTATTTTTGTTTATTTTTATTTTTGTTTATTTTTATATTTGATTGAACTAGTGTGTGGTCAGTTGTTGTATGTTTTTATGATATCCTCATAGACTTTGTTATAGAATTTTTATTTATCGAATTATTCATACTCTAAATGTGTTCTAAGGATGCTTTGGTTATTTCCATTATTTTTTGACTTTGGTCTAATGGAATTTCCATCCCATTGTAAGGATTAGTCCCTCGTCTCTGGTAGACAGCCTCTAGAATATATGAAGGCAACTCTAAATTCATGTAGCCCCTCGACTTGAGTGATGTTGAGTGTCCTATGAGTTGAGGAATTTTAATTTACTATCAAATACATTTTGTTTTTTTTCATATTATTTATGATATGGTAGAAATATCTTTTGATAGACCTCAAACTAGTGCCTCATGAACACCTTTTAGGTGTGAATTACTCATTACATGGGTGACAAGATTTTTATTTTAGTATTTAATTCTTATGGTTGAGATGTTTGTTTAAGAATAATATATTTATTATAGATTTTTAATTATATATTTGGAACTTAGGTCATTGGTAATAGGTGCATGTACATGTGTAATGGCCAGAAAAAAGGATTCACGTGACATTCATGTGCTTACATGTGATTTGTTTCACTAATGAGAGGTTTTACTTATAAAATTATAACAAACTTATGTGGAATATTTAAATATAACATTTTAGTGGTATTCTAATCAGTTTAACCACTATATTTATTTTATTGAACTTCATGTTGATCTATGGATATTCTTCCCTAGTGATGTCTATATAATCCCTCAAAGGATATATAGAAGACCCTTGATGGGTTCATCCATGAATTAATACAATGAAGGTGTCTTGATGATGTTGGGTATGGCTAATAGGAAACACTAGGATGGGTATAAGTTTTCTTAACTATATGGGTTTGTTTACTTAAAGATACATCAGTAACCTATGTAGTCTTTTTTCATATAGCATCATTGTATAACTCTACTTAACTAAACTAGGAAGTTGAGGAAAGGTATGTGGAATTAATTATTCTTTGTATTGATGTTAGGTAGATGGATGGGTTTGTTGGATTCATAGTTATGTTGGTTCTATATATACTTTTGGATAGAATGTTCTGATCATGCATAGAAACTCATTGTTTTTAAGGATACATATGTTATGTCGATCATGTGGTTAGGGTTTTCCAAAAATAAGAGAGATGAATTGTTATGAGGGGTGAATTCACATTTTCAAAAAAAAATACTACCTATGTTAATATAATTAATAATCAAAAAATAAAAATATGAATAGATGTTCATTTAGTAGTTAGGACCAAGTTAATCTAATGTTGAATCCTCATGCTCACAACATGAGAGTTGGTACCGACTATAAAAGTGACCTAAAGTTTTTGGGGGGAGTCACAACCAATTGTAATTAAATTCTTCATACTCATAGTCACAAACCAATATAAATATATTTTTTTCACCTAGAGGTATAACCCAAATAGTTTCTTCCCTTTAAAACATATTGGAAAAACCTTGAATCTTGAATTTTTATCATTTGGAAGCACAATCTATAATCCTACCTTTTTCTCACCAAGATAAAAAACTCAGGATGTACCTTTTGTTGGTGTAGTATAACCCGACACTAAGCTCTTGATTTTGAATTGAAAAATAATAATCTAAAAATTATGAGCATAAAAATAAGATAATGAATTTTAAAATAACATAAATTGGTTGAATAGTGAAGACATGAATATCTAGGTAACAAGAGTTACTTCAGTGGTAATGTATATTTATGGTGATTTCTACTTCAGAGTGTTATAGTATTGATCACAATAGTGTGTAGAATATTACATTCAGAGTATCAACTGTAATTACTTTGATATAAAAAATTCTACTACATATATCAAACTACAATTTTATATTATCTGCATTCACAAAAATTCTTAAGTTGATATCCATGTGCACAACATCTTCAACATACAATCAATTTCATTTCAGTTTTTCCCGAAGCAGAAGTCACAAATGTGATCCAAGAATCTACTTCAATGTTATTCAATGATTATTATGTAGAAAATGATTCACATGTAATTATGTATTTAATTAACATGAAAACAACATTTAATATTATTTATAATTATTTGTGCATCACTGTAAAAAATATAGTTGAGAAAATGTACTATAAAAATATTTATTCACAATTAATCCTTAAGGATTTAAATATATTTCTACATAAATTATTTATAAAAACAATCACTGGAACAAAATAGTTAATAATTAATTGATAAATAATTAAATACAAGAAAGATTTTAAATAATAATATGCATTGGATCAAACTATTTTAAAAAATAAAAACATAGTGTATTTTATGTTTTTGAAAAAAAATTACAGTCATATAAATCACGTATGAATTTTTAAATTTTTTTATGAATTTATGACATATAGGAATTTAGATATCATATGAATTCTTACTTTTCAAAATATTTCAATTCATGTGACTTTTTTATAGTTAATTAGACTTTTAGTTTAGCGTGTATGGCTTTAAAATTCATTTATGAATTTTCAGACCATATATGAATTTACAAACAGAGTAAGACATTATAAACCATGTATGACTTTATAAGGGGTGAAATTTTGATCTTCGTAAGACTTTCCCTATACTATGTAAGAATTTTAATATTTCATAAAATACTCTATTCATTAGAAAATAATTTCAAGTGCCACATATGACTTAATAGACATATACATATTTCTACTCAGTATAATTTGTTTTTTGTAACACATTAAATATTATCATGGGACATTTCCATTTAATGAAAAAAATTCACGGTTCTAAAAACTCTCGTTCAACTTTTAAAAATCATGAATGTATGTATAATTACAGAAATTTTAAAAATTCCCAAACACGTTCAACTTTTAAAAATCATGAATGTATGTATAATTACAAAAAATTTAAAAATTTCCAAACATAATACTTTTAAATCTAATATAAATTCAGATTCAGATAAAAAATGAGAAAATAAGAAAAATTAAAATAAACATAGGGTTTCTGATGTATGAAAAGAAAATATGAATAATAATAAACAAATAATAAATGAATAAATAATAACTTTACAAAATAAGATTAATAAATAAGTAAATAATGTTATGAGAAATTATAATTATCTTATAAGGGAAACATCAATGTACGAGTCTTAAATAAACTCATGATTGTGTTTATTTTCTCTAAAATTAGTTCATAAGACACATAAAAATACAAAGAATAATTCAGTTAACAAAATAAATCATAATATTTCATCTACAAGTAGTGTAATAGTAAAATATATTTCTACACTCATGTTATAGGGAATAAAATAATAACTTTTTAACTATCAAAACATAATTATGTGAAATTTAAAAGATCCACTCAACATTATCCCCCTTTTGTATAATTAAAAAACAAATATAATTTCGAAAACTTTTCCCCCTTTTTAAAATTATTAGTACTATTAAAAATAAAATATTATAGAAAATCTTTCCACTATTTTAAGAACTTAATCTCAAACTAATCAAATCAATTTATAGTTAATAAAATATAAAAAAATGAAAAAAAATTAAACACTCCCATTATTTCAGCATATAAAAAAGTATATTTTAAAATAGAATAAAAAAATCAACACTAAGAGTTTATTGACAGTGTATTTCAATATAAAATATATTTTAACATTAATTCTCCACAAAAATCAATGCATTCTACACAAAAAGTAAATGATAATTAAACAAAACATTTAAATTGGGTAGATATATACTAAAATTACTGAAACTCCCCATTAATATCTGAATTTATTTCTTCTGGAAATTTCATCATCTCTAAAACAATGTAATGGAATTTAAAAATATTTTGTGAATAATATAACAATTTCTTGTATAAAATACTAAAAAAACCTAAAAATATAAAATCCACAATGATTCATGACCATGTGTGAATATATTCAAATAATTATTAAAGTTACCAATGAAGATTAATCAATCTAATAAACTAGGAAATATAAGTAGTTAATATGCTCACTAGAAAAAAATAAATTCAATACAAAATCAAAAACAGATTTATGTTCATGTCAGTAAAATAATATATAAAAAAATTATCCATCCTTAATAAAAAAAGGTATAATCCTGACATATAAATGATAAGTTCTCAATAAATATAGTTTATATAATGTGGTATTTGGAAGGTGAAATGATTTAGTCCTTCATGAATGATTATCAACTCTGTATAAATATATTCTATCAATAATCAAATTATTCAAAACATGTTCATTTTAAAATTTTATTTTATATTTACTTCATTAAAATATCAAATTTAATTCTATCAAACTTATTTTAATTTAAGGGATTTGTAATGCTATCATCTAGTTAATCATCATTTGGAACATATTACAAATATATTATACAATAATAAACATGTCCTTTGATAAAATTATATCTAAAATTTATAAGTTTAGTCCTTGAATATTGTAATGATTTTTTATATATAGAAATACTAAATGAGTTGTTAAAAAAATTGGTAACTTGTTAATGTAAACATCAAAATCCGTTAATATTTTTTTAATCCATAAGGATTCGGTGAAACAACTTTCCATGGCTAAGTATTATACTTCAATAGTAGATAAATAAACTAAATTTTTTTCTTAGAACTGTAATATATTAATATTTTTCCTACAAAGTGACTCATTCACCTTTTTTATATATTTTACAATCATTAAATTCTGAATTATAATAGATATTTCACTCAAAATTAGTAATATTAAGATAAAATAAACCATGTTTTATAAAATATTTGACATATTTTAGTATTATTTTAACAAATTTTAAATAAATTTTCATGTTATTACTTTGAAATCTTGCACAAATACAAAGTGTAAAAAATCAATTCAATCCAAGATGATTTTAAATATAAAAAACAAAAAATCATAACACCATACAATTTTTTATTTATAGATTTTATATATTCTTTAAAATATAGTTTATATGAAGTGATCATGGTAATGTGTAACATTCTGTAACTATCTATATCAAATATTTTAACACATTCATTTTCATACTGATATTTAATTATAAATATGTCATCATTACCTAGGAAATTATGAAGTCCAAGGAAAAAAATTCATTATCCCACAAGACTCATATCAAATTCACTTATCTTTACTTTTCAAAATTATTTACACAAATAATCATTTTATGATCCAAAAAGGATATTATCTATATAAATCTAAATAACTAAAATTTCATAAAAAAAATTTCCATATAAATAAATTACTATCAATATTTTAATTTATAATAATATTTTTTATAAAAAATTAGATGATATTTCAAACCAAGATCATAGTTATTCATAATTACATAAAGTTATTTAGAGGGATTTCAATTATAAACAAGAAAATTTTCATTTTCAAAATGAGGGTGCTATCAACCATATACTTCGTTAGAAATAAATGAATTTAGAAAATAACTTTTGACATCCATTTGAAATAATTTAAATCTAGGAAATATTCATAATATAATAAAAATAATATAGCTTATAATATTTTAATTGGGTCAAATTTTTCATCATCATCCATAACTTCTTCTTGGAAATATCCATTTTATACTAATTAAAACTTTTTTTATATAATATTTTCAAATTCATCAATTTTATTTCAATAAATTCATTTAGTACCTATAACTCTTTATTATTTAATAAGTTCAACTAAATCCCAAAATTTATTTAAAAAAACTGGTTTGACTCTTCTTCCATTGAAAATACATTATTAGATTCAGTCAAAGATTCATTAATATTTTTATAAACAAAATTAGAAATGAATGTAGAATGAAAAAACAATTACTCAATGAATATATAGTTTTTATTTTCGAAAAATAATTCAAATAAAATTTCCAAAATAATGTACTCTATGTGATTTCCATTTTATTCAATTATGGATAATCTCCCCTCAACACGTGCAATTCCATTTTTAGGTTCATTATCCCTAAAATTAAAATATCTAAATTCCTCTTCAAGTGGATCAAAATCATTACTCTTTCTTTTTAATGAATTAGTATTAGTAATAACTTGTATAAAATCAATAACAATCATGGTTATTTGATTATAAACATTATAGGCTTTAATATAATTTAAATATCCTAAAAATATTCCTTCATAAAATTTTTTGATTAATAATATCTATGGAATTTTTATTTTTAGGAATATAAACACTAGAAATGAATACTCTAAAATATCCACTTTTTGTTTTCTTTCATTCCAAGGTTGAAAATATGTACTCCTTGATCTTGAAAGAACAATATTATACACATATATAATTTTATCTACAACTTCTACCCAAATATATATACTTATATTAAACCCATTGAGAATGGTTCTAGCTGTTTCTTATAAAGTTATATTTTTTCCTCTCAAAAAATCCATTTTATTGCGGCGTACTAGGGAATGAAAAATTATGAGAATAGTTATTTTGAACATAAATTATTTTCACGTTCTAAATTAACATACTCTATAACATGAGAAATTATAAAATAAAAATTAAATATTGTTTTTTAATTTTGAACTAGTATATGCTGTTAAATTAAATTAGGCAAGTCTTTGGACTTATAATGAAGAAAAAAAGTCTATAAAAATATACTAATCTCATCAACTTTCTAAAATATATACCTTTTACCACTAATATTATTAATTTATATAGGTTTAAATAAATCAATATGAATAATTTAAATAGGCCTTAGAGTTTTTACATCCTTAATGAGTCTAAAATACTATTTATGGAGTTTACATTTCATATAAGAGCCACAAATATAGTTGTTTAACAACATTAGTTTTAGTAGTTTCAAAATTATTTGGTGTTTGGATAGATCTCTCAGAATCCTAAATTTGGCATCACTAAGACTCTTGTGCCATGGAATATTCTCTAACTATATTGAATTTAATAATATTATATTTTTCATAGTTAGTTCAATAAAATTAATTGAATATATATTATCTTTCTGGTTTTCATAAAGAAGGACATAATTACCATTAAAAACTATACACTTATCACTGTTAAATTTTGCATGCATTCCATTATCACTTAATTATTAGATACTGCTCAAGTTATGTTTTAACCTTAAATATAAAAATATTTCTAGATAATAATATTTTTTAAGGACCTACATCTCCAAAAATATTGAAAACATGTCTTGAATTTTCACTTATAGTAATATTTCCACCATAACATTTTTTTAATGATAGAAAAATTGAAGGGTTTCCTATAATGCTCCTAGAATACACATTATCCCTGTACCTAGTATTCTTAATGTTATATTGAATATATTATACAAATATATCTTTAATAAAATGTTGGTACCCATTAAAAATTGGGTCTGGTTTGTCTATTCAAACATTTCTTAGGAACCCAAAATGATTTAAAAAATTTATTAATATGTAATTTAAAGGATAATTATTTATAAATAAGTCATTTTTTGTGTCCAACATATTATGTAAATCATAAAGTACACACACTTACATAATTTAACATTATTTTATATTTATGTAATGAAATTATTAAAACACTTTCCGTGGAATTTATTATACCAAAAATGAATTGTACATTTTATGTAATTGATTATCACAACCAAGACCAATCTTAATATTTTTTATTCATTAAATTTTATTATAGTGTAAACTTCTTGAATTAATCTAGAAAAAATTATTTTTAATCATTGAACTTCATTTTTTCCATTTTTACTTTCATCTAGAGTATCTTGAAATTTTCTTTCTTTAGCCTCATTATTTATTTTTCGATAATCATTAACATTAATATTTTCTTTTTTAATGATTTCAAACCCTATATTGATTTTAATATTTTTTCTATAACTATTATTCATTGGCTTTTCATTTTATTCAACGGTGATATTTTGAATTAAACATATTTCTTGTATTTATTATTGAGTTTCTTTTCGGTTTCTTATATTTTAAAACCATCATTTTTAACCATCCAATTACATAATATAATTCATAAACTTGATTTTTTGGGATTTATATTCAGTATAGTCATTTTTATAATCAATTATCTAATTCTAAGAATCCAATAAGATTTTATTTTCCAATTATGTTTTAGAACCAAATTTTTTACTTGAATCTAATGTATTGGTATAGATCCAACCAATTTTAAGTACTCTAATTTCTTTGTTATTCATATTTTTATACTTTCTTTTCAACATTATGAATTGTTTTTCGATATGACCCTTTCTTTAACATTCTTAACTAATTACTTTTGTAACTTAATTAGAAATATCATTATCTTTATGATTTTATCTATGATGATATCTATAAAAATCCATCTTGTTTCTTCTTGAATATTCCATATTTCATTTGTATACACTTTTAGAAGTAATATTTTCTTCATCACTATCATTTCCCTATAACTAAGAATATGAGAAGTAATAAGTAATATTCATTTCGTTCAAATTAACTCCTTTTATATTACTATATTATTCTTCATCAATATTTTTCACTTACAAAACATATTTCAATAATGATCCAATAAACAAACATGGTGTATATTATTTAAATTATTACTATAATAAATTTGCACCTCCTTTTTATGAAATTTCATACGTAGAGTTCTTAAAAGACATTCAACAAGAATTGTATTATCTATAGATTCCCCTAAGGAATCCATTGCCTTTGCAATAATATTAGTTAAATGACACATTTTATTCATGGTTTCATTTTCACTAATCTTTAAATCATGGTATTCAACCTTTAACATACTGAGATCATTTCAAATCAATTTTTATAATCCATAATGATTAATTTTAAATATTATTAATATATCGTGTGTGGTTTTACATGATAAAATGTGGCTGAATTTTTTTGGGTAATATTATATTAATATATGTTCATGATTTTACAGTTATGTATATATTTCAAATCATTAACACTAGTAAGAGTATCGAGATCATTTTTAATGATTTTTTAGGGTTTTAATATGATTTTATAATGGTCAATAAATATTTTTTTTAATATTTTATTCTATGTAGACATTATAATATCCATAATCATTACCATAAAAAATGATGGTCTTTGTGGCACGTGTCCATCCTTAGAACTTTTTATCTCCATAACAAATAGTTCGTTTACATAAATGGTTAAGTCTAGGATATGGTTAGCAACAATATATATATATATATATATATATGAGCTATAAATCCTTTCAAGGACGTACTCTAATACAAATTTTTTCCCCAATAAGTGAGATAGGATAATAGAGAAGTCACATGTTAATTGACCATTTAAAATAATTTAAAATATTTATAAGAGTTAATAAAATTAATAATCCAAAAATAAAAACACGGTCAAATATATTTTTATTTTATTTAAAATAAAAGTGATCCTATATTTACTCTTTACACTCTACACATGAGATCATGGAAGTCACTATAAAAAGTGACCTAGATTTTGAATTGGAGTCACAACCTATTACAACTAACTTTTTCAACCTATAGTCAGAACCCAATAAAATATACTTTTCACACCAAGAGTAAATACCTGAATGTTCCTTCTTTCCCCAATCCTAGAGGAAATTGCCAGAATCATGACTTTTTCTCACATAGTGGCACAACTTAGAATATATCCTCTTTCTCACCTAAAGGTGAAACCTAAAACAAACATTTTGTAGGGGTGGTATAACCCAAAACTGAATCACATTTTTTTTAAATGAAAAATATAAAAAAATAATGAAAAAAGTATAATAAATTACTGCATAAAAAATAGTTTGATAGTAAAAAAATAAATTTCAACATAACAATGATCACTTCAAAATTAAAGGAAATTTTCGATGAAGTTCTACAGGGTGTGTTTTAGTAATGATCAAAAAAGTGTATATCATAGTAAAGTCTCAGTATAATCAATAATGTATTCAATATACACACTTATACTGGTACTATAAAACTCCATATATGTTTTTTCATGAAAAAATCATAAGGTGGTATTTTTGTGCATAACAACTTAAATATTCTATCCATTGAATTTATTACTTTTTCTATAGATATAGTCATGCATGTGAAACCAATGAACAAAAATATTTATGATACTTATTTCCCAAATAATCCTTCACATGTAATTCTTTATTTAATTTTTCTGTAAAATTAATCAAATTATCATGATAATTAATCCTTTATTATTTTAAAAAAAATCTAAATAAACAATCAAATTATTTATGCACTAATTATTCTTTAGTATTTAAAAATACTACTCTACAAATTATTTCCAATTAATTTTCAAAGGATAAAAATAATTAATAATTAATTGAGAAATAATTTAATAAATAAAAATAAGAAATAAAAATATATAGTGTATCAAAATATAAATAATATATATATTTTTTAAATTTAACTCTTCATCATATAAATCGCGTATGACTTTTTGAAATTCTATTTCCATTTAGATCATGAAGAAAATTGGATCCTCTATGAATTTTTACATATCCAACTACAAGAATTCAGGATAATTTTCAATAGTGTATAATACATTTATTTTATTACATATGAAAATACACATTGGGTATAACTTTATAAATCGCATATGATTTTATAGATAGTATAAGACATTAAAGATCATGGAAGACTTTATACTTAGATAAAAATTTGTCTTTGAAATAATTTCCTAAGAGTGTATAATAATTTTAATACTTTGTATCATATTTTAATAAGGTTTTAAGACAATCAATGTAATATATGAATTTTAATTTCTCCTATTATTTTATTATTATTGAAATTTTCGTTTTATATGACTTTATTTATTCACATAGGACTTTTCCTTTTACCAAAAAAAACTATTTTTGTTGGGATTTGAAAACACACGTATGAATTTTAGTAATTCTTTAAGACATTATACGTATGATTATTTTAAAAATATTAAAAATAAAATAATTTGAAATTATATATGGCCACAAAATTATAAAAAAATAAAAAACATGGATTTCTAAAAAAATCATAAGTTTTCTAAAATAAGAAATATAAATAACATTATGAATAAATAAATAATAAATGAAAAAATAATAACCACGTGAAAGATGACTAGGAAATAACTAAAAACTACTATGAGATAATATCATTATCCCATAATGAAAAATTCAATGTATAAGTAATAAATTCAATTAAGTGGATTTTCTAAAAAATAAATTCATAATAAAGAAAAGGAATGTGAATAACAATTCAAAAAACATCGACAATAATATCTTGTTTTGTGTGTAGTTTAAGCATAAAAAATATTTATTCACTCATTTCAGAGGTAATAAAATAATAATTTTTTTACTATTAAAATATAATTCAGTAAAGTCTCAAGGATCCATTCAAAAATTGTCCATGGTATTGATAAGATGATTCAAGAAGTTGGCTATGATTTACTTGTGTGAGAACATGGTTGGTGGGTTAGTCATGTGATTCTAGGTTTAATGGGATGTGAATCATTGTGTGTGATTGGGTATTAAATGAATTATATGGTTGGGAAAGTTGTGGATATAGTCAGATCGGTTAGAGGGATGGTCAAGTTGACATTGGGATGTCATTTTGTAGAAATATCCAGTTATATATATATATATATATATATATCCTTGGGTAAATAATGTATTTGGAATTCATAAATGGTGTCGGATATTGTCTAGATGTTGGAACTGAACTTGGGTGGCTTTAGTGTGATCTGGGAGTGAGTGGAATCAAAGGTGTGCATGTTCTTGACTTGAGAGCAAGATGACTTGAGTAATTGGTTAGTGATATAACCATGGAATTGAAAAGGGATTTCATATTTTGATTCAGTGTGGGTGTTTGATGATTTAATGATGCTTCAACATGTTAAGTTTTCATGATTGAGTGAGTAAATGTGGTTGTGCATCGGTGGTTATGTCAAGGCATGTTGTGAGAAGTCATCATGATGAGGAATAACTAATATTTTACTTCATAATTGGATAAAATTTTATGTGAAACATTTCAATCATTTCATTATACCACTAGAAGATAAAATCACTTACAAAAAATGGATTCGTATAGTGGGGAACACCATAGATTAGAATTAACCATTGTGAGTAGAGTCTTATGGTGGAAGGAACCACAGTCTTGGGGATGAGTTATTTGAAGAAATTATAGTATATTGAGATAGAAGGGGGTGTTCAGAAGCAAACATTATGTTGGTATAGTAGTGAGAAAGTATCTTATCTATTGATTGTTTTTGTTCCTAAGTGTTTAGATTTGTGCAATGTGAGCACACCCAATGTATAGAGATTGAACATGGTCAAATGGTAGTAATTTAACGAACACGGTAGGATGATAATGATGGATATCATACTACCACCACTTATCCAGTATGAGAAGCATTATGGAGGGAGTTTATAATAGACTTTTAATTTGAAGGTTGATACTTTTTAGGGAGATTTTGAATATTTGGTTCGGAGTAGGCTTCATTTCAAAAATTGGAATTTAAACTGGGAATAAAAAAATTATAACATATTGGGAAAATGTTTTTTGGATATATAATGAGGCATAATTAGTGTTTTGGGTCTTTGGATGAATATTAGGGCAAGGATGAGTGTCCTTTTTGAAATGATGTCATAGTAGCAGGTCAGGTCGTGATGGCCTTTAGAAAAGAGGGGTAGAATATATTCTAAAGGACTAAAAGAATGATGAGTTATTTTAATATTGGAAAATGGGGGAACTATATGAAGTGGGTAGCAACATTAAGGGGTTATTCATTCCACAATTATAAATCATACAAATAGTTTTACAAAAATTATGTAGTCAGTCACACTGTGACCCATAGGATTCCACACAATAATGGTTGGATGAGGGTATATACCTATTTCAATGTATAATAATTCCATAAACCCCTAATTTCACCATGAGAATAGCATGTAGAGTTTTAAATTTTGAAAAAATCCTCCTGCTCGAGCCACAACCCTCCCTGTCATGTTATGACCATGGCCTAGGAAGGTTTCTAAAATAGGAGAAAACATGTCTTATTTAGGTCAAACCCCCTTTTACTATTATGATAAGGGGAACATACGAGAGGTATGAATCTTCTATCTATCCCCTCCCTCTTCCTCCTTTTGATTTCCCATGGGGGTGATGATTTTAGTTGTATTCTGAGTGTGATTCCAGGTATGTTTACTTCTTTTCTCTTTCTATTTGGGTTTTCATCATAGCCCTCAAATTTTGGATGAACTACGTTAGGTTTTCCATGATAATTAAATATGATCAAGTGTGATAGGGAAATCATGATGGGTATTTCAAGTTTCCCAGTTAGAGGATGTACCAAAATGTTTGTCTCATATGGTCTGAAGCGATGTAGAGAGGATGTTCGGAGAGTTAATAATTGAATATATCTTTGTAAATAATTTTGAATAATTAATTATAACATATATGATCAACTCCTTGTGATGTTATATATATATATAAGTGCTCATGAATATAGTTGATCTTGGACATGGATTGAAGGAAATCTTTGAGGGGTTAACATTAGGATTGAGATTATTGTATCCTATGATACAAAATCACACAGATTTTTATTTAAAAGTATACATTATTGTCTAATTTAATGGGATTATGTATTGGGATTATGGATTGAAAAATCCCTTGCTAGAAGAGATATTATGGTTATGGGCCACCTATACATGAAGTAAGTGATCTTTTCAACTTCCATAAATTAAGATCACATGATGACTAGGTTGAAAATGGGATAAGGTTTTGATGCATTGAAAAGATACCTTGGGTAGGTCTTAGGGTACAAGAAATTATGTGGTTATACTATGTTGGGTCCCATATCTAGTGGGGGGGTAGGCTTGGGGATGAGTATTAATTGGAGAGATGTATGTGCATCTCATAATTATCTTATAACTCCCTCCTGAAGCCATATGAGTGTCTTGGTGTATGAGATGAGTAAGATAATACCTTCAGGACATGGAATATATGACACCATAGCCTTCTTCAATGTGGTCAAATGAAAGATACGCTATGGGAGAAGTGAGACAAAACCCAAGTGTGGGTCATGTTAATTTCTCAATGACTTGGGATGGGGATTCCAATGGGGTTTTGGATGGTGAATTGTACACATATATTTAAATCTACAGGAAGGTAGATCCATGCGTTGTCGAGTCTCAAAAGGTGACATTCCTGAGTTTGTACTGCATATTTAAGAAAAAGGGCTATGTATTAAATTACATGAATCATATGGATTAGCTGATGATTTGGGGGTGGGTTTAATAATATATTTTATATTTCATGTGTGTGATCGGTGAGGTGGAAAAGATAAGTAATGGATTATAGTGTGGGGGTATGGATCCTAAGGCCTACCCCTATAATGATGGAGATGTTATTATCATCACCCGAGATTCCCTAGGATATAAACCTAATTATCTTTCCCCATGGATCTCCTATAATTCATTGGATTCCTTCTTTTTACACCATGAACTATTACTCATCGGGGTCACTTATTGGACTATTGAATTTCCTCATATCCAAACAGGTGTTCTTTATGTGTATTTTTTTCTCACTCACACAGACCCTGGGAAACTTCCCAGAATGTCACCCATCATAATCACTACTCCAGGAAAATCATGACTAAATATTCTATTATAAATAGATACTCTCATGAAAAGAAAGGTGAACCATGTTGAATAATCCCGTTGAAACCTAAAAAAAGATGTGGAAAATGTTTTGTGGCTTGTGTGGTGGCTATATGGGGTTTCATATAGTGGTGGAAGTGGTTATGATGGTATTTGTGTGGTAGAATGGTGGTGTTGAGGTGTACCATAGTGCATTTTTGTGAACCCATTGGTTGGGTGTTGCTTTATATCTATATATCATGTATATTTATTTTGTTTCTATATTCACCTAACCCAAGTGGTATGGCCTCACAAAAAGTTTTGGGTTCCTAGTTGTAGGTGTTTACCCCATCTTCTAATATAGTGGTGATAAGGATGGATGTATACCCCTTCTTCCCCACTCTTCCTTCAGCCATGATTTCCTTTGTGTATTCGAGTGAAATGTGTGTTGATGGACCAGGTTTTTTTGGGTGAGATGAGATGTAATGAGGAAGTGATGTGATGTAGTATCTAGTGGGGTCCATGCATGATAATTATAGTGAATGAGGTTGATGTGCTCCACATTCTTGATGCCCCACTACTCTGGTTGTGTGATGAGTTGAGATATGATGGTCCCAGTATCTTCAGGTGAGACATGATATGGTTATTCATGATGATATCATAGGATTATAGACCTTATGAAGGTGAGGAATGTGGGGATGAATCCCAAACCACTTCAAATATGGCCCAAGTGTCTTCATGAAAGATGTGATGTGATATGGTATGTGATGTTATAAATATGGAAGGGATGTGGGCATAGGACGACTGATATTGGTGTGTGAGAGTAGGAAATTAGTGGGGAAGCAGCATCAGGTTTAGTTGATTTATTACAATCTCTATGATATATTGTTATATTTGATATTTGATTTGGTGATTGAGACATTATGAGGTTGGGTAATTGTTAGATGACCAATTTAGGTGTTTTTTCGTTCTCTTATTTGTTCACTGGTTCATTAAAATGATTTGTTCATATGTTCACTTGATAACATGGTTATGTACCTACTATGTATTCATGTATACTCACCATATATATATAAACTATTTTCCATATTTCTTGTAGGACTTTGGGGATTGTTCATGACATTACTACATGGATTAAGATTTTTTTGGGACATTCCTTTAGTATTTCCTTTTGGTATATTTAGAGACATTTATATGTATCATTTTAATTAATTCATATATTATAGGATGATTTTTTAGTTTGAATTTATTTTTTATTATCTGGTTGATTAATATTTGGGGTGGTTTAACCGATCTACCAATCCATTTTTAATTATTTATAAGGTAATGCCTCACATTTGTGATACTTCAATAACCTCTTTGCTTTTCGATAACCCATGGCCTACTAGGGGAAGGAATTGGGAGTAATTTTTTCCCTTCCATCATTGAAATATACTTTGATGGATGGGATAGTGAAAAAAAATTATTAAAGGATTTGTTTGAGAGTTAGGATGGAGTTTTATGTTAGGTACTCTGAGGTTTTCATGGGTTAGGTGGTAAGTAGTTATAGTTGATGTTGGTGTGTGGAATAAGCAAGGGACATTGATTAGGACACAATATTTTTGGGAACCCCATTATTTTCTGAATGTAATATGGTCTTATTGAATGGACATGTGAGGTAGGCCTATTTTCAATGTAGAGACATATGATATGTACATTAACCATGGTTTTTTTATTTTTGTTTGAATTGGGTTATTGTGGGGGGAAATAAAATTAATTAAAAACATAATATTCAATAAAATTACATGATACCAAGGTTAGGATTCTCTTAATTATTTAATGAAATGGATCTTGTTCTCCATCCATTAGTGGATTAAGAATATTAGTTTCACTATGATAATAAGGTTGATCATCATATGTCAAATTGAAAGAGGTGGATGAGTCATGGAAGAGAGCCTTGTGTGACTTTCAGTGGTAGGGTTTGAGAATGTAAAACCGGGGCATCTTTAATTTGGAGACAGAGTGTTAGCTTGAGAAACTCAAGATATTTTTCAGTATGTTCTAAGAATATTCTAAGTTCAAGGTTCCATTGGTAGTGATTCATATGTTTGGATTTTCACATTAGTGGTGGATGATTTTTCTTGGTGACTGTAAGGAGGCATATGTGTTGTGGCCCGACATTCAAAAAGATTTCCATTCATAATTTCTATTATTGACAATGAGGGAATCCAAAATATAGGAGATAGACTCTCTTCAATAATGTAGTTCAATAATTTGGGAGCTTGGAATCTAGTTTAAGGACCTATGATACATTATCCTATATACTTTTTCTGATGATGATTCCAAAATGTGGTGTCTAAATGAGGCTTTTCACCTAGTGATTGGGTACGGGGTTACCCCATTTACGCTACCAACATATATTGAGGTATATAAAAATTTTAAGGCTACTGATTGGATTATATAATTCTAATTTTTGACTTGAAAGATTTTCAAATATAGTGTCTCGAGGAACAGAGTCTTAGATATGGGTCATTTGTATTGAGGTAGTCAAGATTCTATTTAGTGGGGCACTGATTGTGGAAGAACCCTTTCCATTATTTATGGGAAGGTGGATCCTAAGAGCCTATCATAGGCTTCCTATTTTTCTATGTCTATGTAGTGTATTGGAACTACTAGGACTAAAGTATGATCACCATGGGAGGCCATTTTTATGTGTGTGTTCATTCCCCATTTCAAAAATAGCAGGACCATTTGTTACCTCTGTGACAGTCTTAGTGGAAGGAACCATCGGTGGTTGTTCAATAGCTGATGGAAGATTGAATTAGTATATGTATCCATCATAACGGTCCCAATAAACATTTTCTTATTCTAGAGTGAAATTATGTAGTTTGGTAGCAGAGAGGGAAAGATTCTTGGTGTGTTTAGATGAATGTGTTAATGGTGGCAGTTCCAACTGTTCTAGGAGTACTTCAAGGTACGGTAAATTTATCATCCACCCTTATAAATAATTTTTTCTATTTAATAGCCTCACACTCTTTTTTTTACTACATTATTTTATTTCATGGGACTATATGTGTATATTCTTCTAGTTCCCCTGGATTTATTTACATTTTTTTAGGTTTGGATTCTTTTTTGATGTGTACCAACGGTGTTGACTTGTAATGGGTAGCACTAGTCAGTGGGAGACTTATTTTTGTCATAGATGAATCCATAGGATGTTATAATCATCATGGATTTACTATATTTCGTACATGAAGTCTTCAAATACTCCTTTTGGAGAGTTATTTTTTTCTAATATGGATGTTTAGAAAGTTTTGTTTGTTGGCAAGTGAGGTCATCATATTGGTGGTAGGAAATTGGAGCCTATTTTTTCTCAGTTGACAAAGCTGTTTGAGGAATATTGGGAAGGGTATGTTCCTAGAGTTTTGGGGGAGTTACCATATGTTTTTTTTGATGATTTTATGTCTCTACCACATTGAAATGATTTTTTTGTGAGAGAGATACATTTGGGTGTGTCTGTAATCTCAATAGCTCTCTATCAAATAGTACCAGAAAATTTACCTGAGTTCAGGTTGTAGGTGGATGATCTGATATAGAGGGGTTTCATATAAGCATGTGTGTATCCTTGGGGTGATCCAATGTTTCCTTACAAGAAGATTTATGTTAGTCTATGTTTCTGTGTAGACTATCGAAGGTCAAATAAAGTGATGGTTAAGAACTGTTACCCTATTCCAAGGATTGTTGATTATTTAAACTAGTTAAGAGGGGCTAGTTGGTTTTCTAAGGATGATGTGTATTCTGGATATCACTATTCATTGGTGAAGGATGGGGATATTCTGAAGAGTTCCTTCATATATAGGTGTTGACACTTCGAGTTTGTATTCATATTTTTTGGTGTTACAAACACACCAACCATGTTCACAGGGCTCATGAACTCTATATTCAGTGAGTTCCTAGACCAGTTCATCATCATATTCATTAATGATATATTGATATACATAAAAATAGTGGAGGATCATGTCGATAATATCATATCTATTATATAGGTCCTACGACACCACTATCTATATGAAAATCATTCCAATTATAAGTTTTCGATGCAATTGCTATGTTTCCTTGGACTTGATGTATCTTAGCTGGGTGTGGCAGTAGACTTATCGAATATAAAGGAAGTTATTTCTTGGAAAGCACCCAAAAATAGAGATAGATTTTTAGTTTCCTTGGAACCATTGGATATTATCAGAGTTTTCTTTCAACTTATCTTAGGTTGTAACCTCACTAACAACATTGTTGTAACGACCTAAACTATTATATATAAAATTACCCATTTTATTTAATTGAATGTATTATTATGAATTATGGTTATAGAAAATGCATGCACTTGTTTTTTTTATTATATTCTATTGAATTTAAAAACCATTAAGCATCATTAAAATTGATAATATATTCATTGAGTAGTGATCACATGATTAGAATAAATATTGGGTTTTAAGAAACCCAATTGACACAAAGAAAGAAATTGATGGCCTCAGCCAGTAGAATCGTACCCCATGAAACCTATTTATAAGAGCTTATATGGTAGATAGAATCCCTAAGAGTTTTCTATGAAAAATTCCAAGATGAGATCCAACATCTTAAGAATGAGTGAAACTAGTTATGGGAGAAGTTCAAGCTCATTGAGATCACATCCCAAACCATGTTCAGTGAACCACCCCTTGAAATTCCCCCTGTCGCGCACCTTATTATTTGGGCGTTTTCTAGTGTATTAAATAAATTTGTATCAATAACCAAGAAATATGAGTATATAATTTATTTTTTATATAATACTGAATATATTTTTATTCTATTATTGTTTCGTTATAAATGATTTTTATTTTAATACAATAAAACATAAATTGTATTTTTTTGTGATGAGTGAATTCCATTAAGGTTTTTATTTAGATAAATTAGTGAATTTTTGAAACAAATAATATTTTAATAAAAAATTATTATTAAATATTTTCTATTAAATACAAATGATCAATTAATTTTTATGATGTCAAATATAATTTTTATAAGGGTTTGAAAGCTGTTATTATCAAGAAACTCATCATTTATCAATAAATTTCATTTATTATTTTAAAAGTGAAAATACTCATATTTGTAAAATTATTTATATACAATTAAAAATATTTTTTTAACATAGCATTGAAATTATCCAATTGTAAATTTTTAAAAAAATTCAAGACAGTCAAATATTTATGTAAGAAATTAAATACTGTATAAATATAATTTGTGTATTATGACATCATAATGATGGAAAAGTGATGTGATAAATTCTATAAAGGGTATACATGAAAAAATATATATTTTAACTTCAAAATAAAGTGATTTTATTTTTATTTAATAAATTTTTTAAATCATTTATGAATCCTCCAAAACCATTAATATATTTTATTATTTTAAAATCATATCTTTATGAGTATGAATCACCTCCACATAAGATAGGGTATTATTTTATTGATATCATAACATGGTCTTATCAAATAATGGTAAAAAATCCCATTTGGTAGAAACCATAATAAAAAACCATGGGAAGGTTTGTGGTTTTGGTTATTTTATTATATAGTGTGCAAAACCTATGTTTGAGAAATATTAATGAAATTCACACTCATTTCCAATATAAACCCTCCCAATCTACCAATTCTCTTAAATAAAAATACTAGTATCATGTTCTTAATCTTCCCTCCCATATATAGAGTCCTACTAAGGGGCCCCAATCTCTTATGAAGATTCTTCCAAGAATTTGTAGTCACATACTCATGTAAGGGATCCTTTCATTTCTCATCTTTATTAAAGTATATTCTTTACCTTATTCCTTTTATCTTCATTTACTTATGATAGGATAAGTTATTCCTTATCCCTTTACGATCCAATTGATTTCAAAATTATCAAATACACATTTTTCTCTCATCATCCCATTTTATTAATTATTAAGTGGCATTGTTATGCTGCTAAAATTTCAATTTCATTTTACATGCCGAAAAAATTGTTTAGTGAATACCACAACAATTTACAAAAAGGTTATTCATATTTATACACATATAATTATTTTAATTGGGAATTAAATATATTTATTCCACATTCCTTGATCATGGAATAATATATTTTGATGAATGAATCCTTGTTCGGTGATCTTTGTGGCACACTTAAGTGTGATAATGAAATGAAATTGATGGGTGCGCCTAGAATTATATAGTGATCCAATGAATTGGGTAATTTTTAGAATCATGAGAAGATATTTCAGAAAAAAAAGATTTAATCTAATTCAATTATGGTACTTTATCCTTCAGGATGTCTTATCAGATATCCTTGACCAATGATTATGATGTTGTGTTATAAATTGTTCCCATATTTCCCATGTTATGATTATCATGATATTTCCTTCATTATAATTCATGTTCCTTTTCTTCCCCATTGATATGAATATTTTATAACATTTGTTACCTTTTTCTATTCTCATTCCCTTTCTGAGGCTTTATAGATCACCCTTTTCTTATGTATGTCCCTAGGTTAGTTGATACAATTTTATGTGTGTGCATGTTAAGGAAGTTTTAAATAAAGATGATGTTGTTCCTATTTTAAATTATTGTGTAATGTATCTAATTCCAAAATACACTATAATTATTGATATTCTAGGTTTTATAAAATTAATGTTTATGTAATAAATCAAATATTAATGTGTACAAAATATATGTGTAGTTATATTTTTGTATCAATAGATGATTTTGATTATTTATGGAATTATTATTAGAAAAATATAGATAAAGACATTGGGATAAGATTAAGTATAAGAATACATACCTAAATTTTGGTAATTATGGAGTAAGTGGTTTGTCAAGAAAATACATCCTTGTCCAGATACTACAAGTATATGTTTTTTTGGAACAGATTTAACGAGGGGTAACAACTCTGAAAATGTGCGTCGGGCCTGACTCGGCATAACCTAGTACATGATAATGGGTCTTACTACACACCATGTTTGACACCCCCTAGTGATATTCTTTGATACATTCATAATCTAATTATGAACCATTATAAATGGAATAAAAAATTCCCTTAATAATATATATCAGGAAATAAATTTTGGGTGGGATAGCTTGAATCCTAGATATTCATATATTAAGGAAATAAATATAGGTTATAAGTTATCCCTTTAATATAATTAAATTCTTATTTATGTTTTTCATAGTTTAAAAATATCAATCTCTAATTTTCCCATTATTCAAGCCAATGGCCAGAAATAAGAGGAATCTGGTAAACAATCAATGAGATGGGCAATGTGATGACTTCCCCAATGATATTCCCAACAAAATAAAAATAATTATGATGATACTCTCTTAGTTAGATTAGGTTTTGAATAGAAACATGGATTAGTAATATCATCCATACCCCCTAATAAAGAACAAATTTAAATTTATTCTTTTATTTGATAAAGGCCCCTATCTTTAAATGGATCATCTGATACCTTAATCGCAGAACAACGAATCAACATCATTGGGAATATATTTTATATCCATCAATGTTCTGAACATGATAAGTTTTTACTAGAAGTTTATCATATAGAGGTAGAAGCTAATCATTGGTTGATATTGATCAAGAATATTAATCCTGAGGAAGAGATCAAAGAGATTGGGTGGAAAGGAATCCACAATTTTTTTTCAAAAATATCTTAATCACACTCTCTGACATAAAATGGAAAGGTATTTCCTTTACCTAAGGAAAAAATATGACAAAACTATGAAGAAGTATGAGGAAAACATCACAATACTTTCATAATATGTCTTCAACGTAGTTATTTTTTCTGAATGAAATGTTGACTGGTTATTTGGTGTCTTAAATCCTTGTATATGAAAATCCTGGTAATACATTATGTTGACATCTATGAAGAAATTTTATGATGTTCTCTCAAAGTAAAAATAGAGATCAAAGAATCTAAATGGTTTCATGGGGATAATAAATGAAAAGTGTAATTTAATTCTAGTGGTGTGATGGTGAAATTTATTGGTTAATGAAATTCTAACCTCCCACTTGTCAAAGGTGTAGAAATAAGCACTCCAAAAATTGCCTAAGGGGGAGAGGAAATGCTTTTTGTGTGGGAAGGAAAGAAACCTATCTATCTATTTCCAATAAGAGGATCCTAAGAATGTGCTGGGGGAGAGGGATTCTCTGGTCAACCCTCAATTAATTTTTTATTGCTTCAACTATAAGGAACATGGGAACATTTCAAACCAATTCACTATGCCTAGGGTTCAATCTACAACCTCCAAGGTAGTAAGGGATATCCTCTTAAATCACAACCACTGAGGTGGATCCCAAAAACGAATTGGTAATAGGTCTGCTAGTTATTTATTAAAAAATATATAATGTACATTTGGATTTTGGTTCTATGCATTCCTTCATATCACAAAATTTTAGTCGAACAATTCAAACACCGCCAAAAATCAGGGAACTAGAGTTGTTTAAGAAAACAGAAATTTGGGAAATTATTGCATTCCAAGTATATAAATCCTCCCCTATCAAAATTTTATGGGATGAAAATCCCATCGATCCTCATTATACTCACTTTGGTGGAACATTATTCAATTATAATAATGGATTGGATTTCCCAATATAGATAAAACAAAAATTTCCATGAGAAGGAAATCAATATCCGTGTTTTGAATTGTACTTCGATTCTATAAACGTTCTAGGAGGGGGATGAATCTTGTTTACAAAAAATATCTCAATAAGGGATATTATTTTCCTATCAGAAATTGTATCAATATCAAATGATAATTTCTAAGGAAAATATCTTCCTTGAATACATTCTAGTTGTGAGGGAATACACTAATGTGTTTCCCGAGGAATTATTTGGTCTTCCTATTAGACGAAAGGTTGAATTTTTAATCGAGATTATACCTGGGGTGTTTCCATTATCGAAGACATTGTAATGAATTGATTTTGTGGAAATTCAAAATCTTAATAATCAATTAGAGGAGAATATGGATAAATGGTTCATATGTGCAAGTGCTTCACCATTGGATGAACCAGTACTCTTAATCATGAAGTAGGATGGGTCAATGTTCCTTTGAATTGATTATTGAGAGCCCAAAAAGTTCACAATAATTAAAAAGTATCCTCTATCATGGATTTATGAATTTAATAATCATATATGTGGAGAAAAATAATTCTCCAATTTGAATCTACAGTCATGATATTACTAAGTTAGGTTGATGAAGGAGAATATCACCAATAATTCTTTTTGTACAAGGTACGAGAAATATGAGTTCATAGTAATTACATTTCAACTCAAAAAATTATCTATCTATATTCAAGGGAACTATGAATAGATTATTTAGATTTTACCTCAAAATATTTGTGGTATTCATTACATATGAAATTATAATATTCTCCAAAACCAAGGAGGAGAATGAGGAGCATCTAAGAATTGTGCTAACGACCTTATGAAGGGATAAGATTTATGAAAAGTACAGAAAATGTGATTTATAATTAAAAGATGTATCATTCATGGGTAATATCATCAGAAGAAATGGGATATCTATGGACCCTTTAAAAAACAATCAGTTGAATGTTGGTTGAGGCCAAATTTTATGATAGATATATGTAGTTTCCTTGGATTATCTTTGTATTATCATTGATTTGTGAAAAAATTATCATGATTATCAAACAATATAACTAAGATAACTTGTATAAGAGTCACATTTACTTGGAAGGATGAATGAAAAGATTGATTCAATGATTTGAAAAGTAGGATTCTCACTACACATGTACTCCCACTACCCACTAGTGAATAACTTTTTGTTGTATTTAGTGATACTTAAAAGAAGGGTTTGGGATGTGTGTTAATGAAAAATGACAAGGTGATAGCCTTTTCATTAAGGTTTTTGAAATTTCATGAACAGAACTACCCAACACAAGATCTAGAGTCATCTTTAGTGATATTCACATTGAAAATATAATAGAATTATCTATTTGGAGAGAAGTGTGAAATATATAAAGATCAAAAAATCCTCAAGTATATATTCATACAAAAAGAGTTAAATATATGAAAATGTTGTTGGTTAGAGTTAATAAATGACTATGAATTCACAATCCATTATCATCATGGGAGAGAGAATAACGTGGTAAATTATCTAAGTATAAAAGATCCAGGAATTCTATCATTTATGAGGATTGAGAGGGATCTGATCTTCTTAGATTTGGAAAAGATATACATGGGAATCGTAATGGAAGGAACATCATAAATTATTTCAAAAATGATTTCTCAATTGTGTCTTCTGAATAGTTTAAAGGATTCTCAAGAATATGATGTGGGAATTAAGAATAATGTTGAATCTATAAGAAAAATGAAATACATGGAGATTAATGTTAATGAAGAAGGTGGTGTAATATTTGGGTCAGAACTATGTGTACCTACAATCCTGAGTTAATGAAAGAGTTTTTGGATTATGCAAATAACTCTACCTTATATATCCATCTTGGAAGCTCAATGATGTATCAAGATCTTAGATAACACTATTGGTGGGAGATTATGAAGACGTAGATCATGGAATATACATCAATATGTCTTGTATGTTAGGAAGTGAAGGATTAAAGACAAAAGTAAAAGGGGATAATGCAACCATTACCCATACCAACCTGGAAATGAGAAAACATCACCATAGACATTGTCATCGGACTTGTGAAAAAATATAGAGGAAACAATTATATATGGGTTTCTTTGGAATGTCTTATAAATATATCTCCTTTTTATTGTGATTCTAGAGTACTTATCACTAGATCAATATGCATGGATATACATCAGAGAAGTGTTAAGGATTCATGGAGTACCACTATCGATTGTATCTGATCAAGATCCAAGATTCACCTATGTGTTCTAGAAAATTATCCAACATGATCTAAATTAATAGTTGAACTTCATAATAGCATATAACCCTTAAACTGATTGACAATTTGAGAAGACAATACATATATTTTAGGACCATGTTGAGAGCATTCTCAATTGACTTTAATGGAGGATGTGATCAATATCTTATTCTGGTCATGTTATCAAATAATAAAAGTTTCCACTCAAGAATCCAAATGGATCCCTATTAATCCATTTATAGGAAGAGGTATATGACACTTTCATGTTGCGATGAAGTTAGGGAACAAAAACTAACAAGCCCTAAAATGGTTAAGGAAATGGTGGAAAAGGTTAAGACAGTTAAGCAGTGCATCAAGGATTTTCTAAGACAACAGAATAGTTATGATGAAAATGGTTGATGATACATAGAGTTTGATGTTGGAGACATAAAATTCCTCAAAAAAATTACTATGGAATAAGGTGATGAGATTTTAGAATAAGGGAAAGCTTAGTCGATGATACATCAGCCCCATTGAGGTCCTTGATCACATCAGAGCGGTGTCCTACTAACTTGCACTCCCACCTAACCTCACTCAAGTACATGATGTATTCCATGTATCCATCTTGAAAAAGTATATACCAGACCCCTAAAATTTACACAATCCATAGGTGGTACTATTGGAGAATGACCTTTCTTATGATGCGCAGTCGGTGGAGATATTAGATTTTTGGAGAAAAAGTTATACAGAATAATACAATGCACCTTAACAAAGTAATATAGAGAAAACAAAAGTTTAAAGAAAAAATATGGGAACTATAGGAGGTGATAAAATGAAGTTAACCTGGTCTATTTTAATGTGTGAAAATAAAATTTAGAGGGATAAATTTCGTAAGGGGGTAAGATTGTAACAACCCAAATTGTTATAAATAAAATCCCCCTTCAAATTCATTTAAATGTGTTATTATGTATTATGGTTTTAGAAAACACATGAACTTATTTGGTTTTATTATAATGAATCATATTTAAAATAATATTAGGCATCATTACCATTTGTAGTATATCCATTTAAATGTGATCACATCATTACTATAAATATAGTGTTGCAACAAATCCAATTGATAGGGTCAAAGGAAGTGATGGGCATGTCCATTACGATCATACCATATAAAGCTAATTTATCAGTGCTTATGAGGGAGATAGAAGCTATGGGATTTTCCCTTTACCAATATCAAGATGATATCCTAAAACCTAATCATGGGAGGAACTATTTATTGGATAATTTCAATCTCATCAAGATCACGACCCAATCCATGTTCTCTGAACCACCCTATGAAAATATCACTATTGTGAACCTTTATCTTAGGGAGTTTGTTGGTCTATAAATGGGATATATATCAAGGAACTATCAATATTAGTATGTAAATTAATTTTTATAGAATAATGAATATATTTTCATCCTATTATTGTCACACTATGAATTATTTTCATTTTAATACAATAAAACACAAATTTTATTTTTGGGTAATGATCAAATTAAATTAAGGAATTTATATTGATGAATTAATTGATTTATAAAATATATACTATTTAAATAAAATTTTATTATTAAATATTTTTTTATTAAACATAAATGATAATATAATATTTATGATGTCAAAGAAAATTTTTATAAGGGTTTAAAAGCTGTTATTATAAAAAAACCCCACATTTCACAATAAATTTCATTTATTATTTTAAATATAAAAATAAAAATATTTATAAAATTATTTAGATAAAATGAATATATTTTTTTGGAATTAGAGCATCCACATTATCCAACTGTGAAATTTCATAATTTTCTAAGATAGTCGAATATTTGGGTAAAAAATCAAATACCATAAAAATATACATTGTGTACTACGACATTATAATGACCCAAACGTTATTAAAGAAATACTATAAATGGTATCCACATCCAAATATATGTTTTGAATTTAAAATAATGTGATTTTATTTTTATTTTATAAATTTTATATATCCTATAGGAATCCTCTAAAACCATTAATATAGTTTAAGGTCTTAAAATAATTTCCTTAAAGAGTATGACTTACCTCCACATAAGAAAGGGTGTTATTTTATTAATTTTGTCTCTTTTATATATAAATTAATGAAACCCAATCCCATATTATAGAAACCATGGGAAAACCAATGGAATGTTTTGTGGTGTTGGTTATTTTATTATATAAAGTCCAAAAGCTAAATTTGAGAAATATTAAAGAAATTCCAAATCATTTCCTATATAAACCCTCACAAGATCTAACTTATCTCTAATAAAAATAATTAGAGAATGTACATACTCATTTCTCCCTTCTCTATAGTCCTCCTATGGTTCCCCCACTCTCTCAAGAAGCTTCTCTCAAGAATTTGCAGTCACACACTCATGTAAGGGGTCTTTTCCTTTCTCATCTTTATTCAAGTATCTTCTTTACCTTATATATTGTATCATAATTTCCTTATGATGGGATACATTATTTTATATCCACTTTACATTAAAATTAATTTAAAAATTTATTAGATACCACTTTCACTCTCATAAACCAATTTTTTGAATTTTTACGCGATGTTGTTTTGATGCTGAAATTTCACTACGATTTTCCATGCCAAAACGATTATGTTGTGAATATCATACTCATTTAATATAAAGTGAATTCAGATTTATAAACTTATACTAATTTTATCTTGGAATTAAATGTATGTATTCCTCCCACCTTGATCTTGGAATAATATATTTTGTCTAATGAATCCGGGTTGTATGATATATGTGGCACAATTAAGCTTGAGAATGAAATCAAAGTGATGGTTGCGCCCAGAATTATACAGTGCTCAAATGAATTGAATAATTTTTAGTCTCATGAGATTTCATGTTGGTATATGGAGTGAACCAAATTCCCTCATGGTACATTTTCCATTATGAGGTATTTGAAGTTAGTCATGACCTACGTTTATGATGTAGTGTTTTAAGTTGTTCTCACATTTACCATATTGTGATTATCATGCTATATCATGTCATATTATTCATGTTTTTTTTCACATTGATATTACTATAGTCTAACATGTATTAACTTATTCCATTTTTATTCCCTTACTGGTATTTATATCTCAACCCTTTTATTATGTATGTCCCCAATTCATCCCATGTAGTTTTAAGTGCCAACATGTTAAGGATGTTTTCAACAATGATGGTGTTTTTTCAAGTTTTAAATTGTTATGTAATGTACTTAATTACCAAATACATTAGACATATCCATATTATAGGTTGTATTAAGTGTAATTTTATGTAATAAAATATTTGTTAATGTGTAATAATTATATGAGTTATTATAGTTGAATAAGAAGGATCAAAATTGTTTTTGCAGTGATCATCTCCAGGTAGATTTCAGTTACCTGAAGGGGAAGTTAATCAGTGATTCAGTTTCCTAAAATATAAATTTGTGATATCTTATGTGTATAGGAAGTTATGTCCCGATGAGCGTAACTATACTACCCATGATATGAAGTTAGAATTTGTTGTTTTTAGGCTAAAGTTATAGAGGAATTACCACATTAATGAGCACTTTTTGGTTTTTACGGACCACAAGGGCCTAAAATTTGTGTTCTATCAGTGAATTCGGAATCTATACGTGTAGATATGGATGTATTTTTTTAAAGAATATTATTTTGAGATATATTACACCTTTGGAAAGTTTTAATGTGTTTTCTAATTCATTGAGTTATAATTCTCATGGATATGTTGTTTGGATGTCAGGTGATATTTGGTAATGGATGGATATTCTTAAAGAGATGCATCTTGGTGTGAGGGAGATTATTGGTTATTGTTGTCTCTTTCAAGTAAATATGGAGTCATATTTGATGTGGTAGGTGGAGGAGTCTCAGTGGAGAGACTCGAAGACAATGGTGTTATGTGACCATGTTGACCATGGTGATGTCCTTAAGGGAAGGTCGAAGGATGGTCAGAACTGAATCTTATTCTAGGGGAGGCTTTTGATTCGATGGGTGATTCAAGAGGGAGTTATCAATGTGTTTTACTACCCACCATTAGTGGTACATCCCAGTGTGATGAATACATATCATTCTTTGATGAGATTTATTTGGTGGATAAGGATGAAATAGTTAGTGGAAGAGTTTGTGATAGAGTGTCTAGTTTTTTAGTAGGTGAAAGTAGAGAACCACGTTACTAGGGATTTGTTTCAGTCATTAGATATTCCTAAGTTGATATGAGAGGATATCTTAATGTAATTTCTCATAGGGTTATCCCAATATCGAGGATATTGTGGAGTGTTTTGTGTGATAGTAAACCAACTGATGATGTGATATCATTTTCTGGTGATCTATTAGTGGAGGGTTATAGATGATTTGGTGAGTTGTTATATAGACTATTTGGTTGGGATTTAAAAGATAACAGGGACCATTATCTCTAATTTGGATCATCATTTTACCTCACATTTTTAAATGGGATTGCATTGTGCTTTCAGCTCCCAATGGTCCCTTATAACCCATTTCCACCCTCAGAAAGATGGAATTATGGATTAGACCATCCAGACACTGGAGGATATATTTTGAGCATGCATCCTACACTTTAGTGAATTGTGGGTATGGAAATTATATATTTTTTATGTTTTATACATCAACATATAACACACATCTATTGTAATGGATCCATTTAAGGCATTGTATGGGTGATCATGTCATTCCCCATTGTATTGGATGGAGGATGGGGAGTCTATAGTTGTTGGTCATGCTGTGTTTTAGAGTATGATAGAGAAGATCCAGTTGGTATGAGAGTGGATGGGGGTGGAACACGACCATCATAAGGCATATGATGAACATAGGTGGAGGCCTGTGGAGGTCAAGGTTATAGTCCTTATGTTTACAAAAGTATCACCTTGATGAGGGAAGTAGATTTTTGGTAAAAGAGTAATATTTCATGTGGGTTCTTTGGTCCCTTTGAGTTGTTGGGGTGATTTATTGAGATGGAATATCATTTGGAATTAAAACATAAGTTAGATAGGATCAATGATGTCTTCTATTTGTCTCATTTTTATTGGTATCTTTGTGATAACTCATACATCATTGAATAAGGAGTGTTAGATATGAAGAATGAAACAACATTCATGCAGTTTCCAAAAGAGATCCAGGATCATTAATAGAGGGTGATGTTTTGAAGAACCATTCCATTTGGTTGAATGTTTTGAAGGCATGGTTCTAGGAATAGATTACATGGGAATGAGAGATGTAGATGTGCACCCAGTAACCATAGTTTTTTTATCTTTTCATTTCCATTTATTTTATGATGTAATGTTTGGATCTTCAAATTTTATGAGATTTATTTTTTTTATTTATTTTTTTATGTGTGAAAAAAAATCAACATATGAAAATGGAAAAATCTGATTCTAAATCATGACATGTTATGGTCTAACATAATTAAAACTATATGGGAGAGTCAGTGCTGACCAAATCGAAAAATATCTTAACATGGAAGATGGAATTCCATGATTTGTGTGATCAGGTAATTATTGTGTGTTTAATGTACCAGTGGTTGGTTTGGGTTGTATGGATTTTGATATATTTATGTGGATGGCTTTGTAGAAAGTGGTAGCATGTGGATAGTACTAGGTGAGTATTATGGATCATAGTGAGAGTTTGTGGTGCGTTTGTGCTGTGATATGTCAATGTGCGGTGTTTTTTGAGATTTTTTAGTTTGAAGTAATTTGATGGTGGTAGTGTTAGAGGAGTAATGAGATCCTTGAGAAGTATCTCATAGGGTGATTTGTTGTAACCATTTATTTCTTCAATATTTTATTTGATTATTGAGGGTGTGATTCATTTTATAGGTTTCTAATGTAACATTTTGCACCTTCTTAGACCACTGCTTATCCATTTTTGTGAGTCATAGGTTTTTGGAGGAGGCTATAGGAGGTTTTATGAAGTTTGGAGCTGTAGTTGTACTGTAGTAGATTTTTATGAAGTAAAAGGTGGTTTATGACATAAATTTGAGGTTTATGACTTGTAAAGTCAGTGGCATATGGATTGTGCATAGTAGAGGGGTGGTTGTAAAAAAGGTGATTTTAAACTATAAGTTAGGGATTAATTGAGAATGTTATTTCCATTATCTGCAAATGGTTTTAAGGATTAAATGTCGGTTTTACAGCATGTAAGCCATGTAATAGTGGAAATTACATTGTAAATGAGGGGTTTACACTGTATGTTAGGTAACTTATAAACTATATATAGGTTTTTTTTTATGATTTTATTCTTATTCGGTTATTCCTTCTCTCATTTGTGGTGATCCCTTGGAACCTTTGAGAGGATCCTCCATACCCTTCCTCCTATCTTGATCTTTTAGTTTTGATTGTGTCATTTTGGTGATATATGATATGTTCTCCCTTTCTTCTCAATCATTTCCTTGTTTGATTCCTTCAAATATCCACTATAGTGGTTTTCATATTTTTTTTGTTCTTTTGGAGATTTTTTATGATCATTTGACATGGTATAGGTTGATCTAAAATTTCCTTGTGCAATTTTAGTTTTTGGGTAGCTGCTTCCTCTCCCTATGGTGTGAAATGATATCCAAAAGATTATTTGATGTAGGGGATACTCATTATCAATTCTTGTATATACTATGTGAGATATCTACATGATTTTTATTTCATTTGGGTTGATAGTATGGATTATAATAACAAAGATAATTAATTGTAATAATTGACATTTATGGGTATGGGGAGATATCGCATGATTTACTTCTTTAATATATTTTGTTGATTATATTGTGCATGTATGTTTCCAATACAAAAATAATGGTTGTTGGAAACCATGATTATCTTATAGATGATATGTTTTGAGACCCTTGTTCTGTTGTTGTGTGATCTCACCTTAAATAAAAGGATAAATAATGTATATATGACTAATAAATTGATTTCCTAGGGATACATGGTCTCTCTAATAATAACCATTATAGCTAAAGAGGTAATGTAATAAAATCCCCTTAATAATTGTGGAATTTGGTGTGTGTTTCTATTGTATTTGATTATGCTTTATGTGTTTCCCTATGTAGTTTAAGAGAGTTTTTGAGCGATTATGGAGGTTACTGGCTAGGTTTTGTGATGTGTGGGTCAATGATGTGATGTTGTGTTTGGTATTAAGAGATGTGATGTGGGTATTTTGGTGAATTCGTGTGAAGTGTCCATGATGTGAGGTTGTGGTGTGTACTATTTGTGATGTACAATGGTTCTAAAGCAAGGTCTTGTGTGTGATGGTAATGGTGTGAGGTGGTTGCAGTGTGTGGGGGATTTGAGCCTTGTAGTGTTGTTCTACCTTGTATTGGTGTAGTGATATGTGGTTGTGTTTTGTGATGTGTGTTCATTATGGTATGATAAATTGGTTGGTGTGGTGTGGTGACAATAGTTGATGTGAGAAGGGATAGTTGGGTGGTGGTGTGGTTGTGTTATTTGATCGGTAAGCCATGGAATAATTTTTAATATAGTAAATTAATTTTGAATGGGGTAGAAATCGTTAAGTGGTAAGTGGCTTAAATGAAATTAATAAATGAATGATTCCTGTTAATCTGAATGAAATGAACAATGAATAAATGTGGTGAAACAAGAAATTGGAAGTGGGAGATATTGGGTTGATTATGTGGTGGTTCTGTGTAGTTTCATATAGTCACGGAAGTGGTTGTCATAGTGAATGTGTGGTATAGTGGTTGTGATGTGAAGTGAACTAGTGAAGTTGTTTTGAATACAAAGGTTGGGTGTTCCGTTGTCTCTATATTCATGTATGTTTATGTTGTTTCTATATGTTCCCCATATGAGTTGGTTAACCTTACCAAAACATAGAGGTTCTGGGTACTTGGTGTTTTCACCAACATCCAGGATGGTAGAAACACAGATGACTGGCAGCCCCCTCTTCCCCTCTCTTCCTTCGGTAGTGGTTGACTTGGTGTATTCAAGCGAGATGTGGTGTGATGGTGCATGTGTTTTCATGCAGGATGAGATGTAATGTGGTAGTGGTGTGATGTGATATGTGGTGGGGTTCATAAATGGTTGGAGGAGGGATGAGGTTGATGTAATTCATGATTATGATACTCCACTACTCTGCTTATGTGATGAGTTGAGCTGTGATGGACCATGTGTATTCTGGTGAGATGTTTCTTGGTGATTCCTAATTCTTGAATAGGATGCTATACCTTGAGAGGGTGCGTAGGTAGGGATTCATCCTGACACATGTCAAAAATGGAATAGGTGTCTTTGGGTGAGATATGATGTGATGTCCTATGTGATGTGATATATATATATATAAGGAATGGGACCATATGACATTCGATGTTGGGGATTGAGAGTGGAAAATTAGTGGGAAATATGTAGTGGGGTGCCTTGTTATGTAATGTTTGTGATGCTATATTATTTTGTTAGATGTGTGATTTGTGGAGAGATCCATTGTTTGGTTGAGGATTAGTGAGATGACATGTTTAGGTTCTTATTGGTTCTATTTTTGTTTTTACTGGTAAATTAGAATGCATTGTTCCCATTCTCGCTTCAGACCTTGGTTCATCCCCTATTGAGTGTAAATGTACGCTCACTCTACATATATAAAATGTTTTTCATTTTTTCAAGAGGGAATTAGGGACCAAGATGGACATTACTATCATGAGTTAGAGTATTTTAGTGGCCATTTCAAGATTTTATTTTGGTAAATTTTTATATTTTTATATGTATAAGTATATTAATCAGGCATTATGGGATGGTTTTGAGGTTACCATTCTTTGACAGTATCATCTTGAGTTTTTTTTTGGTTTTGTATCTTATCTATTGATTCTGTTTTATTTAATTAGTGGGAAGTGCCTCCCATTTGTGGGATTTTTATACCCCTGATACTTCTCGCCAACCTGATTCCTAATAGAGGTGGGACTAGGGGGGATCATTTTCACTCTTCGTTCACTATAGTCTCTTGGGAGGGAGGGGTTGTGAAATTTTATTTCTAAGCTACTTTTGACCTAATCAAAGGGGATAAAATATAGAATAGCAAGTCACCTAGAAAAAATCCCAATGGTTATCTTTGAAAATAATCATAAAACTTATAGATACTCTTATCATTACATAATTATTTTTTAATTGTCTGAATTTTCATAAGTGTTTCTTGTACGATACTCATCCCCACTAAAGAAGTCACACCCACCTCAGTCCAGCAGATTGGTGACTAAAATTTTTTACCATAACAAGATTTAGAAGGGTTAATTTTTATTAATGACTCATAACTATTATTTTAGGAAAACTCAACCAATTCTAAATGGTTTCTCTATGATCATATAAAGACTAAAATGTAGGCAAAAATCCTATCCTATAGTATATATATCACCAAAAATATTAGGATATTTGATTTCATATGGTCGGTTGTGCGTAGTTTTACCTAATATCTCATTGCCTCCTAGATGATATTTCCAAAACAATAGGTAAACTACAGATCCCAATAATATATGATAGTATAAAGAATCCCAAGGAAGATCACAATCTCATAGAAATATAACCTACCAATCGTGTCTACTTTATTTCAATCTAGAATCATGATTAAGTGATAAAATTTATTTTTCCATTTTATCAGACCAAAAATTTTGTTCTTACCCTAAGGGGTATGATCGGACATAAAAGAGAATCCATAGTTATCCCAAACAACTTCTATGTAGAAATCAGAAGAGGTTTTATCATGTTCAAGGGATTTTGATACTCAGATTTTATCTTCTTGAGTGTATAACATCATCAGATGAATTATTCAATTTCACATGTCATACCTTGCCCCTAGGGTTTGAAATTCATATCATATGAAATATTAGTGGTTCCAGGGTGGACAATCCATTAATAACTATGATAATACTACAACACAACCATTCTCATAGAAAAAGGTACCATGTACTATTTCCAAAAATATAAAATTACTTCAGGATATTGAGACCACTTTATAGTTGTCTCCACACCATATAATATCCACCTAAATGAATGTTATTATCCATACCTTTACTACTCCTAGTGGAGAATCATGAGGAGAGATGTTTCCATTTGAATACTAATAATAAACAATCCCTCATTATCCTCTCTTTCTTCCAAATGCAAATGGGAAAATAGATTCATGAGGTTTCATTAATTACTAGACTCAATTAAAACATGAGAATAAAACATATTTCTAGGAGAATACACAACCACGTTCCCCTTTCTTGGCATATAGGTTTTGAAAATTTTGAATACTTAAAGGTAATCCATCCATCTCTTTTCAGGAGATCCAAATATTGTTTTAGAAAATATGTAACTTACACTCTTATAGTGGAAGTAAATCTTAATTCATTTATTAAAAATATTTTGTCACCAACACATGAGGGAATTCATAATTATTGTTAGATCAGGGTAATAGGATGAGTAATTCATCTTTTATTGTCATAGTTAACAAGAACCACATTCCACCATGTTATCACACACGTGAGTGATGGGATCTAAAAATAATAATTTTTATTCTAATTCACAATAAAAATTAACTACATAATTAGTATAAAATATGAATAATAATTTTTTTATTAGTTTTCAAAAAAACTAGTATGAATGTGATAAAAGTTTTACTTCTATGAATTATACCTATTTTATTAAATTTTTAATTAATTATAAATCTGTGAATTTATGTTTGTGCATACATTATATGAAGGTTTTTGAATTTGATTTTAGTTTTTTGAATAATTTCTAGATCAGAGATAAATAATTATACACAGAATTCAGTGTCTTATCATTGTTTTAGATCAGAAAATATAAAAGGAATATGATTTAATATTTCATTGCTTCTGCCCAATAATAAGACTTCTGAGATGCTCCATGTGAATTTATTTTTATTATAGAAGCTAGCATATGACTTCCACTATTAAAATTTAATATTATTTTTTCTTTTGAGAGTATATGACTATTTTCTTTATCATATGGCATCCAAGACTGATAGATACCATCTTTCATATGACTTCATAATTTATATGAATCCTGATGAATTTTAGTGGTGAACATAGACTTGAAAGAACCAAGTTCATCCAAACCCATATAAACCCATATGAATCATTGTAGCCTAAATTTTTAAAAATAATTATGATAGGAGAATCTGATGAATGGAATGAGATTCCAAGAACATGTCATAGATAATGAGATCAAATGTGAAGTCTGTACCAATTGAAGAATTAAGATCCACCCTTGATTCACAAATTCGGGTTCATACCAAAATTGAGGGCTAAAAAACCTAGGAATCTAGGGGCATTGAAGGAGACTATGCCTTGTACTTTGTATAGGATGATATAATTTTATCATTGGTGAAACTGAATACCAAATCTCACTTATATGAGTTCCAAATGAAAAGGACATTAGAAACTAAAGAAATCAGCTGAGGATTAAAAAAATATTTTAGTTTTAAGAATATGATGATCTAAACCCATTAGAGAATAAAAATTTTATTGGGATTATTCCATATTAAGATCCAAGTTTTAGGAAAATAGATCCCCATTCATTTATAATTAATCTTCTATAAGAATTAAGATTATCATGTCATATTGATCAAATAATTGCCTCAAAGAGATCTCTACTAATCAATTCTATCACGAAAAATCATGAACCAAATACCATAATATCACACTTTAATCATATTACAACATTACTTGGTCACTAGGATACAACATTCACATCCAATATTTAAGGATCAACTAGAATCCAAGTGTAGTACACCCTCTACAGCCTCACCTGAGTTCCCTAATCCTTCTCCTAAATCTAACCCAAACATATACATCTATCACAGCATCATGTTGATGCTCCTTAAATATCACAGAACTAGAGGTCTAATCCATTTATAATATTCCATTTCCATGAATAGATATTTGAGGGATCAGATATTCTTTGTAGAACATACTCATTAGTATCCACTCAAAGTTGGGTAGCTAAACCAACCTAATTTCCATGTTTCTCTGGTTTTGGATATAGCTCTTCAACGTCCCCATTCAAACCTCCATTTATATGATTCCGCCTCACTAAAACTTTTGGGTGTTTATCACCTAATTAAAATATTTTGATCTTCAGTCCATATATTCTACATAGCTAGACTTTATCACTTGATATACCAACTCAGTCAATCCTTGTGGTGACATTTATTTGCACCTTATTGATGATGCTCAAGAAGATCCCCATAACAATGATTCCCCACTATAACCTTATTGATATTCTAGATCTATATAGAATTTTAATTCATATTGAAGGGGATCAATGAAATATTATATTGACACTAGTTTATCTAGTTCATGACCAAGATAATGTAGCTCCATCTTACCCAAATCAAGCCTATTATCATGAGGCCTAATCTAGATCTGGCTGACCAACTAAAGTCTAAACTATGTAATAGTATGTGAGTATTCCCCATTGAAATCTAGGGAGTACTAAGACCGAATCCAAAGAATCGGGCCTACTATCCAGGTATGACCTCTCAAATTCCATTGAAGTTCAAACTAGTTGGAATGTACACCCCATTTCATGAAGTCTTCTTTGCGTGAGGATTATAATAATAAATCCTTCTATAAGAATATGATCTTCACCACATTCATGATGTATTGAAGTACACCATCTCAAAAACCTATTGAGTACATATTGTAACACGTAGAGATTTTATGAAATAACTTTTTCGAATAAATTTAGTTTCTTTGATATCTTTTGTTACATGCAACACAATGTTTTAACAAACCACAGTATAATATTAATATTATTGTTTAAACATGACTGTTATAACCTAGATATTAAAACATGGTGGTAAGAATATAAAAAACCACATTTTTTAAATTATTTATATATTTTTTATTAAAATTATATTTTTTTATAGATAATAACTTAATATTTAATTATATCTTTATATTCTTCGAATATAATATTTTTTCTGAAATAGAATATTTTATTCATTTTGTGAACAAATAATAAAATTAATTTTTTTCCACTTTTAGTAAATTTATTTTAAAAACTAATCATTATATTAAAATATACATTTCAACGTCATATTTGAGTGAATTTTTTATAATGTTATAAAAGGTATAACTTTTCAAAAAATAGTAAAAAAATACTAATTCCATTTAAAATTATTTTTTATTTTAATGAATTTACAAAATAAAATTTATTATAATATAGTTTTAAAAGATTAATTTGTTCAATTATATGCTAAATGATATTATTTATATTATTTTAATAAATTTAATATATAATTTTTATATTAAAACTATCTATACTTATTACAAATTTTCTCCTTGGAAAATCATTTTTCATCACGTTTGTGAGTTTATTTTAAAATTACATCTTTTCACTTAATTGAATGTAATTTTGAAATACGTTTTAAATATTTTGAATAAAAATAATTAATACTATATCATAATTTCATCTAATTTTTTTGGTCAAAATGAATAATGAAATGGAAAAAATTAATTACCGCATTTATGGTTAAAACTAATTTACCAGAGGTTAAACTGAAAAGATAAATAGTAAAATAACCTAAAAACGTGTAAAAAATCCTTTGGATGGAAATATTTTGAAGTGATATCATATAATGTTTATAAAATAAACTATTTGGATCCTTATTTAATGTTTAAAATTTTTTATTCCTTTTTCTTTTCTAAAATTCCAAGCAAGTCCCCCCCCCCCTCTTATAAATGGCCACCTCATACCCTCTCCCCTTAAGACCTCTAAAACAATTTTTTAAGATGATAAAATAAAAAATCCATTATTTTATTAAATATAATCTTCATATAATCCTTTTTTTATTATTAAACTCTCATATAAAGGTATTAGGTACAATCCTAAAGGGGTTCTCTAAATAAGAGGTATAGTCCTTAACCATGCATTTTTATTTTAATTATTCCTATATATCTTAAAAATATAATTAAAACATGAAGATATAATAACATCATTTTTTACCATATAAATATATTTTATTATGTTAATTCAATAAACTACATCTATATCATCTTCAATCAAGTTGGAAATCAAACCACTGATCATGTGTACAGCGGAATGCCACCTCGTGAACTGATGTAATTTATTTTCCATCAGCACTTCTCACATATATAAATAATTATATATTTACAATTTTTATATTATATTTATGAAATAATTATATATATACTTATAATTTCATACATACCTTCTTAATTTTCATTCTATGGTAATACGATAAGATCACATATCTGTACGGTGGACAACCACCTCGCAATGTGATGTGATTTGTTCTTCACTTATGCTTTACATGGAAGGAAATAAGGATATAATTAATTAAATTATGTGATATATATTAGATAAATGATATTATATAAATTAAATATATTATTTAACTTTTTCTATTTCATTTGTAAAGTAATGGAAACAGTGTCTCTGCGTACGTAGGGCCTACCTTGTCCATTAACGGTGTAATTCATTTTCTATCTCCAACTTTTAAGGATTAATATAAATACATATATAATGATTATATATGATATTTATATCATGTCTAAAATTATATATATTATTAAAACATTATCAATGTAAATTTAATGAAATTACCAAACTAAAACATACTTGAAATATAAAGCGATTATTACCTGAAATGTGATTTTAAGGAGGAATTGTTAACTAAATAGTAATAAAAGATAATAAGAAAATCCTATATGGTATGATAAATATTTGAGTATTGTTATGGAATATATTTATAATATTCATATATTTATTATACAAGATTTTTGAACTTTTATGAAGAAAGTTTGTACTTAAGGTGATTGATTTCTAGTATCTCTTTTATTTGAGGGAGACATATGCCGTATTCACCACTAGTTTATTTTTTATGAAATATATATAGAATCATTGACATTTTATACCATGAATATAAATATTATATTGATATTTAATTTTTTATTTTATGTTATCCTTTACTGGTTCTTATGATTCAAAATACATCCAAAGTGTTAATGGTTTTTCGTCTCATGTTTATTTTTATAGGGAACATTCCATATACACCACTTGTTTGTTTTGGGTGGGGTATATAATTTACTTGAATGTATTTTATGATCCTAATCAAGAAAATTGTGGGATATACATTTTCATATAATTTTCATTCTTTCACAGGACTTACGATTCCAAATATACCAAAGTGGTAAATGTTTTATGATATAATATCAAAATTTATCAAGATGATAAATGATGTGATTTAAATGATGAGATATTGTGATATACATTTCAATAAAATGATTCAGTTTCTTCACATCTAGTTATTTTTTTAAATTTATTTTTTTCCTTTCATTTTTTCTCTCTGTATATACTCAAGATTACAAAAATATGTTTTTTGGAAACCAAGATTAATTTCTCTCTTATATTGAAAACCCTTTTTTCTTTAATATCCATGTTATTTGAAAAATATTTTAAATAATGTTTTTATTATTCTACAATGAATTCGATAATGATTAATATATCATGAGATAATTTTGGTAACAAGTTGATGTGATTAATTCTCTATGGAAAACAAGCTGATGTGCTTGATCTACTATGGAAAACAAGTTAATGGGATTGATCCACTATGGTAAAAAATGTTATCATACCTGATTCATTATGTTATAGGAAATATGTAGGGGTTATTATTCCACTATAATTTGATGGTATCAGTTTTTAACCTTGATATATGAAATAGTTTCTACACTTATGATGGTACCACACTTATATGAAATGAACTTATGTCTTGTCATTCATTTAGGATGATTTATCTCTCATATAATGTATATCTTTGAAATGATAATGGTTTATAACATGAATAATGTTTATTTATGAATGTTGTAATTTATGTTCATGATCTCAAAAAAATATTCTTATACTATTATTTATTATGATCATTGATTTATATCTCCTATATTTACCCTTATTGAGCATCAAATCGCATTCTTTCTTATGTTTCCTTTCTATAGGTTATGACTAAAGGTTTACGAAGGGTACATATATGAAGTGTAATTAATGGGAAGATATTTATGGGATATGTTGAAGATATTTTAGAAAATAAGAAAACTATGTATCTAGTCTCTAAAGACACACAACCTTTACAATTATACGAAGTTTATTTATGGATTGTATTGGATATTCATCTAAGAAGTGTCATATTTATGTATAAAAAAATGGGTCATTATAGATTTCATTAGATGAAATTTTTTGTTAATATTTTTTACTATGACAAAAAAATTTAGTGATAACATTAGGTATATGTATAGGATAAGTCCAAGTATTGGAAACTTTCCTACAATTATTTTGAAGAATGCAGCCAGTAGTATCTAATAAATTACATCTCATTATGGATATTACATGTTTATGTGGATCTGTAATAGTTTTAACTAGGGGTATTAACTCTAAAAATGGTGTATTGCGCTTTTAATCAATCACCACCTAGTGCATAACAATGTTCTTTGACACACACCTTGTTTGAAACTCCTCTGGGATATGATTTGGAAATTCACAAACTCTTTATATACCATAATAAAGGATAAGAATAATGAGAATGAATAGTTTAGGTTTGACCTAAGGTCTTACATGTTGAAGAAAAGGTGTCATGATTTAGATATATTGTGAATTATTGATCACTATGATCAAAGAGGCTTGATGGATATGCAGAACATTCTAGTTTAAATAAATGAGCTAATATAGACTGATGAAGTTGTAGTGGTGATATTTATGATAAAATATATCAGTATATTATTTGATCTTAGTTATCTAAATACCCTTATATCATGAATAGTATTTCGGAATGTAAATTCCTATCCCAAACTATTAGATTTTTAATTAACACTCAAAATACATTATAGTACTATAATAGAATCTCATGTCTATGATTCTTCTCTAGTTGGTGATTGTGGGAATTTTCTTCATATAAACCTTTTTATTCTCCCTGTATTTGAATTTTATATTATCTTAGGAATTTATTGGATTTCTCTATACTAATCCCATGTTAATTATTGAGGAAGGGAAGTCACATTTGATATTCCAAACCAACCTATGATCAACTTTTTGTGTGGTGATAATTATGAAATTATAATGTAAATCACAACCATTGTATAGGTATTTATTCTTATTCAAATGGTTTATTTATCTCAAATAGTGGGGTAAAAACTCAAAATCAATTATATTCCTATTGTTTGTGATTTTAGTGATGTGTTTACAAAATAATTTCATATTATTCCACTAAATTTTGAAGTTGACTTATCAATAGAACCCATACCTGATGCCTCACCTATTTCAAAGAATACCTAGAGAATGGACCTAATTGAGTTTATGAAATTAAAGTAAAAAATATGGAGACCCTTCAGAAGGGGTTCATTTGAAAACGCGTGTCACCTTGAGGTGCACTTGTTTTTGTTATTAAGAAGAAATATGGATTGATGAGGCTCTACATTGATTACCATGAACTGAACAATATCAAAATAAAGAAAAAGTATCATCTACCCCATATTGGTGACTTGTATAATCAACTACTTTAATATCGATACTTTCCCATGATTTATCTTCATTAAAGATATTATCAATTGAGGTTAAAGAAGGATAATATACCTAAGATATAATTTTATACAAGTTATGTACACTATGAATATATAGTGATGTTGTCTGGTATTAATAATTTAACCATTATCTTCATACATATGATGAATAGATTCATTATATATTACCTTGATCAGATTTTGATTGTCTTTATAAACAACACTTATATATATTTGGAGAGAAATGAAGAGCTTTAATACCAATTTCGAATTATGATAAATACCCTAAGGAGGGATATAATGTATGAAAAATTTAAAAAGTTATAATTTTGGAAACACAATGTTTCATTTTTTGAGTTATTTAATCTCAAGAAAGGTTATATCGATGGATCCATCAAATATGGAGGATATTTCATATTATCCTAGACCAACCATGGTAACTAAGATTTCATGTTCTCCTGGTTTGTCTAGATATTATTGAAGATTTTTGGAAAATTTACCATGCCCATCCAATTCACTAACCAATATAACCTGAAAGGGAGAAATGTTCCATTGGATTATTGAATTTGAAGAAAATGTCAAGGAACTTAAGAGAAGAATAGTTAGAATAGTTATTTTTACATTACCCTATGATACAAGAGGGTTTGTAATATATAGTGATTCATCCAAGAAGGGGTTGGTATGAATTCTCATGTAGAATGACATGGTTATAGCTTATTCCTCATGACAATTGAAGCTTCATGATCAAAATTACTCAAATCATGATTTGGAGTTAGTTGTGGTAAATTTTTCAATAAATATAGAGGTATTATATTTATAGTGAAATGTTTGATATATATACTTATCATAAAATTTTAAATTATATATGAAAAAAATGCAGTTGATTATTCACTAAAGAATATGGTTGGAGATTATTAATGATTATAAAAACTCAATACATTAACACCCTGGGGAAGAAAACAAAGTGGTAATTTCTTTGAGTAAAATGGATCAATCTAGCACATCTATTATCAGGATCGAAAAAGATATAATATATATGGATTTATAAAGGATAGATCTTTAAATATTAAATGTAGGGGAGAAATATTATCCTTCTCAAATGAGTGTTCAACCTTTTATCTGTGTGAGGATAAAATAGAAGCATAAGGATGATATGTAGATACAAGAGACAGTGAGAAATGTTCCTATGTGAAACATCTATTTTTATTAAGTGATGACATTTAGGAACCGTGTATGTTTCCTATCCATACTGGATTTGAATAAGGATATCTTAAAAGATGCTCATATTTCTTTATTATCTATTCATCCTAGAAGTACAAAGAGATACAATGATTTAAAATATTATTTCTGGTGGGATGGAATGAAAATATATATCATATTATTTGTATCTCGGGGCTTGGTATGTTATCAAGTAAAGTCTAGGAGATATAATTCTAAGGTTATGCTACAACCATTACCCATACAAAAAGGAAAATAAAAAAACATCACTATGAAATTTTTCAAAAGACTCCCCAAAACCTCTAAAAGGAATAATTCAATATATATTGTATTCAATCTCTTACGAAGTCAGAAAACTTCATCACTATCAGATAATACTTCTATATTGACCATATTTCCAAAATATACATTAATTAAGTGGTAAGGGTTCATGGAGTACCACATTATATTGTATCTATTCAGGTTCTGAGGTTTATCTCAAACTTTTGATGAAGTATTCATTAGTCTCTATATACAGAGTTATGTTTCATCACTATATATCATACTCAAATAGATGGTCATTATAATTGAAAAATACAAACCCTAAAGGTTATGTTTATATATTGTTCTATTAATTTCAACGGTGGTTAGGATCAAAACCTTCCTATGGTTGAGTTTTCATACAGAAATAGATTTCAATCAATCATTTAGATGGATCATTATGATTATATTTATTGAAATAATTGTAAACCTACAATATAATGGGATCACTTTGTAAAATAAAAGACATTGGGACCTAATTTAGATTAAGAAATGTAATAGGAGGTAAGATCCATTTAGAAACGCATATGGGAAGCACAATGTCGGCAAATAAATTGTGTTGATAATTACCAGTGTGATTTAGAATTTTAAGTTACTGATAAGGTTTTTCTAAGAATATATTCGTAGAAAAAGGTAGTGATATTTGAAAATAAATAAAAACTAATCCTTAGGTATGTCAATCAATTTTAAATTCTTGATTGTATTGAGATGGTAGATTATAGATAAGGGATTCCATCGAACCTATCTAATGTCCATGATGTGTTCAATATAATAGATAAAGTAAAAAAAATTAATCCTTAACATTTACGAAACTAAGAGGTCAAACTTGTAGATAATTATCTCTACTATGAGGAATAATTGGTGGAGAGTTTGGATCATACTGAAATAGTACTACGAAATAATATCACTCACCATCTCAAAGTCTTATTGTGAAACCACCTACTTGAGGAAGCTATGTGGGAACCTAAGAATGTAATGAGTAATAGTTATTCATAGTTTTTTTACTTGGGAGAAATAATTTAAAGGGATAATTTCATTTATTTATTTATAATGTAACATCCTAAGAATTTATGTAATTTATTTTTCAAATAAGGTAGATTTTTTTGATAACTTGTGGTACAAGCAAGACCAGGTTTTAATGAAAAATAAAACACTTAATATTATTATTTTAACATGAAAATTATAACCTAGCTATTAAAACATGTTGATATGAATAGGAATAAACACATTTTAAATATTAAATATAATGGTTTTAGATAAATAAAATATATTGATAGATAAGCACTTATTGTTTTGTAAATAAATTATATGCTTTAAAAATACATTTTTCTCAAAAAAAATATTTTCATTTATTTTTGTGAAAAAATTATAAAATTAGTCTTTTTTAATTTTAAAATATTTATTTTAAAAGAAAATTTAATTTTTTAAATCTATATTTCAAAATTATAATTGAATAATATTTTTAAAATTTTCAAAAAAGTTTAAATTTTAGATGAGTAGTAAAAAATACTAATTTTTATTAAAAACATCCTTTTCATTCAAAGAATTTGAAAAGGAATTTTATTATATGGTGGTTTTAAAAGTGATTTATTTCAATTATATAATTATTAAAATAATTTACCTCATTATAATCAATTTCATATTGAATTTTGATATTAATGCTTTCTATGCTTATGACATTTTTTTCTTGTTGGAAAACCGCTTTTTTATCACGTCTGCGAGTTTATTTTTAAATTGAATTTTATAACTTATTTGAATGAAATTTTTAATAATATATTCCATATTTTTATTAATTATAATTAATAATATATAATAATATCAACTTAATTTTGGGTCACAATGAATAAAAAAATTAATTGTTGCGGATAAGTATAAAACGACATTACATGTGGTGAAAGTTAAAAGATAAGGGGAAAAATAGCCTAGAAACTTTCAAAACACCAATTTTATGACAATATTAAAACAATTTATCATATGAGGTTCTATAATTAACTATTTTTAGCCTTTTCATTTTTAAAATGTGGGTACACATTTTTCTTTTCAAAAATTCCATGTGTACCCTCTCCCCCACATATAAAAGGCCACCCACTTTCTTCTCTACTGCACTCTTACATAACCATTTGTTTAGAAAATACCAAAAAAATACATTCCTTACATAAATTTACACTTCATAGAGGCCTTTTATGATTTTTATACAATTCTATGAAGTCCTTATATATAAACCTAAAGGGGTTCATCGAAGAATAGGTATAGTCTTAAATTATGTGTTTTCATTTTATTTATTCCAATAAATAATTTAAATATTAATAAAACATGATATAACAATATAATTATATAAAATATACTGATATTTTATTATTTTAATTGAAAAAATTACATATATATCCTCTTCCATCATGTGGGAAAGGAAACTATCGATCTTGTTTGCGGCGGACGACTGCCTTCCGAACTGATGTAATTCGTTTTCCCTCACGACTTATCATCGTAAGATATAATGATGTATTTAACATATTTATATAATATTTTTGACCTAATTATACTTATGTAATTATAATTTCTATTATAACTTTTTTACATAATATTTCCTTTTAATATGATAACATCGCTAGTATGTATGGCAGACTACCCCCTCACGAAGCGATGTGATTTGTTCTTCACATATGATTTTAAAGGAAGGTAATCGGGATATTTTTAATGAAAAATGTGATATATTTGACATTAAAATTATTAAATAAATATATTATATTATTTACCATTTATTAATTTCATCCATTGTGAAAATGGAAATATTGTTCACACGTACGTACGGTCTACCGTCTTCGTGAATGGTGTAATTCACAATTGATCTATAACTTTAATGAATTACTAAAAATAAATATATAATGAATATATATGATATTTATATCATAGTTAACATTATTTTGATTATTAAAATTTGATAATAGTAAAATAATAAAATTTCCATACCAGAACATACGTGAAAAACAAAGTAGTTACTTCTCAAAATGTGATTTTAACAAGGAATTGTAAATAAACAGTTAATAAAAAGACATTAGTAAATCATATATGGTGTAATATATATGAGTATCATTCTATAATAGATTTATAATATAAATTTCTTTATTATATAGTATTATTGAATTTTTATGAAGACATTCAAGACTTGAGGTAAGGGATTTCTAGTGTATCTTTTATTTTTGGGAGACATATTCAATATTCACCACTCATTTTTCTTCAATGGTGTATATAAATTCCATTTGACATAATATATCAGAAATATTCTTATTTTAATTTTAAATTATTTTTTATATTTTTATCTTTTATTGGGGCTTACAATTCAAAATATCACCAAAGCGGTAAGGAATTTTCATCTTATATTTATTTCGGTAGGACACATGCCTTATACACCACCTATTTCTTCTGTGTGGTGTATATACTACCCATGAATTTATTTTATGATAATTATAGATATAGATATGGTATATACATTTCCATATAATATTATTTATTTCATGTTTATTAATATTGAAAATATACAAAAGTGGTAAAGGTTTAATGTTAAAATCTCATTATTTAATGGATTTGTTTATGACATGCTTCCAATGATGTGATATTATGTTCTACCTTTCAATATACTCATGAGTTTTTTTATACAATACTTATTTACTGATATTAACAATGTAAATTACATTTTTCCTCCCTTTATAGACTTATGATTACAAAATAATGTTTTTATGGAAAACCAACTTTATTTCTCCCTTTGGTCGAAAACCCTTTTTCCTTCCCTATCTATGTTTTTTTAAATGAGAATTGTTTTACTATTATCCAATGAATTGGGTAAATATTTATATATAATGAGATAATTATAGGAAAAAATATTTTTTTATTTATTATCTATAAGAAATAGACCAATATGCATGATCCAATATAGGAAACAAGTCCATGTGCTTGACCCACTATGGAAAACAAGTGATGATGTATAACCTATTATGTTATAGGAAACTAGTAGGGATTCCTGATCCAATATAATTTTATGGTCTTAGTATTTAACCTTAAAATATTAAATGGTTTATATATATATAAATATTCTACACTTATATGAGATGAACTTATGGTTTATAATTTGTTTATGATGATTTATCACTCTTATAATGCATAAATTTGAAATGAAAATGTTTTATGCCATGAATTATGTTTATAATATTAGATAGATTGGGTATGAAACTTTTATGTTATGTTCATGATCATAAACCCTTATTATTATAGTATTCATTCCTATGATCGTTGATTTATATATCCCATTTTAACTCATACTGAGAATCTGATCTCACCCTTTCTTATATTTCCATTCCTTGGGAAATAAAGAATGGTTTAAGTAGGGTATGTATATAATGTGTACTAAATGGTATGATCAGTATGGGATATGTTGATGATATTTCATGAAATAAAAATATTATGTATCTAGTATCCAAATACACTAAACCTTTATGGTCCTCAATCCTGAATTTATTGAATTATTGTATATTCATCTAAAGGAATATTGAATTTAAGTATAAAAAGAATGATTTATTATACATATAGAGTTTGATAGTGGTATAATTTAGTGTGGGTTATTTTTTGTGAAATGGTATTAGTTCATGTTATATAAATGGATTGGGGATATGAGGATTGAATATCCCCACCTAAGAGAACAACTCTGGACCGTTTTTTCTGATTTTTTTAAATATATTCTATTAGTGTTTTGTGGAGTGAAATTCTACTTGTTTATTTAGAGAAAGTGTAATTTTATTCTCATTTTCTATAATAACATTGTATTTCATCATCATTGTGATATATCTATGATCTTATACCTCACGATGGTGAAGTAATAACCCATTTCTATTGATCCAAATAGGATTCATAATTGTAATCCTGAATTTCTATATTTCTATTATAAATCGATTTTGGTGAATGTCTGTGATAGTAAAGGTGGGGAGTCAAGTAGGAGATCACAACTCCAATCTATATCAATAATTCATTATCATTTAACTATTGAATATCAAAAATTACGTGGATGATCATCTTGATGGTTTTAAGTAGGTTTCTATTCATATATATATTAGAATGGTGTAGGATGATTAGATGAAATATATAGAGTCTTCTAACATAATTGATTTATTATAATACTAAATAATTATATAACCCATTATAACTCACTATAGGGTCATTATTATTTCTTGTTCACTCTATATCTGTGTTTTTTTCTTTCAATATATTTTAAAATCAAAAAACTGAACATCCCTAATTTTCTATATTGTTTTGAAAATAGAGATAATCAAAATTAAAATATAATTAATAATTGTGAATATTATAGAACTAACCCGCACAATTATTTTTAAATGTCCTTGGTCAGCCCTATTATTCATTAAAAAGTTGTAAAAAAATATTTTTTGACCACCACCCATGATACTCACGTGATCAAATCGGCGCCATTGTTGGGGATTTAGGTCAGTATATCACTATATATTATCACATTGTAAATAATTTTTAACCATTTTCCATATCATTTATTTCTTTAATAATGTCATAAAAATCCTACCAATCCAAATGGTAACTGAAAAAATGACTCAAGAATAATTAGTTTCATGGGAAAATCTTCAATGAATAGTTAATGATCTAACACTGATTTATTGCAATAACAATTTAATTTCCTAAGTGTAGGATGAAGAGGAGATTACAAAAATTCAGATGTAATATTTGAAGGATAAGCTAAAAAATTTCCACAAATCCCTCCAATAATAGATTAGAAAAGAAAAATATTTTGAAGTGGTGGGAGAAGATGAGCTTAAAGAAAATCCCAAAGTTATATCAACAATAATGGTGGAGGGATAATTAGAGGTGGTTATACCATCAATGCTAACTCTATAAGATATATGTCTAGTATCCTTTAATTTGTAAGAATATTTAAATGTTAATATAAATAATGGAGATATTATTTAATTTAACTCATTATTTTTTTATTATATTTAATCCCATTTTAAAAACATTTTCCCTATAATTTCAGTTCATTTTCACTACAAACCGTATATGCCATGAATTATCAAGACCTAAATGGAATGGATGTGATGTGTTGTAATGAAGATCAGGAATACATATTTTTATTTACACCACAAAAAAGGAATTTTGAGCGGAATTTCACATAGAGGATAAACTATACACTAAAAAAAATAGTAATTTAATATTAAATTTGACTCATATTATTCACATTTTATTCATAGTACCAATAAATATGACCACACATTTTCTATAATAGAATAATCAAATCAACTAGTTACCATATTAGAGGATGATAAAGAAAAACTTAAGGAATTATTTTATGATGGTATTCTTGAATAACACCAACCTACATGATTTTTAAATGACTTACCATAAGCCTTATATAAGGAAAAGGGGATTAAAAATGATTAATTGGAAGGAGGTGATCATATTTGGAGTGATTTTTTTTTATTTTATACAAAATGAAATACAATATAACTTTAGTGGTTTTCATCTTAAAAAATCAGACTCACTTTCATAATCCTTATGTGTTTTAGTTATTATGCTAAAATTAATGTAGATTGAGCTGATGGAGATGAAGTGGGAGAAACATTTGAAGAGAAACTAGAGGTAGAAATTTAATCAGGTGGCAGCCCAAAAAGATTAAGAGGGGTTGGATGAAGATTATATTGATAATATATTGGAGGATTATCTTGAGGATTTAGAATAATATGGAATAATAGACATGGTTATGCATGATATAACCAAGGTGGAGCAGATTCTACTGTCGATTATGGAAGAAGACAATTCACTTTTAGAGTTTTCCTATAATAATCCCTCATAATAACACCAAGAATAATATATGGGGGTGGAATTGAAGAGGATGATCTCATAGTGATAATTATGATGAAATAGAAGTAAAATATAATATATATGAGGGCTATAATTTTAATTTTAACATAACTTATTTAGTTTTATTAATTTTTAATTTTTTACTGACTCTCCCTTGGTTAATCATATCCGAGAATAATTATTGGAGTTGTCAATGGAAGTGGAATATATAAGATCTATGATTCATGATGACCCATACATCATCCGTTCATCTCCACATTATAAGATTCACAACCCAAATAATAGGCTGGACATGAATCACTCTATAAAAGGGCTCCTCGAAATAGAAGTAAAGATGAGCAGATATGGAAGGAACATATTGTACCAGTTTTCATCACACAAAAAACATATTATGTATTATTGGGGATAATGATAATATTCTCCATATATGGAAAGCATAAATACACCCCCCCTCTTATGAGGGAAAACCTAACAATTTCCCGCCTTTTGTTTTCATTTTAAATTTTCTTAAGTTTTCAATAAAATATATGATTTTTAATATGGTCATTGAAGGTTTACCAAAGTTAATAGGACCTTGGATGCTATCTCAACGTCTCTACAAAGAACTAGGGGACATCTTAACTCAACCCGATTATAACAATAAAAACTAGTTTGTTTCAGTCTTGTTTCAACTATTAATTCACTATAATATTTGTGAATATTTTCTAAACATAAATGGGGTAGTGTTTTAAAAGTGTAGATGGGGTTTTCAAACCTATTTAGGCATATTTTGAGACCTATTTATTATTATTTTAAAGTCATTTTAAGATATAGTTTTTAGTATCTCTAAATAAAATATAATTTTTATTTCATTTTATTTTATCTTATCAGTGTGTTTTTATGTAATGAAATATTATAATTAATTATTATCCTACCTAGTGATGAAAGAATTATTGTTTTTAGGATTTCATAAATATTGAAATTTCTAAACTTGTACGAGTAATAATCTAACTTTACCATTATTATTGTCAAAAAAAATTTAGAACTAGTAAAATGAGTGTGATATAAAATCATGAAATGGTATTTAAATTGTAACATGAGGAAGCTAAATTTTTGAACTTAATCCTAGATAAAATAACATTTGGGAAAAATTACACCTCAAGGAGATAACATAAAATAAGTTTCTATAATTCTTTTAAAACTTGTGTAAATTGGGAAATTATAATCTCATAATAACGTTTTTAGATAGTTTAGAACTGGTTGTATAGGTAAAACATTCCATTATACATTCAATAAGTGTTATTAAAAAAATTTGAATAAATTTAATAAAGTATCTAATAATCAAAAAATAATTAATTTTGAAGACGGGAATGTTGAACAAAAATGAAAAGGGGGAAATATGATTATAACAATGTCATTTAAGTTACATAAAAGATATATAAAATGGAACATGGGTTGAATTAAATTAAGATAAAGTGATCAATGAATTTTTGCCTTACTAAAATTTAAATTCCACTAACATATACATGTGTTTCACTCATGAAATAGTAAATTTATATTGTATTGAAGTGGAACAGTGGAATTAATAAATATTGGGGGCAATAAATTTTCAAGATATGAATGAGTCTTTGCTTTATTGAATTTTTGGTATGTTTGTTTGAACCTTGGTATGATAAATATTTTTAATAGTTTGTGTTAATTGTACTTATTGAAATTGAAATAGTGTAATAGTGGGGGAGTTTAGAGAGCCAATATTTTTTTAAATTTTTTTCTAATTTTCAATATAAATTAACCTTATAATTTTTGTAAAACCTCTTCAATCATTTTTTTATTGATTTTTAACATCTAGTATGAAAGTGATAAACAGATTACATCTATGGTTACTAATTTTTTTATTAAATTTTTAATTAATGGTAAATTTATGAATTGGGGATTATATTTTAATTTTTTAAAGTATTTTCAATATAATTTTAGTAGAATAAATCATTTCTATAATAAATTACAATACATCTACACTAAAGTTGATTTTTTATCAATATCATTGGTTTAAAAATGTCAATGGAAGAGGTTTTCATATGACTTGATTTACTCCAACCAAAAGTCTTTTGTAATATATTCTTATTGAATTTGAAGAAATCACAAAAGAGAGCGTATTAATTCCCCTATCCAAATTTCATATCACTTAAATCCTATAACGTTCCTTATAGAGAGGATATGATTTGGTTCAGCATCATATAACTTCTAATCTATCGAGATATAAACTTTTGTATTAATTTTCTAGTTCTTTAAATCTCAATAAAGTTAGTTGATTAATGTAAAGTTGAATAAAAATAGTTTGAAAAAATCTCTACAAACCAATAAGAATTATTAGATCTCAAGTATTTATTGATGAATAAATCCATACCAATTCACCTAAGGGAATGAGATGTCAAGATCGTAAAAATGAGACTGAGTAAAATGAGATGTTAACTACTTATTTCAAAATGAAGATCATCCCATTGATGTGAATATTCTAGTGAATATTAAAATTTGAGGTTGTAGAAACCTAAGAATCCATGATCATTGATAAATATTTTTCAAGATACTTTGTCTAGGATGATAGAAGTTGGACAAGGAAGAAGTTGAACACCAAAGACACATTTTCAATTCTTACTTGATATCATAGACCTGGAGGGATGATCCATTTCTATTGTTAGATATCCTATAATTTAGGTGTGAGGGTTTGAGGATTTTTGTTTAGTGGAAATTATTCAATGGTATACAATCAAAGATGAATTGATCAACCAGAACATGAAATATTTTTCTCTTGTTACAAATCTAGATCCTAAAAATCCTCTTTAAGACCTCCATGGTTAATATTAAACCACAACCATAGACTAATAATTTTTTCACCCAATTCATAGCATTTTATCTTCAATCCAAATCTATAAAAGTGACAAATTTCATCTCTTGATATGATAACCCATTCAATCCTTAAACTGTTATTCAATTTCATCTTATTGATTATTCTAATGTAGATAAACATGGACAACATTATCCACTAAACCTTATTAACATTCCCTTTTATGTAACATTTGAATTTACCAACCACATACTCAAAGAAACATCATATTGAAGATAGTTTATATGGAAAATGTTTAAGACAACCCACGTTTTTCCAACCCAGATCGAGCCTATAAACTTTAATCCCAATCTTTTTCATGCCCACTATATGAAGTATAATTATTGTAGTTGTACAAAATTTTACTCGGTTGAACTCTAAACCAGACCACGCTTCAGTCTAAAGAATTAATCACATCATCCATGAATACCCATCTTATTCTAAATCGGTCTGAAACTAGTTCTCACATGCCCCCCATCTCCAAAATGCATCCTCATGTGAGGATTGAAAATTAAAATCCCATTAATAGGTACTTGTATCCATTTTATCTGTGACATGGTTAAAATAGACCATATCAAATTCTTCTCTTGTAAATATAGAGTTCAATCATGGGAAGATTTTGTATGATTATTTTTTTAATGTCAAATGTAGTTGGGGCCTATTATAAAAAGGTATTAGGGGATGTAGAGATTAAGTAACTCTACCAGGGGGAATTATTATTTAATTCTATTCTTATTTAATAATTTCATTCTATTAGTATTTTGTGAAGTGAAAAGTTTCTGGTTTATTAATCAAATGTTTTTTTTTCTTTTATTTTTCTCTGTTAACTTTTTTATTTCTTTACCATTGTGATGTGAATGTGATCTCATAATTCATTATGGTTAATTAAGAACCTATTTATTTACCAATGCAGATTTATAGTGGAAATATTTAATTTAGGTATTAAATTTTCTATCTATTTCTGTAATTATATGTGGCAATAAAGGTGATAAGTGGAGGAGGATATCTCAACTGTATTCGCAATCAAAAATACTTCATTATTCCACTATTAAATTTTAAAAATTTGAGTAAATTGTCATCTTGAATGTGTTTAAGTAGGTTTTTATTCTCACTCATAAGTAAATTGTGGAACATGAGTATATAAATGATATTGAGTATGTTCATCGAATTGGATGATTTAGAAAAAAAGTAAATAATGATATAACCCATTTGAATTCACAATGTGATCAATTGTATTTATTTTTATCCATGTATCATTATTTTTATGCCTTTATTATTTTTTTAAATTATAAAACCCATCAATCCCTCTTTCATCACTTGTTTTGAAATATCAAAAAAAACAAAAAATAACAAGTCATTAAGAATAGTAGAGAATTGACCCGTAAACTATTTATGAAACAACTCTGGTCAGCCTTGTGCTGCATCAAGAGATTATAAAATGTATTACTTGACAACATCCCTTGAATTTAATGAAATCAATAATAAAGCATCCAAATACCATACCTGATTCATCATAATAAATATCATAGCTATAGCTAGCCTCAAGTAGAATCATAATGGTTGTTGAGGTCAAATGATACTTTAATTTTACAAAGGATTTTGGATACTATGAAACAAATAAAAAATTCACCCCCTTAGAGGTAATAATAGTCATAGGTGATGCAATAGTGGAGACATCTTTCACAAATCACCGAAAATATACCAATAAACCCAATAATATTAGTATTTTGATGTTATTAGTCATATATTCCCAATACATAATAACCCTAACCTTCTTAGGATCGACCAAAATAACAGGTATTAAGACCATATATTAAACTAAATTTACTTTTTAGATATGAAAGTCACACATAAATGTACTTTATTAAAAGAAATGGTGAGTAATAGTTCCCAAAACAAACCTTAGATAATGGTTATGCTACTCCTATAACTTAGAATACACCAGGATATCATCCATGAACACCATGTAAAAGTATTATAATTTTCAACGGTATGTATAATTCATTAGTTCCACGAAGACTACTAGAGAGTTGGTCAACCAATACTGCATTAAAAAATAATAAAAATTTCTATACCTACTTCAGAAATAAGTTATAGGAATAATAACTTATTTCACCCTGAGCTAATGATAACCTTACTAATGATAAATATTTAAAAACCATCTTCACCCCATTGACTAAAAAAAGTGTTCATAAATGTTTGTAAAGGTAAATTTGTTCTTAATTATCACTTCGTGTAGCTTCTAATAATTAACACACAAATTTAGAGACCTATCTTCTTTATTGGAAAAGAGAACCAAAGTGGCCCAAGGACACACACTAGGGTGGAGGAATACTTTATCTTATTTATCATCAAAATATATCTTAATTTCCATCAATTATATGGGATATATATAAAAATAGGGAAAATAAATCGGATGGATTTTGGGTGCTATATCGATAGAAAACTCAACTTCCTGGTTTTGGGGTAAACCTGAAAAGGCATTTAAATACACCTCAAGAAAACCCCTTAAAATTGGGGGAAGTAATATTATAAAATTATGTTTATTATCCTAAAATAATAGGTATGAAAAATGGCATTCCAATTATCACAACTCAAAACAATTGGTCCTTCTCAGCTCGATCATTAATCCCAATCCCCATGAAACATATAATAGTTCCTATCAGAAGTGGTGAAGGTCAACTTCCACTGGTAGAAATAAACATAAAACTTGAAGGAAATAATCAATATATATCAATAATAACATCCAATATATCCATCTCTATGACAAGGATATCATATACTAGCTCCACATCATATATTGAAATAGAAAAATATGGGAATGAGATGGCATTCTCCTTCTTTCTCCTAAAATGGGTTAATATTCCAATCACATGTGGAATGAGAAAAAAGTAAAGGATTATCAAATACATGATAATTATGATATAAAATAATGATATAAATATATTTCAAACATATTATTCTCCATATTAGAGGAAATAAGAACAATATCCCATATAGTTGTTGGGCTCATCTCAGACTCTATTGGAGTCGCATCCACTACATTCAGCATCCATGCCTTGGGATCGGTATGATGTATTATAGTGTCCCAAGTCATTGATATAAGCTTAATTTATTCATAATATGAACAATTATTACCTCCTCACCCATCAGGTGGATAATCAACTTCTTTAGTGGCATCATATTACACCACGGCTCCCATTTGAAATGAATATATTTTACAACTTTAAGGAGCAGAGATGGCCCTTAAAAACTTATTCAAATGATCTTAGAACCCAAAATTGTAAAGGTTCATGGGGTAACTAGGCATCAAAAATTTTTATACCCTATTTTACCACAATGGTTGAATGTGATATCCATATTTCTCTTAACTATAGATAATGAAGGCTCAGGTGTAACCTTAGACCCACTCTAACTTCTTTTTTGTTCACATAACGTTTATTTTTCTTCTCTGAGCAGATGCCTTCACCTAAAATATACATGGAATAACCCTAAACAATCCTTATATGAAGACATAATATATTTATTTCATGATAGACCAATTAAGCACTTCAGCCTATGTCTTAATATTTAGCAATAAAATTTGATATCTGATATCGGGTCGTAGTCCCATTTTAAAATGGAAGGCCATCAACTCTTCATTATAAACAATATCAGGAGAAAATTGAAAAATATCTATGAAATAATTCACATATTCCATAATTATTAGTATTAGTGACCCAATATAAAAATAGGTTGATTTTACATTATTTCCATAGATTAAATGTTAAATCTCAAAAAATAATCTCTCAAACCCATGAAAGGAAGGTTTAGTGTATTTGAGGACTAACTACCTATGAAATTTATTTAAAAAAACTTGTTACCATTTATCTATAATTGATATATACTATAATCCATCTAGACATTTCATAATTTATACTCATCTTCATAACATGGGGAAATCAAAACATAAGAACGGGGTGAGATCAGATTCTTATTAAGGGTAAGCATAAGTGATAGTAATAAAATTTTATTAGTGAGAATAATATGGGAATATGGGTTTTCAAATTATACATAAGAAAATTATACCCAACAAATAATATATCATAATTCCTCACATAGGCCTTCAAATAATATAATACATGAATCAAAATACTGTAAAAATGTGAGTAAATAAATATGATCCATGAGAGAAAAAAATAAGAATTAGAATAAACATAAAATTGTGATATCATTAAAATATGGAAAAAAATATTAGTTAAAAGAAACATTACATTCATGAGTCACAAAATTTCAATCATGATTTTTATAAAAATTAATTGTACAGGTTTATACATCATCTTCATGAGTCACACACTTAGACCCATGATAATGAACAACTAAATTGTGCTTGGGTATACATATCTCATGAGATTGAAACTTTCAACTATTTCATTAGAAAGTGATATAGGACCTCTGCATCATTCATCCACACTTACATGTTCCACATGAAATCAATCATTCATCATAACATAAAGAACTCATGGAAATAAAATGGGTCTGATTAATAACATCATAAAGACCCATGGGAATAAAATGGATCTCAAATCGATTTCAAATGGAATCATAAATATAAATCTTACATAACTCAATCAATAATCACAAAATATTAATACCATGTAAAATAAGTGGGGATCCAAATATATTTATTAACATTCAAGGTAAATATACTTAAATTTTAATGATCATATATAGGTTATTCTCACCATATAGATAAATAGAATATGGTTAAGAAAAAAATTCTCTAATAAATAAATTTATGGTATCTAGGTTAACACCCATGAAAAAGATGAAGGAAATTTCATGTTTTCACATAGAAAAAACATTGGAATATAGCTCATATTTTCACATAGTGGATGATTAGGAAATAAAAATTATGGGATGGATGATTCCTCTAAAAGTTATTGGTATTACATAATCCATTTAGGAAAATAAGTTTAAATGTGTCATTTTAGAACTGACATCCATAAAGTTTAAGATATTTCAATAAAAATTGAATTATATTAAAAATATTTTATAGGATTTTTACAAAAACTAATTTGGAACATAGAAATATCATTGATATATTGAAATAATTTTAAAATAAATATTTTAAAAATATAATAACAAAAATAATTTCATTTAGAAAAAATGAAAACATATAGATAACTTTTTATATAAAATTAAAAATTAAGTGTAATTTTTTGTTCACATAGAAAATTTTTAAATTCACTTAAGAAGATATTCATACAAATATGAAGTTATGGGTCACATTCAAATGTTATTTTCAAAAATAAGAATTCAAAATATTGAGAAATATTTACCTTTGAAAATAAAAAATAAATAATATATCATTGATAATTCATAAATGTTAAAAAAAATAAATGTGGGGTGGAATACAAATTATTTTAGTTGAAAGGATGTAATAACTTTTCAATGTTTTTAAATATCATTGTTGAAAACGACATCATAAAAGTTGTAAAAATTTCATTTTTAAAATAGGATATGAAAAATATACAGGTCACATGAGATAACACATAATTAGGTTTCCAACTATAAAGGAGATCATTGGTGGTAATTGAAAAAATGCACAAGGAGGGGACACTGTCCTTAAATAAGATGAGAATTATTCTCAAAAAAGAGATACTATTGGGAATAAAATTATATCAAGATAAATGATTTGAATTAAAATATAATTTTCCACAATATATGAAGATAATATATGATTAAATAAACTCTTATGTTAGAATAAATCAATATTTAACGAATATTTTAAGATAATTCATTATAACTCAATAAAGGGAGTTGAGTTAAATAAAAACATATACAAATCTTGTATCATTTGAATTGAAACAATTTTAAAGAAATGAATTTATATGGCTAATAAAACCCCATGAATTAGATTAATATCTTAAACTACATAAATTATGTAGTAGATGCATAATTCAAAAGAAAACATGGTGTATAATAGGATGTATGTCTCAAGGTGTGAGAATTTGAGACAAGAAGCTGATACCTTGAATTTCTTCTTAGTTGATCACACTATAAATTCTAATAAAACAAAAATAACCATTTTAATAACCTATTTCATAACATTAATTATGTATGTGACATTTTGTAAACTGAATTTACAATTATTCTCTTTATTTATATTGGTCAGTTATTATCTATTTTCAATATTGGGAGTGAGTAATCTTGATTGTTTTGAACTTATTTCATAAAAGTTGTGTTATTATTCCTTCTTATCCCAAATAGCATCATAAAATATAATAAAAGATAGAATAATTTATGTTTTATAATTATTTATAATTTTATAATTTAATTCTAAGTCATTTTTTATTAAAGTTCCAGAAGATAAAATTGGTGACAAGCATGTTTTGATGATTTTTAGCAAATGAATTTTGGTATCTTAATTAATGAGTTTAACATTAATGTTGCAATCAAAAAACTAAAAAACATTAATTTTTTATTATTTATGTCCAATATTACCAATAATTATTTTCTCATATTCATTCATTATATTATTTTATAGCATTTATCAAGTAAGTGGTTAGACATACCCATACACAAACATACCATACTTAATAGATGATTATGATTATGAAGGTGGTTTATTTTGGAATATTTTAATAATTAAATAATAATGATGCATTATTTTGATAATTTTATGTTTTTTAATCATATTGAATTATTTTTTAATAAATAATAAAGAAACTAAATGGAAAAATGGGATACGTTAATTCATGGAGGCGGTAATCCAAAAAACGCACAGTTAACATTTTTATTTCCCACCAAATGAGAGGGAATAAAGAAGGATTATATTTTTATAGTTCATTTTTTTAATTATATTATATAATTAATTTTTATTCTTCAACTACACCATTATAACCTGTGAAGAGATGTGGGTATGGAAAAAATGGAAGTCATCGCTCTGTGGAAGTAGTAGTCTGCACAACACATGAATGACAGTTTTGTTTTTCTTAATAAAAAAATGGAAATTCTTTTTGATAGATATCACCATGAAATAATAACATTAAAAACTCAATAAATAATTATTTAATTATACTGGAATTAAAAAATTTATATTTTGAAAATAATGATATAAAAGAAAATATGTTAGGAAAACAGTGAGTTCTGGTGTTGAAATATTTTCCTTTTCCATAGAGGATTCGATAGAAATGCAGGTCTTAAAAAATATATTTTTAAAATTTTTAAATTAAAATTAATAAGATAATAGGGGAATAAAAATTTTATAGCTCTAAGAGATAACTATTATTTAGGGTGATCCTTAAGGGGTGGTGAGAGGCCCCTTATATAAGAGGGAATAATGGAATTTTTGTAAATATTTCAATTTAATATAAAGAGAGAACATGTATCATATGTCAATGAAACTCCAAATTATAAAATAATGGATATGGGGAAGACATAAGTTTTATATTTCATCAATAATTAATTTAAAAAAAATTAACATGTTTCTAAGTCCTTTACTTTAAGAATTATCACTTTTACTATTTTTGGTTTTAGCATGGTAGCTAATTTTTTTCTAAGTAATTTTATTTTAATGGATAGAAAAAAATTCCCCTTTATTTAATAATTTTGGAATTCTTATTCAAAATATTAAATCCATTTTATCAAATAAAATTTATATTTATAATAATGTCACGACCCGTCCTCGGGACCCGTTCCGTAACTACCCCAAGCCCGCCTTCTATAGGCCAGGGGCTGGTGACTAGCACCAAAGGCATAAATCCAGGTAAAAAGGGAAGGCCTTGCCTTTCTAAAAGTAAAAAAACACAATAGAGTATGCAAGTGAAGTAAGCACTAAGTAATACTGACTACAAAAGTAGGTGATAGAAATTAAATGGGCCAGTATACAGACCCAACTAAAAGTACATTACAACTTGAAAGAAAGTACAACAGTAGTAAAGTAAATCAGCAACCACTGAGTCATCCTCCAGATATCTCACCTAAAGGGTGGGTACATGTGGTCACCTCAGCTCCTCGGGTCCAGTCGTCCGCTCAGTGTACATCCCGTCTAGTGGTCCACCTCCGGATATCATCCAGCTCCACAAGCCTCAACCACGATCAGTGTTGTCCATCGTCAGCAACCAACACAACGTAGTGCGGGAATAGACCATGCAGGGGTGAGTATACAATATTTAATAGGGACCCAGAGACCCCCAAAGGTCTCCCAGAATCCACGAAGGATAAACCACAAAGTAAAGATACAAACACGTAGTATCAACCAACTCTACTTAGGTATATGCCCATACATATACCTAAGTCATCAATCTCATTTCGGCTCCAACTTTCGAGCCCAAGCACAATCCATTCCACACATGAAAGAGTCAATCACATTAATGATAATGATTGAAAGACATGACTCAGCTCACACGGGTATGATACTCATGAAGTGGGATAGAGATGATCAGATGTAGCCTCTAAATCATCTCCTCTACCAAACCCACATAGGATCCATGTACAGAATTCGTCGCAGCCAAACCCACATAGGATCGAAGAATAGTAACCCTCGCTGCCGAACCCACGTAGGATCCAAGTACAATTGTCATCACTGCCGAACCTAGAGAGGATCCAAGTACAGTCTTCCTCACTATTTAACCCATAGAGGATCCAAATATAGTCATCATCGTCGTCTAATCCACGTTGGATCCAAGAACGGTATTCGTCGTAGTCGCAGCCAGCCCTAGGGATCCCGCACATAGCGTACATGACTCCGGGAGAGTTCACTCCTCAAGTAAAGGGGGGTCGATACATAAATTGTCATGAAGTCATCAGTTGATTTATCCTGAAGTTTTGTTTCATCAAAAGGAACTCAACGCGACAGACGGCGCATCAAACGGACACCCGGTCTGAGAGATATTGGCTTTTCTAGTCTAGGGGACTAGTTGGAAATATACTCATTCCAAAACTGGACATTTTCAAGGATGCCCAAAACTCACATAGAGTATCCCAAAAGGACCGCCTCGTCAAAAGGATCCCAGTTCCGTAGACGGAGCAAGGTTCGGATGTGTGGTCTTTATGTTATTCACATTTAAGTGAATAATGGGACCGACCTGTTAAGCCCAGAGGGCTGGCGGGTCGGGTCACCCAGTTTTGGCGGGTCCGACCGGGCAAGGGTGTCGGACCAGCCCGATGGAACGTGCGGCCATGCCCTAAGGGGCGTGGCCTATCCCAAAGGGGTTTGGCCCGACCCGAAGGGGCACGACCCTGCCCGAGGGGACACGGCCTTGCTCGGCCCGGCCCGGCGCAGTCCGGTCCTGTTGGGTACGACACAGTTGGGTGTGACCCGGCTGGGTGTGGCCCAGCTGGGTGCTGCCTCGCTGGCTCGTCCAGGTGGCCGAGCAGTCCAAGGGGGAACGACAGCTCGGCTGCCTGAATTGGTGGCGCCAAGCGACGCCGCCCTCCCTAACTGGCCGACTAGAGCCCGCCGACCTTCTGGTGTAAGGGGCCCACCGTGCGGGTCGCGGGTTCTCCAGCGGGGTGACCTCCGGGTGTCGTGGCTTTGCTCCGCCCGGCCGGCCGATGAGCCAGCCGGTCCCTCCACCGAAGCGGCCCGTAAAGAGGGCCACGGTTTCTGCTGCACAACTGGCGCGACGGCGCCAGCTTCTTAGGTCGCGTCCTGCGCTAGCCGTGGCTCCTCCTCCCTGGCACGGTGTGACGGTGTCGTGCTTCCTCTGTTGTGGCCCTCTTTCCTGTGGATTTTCTTTGCATGTATGACAGCGGCCCTTGCGCCACCGGTCTCTTCCGCGTTCCGCCTCTGATCATCGATTCCATATAATGAAACGATATCAAATGGAGGGTTGTCGGGCCATATTCTTTCGGCCCACATAGTCCGTGTTTAGTGATAACAATATGCTGAGACAATAAAATTTATACAATGAAAAATCGAGGAACAATTTTAATTCATTAAAATGGAACATAACCCCTACCTCGATAATTGACGTCACACGTCGGTCGTCACGGAAGACGGCGTTGCGGGGAGAGGAGTCATAGAAGTCGTCGAAGTTCATCCGAGTAGGAAAAGGCATCTCCTAACATTTTGCGGAGAAGATAAAGAAAAGTGTGTCGGAGTTCTTCAGGGAACCGTCATCCTTCGTCGAAGAAGACGTTGTTCTTCATCGGAGGGTCGGTGTTCTTCAAAACTCAAGAGCTCTCCCAATTCTCCTTAACAAAACGATTGCCCCAAAAATAAAATAATAGCATAATTCTATTATTTTATTAACACATGCAATTTAAAATTTAAAATTAAAACCACTTCATTAATTAGTACAAGAGGTTGAATTCATTAAATAATTGTGTTGGCAATTAAATAAAGAGAGGGTGAGGATGTGAAGTGATCTCATAAATATTGTGAGAGTTGTCAACATTAAACAAGGTTGTTTAATGGGGTTTTTTTAGAGTTATGGGAAGTTCAACGGTTTAGGTCACGTGTGGGCCCCACCCCAGAAATATCCTCCCATGGGTGGTTATGTGGGTGTGGGCCCCACCTTTAACTCACGTTGGGAGGAAATAACCACCACCTTTAAAATAAAATTCATCTACACCAATTTTATTTATTTTAAACTAATTCCCCAAATACTAATTCTCAACCCTCTTAAAACACAACCGTAGTAAAGGTCCCCTTAAGAAATTATTGGTGTTACGAGTTCATTGGTGCCCTCAGATTGCAATTCCAAGCACTGGTTCAAAAGATAGAAAAACACGCTCATTCGTTTACTAAAAGTACCTGAGCTAAAATTTGGAAATTGATTTTGGGCACACTGGGCCTCGGAGTCAAGTGTCTTCAAAATCCACAGACTCATAAAATGCCAAACTATTTAAGAAAAAAAATTCCTTGCAATTTATAGGACTTTACATTACTCCCACCTCATGGATTTACGTCCACATAAAGCTACAACATAAACTAGGGAAACAAGTGAGCGTATTGTGTAAGCATCTAAGCCTCCCGCTCCCTTGTTCTCTCTTAGAGGTTCCCATGCTGCCAACGAATGCACACCAGAGGAATCGACCGTCCACATAGTAATCGCTCCTATCGATCCTCGATCTCCACTGGGACCTCCGTGAAAGTAGCCCCGTCATCGATGTACATCTCTTCATGATCAATGATTTGGGTTGGTTCGTGCACATATCTCCTCAGCTGAGATATGTGGAAGACGTCATGCACCTGGTACAGCTGAGGTGGAAGGGTCAGGCGGTAATCCACATCGCCTACCCTCCTTATGACCTAGAATGTCCCGATGAATCATGAAGATAACTTACCGCCCCGGCCAAATATTCGTAATCCACATCGTGGTGATACCCGTAAGAAAACGTGGCCGCCATCCTCGAACTCCAGTGGTCTCCGTCTTCTATCAGCATAAGACTTTTCTCTTCTCTGTGGAGTCCTTATCCACTCCTGGATGATCTTCACCTTCTCCATCATAGCATGAACCATCTCTGGTCCTACAAGTGCTGACTCCCCAGGGTCAGTCTAGTACAAAGGTAATCTCCAAGGTTGGTTATACAGTGCCTTGTATGGTTCTATCCCGATGGTCGAGTGGTAGCTGTTGTTGTACGCAAACTCCACCAAGGGTAGGTGATCCTCCCAGCTGCGACCAAAGTGAAGGACACATGCATAGATAAGGTCGACGAGAGTCTGAATGGTCCTCTCCTTTTGTCCATCTATCTGAGGATGATAGGCAATGCGGAGGCATAGCTGCGTCCCAAATTCCTCCTGCAACCCCTTCCAAATTTGGGAAGAAAAGCGAGTGTCTCGATCATAGATGATAGACGATGGCACACCATGAAGCCGTACGATCTCTTGAATGTAGAGGCTTCCAAAACTCTCTACTAAACCCTACTCTCTGATTGGAAGAAAGTGGGACAACTTGGTGAGTCAGTTGATGATCACCCAGATAGAGTCATGTCCTCTGGATGTATGTGGAAGCCCTATCATAAAATCCACGGATATGTCATCCCCCTTCCACTCCGAAACAACTAAGGGTTGTACCAAGCCTGCTGGTACATGGTTCTCTGCCTTCACTTGCTGGCAATTGAGGCATCATTAAACGAACTCTGCTACAGCCTTCTTCATACCCTGCCACCAGTGCTGTCGTCTGACATCCCGGTACATCTTTGCCACTCCAGGATGTACCTCTTGAGGGGAATTTTGAAACTCCCTCAGCACTTCCTCATGCAGTGAAACGGATACCATGGTACGTCCCCTGAAGAGGATAATGTGCTCTCCTCCATCAGAAAATCCATCAGGCGCCTGCCCTGTGGAAGTCTGTTCACGTTGTGTCTCACAGTCAACATCCCCACGTTGTGCCTCTCTGACCCACTAAAGTAGTGGAGGAGTAATTGTGAGGGACTGTATAATAGCTACCCCATCTCTATCCGCGAAGGATATCTGCAAATCAGTTAACTTCTTCATCGCCTCTCTAAGTAGCTTAATGCCTGATCTCATGCTGAGAGAATCAGCTACTATGTTTCTCATCCCATGAGTATATACTATCTCAAAGTCATATTCCTGGAGGAACTCAAGCCATATCTACTGTCTCAGGTTCAGGTCCTTTTGCGAGAAAATGTACCTGAGACTCTGGTGGTCAGAGTATACTGTCAAGCGCTCGCCCATCAGACAGTGCTACCACGTCTTCAAGGCGAAGACCATTACTGATAAATCCAGTTCATGGGTAGTGTAGTTCTGCTCGTGCTACCTCAACTACGGTGAAGAATAGGTGATTAATACCCGCTCCTACATCAGGAAAAACCCGAGTCCAGTCTGTGATGCATCGCAGTAAACCACGTACCCAACACCATCCTCTGGTAGCCTCAAGATGGGTGCACTATTAAATCTCTATCTCAGCCCTTGGATCCTCTGCTGGCATCTATCTGACCACACGAAGGGTTTTCCGTTCTTCGTTAAAGCTAAAAGTGGTGCTGCAACTCTGGAGAAATCTGGCACAAATCTCCGATAGTACCCAGCCAGACCAAGGAACTTCACACCTCCGTCACGCTCCTGGGTGGCTCCCAAGCAAGTACTGCATCTATCTTCGCAGGATCCACAGCAACTCCCACCTCCGAGATGACGTGACCCAAGAAATGAACCTCTAGAATCCAGAACTGGCATTTCGAGAGCTTACCATAATGTCGGTTCTCTCAGAGTGTGTCTAGTACAACCTTCAAGTGATAGGCATGCTCCTCCGCAGTAGTCGAGTAAATCAGTATGTCGTCGATGAAGACTACAACAAAACGATTGAGGTAAGGCTGGAAGATCCTGTTCATGAGACTCATGAACATTGTCGGTGCATTGGTTATGCCGAAGAGCATTACCAAGAACTCGTAGTGGCCATACCAACACCTCAAGGTCGTCATCTGCACATCCTTGTCTCAAACTATGAGTTGATGATAGCCTGACCTGAGATCTATCTTCGAGAACCATCGTGCTCCCTTGAGCTGATCAAAGAAGTCGTCAATCCTCGGGAGGGGGTACTTGTTCTTTACGGTAACCCGATTCAGGTGAAGGTAGTTGACACACAGTCTTAAACTCCCATCCACCTTCTTGGCGAGTAAAATCAGAGAATATTAGGGTGAAACACTGTGTTGGATGAATCTCTTTCCCTTCAAGTCCTCCAGCTGTACTCGTAGCTCACGAAGCTCAACGGGAGCCATCCGATATGATGGATTAGATATCAGTGCTACCTGGGGTATAGGTCAATGTAGAAATCTACCTCTCTGTGTAGTGGTAGTCCTGGAACATCGTCAGGAAAAACATCTGCATACTGAACCACGGCAATAGGAAAACTCGGACTCAGCACATCAACCGCTCCTAGGAAGGATTAGATAACTGATGTGTGATTGGATGTCCTCTCCTTTGCTTAAGTCCATCCTGCGCTGCAAAGGATCCTTTCTCACCGGTGAAGGTGAACCTGGACCCATCCATGCAGACACAACGCACTTTGCACCTAATGCAGTCAATTTGAGCATGGACTGTAGACAACAAGTCCATACCCAAGATGATGTCGTACAGCCTCGACGCCGCTACAAGAAGATCCCAGCCGAATCTCTCACCTCCTAGAGTAAGCTCACACTACCGGCACCAGTGTGTAATCATCGATTCTTCTCCCGTAGGAGTCTCTAGCCATAAGGATCGAGCCAACGGCTCCGTCGGAATCTCCGAGCTCTGAACAAGGGCAGTGGAAAAAAAAGAACGACTCACTCATGTGTCTATAAGAACTGCAGCAATGGTGGAGTAGACACAGATAGTACCTCAAATCATCTCAGGTGTGTTGTGGTCATAGAATTCGACTTCCTAGAGCTGAGCCTGCCCTTGTCTGCCAGCTCCCTATGGTCAGGGTGGTCCCCCTGGTGGTGGTGGTGGTAGATCTTCGAAGCGTCGTCCACCACCCGCTGCTCACCCAGATCCTCTGCCTCGTCTGCCATCTCCCTGCGGACCACCACAGTTGAACCTATGCCTCTTCTTGGGAGGTCCCTGTACTGTCTTCTGCTCATCTGCATGGAGGTTCGGGCAGTCACGAGCCATCTGGCCCTTCCTACCGCATGCATAGCACTGCATGCCCCTCATATGGATGGCTCTACTCCGTGTGCCCCGCACATCCAAACCAGTATCCTGAGGTCGCCCACTAGATGGCCTGGTCCTCTTGGACCTCTGTGACATCTGTCTACTACCAGCTGCAGAAGACTCCGCTACATGTCACCCTGTGGTGGGTCTCGTTGCTGGCGTCGGCTCAGTAAGAAAGATCTCCAAAAGAAGGGCTCGCTCCAGTACTCATGCCTGCGTCGAAATGCGGAGGGAGACCATTGAAGCCCTGATCTCATTCCTCAGTCCCTGCTCGAAGGTAGGGTCCTGGAAAAATGGGTCCCATACCATGTCCATGGAGTAGCATGAGAGGTCGGTAAATATTGGCTAGTACTGGGCTAATGTCATACTGCCCTGTCGCAGATTTAGTAACTCCTGGATGCACACTGCACGGAGGGTGGCTGGAACAAACTCTATGCGGAAGAGGCTCTCGAAGTCCATCCAAATTAGTGATTCCTCGTCGTGCACCTAGAGCATCAGGCTCCACCATCTACCTGCTGCTGCATGTAGAAGACTCGCGGCATGGATCACCATAAGGATTGCTGGTGTCCCTACCAATCTGAAGACTTTGAAGATAGCCTCCAGCCAATCCTCGGCTACCTGAGGTTCTGTCTCTCCATGGAACCTTGGCGGCCTCTGTCACTGAAACTCATGCAATGTGCTTATGCGGCATGCACTCTCTGCTGATAGGGCTATTGGCTCAGGGGGTAATGGTACCGATGGCGCCTCCACTGTAATGGGGCCCTATACTGAGGCCTTGTCGCTCAGTGGGCTACCATCTTGCATGTAGCTCAGAACCCTAGCTGGCTACCATCATGGGGCCATCATGAAAATAAACGGGTGTGCCACTATCAATATAGTGTACATGGTGAGAAGACACAATGTAATCACAAATAAAACTTTGGAAACACACATGCAATCAATGTTTTTGTGCACTGAGTCTGAAATCAAGAGTCGGGGTCCTGGTGTATGGATATGTCGTCCGCCGCACCAACACTGGACTCCCTGGACTGAAAACCACACTCAATACTCTTGACAGTATTGCTTCACAGAGAAAAAAGATCAGAGTCTTGAGTTCTGTGATTGAATTGACTCCTCTGATACCAATTTATCACGACCCGTTCTCGGGGCCCATGTCGTGACTACCCCAAGCCCGCCTTCCATAGGCCAGGGGCTGGAGACTAGCACCAAAGGCGTAAATACTGGTAAAAATGGAAGGACTTTCCTTTATAAAAGTAAATAAACACAACAGATTACGCAAGTGAAGTAAGCACTAAGTAAAACGGAGTACAAAAGTAGGTGCTGGAAAGTAAATGGGCCAGTATACAAACCCAACTGAAAGTACAGTACAACTGGAAAGAATGTACAATAGCAGTAAAGTAAAGCAGCAACCACTGAGTCGTCCTCTGGATATCCCACCTGAAGGGTGGTACATATGGTCACCTTAGCTCCTCGGTTCCGGTCGTCCACTCAGTGTACGTCCCTTCTAGTGGTCCACCTCTAGATACCATCCAGCTTCACAAGCCTCTACCATGATCAGTGATGTTCATCGTCTGTAACCAACACAACATAGTGCGGGCATAGCCCATGCAGTGGTGTGTATACGATACTCAGTAGGGACCCAGAGACCCCCGAAGGTCTCCCAGAATCCACAAAGGATAAACCACAAAGGAAATATACAAACACGTAGTATCAACCAACTCTAATTAGGTATATTCCCATACATATACCTAAGTCATAAATCTCAGTTCGGCTCCAACTTCTGGGCCCAAGCACAATCTGGACCACACAAGAAAGATTCAATCACATCAATGATAATGATTGAAAGACATGACTCAACTGGCACAGGTATGCTACTCATGAAAAGGGGTGGAGATGATTAGTGGTAGCCTCTAAATCATCTCCTCTTCCGAACCCACGTAGGATCCAATTACAGATGTCATCGCTGCCAAACCCACGTAGGATCCAGGAACAGTAACAATCACTGCCAAACCCACATAGGATCCAAGTACAGTCTTCATCGCTGCTGAACCCAAGGAGGATCAAAGTACATTCGTCCTCACTGCCGAACCCATGGAGGATCCATGTACAGTTTTCATCATCGTCGAACCCACGGAGGATCCAAGCACAGTAGTCGTCATAATCGAAGCCAGCTCTAGGGTTCCCGCACACAACGTACTCGATTCCGGGAGGGTCCGCACTTCGAGTAAAGGGGAGTCGATACATCAACTATCACGAAGCCCTGATTTGACATATCCCAAAGTTCTATTTTGTCAAAATTAACTCAACGCGACAGACGGCGTGTCAAACGGACACCCGATCTGAGAGATATTAGCTTTTCTGTTCCAGGGGCCCTGTTAGAAATATACTTGTTCCAAACCTAGCCATTTACAAGGATTCCCAAAACTCACATAGAATATTTCAAAAGTACTGACTCGTCGAAAGGATCCCAGTGTCGTAGACGGCGCGTCATTCGGACGTACGGTCTTTAAGTTATTCACGTTTAAGTGAATAACGGGCCCGGCCCATAAAGACTAGAGGGTTGGCGTGTCGGGTCACCATGTTTTGGTGGGTCCGACACGGCAGGGGTGTTGGACCGGCCCGAAGAAACATACGGCCTGGCCCAAAGGGGTGTGGCCTATCCCAAATGGGTTCGGCCTGGCCCGAAGGGGCGCGGCCCGGCCAGAGGGGACACGGCCCGGCCCGGCCCGGCGTGGTACGGTCCGGCGGGGCACGACCTGGCTGGGTGCGACCCATATGGGCATGGCCGAGCTGGGCACTACCTTGCTGGCTCAGCCAGCTGTTCGAGCGGTCCGAGGGGGTGCGACCCCTCAGCTGGCCGAACCAGCGGAGCCAAGCGGCGCCGCCCTCCCTAACCGGCCATTTGAAGTTGGCCGGCCTTCTGCCACAAGAGGCCCGCTGTCTGGGTCGCGGGTTCTCCAGCGTGGTGCCCTCCTAGCGTCGCAGCTTTACTCTACCCAGATGATCGATGGGCGGGCCAGTCCTTCCGCTGAAGCAGGCCGCATAGCGGGCCACGTTTCCTTCTGCACAGCCAGCGCGAATGCACTGGCTTCCTCCGCAGCGGCCAGCGCTGGCCGCGGCTCCACATCCCCGGCACGGCGTGACGGCATCGTGCTTCCTCCGACGTGGCCCACCTGGCTGCGTATTTTCTTTGCGTGTGTGACGGCGGCACTTTCACCTCTTGTCTCTTACGTGTTCCACCTCCGATCATCGATTCCATATAATGAAACAAGATCAAACGGAGGGTCATCGGGTCATGTTTGTTTGGCCCGCACCCTCAACGTTAAGCGATAACAATAGGCCAAGACAATCAAAGTTGTACAATGATGAATCGAGGAACAATTTTAATCCATTAAAATTGAACATAAACCCTACCTCGATAATTGACGTCACACGTCAGGCATCACAGAAGACGACATTGTGGGGAGAGGATTTGTAGACGTTGTCAAAGTGCATCCGAGGAGGAAGCAGTGTCTCCTCACTTGTTGCAGAGAAGGGAAAGAAAAGTGCATTGGCATTCTTTGTGGAACCGGCATCCTTCTTCGCAGAAGATGTCGTTCTTCTTCGGAGGGTTGATGTTCTTCAAAAACTCAAGATCTCTCCTAGTTCTCCTTAACACAACGATTCCCCAAAAATAAAATAATAGGTTAATCCTATTAATTTATTAACACGTGCAATTTATAATTCAAAATTCAAACAAACTCATTAATTAATGGAAGAGTATGAATTCATTAAATAAATGTGATGGAAATTTAATAAAGAGAGGGAGAGGAGGTGAAGAGATCTCATAAATATTGGGAGAGCTATCAACTTTAAACAAGGGTGTTTAATGGGAGTTTATAAGAGTTATGGGAAGTTCAAGGGCTTATGTCACGTGTGGGTCCCAGCCCACAAATATCCTCCCATGGGTGGTTATGCTGGTGTGGGCCCCACCTTTAACTCCCTTTGGGAGAAATAACCACCACCCTTAAAATAAAATTTTGCTACACCAATTTTATTTATTTTAAACTAATTCCCCAAATATTAATTCTCAACCCGCTTCAAACGCAACTACGATAAAGGTACCCTTAAGAAATTACCGGTGTTGTGAGTTCATCAGTGCCCTCATATTTCAATTCTGAACATCGGTTCAAAAGATAGAAAAACATGCTCGTTCATTTACTGAACGTACCTGACCGAAACTTCGGAAATTTATTACGGGCACACCGGGCCTCAGAATCAATTGTCTTCAGAATCCACAGACTCGTAAAATTCCAAAGTATTTGAGAAGAAAATTTCCTTGAAATTTACTGGTCTTTACAAATAAAACTTCATTGTAATTATAGAAAATGTAATGTATAAAACCCCATTTTTAGAAAAAGGGTATTTCATATAATAGAATTTATGTTTATGAAAAAATTATCAATGAATTTATGATTCATAAAAAAATATTTTTATTAAAAAATTTCTCCATTTGAAATCAAGAAAAATAAAAATTTTACCAAAATATTTGTTATTTAAAATAATGTACCAAAAAGTGTTTTTATTAGAAAATATTGCATAAGCTCCTAAAATTTTATTAATTGTTTTTATAAACTCAACAAGAATTATATTTTAAATATTTTTTTACATATTAAAACTATATTTGATATTTTTAATTCTTTATATAATTCGTTTATATATAATTATACCATTACAGGTTGGCTAAAAATGGTATTTTAACTTTTCAGCTTAAAATTCAATTATTTAAGAAAATCCAAAAAAAATTAAAATCTAATATTGTTCTTATAAATACAAAAATGATTTTAATTTTTTTAAATTTGAATTATAATTTTTATAATTTTTTTTAAATGAAAGTAAAAATTATAAATAAGGACCTCTTTTATTGAAAAAATGGTGTTTTTATACATTGTGTGTAGTAAATATTATACCATATAAATTTAAAATTTAAGTAATATTAATATGATTGTTCTTATATAATGATATTTTTAAATTGGTAAATTTAATTTCACTAGATAAAATATACAACACTTAATAAAAGAGTCCTTTCAAAAAATATACTTTTATACAAAATAACATTAAAATTAATAATTTATATTCTGAAATTTAAATGTGTATCCAATGATATTTAGTAACTTTCAAGGAAAATACCCTTTAATTAAGATGGTGACAAATATGGTATTTACACTATATAGATAAAGGTTATATAGTTCAATAAATAATTTACCCAATAAATTAAAAAATGAAATCTAGGCAACACCCTCTGATCAAATGAAGGAAATGTAGAGTGTTTATGGAAAAAACATTGAAATATAACTAGTATTTATACATAGTGGATGAATATGAAATACAATGGTATTAATGAATCTATCCTACAAAATTGATTTAAATTAAATATTATTTCTACTGAATGATAGTGTATGGTATCATTTGAATGATTTCCTCAATCAAGTGTAATATATTTCAATGAACAATGACTTTGTTGAAAAATAATTTTTAATAGTTTTATAAAAATCAATTTGGAAAGAAGAAATATCCTTTGTCTTTGGAAATCGTTTTAAAATAAATATTTCATTATTCTAGTATAAAATTAATTTCTTTTAGAAACCATGAAAACATTGATAAAATTTTTAATATAAAATGAAAAAGGTAGAAAAAAGATATGTTCACAAGGAGAAACGTTAAAAAATATTTTATTAGATATTCATAAAAAGATGAAGTTAGGGGTAAAATTAAAAAGTTATTTTCAAAAAGATGAATTGAGAATTCAAAAATATCTACCATTGTAAAGGAAAATTCTATAATATTTTATTTAAAAAGATAAAAATTAATCAAAATAAATGTGATATGGAATATTATTTGAAAGGATGGCAAACCATTTTAGAGTCTTAAAATATCATTGTTGAAAATGCAATCGTAAAAAGAGTAATAAAACGACATTTTGAAAATTGTTGAAGTAAAATATATATGTCTCATAAGATTAAGTATTATTATACATCCAATTATATATTTGAACAATTGATAAAAAAGAAATTATGGATATTGAGGGGAAACCATCATTAAAGAGGATTAGAATTATTTTCAACAATACGTTATTATTGGGAATGAAATTTTATCAAGGTAAAATATCTTAATTAAAGGGGAATTTTACAATATACAGGAAGATATTTTACCATTAAATAAAAACTTATGGAGGAAGAAAAGATTCTATAAAGAAATAAGTTCAAGCAAAGGAATTATAACTCAACAGAGGGAGCTGATTTAACAAAATAAACCCATACAATTTTAGTGTATTTTGAATTGAAATCCAATTAAAGGGAGGACATGATATAGATATTTAAAATATATAAATTAAATTAATATGGTAAAATATATTCATTATATGTTAGATACACTATTCCAAATAAAATAGGGATTATAATATGAAATATATCTCAAGGGGTGAATGCTTGAGACAAGAAAATGTTACCTTGAATTCCCTCTTAGCTAATCCCACTATAACATCAAGTATAACATAAATAACCATCTAAATCACCAATTTTAAGAACTTATTAATGTTTATAAAATTTAATAATAATAATGTATAATTATTTTATACATTTATATTAGTTAGTTATGATCTATTTTCAATATTGTGAGTGAGTAATCTTGATATTTTTGAACTAGTTTCAATAACAAGTGTTATTCTTAATTGTTATCCCAAATTTCTTCATTCCCTGATAATAAAACACATTGGAATTAATGTTTTATAATTATTAATAATGATATAATTGAATTCTATGGTAGTTTTGTTTATGATTATTATAGACAAAATTATTTATAAGAATGTTTTAGTGATTTTTAACAAACAAGTGGTTGTTTCATAATAAACAATTTTAATATTAATTTTACCACTAAAAAACCAAATTAAAATTTTTATTTTCTTATTTATATCATATATTATTATAAATTAATTTCTCATAGTCATCCATGATATTATTTTATATCTTTTTTCAATTAGGTGGTAAAACCAGCTGAAATATTAACATACCATAATTAATGGATGATTATGATTATGAAAAAGGTTTATTTTAGAATAATATAATTCTTATAGAATAATAATGGTTTTATTTAAATTCTTTTAATTTATAGAATAGTTTTTGGGAAAAAAATTAATATATAATAATAATAAACTATGAAAAATGGGACATGTTACATTGTGGAGATGGTAGTCTGCACCACGCACGGTTAACATTTTCATTTCCCAATGAATGAGTGTATGTGAATGTGCATTATAATTTTTCTTTTTAATTTTCATAATTATGTTACAAATGTATTATTTATTCTTTAATTTTACACTTATATTCTATGAAGATATTTGGTTTTGAAAAAATAGAAGTTGTCCCTTCGTGGAGGCGGTAGTCCACTCATTGCACGAATAATAGTATCAATTTTATTAATAGAAAAGGGGAAAGTTAGATAATATCTATCCCCTTATAATAATAAAATTAAATATATAGAATATTATTTTCACTGTATTGGGGTGATAAAATTAGATTTGGGAATGTAATATAGAATGGAAAATAATTTATGAAAAATGATAAGTACTCATGTTTAAATATTTGTGTTTTCCATGGAGTCTTCGTCAAATATTAATGGCTTAAGACAATATATTGTGACCATGGATATATTAAAAGTAATATAATTATATGGAATTTAAAATGTTAGATTTCCATGAGGAATTATAATTTCTTAGGTGGTCCTAAAGTGGTGGTTAGGGGACCCTTTTATAAGTATTGAGCATGGAATATTTGTAAATATTTTGACTTAATATAAATAGAAAACATGTTTCACATGACAATAAGAAACTAAAATGTAAAATAATTGATTTTTAGATGTGAAATATTTAATTAGACCTCAAATATTAATTTTCAAAATTGTTTTAATCTTTTTTCTAAGTCCATTACTCTTATAATTTTCAATATTTTCGTTTTTGGTTTTACTATTGTAAGTAATTTTTACCTAAGAAGTTTAGTTTTAATGAATAAATATTAAATAGACCTTATTAAATAATGTATATCAAATGATTCCAAAAATGAACACAATTTAATTATTTAAATTTTTAATGTGTGAGAAAAATCCATTTTAAAACTAGCACATATAACGCGTATAAACCCATTTTAAAAAAATGTGTATTTTTAAGATTTAAATTTTCGTTTAGGATAAAATTATAAATGTATTTGATTTTAATGATATTTTTTTTTATTATAAAAGAATTATTTTTCTTCAATATATTTAAATCCCAAATTTCAAAAATATATATATATATTAATTAAGAGAAATGAGCAAAAACAGTTATTACTCGAAACATATTTCTTATATTCCTAAAATAATAATCATATTCTTTATAAATTTGATATAGTATTTTTAAAATACATAGTGTTAATTATTAAATGCTAATTTCATCCATTTATTATATTTTTAGACTTCTTGAACTTTGTTATATAATTATAATGTAATGGTTTTGGTAAAACTGATATTTTTATTATTAACAATAAAATCAATGATTAAAAAAATTAAAAGAATGTATCATAAGAAAATATATTTATTCTAATTCAAAAAAGTATTTTCATTTTGTAAAATTTAAATTCTAAAATTTATAAATTTATCTTTTAAATGGGGAAAATATTACTAGAAAAATTCTTTTATTAAAAAATGACTTTTAAAAAATTTAGTGTGTCAAATATTATATCAAATAAATGTCTAATTTAAATAAAATTAATATATTAGTTCTTATATAATAATATTTTTAAAGTGTTCAATTTAATTTATTGGGATAAAATATACAGAACTTAAAAAATAGTTCTTTGAAAACAATATTTTATTTATACAAAATATGATTAAAATTAAATATTTTTATTCTAAAACAATAATTTTACTAATCCAATGATTTTAAAATAATTATTTATTTATTTTATAAATATGTCTTATTATATTTAAATAATAATAATATTATTATTATTATGTACATATATATAAATATAATATTTTATTGATATATTTTCACTTCATTGTGAGTTATATTACACTAAATATACTACTAATAATACACACATCAGTATTACTATTGGATACCTGTATATCCACAAAACTTATTCCCAACAACCTTATTTAAAGTGGGCATATTTCCAATAGCCATATTTATAATGGAAAAATTTTATTATTTTATATATACATTCTATATTCAATGATTTTATTCTCACTTTATAAGTAACATTACTCATTTTCACATTTTTCATTTATATCTCATAGTTTTCTTTCTCATTTCAGGATATTATTCCTCGTTATAGGTTTCTATAGGTTTTCATTGTTCTTTAGGGTTGAATATGATCTATAAGATCTCCTTGTGTGGAAGATTTTATTCTTTTAAATTTATGGCATCATTTTAATTTATGCACTTTTAAAGGATGTAATCATCAATATTATATAATACTTAAATTCATGTACTTTTGTTGTAAATTTTTTTTATAAATGGATAAAGTGTGGTTAGTTTAATTCTTATCTTATATGACCTACTATGTAATCTATTTCAATTACTTTGAGAAATATGTAGAATTATTAACATATAGTTGTTGGAATTAATATGATTCCAAAAAACGACGGTAGTCACATTAGGTTGCAATACTGAAGGCGCAAAAACTAAAAATATTTTAATAAAGGAAAATTTTTGGGATTGAACTACCAATAGATGATAAAATTTAAATCATTCCACTCCACATTCTCATATTTCTTACCTTGAACCACCATCTCACACCACTTTAGGTAGAGACCATCCAAAAAAGAGTAGCACACATCACATTAATGGCATCCAAAATCTCAAGAAATCAAAAGACCATCTTGATATTCTCCATCAAATCCTTTACATCTTGAGCGTCATTAATCCCTTTAAAGATAATATGTTTGTGTGGAAGGAATTATTGATCCTAGTCCCTACCAATAGACAAGCCCAAACCTATTTCCGAAATTAGAGCTGGACTAGATCATACTCCATATTCCATATATCAAACCATTCTGACTACCACTTCAATCATATGCTGGTCAACTATGGGATTTAATTGTGTAAAAAAAATTTAGCTCTTTCTAGAGCGTCAAAGAGGTATTAAATGGAGAATAGAAGTATATAAAATCAAATTAGAAGATAATAAATGATCAAAATAGGTAAAAAGTTTTATTGGAATCACAAATTTTAGTTGAATAACTTTATGAATCATAATAAAGCATTAAAAATTAGAAATAACACAAAATACAGAAACCCACAATTTCCACAATTTGGCTTCATGATTCATTTAACAATGTTCCAAACATGTGGGTCACATTGGAACTCTGAAAATAGGTATCACAATTTGGTCAGGAGGTTTTCATCTTGGGCACCTCAATTGTGGATCCTAATGTATGTCCCTCGATCCCTCACTTTTAACTCAACATCTTTCAAAAATCAAAATCAAGATCAAAAACATTTAAAAACACGCATTCCAAAAAAATCATATAGATAATTAAGGATCATTAAGATGAGTGTGGGATAAAAACTCACTCAAAACAGAACCCTAAATCACTAATAATACTATATCTTATCTATAATGAATTATCATGTATTATAACCCAAAAATTAGGATTTGATTCCATTTTCTCACAAACCAACCAACGGCTACTCCTGACATGAGAACCTAAGTTGATTCATGGAAAATACTGAAGGGATCTCCTGATCCCAATGGGCTCAAAACTAGTTTTAGTTCATTATTAATGTACCATGGTAATGGTTTCTCCCATTAATTTTAGTTAGTGGATGAAAATCTAGGACCCTTCGTGAATTTTCCATACCTTATGAGGTCATGTTCCCATTCAAATGAAACCAAAATACTATATAAATGATGAGTATAAAAATCAATAAGATCTCAAGGAAGTAGTAATAACATAAATTATAACAAAAGAAAAAATCAATATCATGATCAAAAATAGATCCATGAATACTCATATACAAAATAAGATGGGATGGGAATCTAAATAGGTGATACATGAATATAATATATAAACTACAACCGAAATTGAACAAAAACTGCTACCCAAATTTTTGTAAGAAGATAACTCTATAACACTATTTGACCACCATCCACCAAGCACTACTATAAGGAAGAACCTCCATCACTAAGAGGTTTTTTTCCTCTATATGTACCTATAAAAACAAAGCCATCATACACCCTCTGGGTGCTTGTAGGGTATGAGAATAACTAGACCAGTGGGATCCCACTAAGTGTTTCAAATTAATTCTTTATTTAATAAAAACAAACATTATCATTTGTAAATAATCTCTATGAAAGTATTATTTTGATATGAAAAAAAAAACAAAGGTAGATAAAATTTTTATAATAGTTTAAAATATAAATGAAAATCCATATAAATAATCAACATGGAATTAGAACCATGGGGATTCCCTAATGTCTTTATGGTCATGAAAATCTTGGATCATAGCACAACTCAGTGATAAAAACAATTTATGAACAATTATTTATCACTACAATGGTGAGTACTCTCAAGCCCTTGAGGGATGGGGTCACCCCAACAAGTGACTCCTAAAATGAATTTCATCATAGCATTTAGTTAGTGTTATAACATCAGTTCAATTCTAGGGAGGGTATAACAATCCAAATTGTGCTTTTCCAAGTTATTCAACATAAATATATTGGTTACCATGTTCTATTATACATTTTTAATAAAACACAATTTCATTAATTGAATCCATTTTCAATTCAAATGGTAATTTTAACAAACACAATATAAATAGCTCCTAATACCTATCATAAACAAGGCAGTCGATCCACATTATACACCAAAACCAAAGGGGGTGAATGTCTAAACATTTATAACGTATATATAATATTTCAAATAACATGAAATAATAATTAAAACAATTCAAAACAATCTATAGAAACAATAAATAAATTAACATTCATGAAAAAAAATCATCTTATGAAACAACGTATATTTATCAATGAAACCACTTTTAATTGGGAGGAATTTATTATGAAAATGGAGTAATGCTAGAATGGAGTCAAGGGAAGACCATAAAAACAATAAATAATTTAATAAGAATCAACAAAAAAGAACCCTATGCAACCATAGAATTTGGATAGAGATAAAAACATGAGAAAATAGGGATGGTAACTATGAAAGATGAGAGGAATCACTTTTTAAGAGATTTCATGAATAATCCAAGCCAAAACCCACATAAAATTAAGACACCCAATGGAGGTAGAGGGATTTTTTCACATGTAGTGGGAGGATAGATGTTGAGTTGGTGAACAATGAGAGTATCGGGGATCAAATTAGGGGTGGAATCATAGTAATATTACATTTTTAATAAAATTTTGAATAATGTGTGGTTTAATCACATGGTTGTCCAAATATCATTCTAACTGTGTGGGGGTCACTGGTTTCACCTAGGTGGTCACATATCTGGATACATGATTATACAAACCATGCACCAACCATGAAAATCACCTCTACTACGAAACTAAATCTTTTTCATAGTTTTCATTATGGTTAGTACTAACTGTGAGACAACCATGCTCCATTTATCCTTATTTTTTAAATTTATTCAAATGGAATGACCTTTAAAATAAATAAATAAATTAAAAATAGTGAATAATACTTTCCAAACCTACAAACGGAATAGTTGGTGTGATCAGAAAGTACCATACAACATTCAAAATACTTTATTCAACTATCTTATATTAAACGAGACAACACTTAGAGCCTTTTTTAAGTGATTCATGGTCCTTGTGAATATATATATATATACAGTTAATTAGATAAATGCGTATTCTTTCAGATATCATACCCATTAAATATTTCTTTCTTTTTGTAACACCCCAGGTAAATAAAGAATATGACATTTTCATATTTATCCATATTTGTGAATAAAATATTAATATGACTTTAAAGGGGACGCTATGCTCGATGGCGTACCCAATACGCAACAACGAGTTTCTTGGGAATCTTACGTTGCACTCTAATAATAAAATAATATTATTTCAAATGGTAGTTAACATGTAGCCGTTGTATTGGCCGGAATGGATATAAATAACTAAAATATGATTATTTATGTTTTTTAATGTTTTTACATTTATCCAATAAAAGCTAAAGGCTTAAAATATGGAAAAAATTCAATTTTAGGCGTATATGCCCTAGTTTTCACTAAAGGTTCACTTATCGACTTTTAATGGAGAATTGTCATTAAATATAGTTTTGATCACTCTTATGCATTCTTTTGGACCAAATAAAACTCTTATTAAGAATCGGGACATCAAATTTTACATTGTGTAATTTTTTGGTATTTTTCCGATAAAGTTCATTTTTTTAATGAATAGTGTAAAATGTTGTGTTTTAATTCAAAACCTCTTTTTAATATAATTTATTTATATGATTAGATAATATTTTGAATTGGTTTTAAAGTGAAATTAGAAAATATTTTTACCATTAAATCCAATAGTGGTCATTGGAATTAATTTCACTTTGAAATCAGACTTAAACTAGTGTCAATCTATTGATACTTATTGTTTTATAAAAACACGCTATTTGCTCTGACAGCGGGAATTAATTATTAAATTAATTAATGTGACTAATTTGTTTTGAATTTTGTAAAACGGACTTCATTTTTGAATTCGGAATACCAAATATAGCTTAGGGTGATGTTTTGGTAATTTTCTGAAAAACTCCAATTTTTGATGAATAGTGAAACCACTAAGTGGTAATCAAGAAAACTGATTTTCCAGTTAAATGAAAGTTTACCACTAATGTGTATTGAATTTTGAAAATCCGACATACATGGTTTTCATTAAGAAGTAATATGTGGTTCAATGAGAATAAAATAATTTTTTGGTGAATAGTAACTTATTAAGTTTTTAATCGCGATTAGTGGTAATTAGTGTAGTTTAAGGTAAAAATAATGCTTTAATGAAATAAGATGAGCTTGACACATGTCCTACCCTCATTGTTTGTCTCATGGAAGACCAAGAAAATCCATGGGTCAACTTGGGGACCCCATGGATCCCCTTTGGTTGGGAAATGACATAAATTACTTTTTATTTAATGTAAAAGTAAAAATGACACAAACATAATATGTTTTACGAAAACAATTTTTAAGTGGGGTTATACAAGTCATAATTTTGATTATAAATAGTAATTGGAAAGATAAAACGATTTCCTACATCATAGTATTTTTTTTATAATTTTTAGACATTAAATAAATTAAATTAGTTATGACATAATAATGATGCAGCGATGACATCATTATTTGACGATTTAAATAAAATGGAAAGATAATGTAAAATATATGAACTACACATGTCCAAAACTTATTGTATGTGTGTATTTAGAACCATTATCACCTTATCCACGAATTATATCAATTTGGGACCTTTTAAAACCGAAACACATTTTCAAATAAAGTAATATTTCTTACTTTCCAAAAGTGCCCCTCCTCTCCTCTTATAAAAGGCCCCCACCTCTACCTCATTTCACACACTCCTCAAGCCTTTAGATCGGCCAAACCCTGCCCATTTACTCTCTCCACATCCCTCTCCTAATCCTAGAGGATTCCCTTTGGTCAGAATCCTTTCAAAGGAAGCCTTTAGGCTCAAATCAAAAGGAGTTACACTTTTAAAGGTAATTCATTTCCCTCATGTTCATTTGTTTTATTTTACTTCTCCAACCCCCTAAACTCTTTTTATTTACTTATTTTGTAACAAAAACAGTATCTTAAATATACTAGGATGTTGTTATAAGATTTATTCGAGCTACACTCTCACACAACCACATCAAATGGTTAAAGAACATACGGTTTCCGTGGATGGAGAAATTCTGCCTCCCGAAACGATGATTGTTCAATACTCATTTAACACCTTCAAAGGTGGCCATTATGATGTCACTATTTTTATATATGATATATAATATGTTTATGTTTTACTTATGCTTCTTTATTTTTCATTTTTGTCTTACCTTTATGGCATCCATTATGGGTATACGCGATATATTCATTTTAGGAAGTGCGGACTACCGCCCCCTCAAAGTGATTTGATTCGTTAAATACCATATGTGGGACGTATAAAGGATATAACTATGATATTATATATGATATTATACTGTAATTATAACATACCTTTATATAATTATTATTCCAATCTATAAAATACGAAATAGAAATGAATGTAGCGTTCATGCGTACGTACGGCTTACCGTCTCCATGAACGGTGCATTTCATTTCTTACCTCTAAATGATTATGTAACATTATAAATTCATGAATGTACTGGATATATATGAAATATATGATGTCTACATCATGAATAAAATTCTTGATATAATAAACATTTGGCCACACGAACAACATGTAATTGTAAGAAGTCCACTTTCGACTTAGGAACCAAATATCGGCAAAACAAATATTATTAACATAAATGATTACATAATGTTTATGACATGGTAATAAGTGATATAAAAGGAATAATTAACTTGAAAAAGGTTCTTATGAAATTATAAACTAACTCAAGTTTATTATTCAGGAGATTAAAGAACGATCGAGTCAAGTCGGACCCGAGGTAAGGGATCCTACTCCTCTCTTTCTTTTTAAGTACACACTTTTATGTCATTCCTTTTAAAGCTCATCTTTCTTGTTATTGGGATGATCTTTTATATTACAATTACTGTAATTTTTATGTTCATGTGATGAGAGACCCTATTCTCTCTCATCAATCCATTTTGGAAGTTTTGAGTGGCGCCGTTAATCTGCCGAACTTTCGTAAGAGATCTAACCTCTCTCTTTCTTTTTAAGTACTCTCCTTTATGTCACTTCTTTTAATCTCCACTTTGTAATGTTGGGGGATGTTATTTTATATTCCTCTTGCTTTACATTTTATTTTAATGTGATGAGATACCCTATTTGATCTCATCAATCCATATTCGGAAGTTTTATGTGGCGCTGTTAGGCTGCCGAGTTTTCGTAAGGGATTTTTCATCTCACTTTTATTCCCGTGAGATTTATGCTACATTTGCCAAAAATTCCATTGAGTGGTGTATGTACTTCCCATTATTCTACTCTTTGTGTAATATACTTTCGTTTATGAGTATTTACATCGATGATCTATTGTCCTGCTTTCATGGGGTGTATGTTTTGAAAGATACCCAAGTCGGTAAGGGAACCTTTCACCCTCCTCTTTTTAAAAGACTTCTTTTGTTGGGTATTTTAATTTACATATTGTTATGTTGGAATATGTTCTCATATATCCTTATTGATGTAAATTTTATGTCCAAGTGATGAGATGCACTTTTTATCTCTCATCAACTCATTTTGATGTGATGTCGTTAGGCTGTCAAGGGAACTTTTTAACCCAATTTCGATTTCTTTGGGTTCCACATGTAGTCATTGAATATGTCATCCATTGAATATGTGTGAATGACCTTTTATTGTTTTACACTTAATATCCACTTATAGTGGGTGTATTTATATTTGTCACACATATTTTTGAGATTGATTTGTCCTTAATTTAAGGATACCTTCTTTATAAGGGATTTCATCACATTTTACATCCCTATTGAGACTTCATTGTTGTTATGCACCAATTCACTCTTATGTGGTGTATATACTGTCCTTTGGAATATTATATCATGAATCCATTTATTCTCATGATATTATAATGTTCTGATTAAATGTTATTCCTCAATTATTGTATTCAAGTGTCTCTAATTTTGGTAAAAACCCTTTAACCAAAATATTGCTTTAAAATGTTTTACTGATTTGTTCTTATTAATATCCATGTTTTGAAAATGGTTTTAAGGATTTATTTATATGGATATCAATGGTTTAAAATGTTATAAGCTTCAAGGTGGTATGGTACACTTTGATTCAAAAATCTCTTTATTAAATGTTTTCAATGGTTTTGGAAATTGTTTCTTTTTTGAACGGATTCATTATTTCAATATACTAAAATGTTATATTGTGATTGAAATGTGGAAATGTTATGATTCCTTTATGCATGTTTTATGTGATACGTTTATGTTATGGTTCTTGGGAATTGTTATGAAAACGGGTGGTTTTGTGATAAACTAAGGGCGGGTGAGCCCGATATAGCTCTCCAATGCATTGGGTAACGTGAAGGAGTGAAACGTTAAGGTTTCTCCGAAGAGATTTAGGGAATATACTGTGATGGGTATTCCAAACGTAACAAAGAGGGTTACTCCCTATGTAAGAATGTTATGAATGCCTCAAGTTACTTTTATGTCTTATGATTTCTATGATTTATTCATGATTTGATATGCCTATGTTTTATGGGTAAAGTATGATTTCATTATTATGTATACATGTACTCATGTTTCCTTTCCATATCTATTTATCCCTTACTGAGATTTTTATGCTCATCCTAAGTTTTTGAAATGTTTTTCACAGGTCAAGGGAAGGGTACATGATGTGATGATAGTATCAAGGATGTGTCAAGAAAGAATCCATGTTTTATTTTAAATATGTTTCTCTTGATGGGAGGAATGAATACTGTCTTTTATGTAACCACTTTGTTTAAATGTGGAATGTAATGAAAGTTTCATGATCTAATTCTCTAAAACTCTAAACCTGAAAAGATCCTCAATGTGTAATCTTGTAATAACTCAAGATTAAGTAAGGTTTAAGGCTGGGGCCTTATAGTTGGTATCAAAGGTCGTTTTAGATAACTTTAGAGGTTAGGGTATTCTTTAAGCATAAGTGACATTACCATAATGGTTAGGATTTCAGAAAGAGTCCTAATTTTAGATAAAGTGAATGAGTAAGTATATCTTAGTGTTTACCTTACTCATTAGTACATGATGGTTTTGTTGATATACTCACACTGAACATTTTGGTTTTAGTAAATGGCTGGATCTAGCAGGCACCAAAGTGACAATGGGTTTGAAGAAAACTGTGGTGGTTCTCTGATTAAGATACTGGATGAGATGGGGGATTCAATGAGGAATCTTATTGTTGTTCTAAACCAACTATCAAGGAGTCATGATCAATCACTTCAACCTTGGTGAGTTCTCTAATGCATCATGAACGAGATGGCCAACTCGATGTGGAAATTCAGGTAATAATTATTAAGGTAACCATTAGGGTTTATATGATCCTTACTTTTGAGGTAATTATGGGCTATTATATGATATGATGGAAAATAAAGGGCATGAGATAAACTTGAGGTTAAAATATGTTATGATTATTCTTGAAGATTTTATCCCTTTTTGGGGAATGATTTGAGAATTATATAGTTTTGGAAAAAGGACAACACACAGACCGTGTGACATCCCGTCGCGTCGGACAAAGCTGCGGGAATCAGACCCACAACCAAAGTGCGACTGGTATTTATCGCCTACCACTGGACTACGTGAAGTCCCTGGTTAGTTGGACTGATTCTTTATAGTTATATGATTTTATGAATTAACAGTAAGTTGATTTTGGGTTATTTATGAAAATGATTAACCTATCATGGAGGATTTGTGATTAGGTTAATTACTTTTCAATACGAGACTTTAGGAGCAACTGATGTTGTTTGGAGATAAATGTTATGATTTTACTTAGAAGACTATGTGACTAAATCCTTCAAATATTTGGATTTCAATCTTAGTTTGGTTTACTTTGAAGAATTTTATGGACAAATTGATTATAGAATGGTCCTCGTTGAACTTTGGGTTTTGTTGGACAAATTTTGGAGGTTAAGAATAGATTTTATTTTTATAAAGGGTTATCCTTTTCTGGATTATCTGATCATGTAATAACCTTTTTGGTTTTGGTTAAAGTCTAAAGACATGGGAAGTATATAGTTCTATTTTGTGGATTAGTTGATTCTCTAGAAGTTGATTATAGTACTCTTAATGTGAACAAGTCTTCCTAAATACTCCTCTTTTAGAGAAAATATGAGTTTGTGTAAGGAATCTAATAAAAGTTGAATGTCAATATGATAAGAGATTATGTTTCCTTATGAATAAATTCCGCAATTAAAAGTAACTTAAAACAAAAATGTTTTCTATTAACTTTTCCTACTGGGGAATCGAATACCGTTTAACCCATCACAAGTTTGTGATTTTCTCGTGGTTAACTTTCTTCTAAACATGTTTTCTATCACTCTCCATCCGAACATGACCCTTTGTTTTTCCTCCATGTCCATATTTTCATACTTGGAATCCTTGTATGGGTTAACTCGGGTGACCCTTGTAATTATCTTTCTTTATTTTAAAGTGTTTGTTTTACCGACTTTTGTTCCGATGTGGGACTTTCAAGGATGTTTCCAAGCTCAATTTTAAAAATTGCGAGGACGCAATTCCCAAAAGGGGGGAAGGATGTAACACCCCAGGTAAATAAAGAAAATGACATTTTCATATTTATCCATATTTGTGAATAAAATATTCATATGACTTTAAAGGGGATGCTATGCTCGATGGCGTACCCAACACGCAACAACGAGTTTCTTGGGAATCTTACGTTGCACTCTAATAATAAAATAATATTATTTCAAATGGTAGTTAACATGTATCCATTGTATTGGCGGGAATGGATATAAATAACTAAAATATGATTATTTATGTTTTTTAATGTTTTTACATTTATCCAATAAAAGCTAAAGGCTTAAAATACGAAAAAAATTCAATTTTAGGCGTATATGCCCTAGTTTTCACTAAAGGTTCACTTATCGACTTTTAATGGAGAATTGTCATTAAATATAGTTTTGATCACTCTTATACATTCTTTTGGACCAAATAAAACTTTTATTAAGAATCGGGACATCAAATTTTACATTGTGTAATTTTTTGGTATTTTTCCGATAAAGTTCATTTTTTTAATGAATAGTGTAAAATGTTGTGTTTTAATTCAAAACCTCTTTTTAATATAATTTATTTATATGATTAGATAATATTTTGAATTGGTTTTAAAGTGAAATTAGAAAATATTTTTACCATTAAATCCAATAGTGGTCGTTGGAATTAATTTCACTTTGAAATCAGACTTAAACTAGTGTCAATCTTTTGATACTTATTGTTTTATAAAAACACGCTATTTTCTCTGACAGCGGGAATTAATTATTAAATTAATTAATGTGACTAATATGTTTTGAATTTTGTAAAACGGACTTCATTTTTGAATTCTGAATATCAAATATAGCTTAGGGTGAAGTTTTGGTAATTTTCTGAAAGACTCCAATTTTTGATGAAGAGTGAAACCACTAAGTGGTAATCAAGCAAACTGGTTTTTCAGTTAAATAAAAGTTTACCACTAATGTGTATTGAATTTTGAAAATCCGAAAAACATGGTTGTCATTAAAAAGTAAAATGTGGTTCAATGAGAATAAAAAAAGTTTTTGGTGAATAGTAACTTATTAAGTTTTTAATCGCGATTAGTGGTAATTAGTGTAGTTTAAGGTAAAAATAATGCTTTAATGAAATAAGATGAGCTTGACACATGTACTACCCTCATTTGTTGTGTCATGGCCGACCAAGAAAAGCCATGGGTCAACTTGGGGACCCCATGGATCCCCTTTGGTTGGGAAATGACATAAATTACATTTTATTTAATGTAAAAGTAAAAATGACACAAACATAATATGTTTTACAAAAACAATTTTTAAGTGGGGTTATACAAGTCATATTTTTGATTATAAATAGTCATTGGAAATATAAAAAGATTTCCTACATCATAATATTTTTTTCTATAATTTTTAGTCATTAAATAAATTAAATTAGTTATGACATAATAATGATGTAGCGATGACATCATTATTTGACGATTTAAATAAAATGGAAATATAATGTAAAATCTATGAACTACACATGTCCAAAACTTATTGTATGGGTGGATTTTGAACCCTCATCACCTTATCCACGAATTATATCAATGTGGGACCTTTTAAAACCGAATCACATTTTCAAATAAAGTAATATTTCTTATCTTCCAAAAGTGCCCCTCCTCTCCTCTTATAAAAGGCCCCCACCTCTACCTCATTTCACACACTCCTCAAGCCTTTGGATCGGCCAACCCCTGCCCATTTACTCTCTCCACATCCCTCTCCTCATCCTAGAGGATTCCCTTTGGGCAGAATCCTTTCAAAGGATGCCTTTAGGCTCAAATCAAAAGGAGTTACACTTTTAAAGGTAATTCATTTCCCTCATGTTCATTTGTTTTATTTTACTTCTCCAACCCCCTACCAGTATCTTCAATATACGAAGATGTTTTTATAATATTTATTCGAGCTACACTCTCACACAAGTACATCAAATGGTTACAGAACATACGGTTTCCGTGGATGGCGAAATTATGCCTCCCGAAACGATGATTGTTCAATACTCATTTAACACCTTCAAAGGTGGCCATTATGATGTCACTATTTTTATATATGATATATAATATGTTTATGTTTTACTTATGCTTCTGTATTTTTCATTTTTTTCTTATGTTTATGGCATCCATTAAGGGTATACGCGATATCTTCATTTTAGGAAGTGCGGACTACCGCCCCCTCAAAGTGATTTGATTCGTTAAATACCATATGTGGGACGTATAAAGGATGGAACTATGATATTATATATGATATTATACTGGAATTATAATAGACCTTTATATAATTATTATTCCATTCTATAAAATACGAAATAGAAATGAAAGTAGCGTTCATGCGTACGTACGGCTTACCGTCTCCATGAACGGTGCATTTCATTTCTTACCTCTAAATGATTATGTAACGTTATAAATTCATGAATGTACTGGATATATATGAAATATATGATATCTAAATCATGAATACAATTCTGGATGTAATAAACATTTGGCCACACGGACAACATGTAATTGTAAGAAGTCCACTTTCGACTTAGGAACCAAATATCGGCAAAACAAATATTATTAACGTAAATGATTACATAATGTTTATGGCATGGTAATAAGTGATATAAAAGAAATAATGAACTTGAAAAAGTTTCTTAAGGAATTATAAATTAACTCAAGTTTATTATTCAGGAGATTAAAGAATGATCGAGTCAAGTCGGACCCGAGGTAAGGGATCCTACTCCTCTCTTTCTTTTTAAGTACACACTTTTATGTCATTCCTTTTAAAGTTCATCTTTCTTGTTATTGGGATGATCTTTTATATTAAACTTACTGTAATTTTTATGTTCATGTGATGAGATACCCTATTCTCTCTCATCAATCCATTTTGGAAGCTTTGAGTGGCGTCGTTAGGCTGCCAAACTTTCGTAAGAGATCTAACCTCTCTCTTTCTTTTTAAGTACTCTCCTTTATGTCACTTCTTTTAAGCTCCACTTTGTAATGTTGGGGGATGTTATTTTATATTACTCTTGCTGTACATTTTTTTTAATGTGATGAGATACCCTATTTGATCTCATCAATCCATATTCGGAAGTTTTATGTGGCATCGTTAGGCTGCCGAGTTTTCGTAAGGGATTTTTCATCTCACTTTTATTCCCGTGAGATTTATGCTACATTTTCCACAAATTCCATTGAGTGGTGTAGGTAATGCCCATTATTCTACTCTTTGTGTAATATACTTTCGTTTATGAGTATTTACATCAATGATCTATTGTTCTGCATTCATGGGGTGTATGTTTTGAAAGATACCCAAGTCGGTAAGGGAACCTTTCACCCTCCTCTTTTTAAAAGACTTCTTTTGTTGGGTATTTTAATTTACATATTTTTATGTTGGAATATGTTCTCATATATCCTTATTGATGTAAATTTTATGTCCAAGTGATGAGATACACTTTTTATCTCTCATCAACTCATTTTGATGTGATGCCGTTAGGCTGTCAAGGGAACTTTTTAACCCAATTTCGATTTCTTTGGGTTCCACATGTAGCCATTGAATATGTCATCCATTGAATATGTGTGAATGACCTTTTATTGTTTTACACTTAATATCCACTTATAGTGGGTGTATTTATATTTGTCACACATATTTTTGAGATTGATTTGTCCTTAATTTAAGGATACCTTCTTTATAAGGGATTTCATCACATTTTACATCCCTATTGAGACTTCATTGTTGTTATGCACCAATTCACTCTTATGTGGTGTATATACTGTCCTTTGGAATATTATATCATGAATCCATTTATTCTCATGATATTATAATGTTCTGATTAAATTTTATTCCTCAATTATTGTATTCAAGTGTCTCTAATTTTGGTAAAAACCCTTTAACCAAAATATCGCTTTAAAATGTTTTACTGATTTGTTCTTATTAATATCCATGTTCTGAAAATGGTTTTAAGGATTTATTTATATGGATATTAATGGTTTAAAATGTTAGAATCTTCAAGGTGGTATGGGACACTTTGATTCAAAAATATCTTTATTAAATGTTTTCAATGGTTTTGGAAATGGTTTCTTTTTTGAACGGATTCATTATTTCAATATACTAAAATGTTATATTGTGATTGAAATGTGGAAATGTTATGCTTCCTTTATGCATGTTTTATGTGATACGTTTATGTTATGGTTCTTGGTCATTGTTATGAAAACAGGTGGTTCCGTGATAAACTAAGGGCGGGTGAGCCCGATATAGCTCTCCAATGCATTGGGTAACGTGAAGGAGTGAAACGTTAAGGTTTCTCCGAAGAGATTTAGGGAATATACTGTGATGGGTATTCCAAACGTAACTAAGAGGGTTACTCCCTACGTAAGAATGTTATGAATGCCTCAAGTTACTTTTATGTCTTATGATTTCTATGATTTATTCATGATTTGATATGCCTATGTTTTATGGGTAAAGTATGATTTCATTATTATGTATACATGTACTCATGTTTCCTTTCCATATCTATATATCCCTTACTGAGCATTTTATGCTCATCCCAAGTTTTTGAAATGTTTTTCACAGGTCAAGGGAAGGGTACATGATGTGATGATAGTGTCAAGGATGTGTCAAGAAAGAATCCATGTTTTATTTTAAATATGTTTCTGTTGATGGGAGGAATGAATACTGTCTTTTATGTAACCACTTTGTTTAAATGTGGAATGTAAAGCAAGTTTCATGATCTAATTCTCTAAAACTCTAACCCTGAAAAGATCCTCAATGTGTAATCTTGTAATAACTCAAGATTAAGTAAGGTTTAAGGCTGGGGCCTTATACTTTTCATGACCCTCTCCCACAAGGAAAACTTCTTGGGATTGAATTGAACATAAGAGTGACAACTGAGGCTCGCCTCCAATAATCCTTGGGTTAGCAGCAAGCACTGAGTGTATAGGTGGTAGGAATTACCCACGTATAAACTAGGTGAACATAAATAATATAAAAATAAATAACATACTATAATTAATCCAACATCAACAATAATTTTTATTTCTCGAATAATATCAAACAAAAACATGCCCTAAATAGAAAAGCAATAAAACTCATTTGCGGTGATTCACAAAAAACTCAAACTCCAAGATAATACTTTCCATATTGGTCACCAAACTCATCCTAGAAACCCAATAAATAGTTTATATAAATAAAAATATGATCATAACATATATATTCTTTGGGATCATACTCGATATTAGTCATGTAAACACATAAGTAGCATATTAATGCATCAGTGAACAAATAGTAGAATTAACCAACATCAATCAGGTCAAATACCATCTAGCCTCCCCAAGGATCACTCAGAAATTATAAAATCAAATAATAATAAGATATTATCAGATAATATAATAATAACAGACCTAGAAACCACTTCTCTAATGGTTTATCACACTCACTCCCTAAAATCAAAACATCGTGTTCTCTCAATCCCTTTTGTAGCCATGTCACAGTAAACCATATATCATATTAAATACAGCTTCATATCATGAACATAAAATTCATCAATCTTATTACCTCCTCATATAATGAACGACTCCCACCATACATCCAACCATAATTATCATCTTGTTATATATCATCAATACCCTACAAGGTTTGTGAGGGAACATATCCCAGATCCTCATATCAATACCTTGTAGGGTCTACCAATGCATTTTTACCTCTTCATACATACCATGTAGAGTCTAACAGTATATAATGTACCCAAAATTACACAAATACCCCAGACGGTCTACCAATACACCGCATACTATGGTAGTATGATGTTACCTACCTCCATCCATCACATTCCATAATACAACAATAGAGGAGAGCGGGGAAGAGGGATAAGGCATTCATCCTTTCCCTTTCCAACCTGAATACTAGGGGAAACAACTAATACCAAAATTATGTAATGTGTTGGTAAGGGAATCAAACTCAGGTGTAGATCATATAGAAATCACAAGGAAAATACATCATGTGTAAGTATGTATATACATATATGAATATAACACACACAAACCCATCCTTAGGGGATCATACCCAAACAACACTGCCACCTCTCACAAACATTATCACACTACCACCACCTCACACAACCATAATTACCATCTATGACACCAAAATATTTCTCACTAATAAAAAATAGAAACCACAACCATTCAAAAAAATCTATTAACCATACCATCACACCATTTCTAAATTTATACATTATCAAAAAAGTATGCTCATAATGCAATTTAATTCCTTATTTTGTGATAAACCACTCAAACAATCACCTAAATTATTTCCAAACATTAGTCATTTAATTAAGAATTAGATTCTCATTTTACACATGCAGCTATTCAATTCCATCCAACCCCGTTCAGGTTCATTATTTCAAACTATATTCCATACCACCATGAAACTACCAACCAATCCCACATCAACTGACCAATAAATAAAAAAACAACCCACTCATTCTCTCATATTATCCATGGAAGGGTAGTTATTCTCCTAGTGAAAAAATATAAACCTCAATAGTATCCCACAATTACACCCATGGAATCTTTTGTAGCACCTACTCCTCAAACACCATTAATAACCCCACAAAAATCACACAAACCTAACCTCAATCACAAATTATAATAAAATTCATAGAAATAATTTCAACAAGTAATACTATATTACTCCATATTAATACATATTTGGTATTAATTTATTTTTTTTCCTCATAACCGATTAATTTCAATATTTAAGTTATTATCCTTTTTTGAAGGTAAATCTGTTAAAATACTGATGTTTTTCAAACACATCCCATGTACTTTATGTTTTAATAATATTAAAAAACCATCATATGTTTATAATGATTTTTATTTTAATTATTTCATTTGGTTTTAAATTCATTAAAGTTTATTCTGTTTCTCATCTTCAATTTTATATGTTTTTTAGGAATTTTCTTTAATATAGAATATTAGTTACATGAGCCAATCATCTATTTGGATATTTGGATATTCTAAGAAATTAGATACATCAATTATCTACAAGAAATAAGAACATGTATAAAATTGCTATGTCACAAAATTGGATATGTATAAATCACATTCGTTTATGAATATCCTACATGTGAAAACAAATACATCTATAAATCGACTACAAGAATTCGATCTCTGGGAAAATTGGATAAATTGTTCCAAATGGACATTTGATTCTATTGAATGCATGAAATATGGATACATGAGTAATAAGGCTATGTAATTCAGTTGTATGAATAAATTAGTTATTTTAAGAATGGATATGTGGATCAATTCAACTAAGTGGATTCAAATATATGGAATTTAGCTATGTGGTGATCCATAATCAGCTGCATGGTTCTACAACCCACGTATTTATTACTATTGTAGTAATTTTAGTGGAATTTAATGTTTTAATAGATGAATTAAATATTTTATTAGCTGTTTTAAGTAAAATTGATTATTAAAATGTTATAATCACTAATATAGGAATATCAAACAAGAATAATTTAATTCTTAGATTTATTTTTAAAGTATTTTCGAGAAAAGTAAATATATAAGTTAATTAAATAATCACATTTTGTGGGATATGAGTGTGTTAAATATCAAGATACTTTTCATGAATGACATATATAGATATAAATAGAGAAAAAATAAGATAAATAATATAACTTTTTCTCTCAACACTCTCTCTGAAGATCTAAGCTCTCTATCTTACTCTAAAATTTTTAAAAGAAGAAGATGATTTTGGATTTTATAGTTTTTCTTTCAAGGATCACAATTACTATATTTTTAAATGCACTGTTATATATTATTTTTATTTTTATATTTTATCCTTAAACCCTATTATTTTTTTCCATTGAATCTTACATCTATGTGCTTCATTTTTAATTTTTCATATTTATTTCTTGCTTTTGAAAGTGTCAACTTCTTTTACTAAGTTGTGAAGGTTCTTGGTAAAAGATCCTCGAAGGATGTTATTTTTTAAATCCTTGTGAGATCCTAGTAAAATGTCCCAGTGTTGTAAAAAATATCAACAACATTAAATCAGTCATGTAATCCTTGCAAAAAAGAAATTATATCCCTAAAAAATTATTAATATTAGAGAAAATCACTGAGATCATGGAGTAGAGCACTGAAGGAGTATACTAGGGGATTTCAGTTCCTTGAACGACTATAAATCTATTGGTTTTAATCTTTTTATTTATTATTTTATTTAAAATGATTTCATGTGTTAAGAAAAGAACGAAATGTATCATACATTATAGGGGTGTTTTTCTCTAACAATAAAATTTCAATAATATAAATCACCCCCCAAGAGTCATAGTGCACCCATTCTATAAGAAATAATTAATACTAAAAGAAGTTACTTTTGAGTTATTCACTATAAAAGGATTATGTATTGAGACAATATTCAATGTGGATTCAATTAAGAAAAACATAATGGGAATATCTATGGTAAGGTCTCCCTAAATTAATTGAGAAATTATGGTTGTTTCCAGGCATATATGATAATTTATTTTAAAAACTTTGGCATGAAAGTTTATTTAAAATCTGTGAAGCCTCATAAAATTACCATTATAGATCCTGAAACATGTGATGATAACACTGAATCTATCTATAAATTAAACATCAAATATAAGAATGTTATCATATTTGAAATAGGTCACAATGAGTTTAACCAAGATTCAAAGCGTGTAAAATCTTATGAGAAGTGGAACAACACATCAGTGGATTATAAAGGAATTGAAAATGTTAGATATCTTCTATAAAATACTAGAAAAAATTATTTTTTATACTTTTAGAATGATATAAGGAGTTATCATTACTCAATTGAATGGAATACTTACTGAGGTTTTAAATAATTTTGCTTGTTCTGGAACACCTATTCCTCAACTAGATTAATATATGAAAATTAAAATAATTATACAATCTATATGGAGTGTTTTTTCATATACCCTTAGGAAATACATAGTTGTAAAATATTTATAAATAAAATATCTTATGGGTATAAATATGATTTACAAGGAGAAAATTGACGTTGATACTGGTGATCATAATCTTATTAAAAAGAAAAATGTTTCCTTAATGGGTTAAACTTATAAATATGATAAGAAGAACAATAGTATACAAATTTGTAAATTATATTTTGAATAAGATACTTCATGAAATCCAATATCAAATAATAATCTAACTCAATTTTCTAGTAAATTCAATAATATTTTCAACAATAGAGTAGGCTACAAAAGGTACATTATATAAGTATAATATGCATGAGGGAAACTCTGAAGAGTGTAGATGTTGTCATTATTTCAAAAATGATCACAAAAATCAAGGATTATCTCAATAATAATATAATAAAAAATATTAGAATATGAATTATAATAAGGTTGGATATAAGAATAAAGATAAGAAATCAAAGAAAACTATATGGAGTTTTTCTTAAGATTCAAATGATTGTACATATTCATCATTATAAGTTGATATATCCAATCAAAAGTATAACATGTGATTTATACCACACTATAATGAGTTCAACTCATATTACTCTTCTTAGAATGAGTCTAATTCAGAAAAGGAAAATTTATCTTTTGAGTAATTAAATAAATATTTCACCATGTTGAATGTAAAATATGAAAGATTGAAGGAGAAAAATAAATCCCTCAATAATTAGAGTAATGTTTTCGTTAATTAAAAGGAAGGCCTAAATAATCAAATTTTAGATTTGAAATCCAAACTAAAAAATTAAATTTCATCTTATATTTATCATGTTATCCAAATTGAAATCCTAAAAATTACCAAAAAGTCTGTAAATATGGTCAAGTGTTTTTATAAAAGGTGAAAAATAATTAAATAAAATTCATAGAAATAATAATTTCTAGAAAAATAAATATGAAATAGTAATCCAAGGTGGAAAACCAAAACATTATAAAATTTATTTTATGCATAGATCCAAATATAAAAACATTTATAAATTTATTTTTTTAACTACTCAGTATTAGGTAAATATTCTGGTTTTTATAATCTTATAAATCCTTAATTTTATGTAATCAATTTTTATTTTCTCTCATAAAAATATTTCAAAATTCAGTGTTTGAATTTCTGGACAACACAGGAAGACTTGGGATCCTAAATAATTAGTTTATTACATTACTAAACCCAGTACAATATTAGAACCAAAAAAATTTCTTGTTTTATTTTTTGTTTAGTAGGAAAAATAGTCCAAGATTATCAAAGAAAAATAGTATATGGATACTAGAGTCTCAGTGAACATGAGTAGAGATTTTTTAAATTTTCATTCCTTGTCTAAAACTAATTTAGGATATGCCATATTTGGTAGAAATAGTAAATAAAAAGTTATTGGATTTGGAAAAATTATAAATCTAGGATTAATACTCATCAAAAAAGGTCATTATATAAATGGTTTGAACAATAAATTGATATGTATTCACCAACTATGTGATAAATATTATTTTGTTTTTGATTTTTTTTAAAATAACTATTAAGTTTTCAAATATAACGTTCTTAAATTTATGGCACATAGAAATGAAAATTTCTATACTCGAGGTCATAATTATGTGTGTAAAAAATTAAACTATTTAAATACTAAAAGAAATGAATATTGTATTTAACATAGAATACTCTGATGTTTTAATGTTTATTCTCTGAGAAAAATCTATAAGTGGAATTTTGTATCATAGTTACCTCAACTTAAATTGAAAAAGAGAAACTATGTGATGCATGCCAATTGGGAAAGCAACACAACACATCTTTTGAATCAATAAAAGTGGTTTATTTATCTAGTAATTTGGAACTTATCCACATGGATTTTTTTGGGTCATCTAGGAAAGATATCCTAAGAGTAAAATCTTTTTTTAATGTTTTTGTTAATGATTTCTATATATTTACATGGTTATTTTATTCTTAAAAGTAAATATTTTTCTATTTTGGTAACATTTTTTAAATTATTTTGAAAATAAAAAATTTTCCAAAATTATTACTTTGAGGGGTAACCATGGAGGATAATTTTTAAACCATTAGTTCAATTCATATTATTTAAAAAATATAATCAAACATAATTTTCCTTACACAAGGACACCTCAAAAGAATGGTGTTGTTGTAATAGGGAATAGAACCCTACAAGAAATTTGTAGGACTATATTGTGTGAATATAATCTACCTACTCATTTTTTGGTTTATTTTATAAATAAAACATGTTATGTTATAAAAAGATTTCCAATCATGACTATTTTAAATAATTAACATTATGAGATATGTAATAATAGAACGAAAAAATTTGGATACTTGAAAGTATAAGGATGTAAATTTTATATTCTGAACACCAATGATAATCTTGGAAAATTTGATCCAACTGATGATGGTGGAAATGTTCTTTGATATTTTACCACTATTAAGGATTATAGATGTTTCAAAAATGGCCAAAAATTGTTGAAGAATCAAATCATGTAAAATTTGATGTATGTGATCTGGTTGATCATAAAATGAATCAATTTGATGATGTAAAAGATTCTTTTGAAAACAAGAGATCTAAACCTCTTTTCGATAATAGGAAGCATGGTTTGGAACATGATTACAGTCAAAAAATCCAAAAATTATGGATACTATTAAACCATATGTTTAACATCTATATATCCTAGAACCTGGGAAAAAATCCCTTAGAAAATATTAAAGGATTTCTAGATTATGTATAATGAGTGTATTAAACCGTTTATAATTTCCTTCCATCTTATCTCAAAAAAAACTAAAAATATTGACGAAGCCTTTGTTAATGAGGGTTGGATTTTAGCTATAAAATAAGTGTTCAACAGTTAAAGAGGAATAATGTGTCAGAATTACATAATATACCCTCTATATATCCTTTTATAGGAACAAAATGGTCTTTTAGAAATGAATAGGATGGTTGTCATGTGATCAAAATGAATAAGGATAGACTAGTTATTAAAGGGTATAACCAAGAGGAAAATACAGATTATGAATATACCTTTACACTTGTATATATATTAGAATCCATTAGGATTATCCTATCCGATGCATTACACATGGATTTCACATTATCTTAGATGGATGTAAAATCTACTTTTTAAAATGGTTTTTTGTAGAGTAAGTTAATGTGGAACAACCTATTGGTTTTAAAAATCCCAATATTCCAAATTCATTGTTTAAACATGTCAATACTTTTTATGGCCATAAACAAGCACATATCGATTGGTATGAATGTTTATGTTCTTTTATTTTATAAAACATATTTTTAGTAGTAGTGGAAGATCCTACCCTTGTCAATAAAACAACATCTTCAAGTATTATCTTATTTTAAATATATGTTGTTAACGTTATTTTTTGTTTAAAAATAAAAAATTCAATAATTATTTTTCAAAACTCGTAAAAAATTATTTGAAATTAGCATTATTTTTGACTTAAATCTCTTTTTAGGTTTTTATATTTATCAAAAAGACTTCATGAATGTTCTAAATAAATGTAAATAAATATTTTACTTACTTAAGAGGTTTTTATTTCAAAATGGTATGTTATATGCAATTACTATGAGTTCTAATGAAATTATTGACTTGCATTAGGCTAGGTAACTAGTTGAAATTATTTTATAGAGAGGAATAATTGATAGTCCTTTGTAATTAACAACTAGTAGACTAGATATTAGGTCTAGAGTATGATTACGCGTTAGATTCTGAGATAATCCCAAGGAATATAATTTGAAAGTTCCCAAAATAATTTATAGGTATTTAAAAGGATCAATTACTCTTTCTTCACTATTTCCAAAAATTATTTTTTTTAATTTGAATTCATTTTGTGATGTCACATTTGTTGTTTGATGACTAGATACAAAGAGTACTTCAAGAACCTAAGACATTCTAGGTAAATCACTAGTATCCTACTCTGGTAATAAATAACTCTCAATTTCATTATCTACAAATAAATTAGAGTACATTGATTATATTTGTTGTCAAGCATAGTTTTTTTGGATGAAACACATCTGATTTGATTCGGTATTCAATTACATTGATGTCCCAATTAAATTTGATATTGATGCTACTATAAATATTTCAAATAATTAAATAAACCATTCATGAACACATCGTATTGACCTAAGGAATCATTTGTTAAGATATCACAGTAAAAAATGTGAGATCACTCTAGAATTTATCTTTAATAGGAATCAATTTATAGATATTTTTACTAATCACCTTATTTGTGAACATTTTATTTTTATTGAGAATAAATTGGGATTATTTAAATTTAAATGATATTATTTTATGTTATTACATGTAATTTTAATTTATTCATTAATTTTTGACGTATTTATATTTGAATGCATCATAAAAATTAAATTAATATATATTTTTTAGTTTAATTTAAAAAAATATGATTATATATTTAATTAACCCAATTTAATTTCAGAAAATAAAGTTATTTTTATTTTAAAAGAAAAATAATTCTTTTGTTATTTTTTTTAATTTGTATCAAACCCTGAAACATATTTGGATTTGTAACCATTTTATAAATTGGGTATGTAACCTAAAAACCAAATAACACCTCTTCTCCCTTTACATTTTCCTACGTCTTCCCAAAATTTAAATTGAACCGACACCTTATGATTATCTTGACCTCTAATAGATCTTTTGATAACGGGGAAGTCAAATTGAGGAGGTGGTGGTGGTTGTGGTTCTAGTTCTTCTCAGAAATCCATGACTGGTAATGAACTACATCGAGTTCTTTTAGAAAAATCCATTGATATGTGTTGGTTGAATGGAATTGAGATGATAACGAAGAAATTATTCTAATTCCAAGGATTTAAATGCGTTTTTAATGATAAAAATCAGTTTTATATTCGAATAATAGGTAAAATAATTTATTTAAAAAAATTAGTTACATTTTGGAAAAATAGAGCATTTCTTTTAATTAAATTTAAATGGGAAGGCCTTATTGGTTTGTTTGTTGAAATGGAATAATTTTTTCACTATCCTCACAAGGGTGAGTATAGATTCAATTAAAAATTATTAGGTATGAGATTATATGGTCCTACAAAAGTTTTAAAGTTTCTTTTTGGTTCCTCTTATTTTAAGAAGAAGTCTATGAAAGACCTGGATCCAACATGGAATGTGCTATGTAGGAATATAAAGATAGGTATTTCTCAAAGAGATGGGGAGATGGGAAATGTATTGTTTCAGTACGTGTTTCTTATATATATATCCTAATCAATAATATTTATGAGTATCTTAAAATTTATAACTTACAAAAAAACTTCAACCCAAGTAAAATGTAGTAACTATAGGACTCGGGTTTGTATTCAGAAAGTGTATAACTATGGGTCTGTTTCACTTTTTTTAGCGGATTAAATTATTGAAAATAGTAAAAGAGATTGGTTTTTACTAGTTTAAAACTTTATTCGAGAAAAACATGTCCTTGACTCAAATATCCCCTTACTACTTTGTTATTTCATTATTCCATTTTCTACTCCTGTTTTCATCTTAATAAAATGAAATCTCACTTGATTACTCTATTTTTTAATTTTTGGTTTAACTGGAGATATTCAATGATCACTAAAACCACCAATATCACCTATCCTAGTAATCAAAAATCATGGATTATCCTTAAATAAACCCGCTACTCATGATCACAAGAAATGGAAAATAATGAAATATCTTCTGTGTAAGATCCAATGAATAAAATAATATTAATTCAAAATACAAGAATATCCAAATCTCCTAATATCTATGGAATTTGAAAAAAAATAAAGAGATTAACATAGAGATTAAACATTTAAAATGAATAATTCATTAATTTGGGGGTTGGGGGAATCACCTCAATATAGTAACTGAAGGATTCGTGTTCCATCACTAGAGTTATTATAATGAAAAATTAAGTAAATTGAAAAAGAAGAAGAAGTTGGTGATCCTATGAGAATGAACAATTGTGAGATAATTTCTAAGATCCTGAGCACAGTGATTACTGTGTTATTTAATTTATTAATGCTCAGAGGTCTAGGAGTACATCAAAATTATCCACATGATTAGCAAAATCATATTCAAATTTATATGATCCCATGTTTTTTTACTGGTTTAGTTCTCAAAATATTTTTATCTTTTAATTTGGTGAATGAGAATAATTTTAAACTAGTATTCAGAATATATAAATCCAAGAACTGGATCACATAAATGTGTTGTTTTTATGTAGGGATTTTTAATAGGGGTTTCTTTGGTGTTTTTTTTTATTTTTTTGAGTGATGGTCCCTAGAAACTAAATTTCAAGATGAGATGTCAAGGGAGCATGGTTATACGGTAACCATGAAGCCCTTTAGGAGAAACCATGAGGAATAATCTAAGGTAACTAGGGGTGTCGCATAGTTTGATCTAATCATAACAGAGGATGATCATGACCATGCATGGGGTCTAGATAAAAAATGTGGAGAACATCATGGGATATTAATTATTTGTCTAATCATGAATTATCCACGCAAGGTGTGGGTGTCTTTGGATTGTGGCACCACACGATTAGTGCATTGTTTTTCAAATAGTGTTCCAAAACCCCGTTTCTATTTAAAGAGAAGTAAAATAACATTCTTCCCTACATCATATTATTTTTTTCCTTCTTTTCCACCCCTTTTCACACATAGTAGGAAGGCTACTTGATCTCCCTTCTTCATCTTCTATACTTTGATACTCCTTCCCTATCTATCCTCTAAATCATGCATGATAAGGTGTGTTGAAATTGTATTAGTTAGCCTTTGATCCCTATTATTTATTTTAATAAATATTATCACTATATTTGGGGATATTTTTTGATATAATTCACCATATTTTCATCACATTTGTCAAATCTTATAATTTATTCCCTTCTGGATCTAATAAAATCCAAATAATGGATGAGTGGACCATCCTAAATATTAGTTATATTGTATATGTTATTTCTCTAAAGCACCATTTATTTATAAATAATTTTCATTAGGTCTCATGTTGGTTTTAACATTACTTTTCCCCTAAAATAAATTCACCATAAAATAGTTTTTTTAATTTAAAATCCCTAGTGGACCCACTTTTTATCATTGGAGGTGAATGGTCTTAACTTGAGACAACCCTCGGTTGTGTCCAGCATACGCATATGTTCCCCATTAAAAATTAATCACCGAAAAACTAGTTGCTTTTTTGGGTTCAACGTCTTTAAATGATTTAATTAATTTAAATGGTTGAATTGACACCTTTTGATTGGGATAACATGTTTTTCATGGAACTCATCACTTTTAAATAGAATGTCAACATGAATAAAAAATACATTGAACCTTGGCATGTAAAAATTAAAGCTAATATCATAAATTATCTGGAATTACATGATAAGTGACATGAATCCTTATTTAGCCTTTTTCATCATTTGGTGAAAAGTTAGATACTTGAATTTGATAAAGTGATTAAATTGATATAATTAATTGGAATGAAATATCTTGATGAACCTTTTCTCTTGTAAATTAAATGGTAATTGTTCGAATAAATAGAAAGGATGCATTGCCATGATTATTACATTTAAAAGAGTATTTATTAAATTTAAGGTTCATTCTATTATTATTATTATGGTCCTTTTTCATTTTTAGGAGTTTTTAAACTTGATCTTATCCTTGGATTCCCAAGGGAATGCCTTGAGAACTCAGTGGATGCCACACTAATTCATTGAGATGGTTTCCCATGGATATTACTACCATGGAACATAGTAAATGTATTAAATGTGAATTCCTCAGTGTTTCCCCAATAATTAACTTTCTCTCTCCCTAATATTGATTTTGGAATGCCTTGAATACACAACCTAGATTTTTCATGATGTCCTTGGAAATGTGATGAAAAAGGTTACCTCCTTGGGTATTAAATCATTCATATCCTAATATTACTTATTATTTGAATCCCTAAACATAGTTAGAACATTTTTTAGTGGAATGTAAAGGATTTATCTTATGGATTACACACATCACCCTATTTCCAAACTGTATGAGTTATTACTAGGAGTTGGATCGACCCTCTATGGTGAAGTATTCCTTAGTTACACCTTGAATCTGTCCTTATCATTATACCTATACATCATATGTTACCTTATTATAAATGAGGATTATAGGAATGTTGTCCCTTAATTTTAAATTCTAAACTTATGATATTATCCCTATGTGGATGCCATGGGTACTAAACCTTGGGTCCGTGCTGGTGCATGTATATATGTGAAAATGATTTTATTATGTATTCATATATAAATGATGGATGGTGTGTAGAGAAATTCCATATTAGTCTAAATTAGGTATTGCCGACCGTGTTTCTATGAGGAACCTAAACCCGATATGTTATTATTTTTTGATTACCGCTTGATTTTGATATTCAAGCACACTTATTATTTTTTATTCATGCACCGGATAGCTTTAGGCACTGTTGGAGGTGGCCATCTAAATATATCTCATACCATTTTCAGGACGCCATTACACTAGGTGTACCTAAACAGTCCTCATGGTTATAGGTTTAGGTTCACAGTTTAGGCTTGTGTTGTTATGCATGTATATTGGAGACTAGGAGCACAGGATTGAGCCAGAGCTTAGGATTCTTGTAGATATATCCCTTTGAGATTTTTTATTTTCCTTATATATTTTTTATATTTAACTATTGTATGATTTTTTCTACATGTTATAGAATATTCATTCATGATTACTGTACATTTATTATTTTTAGTTGTTGTTTATTATACTTCCTCTATTTATTATTTATTTTTCTATATTTTTTATATATCTATAGGGAATCTTCTCCCAAATATTTCTCTATTAGACCCTTTCTTCTAGTCAACAACCTTTGAGATATAGGGGGTAATCTTGAGTCCATGTAGCCACTAGACCAGGGGACCATTTCAATGTTTCTTGGGTTGGAACACTACAAATTAATATATGTATCTTATTTTTTTATTTTTTCTTATTATTTTGGTATGGTAGACAAATCATTGGGAATGTTTCATCACTTGGTAAATATATCATCTCTGAGTCTTTCAAACCCACACATAACAAAAAGATCATGTGGTCTATAATGGGGATGTTGTTCATGCTATTTGATGCTGCAGTTGATTATTATTTCATCTTGGGTGACTATTGTACTTCCACTGGTTATTGACTCATTGGTTGATGGATATTCACCCTAGTCCTGATATTGAAAATAAGTGTTTCTACATGCATAATTATAGGGACATGGAATCTTCATTCCATGCATATTCCATTCTATATACATTTCATTATAGTTTTCCTAATTCATGATGATCTGTATAACATGCTTGTGTGATTATCAACATTCTTATACATATCCCTTCTTAGGTGACTATATAGCATGTTTTATTGTATACAATATTTCACTTATTTTTTCTATGCATACCAATAATCACTACGTACATAGTATCTTTCATGATTACTACCATTCTTTCATGATAAATAGAATGAATTAACCTTAATTATGATATATGGTCAGTAAAATAAAGTGTTTTCATCAAACTAAATATATTTTTCCCATATATCTTGATAGTGGAATTCTATTTATCCAACAGATTATAAATTTTTTTATCAATGAAACCTTTCTGCATGGGTTAAAATGTTTATGGTTGTCATTAAATGGGTTCCAATAACAATTTATAATGTTTATGGGCCTTTAAAATTTTTGAATGATATCCCATATAATTAATCCGCTATATATGTAATTTCTTATTCTAAAAATATGTGGGAAACCAATTTGCAACTACATGAATTTCATTTGTGACTTACGGAGCATCTGCCTCTATGAATTTGGCATGATGACATGTATGACTAAATTTTTAAATACATAACTGGACCCAAGTAAGTCATTTGGGTTATTTTTCTTATGAGATAAATTATAATCAACCCTGTTAGGTCATTCATAGCATGTTACTTATAAGATAAACCCATAAGGGTGATTTGAAATTTCAATAATATAAATTGTTTTGAGATTCAATTAAATGGGATGCCAATTTTAATTTATAGAGTGTTGATGCCATAAATTTGAAATAGATACCCATATAATTGAACCCAGATTCACTTGATGGGAACCTCATATGTCACATTTACTTTATTGTGTTCTTAGTACTTAATCTCGATGGGGGTATACACATGTTGTATGGAATTTTCAATTAAGGTGTTTGTAGCTGCCTATATGGTGGTACATATAAACGTATGGAGACATCTTACATGACCAGTTGATTTAATTATTAAGAGCCTTGTTACCTAATTTTGAGCATCATTGTTATGGAGTGCCAGTTAATTAAAATTTCAATTTCAACTAAAGAGTGTTTTCCTATATAACTTTCAATAGACATTATCTTTGACTAGGTCAGTTGTAAAAATTCATCAATTTAATTAATGGTTAAATTGGAAATTATGAGTTAATTTTAAATATGATGCATGGAATCAGCAATATAAAGTGAATGATATAGTTTCTCTAACAATTAGTAGTTGATTTCTTTAGAATATAAACTATTTAGAATGTTGTAATTAATTCTCATCGTTTAAATGATTTAAAATTAAATATTTTAAAGGTTCTTGTTGTATGTACCCCTGTGTAGGTATCAGTTTTAAAATTTGTTTTTGAGAGTTTCCTTGAACGATAAAATGATCATTTTCATGGAACCTTGATGAGTTCTTCCTAGGATATTTTAGACTTAGAGGTTAAGTGTTAATGCCTCAAATTTTTTTTGTAATTACCCTATTTTTGGGTCGTTTCCTTTTTATGTAGGTAGCTAGCCCATTTATGCTAGTGCCTTCTAACCTTAATGAATTTATAAATTAATCTTTTACCATTTCATATGAGAGTTGTTGTTCGGGTATCAGTTGTCCCGGATATGACTCGTGAATAATAAAAGGACATGCCAGGGTAGATAGATGGCTATCATGTATGTTGAACTTTGAAAGAGTAATCTATTATATGGATACCTCTAGTTACCATCTCTTTATCCTTTACAAAGTGTTGTGACCCACCAATGAGAACTCCCATATTCATATACTCTATGATGACCAGGTCCTGGTTGCATGATGTTGGTAGGTGATGCCAGTATGCCTATAACAATAGATTCTGACCCTTATAGGTCAATACTTCCTTACTTTGTTTTGTTTAACCACTTCAAAAAGTGAGTTTCCAGTCACATTAGACACATTATAATAACTGTGTGTGAATGGGATGTGATTCTCATGCAGGACACCATAGGTCTAGTTAGATGGACCTTGATTGCGTTGCTTTAACTTAAACCCCAGTAGGTCAATGTAATTTTTTTTAAGTAAAACCTATGGAATAGGTTAGCCTAGGAATACATTTTCCATTTTCTGGTAATCTTCAGTTCACACTATTTTCTAGAGAGATGCATGGAATGTGATTGAAGGTTTTCATTTAGGAATGGAGATGCCTTTTCATTTGAAAATATCCATGGGTGTTTGGAAAATGGAATTTTCTTTAATGGGTGAGATCGTTTGAGTTCCCACACTAGTTTACAGGAGTGGTGTTGTATACACTTATATTTTCTAAAATAACTTTGTGAGGTGGGTATTCATTTTGTAAATCATGGAACATGTAAGATACGTAATTTTGAATATTAGTTCTATGGTAACTCCTAGCTTAATAGGAAATGATGTGTCATGGTGAATGGTCATTTTTACATTTTTTACTAATAAGTTATAGTAGCGTGTGCTTTCTTTGAACTAGGTGGTATGAGAAGTACACCCTCCATGAATGGTAATTTTATCTCATGCTTATTTCATGTTGCAACTATTTAGAATCGAATGTCGATGGGCAGTTGAGTAATGGTTGAGGATCTATTATTTCTAATGTGACACTTACAGGAATGGTGACCTGGAGCTTTGGTTAATTCAATGAAGTTCCCAATATGTGAGATAAACTAGAATTGAAATGGATACACATGGTTGGGAGATTTGGTGTCATGCATTGAAAAAAAAAGGTGTGGTCTAGTTTATGCAAACGTGGCTCAAAGAAAGATATAAATTATTATTGATAAAATCTTAGGTTGCTCCTAATTAAAGGGTGATCTTGCCTCTTATCTTGAAATTTTCCAAAGTACATTGAGAGAGAATTTTCTATATGTCAATATACCTATTTAGATATCCATTGTGGTCTGATGAAATAAATCTCTAATATTTTCTCTCATGGACTGGTTTTAAGATAATCCAAATGGTTCATATTACACCATTGGTCATTAGAAGGTGATGAGCCTCATTGTGATTAAAGTTCATCCTTTTCCATGGTAACCATTTTCTAGAAAAGGGAATGGGTGACAGTTTATGTTTACATTGATGCTTGGGATAAGAGTTATATGATCCATTCCCATGTTACATCTAGTGAGGACTTGGTATGGGTTATAGAGAGTAGTTGTTTTGTTGATGTGAATAAAAGTATGCTTCTGTGGTGGAAAAAAGGATGTTGGTCAGTGTGGGGAAGGTGAACCTCAGGAGAGAAAGGTTATGGAACCTTAATACCAATCATGATATGGTCATTTTATCAATCATATTCCATTAATATATGAATCATTATATGGGTGGAATATTTTTTAAATTGTAGCTGTTGGATCATTTATGGATTTGGGTAATGTCTAGAGGTGGACGTTATGCCCGGAGTGGTTCATGATGATCCATGGATATTGGATTAAGATAGTGTTGATACTGGTGTTATAGCATGATGATGATCTTGTTGGGAGATGGTTCTAGGAGGAGGAGTCATCATAAGTTGGGTACGAGCTTTGGTGAACATGTTCAGAACAATATGGGTATTCCATAGGGTAATGGATTTAGAAAATTTATTAGTAATATGTTTCCCATAGGATCCAAGTGTCATAAAAAATTAGTTGATCGAAATTAGTTTAACATAAATTATTTCTATTATAGGTATGTGTATTTTGAGGATATCGTGTCAGGTGTGTCGTCGAGATGAGACATGTGTAGCTTAATCGGTTGACATGGGATTTTCAAGGAAAATCTTATGTGGCTAGTTTGATCATGGTCAATTAGATTTTGACCATTTCTATTAGATCAAGAACTGAGAGTATTGTCTTTGTTTTTTTTATAAATGTGTTAGGAGTGTTGCTATCATGCTTAAGATTCCTTCAATAGTAAATTATGATGGTGTGAGGATTGAGGCTCTAAATTGGTTATTTGAATTTAGAACCAATGGTGGGAAGTTCCATAGGATGGATGATGTAAGAGGCAATGACATGATCATTTCTCAAGTTATATAATCTCGTGTAAGAACACAATTTATGTTTATGTGGTATCTTTGAGAGTTTGATTGAGTTTCAATGGAATAGGTACCACATGCTTTAAATGATTCCTAGAGTTGTGTTTGGTTTTGGAAATGAAATGTGATAATTTGAGCTGAAATTCCTATTCCAAGTAGTTAGGTAAATGTTTTTTAAGGCATTATGAGGATAAAAATTTTATTGGTGGGGATATCATAAGATGTTGTTATGGCAACCCTGCTTTTTATTACAACTTAAACATGATTTATTACATAAAACTTAACTTGATACAACAAAGAAGACCGAGAATTTTAGTGTCTTTGGGGCTTAGGATCATTACATAAAAACATAAAACATGAAATACCACATCTTTATTGAAAACTTCCTTTACATGACCAACATTCCCTCATACTTAGCATTGCATGGGATAACCTGAGGACATGCATAAGAAAAGGGTGATCTATAAAGCCCAGTAAGTGAGTACACATGGAATAACCTGAGGAGTACAATACATGTTAGGCAATAGGTATGTCAATAGAGCATAAGAGAAACATTAACATAAAGTCATGATAAATCATGATAATCATAACATGGAAATGTGGCAACAACACTTAACATGGATTAAGCATGAGCCAAGGCTCATTGCAAATAAAGCATGAGTAAACCCTAATTGCACCTGAAGAATGAGTAAACCCTAGTTGCACATGAATTAGTTTGAGTCAACACTCATTGTGCATGACTTATCATGATACTATACTTTACCCAATGCATTGGAGCGCTATAAGGGTGTACCCTTCTTAAACATTTCATTTCATGCATAAGTGTGCCACATGGATCATAAAACATGGATTCATAAAACATAATCATTTATTCCACGATAAAGGAATGTGGAATTCATACATGAAACTTTATAATAAATAATTAAATTTTCATAAAGGTGAATACCCTTGATGGAGAAATGGTCATGGTATTCACTACACAATGACATTGGCTTAGAAAATCGGTGTGATTTCTGCAGCGTAACGGCATGACATAAGAATTCATAAAAATGGTTGATGAGATAGAAAGGGGTTACTCATCATATTTACATGTAATGGACAGTAAGTAGGTCATATAGATACATGTCCCAAAAATTGAAAAGTAATTTATATTCATGATACAAAAGTATTGCTTGAATGTAAAAGAAGAGAGAGAAGTTCCTTTTGGAATTTCTGCATAGTAACGGGTGTACATGGGAGGAATTTAATGAGAGAGAAAGGGGTCTACCATCATTCAAAAAATAAGAGGTCAGTATGGGGGAGGTTCGAAACCATACCCCAACATTCATAATTGAAATTAAAAGGGCAATACAACTTAACGAAAATTGACAAAAATGAGAAAGGAAGAAAAAACCCTTACTTGGAAGTGTGCTTCCAAAGGCTAGAGAGAGGCTTGTGAGAGGCTTCTTGGGAGCTTGGGGCACCTTGGGAGGATTATAGAGAGAGTAGGTCAGAGTTTGGACGAACTTCAAAGGATTTTAGTGAGGAGAAAGTGGGATCTTGGGTGGGTTTATATAGGAAATGTGAGAGAATTCTTTATTATTTAGGTTTGGGACCCCTTATATTAAACTAATCCAAACCACAAACCAACCCATGGTTTTTGCCCATGTTTTTTGGAAAAGGAAAGAGGAAAACAATATTTTAAAAGGCCAAGGTCCGAACTTATTAAAATAATAAGGTTTCTTATGTGGAGGTGAGTCACACTCCCATGGAAATTAATTTAAAAAGGCATAGTGTTGAATATGTCTTGAGGGGTTCATTAATGCTTTGAAAAGTAAGTCAAACAAACCCAAAATCACTTTATTTTAATGGTAAAACATAAATTGGCCGAACATAAGGATTATAGTATTTTATTACATCACCATTGGGACATTATGATGTCATAAAACACATTATATATTTAAACATTATTTAATTTTAACCAAAAAATTTCACTATCTCATAGAATTATGAAAAATTCACCATTGGATAATTTCGACGTCCTGATTCCAGAAATGACATTTATTTTATCTAAAAATTTTTTAAATATTTTAATTTTCACTTTTCAAATAAAAACCAACATTTATCGAAAATTCGTGGGTTTTGACAGAAATGGATCTCAAACCTTAATAAAAATTTTAATTGCATTCATAAAATTAAAATATCATTTATATTTAATAAAAATTAATTTAATAGTATTATTATTATTTTATTAAAATATTATTTAATTCAAAAATACATTAATTTAATAAAATATATTTCTTAATTAAATAATAACTAAAAACACCATTTGTACTTTAAAAACTATTTACAATGTATAAAAAATGACTAGAATTTATATTCATTATTATATACAAAAAAATAATTTACATGAACATATTACTACTTATTTGTTACAAAACCCCTTAAAAGAGCTGCATAAGACCTAAGGGTAAGGTGTGCGATGGTGACAGACTCTTGGGGTGGCACGGATAACATCGCTCGAGTGGTAATCTCAATCAACTTCCACTTTTCCCGTAGATGGTCACGTTGGAGCTTGACATAATGAAGCTCATCTTGGGCTTGGTCAAGGGCGAAGCCCAAGGATGCCACCACATTTCCAAGCTCCGACAAATGGTCTTTGTATGGGGAAATTCTACTGGATGAGGCCATCGCTTCCTTTGTCTGAGTAAAATTGGGTTCGTTAAAGCCTTATATTTATATTAATCATGTGATCACTATTCAATGGCTATAAAAGTAACGGTCACAACTCTTATCATAAAACCAAATAAGTTGACATCTTATAAAAACATTTTTTTATAAAGAGACAATTAACTGGATCAAGAGGGATTTTCCATTAATGAAACTTTGGGTCGTTACAATATTCCCCCCTTAATAAATTTATCCCTCGAAATTTTCCTTTTCCCACACTAAAACAAATGTGGATAACTCAGCTTCATCATATCCTCCGATTCCCAAGTCGCTTCTTCAAACTTGTGGTTTCTCCACCACACCTTGAAGAGGGGAATTGTCTTATTTCGTAGAACTTTTTCTCTACGATCTATGATCTTCACTAGTTTCTCCTCATAAGAAAGATCGTCTTCCAATTGTACCACCTTAGAAGATAGTACATGTGAAGGGTCTGGTATGTACTTCCTTAAGAGGGATACATGAAAGACATCATGCACCTTGGCCATAGTAGGTGGAAGTGCTAGTTGATAGTCCACAGTCCCAACACGATCAAGAATCTCAAAGGGGCTGATGTACCTTGGATTTAAAATCCCTTTCTTTCAAAACCTCATGACCTTCTTCCACGGAGATATGTGTAAAAATACCATGTTTCCAACTTTAAACTCAAGGTATCATTGACGATTGTCTGCATAACTCTTCTGTCAACTCTGGGCTGCCTTGACATGCTGCTTAATGGTTTTCGCCTTCTCCACCATTACTTCTACCATTTCTAGTCCAAGAAGCTTATGTTCACTGACCTCATCCCAACATGCCATTGTTCTGCACCTTTTCCCATAAAGGGCTTAATATGGTGCCATTTGGATGCTCGAGTGGAAACTATTATTATAAGAGAACTCAACCAGAGGAAGATGTTGATCCCATCCTCCTTTAAAGTCCATTGAGCATGCTCTCAACATATCCCCAAGTGTTTGGATAGTCCGCTCGGATGGGCTATCAGTTTGAGGATGATAGGTCGTTCTAAAGTTCAGTTCAGTATTCAGAGCATGTTGAAGACTCTTCCAAAACTTAGAGGTGAATCTTGGATCTCGGTCATACAAAATAGATAGTGGTACTCCATGCAACCTTACCACTTCTCTAATATATACCCATGCCAGTTGATCCAATTAGAAATCATCTCAAATAGCAATGAAGTGTGCATTCTTTGTAAGATGATCCACAACAACCCAGATTGCATTGTTGCCTTTGGATGTCCTTGGAAGTCCGGTGACAAAGTCCATGGTGATGTTCTCCCATTTCCATTCTGGTATGGGAAATGGTTGCATCATCCCCTTAGACATCTGCCTCTCTGCCTTCACTTGCTGACACACCAGGCACTTTGATTTATATTCGGTGATCTCCTTCTTCATATTATCCCACCAAAATTTTTCTCAGAGATCTCGATACATCTTTGTGCTCCCTGGGTGAATAGAGAAATTTGAACTATGTGCATCATCCAAAAGTTCCTTCTTCAGCTCCGGACTTGTTGGAACACATAGTATTTTCCCAAACCGCACAATTCCTTCTTCATTAACATTAAACTCCGAGGATTTCCCCTTTTTGATAGCTTCCAATTTTTTTTAAATTCCCACATCATCCTCTTGAGCATCCTTTAACATTTCCAAAATAGATGGTTGAGCAATAATTTGTGAAAGGATTGATGATGTTCCCTTATTTATGATTCCCAAATCCATCTTCATCAAGTCTAAGAAGATTGGATCCTTCTCAATTCTCATCATTGATAGAATCGATGGATCCTTTCTACTTAGGGCATCCGCCACCTTGTTCGCTTTCCTAGGGTGGTAATTTATTGAACAGTCATATTCCTTGATGAGCTATACCCATATTCTCTGGTGCATATTAAGCTCTTTCTATGTGAATATATATTTAAGACTCTTGAGGTAAGTATATATCTCACATTTCTCTCCCTAGAGATAATGCCGCCAGATTTTCAAGGCAAAGATCACAGCTGCCAATTCCAGATCATGCGTTGGATAGTTTCGCTCATGGATTTTCAACTGCCTTGAGGAATAGGATATCACTTTATCATTCTACATCAGCACACATCCTAATCCCTTCTTCGAAGCATCACTGAATACCACAAAAAGCTCCCCACTTGTGGGTAAAGTGAGCACGGGTGCAGTGATAAGCCTACTTTTCAACTCCTTGAAGCTTTCTTCGCATTCATCACTCCAAGAAAAATTTACTCCCTTTCGAGTTAGCTTGGTAAGAGGGTTGGACAATTGTGAGAAATTTCTCACAAATAGTCGATAATATCCAGGTAACCCCAAGAAGCTACGGATATTCGTTACCGATGTTGGCCTCAGTGATCCCTCAATTGCATCTGTTTTGGAGGGATCCACAGATATCCCATTTCTTGTGATGATATGGCCCAATAATGACACTTCATTCAACCAGAACTCACACTATTTGTACTTTTCATAGAGCTTCTCCTTTCGTAAAGTCTCTAGTACAGTTCTTAAATACTCCTCATGGTCCTCCTTGGTTTTGGAGTATATTAGAATATCATCTATAAAGACTACCACAAATTTTTCAAGGTAATCTCTAAAGACGCTATTCATCAAGTCCATGAATATTTCTAGAGAATTGGTGAGTATAAAAGGAATTACTATGAATTCATAGTGCCTGTACCTTGTACGAAAAGCAGTCTTGGGGATATCTTCCTTCTTCACCCTTACTTGATAATATCCCGACCGCAAGTCCACCTTGGAGAAGTATTGTGCTCCACGCAACTGATCAAACAAGTAATCAATTCGTGGGAGTGGATACTTGTTCTTTATCGTGATTTTGTTAAGTTCACGATAATCGATGCAAAGCCGCATTGACCCATCCATCTTCTTGATGAAGAGGACTGGTGCACCCCATGGTGAAGCACTTGGGCGTATAAACCCTTTATCCAGATTCTCCTATAGTTGTTTCTTCAGCTCTTCAAGATCAACAACAGCCATTCTATATGGAGTCTTGGATATTGGTAGCGCCCCAGGTATACGTTCAATTGAGAACTCAACATCTCTTCTTGGAGGAAGACAAGGCAGTTCCTCGGGAAACACTTCAGCAAATTCCCTCACAATAGGCATTTCTTCAAGGATGGTTTCTTCCTTGGAATCAATCATCTGAGCCAGATACGCGTGCTCGTAGGGCAGTAATATCCATGCTTGAGATGATGGAGCTAAAGGAGATTCATCTTCCTCCTGACACTTGTAAATAATCAGGGGTCGATTCTCCATATGGAGTGTGATTTCCCTCTCCCGACAATTTATGTTGGCTCTATATAAGGAAAGCCAATCCATGCCAAGAATTGCATCAAATTCCACCAAAGGGAGTATGATGAGGTTCTCCTGGAAATTCAATCCACAGATAATAACAGGGGAGGACTTATATTCATGGGATGAAATGATTGCCCCATTTTCCATACTCACCGACATCTTTACTTCCATGATTTGTGGTGGTGCTGGGATTGTTCTACTAAACTTTCGAGATATAAAATAATGCGTAGAACTTTAATCAAAAAGTAAGTTCACTATTCTTGAATGAATAACTAGCGTACTTGTCACCACTTCGTTGTCGGGGTTCACTTCGGCAGAAGTGGTGGAAAAATATCTTCCTTGTTGTCTTGGAGGTTGTTGGTTGCCTCCGATAACCCTTGGATTATGGAACTGATTTTCAAAATGACCTGGTTCTTTGCATTTGTAGCATTGAACAACGCGTTGAGGTTCAAAAGGAGTGTTCCTCTCCTCTATCGTAGCTGCGGGTCCTTCTTGCCGATAGTTAATAGCTAGGTGCCCTTATCATCCACACCTGAAGCATTTTCTCGTCCCCTTAAGGAAATTTCTAGTGTGCTTCTTTCTGCACTTTTGGAAAGTGGGGTACTGGAACTTCTTAGCGTCGTTGGATTTATCCATCGGACCACCAGCATTGATTTCCACCTTAAGCTTCTTGTCCCCATGATACCCATGTGATTCTCTGATCCCCATTTCGACCTTAAGGGCACATCGGACAATTTCCTCATAGCTGTCGAAGTCACAGATCGTTAATGATTTCCACAAGCTAGGATTCAGCCCACCAAAGAAGCGGTCAACCTTGCATTCGGGGGTAACGACAAAGCTGGAAGAGTATCGTGCAAGTCTTTTGATGTTTTCCTCGTACGCTCCCACAGATTCTTCATCTTTTTGCTTAAGGGAAAGGATGTCCCTTTCCATCTTAAGACGGAGGGTGAGCGGGAAATATTTATCGAAAAACTTCTTCTGGAATTCCTTCCATTCCAAAGCCTCGATCTCCTCCTCAGGCTTCATATTTTTGTTCAACTTCCACCATTGATCAGCTTCACCCTCCATACGATAAGCCGCCAGGAGAACCTTCTCTTGTTCAGAACATTGGAGGATGGAGAATATCTTTTCAATGGAGTTGATCCATTGTTCAGCGATCGTGGGATCAGATGATCCACTAAAAGTAGGAGGCCTTTGTCTCATGAAGCTCTCGATAGCGACTTGTTGTTTCTTAGGGGGGTTTGAACGTTCCTCTTGACCCGTGTTTCTATTCAAAACTTTAGTTATCTGAGAGAGAAGTGTGACAATGTTCGCGATTCCCGCTCCCATTGGATTGGGCATATCATTAGTACAATCATCACACTGATCTTCACAACGGTTATTAGCCCGAGTCCTCCTATTACCGGCCATTAGCTGGAATAAAAGGAAGGTTAGGGTTAACACATAAAGGGTAATCCAAAGAAAAAAGTTGATGAATTATAAATAAACTTTAATTTCTTTAACTCATGAGTCTATTGGATTCAATCTAGGCTTTTAATGATCTACTTTCTAACATATATTCTTAGGGGCATTTTTTCCTTAATAAGGGTTCATACCAAGATTGTGAGTTTATCAAAACATATCCCTCGGGAGTGTCATATCCAAGAGTGCAGTATGGCCCCTTGGCGTGCACCAGTTCCCGTTCAAGTCTATCTCAAAGCGGTGTTTTCGGGTTTTACCCCTAGGATACATCTGTGCCAGAGCCGCCTCTACCTACTCGTACCCAGACAGGGATGTATTTGATTGATAAACCACTTACTTAGTATTTACCAAATATTAGGGATATTTTTATTATACTTAGTCCTGTATCTAAGGCTTTACTAGGGTTTCCTAATCCCAAAAATAACTAAACCTATCCTCTGATACCAACTATGACAACCCTGCTTTTTATTACAACTTAAACATGCTTTATTACATAAAACATCACTTGATACAACAAAGAATATTGTGAGGTTTAGTGTCTTTGGGGCTTAGGATCATTACATAAAAACTTAAAACATGAAATACAACATCTTTATTGAAAACTTCCTTTACATTACTAACATTCCCTCGTACTTAGCATTGCATGGGATAACCTGAGGACATGCATAAGAAAAGGGTGAGCTATAAAGCCCAGTAAGGGATTACACATTGAATAACATGAGGAGTACAATACATGTTAGGAAATAGGTATTTCAATAGAGCATAAGAGAAACATGAACATAAAGGCATGATAAATAATGATAATCATAACATGGAAATGTGGCAACAACACTTAACATGGATTTAGCATGAGCCAAGGCTCATTGCACATAAAGAATGAGTAAACCATCATTGCACATGAAGCACGAGTAAACCCTCATTGCACTTTAATTAGCATGAGTCAACACTCATTGAACATGACGTATCATTATACTATACTTTACCCAATGCATTGGAGCGCTATAAGGGCGCACCCTTCTTAAACATTTCATTTCATGCATAAGTGTGCCACATGGATCATAAAACATGGATTCATAAAACATAATAATTTATTCCATGATAAAGGAATGTGGAATTCATACATGAAACTTTATAATCAATAATTAAATGTTCATAAAGGTGAATACCCTTGATGGAGAAATGGGCGTGGTATTCACTACACAATGACATTGGCTTAGAAAATCGGTTTGATTTCAGCAGCGTAACGGTGTGACATAAGAATTCATAAAAATGGTTGATGAGAGAGAAATGGGTTCCTCATCATATTTAGATGTAATGGACAGTAAGTAGGTCATATAGATAAATGTCCCAACAATTGAAAAGGAATTTATATTCATGATACAAAATTATTGGTTGAATGTAAAAGAAGGGAGAGAAGTTCCTTTCCGAATTTCGGCATAGTAACGGGTGTACATGGGAGGAATTTAATGAGAGAGAAAGGGGTCTCCCATCATTCAAACAATAAGAGGGCAGTATGGTGGAGGTGAGAAACCATACCCCAACATTCATAATTGAAATTAAAATGGAAATACAACTTAAAGAAAATTGACAAAAATGAGAAAGGAAGAAAAAACCCTTACTTGGAAGTGTGCTTCCAAAGTCTAGAGAGAGGCTTGTGAGAGGATTCTTGACCGATTGGGGCACCGTGGGAGGATTCTAGAGAAATTAGGGCAGAGGTTGGACGAACTCCAAAGGATTTTAGTGAGGAGGAAGTGAGAGCTTGGGTGGGTTTATATAGGAAAGGTGAGAGAATTCTTTATTATTTAGGTTTGGGACCCCTTATATTAAACTAATCTAAACCACAAACCATCCCATGGTCTCTGGAAAAGGAAAGAGGAAAAAAATATTTTACAAGGCCAAGTTCCGAACTTATTAAAATAATAAGGTTGCTTATGTGGAGGTGAGTCGCACTCCCATGGAAATTAATTTAAAAATGCAAAGTGTTGAATATGTCTTGAGGGGTTCATTAATGCTTTGAAAAGTAAGTCAAACAAACCAAAAATCACTTTATTTTAATGGTTAAACATATATTTTCTGAACATAAGGATTATAGTATTTTATTACATCTCCATTGGTCATTATGATGTCATAAAACACATTATATTTTTAAACGGTATTTTTTTTTACCCAAAAATTTGACTGTCTTAGAAAATTATGAAAAATTCACCGTTGTATAATTTCGACGTCCTGATTCCAGAAATGACATTTATTTTATCTAAAAAATTTCTAAATATGTTAATTTTCACTTTTAATATAAAAACCATCATTTATCGAAAATTCACGGGTTTTGACAGAAATGGCTTTCAAACCTTAATAAAAAAAATTAATTGCTTTCATAAAATTACAATATCATTTATATTTAATAAAAATTAATTTAATAATATTATTATTATTTTATTAAAATATTATTTAATTCATAAATCCCTTAATTTAATAAAATAGATTTCTTAATTAAATAATAACTAAAAACATCGTTTGTACTTTAAAAACTATTTACAATGTATCAAAAATGACTAGAAATTATATTCATTATTATATACAAAAAATAATTTACATGAACATAGTACTACTTATTTGTTACATAACCCCTTAAAACAGCCGCATAAGACCTAAGGGTAATGTGTGCAATGGTGACAGACTCTTGGGGCGGCTCGGATAACATCGCTCGAGTGGTAATCTCAATCAACTTCCACTTTTCCCGTATACGGTCATGTTCGAGCTTGAAATAATGAAGCTCAGCTTGGGCTTGGTCAAGGTCAAAGCCCAAGGATGCCACCTCTTTCCGAGCTCCAAAAAATGGGCTTCGTATGGGGAAATTCTACTTGATGAGTCCATCGCTTCCTTTGTCTGAGTAAAATTGGGTTCATTAAAGCCTTGTATTTAAACTAATCACGTGATCACTATTCAATGGCTATAAAAGTAATGATCACAACTCTTATCATAAAACCAAAGAAGTTGACATCTTATAAAAACATTTTTTTTATAAAGATACAATTAACTAGATCAATATGGATTTTCCATTAATGAAACATTGGGTTGTCACATTTGTGTTTTTGGACCAATTGATTTCTTGAAAGATTTTGAGATTTTTATTTTTCTGAACAACATGGATTTTAAATCAAGATTAAAAATATAAATATGACAATTTGATCACTTAATGTGTTTTTCATGTGGGGTTTGAGCCCCTAGGGGTTTCCTAGGTGTTCTATTGAGTTTTGGGAGCATTGAGCCTCAGAAACTCAATTTCATGTGGGACTAGAAAGGGAAAATGGTTTTTCAGAAACCATTCATCCCTCTATGAAAAACTATGTGTCCTAATCCAGGGGATTTGGGGGTGTCAAATTATTTGAACTAACCCTGTTAGAGGGGGAAAACATTCAGGGGTTCTATAGAAAAATTTATTAGAGAAACACATGGCCTATGCATGGTTTGTTAAACCATGATATAGTCATGTAAGGTGTGGGTTTCCTTCAACAGTCACACCACATAGTTTGTTTCCAATTTTCCAAACTATGTGGCCAAAACATGAGGCTATATAAATAGATATAAAAGATGTTTTTCCACTTCTTAATTTCATGTTTCAAATCCCTATTTTCCTTTCTATTTCAGACATAGTAGAGAGCACACTCGAGATCACATATTCCTCTCTTAATATTTGAGCCTTTTACTCCATTTGACCTCTATATAAAGTGTCTTTAGGTGAATTGGATGCATATTAATTAGTTTTAAATTCATCTTTTTTTAAATTTTCTCACCATCTTTAGTTGTATCTTCATTTAGATAATTCTCTCTATTTCCAGGACTTTTTTCAAATCTTCAAATTTCATCCATTCCTGGTCAAATGAAATCATAATAATAGGTGAGAGGACCATCTTAATCAAGAGGTAGGTGGTATAGTTTTTTTCCCTAAATTATCATTCATTTATAAAAAATTATTTTTTTCACATATTGGTTTTACCTGTACTTTCACACTATAATGATTTCACCTTAAATATCTTGTTTTAATTTAAATCCATTTTAGACCCTCTTATTATCATTATAGGTAAATGATCTTAACATGATCCACCCCCTGATAATTCCATGAAAATGGATTTGTTCCCCTTTTCACATTAACAACTAAAATACCCATTTGTGTGTTGGGATAAACATCCATAAATTATTTAGTTAATTTAAGTGGTTGACTTGATACCTTTTGATTGGGAAAGAATATTTCTTCTGGGATCCCATCACATTGAAATGGAATTTTAACAGGTATTACACCTCCTTTTATCCTTGGCATGTATAAAATAAATTTAATGGATTAAATTAATTTGAATGACATGATAAATGGTATGACATATTATATATAGTATTTTTCATCATTTAGTGAAAAGGTAGAGGTGTTAATTAAATAATTTGAATAAATTGATATTATTTATTAGAATGACATCCCATATTTACCCTTGTCAATTTTTAATGAAAGGGTAATGGTTTAAATAAAAGTAAATGATACATTGGAATATTTATTACACAGAAAAGATTATTTATTAAATACATGGTATATAATATTAATGTTATGTACCTTTCCACTTTTATGAGTGGCCTAACTTAATCCCATCCAGGATTCTTAATGGAATTCCTGGACCACTCATAGGATTCAACCCTGATACATTGAGCTAATTTCCAAGGGAGATACCAACCTTGGAACATGGTTGATGTCTTATATGGGAATGCCTCGACATACCCCCTGACAATTCAAAAGATATATCCCTAATTCAGAAACTATAATGACATAGATACACACCTAGGATTCATATTGATTTTCTAGGATACGCGATGCTAAGGGTTTCCTCCTTTGGATCCAAATCATGCTTAGCCAAAAATTAAATCAGGCTTGACACCCCATATTTGGTTAGGACTTTTAATAGTTGAATGCCATGGATTTACCGTATGAATTACACTCGGACCCATATGTATATACTAAATTAGTAGTGACTATGAGTTGGATTGACCCACTATGGACAAGGATGCCTCAGTTACATATTGAATACCGCCTTATCATTATCTTTATTCACCATATGGTCCCTTATTATACATGATTATTATAGGATTTTTAACCATAGATTTTAAATTTGAAACTCATGATATTATCCCTATGTGGATGCCCTTGGTATTAAAAATCATGTGCATGCTAGTTCATGTATATATATTCAAATTATCATCTTAGGTATTCATATATATACATGTTTCTAGAAATTCATAGAGATTTCAGCTTAGGCTGAAGATCATATAGTCATCTAGGTGTCTTTGAAGAACCTGATCTTGACATGTTATTTTCTACTGATTACAACTTCATTTTGATATACCTTAAAATTGTTTATTTTATATTCAAGGACTATATAGATTTTGAAAACATTATTGGTGGCCTTATAAGTATATATCACACCCTCTTTGGTCTTTCATTACACTGGGGTACATGAAAAGACCTCGTGGTTGCTGGTTCAGGTTCAAAGTTCGCACTTTTTTGTTATGCTTATACATGGGATCTTATAATCACATGACTGAGATGGAGCTTAGGATTCTCATATATATTTCTCTAAGGGATTTTCCCTTTTCCTAGTATATTTTTTATTTGTACATTTTTTATGTTTCATGCAAAAAATTATGGCTTATTCATGGATGATTACTCTTCATTTGTTATATTCAATTTTTGTTTATTATGTTTCTTATATTTAGTATTTTATTACATTATATTTATTACTGATCAATAGGGTATAGTCTCCACAATTTACCTCCATTAGACCCTTCTTGCTAGTTATAAACCTATGGTGTATGGGGAGGGGTGATTGAGTCCATGTAGCCACTAGCTCAAGGAGTCGTATTAGTGTCTCTTGAGTCGGTAAAAAACAAAATTACTTGGGAATATTATTAAATTTCATTGCCAAGTAGTGACTTATTCTTATTTGGATGATTAACACATGTTTCAAATCAAAGTCCTAGAATTCATTTTCATGCTATCGAGAATCTTCCATGACTTATACACACTCCTCTAAGGATCAAGATTTGTATAATTTGGAGTCAAGGTGCTTTGGTACATCCCAATACAGTAGAAATATTTATGGAAGAAGATGATGAATATATTGTATTTTTTATTTGGACTCCAATGGATTAAAAGATTAAAGATAAGGCTTGGGTATAGGATGTTACTCTAATTGGGATTATTTGTGTACTTGGGTGTCAACAAATTTTTATCTATAAAAAATAAATTTTTAGAAGAATAACTTATTTAAAGTAAATTTAATTTAAAAATGATGTTGTGTAGAGAAGATGTAAATGGACACTTATATCACAATGTATGAATTTTTTTAGGACACAACAACTAAGTTGGGGTCAGGAGAGTTCTTTTAAATATTCTAATTTTTGTTTATGAAAAAAAATAGTAAATAATTTATATTATTTTTATCTTATATAAATTAAATTCCTCATCTATTGGCCTTCAATATTTCAATATTTCAGTTATCTAAGTTCAAAACAGGGGTGTTGATGTCAGTGCTCATATTTCTTCTTCATTTCTCATTCGATCACTATTTCACGGCATTATATTTCTTCATGGGATATATGAAAACTCGATAAAAAATACAATAATGAAATTTTTAGAACAAAAATATTTTTTTCAGTGGTCTGTACTCCACATGACATGTGTCCAAATATATACTTCCAATAAAGAAGGTTTGTAATCTCTTCTAGAAGTTTATAAGTATCAATTGTTGAATAAGTATGTGTCTAGATCCCTGTTCAGCCTTCTGATTCATGGGTTAGATTTGATTTTGGGAGAGGAGGCACAATTGTTCTCTGATGGGTTTTCAAATTTGGCAATGATAGAATCTGTGAGATTATATCTACATTCAACTAGTTTCATTCATTTACCTCAATGTGGCTAGTTTGACCATAATGGAGATTCATGGGGGTTTATGGGGTTTTTTACTCAATGGATTTAGATGGAAGCTCCAATCATTAGAAGATCTAGATATTTACATAGTTGTATTTCCCTTTTTTAATGAATGTTCAATGATGATCTTGGGATTTTTGGATTTCTCATCTTCTCCAACTTGGAGGATTTCTGTCCGGATAAGGATTTTGGTCAGAGGTAGTTCTTTGAGCATAGTTTTCAACAGTAAGGGTAACAAGGGTTAATTGACAGTGCCATTATCTTGGTTCACACAATATTAAATCTTTAGTCTTATCTGATGGAAAAAAACTATCTGGAAATCTTCAATAGGGATTCGATTTCACAAGGGCTGTGTGCATATGGAAAGCACGGTGTCATGGTGGGTTAAAGTGGTCCTGGATTTTCATGTAATTTTGAGGTTTGAACATGTGGTTATTTGTCTACATGATAGTGGAGAGTAAAGGTGGAACACACGGTCACTTGATTCCATTCATGGTATGTTGAATATAACTAGGTGGATAAGTGGTGTGGTGGGTAGATGGAAGTTTAGGGCACAGTAAGTAATGTGGATGGGACTCATGGTTAGCATACTGATAGTCAGAGGGGGATTTCATAGTATATTGGTAGATATGGTAAGTATATCAGTCATGAGGTGCATAGTCATTTTTTTAGTTCACATAAACTTTAGTTTCTCATGTATGGTAAATATAGTGACCGTAGAGAACACAATCGTATCAATTTTTATATGGTCTGTTAACTAAATGTGAGGTGCATCATAGGGTCATTTCCAGACATTTATTTTTTTCAACATTCATTTCTAAAAAAAAATTCAGTGCAATATTTTCCCTCCAATAAATTCAAAAAATTAATAAAGCAATAAAAATAATACTTTCTGAATTTAACATATTATATTTTAAAATTAAAATCACTTCAAATTTAAATAAAATCATTTCAAAATAATTTTTTTAGAAAATCAAATTTTCATCCATCCTTTTCCGAAATCACATTCCTTTCCAGAGTGAAAGACAAAAATTCATAAATCTCTTTTCAAAAGGTTTTAAATTTATGGATTTTCATTAAATTCACTAAAATGAATAAATCAATTAAATATCAAAATAAATTCGTATAATATTTTAATTATAAATAGAAATTGAACCATTTATTATCATTATTCAAAATTAATATATCAAAAATAAAATAAAGTATAGCATCTCAATTAATTCCCAAAATTATTAAACATGTAAAATCCTCATTTTAATCCATTTATGAAATAAATTAAAAATTATAAAAATAATAAAAAACTGATTATACAATGAATTAGAAAAATTTATGTGGTATATTTGATGAATAAATTAATTTTTTTTGAAACTTTTGGTTCACATCACTCCCCCACAATTGAACTATTACACTCCCAGGAAATTTTGTCGTTGAATTCAAAAAAGATATATCATTTTCCTACCAAACATTAAATAAACATTCTAGTATAAAAATAATATTAAATAATTCCTCCAAAAAATTTGTGTGCCTCTTATGTGACTTTCACTCACTACTCAAATTTATTCGTATTTTAATTCCAGTTCTATGAGGGATTTTGATAGTTTTAAGTGGGATTAAAATGTTAAAAAGTAGCAACTCCATATTCCCCGCATTCCTAAGCTTCTTAATCCAAAGTTCATTTTTACACTTCATTGATACTCCCTAAATGATAATTTTATAATTCAATTTCCCCATTTTATGGGTTCAAAATTCCCTTCACTTAAATGAATTCATTTTTGACATATGGCAACATAATTCATTTTTTTATTTTTTTATTTTAAAATTTTAAAATTTCCCCACTCATGTATATGCATATAACAATTCAAAATCACTTATAAATATGTACTTATAGATACTCACACACACAGTTCCATTTTCTAAAAGATACATTGTGGGTTCCCAATTTCCCATTTTTATCTAGGTTAAAATGAATTATATGAATTTCTTTTAGGGGGGATTCCTACAGTGCTACTCAATTACAAATTTTGGGTCACTCAAGATTGAATTCCAAATTATATTGACCAAAATTTATAATTATTATTCCACAATGATCTTTTTTTACTAAATTTGTCAAGTCTTCATACAAAAGTTTTATAAAATAGATGTTAGGTTCGCACATCAATAATTAACATTTAGTAATTTCAGTATCAATGAGTCTCTCAAATATAGCATGGTATTTTAATTAGGCAGAACACATTAAATTCAATTTTTCTATTTTTTCATTTATTTATTTATTTATACTCAAAAAATCAAAAAATAGAATCCTACATAAACTATATATATATTATTGAAAATAATTGATTTTTTTTGTTTTTATTTTTCTATATTTTTTCTCTTTTAAAAGTCTTGTTTTTAAAAAAAATTAATGTAAAAATCTAAAATGATATTTACATCCTAAAACTACTATATCCCTCTCCCCCATAGTTAGTCCAGACATTATTCAAATAAATTGTAGCATAAAAAGATTCAAAAATATATTTCAAAATAAAATTATTTAAGATAGTGTGAAGGAAAGATACAAACTTCGGTTCTCACATTTTATGGTTGTATAAAGGTGTTTGGAATCATCCATGGGGTCCTTCTTTAAATATTCATAGAAAAGTTTTAGATTCATTCCCTTCACCTTGAAGGGGTTCTTTGAATCTTCTACCAATATTTTAACTGTACCAAATTAAAAAGTATTAGTCATTATTAATTGTCATATAAATATTGAACGATTCTTATTGGGCATTATCTTCTTCTTTGGAGACTGATACAATGATTTATCTCTAAATTCAATGATTATTTTTTTCATCGGCCTACTATGGATAGATATGTTCTTACACTCATATAGAATAGAGTTCTCATATTCTTATATCCCATGTTTCTCCAGCTCTATCTTCTATAGGTTATTTTATTTTCCAGATTTTCCAAACATCAAATAAAATCCTTTGGTATCCCAGTAGCTTTTTTTCTACAACTCAATAGAGAGTTCATCATTTATTGTAGCATGTAAATTTATTTCTAATATATCAATGGAAACATGGATTAAATTTCCTAGAATACTTCTCACCAATTCCTTTAAACTATTCATTACATAAATCCGGTTCTAGATTGAACTTTCATTCAAATATAGTTTCATTAGTAAAATAATAATTTTCCATATCAATTTTTAATAAAATTCAATCATAAAAAATTTCAATCTCATTTTTAGGAAAACATGACACATAAAAATGATTTACTGTGAAAGATATTTTATTCCTCATATAGATTTTTTATTAAATCCAATATATTAAAATCCATGATTTCCTCAACGATGTTCATTGAAAGCGTTCCATAATTAACATTGATCATAATTTTCCCATTTTGAGAAATCTCCTACCTAAGATGATAGGGGAAATATTCTTACCATTATCTTCCTTGATGTTCAATATGTAAAAAATCAATATGGAATGGATAATATTGTACACTTACTAGAATATATTCTATAAAACCATCCTGGTTGGGTGTGGCTCTGTTGGAAAGTTGTATATCCAATCAGGTATGTTTGAGTACTCTTATCTGTATAGATGAATAAACTGAATAAGGCATAAGATTTATTGATTCTCTTAAATAAAAAAGTGAATTGAAAAAATTTATCTCTTCTGTGGTTCAAGGAATATATTAGATACCTTGATCTTGTAACTTAAAGGGAATTTGTGGAGTTAAAAGTGTAGAAACATTTTTAATTAAAACATACATTTTCATTGCTCGAGAATATTCTTCTTTTTATGTACATATCTTTAATGATATTCAAATACCTTGTAATTTGGGGGATGGAATCCATTATAGGGATATTGAATACCACTTTTTTCAACAGTTCAAATATCTCATGTCATAATTACTCTTAACTGGGTTTCTTGGGTTATTTTATCCTTTTAGGGAAGAGTGGTTGGGGTTAAGGTGGACATTACATTTTAGTTTTTACTTTATCCTTCTCCATATGGGTTTCTACTTGAACTTATTTTTAAGGTTTAGTGGATTTTCCACATCCATATTCTTCAATAAGGGGTGATTCTTCACTGCTTCCAGGATCATTTTCCCTTCCATAGTGTAATAGAGATTAAATTTTCTCTGGGTTTAGGAATGGATTTGGTGGGAAACTTTCCTGATATTTCATTATTCCCTTTTTATGGTATTTAGGATATATCCATTAGTATTTAAAAAAATTGTAGGTCTACTAGTGAGGGTTTTTTATCTTTCCTTGGTCAATAGTTGGTAGATGGTCGAGAATTCTAAATTTGACAGGGTGATGGCTGAATTTTTTTACAACCAAGTTAAAAGGGTGATCTCTAAAATTTTTGGGCTCTAGATCCACTCTAAATGTTATAGTACTCTGTATCTCTTTGACTTTATCTTCATTTCCACTGGTATGGTCTTTGGTATATAGAATCATAAGTTTCTTGAACTTGTGGAGAGTCATCTTTGAAGTATTCCTTAGAGAAACAAAGTTGGAAGACCCATGGGGTATGGTAGGTGAAATATCCATCACATTTTTCATAACTAGATTTTTCAAAATAGATGTTAGCTCATTAATTTATTTTAAAAAATAGAGATTTATAATTATTCACCTCATGTACTCCAATTGTGGTAATTATCATAACAAATTTTTGAGAGTTCTAGGAGATTATTTTGATGAGCTCTCTAGCTTCAGTAGGTGATATTTCAATATGTGTTCCTCCAATGTGATCATCCAAAGGATTCTAATCATTATCCATAAATACCAGGTGAAATAACACCAGGAAATGACGTGCTTCACATGTTTGGTGTGGATAGTAGTTTGTTAATATTTTTTATCTCTCCCAACACTCATACAAGGTCTCTCTACTTTCTTTATTTATTACATAAGTCTACATTTTTAGCTATACACTCTTTGATATAAGGAAATACTTCTAGAGGAATGATCTACATAGTTCATCTTATGTGTCAATCCCTCTAGGTTAGATGTTGTACATCCACTCGTTAGTAGTCCCTTCAATAGAGAAGGTAAATAACTTTTATCAGATGTGATCCTTAGTGGATCCTCAAGGTTTCAAGCCATTGCAAATTTCTCCAAATGATCCTAAATTTTCTGGGGGGGTCTTCTCTTGAAACCCCATGAAACTTATGTAGGTTATTTAGAATATAAATTTTAATCTATAAATATTTTTCAATATTAATTTTTAATAGCCGATTGGTATAATTGAAATTAAGTGCTTAAAGTTATCTAAATTTTCTATTCAATTAGACTTGATTATCTCACATTTTTGGGTTTCTTAAGGTGACTATGGTGGAAGAAGAAAAAGGGAATGAGGAGTTAGATAATTAAATAGTTTCCAACACCCATTCCACTCCCTCTATTATTCTGAAAGTTCTTAGTCCATCCAGAAAAGTTCACATAACCTCATGATCAAAAACAAAAAGGTGATATGAATTTAATCTGACCATTTTTTGAATTCATTTTTTGAAAGAATAGTAAAACAAAAAATCTAGCCTCGCCACCAATGGTTCTAGTTTTGATGAGGATCCTTTCATGGGGTACTCGAAAAACCAATTTCGAACCTATGTAAAATGTAGTAATAGTGGGACACAAGTTTTTCACTAGAGAGCACAGAGTTATGGGTGTGTTTCACTTACTTTTTTTAGGATAAATTGTAGAAAAGTTATTATAAGATTTGTTTTTATTAGTTTCAAAATAAATGTGAGAAAAAGTGTACTAGCCTCAGATATATCCTTACCTTCTATGGTAAAGAATTATTCGAGTCTTACTCAACAATTTTATCTCTTAATCAAATGAAATCTCACTCGATTATTCTCTTATAGAATTTTTAGTTTAACTAGAGGGATGTAATGATCATAATAACCACCAATCGTACCTATCCTAGTAATCCTAAATATTTTATTTCCCTTAAATCAACTCACTGCTCCCGATTCCAAGCAATGTAGAAGACCTTAGTTTCTTCTTTGTGTGTGATATAGTGAATAATAAAAAATTAATTAAAAATTGAGTAATTTAAAAATATCCTAATTTCTATGCACTTAAAAAATTACATACATTAACATAGATATTGAATATTTTAAATGAAGATTTCATTAACAGGGGGACATGGGGAATCTGTTTACTATAACAACTAAGGGATTAGTGTTCCATCACTTGATTTATTACAATAATAAATTAAATAAATTGAAAAAGAAGCAACATCAAGTCACCCAATAAGAATGAGATATCATGAACGGGTGTCTCAGATCCTGAGCACAATGAATAGAGCATTATCTTAAAGAATAATTCGTGAACATATTTATGCACTTACAAATTATCCACATGAGAAGCATGAGAATATTCAAATGCTTAGAGAATGTTCTACGGTCTCAGTGTTAAGAAATTACGTATTCTTCATTGAATGATTGACACCTATCTAGAATCAAGTGTCCAGATGACATTTTCATCATATTAAGAATCTTTCATGACTGATATATTCCCATCCCATGATAAAGCCTCATATAATTTAGAGTCACAGTGCTTTAGTACATTGCAACATAATGTAAATTTGGAAGGAGGATGATAATCAATATATTAGATTTTTTATTTGGAATATAGTGGATCAAAAGAGGGAAGACAAGGTTTTGGCCTGAGATGTCACTATAATTGGTCCTAGTCCTAGACTATCACATCATCAATTTTATGTCTATAAATAGAAAAAAATTAAAAAAAATAATTTAATTAAAATATATGAAATTTAAAAATTATGTTTTGTAGAGGGAATTTCAATGGAAGATTATAGCACAATGTATCAAATTTAAAAATTATTTTGGGGTCAAGTGAGGTATTTCAAATCTTTAAATACCTATATATATAAAAATACACAATTTATATATTTTTTCTTTTTGGATAAATTTAGTTACACATCTCTTGAGATTTCTTATTTTAAGATTTCGGTTATTTAATTTCGAAACAAGGGGTGACCGCACTCGGTGCTTGGATTGATTCTTTATTTTTTAGTTAATCACAGGCATGAAATATCCAATTTATTCTAGGAATATATACACATGAGATAAAAAATAAAAAAATAAAATAGTTATAAAAAATATAATGTTGTTTAGTGGATTTAATTCCATAGGATAGGTGGCTAGGCATCTCCTTCATATAAGGAAGGTGGGACATATCCTCCCAATGAGCATAATTTTTCAATCAGCGAACTGGTACATGGATAGATCCCAGTTCTATCTTCTTATTTGAATTCCATCTTAAATTTTGGGGTATCTTGGATAGGATAGAGAATTTGTTCAAAATAATCATGGTTAGATTGGTTATCAACGACATGGATGGTGGGGTTTCATTTATGGTGCTGAAATATTCATCCACGTAATAGAAAATCATAAGTCTGTAAGCTTAAATGGGGGTTTAATCTCATAGGGGCAGTGTATGTGAGGCTACTGGGGTGGGCCAGTGGGTATAAGTGGTTGTGGAGATTCATAGTAGTTTGGGTCTAGAACATGTTGTAGGCTGTCCATGTGACTATGGAGGGGAAGGGTGGAACACACAGTCACTTGGTTTCATTCCTCATAGGGTGAACAGAACTGGGTGGAGCAATAGTGCAGTAGGTTGATGGAATTAGAGGGCACTGTAGGTACTGAGGATGGAGCACGGTCAATATACTGAACCTAAGGAACATGGTCAGTTTTTCTAGTTCACTATAACTTCAATTTCCCATCCACTGGCATCATAGTAACCATGGAGAATATAGTCACTTCAACCGTTATATAGTCAGTTAACTAACTATGAGGTGCATCACGCTGTCACTTTCAGAATTTTTATTTTTTTATAAATAAATTTTAATAATAAAAAATAATTTTAGTGCAGTATGTTTTCTCCATTCAATTGAAAAATAATAATAATGTTGTTAAAATTGGGATTTTAATATTCATTCAATTAATTTAAAATTTTCAAATCACTTAAAATTCAAAAAAAAATAAACTCATCTTCCACTTTTAAAGAAAATCAAATTTCAAATCATTTTTTTAATCACATTCATTTATAGATTGAAAGTTAAAAACTAACAATTATTTTTTCAAAAGGATTTTTATTTTTTTATTTTCATTAAATTCAAAAAAATGAATAAATAAATTGTATCTCAAAATAAATTCATTCAAAATTTTAATTCCAAATTGATCTCTAACTACTTATTTTCATAGGTCTAAATTAAAATGTCCAAAATCAATTCCAAGAAAATGTATGGCTTATTAGCTAATTTTAAAACTTAATAAACGTATAAAATCCTCATTTAAATCCATTTATCAATTAAATTCAAAATTATAAAAATAAAAAGAAATTTATTTACCTAGGAATAGGATGAAATTCTTCTATATTTTCAATAAATAATAGACATTTATAAAAACAAATCAACTTCACAAAAAATATCAAGTTGAACTTATCTCGGTATATAATGTCTTTTATGCATCATTATTTTCTTAGAGAAGGTAAGTTTAACTACTACCCTTATAGAAGGATGATATCCCTAGTTATGAGAAATAAAGAGGTGGGCTTCAATGAAGAAAAACTATAAAGTTCTAAAAGAGTAACACCCTTTCCTCAACTATCTTAAAAACCATTGGTTATAATTGGAATAGAGCCTCAAAATATCAAAATCCTGTTAGACAGTAAGCTACTGCTCAGGTGGTTATACCACCTCCGTTATCAACTCAAGGGGATCCGTCCACTACCCTGCATACTAAGGATGAAAAACCTGTTGAGACGACGCATGCTAAGGAAGTGGGAGAGATAGTTGCTGAAAGAACAGAGCCTGTTGTGCATGAAATCTATCTAGTTGTAAAAGAAGAATCTCAAGGATAGGAAGGTGTAGTATTCAACACTACTAAATATTTTCACCCAATTATTCCAGTTGTTGAGATAGTAGTTGAAGTAGAATGAGTTAGTTAAATTGAGTTTGTTCCCAGTGTACCTGCTGCTGAGATTATATAAGAACCTTAGTTTGATCTCACAAAGGTTTATCCACCCTATGGATCACCAACTACTAACATAGAAGAAGCTGTGGATGTGGACATGTTGGATGCAATTGATCATTGGTATAAACCGCTACACATTCGGTCACCACCTCTATTTAAGAAGATAATCCATCATTAAGAATGAGTTTTGAATGATTTGATTTAGATAATTGCAAGAAAACGTTCTCCTCTGTAATGATGATAGAGTTTGATAATCTCAAATTAAATTAGGTGGAGTTAAATAGAGATAATTTTTCTTACAATTGTAAAATAAAATATATGAATGAGAATTAAATTTATGAAACTTATATTGATAACCCTATTGGGATTTTGGATGCCTAAACCACATTTATTCATGTAACATGTCACCCAAAATTGTTATCATGAGAAGAGTCTGAGGTGTTGCTAACCTTAGGTGACATTTCCTGAACACCAAAGAATAGAAATAAATGACAATAATTTAAACATAATAGAAATTGGAAACTATTTACCCTTTTATAAAAAAACACATAATAGGATATGGATAACCTAAAACCAAGGACATCTACATAAATGATGCATGCACCAAAACCCAACCATAATAAAACTAACCAATCCAATATTGAATAATAATATAGGGAATATGTTATAGTAACAACAAAATAGTAAGAGATAAAAACCATAACTCCAAAGTAGTAAAAGTCCTCAATACCAAGCTGGAACCACTCTTGACCAAGACTTGATCCAAATAAAAGCTCCAAATCCACCAGCTTTGACAATAAAATTAAGGAGAACCACTAGAAAAGTAAGAAACTGGTCCTTTTCATCTATCCTAGAAAACAAAATCTACATATACATTAAAGTTCATATGTAGGGGTGATTAATCACACATAGTAAGCAACCCATATGCTTTTTTCCACATGCCACTAAGACCAAAAATAGGTTAGATCAGAGGATACCAAACATCCAGGAAGAATATCAAATAAATAAACAAATTTTCACAATATAAAATGTACTAGATGTTTAAGTTTTATAAATAACATTTAATCTATTAAAAATGTTTCTATTTCATAAATCATAAACAATTTGTATTTAATCATTTTTCATAATTGTCCATACTCTCACATGCACACCCATGCATGACAAATGATACCCCTTTGCACATGAGTAGTGGTACGTACTCCTCCAATTCATCGCCTGTTGAAAATTTTATTCTTGTTAATTTATAGTTGGAATCAACCACCAAGTCTATTTAAAAAAAGCCTTTTATAATTAAATCATAAACATACACTAACATGTGCCATTCCAAACAACACTCAAACCTGTTATACCAAGAAAGTGTGTCAAATCATAAATTATTCAAAAAAATCATTTTAAAATTTAACAAGTCCATTGTGGCAAAAACCATAATACAATTTCAATACAAGTAGTTAGATAATTATCAGTGGGGTTTTAATAAGAAGGATCTACTAAAAAATATAAAATATATTCTATGAAAATACTAAAATCCTTTGAGTTCCTATAAAAGTGGAAATAGGTAAAGCCACCTACCTCAAATCATTTAATATGAAAAATAAAAGGCGATTCCACTAGTCAGGACTCTTCCATCCATTCCACTGTCAATACATCATAAGTTCTCATTAACAAAAATATGAACCCATCGATATTGATATTATAACACATATTTATGGTTCCATATGATACAAACTGAGGACATCAGAGATATAAAGGAAGAATGAGACCCTAACATTTGATCTCCGTAATTAAAAAGACAATAACTCATTAGAATTATAGTTTTTACATCAATGCCCACTGAAAATTTCCTAGGGAGGCCCTGGAAGTCAAGAGGAATAAATATGAACTGAATGAGGAGTTAAAATTAGTTACTAGATAAAAACCGGATGGACTCAAATTAATTTAGTGTGTAAGTTGGGTATTTAAATCATAAATTCCTTAAGGTGTGACTTACACAAACAAACACATCACCTGTAAAATAAATTATTTAAAATAGGTTTACGATGTAAATACATATTACATTATAAACAGCCTCATCATAAAAATCTTCCCTTTCAAAATTTATGTCATAAAACCATAATTTATGACATAAATTATTTCAATAGTTTTCAAGAAGATAATTTATTTAATATCACCCCTTTATTACCCTGAACTCTTCTATTAAGGTATTCCAAGTATTTCAATGGTAAAATAAAACAGAATGAAATAAAGATATACCTAAAATAGGTGCTGTTATATCCTCCCCACCATTGGTCTTTCCATCATCAAGAAGCTGGATAATAGTGTTTCCTTTGAAAAAAATTATCCCTTACTCCCATATAAACTACTCTCATTCCCATGTCTCCTCTTGAACCTAACCGTGTTTCCCTAAAACTCACACAAAAGAAATAAGTCTCCTACATAAATTCTTTCCTTATATGATCATAACCAAAACTGGTTCATGGGTAATCATTGCATCAGGATCAAGAGTAACATGATCCCAGCTTATCACATATTGAGGATCTGTGTGATACTTCTTCAATTGAAAAATAGGGAACAAATTACTAATGGAATTGAACCTCGGTGGTAAGGATAAGTGATATTCAATAGTTTCAATCTATTCAACTACTTTTAACAGTCCCACATACCAAGGTGTTAACTTCCCTTATTTACCTAAGTGTAGATGACTAATTCTGGGTGACACTTTTAAGAATATTTGGTTACTCACATTCAATGATAAGGTTCGATGATGATTCTCTATAAATAGTTTTTTGGTTTTGATTTGTAGCCTTCCACTTCTGGGTCTTCAGAATTTTCTTCATAGTCTCATGAACAAGAATAGGACTAATCAATGATGTATATCCTATTTCAACCAAACATATTAGAGAACAACAAGGATGTACATATAAATATTCAAATGATTCCATCTTTTTCATATAATGATAAATTTTATTATAGGATAAATTGAGCAAACTCATATGATCCTCCCATTAGCCACGCCAGTCCATGACACAAGCTCCAAGCATACCATTTAATATTTTAATTGTGTTCTATGAATTCCCATCTATCTATGGATTATATGTCAAGATCATGGTCAATTGGCTTCAATGTTCTAATTATAAACCATAGTCATGAACTGAATTGAGGATATCTATAAAAAAATTCAAACTAGAACTCCATGTAACCAGAAACATTCATAGATATACAACTTTACCAATTACTCTACCATGTTGGATTCATTGATAAAGATAAATTTTATTGACTTGGTGATTTCATCAAAAATTACACAAATAGCATCATGATTTCGCAACAACTTTTTTAGACCTTTACAAGAATCTATTTTAATTTGGTCCCACTTCTATATAGTTATAGTCATAGATTGCAACATAGCAACTAGTTTGTGATTCTATTCTTTTACCTAAGGGAATGTTAGGCATTCCATCGTATATTATATAATTTTACATCTCATAACTGACCACAAATAAAAATTCTTTCATTTACTTGTACATATTATGAATTCCCAGACCAATTTCCCATCTTGAATGGTGATAGGTGGAAATAATATTTTCTTAGAAGGATTGGTGAACTTTACCCAGATCGTGAAAATATAACAAAGAGATTGCATATTATGTCCTAATTTGATAATTCTATCCAGAATTTAGGTCTGACTTAATGGTGAAGTAATTAGGATATAATGTCTCGGCCTCTTTTACAAAATCAAACATTTTAGGAACCAGATTGACTGGGAAATAAATTACATGATCACCATGTGTGTTGAAATATAGATGCATGTCACTAATAATGCTCATAAATTTTCATTGGTCAAGATATTTTTTGACCAACTCGCTATATGATTTTTGAATCAATCCAGGTTCAATATAATTCCCTTTACTAGGTGTGTATACGAAGTCTAAATAAAACATCTGAGAGTAATCCATATATATTTGTTGCCTCAAGATTAATTTTCATTGATAAAATATATATTTCAAAATATTATTGTCATTTAAAGATATTAACCTTTTTTCAAAGATTTAATGCCTATAATTCTTTAACAGTTGTACAATCATGGTTAATTTATAGTCATGCATAGGATAATTTGTCTCATGTCCTTGAAATCATCTCAAACCATAGGCCACAACATGATCTCCCTCCATGATAACACAACCATGAACTGATCTTGATGAATCATAATATACCACATTTTCCTTACCCAATTATGAAAATATTATAATGGATATAGAGATGAGATTCATTTTAATCTCTATAAATATTTTTAGGCACCTATTATTCCATTTAAATGGAACACCATTTCTTATTAATGTAGTCATGGGGGAATAATTTCTAGATAAATCCTGAAAAAGTGATGATAATATTCTACTAATCCTAGAAAACTCTATATCTTAGAAACATTATTCGGAAGATACCGAGAGACTAATACTTCAATGTTTCCTAGGTCAACATATATTCTTTATTTAGAAATGATGTTCCTGATGAAACGAAATTCTAGAATCCGGAAGTTTAATCTATAAAACCTCGAATAAAAATGTTGATCCCATAATTTTGTGAGTACAGTCTCCAAGTATTCTTCATTTTCATTCCTACTTCAATAATTAAACCAGAATATCATCAACAAATATAATAATAAAGGTGTGGAAGTACCTTTAGAAGATACAATACATCAATTATAAGATAATTTCATGTGAATTCATCATACCAAAATACATTAAAACAAATTCATAATGGCCATATCTAATCCAAAATGCTATATTCAAAATACCCTCACTTAAAACTCTAATATGATGATATCTTTATCGTAGATCAATCTTAGAGAACCATTTGGATCCATTTAACTGATCAAACAAGTCATAGAATTAAGGAAGAGGTTATCCATTGTTGATCATAACTTGATTAAATCTATGTTAATAAATACATAACTGAAGATTACTATCTACATTCTTTATGAATAAAATAGATGCATCCTAAGGGGATGTACTAGGTCTGATGAAACCTTTACTTTCAAAATCTTCTAACTAAAACTTTAATTCTCACAACGCAGTTATATACATTTTATAAGAGGGTATAGAAATAGTAATTCATCCTAGGTGTTTTTTGATATAAATTTTTTTTACCTTTTAGGTGGAAACCCACAGAAATCATTCGTAAATACATTCGAGTATCAATCCACTATAGCATTATGTGTCAAATTTCATGTTGCATCAGTAGAGGCCAAGTTTATTTATGCTAACTAGCGTAATATTTCGGTTTACTATCACAAGGGGTCTTCATCTAACTACATTTATATTCTAATCCCACTTGAATAAATTAAGTGATCTATATGGGTATGTGAACAACACCTATCGATCATGGCATTCTATATGGGATTTAAATCCTACTACCCAATCCATCTAAAAAATTGAATCAAGGGAATCCATCTCTAAGACCGTAAACTCTTATAGAAACTATATTTCATCAATTGTGATGGATTTTTTTCGGAATTTGAATCCTTTGTACTCTTTTTCTTCTAAGGTGTTTCTTGATACTCATGGTATGAGGTATAATTTCCATGTATAATCCCAATTTTTTACCATGGAAGAGTAATGGAAGGAATAAAATGCGCCAATATCAAATAAGACCTGCATAATGGTCAAGTTAAAAATAATGATAACTTTAACCATACAGAGACCTAGTTTCTTACTCATGATAGTCTGATCTTCTCTATAAATTTTTTGCTCAGATTTCATGGGATAGCTCTTTTTCCCTACTGACTTTCTTCCTAAATAACTTAATTTTTCCTTGAAGTATCCTGGTTCACTTGATTTTGTGGATAGAAACTAGTCTGATAAGATTTTTTCATCCTAGATTATGTGTATTTAGGACGTTTTATGTCTATTATAACTACTAATATTATAATTTTATAAAAATATTAATTTATATTTCCTCTCTTTACATGTTGGTGGAAATTCATTAGTGGTTTCATCATTCTTTCATCTTGTGTTAGAGCGCATTATGATATAAACAACCTATTTAATTATTGTGACATCATGGATAAAAGAATAATTCTAGGGATTGAATCTATGTTTCCTTTATTCCTTGGGAGTAACTCACCCTCTTAGTTTTATTCCCCCCATGATAAAGCACCCACTAGCACTCAGAGGAACAAAAGATTCCCCTCCACTGGGATTTTCTACTAGATGTCTTTCTCCCACCAGTGCCTTAATCACAATTTCTATATAGTTCATAATATAGAACATCATTACCTTTTATTGAACTTAATTTTTTATACATTCTTTAAATATACAAGATTTTATTATTTATTTAGCTTGTACCTCCATTGATAAAAGAAAAGGTGATTAAATTTAAATTCATATTCAGTTATTGACATATATCCCTGTGCTAATAGAAAGAAGTATGAAATCATGGTTATCTGAAAGGTTTTTTGAAATAATTTTTTATTTAACAATACAAAAAATCATTTATAAGTGAGTTTTTAATCCATAATATCTTAAAGAAGTAAGTCTCAAAAATCTAGTGATAGGTCCTCATGTTTATATGTTGATATTTTGAACATCATCTCATCTAGTGTCCTCAAAAATTAAAAAACCCTAGTCATCCTACTTAGCCACACCTCTATTTTATCAAGTAAAAAATCACCATGAAATGTCGGTGGATTATTATTTATAAATTAAACTGAGTAATTTACCTATTGCGGTTTCTCATTTCTAGGTCCCTTATCAACAACCTAAAATTCATTCACTATACTATGAACCAAATTCTAGTTTAGTTGTGCTCCTTTTGAAACCAAATTATTAGTTGTTCTCTCTAACTAATTTCTTATTATCCTTACTATTGGATTTTTTGTTTTACAGAACATTTATAATAAATCATAAATTTATCACTTTTTACAATTCATCATTTCATATTTATTTTTTATATATCAAAATCATAATAACAAAATCACAATATCTAAATATAATAACCGTGTGGAAATGCATTCGTAGTGGAAAAAATATCTTTAATAATTCTTGAGTTGTGACGCTCATTTTCTAAACCCATGATAATGAGTCAAAAAATTTCCTAGCAGTGATTTAGAACACCGTTATTTCCAGACCATAATGGTAATGTGATTTTCAGCATAAAGTGGATAGATATGTCTCTTTAAGATGTATATTTTTATATCTGACATTCCTATCTCCTTTCAAACAAACTAAATCAAGAAAAAACAATACTAATACCCTTTTTAACATTCCACACTTTCTTATTATCTTAAGAAGAGGTGGAGGTGCTACTAACCTTACGTGACTTTCCCTAGACACCAAAGGCTAGCAATAAATTCCATGAATTTAAACATAAGATACAAGGGGGAATGGTTTACCATTTTAGAAAAGCACACATAATAGGATATAGATCATGTAAGACCAGTAACATCTACAAAAAAATTTCATGCACTAAACCCCAACTATAAAAAAATTAACCATTCCATAAATTAATAATAAAATAAGGAAAAATTCCAAAGTAACAATGGAATAGTAAAACATTTAAGCTAAACTCCAAAGAATAAAAGGACTTAGGTACCAAGGTAGAAGCACTCTTGAACAAGAAAACAACCAACTCCAAGATCCAACTTCACCAACTATTATAGAGACATCACAGAGCGTCGATATAAAAGTAAAAAACTGATCTCTTTTCTATATCATGGAAAAAAACATATGTATACGTGAAAAAGTTTATATGTAGGGGTGAGTAATCATACCCAGTATGAAACTCCCAATATTTTTCCCACATTCCACTATTTCCAATGGAAACTTTGATTCCTTTCATACCCACATTTATTTTGAGTTAATGTGAACCTTCTTTTCAAATGCATGTCGTCCTTGATAATTTTTCAGTGACACCTTAGATAACATGTTGTTTGAGAGGATGGGATCTTAAGATCAATATAGCCTTTTGAATGGGATTATTTCCAACTCTAAGACTCTATTATAGATTTAATACATATTCATGAATCCTTCCCAAATCCCAATGTGAGACCAGTTACCTCTATGGAAATGATCTGATCGATACCCTATGTTTGATAGAACACTCTCTATTTATTATAGGATTCACATCGTTATATTATTAATTTGTTATGCTTTGTTTTAAATATGACTAGTTGGACTCTCTATAGTTTATTATAATCTAGTGATGTGGTTGGGGTTTTGGAGTTGGGATTAAACCTCAAGGAGGTCCCCTATGTATCCTATGAAACAAATAGTCAAAAACTACATAGTTTGATGGAATGGTCAGGGAAAAAAATTTAAAACAATGTATGTAATGGAGGAACAATAATTATACTGATGGAAATTATCATCATCAATCTCTAAGATTTCATGAGTCATGCTTAGTGTGGGAAACAACAGACATCAAAAGAACAGCCACATCACATTAGAGTGTACCATTAGATTTGAATGTTGGAATTACGAATGAGCTTCCCTAGGATACATGACCTAGTAGGTGGGTCATGTGAGATTGGTTTTATAAATCCATGAAGAGTATATAAGCTTAATGGTACTTGAATATTTGTTCAAGTATTACACCTAGGATAGTGACCATGTTTCTAAACCCATGAGTAGTATCTTGACTCCTGGTGAATTTATGTTTTTAAGGGGTATTACACCTAGGAGGATGACCATATTTCTAGAAACATGAATAGAATATGAATTAATGGTGATTTAGGTTTAATTCAAGATTACCCTAAGTGGATTCACATATTTTTGTAACCATGAGAATAATTTAAACTCTTGGAGATTATGTTTTGGTTGGAGCACACAACTATGAGGATTCCTATATTTCTGGAACCATGAAGAGAATATAGACTCTTGGAGATTAAGGTTTTGTTAGGGATTATAGCTTGGATAATTATCATGTTTATGTAACTATGAGGATAATATAAACTAATGGAGATTATGGTTTTGTTTTGGATTACACCTTGTAGGATACCCATATTTTTGGAATCATGAGGAGAATCTCCACACATGGAGATTATGGTTTGGTTGGGGAATGAACCTAGGAGGATTCACAAGATTCTAGAAACATGAGTAGGGTCTTAACTCATAGTGATTAAGGTTTAGTTGGGTATTACACCTACTAAAATGAAAATATTTCTGGAACCATGAAGATAATCTCAACTCATGATTTTTAAGGTTTGGTTGGGCATAAACCTAGGAGTTTTCCCATGTTTTTGGAACTATGAGGAGAATCTTAACTCAAGGGGATTTTAATGTTTGGTAGGAGATTAAACCTTTGATGATTTACAATCATGCTCCCCTATATGTTGGTAATAGGATGAGGAATATAGATCATTAAGGTGGGGGTTAGACCTATTAAGAGTCCCAAACCAATAGGGGTATCTCAACTCGTGGTGAATTATAGTTATGGTTAGGGCTTACACCCAAGGGGATTCCCATGTTACTAGAATCATGAGGAGGATATCGACTCCTGTTGAATTAATATTTTTATTGGGGCTTACACCTAGGAGGATGCCTAGATTTCTATAACCATGAGAAGGATCTTGACTCATGGTGAATTGTGGTTAGGTGTTACACCTAAGACGATGCCTATATTTCTAGAACTGTGGGGAGGATCTATAATCATGGTGATTTGATGTTTTGGTTGGGACTTATACATAGGAGGATGCCCATTTTGATGGAACTATGAGGTGGATCTTGAATCATGGTGATTTGAAGGTTTAGTTGGGGCTTACACCTAGTAGGATGCCCATATTTCTGGATTCATGAGGAGGATCTTGACTCATGGTTATTTAATGATTTAGTTGGGGCTTACAGCTAGGTGGATTCCGATATTTCTAGAATCATGAGTAGGATATCAACTAATGGTGATTTAATGGTTTGTTTGGGACTTACATCTAGGATGATTCCCATATTTTAAGAATAATGAGGATGATCTTGACACAAGGTTATTTGATGTTTTTCTTGGGGATTACACCAAGGAGGTTTCCTTTATTTACAGAACCATTATAAAAATATTCAATCATGGTGAATTGAAGGTTTTGTTTGTGATTACACCTTGGAGGATGATCATTTATAGAGTACCATAGAAAAAGGGTCACCCAAGTGGGATGACTTGGGTAATGGGTCACCCAAGTGGGATGACATGGGTGAAGGGTCTCCCAAGTAGATTGACTTGGATTAAGGGTCTCCCAAATGTTGATCACCCAAGTGTGGGTCTCCAAATGTGAGGTTCACCAAAGTATGGGTCACCAAATTCGTACATGGGTGAATTTGAAGTACCTCTCCCAAGTGATACTTGGGAAGATTGGAGGAACTTTCCCACGTGATACATTGGTGGATTGGAATAACTTACCCAAGTCGTACTTGTGGGAATTGGAATTACCTCACTCAAGAGATACATGGAAGGATTTTAGTGTCTCGGGAAAGTGGTTATCCCAAGTGAAGTAAAACTGGGGGGTCTCGTCCTAATAGAGGGATGGCTATGGTGGTTATCCCCTATTAGGGTAAACTATTTGGGATAACAGTTAGTGTAAGAAGATCTCTCACCTTGATACATCATCCAAAAGTCCATCCCATCAAAATCAGAGGTAGGGGTATATTTATAAGTCAGATAGAGGACCTTCATGAGAGACCTGAATGAAGGAGTTGCATGGGATGGGAAAGGTACTTTCATGAGGGAGCTACACTAATCTGTTAGATGAATGGCCAGTAATGAAACTCAAATTACTTTATAAAATTTTCCCAATATTTGACAACCATACATTTTGATATGTAAGTCCGTCTGGGATTTGAGACCAGTCCAATCAAATAATAAGAATAAAAATACACCCCTAGATATTGTGTATACATCCTTTAAGGTGGTTTTATAATGATAAAAATTTTAAAAAAATTCCCTAAAAAAATTTATGTTGTCAACACCTTTTTACTTACTTTTTCCAAAATCCATGACCGACTATAATGTGGAGGTTCTCCCCACCATACTCCCAGATTGGGTAAAAATTATATGGAATATCTATCTCATAGTGTTCGGATATTATTGATCCATGTGTAAATATTAACTAATTATTCTTCCTTCATGGAGACACATTTATTATAAAATTCAATATTTGTTCTCTAAGTGAGGATTGTATTATGGGTCATGCAGAAAAATACATGCAATGAATTCTTTTTAATTCCAAATAAATTTACCCCTTAGAATTTGTTTTATTTTTAAGGAAAAGAATATGATTCAAAAGTAAAAATAGTTAACATTGATGCATTATTATATCATCTAGTGGGATTTAAAGATACCTCACCAGTGATAGGATTCTTTCCAAAATAATGATTTCAAATCAAGGATTTTGGATGTCACAAAGAGGAACAATTTACATGAGGAATTTGAGTTTTTAAAATTAATATTAACTCAAGGTATAGATATCAAAAATTAGGAAAGGTACATATTTTAGCATAAAAAAGGAGTGGAATGAGAGTTTATTTTTAGATGTATCTAATATAGTATATCGGATTCCACTATGTATTCTATTAGAGCAGGAATCAATCTACAAGTAGTTTTCATAAAGGGACTCACATATATATCACACTCATATATAAAGGGATACAATTTTTAAAATAGGATTATTTGGGGTGAACTCTATGATGAATGATCCTATGTATATCTAGTATATATATAAGAGTGGTTACATCATCACATTATCATGGATTCATGGGTAAGGACCCATATTTTTTTGGAGATGTTTCATAGATCTGAATATCATACTAAAATTTCAAGCCACCTAGAGTTGGCCTCTCTAATATGTTTAAGGTCATGTAGGATAGAATATATATCATGCAATATATTTCCTTGAAAATTAGGACTTAAAACCATCATTTAGGTCTTGATTAGAAAATATGATCTCTAATGTTTTTCCTAGGTCAATGGACCTTTCATGAATATTTAAATTTTTGTTACGGCTAAATGGTGATCCCTACAAGCTTTAGATATCTTTATTTTCACCTAAACTTTTTCCTGAATAGTTAATGGGGAGAAATAAAAGGAAGAAACATGGATTTTACATAGTAATACCTTTTGGGTTTTCAACTTGGTTTTTTCTATGCCATTTCATTTTTTTAGGTTCCCATGTTTTTTCTTGGTTGTTCGAGGTGCATGGCTAGCAAGCCGAGTCTCGATTTTTTCACAGGGTTCCCTTTACAGGTTTTCAACCCAGTCAGTATTATTTTTCATTTTTATGTAATCTTAAGTTCATGTAATTTGGAAAAATGTTGGGATATAATTTAATTCCATACATAATTGACCAAATGTTGTTAATGTATCAGGTCACACATCTTAGACTAATAATGGTTGGTCAGATGGTCCATATGAAAAGGGCCAGTAGAAACCCAATGTGAATGGAGATTTCAATGCTAGTATACATAATATTATGGTGACGTACGCTTAGTTTAAGGTTATAATAAATGGACTGTGGGATTCAGTTTATGTTTATGAAGCATTGACCCTTGGTGGGTAGGAGTTTCCAAAAAGAGAATCTTAACTTAAGGGATTTGGGTATCTAAATGAGACGCAGTCCTATATAAAAAAAAGAACAATAACATAATTTCATAATATTTTATTTGAATAAAAAATAAATTCATGTGTGTGTAACATTTTGGGTACATGAATATTATTGAATAGTTGGGTTGTGTAAAGATTAAATCATAACCCATGAATGTCTAAGTCAATTGGAATGAGAGATTAGTGTGAGTATAATGACCATTAGTAATGGCGGGAAACTAATTCCACACTTAGTCAACAGAATGTTCAGGGGGTTCAGGGGGGATCATTATTCTAGGAAAAAATTCACCTAAGGGTAACTTCACACGTTCAGTGGAAAACTATACTTTTCTCCTTAAAACCATAGAAGGGTCCCATTAGATCAATCAATACCTATTACCACAATTTCCATTCAAGAGTGAACCAAGATGATTAATCAACTCAAGGTTATTAGGTTCCAAGAGGAGTATGTAAACTCAAATAATTTGTTTGTATTTAATCATACATAATGGATATGAATTGGATTCATTGAGTATATTAATAATCAATATGGTTTAGAGAACCCTAAATTTTATACCACTATATATTGAGCACATTCTCATGGAGAATGGATATAACGTTAGATTATTTCCATTTTTAGTTTAAGTTCATGAAATTAGGACGATGAGGGGATAAAGCTTAAGGATATATAGCTTTGATCAACTGTTTCTGAGGTTTAAGGTTGAATAGTATTGACTAAAATATGGGACATCATAAATAGTAAGGGCATGGTAGAACTCTATAACAACCCTACTCTTTATTACACATTTAAACCTGATTTATTACGTAAAATATTCAAATGATACAACATAAAAGATCGATATGTCAAGTGTCTTTGGGGATTAGGAACATTAAATATCATCTTAGAACATAAAACACACAACATATTTATTAAAAACTTTCTTTACATGACCACTACATTACCTCGTACATAGCATTTCATGGTATAACCTGAGGTCATGCATAAGAAAAGGGTGAGCTATAAAGCCCAGTAAGATAATAAACATGGAATAACATGAGGAATACAATACATGTTAGAAAATAGGAATATCAATGGTGCACAAGAGAAACATGAACATAAAGGCATAATAAAGCATGTTAATCATAACATGGAAATGTGGCAACAACACTTAACATGGAATTATCATGGGTTAAGGCTCATTGAACATATATCATGAGTAAACCCTCATTTCACATGAAGCACAAGTAAAAACCAGTGGCGCTTGAATTAGCATGAGTCAGAACCCATTGCACGTGACATATCATGATACTATACTTTACCCAATGCATTGAAGCGCTATTCTGATGCACCCTTCTTAAACATTACATTTCATCCATAAGTGTACCACATGCATCATACAACATGGAATAAATCATCATCATTTATTCTACGATAAAGGGATGTGGAATATATACATGAAGCTTTATAATCAATAAGTAAATGTTCATAAAGGTGAATACCCTTGATAGATAAATGGTCATGGTATTTACTACACAATGACATTGGCTGGGAAAATAATAGTTCAATTTCGGAAGCATAACAGTGTGAAATAAGAACTTATAAAAAATGGTTGATGAGATAGAAAGGGGTGTCTGATCATATTTACTAGAAATGGACAGTAAGGGGTCAAATAGATACATGTCCCAATAAACGTAATGGAATTTAGATGCATAATTAAAAATAATTACATGAATGTAAAAGAGGAGAGATAAATCACTCATGGAATTTCATAATGGTAATGGGTGTACATGGGAGGTATTAATGAGAGATAATGGGGTCTCCCATCATCCAAACATAAAAAGGCCAGTATGTCGGAGGTGTGAAATCATATCCCAACATTTGTAATTGAAAAAAAGGGCATAACAACATAACAAAAATTGGAAAAATGAGAAAGGATGAAATCCTTTACTTGTAAGTGTGATCCCAACGGATTTGGAGAGGCTTGAGAGAGGCTTCTTGGAAGCTTGGGGAACCATTGGAGGAAAGGAGAGGGAATTCATTATTATTTAGGTTTGGGACACCTCACATTAAACTAATCATACCCAAAAACCAGACCATGGTTTTATCCATTGGTTTTTGTTAAAGGGGAGTGGAAAACAATTTTTTATAAGGCCAATGTTCTAAATTCTTAAAATCATAGGGTTTATTATGTGGAGGTGTATCACACTCTCAAGGAAAACAATTTAAAAAGACAAAATGTTTTATAAGCCTTGAAGGGTCCACTAAAGCTTTGTAAAATAAATAAAACAAACACAAAATTACATTATTTAAATGGTAAAACATATATTGGACGAACATAATGTTTATAGTATTTCATTACTTCACTATTGGGTCATTATGATGTCATAAAACACAATATATATTTAAACGGTATTTAATTTTTACCCAAAAATTCGACTGTCTCAGAAAATTATAAAAAATTCACCATTGGATAATTTTGACATCCTGATTCCAAAAATAAAATTCATTTTATCTGAATAATTTTCTAAATGTGTGATTTTTTTACATTTAAAGTAAAAACATAAATTTATCGAATTTTGACAAAAACTGCTTTCAAACCTTAATAAAAAATACAATTGCATTCATAAAATTATATGGTCATTTATATTAAATATAATTTAATTTAATAATAATAATATTTTATTAAAATATTATTTAATTCAAAAAACCATTAATTCATCAAAATAGATTTCTTAGATGAATATTAACAAAAAATACTATTTGTGCTTTAAAAACTATCTACTAAGTAACAATAATAAAATGAATGCACATTATTTATAAAAAAATAATGTACATAGTCATAGTGCTAGGATATTGTTACATAACACCTTATAACACCCATATAAGACTGAATAGTAATGTGTGTGATGGTGACAGACTCTTGGGGTGGCTCGGATATCATTGCTCGGGTGGTAATCTCTATTAACTTCTACTTCTCCCGTAGTCGGTTCTGCTCAAGATCAATGTGTTCAAGCTTGGCTTGGGCTTGGTCAAGAGTGAAGCGCAATGAAGCAACCTCCTTCCTAAGCTATGAAAAATGGGTTTCATATGGGGAAAGTCTACTGGATGAGGTCATCGCTTCCTTTGTCTTAGTAAATTGGATTTGTTAAAGCCCTATATTTATACTAATCATGTGATCACTGTTCAATGGCTATATTAGTAGAAGTCACAATTCATAATGGTATTTTAAAATCAAGAAATATAAAACCATTTAATTTCATTTTTTATATAACCATAAAAATAAATTTAATTAGATCAATAGGAATTTCCATCAATTAAATTTTGGGTCATTACAATCTTCCCCCTCTTACAAAATTTTACCCTCAAAAATTTCTTTTCTCACACTAAAACTGATGTGGGTAACTCTGCTTCATCATTTCCTCTTATTCCCATGTTTCTTCTTCGAACTTTTGGTTTCTCAACAACACCTTGTTGAGGGGCATTGTCTTATTTCATAGAACATTTTCTCTATGATCTAAGATCTTCACTGGTTGCTCCTCATAAGAAACATCATCCTCTAACTGTACTACCTCGGAAGAGAGTACATGTGAAGGGTCTCATATATACTTCCTTAAGAGGTATATATGAAAGAAATCCAGTAATTTGTCCATGGTAGGTGTAAGTTCTAGTTGATAGGTCACAACCCCAACATGATCTAGAATCTCGAAGGGGTTGATGTACATAGAACTTAACATCCCTTTCTTTCCAAACCTCATGAACTTCTTACATGGATATATACATAGAAATACCATTTCTCAAACTCTAAACACAAGGTCTTATTGATGGTTATCTACATAAATCTTTTTTTGACATTGGGATACCTTGATATGCTACTGAATGTTTTTCACCTTCTCCACCATTTATTCGACCATTTATGGTCCTAGAAGCTTACACTCACCGACTTCATCTCAACATGAGGGCATTCTTCACCTCTTCCCATACAAGACTTCATAAGGTTCCATTCTAATGCTCCAGTGGAAACTGTTATTATAGGAGAATTCAACGAGAGAAAAATGTTGATCCCAACCTCCTTAAAATCCATTGAACATGATCTTAACATATCTTTTAGTTTATAAATAGTATGCTCAGATTGTCCATCAGTTTGAGGATGATAGGACGTACTAAAGATTAGTTCAATATCCAGATCAAATTGAAGTCTCTTAAAAAACATAGAGGTGAATCTTGGATGTCGATCGGATAAAATAGATAGTGGTACTCCATGCAGCCTTACCACTTCCATGATGTATATCTGTGCCAGTTGATCCATTGAGAAATCATCCCAAATTAAAATGAAGTGTTCAGACTTTGTAAGATTATCCGTAACAACCCATATTTCATTGTTTCCTTTGGATGTCTTCGGAAGTCCGGTAACAAAGTCCATGGTGATTTTCTCCCATTTTCATGCCGGTATGGGCAATGGTTGCATCATCCCCTTAGACTTCTGCCTCTCTGCCTTAACTTGCTGACACGCCATGCACTTTTATGTATACTCAGTGGTCTCCTTCTTCATATTATCCCACCAATAATTCTCTTAGATATCTCAATACGTCATTGTGTTCCGTGGGTGAATAGAGAAATTTGAACTATGTGCATCATCCAAAGTTCCTTCTTCAACTTTGGACTTGATGGAACACATAGTCTTTTCCCAGATCTCACAATTACTTCTTCATTAACATTGAACATCGAGGATTTACCTTTTCTAAAGGATTTAACATTCTTTTAAATTCCCACATCATCCTTTTGAGAATCCTTTAACCCATCCAAAAGAGACATTTGAGCAATAATTTGTGAAAGGAATGATGATGCTACCTTCTTTATGATTCACATGTCCATCTTCATCAAATCTAAGAAGTTTGGATCCTTTTCAATTCTCGTCAATGATATAATTGCGGGGTCCTTTTTACTTAGAGCATATTCCACATTGTTCGCTTTCCCAGGATGGTAATGGATTGAACAGTCATTGTCTTTGATTAGATCTAACCATCTTCGTTGGTGCATGTTCTACTCTTTCTATGTGAATATATACTTGAGGCTTTTGTGGTCCGTATATATTTTACACTTCTCCCCAAATAGATAATGTCGCCAAATTTTTAAAGTGATGATCACCATATCCAACTCCAGATCATGTGTTGGATAATTATTCTCATGAACTTTCAATTTCCTTGAATCATAGGCAATGACATTTTCATTTTCATCAACACACAGCCCAGGCCCTTCATTGAAGCATCCCAGAATACCACAAAAGTTCTCCACTTGTGGTTAAAGAGGGCATGGGAACAGTGATAAGCCTCATTTTCAACTCCTTGAATATTTCTTCACATTCATCACTCCAAGAAAACTTTACTCCCTTCCGAGTTATCTTGGTAAGAGGGTTGGACAATCATGAAAAAATTTCTCACAAATCGTTGATAATATCCAGCTAACCCCAAGAAGCTAGGGATATCTGTTACCGATGATGGCCTTGTCCATCCCTCAATTTCATCTTTTTTTGGAGGGATCTATAGATATCCCATTCTTTGTGATGATATGACCCAATAATGAGACCTCTTTCTACCAGAACTCACACTTTTTGTACTTCCCATAGAGATTCTCCTTCCACAAGGTCTCTAGTGCAGTTCTTGGATTCTCCTCATGATCCTCCATGGTTTTGAAGTATATCATAATATCATCTGTAAATACTACCAAACATTAGTTGAGTTAATCCTAAAAGTCTCTATTCATCATGTCCGTGGATATTTCTGGAGCATTAATGGATCCGAAAGACATTACTATGAATTCATAGTGGTTGTATCTTGTACAAAAAGCTGTCTTGGGGATATCTTCCTTCTTTACCCTTACTTGATAATATCCTAACCACAAATACACCTTGGATAAGTATTGTTCTCCATGCATCTGATCGAACAATTCATCAATTCATGGGAGAGGATACTTGTTCTTTATTGTGATTTTGTTAAGCTCATGACAATCGATGCAAAGGCGCATTGAACCATCTTTTTTCTTGACGAAGAGGACTGGTGCACCCCAAGGTGAATCACTTGGGAATATAAAACCTTTATCGAGATTATCCTATATTTATTTCTTCAACTCATCAGGCTCCACAACAGCCATTCTATATGAAGTCTTGAATATTGGAAATTCCCCAAGTATAAGATAAATTTAGAATTCAACATCTCTTCTAAGAGGAAGACCAGGAAATTATTTCGAAACACTTCAGTGAATTCCCTCACAATAGGCATGTCTTCAAGGATCGTTGCCTCTTTAGACTCAATCATCTGAGTTAGATATGTGTGCTCATAGGGAAGTAATATACATGCTTAAGAATATGGAGCTTAAAAATATTCATCTTGCTCCTTGCGCTTGTATAGAATCGGGGGTCGATTCTCAACATGTTGAGTGATTTCCCTCTCTTGGAAATTTATGTTACTTCTATATATGGAAATCCAATCCATGCCAATAATTGCATCAAATTCCACCATAGGTAGTATTAAGAGGTTCGCTGGGAAATTAAATCCACAAATTTTGACAGGGGAGGAGTTATAGTCTTGGGATGCAATGATTGCCTCATTTGTCGTACTCCCCGACATCTTCACTTCCAAGATTTGTGGTGGTGTTGGGATTGTTCTACTAATCTTTTGGGATATAAAAGAAATCATAGAACCAGAATCAAAAAGTTCATTTTCTATTCTTGAATGAATAACTAGCATACATGTCGCCACTTCATTTTCAGGGTTCACTTCGGCAGTAGTGATGGAAAAAACATTCCCTTGCTGCCTTGAAGGTTCTTGGTTGCCTCTGAAAACCCTTGTCTTAGGGAACTTATTTTCAAGATGCCCTGGTTCTTTGCATTTGAAGCAATGAACAAAGTGTTGAGGGTCAAGAGGAGCATTCCTCTCCTTGGTCGTAGTCGTGGGTTTTTCTTGCCGACAGTTAATAGACAGGTGCCCTTATTTTCCACACCTAAAGCATTTCCTCATCCCCTTTAGACAATTTCTGGGGTTCTTCTTTTGGCACCTTTGGAAAGTGGGGTACTATATTTTTTTAGCAGTGTTGGATTTATCCATCAGACCGCTAGAATCTAAGTCCACCATACACTTCTTATCCCCATGATACCACTGAGGTTCACCGATCTCTATTTCAACCTTGAGGGCACATCATACAATTTCCTCATAGTTGTTAAAGTCATAGATTGCCATCACATTTTGTAGGCTAGGTTTCATCCCACCAAAGAGGTGGACAACCTTGCATTTAGGGGTAACGACAAATCTGAAGGAATATCAGGCAAGACTTTTGATGTTTTCCTCATACGCTCTGACAGATTCGTCATCTTTTTGTTTGAGGGAAAGATAGTCCCTTTCCATATAAAGTCGGAGGGTGCGTGGAAAATATTTATCAAAAAAATATTTCCTAAATCCTTCCATTCCAATGCCTCAATATCCTCCTCAAGATTTGTATTTTTGATCAATGTCCACCATTGATCAACTTCACCCTCTATATGATAAGAATCAAGAAGAACCTTCTCTTTTTTGGAACTTTGAAGGATGGATAATATCTTTTCAATGGATTTGATCCATTTTTCGGTGATTGAGGGATCAGAAGAACCATTAAAAGTAGGAGGAATTTATCTCATAAAGCTCTCGATAAATACATTTTCTTTCTTGGGGGGGGGGGTGGTTGAACATTCCTCTTGACCCATGTTTTTATTCCAACCATGAGTTCACTGAGAGAGAAGCGTGAAAAAGTTCGAGATTCCCACTCCCATCAGATTGGGTATCTCATTAGCACAGACATCACAATGATCTTCACATCGGTTGTTAGCACGAGTCCTCCTATTACCGTCCATTGGCTAGAATAAAAGGAAAGTTAGGGGTAACACATAAAGGGTAATCCAAGGAAAAAACTGATGACTTATAAATAAATTTTATTTCCTTAACTTATGAATATATAGGCTTCAATCTATTTTATTCATGATCTACTTTCTAACATATATTCCTAGGGGTATTTTTTTAATTCCCTTAATAAGGGTTCATACTAAGATTGTGAATTTACCAAAGCATATCCCCTGGGACTATTGTAAACAAGAGTGCAGCATGGCCCATTGTGGTGCACCAGTTCCCATTTGAGTCTATCTCAGTGTGGCATTTTCGGGTTTTATCCCTAGGATACATTTGTGCAAGAGCCACCTCTACCTGCTCGTATCCAGAAAGGGATTTATTTTCTTGATAAACCACTTACTCAATACTCACCAATACATAGGGATGTTTTTATTATACTTATTCTTGTCTCTATTTCTTCACTAGGGTCTTCTAATCCTAATCCCAAAAATAACTTAATCTATCCTCTAATACCAACTATTACAACCTTCCTCTTTATTACACACATAAACTTGATTTATTACAAAAAATCTTTACTTGATACAACATAGAATATCGAGAGGTCTAGTGTCTTTGGGGATTAGGAACATTACATAACAGCTTAGAACATAAAACACACAACATATTTATTGAAAAATTCATTTACATGACCAATACATTCCCTCGTACATAGCATTCCATGGGTTAACCTAAGGACGTGCATGAGAAAAGGGTGAGATATAAAGTCCAGTAATGGAATAAACATGGAAAAATTGAGGAATAAAATACATGTTAGAAAATAAGAATATCAATAGGGAAAAAGATAAACATTAACATAAAGTCGTGATAAAGCATGATAATCATAATGTGGAAATGTGACAACAAACCATAACATGGAATTAGCATGACCCAAGGCTCATTATACATGGTGAATGAGTAAACCCTCATCGCACATGAAGCACGAGTAAAACCTCATTTCATGTGAATTATCATGAGTCAATACCCATTTCACATGGCATATCATAATATTATACATTACCCAATGCATTGGAGGGCTATCAGGGTGCACCCTTCTTAAACATTTCATTTCGTTCATAAGTGTGCAAAATGGATCATACAACATGGAATCAATCATAAACATTTATTCCAAGATTAAGGGATATGGAATACATACATGATGCTTTATAATTAATAAGTAAATGTTCATAAAGATGAATACCTTTGATAGCGAAATGGGCATGGTATTCACTACACAATGACATTGGCATGGAAAATCGTAGTGCAGTTTCAGCAGCATAACAGCGTCAAATAAGAACTCATAAAAAATTGTTGATGATAGAGAAAGGGGTGTCTCAACATATTTACATGAAATAGATAGTAAGTGGGTCATATAGATACATGTCCCAAAAACGTAATGGAATTTAGATGCATAATTAAAAATAATTACTTGGATGTAAAAGAGGAGAGAGAAATACCTCACATAATTTTTTCATGGTAACAGGTTTACATGGGAGGCATTAATGAGAGAGAAAGGGGTCTCCAATCATCCAACCATAAAGAGGGCAGTATGGGGGAGGTGTGAAATCATACCCCAACATTTGTAATTGAAAAAAGGGCATAAAAACTTAAAAAAAATTAGAAAAAATGAGAATGGAAGAAATAACATACATGGAAGTGTGATCCTAAAGGCTTGGGAGAGGATTGAGAGAGGCTTCTTGGGAGCTCTGGGCACCTTTGGGAGGAAAGGAGAGGGAATTATTTTTTATTTAGGCTTGGGACACCTTACATTAACCTAATCAAAACCAAAAACCAGCTGATGGTTTTTTCCAAAGAGGAGTGGAAAACAATATTTTATAATTCCAGTGGCCGAACATCATAAAATAATAGGGTTTCTTATGTGGAGTTGAGTCACACTCTCAAGGAAAACAAATTAAAAAGAAAAAAGTTTTATAAGCCTTGAAGGGTCCACTAAATCTTTTGAAAATAAACAAAACAAACTCAAAATCGCATTATTTTAATGGTAAAACATATATTGGATGAAAATAATGTTTATAGTATTTTATTACATCACTATTGGGTCATTATGATGTCATAAAACACATTATATATTTAAACGGTATTTAATTTTTACCCAAAATTTCGACAGCCTCAGAAAAATATGAGAAATTCACAATTGGATAATTTTAATGTCCTGATTCAAAAAATAATATTCATTTTATCTAAATAATTTTCAAAATATGTTAACTTTTACTTTTAAATATAAACTGACATTTATCCAAAATTCATGGTTTTTGGCAAAAACTACTTTCGAACCTTAATAAAAATTCCAATTGCATTCATAAAATAATATAATAGTTTATATTTAATAAAAATTAATTTAATACTAATATTAATATTTTATTAAAATATTATTTAATTCAAAAATCCATTAATTCATCAAAATAGTTTTCTTAGTTGAATATTAGTTAAAAATACTATTTGTGCTTTAAAAACTATTTACAAAGTAATAATAATAAAATGAATGCACATTATTTATACAAAAATAATGTAGATAGTCATATTTATAAGTTATTGTAACATAATCCCTTATAACACCAAGATAAGACTGAAGAGTAAGGTGTGCGATGGTGACAGACTCTTGGGGTGGCTCGGATAACATCGCTCGGGTGGTAATCTCTGTTAACTTCCACTTCTCCCATAGTCGGTTCCGCACAAGCTTAACGTGTTCAAGCTCTAATTTGGCTTGGTCAAGATAAAATCCCAATGTCGCCACCTCCTTTTTGAGCTCCGACAAATGGTCTTCATACGTGGCAAGTCTACTAGATGAGGTCAGTGCTTCCTTTGTTTGAGTAAACTGGATTTGTTAAAGCCCAATATTTATAATAATCAGGTGATCACTATTCTACGGATATATTAGAAACAGTAAAAATTTATAATGGTATTATAATATCTAGAAACATGTAACCAATGAAGTTATCACTTTATATAACCATAATAAGACAATTAATTAGAGAAAGAGTAATTTCCATTAATGAATGTTTGGGTCGTTACAAACTCAACATGAATGATTAGCCCAATGCTAGAAAATATTATCCTATAAATGAAAGACATAGTTTTTTGACATAGTTCATAAACCAAATATTTGTAACTGGTCCTAGGATCAGAAATGTCAGTGTCACTACATATATTGTTATATTGAGAATCAAGCCACACATATTTCTTGAAATGAGAAGGCCACCTACGTAAATCAGATTGATATGTAGGGGAATGGTCATTTTATTCTAATCACGTTTCAATAAACAATAGAACTTGTTTTTGAATCTACATTGTGTATTTGGAACATATGTAGGAGTTGGGGTATTAATACATTTAGGATTATATGGTTTGTGTGCTTAATATTTCGACATGAATTTAGTTCCCATATAGGAAAGAAAGAGGCCAAAGAAAAATGGACACTCTAAATAGTTTAAATTCATATATGATGGACTTATTTCTCAATGTTTAATGTCATGTATCAGGGATGTGGGTGCTACGCAGTTTAAATGCATACTTTCTGTAATAGAACTAGGTATTTTAAAGTCATACATATCTGATTAAGTTTCATATAAATGAATAAAAGAAATCTCAATCATTATAGTTATAGTCACTCTCTAGGTCCTCTAATATCACATGATTCATTTTTGGTGTCCAAAATAGTAGACAACATGGGAAATAATTTGAACCACATGAGACTGCAAGATAGAGAACATGTGGGGGGGATTTTATTTCAAGGAAAGAAAGAATATCTATATGGATTTTGATATTTTGGAGGGAAATGGTTGAAGGTGATTAAAATATATGTTTGGGCCTAAAAATTAACATTCGGTAATCACTATGTATCTCATAGTATGGGAATCATGCCACAAATAGTTCTTAATAAATTTTTCCTTCAAAATATCTTACTCATGTGTAAGGAAATAAGGAAAAGTAAATCATAGTTTGGATAGATCATGGAATTGTGTTGACACTATTTAGATATAACCAACAAATCCTTGAGAAATAATGGGACCCCTGTATAGATCGATATATTATATAGGGTAGGGTAATTTTCATATTTCATCCTGGTATGGGATTATAATAATGTGAGACTCCAAAGCTAGTACCCTATATTGATGTTTGGAGTTTCCGTTGAAATGAAGAATTAAACCATCATGTAAATTTATTGATAGGGATCATATACAAGGATCCTTTTCTTCGATCTTGTTATAATAAATTTAATGGAATAGATAGAATGGACAATGTGTCATGCAGTTTAATATTAGTATAAAAGGATTTATGTTTTCTAAATTTTAGTGTTATTTGACCAGGACCTTGATCCATTGTTTAATTTTAAATATCTTGGATGGGTATTATACAATTTAACATCATGTGAAGAGGATATTGGTCATTTATTTTAACTTTATTTTGTGGGTATGTATTATTTCTATAGTTTAAGGTCACATAACTTTGACCATGGGGAATGAGACTACTTACCAAGGAAAGAAAACAGTCTTGATTTGAATGGAGGGACCAAGGTGTATCAAATTCCAATATATGAAAACTCACTGATGGTGGAGATGTTTGTGACTAGTACCAATATAAGAGGTTTGGGAATCACTATTTATACCTTTAATGGAATTTAATTCACAATTAGTTTTAAAATGTTGTGTAGTAGGAGACCAATAAGGAGAGTGGAGGTCCTATCAGGAATGAGCCACAACAACATCTAATTTTTCACTATAAGATAATGATGTTCTCCAAAAAAATTAACATCATACATTAAGGGGGTTTGACACTAAAATTTAATTTCATACTAGAATTATTTAAGATACTTAGTTTAATTTCATATGTTGAGGATGTTGGTAATATAGTTTAACACCATATGGTGAGGTTGAAATATTGTTCATTTTGATGTCATGAAAACACGAAAAGGTGAACACCAATTTCAAAATTATGAAAAAAATATTTATAAATACTATTCATTTGTTTATTATGATTGTATACAGGGGAAATAATCATCCTTTCATAAGGATAAATGATCATATGCTGATGTATCTTCCATATATCTGACTCACAAATAAGGAAAATGGGTCTCATAAACTAGACCATTTAGTGTAATCTATGGTCATGTAGTATAGACCAAATTATTACATAGATTTATTATCATGTGTCATGAAGTATCCTTAATATAAGATATATAGTATAATTACTTAAAAAATATAAACATTATTGATCCCTTTGAACATCGGAAAATGAATGAGTAAAATCGCGTCTTTGAGTTTCTGAATCATAGACTGGAGACTGGAGGAAGTAGAATAACCATTTGTAATGGTGGAAAAATAATTCCACACTCATTCAATGAGGACTAGTGGTAGTTGGATATCTTTTACCACACTCGGAATAATAATAGTTTATGGGGTTCAAGTATACTTTTCCTCTTGGACCAAAATTTCTTCTAGGGGCTACTTTACAGGTGTAGTGAAAAAACTGTGTTATTCACCATCATTTCCTTGAGGGATCCCTTTAGATCAATCAATCCATCTTAAAAAGTTCCATGAAAGAGTAAACCAAGAGTATTAATTTATTGAAGGTATTTTTTATTTAGAAATAAAATGTAATGAATTAGTTCGGGTGGATGAAGTAGTGTTCAATAGATTTTTGGAAAATTCAACGATTATACTATCAAGTTCTAAACATACTACTTGGGTGGGAGGAATGAACCCTGAATTGAAGTAATGTTCATGTAAAAATAAAAATGAATGTAGGTAGAACTAAATATGTAATGGGGTCATCATGGATATTTATTAAGAGAATTTTAGAGTAACCTCCTCAAGTAGTTTATGGTCATTTGATCCTGACTATACACCACACAATTTAAATTCCATGTGGCTAGGAAAAAAGTCATCAAATTTAACATCATACAATGAGGATTAATTGTTTCTACAATTTGGAATCTCAAATCATTAACCAATTTTTTCATGAGATTACTTCTCCTTGAGTTATAAAAAATAGGATGTGAATAGGGGGATCAAGGGCCAAATTCTAGTCAAGACAGTCTGATCTGTGAGGAATATTTATTTGGTTTTGCTATTATAGAGGTTCTAGCAGTCACTATGTATCACATTAAATAAAAAATAAATTTTTATGTTGTACTAAAAATGGTTTCAGTTGGAGACCGATTCTAGAGGTAGGTCCCCTCATATGAGGGACAAAGCATCATGTTGTTTTAAGTTATGTGATATGGAAATGGACCATGCAGTTTAACATATTAAAAAATGAATATTTGACACATAGTTCAATGTCTTATGGTGAGTAATAGTCATCATGTTGTTTAACATCATGTGAAAAGGACATTTTTCTTGGTAGGTTAAATTCATTCATCTTAGACTATGGTGTCATGCAGCTTTGGGTCACATGATTAAGACCTTGGTATCCTATAGTTCTGGGTCTTACAACTATGAATTTTGGTGAGGGTGATATGGACTCACTTTCTAGTAACAATGAAACAAATTTAGATAGAGGCCTCGAGGGATTAAATTTAGCGAAGAAAGTCTCACCCATGGGAATGAATTTTTCGTTGTTCCCAAGACAGAGGGCCTAGGCATCACCATGTGACCCATGAAATCATAAATAAAGATGAATTTAGTGCATTAAAGGGGTATGGTTAGAGAAAGATTCTAGGTAGACGCCCTATCAAGAGAGGTTAAAGGTTTCATTCATTTTTACATCATGGGTTTGTGACAATAACTATACAGTTTAATAGATTTTGGAAAGGACATTGGACACATAGTTTAATGCCTTATGATGAGTACAAGGAATCATACAGTTTAACATCTTGTGATATTGATGTTTTCTATGATTTTATATTTATGAGGTCATGATGAGTTATATGAAGTTTAAATTCATGTATCACATACTATCATGTCGTGAAATTTAGGTTCACAGTAAAAAGACCATGATGACTTTAATTTTAGGGTCTTATAACTAGGACCAGTGGTGATGATTCATCAGACATGGTTATCTTATGATGGAGTGAGAATAGATTTGATGTTTGTAGAATGTGAATCAATATTATCTAACTCAATCGGGCCTTCATCTACTTTAATTTAAATCCAATATTTTAGGATAAATCATTCTTCAATTATACCTCCCAAAATTTGGTGGAAGGAAGAATAATTAGATTGATCATTCAAGACTACCTATATGGGTCTCTATATCCCCGGAAGCTTAATAAGATTGTTCTCTGGTGAACATGTGATGTATTCAGCCACATCCTTGTATTTAAATGAATAAAACATAATTTTTCTATCTCTAAGAGATGGGTGGACCAAAGGTTTTGGTATACATTTTTTTATTCTCCGTATTTATGCATGGATAAATCAAAGACATGGGTGTCATTGGATCCAATATCCCACCATATATCTACTTCTAGTGACAATTCATAAAGAAAAATCACCTCTAGATTTTATGTCCTAATATTATATATTAAGGGTGGTATTTTGGGTGTTCTCTAAAATATTCCACTTCAGGTTTCTTAATTAGTGAGAGCTAGATCAAATCATTTTCTATAGAATAGAAAAAATACCTAAGGACTTTCTTCAGCTAAAAAAATTACAATTTCCTTTTCCTATAATAAATATATGGGTGAAAACTTTGTTTCATCATTATAATATATATACTGATATTGGTATGGGAAGGTGGATGAACTTGGGATCTCTTAGTTAGTTCCTTAATATCGATCAGTTTTGGGGGAGAAGATGGAGCATTGGTGGCTTCAGATGCTAATGATGTCACCCCTTGATATGGAAACTCTAACTCTTATAGATACTCTATGGAAGCTATTGAGTTAAAAAACCATCTAGAATTCACTTGATAATGAGGTGGAAACTATGTGAATTCCTCCATCCATATGGGTTAGGGTGAGGTGGGATGAGGTATGTAATTAACCAGATAAGGGGGTGAAATTTTTTAAAATACCCCCAGCCCTATGGGGTTGGGTATATTGCTTCTTAGAGGACCTCTGTAAGATTATGATGATATTAAATCTTCAGTAAAAAAACCCCATGAAGTATCTTCATTATTACTCCATCAAGATCCTCATTTTCTTACTTCAACTGAATGGTATTTTCTTCAGAAAATATGGCCATGTTTTCCTCAAGGGTATGATGTTTGGAAGAATTGTCTACACCCTTTCCTTTTTCAATGATAGGATGGGAGGATACTGGTGGGAGTCTCAATGTGGATCTTTAATATTTGATATTATTTAGACATTGGACACATTATCCATCAACATTTTACTCTGAATAAAAAATAGGGAAGATAATTCCTTCTATATAGTTCGGTAGGGTATCACTAATCCCTGCTTCACCAAAACATATAAAAGAGGATGAGACATCCTATTGGGTATCAAAAGATTTTAGTAATGTATATTTATTCTCAAAAAGATTATTCTCATTAGAACCAAATTTAATATCTTCTAAACTAGTTGATACCATGTTGATATATCTCTAGTGGAACTAGTGCTCTTCTTTTGTTGAATATCTTATTTAGTGGGATAGTTCTCATTAGGTAATTTGGTGGGATAGTGCATGTTGGGTTGTTTGGTTGGATAGTGCCCATTTTCTCATTTTTGGGGTCAATTACCTCCTAATAATTTAGTGGGTTAGCGCCTGTGAACATTCTTTTTCATTTTTTTAGAAAATGGATGAAACATATGCCACATGTTCCATGGAATTGTTCATTAGAATTTTACCCTCAAATATATTCTTTTGTAGTAGATATTTTATGATAAAGAATTCCTAGATCGTGTGACCCATAATATGATGGTATGGTTAGTAATTTGGATTATCATCTCACCCTGCTTCATATATATTCTTGAATTATAGAAGAAGGATTAGATTTTCAGCCATAGTAATGGTGAAGTGCACTATAACATGATTATTATAGAAGGAATAAATTTTATCCTTCTTTCTTTCAAGGTCACATCACCTTATCCATTTTGGTTTAAGTTCAACAACAGTTGCTTAAAATTTCCCTAGATTCCATATTTATGATGGGGTTTCATGATAAATATTTTCCTTGATTTTGTGAATAGAACACTTTGTATATTATTTTTTAGTTGTAAACACTCAGAAACTACCAGATTACTTCATAGGAATAATCATAGTTGAATACTCATAATGTATGTTTTACATATAGATATCTAGTAATTGTTCCTATGGGAGCTATTTTTTCATAGAATACATTAAACCCTTTGGTCTTACAATGAAGTCCCTCACTCTCTCATTTTCCATGTTTCTTGTAATTATAGTGGTTAATGATTTTTTTTCCTTGATGTAGAGAAGAATTGGAAGAGGAATTTATTATTTAGATCTTCTTAACTTGATATTGATCTGACTCCAAAGTTATTATTCTAGGAAAACATGGAACCTTCCAAGGTCAACATAGAGAATCTAAACATTGAATTCTTTTTTATAGGGTTCCCAACATTTGGACACACTGGGAAGAGAAATGGGTGAGGTTCTATTATAGATCAACCATTACATCTAATTTCATGAATCTTGGGTTCCCAAACATTAAAGGGGGAGGAGTTGAATCCACCAAATCATGATCCAACATACCCTCTTTTTTTAACAGTACATGTCATAATTCAAGGGTATCAATATTATCAATGAGGGAATCTAGTAATTCCATAAATATCTCAATATGAGGTAACCACGGATGAGTTTCCTGAAATAGTAGTTGATTTCTTCCCAGTAGTGGGAGAACATGAGGATAAATCAGCGCTCTAGTATAATGACCTGGTTTATGTAATTTTGATTCTATTGGGTGTATTGAGTCTTCTATTATGTGTCAAGTGACCTTATCCTATTTAATATGTTTATTATAAGGAGGTATAGAATCTTTAACCCAATTACCATTCTCAAAATATTTACTTCTCCTAAGAAACTCAACACTGACTTATTGAAGCTCTACTATTTTCGATTCTGGATGAGAAATAATCTATCATTATGAGATATATTCACCATTTCTATATGATTTTGGGGTTGTGAATGTGTCCACATATATCTCCTTATCAATAAAATCAATGTTTTCAGCATTATATTTTCAAATAGTGATGACATTCATTGATGTGAAACATGTGAGAGAAAAAACAACTTCCCTTTCGGGGATATCTATGATCTAGGTATGCTACTACCAAGTAGATGACACGTGAGGTGACTTGAGGGATAAATATTATCACATCCCTATGTCATGGGGTTTTACATATAATTCTATAGTCACTAAGGCTAGTTATTCTATTGTTTGAAGCTCCTAGATAGTGATAATTTAGAATAAACCTCGATCTGGTGTTGGGATGCACCAAAGGGCCTTGTAGGTGATAGAAATAGTATGGTTATGGACCTTCCCTAGAGTTTTAGTGGATGGATCCCCCTAAGGAGGTTTCTATTTGGATTCATGAATTTTTATTGTTGGGATAAGCACTATTTCCTCAGCAGTTTCTTATATAATTGGGGTCACAAGTTAGTGATAGTGACCATGGTGGATAGGGCCCTTCATAGGCATCTCTTAGGATATTTCCTTGATTTGTTAGATATAATCACAATAATTCCTAATATAGGGAAGGATTGGGTTATTTTACTCTATGAATAGGATCTTGAAATGATTGTATATAGTGATAGTCACTACTTTCTTCATCGTAACTAGTTATTTATAGGAAAATCTACAGGTCATCATCCTCTGAAAACATTCATGTGATGATTCCAGTGTTGAGATGGAGTAATTGTAATGATACTACAATGTTATGACATTCACCACATACCTCTATAAGTGTTGAATTGATGATATTTTATGTTGAGTCTATGTGGATATAATCCCTGTGGAATTTAAGGAATATGTTTCGCATGTCCAATAGTTGTCCAAATTGACTTGAGGTTTCCTAAGAGTATTAACAACTTTACCAATGATTTTGGAACACACTATCCCATAAAATGTTTCTATTTGGATTGTAGGATATATTCAATGTTATTATAGAGGAAACACATACAACACTTGTTGGAGTAGAATCAGAAATAATATTTTATGGTCAATCAATATTCATCACCTAAAGAATGGAAACATGATCCTTTTTCATATGTGAGATCCATGGAAATATAAAATGTTTCTCTCTATGTTCACCATTTTTTTCCAATTTACACATTGATGGTTTTCCTACCCACACTCGTTTTGAGTTAATGTGGTCTTTTTTTCCAAAGGTTGGTGGTCACTAAGAATTTTTCAGTGACACCTTATAAAACAAGTTGTTTGAAAGGATGGGAGTTAGAACTTACTACACCCTTTTAGTAGATACTATTTGAAACCTTTAGACTCTCTTTTAGATTTAATAAATATTCATGAATCCTTACCAAATCCCAATTCAAGACTGGTAACCCCAGTACTAAGGATCTGATTGATGCCCTATGTTTAAAGAAACCCACTATATCTATTATATTTTCCCTATCATTCTATTATTAATTTGTGATGATTTGTTTTAATGATGAATAGTTGGGATCTCTGGATTTTATTATCTCCTAGTGATGTAATTGGTGTTTTGGAGTTGGGATTGAACCTCAAAGGGGTGTCCTATATATTTCGTGAAAGTACGGATCAAAACCCGCATATTTATATGGAATGGAAAATGATTACACCTCAAAAAGAATCCTTTATTGGAGGAATTAATCCCATGTGATTCAAGATAAATTTAAGAAACATGAGATAGTATAATATCAGCCAAGTCACATGGGAGAGTACCATTAGATCTGTATGTGTGTATTACACATGAGCAACCATGGGATACTTGGCCTAGTAGGTCGGTCAGGTGAGATTTTGTTTTCAAATTCCATGAGGAGTATCTTGACTCAATGGTAATTAAATATTTGGTTATGTATTACATCATGAAGTATTACCATTTTTATATAACCATGATAATAATCTCTAATCATGGTGAATTGAAGGTTTGAATGGGTATTACACCTAGGCTGAAGGCCACATTTATTGATCCATGGGGAGAATCTCAACTCATGAAGATTAATTTTTGATTGTGGATTACACCTAGAAAGATTCCCATATATCTAGAACCATGGGGATATTCTCCTCTCATTGAGATTAAGGTTTGGTTGGTGTTTAAACCTATGAATATTCCAATATTTCTAGAACCATGGGGAGAATCTCAACTCATGGAGATTATGATTGGTTGGGTCTTATACCTAGTATGACTCCCATGTTTCTGGACACATGAGTATAATCTCAACTCATGAAGATTAATTATTTTGGGGGATTACACCTAAGAGGATGCCCATATTTCTAGTACCATATCAAGAATCCCAACTTATGTATATTAATTTTTGGTTTGGTTATACACCAGGGATTATTCCCATGTTTCTAGAACCATTAGAATAATATAATCTCATGTAGATTAAATTTTCTTTATGTTTTACACCTATGAAGATTCTAGTATTTTCAAAACCATGAAGATAATCTCAACACATGGAGATTAAGGTTTTATTGGGGCTTACACCTAGGAGGATTCCCAATCATGATTTCTTCCCCACCACATCCATTTGTAATAGGATGAAGAAGTTTAATTGTTGAGGTTGGGGATTAAACCTATTAGGAGGATCAAACAATGACAAGTATCTCAACTCATGGTGAATTGGAGGTTTGTTTTTTTATTACACCTAGGAGGATGCCCATATTTTTAGAACCATGAGGGGGATATTGGCTCATGGGTAATTGAAGGATTTGTTGGGGATTATACCTAAAAGTATCCCAAAATTTTGTATCCATGAGGAGGTTGTAGAATCATGGTGAATTTAAGGTTTTGTTTGGGCATACAGCTAGGATGATTCCCGCATTTCAATAACCATTAGGTGGATCTTGACTCGTAGTGATTTGAGGGTTTGGATAAGTATTACACTAAGGAGGATACCCATATTTCTGGATCCATGAGGAGGATATCAACTCATTGTGATTTGAAGGTTTGTTATTGAATTACACCTTGGATGATTCCAATATTTCTATAACCATGAGGAGGATCATAGTGATTTCAAAAATTTGTCGGGGATTACCCTTAGGAGGATGATCATCTTTCTAGAATCATGATGAGGATATTAACTCATGGGGATTTGATGGTTTTGTTGAGGCTTAAACTATGGAAGAATCCAATATTTTTTGGAACCATAAGGAGGATATGGAATAATGGTTATTTGGATGTTTTGTTTGAGGTTACACTTAGGAGGACTCCCATGTTTCTAGAACCATGATGGGAATATCAACTCATAGTGAATTGAAGGTTTGGTTGGGGATTCAACTTGGTGGATTCCCATGTATTATAGTACCATATAATAAGGTCCACAAATGTATTATGACATGGGTGAATGTTCTCCCAAGTGGGATGACTTGGAAAAAAATTCACCGAATTTGGATGACATGGTCAAGGGTTTTCCAGAGTGTGGATCACCCATGTGCGGGTCGACCAAGTGTGGGTACCCCAAATAGGGGCTCGCCTAGGTGTGGATCACCAAGTATTGGGTTACCCATGTTTTGGTTTCTCATGTATGTGTTTCCTAATTATGATTCTCCCATGTATTAATTGAGTGAATTGGAAATACCTCAATGAAATTAGACTTGGTTGGATTGGATTAACTCACCCAAGTGATACTTTGGCCGATTAGAGTACCCAACCCAAGTGGTACATGGGTGAGTTGGAAGTACCATTCCCATGTGATTCTCGGGTGGAATGGAGTGCCTCTTCAAAGTGGGTCACCAATGTGAGTAAAAACTGGGGGCCTCATCCAAGTATACGGAAATAAGTAGTGTGAGAAAAGCTCTCACCTTATATATTCATTTGAAAGTTCATCTGCCATCCCCTTAAAATAAAAGGTAGGGGAAATTTTATAGTTTGTATGGAGGACCTACATGATAGACTTGTGGAAAGAAGCTGCACAAGATTGGTGAGGGGATTTTATGAGGGAGCCACATGAAGGGGCTCCATGAACGACCTGTGCATGAAATCAAATTCCTTCATAAACTTTTCCTATATTCCAAAAACCATAACTTTGGATCTATAAGAATGTTTGGGCTCTGTGACTAGTGAAATATAATCTTGAGAAGAAAACTATACCCTTGTAAATGGTGTATACACCCTATCAGAGGGTTTTATGATGTTAAAGCGTTCTTAGAAGGCCCTCAAAATTGTGTTTTAAGTCATAGAATCCTTTTTATCATATATTTAAAAAACTATGTTATAATCTAAGAGGGAGGTTCTCCCCATCATGCTTCTATATTGGGTAATGTTTCTTTGTAATATTTATCACTCAGTATGTTAATAGTCTTGATACACATGGAATCATACTTGTTTCTACTTATTTCATGGATATATATTTCTTCTCAAACTAGACATGTGTTTTCTAAGTAAGGATTGTATCATGGGTCATGCAAAAAAAGTTATTGGAATGAATTCTTTTTCTGCCAATATAAAATAATACTAGAAATAGGTTATCTCATAGGATATAAAATAAACATAGAAAATATCAAAGTTGTAAAAAAATCAAAATATAGAATACACAATATGAAGATGTTTTCTAGAAGTATATTAAGTCAAAAAATTTGTTTATCATTCAAAAATAATAAGTTGTTCATAGTTTAAAATTTGTTGTACTCATCCGTGTTCTCTCACACACAAACCCATGAATGTTGAATTACACCCCTATATTCATGAGTGGTGGTATATCCTCATCCAAGTCATCACATGGGGAAAATTTCATCTTTCTACTTTACAGACAGCACTGAGCACCATGTCTATTTAACCGGGAATTTTTTAATGAAATCCTATACACACATCATTTTGTTGTGCTCTAAATGGATCTCACAACCCTTTTTTCCAAGAACATGTGTCAAAAACAATATTTATCTAAGAAAAAAAACATTTTAAAATTTAAGAAAACCATTATGGAAACACTCGTAATCCAATTTCAAGATAACCAGAAAAATAATTATCAGTAGATCTTTACCATAATGGAACCATTTAAAAATAGAAAATAAATTATTTTAGAAACCTTAGACATTGTGTTTCAATAAAAGTGGAAAAGGTAAAAACAACATACCTCAAGATAAATGTCATGAGAGATCAAAAATGGTTCTATGAATTATAACTATTCCTTCATTTCCTCAATAAAAACCCCAACACAAATTTTAACCCACACAAACAAGTATTATATCATCAATCTCTGGTTCAATATGAGACAAACCAAGGATATCAAAGACAAAAAAGGAATAATGAGACCCTAACATTTGATCTCCAAAATTGAACTATCAAGGATTCATTGGAATCAAATTTTTGATGTTTAATGTTTTTTTAAATCACTTAGGGAAGCCATATAAGTCAAGAGGAAGGATTAGAAACCAAATGAGGAATTAAAAATGGTTTCTAGATAAAAACTATTTGGGTTTGGATGAATTTTTTATATAAGTCTGGTATTTTCATAATAAATTTACTGAGAGGTTACTTCGGTTGAAAAATGTGTTACCATTGAAATAAGTCATAGAAAATTAGTTTATAATGTATTTTTTTTGACATTGTTAACTACCTCATTCAAAACATTTTCCCCAAAACATTTACATCTTAAAACCATGATTTATGACAAAAATTATTTATTCATATTTCTAGAAGCCCATTTCTAGATTATCTCCTCTTTATTACCATAAACTATTGATCAAGGTATTCCAATGATTTCAAAATATTAAACAAAAAGTTATAAAATGATTTCGTACCTCAAATCATGGGTGCTAAAATTCAATACCTCAAACCTGTGAATCCTTTTTTCTAGAGGAAGTGATGAAGAAATTGAGGTTATGAAATTTCAGGTTAGTGAGATTATAAATGTTTGTGATACCAAAGATAAATTGAATTACTAGAAGTTTGTATGGAATCTCAAAAATATATAGTTTAAAATATGAAATTATTTTAGTATGGTCTTTCAGTGGAAGCTCTCGATGAGATCCAATGTTTTAATACTAAGATAAATGAAAGTTTTCATACCCTAAAGAGTTTTTTTGTGATTCAGTTTTAGTTTCTTAAGAATTTTTTACTATATTATATTCTTAATACACACCATTTGAGGCTTAAAATATCAATGATCATTTTGATATAATGTTTTCTAATCTAAATTCGAATTATACTCATATCTAATCTCTACAGTGTGACATGTTCACGCATGTTCTTATAAAATAGTTCAAAATGATTTTTTAATAGAGTTTAAAGAAAGAAAATTGTTAATCAAAATACATTTCCTCATGACATTTTTTTTCTTTTAAATACATGTTTGGCCATCTTCATGAAATTATTGGTTCTAAAATGGAAGTGACTTTGGAAGTAACCAAGTAGGTAAAGGATATGGTTTCATGATCCACTATTCCAATAATAAAAACTATTAGAATATTTTAACAGTCCTTGTCAAGATTAATGAAGGAATATAAGACATGATTATAGAGTCTTCAGAAGAGGATTATAGTTCATCCTGGTCTGAGAAAACCACTAGTGTTATAGCTGCTCTTACTAGAAGAGAGATTATAGTATATAAATCTTTTCATCCAACTATTTGATTGCCACCTGCTTCCAGAATTATTATACCAGCTACTCTCCCTACTCCAATGCCTCAAGCTCAATACATTTATTTTAAAAAAATTAATTCAGATCATAATATAACAATTATCGAATATAGACCATAAATCCCATTATTTGGAATATAACATAATTGGTTTTCATGTATCGGCTGATCGAATTCAAAATAAGTTATATTCGTAGCCACCTACTGCCCCATATATTTATTTGCCTTCAACCATTGTCAATACTTCTAATATTTTTCTTACTAGGAAGATAGGATCCTTAAAATGGATTTAAAACAATGCTCTACCAATATTTTTTCAAATTTTTTGAAAACACTTAATGATCATTCATGAATCTTTTAAGCCAATGTCATTATTTGAATTAATATGTGTGTTGATTCCCTATTTTATCTAATAAGAATAATATCTCTTAGCCAAAACCACCAGACACTTATAGAGGTAAAAATCAGAGAGTGGATATTTTTTTTGATCCAGATGGGTTTTATCAAAAAGGATACTCTAAGACTATTTGTACAGTTTCTATTGAATATTCTAAGAAAAAAAGAAACATCTTTAGAGTCTATTAAGAAGATAACTTTTTTTATTTCGGGTTCCTATGATTTTTTCATAGATTATGTAAATCTTGAGAAGGTATTGAGTACACCTAGATAGAGTTTGTGGGGTATATCAAGTTTTGGGATAGATACTATATTTTTGGATATTGGGAGAGAAATTCTACCTCTAGTGGTTGAACCTCCTTGATCTTATTCAGTTTATCTTACATTCAAGAAACCTCCACCAAAAAAATCCATCTAAATTTGAACCGATCCAAAAACTAGGGTCATATGAATTATATATTTTTTTCTGATGGACCATTTTTATTTTTTATAATTCTTCATAATCAATGAAATAACTTTTTATCTCTTTATTGTGTTTCAATGTGATTTTTTTCATTTAATGTATTTTGGTATTTTTGTTCTTAAGCGGTTGTTTTAATTTAATGTGTTTAAAATTGAGTGATTTAATTTAATGTTTTCCATATTGTCTATTGTTTTACTCTCTATATTTCATGGTATTGAGTCCTTCCATAATTGAAATTTGGAATTATCCCTATACTTAAAAAATTTATCACTCCAAGTGCTATATTAAAAGTGTTTTACTCTCTTTACCTTTCCTTTTTAATGGGAAAAAAAAAGTGGGAGAAGTAATATTGTCGGGATAAGACAATTTGGGAGAAGTATAATAATGGTTAAGAACACAAAATAATTAATAATCAATATATATTATATAGTGTTCGTCCAAAATGATTAGATTTTATAAAATTTTGTGTTTATCATTTAATGGGTTTTATGATCATAAAAAAGAAAATATTGTTGGAAAAGTAATGTTTTCAAACATATCCCATGTACATTATATGTTTATGATCTAAAAATTGATTCATGTGTTTCTAAAGAGTTTTCTTTTAAGTGTGTTTGTTAGGTTTTATCTTTATTAATGTTTACTCTGGTGTACATATGCAATTATGTATGTTTTGTATGAAATATTCCTAGGTTTCAAAAATAATCTATGTGAGGAAATAAGATACATGTATATATGTCTACATTGAGAAATTAGATAAATAAATCCACAACGTGATGGAAATATACACATGAAATAGAAACAGTGTAGAGTTTATGAATTCTTCACTCGACTCATCTAGTAATAGTAGTTGAACCAGTTGACCACATAGCCTCAAGTGCTTCTCCCCATACACCAGACGTTGCTGACTATAACTAAGGGTCAAAGGTGGTATGGTGGGGAGACTATACTCTCATGATAAGAGTGTAACACATTGGTAAATGATGTTTAAATAAATAATGGAAGCAGTAATAATAAATAAATAAGTGGAACAAGTATAAAAATCTGATACATAAATAAACAATTCATATGATGAACAGTAACATATAAAAAATGATTTCATATATCTAAAAATTGATAAATCATACATACAAGAATTAATATACAAAAGAATAAAAAAGATGAAAAACTATCCAACCATCCTAAGAACTGACTTTGTGATCTGCTACCAAGCTCCCATCCTAAAAAAACAATTTATGCGTACAGAACTAGATGTTTCCCTTATCCACACCTATAATCATATAATCCTCCTGAGTACTATCAGAATCCTAGAAAGGGTTTGAGATAAACACAGTATGTCACCACCAATAGTGTCTATAAAATTCATCCTATGAATATAAACTATAATAGTGTCTAGGTATATCAAATTAAAATCAGAAATAAATATAACCCAAATCAAGATCAAGTTCCTCATGGGTCACTTGGATTAACATACCTTATTCAACCTATGTTGGATGTCTCTAGAAATTTATTCATTTAACTATTAAATCATGGGATTATAAAATATACTACTTGTTATCATAGAAATTAATGACAATAATACTAAAATGGATCCAAGAGGAATCAAGACATATGTGACATTAGAATTTTAATCTATCTCATGGTATAAAATCATGCACCATAGAAATTATGGATAAGTATAATCTAAGGGGTATACCCAAGGCACTACACTGGATGTATCTCTGTCTAAGTCCATGGATTGAGTCCAAAGTAAATCCTTGGATAACCATGACTGGATCCCAAGAAAAATAATCCAAGGCATTACATGTCCTAAGAAATCACACTAAATTCAAGATATCGATGAAATTGTAATTTAAAAGGGGGATAGGGATCCTATGGAATCATTTATTGAATTCCCTAATAGACAAGGATTGATTTTTAATGTTGGTTTCTCTCTTGAAAACTATCCCAATAAATCAGAATGTTGTCCTCTGAGTGCTCAAGGAATTCCCTTAGGAATCCAAGTTGGTCTCAAGTCTGACCATTCCTATAAATATGAGAAGGTCAATATGAAATATTCACAATATAATCATTTTATATAACATCAAAAGTCATCATATACCTAGTAATACTCAGGACATTTATAATTTACATAGGTTCATTCTAACACATTTTACCATAGTAATAAGGTCAAATAGGTCATGGAACCAATTTCCAATTCAATTGTTATTTATCAGGGCCAACTGATCTCTATAAATATAAATGTAAATACATATTTACCATTTAACTATATAAGGATTAATTCATTAAGATGAAACACTTACCTTACCAAAGGTTAAGTCACGAACACCTGAATGGTGTCTCAGTTTAACAAAATATTGGTCACTAAAGGCATATCAAGGAATGTTCCCTAATTGGGTGGTTGGAGTTGAGGTCTCAACCTCCAAAAATATGAAAAGGTCTCACAAGGGCCTTAGTTTTCAATTTAGGTGGTTTGACTTAAGTCATACTAATTTAAGGGGAAATTACTAGTGAAACTAGTGTGTTCACAAAAAGAATAGTTTATAAATGGTGATTCTTCCAGGGATAAGTCATAGAAAACCTACCATAATCCTATTGTAGATAATTCATCTAGAATAGACCCTTGATTTGGACTGGATCAGAATAAAATTGAATAATAGATTAGCACCTTGATAATAGGGAATATGATATTTCACCAAAATAGCTCTTTAGATAGTAAGATAAATGACTAATGGTGAAATATGAATGGAGATCTTACCAATGTCTTGACATGAAACACACAAATCAGAGTCTGGATTAATAGATAAGATCAAATCCTAACTGTAGGATAAAAGGGAGCTTCACCGAAAGGATATAATATGTTAGAGAGAAAAAAGGGGAGGGTGAGAGAGAAAATAATGGTTATTCCCCTTTAAAACCCCATGACATTTATGTGGTGTGTAAATTTTTACAAATATTGTAATGTTCATCATTTTCTCTATGGTAAAAACAAATACACATCCTGAATTGGGTCAGACCAGACCAATACACAATATGTATTTTATATACATGTCATGTATTCTAAATTCACTTAATTTATTTAGTACACATCAAGAAATTGGCCTACATCCTAGCCTCCATCCGCCAGCTACCTTCCCACTAAAGGGAAAACAACCCTCCCTAAGGCGTGGTTTCTGGGTTTAAGCCAAATAATAGAGCATAACAAGGGTTTGAATGGAATTTAAAATGATCCATACTTGATATGAAAAATAAGGATCTTATAGTCTCTCCCCCACCATAAAATAAATCATCCCTATGATTCCCTTCCAAGCATCGTAAATCCTCATCAAAGAATTAATTAAACCACAATCCATGTTTGTCAGCCTCTCGCTCCCATGTCTCATCCTATACACAGTCGTGATTGCATATCACTCGTACTAAAAGGAAATATCATCCTCAGATATCACTCATGCTCTCATTGATTATACAAATAGAATACTCCAAAAAAATCATCATCCTCTAAGTCAACATTCTCTAGATCAAAAGTATTAGATGGGATGCTATGATATGGTGAAGATGTTATATTTTTACGAGGTCACGCATGGAATGTTACCTATGAGGGATATCTATCTAATATGCTACCAGCCCATATATTTAATGTATGTTTAAAGGTATGATGAACCAAGGAGTCATCTTCCCTTACCTTTATATCCATCTATGTCCGAGACTAGTGGAGACATGCAATAAAACACAATCCCCAACCATGAACTCTAGAGGTCATCAATGGATATCAGCTTAAGATTTCAATCTCAAATTAGTTGTATCCAGACTCTCCCTGATACGATGAACCTTATCTGAAGTCTCAAAGATGAGACGAGGACCCAGTAGTAGTGTCTCTTTTTCCTCTAACCAACACAGGGATGAACGACATGACCTACCTTATAAGGCCTCATAATAAACCATATGTATAATCACCTATAAGTTTTTATTATAAGAGAAATTGTTGAGAGGTGTTTGTTTCTACCAGGAATCTCTAAAATAAAGGATACACACTCGAATAATGTCCTCTAAAACTTTTATTGTCTATTCTAAATAAACATTTGTCTGAGGGTGGAAATATTTACTCAGAAGCACCTATATACGAAGTCCTTTATATAACCCCTTCCAAAACCTCAACATGAAACTAGTGTCCATATCATAAAAGATAGTATGAGGTACCCCTTGTAGGAATATAACCTCATGGACATACAACCTCTCAAGCTTATCCTCTGTGAAGGTCTCGTTGATAGGTAAGATGATAGTGACCTTCGTGAGACTGTTGATGATCACCCATAATGCATCACTGACTCAAGGAGATCTCATTAATCCAATCAAAAAAATCCATCATGCCATCATACCATTTTCACTCTAGGACCGATAACGGTTGTAATAAAATAATATGTCAATGGTTCTCTACCTTCACCTACTGATAGGTGAAACACGTAGTGATAAAAACTTAAATATAATGTTTCAACCCAAGAAACCAATACTATAGGTGCATATAATGATACGTCTTGGAAATACCTATTTGAATTGCATATTGTGATGCATGGGATTCTCAAATAATCTCATATCACAAATCTTTTAGCACCCAAATATTCCCATGTAATAATAGGATGTCATCTCTATCGATTGACCAACCCTACGGTGGGTATGAACATAAAATACTATCCCTTAGGAACAATACTCCATGTTATGATAACATTATACTCTTCACTTTATCCATAAGTTATGAAGATTCTACCAAATCCAAAAGAAAACGTCTATCATAACTCTCTTGAACCTCATGATTCATCTTATAAAGAAGACATATCAACCTACATTCATCACTGGCTTCCTAAACATGTTATGTTTGATTCATTCAACTCAAATCATTGGAAACTACATTTCCCATACCAAGTGTATTGGAATGATCAAAATTGATCGATTTATAGTACTCCAACCACATTCAACATCTGAGTTTCAAGTCACATTATATAGATATATACTTGAGGTTTTTATAGTTTTTATATGCTATAAAGAACTCTCCCATAAAATTGTGTCTCCATAATCCTAATCATGGAAAATTACTAAAAAACGAAATTGTGTTTTGGGTAGTTACGCTTGTGTTCCCTCAACTTACTTGATCCATTCATAAAAACACAATCTTTTTGCATTGGAATTACACCTAGACTGATGCTTGAGGCATCAAAAAACCTTATTAACCTCTACCAAGATCAAGTATAATTATAATCAGTTCTAAATTAATTCTTACTTTCCCCTATAGAAAGACCTTCTCACATGATTTAGACTTCCAGTACTTCATATCCTTCTTAGTCATACCGATAATATTTGTCTCAAGGCGTATAGAGTACTATATATAAAGTTGGTAATATTCATTCATCCCTAAGAAACAACATATGTAAAAACATTTGGGTTTCTCTAAGGTAAATATATATCTCACCTTCATTAGGTCAATTGATACTCTTGATTCTAAGATAATATAACCTAGTAAGTAAACCTTGTCAATCCATAAGGGGTATTTGGTAATTCTTTCATACAAATTCTTCTCTCTCGGTGCACTCAAAATGATATCAAGGTGTTTTTCATCATTGAGTTGAGTCTGTGATTACACCAACATATTTTCCGTGTATACCACAAAAAGATAATCTATGTATGGATGGAAAACCTAATTCATCAAGGACATAAAAACGTTTGGAATGTTCATAAGACAAAACGGCATAACCCTACACTCAAAACAAACATACCTACTATGAAACATTGTATGAGGTATTTCTAAATGTATAACATGTACTTAATAATGGTCAGATATTATATCGATCTTCGAGAAAAACCAATCTCCTAAAAGATAGTTGAATAGATCATCTATGAATGGAAAAGTATAATTCTTCTAGACTATAATCTAGTTCAACCATCAGTAATCCACGAATATCCTATGGTTATCATTCACATTCAATGAAAAAATCATGGTTGAGCCCCTTTGTGAGGTACTAGGATAGATAAAACCCTTATATTACAACTCCTATAGCTACCTCTTCAACTCTAATAACATAGTAGTAGACATCCTATAAGGAGGAATGGATACTAGTGTTACTCTTGGCACTAGCTCAATGGGGATCCCCACCACTCTTTTAAGTGGTATCCCAAAAAATTCATTAGAGAATACATCCCTAAAATAATCTACTACAGTAGGAAATCCATCTTGATGTACTCCTTAATCCTCCATATAAAAGTCATCTATCTGGGCTATCACTCCCCCCATCCCATGATGCCCTAGCCCAGATCTACTTTCTTGGACATCACATTCACCCTTGTGAAGATTTCTATCTCTCTAAGGTGATGTAAACGATACTTTGTGGTGATAGTATTCTATATAGGTATAATAAGGGACCAACCAGTGCATGCTAATAATTAATTTGAAGCTCATCATCTCGAGGATGAAGTGGTACCATAAGAAACTAAAACTTTCTACCTTAAGGGGGAATTCCTTACACTGGCACACACTCTAGGACCGTAATCCCAGTAGAGTATCCATGGTCATACTAGCACATAAGTACTGAATTTAAATCCCAAGACTTTCCACAATAGATGTAGAAATAAAGGAGTGTGAGGAACATATGTTGAGAAAATCAAATAAGATAGTATAGGATATTAGAATATTACCTCATTTTGTAAATGTCTATGTACTCTCATCCTGATAATCAGTTGTACTATATGCAACTGGCCTGATCTACGTCCCCGAGCTACATCTGAACTACCTTGAGTAGGTCTGATCTACTAACACTGAAAAACTAAAGTATTTCTACTATTGACACTACCTCCTATTCATATTAATCATTCAATACTACCCTAACTCTCTATCTGATGTAGAGCTACTAATATTACTTTTGAAGGTGGAGGTAGTACAGATCCTCTCCCACTAGAAATATATGGGATTTTTTGGTTGAATATCTAACGATAGCCCATTCGGTTGTAGGATCTACCCTACAATGGGTTCCTATCACACTGAGGCTTCAAGTGGACATTCCTCCCACACTAATGGCACACTACTGAACTGCTAGTGTGAATACTCTAGAATACACTACCCTACTGATAACTATCATATTGATGTTTTGTACTATCATAAGAACCACTAATTAGTCTTAGTACTAATCCATTATTCCATGTACCATCAGCTTCCATAATATTTTATTTCGTGATAAGTTATTGATTGATAATCTTTGATATAGTATCTATCCTAAAAACATTTACCTGAGATCATATTTTGTGCCAAATCCCACCCTCTATGATCTTTTCCCTATACAGCTCATCTCCTATGAGGATCGATGAAGAATACTAAAGATCCATAAAGAAATTTAAATAATTCATGATATACACAGTTCCCTACTCTAGTTGTGTGAACTCTCTTACCCTATCATCCCTTAGAATATTTGGGAATAATAATTCATATAAAATACATTGGAAATTCCCCAATGTCATACCCCAATGCTGATTAGCCTACTTTCGAACATCCCACCATCATATTTCTGGATCATGAATAATTTAAGCTTCACTATATTATTAGGATGTGTCTCAAAGTGCTCAATAATCAATAGTATGGCCTCTATCCATGACTCCATAGCCTGTAGAAAACTATCCCTCAGACCTTTAGGATGACGGTACTTGTAGAACTCATGCATCAAATATTCCATAGAATATTCATATCACAGATCTACTTGCATCATCTGCATAAGCTATATAAAGTATTCTCAAAACCGGGAATGATTGCACATGTTAGGAATAGTATGAGGTTCTTCAGGTGTAAATACAAGAGGTAGAACTGTTAGATTAGGGTCCCCCACATTTAGAGCATTTCCATCCCCACCCTCCTAGAGAAATAATTGAGTATTTCATGGTGGAATATCTCTATAGTTTGCATGAACATTCCTCATATAGTATTTGATAATGATTAAATCATAGATACAAGACTATAAAAAGTATTATCCTTTCTATATAAAAATAATACCACTCTTCTTACTCATAAATTTAGGTTTGGGAATTGTATAATATTGAGAAAATAAATTAAAGAGAGTACCTACTACTTACTAGTAAGGTCGGGTTTGGAAAAATTCTTTTGTTTCATATCATAGATCTGGTATTTAGTGTTACAATATAATGTTATAGAGGAAAACACACTTTAAATTTAAATTAGAATCAGTATTTAATGAAAAAATATATATTAAAATTTAATGATTTAACAAGTATTGAATTTATATAATAAATCAGTTATCTGAACTATCATTCCCAATTTATTAAATTTTGTTAATTAAAAATTATAATTCATATTTTATTAAAGTGGATCCAAACAATTATATTTGGTAAGAGAATTTAACTATTAATATAAGATGATTTGATGAGATGAATATTCATTCCCAATTTATAAATATACTTTCACTCATTAAATTAAAAATAAAATTCATATATTCAAATAAACTAATTTTTCAATCTATTGAACCCCAGTAACATAACTCAAACATGTGATAATTTTTTAATTGAGGTGGAATCAATAACCAATTTGTAAAAACCCCATTTAGATTAATTTAGAAACATTATAAACTCATTATCTAATCTCATCTTTTCTATAGAAATGTTCGTTGCATGACAGATACATCACTCAATGCACTAACAACAAGTATCATGTAGTCATGCCATGAAACCTATATGGAATGGCATAATTCATGACATATTAATCCTATAATGTGTTTAAAAATATGCATGACCATTTATTCCATTTTATAATGGGCTAAGGAAAAAAATCCAGCATCATAATAATAATAACATTACATACCATGTGCTTCACCCAGTGGTGGAATCAAAATAACTATAACAGGGATAAACCAAAACATCATATCACATCCTAGTAAATTCATCTTTTCTTTCATACATGGGTTAGTTAATCCCATGTATAGGCTCACTACCAAATTTCAAAACGTCCTAATCTCCTTTCTACTAGCCTAAAATTATGATGTAAGAAAATAATCCTAGGATACCACTTAGTGATATCTCGACTTGGCTCACCTGATAACATTTGTTGAACCGGTTGGTCGTATGTCCTCAAGTGTGCCTCACCGTATTCCATAGGCTATCAACAAGAAGTTATTGTCCAAGGTTGTATGGTGGGTATAAAATACCCTCGTGATTATAGTGGAACATAGTGGTAAACAGGGTATAATAAAATAATGGTTTTAGTAAAAATAAATACGGCAATAGAACAAGTATAAAAATATGAGCCATAAATTACTAACTCGCATGATGAATAGTTCTGTGTACAAAAAATTTGTCAGGTATCTACAAAAGGATAAATCATTCATAGTATCAGGCTGATATAAAATAATCAATAAACCAAATGCTATCAAATTGTCTTGAGAACTACCTAGGTCAACTTTTACTAACTACCATTCTAATATAAGAATTCACACATCCAGAATTGGATAGTTCCCCTTACCCACACCTACAATCATATAACATATGTAGGTACCATCGGTGTCCCAAATAGGGTGTGAGATAAACTCAATAGGCCACCACCAACAATTTTTTATAAAAATTCATCCAATGAATATAGTCTATAACATTGTTCAAGTGTATCAAAGTCAAATAGGAAATAAATATAACCCATGTCAAGATCAAGTTCCTCATGGGACACCTAGTTGTCCATTACTACTTTATCTTATGATTGATATCTATGAAAACATATAAATTTATCAATTTAGTAATGGTATTAATGAATATAATACACATGATTATAGGAAGTAATGATAATAATAATAAAAAGTATCCAAGAGGAATCAATGTATCCTTGTCCTTAAATGGTTAGGCTAGCTCATGGTAAATGACCATGCATCCTAGTAATCCGGGATAAGTGTAATCCTAGGGGTATATCCAAGGAATACCACTTTAAGTATCTCTAATTTATTCCATGAATCATGTCTAAAGTAATTCTTAGTCTATCCATAATTGGTTCCTAAGGAAAATAATCCATGTCATCTTGTTCCCTAAGACATCATGTGGAATCCAAGGAGTGTATCCAATGAATTATAATTCCAGATAAGGATACATATCCTATGATGTCATTCTAGGTATCCAATAAAAGAAAATTACCAATTTCCAACGTGTGTGTATCCCTTGGAAATCATCTTAATTAATTGATGGCATTCTCTGAGTGCTCAAGGCATTCCCTAGGGATTCCAAGGTGGGTTCAAGAATGGACATTCCTATAAAGATGAAAATCTCCATATAGAATAGGAATTGTATACTAATTTCATATGAAATCATAACTCATCATAGGCCATATAATAACCTTTCCATTTATAGTTTATTTGGGTTCATTTTTACACCTTTCATCATAAGTGACAAGGTTAAAGAGGACATATAACCAATTTCCAATTCAATTTTTATTCATCAAATCCAAGATATATCTATTAATATAAATTAAAATATATAATTTCCATATTATTATTTAAATATTTATTCATTAATATAAAACAATTACATTATCATTGATCAAGTAAGGCACACCCGAGAGGTGTCTCAAGTAATCACAATATATGCCACTAAAGGCATATCAAATAATTCACTCTAATTGGGTTGTTGGTGTTAAGGTCCCAACCTCCAACAATATATGAAAAATTTTCTTTAGTTCCTTATCTTTCAATTTAGATGATTGAATTTAAGGCATAATAATTTATGGATCAATTCTTGGTAAAACCTATTTGCACACAATGATAACAATTTATAAATGGTGAGACTGTGAGGGATAATTCATAGACCACCTACCTTTAGACAGTAGTAGATTCCTTGTCTATTATTGTCCCTTGGTTTTTCTTACATCAAAAGAAAATGGAGGAATAGATGAACAACTTGAAAATATGTCATATGATCCCACACTAAAATAACTTCATATATATAAAGATAAACAAAAAATTTGATAGTTTAATAAAGAGTTTACCTATGGATATCCAACATGATAGACAACACTCAAATCATAGTCCATATGCATAGATAGGATCAACGTCTAACTTTAGGACAAAAGGATGCTTCATCCGAAGGATATCATGTTCATGATAGAGAAAAGGGGATTAGGAGAGTGAAAAAGATGGGTTATTCCCCTTAAAACTCCCATGACATTTTCAAAGTGTTTATATTTTTACAGGTCGTGTAGTTCTCATGATTTTCCCCTATGGGAAAACCCAATACACATTATCAATTAGGTCTTGCTATACCAACACATGTCCTATATTTTTAATTCATGTAATATATTTTAAATACAAGTCATGTATTCTAAATACACATCATTTATTGTAAATAAACATTGTGTATTCTAAATAAACATCATGTATTTAGTACACAAAATGAAATTGGAATGCAAGTTAGCATTATCTCCTAGCCACCTTTCCTCTAAAGACAACACAGACCACCATATGGTGTGGTTTACAGGTTTTATCCAAAATGGTATCTAAACAAAGGATTTTATTGAATTTTAAAGGATTTATATCCAATATATATAATGGGAATTTAACATATTATTCTACATAAAAATTTCATCTGTTGATGAATCACCAATGTGAACAAACCGATATGTCAATAAATTGGCTACATGAATTGAATCTACGGTAAAATTAGCAATATAGTTAAAAATATCTATGTGATTCATTAAAATATTTTAAATTATTCGATGTGAATTAGAAGGATATGTAAATTTTCTAAAATAATAGATCATCTATGTGAAGAAAAAGGTTATATGGATCAATTTGGCTATGCCAATTCAAATGTATCGAATCTAGCTACATAGTGATCCGAAGTCAGCTATATTGTTCTGAAACCAGCATATTTATTACCATTAGGGTACTTTTTGGGTAATTTAATTCTACCTCATATGAATTACATAATTTATTACCTCTTTGAAGTACAATTTATAATAACAATGATTCTAATACCAAGAGTGGAAAATCATACAAGAAAATTTTAATGCTCAGTACTATTTCTATAGTATTTTCAAGAAAAGGACTTCTTGGGTTAATTTAGGAACCAGAATTTGGGGAATATCAGGGTGTGAAATATCAAGATACTTTTCAAAAATGATTTTTTTTTTATATTAGGAGAAAAATAGAGAATATGACAACAATAATTTCACTCTCAACACTCTCACTTTCACTCTAAAGAACAAATCTTTGTAACGTACTCTGAAAAATAAAAATGAAGATAAAGTGTTAAGATTTTATAGTTGTGATTTCATATATCATCATTTTTTTATTTTAGAAGACTCCCCTTCAACTGATATTCATTATAATATTTTCTTCTTGAAAACTCTTCTCTTATATATGTTTCATCTTGAAATTTTGAGTGATGATCCATATCTATAAATAATACTTCCTCGTTAATTATTTTGGGTTTGATTATTATTTTATTCTATTTGGTATTGTTTTAATAAATAGTGTAAAAAAATTTAGTTGTTCTTGGTTTTAATGCTTCGGTATTTTTTGTAAGTGAATTGACGGTTATTGCTAAGTATGAAATATTTTTGAATGTCCAAAGAAATGGCCCAAATATGGCCATCCCTCAACCAATGGGGTAAAGACACTTAGCTAGCCAATGGGGTAGCCAGAAAAGACCAACCTATGATGGTCATTAATATGGGAAGATAGTACATAGGTCATAGTAGGGGAATGTTCCTGAGGATACATGAGGGATCCAACATCGGTGCTCAGGAGGATATTTTTGTGGTGGTGGGAGAAATTATTCACCAGCGCAGGGAGGTGTATTGTAATGGTAGGGGTCCTTTTACCCAATTTATGATTCATTTATATAATGATACCATGGATGCATTTATATAGTGGAGCACATCCTACCTCATTCTCCATGTGGTGTGTGGTAAAGTGTGGGAACTGTTCATTTTTAACCAAAATTCATACATTTCACTCTCGGGTCATGCAACCTTAATCTCACAGATGTCGTTGCCACTAGTTGAATCCCTCACTCACCGTTTTATATCTCGATCACTACTGAAATGCCAAAAAATCCCACCATCACCGCCACTGATTATCCATTTCCACCATGGTATGCCATGGAATCTTCATATCCAATGAGGATTTTTCTTGGGTTGTGTCATTTCCCATGAATTCTGTTGTGGATCCCTATTGTTTAGAGAGTTATTAAATGGTGTTGCACCAATGCACAAACAAATCATTATGGACAACCATTTACACTATAGAGAGAATGAGGATGCATAGTAGGAATGCATGTTGCACTGTAGGAATACGGAATTTTGGTATCCTGAGGCCATTTTACTACATCCCATGTGCTATAACATGGTCCACCTGATAATAGAAGTTGCTCGAATTACTCTTTATGAAGGTTTATCCATGAGGCTGTATTGTTTCCATTCCCCCACACCATAAAAAAAGTTCAAAGTCTAGTTAGAAGAGTTACAACTATCCCCAATATCCACAGGGATAATTTAATTTAACATGTCTCAAGTGTTATCATTTTTGGATTATTTTTAGTATCTAGATGTTGCACTATAACTACTATGTTGATGCTGTAGTGGAAGCCATTTTACAGTATTCAAATTGAATACTTCTATTTTTTATGTGTTCTAAATATTTAGAGGATTTGTTTGAGGATTTTAAACAAATGATATTAATGGAAAAAATTACCCCTATGGGAGAGAGGAAAAGAATAAATGGAGAATCATACCAAAATGAAGGATCAGCGCTTCAGAGGAAGGAAACATGATTGTGGATTTAACACCATGATTCTAGACAGTTAGATTTCTTTTCTCATTCTAAATTTAATTGTGTAATATATTGATGCCTATTTTAATTGTCAAAAATAATTTGGGTAAGTATTTATTCCATTATTCAACACTTTTCATAGTTTAAATTTATATTCCCTCATCTATGATATTTATTTATATCGTGGTCTATGAACCATCAACCATGAATGGAAAAATTGATAAAGGGTGGTGGTTCTGATTTATCATGATTTGTATGAATGTTTTTCATTCTTCATAATTTATAAATTATTATAACATAATTCATATGTAATTTATATTAACATTATTTTATCCCTTAATAACCATGTGAGATCAGTAATAATTAGGGTATGACACCCATTATGATTAAGGGAAGTGGAAAGAGGGAGCTGGTCTAACTCCATTTTCACCTATAGATACAACCTACTACACTTTCATTAGCAAGATCGCCTTAAGAGAGGGGTTGTCTATTATAGGTAGTCTAGTCTTTTCCAAGAGTTAGGATTATTTAATTAAAGTATTTTCTATACTATTAATTGTATTAATTCATAAGTGATATTAAAAGTTTAAAATTTAAGAAATAGAATCCACTAAAATTAGTTTCCCTCTCTTCTTCCTTTCAAATTTAGTTTAAGTCCATTTGGTCATGTAGTTTAAAATTTTAATTTATTTTATTTTATTTAAATTCAATTATTAATTCATAAAAATATTTAGAATACATAACAGTTAGTTCTAAGAATATCATTGGGCTCCCAACTTTCCCATGTGATCGATCCTACTCTTACCATTATTTTATGATTCATTAATTATTGTAGGTTGGATTAAATAAATTTCTAAACTTTGAAATTCTTTAATAATAACAAAATCATCAATAAACATTAAGTTTTTATCAAAATTTATAGGGAATAAATGGAAACTAATGACTATTTGAGAAAAAATTTATTTGCTTAAGACTATTCTTAGCCCATTTTTATTTTCTGATTTTATTTTAGCTTTTTTCTGTTTTTTATTTTATTATTCCTTGTATGTTCTTTGTGTTCATTGTGATATGTATAATGGGATACATAGAGTGATTATTTAATGCCACACCACTATTGTAATGCTTTAGATATAAAAATGATTCAACCTCATGGGTGGTACCAGATACAACATAGTTGTCACAATAATAAATGGGATGGAATAATTCATACTTAGTCGGGTGAGAGGAATTTTATCACAAATAATAGAAAACCACTAACTACTACTCACAATTTGATAGATCCCCTAACATTTAGAATATCCAAGACCAATATTATTATGAGTAGAATGATGAACTCCAAGGGTTAGAAAAACAATGTGTACATCTAGAGTTTATTTACAAACTCATGGTGGACATTTTTACTAAAGAAGTGAAACTCAATAAGTATGACATCAACTTAAAAGAGCATGATGACATTATTGGGATAGATAAAAGATCATGTAATAAACTTTAGTTGCATTTTAAAAGAATCTTTTTGAGTTTTTATGTAAGGGAAAAAGTATCTAATTACAATTGGAAACATGAGGAAGAAAACATGGTTGTAGTGGAAGATAGAATAGAGAAACTAATGCTCATTGTGGGGGATGAAATTTTCAATGAACAAGAACCTCCAACATCAGCAGTTGATTTACAAGAGTACTATTAGGAAGAGGACCAATCATCACACCCTTTTACTCAAGAAAAAGAATATTCTATGAAGGACTTTTTTTGAAAAATGTTGACTGATAATGAAACGAATTCCTTGGATGAGAGTGTCCTAATAAATTAAAAAGGAAATTTTTTGTGGACATGCTAACATTTTCCAGAACGAGGAATACCAGAAACCAAACATTGGAGAAAACCTCATGGAACTTTAAGATATGATCCAATGAAAATTGAACATGGTTAAAGTGTAAGAAGAAGATAATGATGACCTAATATAGTTGGACATATCTGTAATTCTTGAAAATGAATAAAAATGGGACTCATTCCAATATTTACAAGAAACAATGGATAATACCATGTTGAATCTCATCAAAGATATGATTCCCATAAGAAAGATTAAATTTTAATGTAAAACCAAAGAATAAGAGGTGAACCAAAGGATTGAGGTTTCTGAAATTCTATGATTCGTCACAAAAGTCTAAGAGTACAAAATGGATGATGAAATGATTGAAGTTCACATAGTAATTTATTTACTATTGGTGAAAACTAAAATCCAAAACCCATTGAAGATGACAACTACTACACAATCACTAGTTCTAGGAATAAAAACAAACTTCAAAAGCTCATAAGTGATGTCACTATTGATGAAATTTCAATCTCTAACATATCACTTGAAGATGAAATGGAAGGAATGATAGAATAAATCAACAATAATGAACCTACTAAAATTTTTATTAAATAAGGACATTTGGAACATAAAAATAATTACATTGTTGTTCAAATTCCCCTATTTTTCACTACCTTATAGATTGATGCAATTGGATCTACTATAGTAGAGGAATTCTATAAGGAGTATGATGAAATAAAATAGGTAAATCCATAAGAGAAATATATTATGGTCAAGAAGAATTTTTTGGAGGATTCTAAAGTTTTAGTATAAGTATATCCAATTCCTATGGAACAATAAGAATAAATGACATCATTTGAAAAACACATTAAGGTACTTGATGAGGTTATTCAAGAGGTTTTTATTGGGGTGAGAGGATGATTTTAGTTAATTTGGTGAAGAAGAGCTTCTAAAAGTTGATTACTATTGTAAATATGTTGGTTTTAGCAGAAAAGAGGTACTTCTAACACATTTAAAGGAGAAGTAGGTTGCTAAAATTCAATGTTCACTTACATTACTCTACTAAAATAATAATGAAGAAGTGTTGTATGTTCAATGCTAAATATTATAGGTAGAAATAATTCTCTTTAATAATTACTCAAAAATATCCAATATTTGGAGTCCATCCTGACTCAATGTCAAGAATCTTTCATGGAGTATAAAGAGCACAATAATATTTTATGATCATAATATTAAGTCATTTCTCAATCCATACCAGGTAATAATATTTTACACTATAGTTACATGACACTTAATGTAATAGGGTTAGCTAAAAGTCATAAGATAAATAACTTCTCTGATGAAACATGAGTTTTTCTTTCTTTGATTAAATTTCAATTTATATTTGAATATTAAATTTTATTTTATTTTTTTGTAATTATCTTAGTGGTTGAGTTTTACTCTTAATTGATTTTGAATTTAAATAGAAGGTATATCTTTATTTATACTTATTTAATTTTTTTTGATAGTCCTATGATGAAAATTACATTAAAGGAGAATGGAATAGCTAAGAAAGAGGAGGAGTAACCCATGATAAAATTTCATTGATTTCATTAACTCATTCATAGTGTCAAGGAAAAGAATATATTTAACAATGAAGAATTTATTTTATTTTATCATTTTATATCCATTTGGGGCATTCCTTAAACTAAAAATAAAATTTAAAACCAATTTTTTCACTCCATCACCTTTGTTAAACATCAAGGTATATGTTATCTTTATGTGCGAGAGAGGAATCCTTGCATACCCTTCATTTGGATTTATGTGTCCTTTGGAGATGACCTAAGGGACATCCTAACATAGAGAATATTTTTTAAAATGATAGAAAATTTTGAATTCTTCATTCATATAAATAAAAAAGTTGTAAGTTTATGTTTATAAAATTCACATGCTTTGTCCAATTTTGAGTGGTTGAAAAATGATTACAGATATGATTTTGTTTATTGAATTTAATTTATAGAAGATTGAATTTACTTGAAAAATTATTCATATTATTTCAAGAATTTATTGTATAAAATTTTTAATTCTCATTCCGGAGTGTAATCTGATCCCTTTTTGATATATTATTTCTTTTAATCCCTTTTTTGAGAGAACTATGGATGTCTGCTACTACTAGAAATTTCTGGTTTTTATTGTCGGCACTTGATTATTTTGAGCTGCATAAACATTATTAAGGAATAGATTGATATTATTTGATCCCATTTGATCACGATACTTAATTTACATTTAAACCTTGACAAACATGTACAAACCATGAACATACTTGATAGGAATCTACATTACTAGACACATTATCCTTCCTAACCTATTTCTTTGAGTATTGATGTGTGATCTTTAATTTGATCTTAAAAGGGGAGTTGTGTAATTTAATAGATATTTCTGTGTTAGAATGGAAAGTGAGGCTTGTTTTCCTAGGATATTTTGAAAAGGTTCCTTAATTTTCACTTTCTATTAATCCATTAATTAAAAAATTAATGAAAAAAATGTGGTTCTTGTTATGGAGTGTCAAAAATAACTATAACTTGGCCAATAATTGTTATTATTTGGGGTTGGGTGATGGATGTGAGACTTATTATAACTCGAGTTTTTAAAAAAATATTGGAAATGGAGAAAAAAATTAGGGAAAACATAATGATTTATCACTATTTTCCATGTTGAAGAGTGAACCTTACTTTAGAAGAAGAAAAGGACATTTTGGATGTTTTATTTTGGATGGAGTTGAAGGAGGAAGAATTTTTAATTGATATTTACTTGAGTTTAATTCATGATTAAATATTTCAGCCCCCTATTTTTATCCTATGTGTTTTAAATTTCTTCATCATGACCTACCCACCTTGATCCTGACATACATTTGAATCAAAATGAAAAGCCATATGGATTTTTTTAGTTTAAATTCAATGTGAATATTGATAAAACCTTCAAGATTATAGATTGTTCACACATGCATGAGATTGATATTAACTCTATTTTTTATATTATTGAGAGATTAGTGAAAGGAATTATAGTGAGGTAAATCACTATTGGAATAAATATTTCTTAAAATGTTAAAAAATGTTTTTGAAAGAGAAACAAATGTTTTAAATTTAAAATTTTTAAAGGATTCTTGGTTTTGAAACTTATTTTAGGGTGAGTTTTTTATTTTTAAAAACATAATCTATAACTTTGATTTTATAAGCATGATTGTTTAAACATTTACCATGTGAAATTTGGACCCACCGTTTTTGAGGATGAGTTTTTCTAAAAATACAAACAAAGGTTGTAGTATGGTTTTTTATGACTTATATTTGTGTGTACTATTTCCTCATTAATTATTTATGATTTAATTTCCATTTAATTATATTTAGAATTATTTTAATAAATTGTGGCATAAAAGTAAGTTGATTTGGGTTTTTTGATTTGTTATTTTTTGTGTATAGGTGATTTTAGGATTATGGAGTAGCATGAGATATTTTTAAAGGACCAAAAAAATGGTCCACATATGGCCAGTCCTCAACTAATGGGGGTCAAGCCACGTAGCCAACCCATTGGGGATCCAACAAAGACACCCTATATTGGATGTGCATATAGGGAAGCCCCTATGTGGGTCCATATAGGGGAATGTTAATGAGGATGCATCAGAGAGGTATAATTGATTCATGGGAAGAGATTAATGTGGTGGGGGAGTACAACTTCATAAGAGTGGGTGGTGGAAAATGGAGATAGGGGTCCTCTGACCCCAGTCCAACATCATTGTGGTAATGTCGCATGCCATGAAACCATTTATATACGGGATCCCAATATCACGAATTCTTGATGTGGGGAATATGAATTCATGGTCACTATTAATTTTTAACAAAAACATTGATGTCTCATCCACAGGTTGTATCAACATCATTGAATAGATGTCGCTGCCACTAGCTACCACCCTCACTTGCCGCTGTACAGCTCGACCACTACTGGAACACTACCAGAACCTATCATCACCACCACTATTTCCCCGTAACCACCAAGATAAACTATGTAATCCCCATAAAAATGAGGAGTTATATAGGGATATTCCATCACTCATACATTGTTCCATGTACCCTTGTTGTTCATAATGTAATGAAATGGATCTGTGCCATCACAAAAAAGATGCATTGTGGCCAACCATTTAAAAATGGAGAGAAGGAATTTGTACCATATACAAGCATGTTTCACCATAGGAAGAAGGAATTATGGAATTATAATTCCACTACAACATATCAAAATGGATATGACATGGTGCACCAGATAACAGAAGTGTCTCTAATTCCCCGTGTTTGAGGGTTATCCATGATGCTGCACCATAGCCATTCTCCCATGCCACAACAAGGTTTGAATTTTGGTTGGAAGGATTACACAAATCACTAAGATCCATGCGGATAATTTAATGTCTCGATTCTCAAGGTTTTTTATGTTTGGAGTATTTTTAGGATCGGGAAATTACACTATGGATATTGTGCCCAAGTCACAGAGGAACCTATTTCATGGTATTAAAATTTTGAACTCTATTTTGTAGGATTTCCGAATATTGAGGGGTTTCAATTGAGTATTTTATATAAATGATATGAATGGGAATAATTACCACTCGGGGAGAGAGTAAAAAAATAAAATTATACACATAGCTCAAGTGAAGGATCGACACTTCGGAGGAAGGAAAAATGAGAGTGGATTGAACACCAATACCTCGCATAGTTAGATTTCATTTCTCTCTATTATTTTGGTTGTTTGATTTATTAATGCTTATATTAATTGGGAAAAATTGAAATATGTATTTCTTCCATTATTCAAGAATTTTTTTGATTTAAATTTATATTCCCTCATCTATGATATTTAGATCATCCATGGGAAACAACTTAACCATGAATGGATAAATTGATAGAGGTGCTTGGTTCAAATTTATCGGGATGTGTATGAATGATTTTCATTCTTCAACATTTATAACTTCTTATAACTTAATTTTTATTCCATTTCATTTAACTTTATTTTATCCCCTTATTCTATATAAAATGTCAAAGAGGATTAGGGGATAACAACCAATGTTATTAAGGTATGTGGAAAGTGATAGCTAGTCTAATATCATCATTCACCTATAGATCGAACCTAGTTCATGTAGATTAGATATATCACCTTGAGAGAGGGTTCATCTATCTTAGGAAGTATATAATTTGTAGATAGTTAGTATTAGTGAATTCTAGGAGCCTTTAAAATATTAATTTAATTAATTCATAATTGATGTTCAATGTTTCTAAATTAAGAAAAACCATCCCCCGTCATCATAACCCCTCACTTCATCCTTACCAATTTATTTTAATACATATTTTCTTTGTAGTTTAAATTTTTTAATTTAATTCCATTTAGTTAAAATCAATTATTTATTCATTACAAAATTAAATAGAACTAACAATTATTTCTAAGAATATCATTGGGCTTCCAACTTCCTCATAGGATAAACATCACTCTTTCTACTATTCCATTCTTTAGTGGTTAATGTATACTAGGTTAAATAAATTTATAAACCTTGATAACCTGATAGAATAATGATGTTGTCAAAGTTTTCTAGTGATCTTAATTTTTAATGTGTCTACTTTCTCTCTCTTTGTTAGAAGTGCTAGGTTATTATACCAAACTATGAAGGTTACTTGTAACAAACCTTGGTGGTTAGTGTTTTAAAATCCTTGTATGAGTCTGATAAAAACACCTGGTGGTGTACCATGTTTTGAATGATTTCACTCAGTTATGTAGTCCCTTAGAAAAGAAATGGTAGACCCTAAAATAGTGACTAGCACTAGTGAAAAACACCAAACACTAAGATTTGAGCATTTGTGGAGTGTAATAGGGGATTTTTATTACTTAAACCACTATAAATCTCTGGTGATTGATATTTTCATTCTTATTTCATTTCATAAAATTATATGTTTTAAGAAAATATCCAAAATTATCATACTATAAAGAAGGATGTTTTTTAATCCAATAAAATTTCAAGAACCCAATTCACTCCATCTTGAGTCTTAGTACAATTGGTCTCCAACCAAAAGAATCTACCACAACACAATCCCAACTGTAACACAAACATATCAATAACATCAAGGATTTTTATAAATAAGAAAAAAAGCACCAAGTGTTAGAGAAATATCATGAATCAAATTAAATACATTGGAATCATTCCCTTCCCAGCATTTTCCATTAAGACTAGTTTATTATCATCATTAACACATTTCATACAATTCACCCAAGAAAACAAAAGTGTGAAACCCTAACAATTACACATAAAACAAGATATTTCTAAAATATATACCTTCACTAGATCTTCATAGTCTTTTGTAAAAATACAGGGCAAGGAATAGAGGATCCTAAGATGGATATATCACCATGGAAACCAACAACAACCTAAAGTAAAACACCCAACATCAAACACTCACTTCATCCATACATATTTTAACCACATCCTATAACCAAAACCATCCCCAAATGATGAAAATATATAAAAACAAGAAGAAAGGGTTAAGAACTCACCTTGTATAAAGCATACTCAGTCTCTCAAAGCCATGATAAAATCCAAGGAAGAGAGATTGAAAGTCCTCGTAAAAATTCCAAAGAGTCCCTAAATAGTTGAGGGAAGGATTGGTGAGTAAATGAAATAGGAGAAGTCTATAAATTTGTACCCATGATGGAAACTATAACTTCATGAAACAAGGGTAATTACTATAACAAAATTGATAGTTTTTCTCAAAAGCATGGTGAAAATGTTACACGACACTCCACAGTCTGTTTAAGTAAATCAAATCTCAGAAATCATGACAATATCTATTACCAGATCCCATAAATATTGGAGAAACCAATATTGAATGGATAACTATATTGTATATAGACCATAATTTGATACCCTCTATAGAACAACCAAATATTAAAGGTGAAATGAATCTTAAATCATGAGGACCACTAAAAGGATCCACTCGGATCTCTCTGCTACAATTAAAAGGACCATTCCCTATTCTTTTGGTTTAACATATTCTCAAGTAAACCCCATTCCAAGACTAAAGTGCATCCAAATTCCCATATTTCAAGTCCCTAACATATAAGATCCACCAAAATTTAACCAACGGACCTCTATTCTGTAATTTTCATCATCATAGTGCATAAAAGGCATCCAACTAGCCTCTTATTGTGAAAAACATACCTCGACATCACAATACTTTATTCCATCTAAAATTTTATCTCAAGGCCCAATGATACTTCCTCAAGCCACCCCCAAAATATCCAACACCCAAAACACACAAATAAATAGGTTGGTAAGGTCCAGACTATTTTATAAGATGACTCTGAAATGATTATCATCCTCGGGATTCAAAACCAATCCAAGAAGTAAAACCACTAACACCACTAACAATGAACTCCTTAGGAGATAGCTCTCAAATGGATTGAGTGTATTAACTATACATGAAATGTTACCAGGTGAAACAACTCAAGAAAACAACCATGGAAAAAACATCTTCTAATTCAAATCATAATCAAACATCTCATCAATAAGGAAAATAAGATAATCATAGAAAACACGGTATATTTATTGAATAAAGACAACTCATGATTCATCACGCTCTCTTTCACATTTCCATGGCTCCATAGAACTCAAACCAAAATAATAGATCTCTCATGCAACACCTTATTTTGAAGATTTAGGATCCCAACTAGTTATTCAAAAAAAATTATCATCCTTGATATCAAAATATCCCCAACAAAATACATGATATTATTTATGAATATATTTCAAGATCTAAGATAGATGAAAGATCTCATGGTTACTAGAAAACCATGGAGGAATCCCCAACTAATGTGACACATCACCAACCCATAAAAACACATTGAAAGGACTAGTAAACCAAGGAGAGATCTACTCCTCTAGAAAACCCACTAATTCCCATGATGATAGAAATCCTCAAAAATACATGATCGCCAACCTAAAACTCCAAAAAACTACTCCTGTGATCTATATAAAACTTTTATTGATCTTATTCCACCTTCATTATTTCTAAAATCACTGAAATCGTTTCTCTCATTCTGTACACCACATCTTGGTCAAGGATCGTTAACACCCAAACCTCAGTCCAATACAATAGAGAACATTAAGGTTTCCCATAAAAAACCTAGAATGGGTCCATTGAATTAGATAATTGAAACTAGTGAATTAATAAAAAACCACCATGGGAATGTCACTCACTTAAGATCCACTAGAATCTAAGACACAATATTTCAACTTACCCTTAAGCGTCTGGATGGTATGCACTATTTAACAATCCATCTATGGATGGAAATTATTTTTGTGTTAAAACTATAAGATGAAATGATGATGTAATAATTTATAGACTCATGATTTAAAATAAGTATTCTGATCAGAAATGATAGCCCTCAGTACCCCCATAATGATACACCACCACATCCACATGCTTCTTTGACAAAACCTCTACAGCACCCGACTCCCTAATTCCTAGGAAGTGGGCCAACATGATCAGATGATCCACAATCACCCAAATATAATCACATACTCCCTAGACTAAGGGTAGAATAGTGGAAATATCTATCAATATGTCCTCTTATTTAAACTTAGGGACATCCAATTTCAGAATAAAGAACCTAGAATATTATGTTCCACCTTCACCTACTAGAAGACCTTGCACTATGATACTAACACCACTACTGATATCGTCTTCTCAGGCTACAAAAATATCACCCTTAAAGGCATAATATATCTTTATGACACTAGGATGCAGAGCCATTATTAATCCATGAAACTCATGAAGAACCTCCTCATAAATCAATAAAAAACAAAAAACATCCCCTGTAACATCATCTAATATTTTTAATCCTTCGACCATACCGCTACAGCATTACCTTGGATAGAATTGTCCCACATAACATATACCTCAAATCTCCCCAACAAAACAACTCCACCCATTGCATCATGAATGATTGCACTATTATCTGAAACAGTATTACTCTACCAAAAACCTTTTCTTCATCAAGATTAATTATCATAAAATCCTCTATCGCTCATCAAGAATCTCCAGACTCCCAAACAATATATCCTTCTGACTTCCTACTCATCTCATTTGGAACTAAATTTCCCTTACCTGAGGTGTAGGATATCTAAAATTCATAATCCTTGATAAATTACACTACCTCTTTTTTCATAGATTCGAATACTACTGAAAGAAAATATACCTCATGGTTTTGTGATCTTTGAAGACCCCAAAGAACTCACTAATGAGGTAATTTCACCTTGTATATAGAGAAAATACTTTCACCTACAAATCAAGATTATGGTTAGAGTAATTATACTCATGGGGAAATAAATGACTCGACTAATATGATATCACTTCCCTATATTACATCATGACACAACCCAAACTTAAATGATATGCATCAAAAAACCCACAACCAACACTTCGTCATTGGGTAATCAAATAATAGGAGCATGGGTAAACCTCTCTTTTAGTTATTCAAAAACTTCCTAATATTGATATTTCTATATAAATTATTTAACCATCCTAGTCAATGATGTTAATGGCATCATTACTTGAGATAATTCAGATACGAACCTATGTTAATAACTCATAAGACCGAGGATACTATAGACCTCTACAACATTATTGGGTGATGATTAAATAAAAACTTCTTCTGTATTTGATGGATCCACTACAAGTCTCTACTGAGAGGCCAAAATTATAATTGAACCTCTCATATCCAAAACTTTTACTTATAAATATTCCCTTAAATATGATGGTGTAGAAGTACCCATAGAACAACCATAATGTTCTCAATATTCTTCTACTATGACCTTAATTATATGAATATGCCAACAATAAAAACAACCAAAGACCAATTCAGAAACTCATGGAACACAGAGTTCATGTGTCCTATGAATATGATGAGGGTGTTTGTGACACTAAACTGCATGACCATGATCTTGAAGTTCCCATATCAACACACAAAAGTGGTGTTCAGGATGTCCTCCTCCTAAAATCACATATGATAATATCCAATTAATAGATCGGTCTTTAAAAATTAGTTTTATCCATTTAACTAGTTGAATAGATCACTAATCCATAAAATAGGGCAATGGTTCTTTACATCCACCTAATTTAACTAATGGTAGTGTGTACACAAAAAGATAATATTATCTTTCTTCTTGGAAAATATCATAGGATAACCTCTTGATTACACATTGGGCCAAATAAATAACTTTTGTATTAGGTAATCAACCTGAAACCTTATCTATAGTAGCTCTAAAGGAATCATACAATAATGATTCGTTGAGATAATATTCATTTGGTTGAAGCTGGATCCTAGACTCGATATCACACTGAGGGGGTAAATCCAAAACCTCTTAAATAAAAAAATTGGGTAACTCTTATACGATTATATGAAACGCCACTTCATGCACTTCTAATAAGCCTAAGGATAAGTCAACTAACTGGGATAGAAATTTTTCTAAACATCTATAGCTCATATGATTCTCCCAATCATAAAAAAATTGTTGAGTATCCCTCCTCATCATATAACATAAATCTCCTCTGGAAGCAATCAATAACCATGTGCACATAGTAAAACCAATGGATTCCATTATTGACATTGTATGGGTGTATCTAAAGTAGAAAAAAATCACTAGATAACTAATGTTTCCCTATCATCAAATCAAAACCCATGAACAAATCAAGTAGAGTTATATAACCTCCAACTACCATCGTCGACACCAGGAGAACTAATATACTCTACACCTTGAGTCTCAAGGTATGGACCAAGGTAGCTGTAGAAAAGGAGTGTGATATTCCAAAATAAAACAAGACATAAACCATGGTAGAATTCAAGAAAATGGTACCTTGGAGGATCACCAGTCCCACTATTATTGGCATAACCAAAGCATGAAGTCTTGCATGTCTGTATCCCCTGCCTCACTATTTACATGCACCTCCATGATTGTGCTCATCACTATGTCCCTAAGGGAGATAGACACCTTTATGATTTCCAATACTAGATCCATATCCTCATTCCCTAAAAAATCCTATTGTATCTACTCCTAATATGAACTCTGGGGAAATCATTTTGACTAGGGTGAATAAGGAACCTAAATTCTAACATTATGTTGTTCCCTAAAGATATTAAAACATTAAAATTTTCCATGAAAATACTTCCCAAAAAAATAGAACATTGATTTGGATCCCTTGATAGGATCATGGAAACCACAATCCCAAAAAATATAAGTGTAAGAATACTAGGGAGGCTGACTCTAAGCTGGATAAAGCCTCAACTAACCTAACACCTATGATCCACCACCAACAATATCACTCCTTGAGGAACCTTGATGGCTTCACTCTCAAGACAGTACTGGAAGAGAATAAATCCTCTATATCACATCATCCTTCTAATTCACCTACAATTATATAAGAAATGAAAATGGAGTGATCTTATGACAAATAATAGGATGCAACACCTCCTCCAAGAACTGATCTCTGGAATATTTGTAAAGAGACAAATTGGGGGTGAAGAGAAAGTGATCCTTAAACCTAACCCCAATCTCCCACACACTCAGGCTCCCATGAAAAATATATAGAATATTTTTTCTCTTCACCTCCCTTATCATTGATGATATAAAATCATTGAAAATTTATCAATGAAAATCATACCATGAAAAATTCAACTTCTCTTTCTCCCTAGGATATTGGATCCATTTTTGTCGCACTACTCCCTGTATCTGACTAATAGCTAGAAGAACTCGATAATCAACCCTAGCTTTGGTAAAACTAAATTAGATCTCAAATATCTTCTAAAAATAACTATGTTTCTATATCATAGTCTCTCCCCTCATACATATCTGTACTCTGACACTAAAACTCATGCAACTTCTTCCTCTATGAATCATTCTCCTCATTCGGGTAAACCCTCCTACAGTAAATTGGGTTATCCTATTGAACCTCCCAGCCCTGAACGATGCATGGATAATAACAAACTAGTATCTCTAAAAATAAGGAACCAAAATCATAATCCCAATATCACATTATTTATTTAATTAATTTTGTTTAATTAGATTCATTTATTTTCTTAAAATCACCCCCATTTCAAACACATGCACAAACAATCATGATTCGTGTACCTCTCCTAGGTGTCTACCCTTCAATAAATACTATTTCACTTAATCATTAAATAAACTCAAGGACCTGGAATTGTGTCATAGGGGGGATTAAAATCACATGTCCAAAATGGTCTCTCGGGCTATGTCATGAACCAAGATCAACAAGTACAGTTTACCTAATAATATATACAATCACCACCAGTTCCAAACTCTAATCTTTATCATATGTCTCAAATAAAATCTATAATACCACTATATGAATAAAAACCCCTATTGGGAACCCGTTTTGGGCCTGTATTAAATATTAAGGTTACACTTGAGGCTCGCCTCTAGTAAGCCCTTGGTTCTGGCTAGCATCAAGGGTATAAAACAATGAAATGTAAGGCATTACACTCATTTAAATTACAAATATATAAATAAAACACCAATAAACACTATGATATAAATAAATAAATATCCATAATAATATTAAAATTCATTAATAATTTCATAAAAATACAAGTCTTAAATGAAATACCAATAAAACACTTAAGCAATGATTCCATAGAAAATTCAAATCAATGTTGGTATTGTCCATCTCGATCACCAAACTCACCTTGAACCCTGAAAAATAGTTTATATATATAGGGGTGTACATAACATGTACAGTCATTAGGATCATACTCAAGATATCTCATGAGAATCTGGAATGAGAAAACTAATTCATTGTGATCAAATATAAAAATCATCTATCACTTATCAAGTAAACTACCACCCAACCTCACCGAGGCTCACTCACCAAATATCACATCCACAAATAGTAAGATGGTATCAATGAATATAATAAGTAGGTATATTGCAACCACATACCCACTAGTTTTTCACTCTCATGCCCCAACTTCAAATGTATAATTCTCTCAATCCTACGTCCATGTCATGGCACACCATATTTCATATCCAGTATAGTATGAAATCGTCAAAATGATATACATCCACTTAGTTCCCTCCTCCTAACATGCATGACCCACAACATATATCACCACATCAATATTACCTAATCACATCTCATCAATTCAAAATATGTTCTATTGGTGCACCTATCCCATATTATCATCTCAATACCACATAGATTCTACTAGTACACCTATACCTTCTCATTCATACACCATAAAAACTTCTAGTACATCATTTAACCATAATCATGCCAATACATACATTGGTTCTATCATTACACCACATACTATGGTATTATGATCATTCCTACCTTTATCCAACACATCTTATACTACACTTAGAATTGAGAGTAGGGAAGAGGGAGTAGACATTCATCTATTCCCTTTACAACTATGATGTTAGGGGAAAATACCTGGTACCCAAAGTATATTAGTCATCGGTAAGGGTATCAGACTCAGGTGGGTAGCATATAGAAATCACAAGGAAAATTAATCATATATGTGTGTGTGGGTGTGTTTGTATATACCACATAAAATCTAAATCTAAGGGGATCACATGAAAACAACACGGCCACTTCTCATAAACAGTATCACACTACCACCGGATAACACTACCATCATTTTCAACTAAAAAATAAAAAAACATCCCCACTTCATAAAGAAAACATCCACCGTAACATTTAAAAAGAACCTAGTTAAACATACCATCAACTGATTTCAATATCTACCTATTACAAACCAATTACATTCATTTATCCATTATATTAATTTATTAATGTTAAACAACTCAATATATCACCCATATTATTTATATCCATTAATAATTCATTTATATCATAATCACTTAATTTTATCCCTTTAGTTATTCAATTACATCCAACCCCATTCAGATTCATTATTACCAACTATATTCTATACCATCAGGAAACTTCCAAATGACCTCACATCAACTAACCAAGACATCACCTATAATAACCCACTCATTCCCTCTTTCCATGTCACACCCTTGATTTTATATTTAGGTGTAGAACCTCTTATTAATTTATTTTTATTCGATGTACTTGATATTTTTATTCATTCGGTAATTTTAGGCATTTACTTTTCATTTTTATTGGTGTTCTACAGCGTTATTATGGTTGAAGTGGTATTTTTGAAATAAAAGAGAGCTAATATGGTGTAATGAGGGATTATTAGGTGATTATATGGTGTAGAGAAAGTAATTAATTCCACAGATGCGAAGACTTGGGGTCTAGGTGGATCTTACCCATGGAGGTGAAACATAGTGCATCCAAAGAGGCTATTTTGTCAATGCCTAGACTCAAGGGGTCCAATTTCTACCCCTTTGATGAGTGTTAAGGCATAGACCAGGGGGTTATTCCATAAAAGTATCCAGGGAGAGAAACCATAATGTAGATATATGGGCTATGTTGTGGTGTGCTCTGCCAAATTTTAATTTTTATGTTTTTATCATATTACCCCTTACCTAATTAAAATCATTTTATCCCCTTCTAATCCCCATTTCTTAAAATCTGATGTCCTCGGAATTGAACTCCCTCTCCCCCATCAATATTATCTTAATTTATTTTGTATTTTTTCCTAAAATTTCTTATAAACAACAAGTATCTCATTTCCTCATCCTTAGCACTAATCACCCTTCATTATTGGATTTCTCTTTACCCAGAAACCATTGAGGATTATGGTTTCTACTGATTTATTTTTTATGGTATGAATCTTGAAATTTCAGGTCCCTCCTTGCCTTATAGGTTTTCCTTCTTATTTATAGATCATTCAATTAGTCTATTAATGATTTCACCTGAATAAGGAAAGCAGTTTTGTATAATTAATTTTTTAATTGAACCTTTGATTCTTAGATTTTAAAATATAATTTCTAAAATGATTCAAATGTTGTTTATGGTTATTTAAAGGACTAATTTATTTGTAATTGAAGCCCATGGTCCTTTATTTATTTTGAACTCTTAAAATTATTTTGAAATCATATTGAAAGCGGGGTAAATGATGCTTATAAACTTTTTTATATTAAATTATATATTTTTATTACTCTCTTTAATAGAATTGATGGAAGTATATTTAAAGTATGTTTTACCTGAGAATTTAGAAATTTTTATAAAATATACATTCAGAACCCTCTTTTTAGAATAATTTCTTATACAGATAAACTATATAAGAACCCATGGATACCTAGGTAGGTTAAAATAGATCAGAAGGGGTCAATTCCACTAGCCCGAGCACCACCCCAACAAGTAATGTAATTTTATTGGTTCCCCTAATAGCTATTTAAGTTATTATATTGATTTTTTTACTTATATAGTGAAATAATTTACTAATTTCCCCTATCTTTAGTGGTCATAAGGTGCACTCCCATGTTATAAATTTTAATATATAGTTTTTTTATTGGTTTTTTAATAAAAAGGATTGTATAATGTCATTTGGATTCATTCTTATAAATGTTTCAGAAATTATTTTACGTAATTAGTTATGAACTAGCCAGAATTAGATTTTATAAAATAGGTTATATATAAAAAACTTTGTGGGATCCTACTAGGATTTTTATTTTCACAATATGAATACACAAATGAGTGAATGCAGACCTTGTTTTATCAGATGAAAAAAATATTTAAAGGCTTTTCTTAGTGGTGGTGTGTCTCGCATTATCTATTTAGGTCATTTGGAGTAGTTTTTTATGGAATGAAAATGGTCATGTCATATATATATGAGTAGATTTTATTTTTTGATCATCTTTCATTCGTTTTTAATTATTTATATTGATCATGTATCACCAATTTGGATCCATTTCCATTTACTTTATTTTTTATTTATAGATTTTTCTTTACATGGTTATTCAGTTAAGTCATGTGATGAAATCTATTCTTATTTTCATTTTACTTATTTTTTCGGATTGTTTATGTTATATGTTGAGTTGGTTCTATTTTTCTGAATCATTGAGATACTTTCTCACCAATTTACAGAGATTTCATGTAGGGATCACAGTTTGGACCAAATTTATGGTTATCTTGGGTTAAATCACTACCATTGGTGATTCTTAGGAGCCTATGAACCTTGTTTCCATCCCATGGGGATCGTTAATGCCCATCAGTCCATGTCATAATCCAATCTGGGTGCTCGAGTCATGGGAAGACTAGGGGGTTACGTGATAAAATGGTATCAAATCCTGGTTATTTAATCTGTTATTTGGGTAGTGAAGAATATAAAAGATATAAATTTGAGGGATCAAGGAAAAAGGGTAATATGGAGTACCTAGCCAATAATTTTAGTACACAACTTTTACTTTTCATGGGATGGTGTGGAAGTGTCTTTATAATTTCTGTTATGAGTTATCCTTACTTGTCTATTGTACTTAAAACTTTAAAGTAAGGTATAAGGGGACCTAGTATGTAGTATGGTTAGGGTGTGAGAGTTGAAACCCATGCACCCCTGCCAAGTTTCTGGAAAGGATGTGTTTTTGTTATGTTTTTCTACATGAATACATTTAATTTTTACTAGTTAATCTATATGTATTGATTATAATTTATTTTAGTGATTTTATTATGATCACAATTTTTTTATCTTAATTTATTTGAAACAAGAAATGGATTGATGTAATTTCCGTGAAATATAATATTTATTTTATTAAAGTAATGTTGTTATTTGATTATTTTGGGTCTCATATTTAGGATTTTATTTTTAGTCGATGCATCCTTATAAAAAAATTGAATATTCAAATAAAAATAAGATTTTCTAAAAACTTTATCAAAATGTCTTGATTTTTTTTGATGATTTTATTTTATTTAAAATAATTGGGAAATTTATTAATTTATTTTGGGAAAATGTTTAAATGAGAATTTTTTAAATTTACATAAATGGATATATTAGATAAATTTTATAATGAGAAAGAAAGTTTTCACATTGTGAGTGTTTAATTGGTTATTTCATTGATTTTCATGTCTATTTATACATGTTAATCATTGAATTAATTTAAAAATTAAATGATTTATAAATTTATAGAAAATGGATAGTTTATGTTATCCATGTCTTAAATCATTTATAATTCAATTAGTGTTTCGATGAAAGGATTTGGAAATTAATAAAAACATATATTTTAGATGGTATTGTTGCTATGTTTAGAATTAAGATAGTTTTAAAGTAATGTAATATGTTCTTTATTTATATGGTAAAATTACATGTTGTTGGTAATTTATATGGTTAATTCTTACACTCTTGAATTATTTTAAACTATTACATTAATGGTTTTCATCTAAATTTTAGAGAAATTATTTTTAAAGGATTATAAAAATGTTGAGTCACATTATTTCAATTTTAATAATTTATTACAAGTACACATGGTAATTTTAAAAATGGATTCCATGGTATTGTTGGTAAAAAGGGTTGTATGGGGAGAGTTATAAAATAATATAAAGTATTTTACTAATCCAAAAATCCATTAATTGTAAATCCTTATCTTATTAACTCTTTTTTATTATGATCGTTACTATCAAGATGGAGTTTTGGAATACATTTCATTTGTGATTATCCTAAAAGTTTTTTTGTAGTCAGAGGCTATAAAATGAAATGAGACATACATTAATTTAATCACTTCTAAATAAGCTACATATCTTAGGTTAGATGAGTTATTTTTGTGGAAACTATATTTTAAATGGAATTCTGGTTTGTTTTATATATTAGTGTGTTGTAATTTTTAATATTTAATGTGTTAATTATTGTTGTTTTATTTATGTGGTTTTATTTTCTCCAACTCCATGGATTTATTTTTTTATGGCCCACTGAAATTGTGAAATTTTATTTCAAATTACATTATTTGAGTGACTATTTTCTCTCATTTTAACTATAATGGAATCAGTTCCATTAATGTTTTTGATATTTATATTAACCTCATTAGTGATGTGATTTCTACAAGTATTAAAAGTTTTAAAGGAAATATATTGATCTTTGTTCTTTATTTAAAATAGGGTTGTTCAATTTTGAGAAAACCTTGATTTTATTTTCCTAATGGAGGGTGATTTTAAAGATGTATGTGGAATATATTTTTTATGAAAAATATCTTTTAAGTTATAACTTGTATACCTTGTCAGATAGATTTTTTCTAGTGAGAGTTCATGGGATTTATTAGATGTTTTAAAGATGCTCTAAATTTTTAACAAACCATGATTGTAGCATGTGATTTTGAAAATGATAATGTAATTTCTTATAAAAAATATCTTTATGTTCAAAATTAAATTAATTTTTTTATCATATTATTTTTGGTCCATCTAATGAACTTTTCTTTTGAAAATTTTTATGACTAAACTAATTAAATAGTTTAAAGGGGTATTTGAGGTTTATATTATTTCTTTTAAAAATTAATTTTCTTAATTTGGAAGTGAAATAGTACATTTTATTATTTTAATAAAAACTAATTAGTGTTTCTACAGTTTTGTTATATGGTTTTATTATTTTTCATGGTTTTAGTTATATTTGATGGTTTTGTGGAAGGATGTAATTTATGGTTGTTTAGGGACTTTTTTGATATTGTATAATGTCATTTTGGAGTAGTTATTTTGTTCTAAATGACCATTCTGTCTGGTTGTCTTGTTTGATAAATTCATGTTAAGTATTCATATAAAATCTAAATAATTTATTAGTTTTAAATAACAGTAAATGTTCAATTCTATTTTACATTGTTATGGTCGTTTTACTAGTGTTATTTAAATGAATTCCCCCTTTAGTATAAATATGTTTTTATAAGTTTTATGATTATTTTCTGTGGTTCCATAATATCCGATGGTCCCTTTAAAATTATGCAAGATTGGATTTCCAAAATGGAAGAACATTGGTTTTAAAGTTGCTACTTGGGATTCATGAAGTATTATTTATTAATTTTAGTAGTTTAATTATATTTTTTCAATTTTTTTCCATGGCGTTACGAATAATTCCAATTCTTAGAAAAATTATAATTTTGTATGTCTGTCTTAAGTAGATTTTATTGTTTTAAATTTGTTCTTTCATAATTAGACACTTGTTAGTAAATCCTCGTTTGTTTTACGACTTATTTAATTATGTTTGTGTTGGTGTTTGAACTAGGTTTATAATATTATTTTGTTAAATTATAACTCTTATAATTAAATAAATTAAAAATTAAAATACAAACAATTGTGTATATTATTTTAATTTTTTTATTATACTTTTTTAATAAATTACAACTCCTCCCATTTGATAAAAAAATTTAAAATTAAAATAAAAACTAAATTTTATATAATTGTACTTATTTAATACATGTGTTAATAAATTAATGTTTTAATAACATTATCTTATGCATAAATATTATTTTATTTAGTTAACAATTACATATATATTTTTATCATGATCATATTTTACATGTACTAATTTTTTTGATCATGTGTCATTGTATTAAAGTGTTTAAATCTTTATTATTGTTCAATTCCTCACATGTTTTATTATTTTATATATTAAATTTGATGAATGTAATTTTTCATTAAATGTTTATCATTGATTTTTATTATTATTATACATAATTTTATTTGGTTACATTTTATGAAAAAATTATTTTCTATAGTTTTAATTTACCTTTACACAAGTTTATTTTACCATTATGTAACATGTTATTGTTTTTTTACCATTACATAAGTATTTTAAACTATATTGTACCATAATGTATGATCTTTTGTACCTTTATACATATTTTAGAAATTATCCTTTACTCTTACATAAATTCGTATATACCCTTATGATTGGTTTGTAACTTCTATTTTACACTTACATAACTCCAAGTGTACCTTTAAGTGAGTTTTATAAATTCCACTATACCTTTACACAGTGTTTCATTTACCCTTATGTAGCCAGTTTAAGTTGAAGCTTACCTTTACACAAGCATTGTTTACCTTTACACAAGGGTTCAGCTACACTTATGTAGCTTGTTGAAAATGTTGTTAAACTTTACATAGATGCATGATTTTCATTGTGTGAACTATAAAAAATATAAGTTATCATTATGTAGTGGGCCAACTACCTTTAAACTAGTTGTATGAAATGATGATTACCTTTACATGGATCCTTTACCTTTATTCAATCACACTTATACAAGTCATTTACCTTTACTGGATTAGTGTAAAATATAGATTACCCTTACATAGGTTAAGAGGGTATCATATCACAACTCCATATACCTTTACATAACGCATAAATTCAGTTTTATCTTTATGCATATATATTTTTATGTTTTTGTAACCAATGTGAAATCTTGTTTACCTTTATGTAAGTTATATAAAACCATGTTCACCCTTACACACAAAATTGAAGTTACCTTAACATGAGTCTATATGAGTACCATTATATAGCTAACCAAAAACCTTTAGACAATATACATCATAACCTTACAAATCTTTCTCTTAAATCATTTTCCACTCACACTAGGTTTAGAATTCCTTATTTTCCTCCTGTAGTAGAAGAAGTAGGTCCTTGATTCTTCTACTGGGAATAAAGCCTGTGGAATATTTGTGAATTTTTTTGTGATATTAAAAATATTGGTAATAGATGTTTCTAAATTTATTTTCAAACCATTAGTTTAAATATATGACTAAAAAAATATGAAACACTATATAGTTGAGATATATGGTATTTTTGTAGCCACTATGGAATTTTTCTATAAAAATGTCTGAGGAAAATGGTGGAGATGAAATATGAGAAATATAACTACGATGCATTACTGTTGAAATACTAAACCGCTATGGGTTTCCTAAAATATTCTTATTATGCATCAATTCAAAAATTGCTGAATTTCACTTTTTCACACAAAATTATTCATCGATACCTTCTAGAAAGTCTAGTTATATTATTTCATTTTGTAAGTGTCTATAATTCATTATATTATACACAGTTATACCTATATGAAAAGGATGTTTCTTGTTAGAAAGTGACATTTTTAGTTATGATTAATTAACTAACGAAAATTAAAGGTCACAAAATTATTTATTTAATGTTTTTGAAATGTGTGATAGTTTAAAATAAATACATAATAATATAAAAAAGGAATGAAAATGGTTTGATAAAAATAATTATAAAAATTATACAACATTTTCTTTTTGCAAATAGATGAAAAATATTCAAGAATAAAACAATAAGTTTAGAATAAGAATGAAATAAATAATAATTTATGTTTAAAAATAATAATTATCAAAAAATGATATCCAAATTAGATTTGGATGAAATTTATAACATTGAGAAAGAATGAAAGAAGTTAAAGGAGTGGAATAATTAATGAATAAATTAACCATCCTTATCAATTATTAAAATGTATAAAAATCTAGAAAATCTTCAAAAAGGCAACAAAAATCTTAAAAATAATGTTTCTTACTTAGGATCAACTCTTTCAACTTTTGTGCAATATTAAGAGATGTTTTATAAAATGATGTACATGAATAAAGTTAGATCTATTTATGGATTTAATTAGTAGATTATAAAGATTTATAACAACCCCCTCAGGTTTTAAAATAAGAACATTATATTTGATAACATGTACAATACATAACATTGAGATAAAATGAACTAAAAAATTATAAAATTTAAATATGACTATTACAACATAGTCAATGAAATAGAGGGTATGAATAGGATTATCTAAATTATGAAAAATATATAAAGGTCCTATTGAAAACAAATTAATTGATTAATTATAATGAACTAAGCACTAATTTTTCAAAAAAGACATTTTATTCTCCAAAAAATAAATATTCTTCAAAAAAAAGTATTTATTGATTTTTATTAGAAAATAACATTTTTGAAATACTATTTTTCATCGTGTTTTGTGGATTTATTTTTAAATTAAATACTTCCACCTTTTCATTTTTAATATTGAGAATTTGATTCTATATTAGTAATTAAGAGGTCTAGTTTTATAAAATGTGTTCTTTTATTTTTAATATTTTTGAATAGTAATCATAGTGAATTATATCCCTATGGTAAAGGTAATATTAGTTAATTATGGGTAAAAATAATGTGATAATGACTAGAATGTTACCCTAACACAAGCCTTAATTTTAATGGATAAATAAATTTCATCAATAATCATAAAAAATTATAATATATGACCTTTTTCCACATATTACCATGATTTTGATCTTCATAATATTATATGTAAAGCGAAGTCAAAAATGTCATTCTATTTGTTTAATAATATTTAATTTATTTACATGAGGATAAAAATAAGTTATGCTTGCTTATAAATATTAATTTTAAATATAAATGATTTATATTTATCATGGTTCTTTATTTCTAATTTTTTGTGATGATATAATTACCTTAAGTGTCTACGCAATACTGATATTGTAGTTATTCAATTAATAGAAAAATAAATTATTTACAAAATGTTAATATTAATATTATTTTAATGAATTAGTGTTAAATTAATTTTTTAGATAAACATGACATATTATAGAGGTTTTAATTTTTTATATTCAAATTCATTTGTTTTCGTGATGATTTAGAGGTTAACATAAATGAGTAGTTCTAAAATTGAAAGTAATTTTATTATATAATAAATAAAATTTTATTAAATGATAAAAAACATCAAGAGGTCATATTTTTGTAAAATTAACTAGTATATGGTTGAAAATATAAAACATGGTGGATTTATTGTTTAATTTTTAATTTTTAGTAACTATATTGACTCCTAGAGAGTAAAAACTATGATATCACGGTAATTGATAAAAAGTGTTAACACGGGTAAAAATAAAAAAATGATAAGGGTGAGAACATCACCAAAACTTGTCCAATTATTATTTGATGAGATTATTTTTATTCCTAGTATTATTATATAATAATAATATCAATTTATAGTAATTATTACATGAAAATTAATTTAAATTAATTTAATACTTCATGATATTAAAAGAATTCTTCTCCCCTATCTTGTAAAAGGGAACATCATATCCTATTTTTTCACACATAAAACCCCATTTTTTAGAAAATAACATTAAAAATAAATTCCTATAATCCCTTACCATATTATATTTGTATTATTTTTTGGAATAATATAAACCTTATAGGGATTAACTTGAAAAGAAATAGAATATGTTTGAAGATGAGTTATAGCTTTTAACCAAATGTTTTAGTATTAGTTCTTCTTCTAACACATTAAAATAATCTTAAAAAATTATGAAATAAAAAAAATTATTACATATAATGAGATATTTTTATATTAGTTTCACAACCTATATCTATCTCCTCTTCTATCAAATGGGAAACGAAATGGTCTTTCGTGTGTATGCCAAACTACCACCTAGTGAACCGATGTGATTATTTTTACATCACTTTCTCTCATGGATAGTTATAAATATGTATTTTATGTTTATATATTATATTAATGATATCTATACCATTAAGTAAATATAATATATCATTTAATTTCTTACATTTCCATCCATTGAAAAATGATAACGTCGTTCGTGCATACATATGGATTACCTTCTCCACAAAGTGATGTGATTAATTTTACTTCCCCACATCACATGGATGATATATATGAGTTTATTTAAAGTAATAATATTTTATTTATGATATTATTATCATTATATAAAGAAAAAATAATACTTACCTTCTTTCTATCAGGATCCCTAAAAATGGAAATCTTACTCATGTGTGTGTATGGTTTATCATCTCTATAATTATAACATAGTTCTTTTTTCATAACCATGTTCCATGGTTGGATTTAGAAATTTAATTGATTAATAAATATGATAATTATTTCATGATTATTATTCTATATGTGATAAAATAATTACCACTTTAACCATATCCCACCTGTCGAATCCATTTTGGTCATATGAGCTGAATATCATCAAAACATCTAACATGAATTTAATTAATTAAGTAATTAATTATAACATAATAAAAGGAATAATTAAAATGAAAAATGTTATTAATAAATAAAATAATTAATTATATATTATCATTATGAAAGATAAATAATGTACATAATGATTCAAACTCGAGGTAAAGGACTTTCTTTTAAAAATTATCTTCTAAAGTTTCTCTTCCAACTCTTTTTCTGCGATATCCATGTTCTCCTAAATGTTTCCTGAAAATTATTATTTATGATTAAAGGGTTTATAAAGGTCATTTTTAGCATAAATAAATTTTTATACAATGTATTAAAAATTAATATTTTTATGGATTTCTATAAGGGACACTTTATATTAAAATACTTATTTTAAATTTTTTGAAGATTTATTTTCAAAATATTTATTTTCCATGTTCATATTCATAAAATTATTTTATGGATAGATTTATATGAAAATAAATTAATTATAAATTTCATTTTTTTACATTATTTAAAATTTTTTCAAGGGGAATATCTATATTTTATACGGAAAGATTTGACTTTCTCTATAGAAGACAAAAAGAATGTTTTATCTTAAAATATATAGTGTGAATGACTTTTCCCACCATAATTACCATTATTTTATATTTGGATTCATTTATAATATTCCTTATTTTATCAAAAAAATCCACCTTCTCTTGTTTTTTGTGTTTATGTATTGTAAAATGGGTTTTTTTAATGTATTTTGATGTCCATAAGTGTTTTTCACACGGGATTAAAAGAGTTTTACTGGGTTTTTATAATGAAAATTTGAAATATTAAAATGTTTTATTTGTGATTAGTCCTTTGAAATTGTTTATAATAATCGGTGAACCAAATATATATCATCTATATGGGTGATTATGAAATATATTATATGATTGATTCACCCAGGTAACACACCAATTCTTTAGGAAATGATGATGTTCTCCAAAGAATTATATTGGGTGTCGACTGTATGGTTATTAAAATTTTAGTGGGTTTATAAGGGTTCAATGAATATGATTTTTTAATTCACCTTTATAAATTTTCTATGCTCTTAATAAGATTTTATGTAATTATTTTGAGTTAAAAGGTAAATTAATAATTATTTGTTTGAAGGAATGATAATTCCATTTTAAGGTAAAAGGTTTTGTTTTTTAGAAAAAAAATTTCATGGGTTCTTGTGTTTTCTAAGAAACCATCATGATTTTAATTTTTTCATTACATTTTCTTATAAAGTATCTTATAAAGAACATTATGTATAGAAATTTCTTTGTATAAGAAAATAATTATTTGAGCTCAATGTTTATTATATTAAAAAACATACTTTTTTATCTCATGTTTTTAAAATAGACTAGTGGTATCTCTATTTATTTTTATATCTCTTACTGAGCTTTTATTGCTCATCCAATATTTTAAAAAAAATCACATGGTTTAAGGTTGAATAAGGGAAAAGATAAGTCAAGTTGAAATTTCTAAATAATGTTCATGAAAAGAAAACATATTTCAATTTAAAAGTTTCATACTATGAGAAAAATGATATTGTGTAAAAGTGTCCACTTTTTAATTTATTAGTTTTTTATTAAAGTTTAATGACCTAATTCCCTAAAAAATTAAACCTAAAATATCGATGGAAGTTCAAGAAATAAAATTATTGTATAGAGACACTATAATATGTATTATTTAATTTCTGGTCCTTATAGTTGATAATAGAGTTGGCTTTATATGACAATAGATATTTGGATGTTTTCATGAGAGGTTATCTTAAGTGTTATGGATACCATAATGGGTGTATGAGTTTATGTTTGAACATAATTTCAAAGTCTTAGAAATCCCTTTTTAGGTTTTAAGTGATGGTATTTTAAGTTAATTAATGATATTATTGGACAAATTTTATTGGGTCTAGGTATGTGTAAACCTTAGGTTTAATGTGAAGGATTTTTTCAGAAGAATTATATTACAGTTTTTGTGTGTAAGAGGAAATGTATGATATAATCTTTAATGTAAAAAAATTATTTAATGTTGAAGTTATTATGGTTATTTATAATCATTTTAAGGTTAAAGTATTATAGAATTTCTATAGGTGTTGCTTTTACAAGGACCATTTTAATTTTAACATTCAATAATTAATTTCATGTTTTAATGATGTTATTTTCTAAAAATTAAAGATAATTTGTCAATATGAAAGGAAAAGGATATCACACAACTCTTTTATCACTAACAGATGATTTAATCATAAATATAATGAAAAAATATTACTCAAAATGATTTTTAAATCTTTGTGAACATCTAAATAACCTGAAAGACACAATTTTATTAACACACAACATTTTGATTTCTCCCTAATTGATAGGTATCTTGGTATTTATTTTATTTGATTTCCAATTCTAAACTCATCTATCTCATTTGATGATGTAAATACCACCATGTACTTTACTATTTATTCTTTAAATATATGGAATTAATAATGGAAAATAAAGAAGACATCAAAAATAAAAATGAAGACCCTAATATCTAGATTTAAGGTATGAATTATTTTCTTATTTTACAAGTATAAAACGTGATTAAGTTGATATTAAAGAATTATAAGTACATATTTCATATAATTGATTTATATGAATAATGTGTTACTGAATAAGATGATGAATAATGGTTGAAGTTTAATAAAGGAATTTGAATAACGGATGTGTTTATCAAAAATATTCTGGTATATTCCAAATATTTTGATAATCATGAAACAATTAATGATTGTTATATAGTATATTTTGTGTACAAAATTTGGAAACATATGTTATATATAATTGATTCCTTTGAAAAGTGGTGTTGAAAAATGGTGAAATGTTTTTTATATATTCATTTAAATACATTGAGAAATGGATAAGTAACCCATTAGGAAGAAATATTCTTTATATTAAGAAAATGATGGTCAACTAAGATTATTTGATTTTGGGGGGAAATGATCTATATATAAAACCTTAAAGGATAAAAATCATTGTGAGGAATAATGATATTTTTTAGGAATTTTATCATATATTTGGGAATGTTATAGAGATTAAATTAATATATTTTTAGTAAAATGACAGGTCAAAGGCCAAGTGATAGCCCTAACATATCTAATTAGGGCATGGGACTTGAACCCACTAATGTAGGGTGATAAGGGTGAAACTCCTACCACTGGCATGTATGATGTCCTAATTAGTATGAAATTATGAAAATAACTTAAAAAATAAATATTATATCGATCTTGGGAACATATTTTTAATCATATATATAACCAAGGGATTGAAAAGTTAATTATTGAATAAGTGATTTATGTTATTTCAATACAAGTTCACTATTTTGGGATCCTTATATGATTATAGAAAATGGAAATATTTTTTAATAATATGTAATTTTAATTGTGGAATAAAGGTTAAATTATCTTTTAAAAGCATTATAATGATTTAGCTTATCTATGGAAATAATTTTCATATTTGGGGAAAATATAACTGTGTTATATACTTTTTTATGAGACTTTAAGAGTGATTGATGTTATTTATAGATAGATATTATATTTACCTTGGAAGAATATATTATCAAATCATTATAATCTTTGGGTTTCAATATTAGTTAGGAAAATTTTGATGACATTTAAGGATAGTTATTTATAAAATTATCTACATTAAACCTTCAATGATATTATTGAATTTTAGAGATAAATGTATTACTTCTTTCTATTAAATTTTATTCATTTTGGGAATTGTCTTATCCATTTCTAACCATTTGAGTTTTGGTTAATGTAAAAATAAATTATAAATATCCTTTTATCATTTTGAGTAATTATATGACCCGATGGAAGTTTTTTTAGGGATTCAGGCATAAACATTTCATCTTGAATACTCAATGTTTGGAGAAACAGATGAGATTATAGTGGAATTAGAATAAAGGATGAAATGATACATGTTAAGTAAGAATATTTCCATATATTATTATTCTAGATGGTAATTTAGTTCCCCAAAATTAATAAAAGGATATTGAAATAAAAAAATCATTTACTTTCATTTCCAATGAATCAATAGTCTTTTTCATACCTCTTTGGTTTATGGTTTTGTGGTCGTTAACATCCCCATATCCATTCATTTTCTTGTGATCAAGAATTTATGTCATTCTATATCATTATTTGGAAATTATAATTTTATTCCATGTCCATATTTTCACTTCCCAATAATTGTTTTATACTGGGAAACCGAGTTATTCTAAATGACCGTCATATTTCTATTTCCTATTTTTCTAGAGAAAGATTTATTAACCCTTTTTACGATAAAGGATTTTAAAAAACGTATTTTCATATGGAAAAAAATTGACTAATAGGACCAGGTTACAATTTTTAGGATACAATATTTTAAATTTGGGACAATGTAACACCCTAATATTTTAAAATAAGGAAATTATGTTTGATAATGTGTACGATACGCAACACTGTGATTAAAGAAACCACAAAATATTATTATTTAATTATGATGATTAGGACAAAGTATTGAATTAGTGGGTGTAAAATAGGATTAACCAAATTTTAAAATATATATATAAAGGTCCTAATAAATAAATTATTGATTAATGATTAGTAAGAAAACTCTATTTTTAGAGTAGACATTTTATTTTTTGAAAATGTGTTTTCTAAAAAAATGGTATTTATTGATTTTTATTAAATAATATTATAATTAATTTAAAAAAATATACAAAATATATTTGATAAATATTTTATAATTTTTTTATATCATCATATCAAAATTAGATTATGGTGAAATTTTTTTATTTTTTGAGAAGTTTAATTTTTCAATGAATAGTGAAAATTCTGATTTTTACTGAAAACTCTATATTATTTTAAATTATTTATAAAGAAAAATTATATATTGTATTTTTAAAAAAATTTAACAATTATATATTATTAAAAATAATCCTTTTATATTTTTTAAAAATAGTTTTATACTTGAATTTATTATTAAATCATTTTTGTACTTAAAAATGTACTTTTCTGAAAAAAAACTAATTTTCATCACATTTTGCGTGTTTAATTTTAAATTAATTTATGTCAATTTTATTATATTAATCTTAAAAAATGGATGATATATTATTAATAATGACTTCAAAAAATTTTAAATATTTATTTTTTATTTTTAGTCATTATAAATAGTAATCATAGTAATTTTTGTTACCATTGTAATGGTAAAATAGGTTAACTAAGGGGAAAAAAATGTTATAAATATTAAAAAGTAACCCTAATACATTATTTAATTCTATTGTATGGGTATATTTCATCCATAATCATCCGAAATTTTGATATATGACGTTTTTCCATGTGGCAATTATTTTTCCCTTATTAAAATTTTATATAAAGAAAAGTCAATATTGACATTCTCTTTGTTTTATTATCTTTAAATTTTTGACATAATGATAAAAATAAGGCATGTTCAGTTATAAAAATTAATTTTAAAGATAAATTATTTCTATTTATTATTATATTTTATTATTATTATTATTGATTAAATAGTTACCTTAAATTCATATTTAATACTGATACAATATTTATTCATTTAATAGAAAAATGAAATAATTGTTTTTAAAAATGTTAAAAGTAATATTATTTAAATTAATTATTATTTTTCATATTTTTTTAGAAAAAATTAACTTATTATAGAGGATTTAATTACTTATATTCTAATTCCTTTATTTTCTTTTAGTTTTAAAAGTCAAATTAAATGAAAGGTTCCATAACTGTCATTAATGTTATTTTATAATAAATAATATTTCATAAAATTATTAAAAACTTTAAAAAGTCATACTTCAAGACAATTGATTGGTATATGGTTAAAAATTAAACTATGATCCATTTATTTTATAATTATCCTTTTCTAGTTACTATATTTACCCATAAATTGTAATAACATTGTTATAACGGAATTATCAAAAAGCGTTAACATGGGTTAAAACAGAAAGATAACAGTTAAAACATCACCTAAAATTATCAAAATTTTATTGGATGAGATTATTTTTAATAATAATCATATTATGATTTAATAATATCAATATTTATCTATTTTAATATGAAAAATAATTTATATTAATTTAATATTTTAAGAAATCCCAAGAATGCCCCTCCGCTCTTTTATGAATGGGCACCTTCAATCCTTTTTTTCACGCTTAAAAAATTATTTGGTTTTTTCAATACCTACCCAAATCCAATAGAATAATCCATTAATACCTTATAAATTTATTATTTTTAGTATAATACCATCCTTATAGGTCTTAAGATGAAAATAAATGTAGTTGTCTGAAGAAGAGGTATAACTTTTAATCAAATTTTTTAGTATTATTTCTTCTTCTGACTCACTAAAAAATTATTAAAATATTACTAAATAATAAAAACCAATAACATTAATATACTGAGATTCTTTAATGTTAATTTAATATCTTATATCGATCTCCTCTTCCCTCAAGTAAGAAGAGAAATCGGTATTCATCTGTACGACAGACAATGGCCTCATGAACCAATGTAATTCATTTTCCATCACCATCTCCAATGGGTAGTTATAATGATTATTTATTGTTTACATATTATATTAATGATATATTTATCATTTTTTTAATATAATATATCATCTAATTTCTTACCTTTCCATCCATCTAAAAATGATAATGTCTTTTTTGCGTATGCATGGAATACAACCTCTACCAAGCTATGTAATTCATTTACATCACCACATCACATGAATGATGTATATAAGTTTATTTAAATAAATAATATGGTATTTTTTATTTAATTATCATTATTAAAATAAAAATAATAACACTTACCTTCTTTCCATCATGATCGTTGAAAAATTGAAATGTTACTCATGCATATGTATGGCTTACCATCTCCATGATTGTAACATGGTTCATATTTCATAACCATATTCCATTATTTTTTAAAAAATTGAAATTTATGTATGAATATTATATGTTTTTTCTAATTATTATTCTTAATATGAAGTAAAAATAATCTCTTTGATCATTTTCAACATGCCAAAGTCATTTTGGACATATGATATGAATATTGTCAAATTGTTCTATGTGAACTTGGTTGATTAATTGATTGATTATAACATGTAAAAAGAAATAATAAACTTGAAAAAGGTAATTTATAATGTATATATTTTATTTCATTTTATTTTTTTAAATATAAAAAATGTATGTGATTACTCTAACTCAATGTAAGGGAATTTATTTTAAAATATGACTTTTAATGTTTCCCTTCCAACCATTTTTCTTCAATGTCCATATTCTTCTAAATGTTTAAATAAAGTTTTTATTTATACATAAAGGGTTTATAAATTTAATTTCTTTAAATATTTAACTATATATACAATTTTTTATAAATGAAACTTTTTATGGTTTTCCATGAGGGTAACATCACTTTAAAAACCTTGTTTTAAATGTTTTATAGATTTATTTTCAACATATTTCGATTCCATGTCAATATTCATAAAGTTATGATATAGTTGTATTTATTTAGAAATAAATGAATTATAAATAAAATTTTATGTCAAACATTAATTTCTTACAAAGGTTCTTAAAAGTAATATTTTTCACATATTTTATACAAAATTATTTTACTTTATTTATAAAATAAAAAAATGTTATATTTTAACCTATATGATTTAAATGGATTTTCCTACTTTCATAAACATTATTTGATATCTGGATTCATTTATAATATTTTATTTTTTATGAAAATTAAAACCCTTATTCCCTTATTTTGGGTATATATATTTTCGAAAATGGTTTTTAAAATGAATATGTTATTTCAATATCTAAAAGTGTTTTTCATACAGGTTGAAAATAGTTTTTCATGGGATTTATAAAGAAAATGTAAATGATTAAAATGTTTTTTTCAGGTTATTTTCCATGGAAATTGTCTCTAATAATGAGTGATCCCGGTATAACTCATGAATATGGGTGATTCTGTTATATCTTACATCATGGGTGTGCTGAGATAGTCTTCCAACACATTGTGTAATTATTTTGTTCTCTAGATAATTATATTAGAAGTTGACCATATGGTTATTCCAATTGTAAGGGTTATATGAATATGATATCCCAAGGAACCTACATGACTTTTCTATACTTTCTAATGAGTTTTTATATAAATATTTTGATTTCCAAATGGTAATATAATAATCATTTGTTAAATGAAATGATTACGCCCTTTTAGAGTTAAAATGTATGTTTTAAAGAAAATGTTTTTCATGGGTTCTCAAATTTCATAACAAAACCTCATTATTATAATTTTTCAATTATGTTCCCTTATAAAGTATCATATATAAAAAATTGGGCAGAAAGGCTATTTTTATTTGTTTATAAAGGATTATTTGAGATCAAGTATTATTATATTAAAAAAACTTCATTTTTTATATCATGGTTTTAAAATATATTAATAGGTTTTTCTATTTATTTTTATATCCCTTAGTGAGATTTTTGTGATCATACTACATTTTAAAAAACAATATAGTGCATAAGGATGGATAAGAGAAGTGAAGAAGTCAAGTTTAAATTCATGAAAATTATTCATGAAAACAGAACATGTTTCATTTTAAATGTTTTATATTTTGGGAAAAATAGGTACAAAGTATAAGTGTCCACTTTGTAATTTATGGGTTTATTATGTAATACTTATGACCTAATTATATAAAACTCTAAACCTAAAAGATATTTGGGAATGTAAAAACTGAATTCTTTTCTAAAGACACTATAATATGTACTGTTAAAGGCATGATCCTTATATGTATAATACCTATTTTGTAAAAAGTGACAATCGTAAAACATCCACTACTACACTTTTTATGTATTGTTTAAAAAGGAATTATAAAAATTAGTTTCTTATTGAATTTATAAAATATTTGGGTTTTACTAAAACTTTTATGTCACAATATTTATCGTCTTCATTACCCAACTTTAAATGTCTTAAATATATATGGGTACTAAATAATTTTTGTACTAATCTTATTTGACCCAAAGTATCTTGGGTTCCAAAACAACATTTTGTTTGATTTTATTTTAGAAAACCTTTCATATAAGTATCAATTAAATTTTGTATATGGAACATGTTTAATCACACCACATGACTGTAAATACATAAATATTTCTATTTTTTATTTAATCTGATGGAAGAGATATCACTTTTGGAGACAACAATTAGGGAAGGGCTAAAGGTTGTAGAGTAGTAGGTATTCATTAATCTGTTATAATATCTATTTTTTTATTTGTTAAAGGAATTAAACATAATTTAATCACTATATCATAGCTTTGGGATGATAGAAAAAATGTCATGATTGAAGATAATAGATGTATTATTTTCAAAGATAAATCTATTTTAGTTTAAAAAAATAAGAAAGAAAAAAATTATTCAATTAATTTTCATGATCTAACTAAGAAAAAATGTCAATGTTTAAATACTATATAAAATGATGATATAATATTGAATATGATAATTTTCTATGATCATTTTTTGTTTATCTATAGATTATCTAAGAATCAATATATTTAAGATCTTCCCAAGATAATGGTTAACAAATATTTATATGTGATTCATGTTTAAAAGGTAAGAAACATAAAGTAACATTTTAATCTCTTAATTAGGTTTCTACATATATACATTTATAGTTATTACATTTTAATTTTTTGGGAAATATAAGAACTATATGTTTGGGAGGAAAAAAATTTGTAATTTATTATGACTATAGTAGGTTTACCCAGGTTTACTTTATGGATCAAAAACATAAAACGTTTTATATTTTTACTATATTATATAAATTAATTAAAAATAAAAATAGTTTTTTATTAGTTTAATTATAAATAATAGAGGTCGTGAGTTTTCAAAACCTTATTTTGAAATGATTTTTGAGTAAAATGTATACGCTCATTATTTCTTAGTTTCTAGATTGCAACAACAAAATGGTGTTATAGAATGAAATAATAGAAAAATATATAAAATGGATCGACCAGTACTAAATGAATATAAGGAAATAAGATTTTGTGTGGTAAATCTATTTAAACATAAAGTTATATTCTAAATAGAGTCTTTATTAGAACTTTTTCGGAATAAAACACTATATGAATTACTTAATGGAAGAATTACCTAAGAAAGTTAGTATAAGGTGTTTGGGTGTAAAGTTTTTATTTTGAATGATAAGGTTAACTTATATAAATTTGATGATAAAAGTGATAAAGGAATTTCTATTGGATATTATACCAATTATAAATCATATAGAGTGTGTAATAATAGAATAATAATAACATAAGAATTTTTTTCTTGTAAAATTTGATGAAAATAATGATAAACGAAATACATATTTTGAAAATATTGAATAAGAAATTAAATATTTATAATTTAGTGAAGATGAATCTAATAATAATGATTCAAAAATTGTGAGGGTGTATATTCCTAATCTATATAATCCTAAACATTGATAGACTCATTAAGATATTCTATTGGAGAAATTTTGTTATAAATATTGATTCTAGAGTCAAAACTAGAAACTCAGTTTCAAATTTCAACTCAAATAATTAATTTTTATATAATATATAAGATAATAATATTGATTACGCCTTAAAATATTAATTGGATTATGGAAATTAAAGAAGAGGTTAATAAATTTGTTAGGAATAATTTTTTGAATCTAATCGAACTCACAAAAGAAAAATGAGTCATAATAAATAAATCAATTTTTCAAAATAAATTAGATGAATTGGGTCATATAATTAAAAAATATATGTTTTTCCTCAAGGTTATTCACAAGGGGAAGGAATTTATTTTGAAGCGTCTTTTCCTCTAAGTTCTAGAATTATAGAAATTATTATTTTATTATCTTTCACTAATTTTCACTATTTGAAATTATTTTAAATGGATGTAGAAAAGAGTATTCCATAATTATATTATTTTTTAGAAAGAATATGTAGATTAGAACACTATATTTTAAAACTATCAATTTATATATCGTGTGTTTAAACTTAATAAATCATTTTATGGTCTCAAGAACTCTCTAAGAGCTAGGTATAAAAGACTAACTATTTTTTCTATAAAATGGTTTTACTAAAGAAAAATTTGATCCAAATTTTATCATTAATAAATTTTTCAAGGATATATTAATTTTCCAAATATATTTTGATGAAATATTTTTAGGATCTATCATTAAATCCATGAGTAATTAGTTTGTTATTATTTTGAAAAATGAGTTTGATATGAGCTTAATGGGAGAGTAAGAAGTTTTTTAGAGGTCTTAAAATTATTTAAATGAATGATGGAATATTTATTAATCAATATAAATATTATATAGAATGAGTTAAGAGGTTTGGTTTAGATTTCAGTAAGAGTATGAGGACCCCCATTAGTACTAGTTCAAAATTAGATAGTGATGAATCTGGAAAATCTATTAAGGTTAAATTATATAGAGGAATGACAGGTAGTTTTCCTTACCTGACTCTTTATAGGCCTGATAAAATGTTCCAGAAGTTTTATGTGAATATAATCAAGCTAATCCTATATAGAGTCACCAATAAGTAGTTAAAAGAATTATAAGATATATAAAGGAATTATTAATTGAGTTCTAGTTTTTTCTAAACAAAACTGTATTAATTTTTTTAGTTACTCTAATTATAACATTGGATGTTTTAGGATTGATAAGAAAGTTACAATAGGTATGTGTCATTTAATTTGTAAAATTTTAAATTCATGGACTTTAAGGGAAAAATTTTCAGTATATTTGTCTATATATGTAGATAAATATATTGAAACTAAAATTTGTTTTGTGCCTTTGGATCAAGTAAACATTTTGTGATTTTGATGTTTATTTTGATAAAATTATTATTTATTATCATAATCACAACACTATTTCAATATCTAAAAATACTCTAAAACATTTTCAAACAAAGACTATAGATGTATGATTTTATTTCATTAAAGATCATGTTAATAAATGTTACATTTCCTTATAATTTGTTTCTAAAAAAGTAATTTGTGGTCATATTTCCTAAACTGTTAGAGCCTATATGGTTTTTGATAACAAATTTTGAACTTTTCATATTGTGAGAATAAATTTTTATCTCTTCTTTTATATTTTTTAATTAAAAATATTTTCCAAAACATAATATAATTATAAATTATAATTTTTTTATGTAAGAATAAATTTAGGGGGATCATTATTTGATTGATGTTTTAGGTTTTATAAAAATATTTTTCTTCTTCCTGTTAAATTTCAAAAAGGGGAGATAAATTTAGAAATGTGTTATGGTAAAATATTTGAAATTTCTAAACTGTTCATATTTTTAATTAATAAAAAGGGATAGATAATTTTTTATTGAAATTAGTTTATAATGTTAGTTTTGATAAATTAAAACTCCTGTAATTTTTTAAATAAATTAAAAATCGCAACACAAACTATGTTTTATATAATTATACTTATTTATGGTTTATAGTTTTTTTTTTAAAAAAAAATTAAAACCATGGTATTTGTTATATAAATTAAAAATTATAATACAAACTATATTATACGTCACTTTAATTGTTTGATAAATTTTATAATGCTATAATGTTCTAATTATTTATCTTGTGCAAAAAAAATATTTTTTATAGATAACATACATATTTTTATCATGATCCTATGTCACATGTCTTAATTTATTTGATCATGTGTTATTGTATTAAAGAGTTTAAATATTGTATAGTTTTCAATTAATCACATGGGTTAATATTTTATATATTTTGGTACCTTTTTTTAATTATTTATGAATCATGTTTATTATTACATTAATGGGATTTATGTTTTATGATATCATTTTACATTATAAAATCAGTTCAATAAATTTTTTCCATGTATGAATCACTGTTGAGATTTAATCACCACAAATAAATTCCCACTGCTAAGGAAGTCTCACCTCCAAGGATGAATCACCATCAGAAAATGTACTATCATTAAAGACAACTCACTGACAATGTAAGAAAATATAAAATTGTTGGAAACACTCACCATCTATTATAAGTCACCACCAGAATAAAAATTCAGTAAAGTATGGAAGGAATCAGCTCTAGAGAATAACTCACCATTGGATCAGAAATTTGAAAAGGTTTTGAATACACCTACAATAAAAACTGATTCACTGTTTGGGAGACCTTCTGTCGGATTGGAATTTTAAAAAAGTGTTGACATGAACCACTATTATCTCAAGTCACCCCCAGAGCCTGAATCATTGCCAGAAGTTCTCACTGTTATAATTAGTCACTTCTAGATCAAGACACTTCCAGTGTTGTGTCACTATTCAAGGGAGTAACAGATAGAAACTTTTCAATGATCAAAAGACTCACCGTTACTATTATTATATTTTTTATTTTGAATTAAATAATTATAATGGTTATATTATTAAACTTAATTATTAAATTTATTTTTAATGGTTGTGTATTAACTATTTCAGAATAGAATTAAAGTTTGTGTCAACCATGTACTATGAGGAGTAGATGATCTGACTGATTCTCTTTCTTTACTAGTATTAAAATATAATGAAAAATACTTCATGGGAATAACTCTGAACATGTAGATACACACATAGAGATGCACACATGAAGTGAGATAAATCTTATTGAAAAAACAAAAAGTGTGATTACATGATGCATATTTCTTACAAACAACTAAAATAGTGATGCATCATTAAAAATTCAGATCCAAAAATCAGAACAAAGAGTTTACGACACTCTATTATACAGTATATTTCATAAATACAACCCGAGCTTCAATTTAAACTACATTCGAGGAGTCAAGAGATGCATATCTTATCAATTAGATCAACACTATTATTTCTTACACTTATACTTTCTATCTTTCTTTATTTTAATTAAATTAAGATTTTGTGTGTGTATACTCTATTTTAAACACACACACTATCTCCTTCTTTAAAATGAATGATACTATATATCTCCTCAACAATTTATTTGCCTATTTTCCCATGTGTTGTGGTAGAGGTCTGGTTGTTGCTTGTTTTATCTGTACTCTCATGATTACTATGGAAGAGGTCCCTATTTTTTCCGAAATGTTTTCAAAATTTTGTAAACCCCATTTAGGTTGCGGATCAACGTTTATTTTTATATAAACCACTTGAAAATAGGTGATATCCAAGTGGAGAGTAATATGATGCATCTTTATATTGAACCTCTTATAATCAATTTTGTTGTGTATTTTGTTTGTTTTATTTGTAATATTTAAAACTAAATTTTATTTAAATTGAAAAAAACACTACTTTGATAGTTGACCATAATTATTGATTATATAAGATTTGGACTTAGTAGATTTATTTCAAATGTTAAAGTAATAATATATACTATTTTATGTTGGACCTAATAAATCTTTGAGAAGTCTTTTAAAAGGATAATATTAATATTTATCTATTGTTTTGGTTAATTGGGATGTATTTAAATTAATTGGATTATTTTATTTAAATAGTTTTTGAACAGAAGTTTTTATTAGGCACTCAGTTTACCCCCCCACCCCTCTTGAGATACTCACTCTGGATAAAATTTTGAATCAAAGGACATAAAATTTCATATCAATGTTTTTCAAAACATTTTCAACATTGATTTTAGTTGTTCTTTAAAAATATTAAATTAATGTTTGTAATAAATTGAATTCTTTAAATAGATAATAGATTAAAAGGTTATGCTACAAATAGACCTCCTTTTTTAAGGGTAATAATTATTCTCATGGTAAAATTAAGATGGAAATTAACATAGATTGTATGATTTTTGATATTTTTAATGTTATTAAAAAGATATATAAATTCTCTAGAACTACTAGAGTTTCTTGTCTTGAAGATACTAACCATTATTATAATAGTAATTAAAAAGATATGAATTCCATTTATTATTCTTTAATATGTGAATAATTAAATAGAAAATATTCTTGTAAAACTTCTTTTGAAATATTAGAAACTTTAGTTGTTTCAAACGAAGGATCCAATAATGTTAAAGAGATGAGATTGAACACATATACTATTAAGTATGATAATTTTAAGATGAATGCTAATGAATTAATTTCTGATATTTATATTAGGTTCAATAAAATAGTGAACATTATGAGATAACTTGTAAATCCAGTATCTAACAAGGAAGTGATTATGAGACTGCTTATATGTCTTCCTGAAATATGGAGAGGGAACTTAGTGTCAATTATAGAATCATGTGATATTATAAAACTACCAGTTTAATAATTAATTGTAATTTTAATGATGTATGAAGAATATTTATAATCCAATAGATAAGAGGATGATGAGCCAAAAATATAGTCATTAGATTTCAAGTCTATTGCATCAAAACAAAAAACCAAAATAAAAAGTTCAAATTGAATCTTCTACTAATGATGAATCACCACCAGATAGTGATAAGAAGATAAAAAGTTTTATAGGAAGAGGAAATTTTTCTAGAAAACTAGTTATAAAAGAATGTATGACAACAATGTTAACTAGAAGAATTATTGGAAAAAGGATTACAATCAAAATGATATCACCTGTTATGAATGAAAGCAAAAAATATATGTTAAAGAAGACTGTTAAAAATTGAAATAAAAAAATAAATATGATGAAAAGGATAGAAAATTCAATAAATCCATGAAGGAAACTTGGATTGCCTCTAAGGACAGTTCTAGTGACTCGGAATCTTCTCTTAAAGAGTAGTCTGGCTGATCCAACATGTGCTTCATGAAAAAAGACATTGAGGAACCTATTTTATCTACTACTTTATCTATGCTTAACTCTGATAACTATGAAATTGAACACAATTAAGACGATATTTCTCAAGAATAAATGTTTTAATATTGTATAATGATTGATAAAACTTTTAATAAACTTTGAGATAAATATAAATTCATGAAGAAGTAGTATGTTCTCTCTATGAGTATTAAAATTGATCTTACAACAGAGAAAGATAAAAATTATCAATTTCTAAAGGAGAATACTAAATATAAATTTTTTCAATAGTAACAGAAGAAGGATTTATAAAAGTTTAATAATAGAATAGAAACACTTCCACAGATTTTATGTAAATAATTTTTCTAAAATATATTACAGGTCTATGATATCAACCTGGATAAAGAAGAATAGTTAAGAGCACATTTTTAGATAAATCTAAATATGAAAGTTCTACTTCCAGTTATTCTTCTAGAGAACCAAATAATGTTTTTATTTCAAAAATTATGAAATCTATTTATAGGAAACCCATCAATAAAATTTGAGTTCATAAATCTTTAATTTCAAACATATCTAGACCTAAGAAAATATAGGTACCAAAATAATTATTGGTATAAATTTGTTTTATAGGAATTCTTCTTGAAGAGATCCTATAGATGTATATAGTACTTGGATAGTGGTTGTTAAATGAATATGATAAGAGACTACTCGAGTTTTAATAACCTCAAAAAGGTTGATGGTGGTCATGTTACCTTTGGGGACAATGATAAAGTGAAGATCATCGTCCTTTTCCAGATTGGTAACACCAATTCAGTTTTGATTTCTAAATTAGTGTTTGTTGATGGTTTAAAGTAAAACATACTTATCATCTCACAATTAATTAATTGTAGTTTTCATGTTAAATTTGAAAATAATTCACGTAATGTTTTGTATTCTAGTGATGATTTGGTTTTTACAGCTTTATGGAATGAAAATGTTTATGATATTGATCTTAATTATTTAATTTCACAAAATGTTTCCAACATGAGTGCCTTTCATAAAGTGTATTATTTTTTCCATAGGAGACTAGGCCACTATAATATTCACTCACTTGTGGAAGAATACTTTTAATGGATTAGTCAAGGATCTACCAAAACATGAGTTCCGAAATTATAAATTCTCCAACCCCTATCAAAAAATAAATAGTACATGATATATTTTAAATCAAAGAAATAATTTTCAACATCTAAAACTCTTGATTTTTTTCATATGGATTTTATTAGAGAATCTAGAGTTTCTGGTTTAAATGGGAAGATTTATATTTATGTAGTAGTATATGACTTTTATATGTATACTTGGTTATTATTTTTAGCTCACAAAAGTGAAGCTTGCTCTCATTTTTTCAAGTATTCTTGATCTATAGATGAATTAAGTGGATTTAGAATTAAGACCTTAAGAAGTTACCATGGATTTGAGTTTGAAAATAAATAATTTGAATATTTTTTCTCAAAAAATGGCTATTATCATAACTTCTCTACTCCTAGAACCCATCAGCAAAATGGAGTTGTAGAAAAAAGAAATGGAACACTTCAAGAGATATCCTGGACAATGATCAATGAATATGAATTACCTATCTACTTTTCAGAAGAGTCCATTAATATAGTATGATATATAATAAATATAGTTCTAATTATACCAATATTTAAGAAGACCCTTTATGAGTTTCATAATGTAGGAATCATAAGGTTATTTACTTTAGATTTTTTTAATGAAAATTATTTATCATTAATACTAAGGATAATCTGGAAAAATTTCCTCAAAAAGTGATGAAGGAATTTTCCTAGGTTACTCAACCTCTAGTAAATCATATAGAGTTTTCAACAAATGAACCAGGACAATGTAAGGGTTTTTTCACATCAATTTTAATGAGACAGATCTATATAATCCAAAAACCTCATTAGAAAACCATGGGGATGATTTATCTTCTCTGAAATTAAATTCAAAACCTTCTTACTCTGCTGGAAAGTAAGTAGAAAAATCATCTAGTTATGATGAAATTCAAGAACTTGATCTGGAACCTATATAAATCCTAAGGTGACCAATACCCCTTTTCTAGAGCTATTAGAACCCTTAAATATCATCCTTTAGATGCTATAGTTGGAGACCTAGATAGAGGTACAAAGACTAGATATTCTCTATGAAAACAGGTTGAACATCAAGCATTCTTATCACATCCTGAAACAAAGAACATAAATGATGAAATCAATGATTAATTATGGGTAATGTCTATGAAATAAGTACTAAATAAATTTAAAATGGAAATTTTATGGGAAATTTTTATAGACCCAAAGATACCTCAACTATAGGAACTAAATGGGTTTTTAGAAACATGGTTGTTGAATCTAGAATGATAGTAATAAATGAGGCTAGAATTGTTGCATAAGGATATAGTCTAGAAGAATTAACAGACTATGAAGAAACATTTTCACGAGAAGATAGACTTGAATCCATAAGAATACTTCTTTCCTATACCGAAAAACTTGATTTCAAAATCTAACAAATGGATGTAAAGAGTGAATTATTAAATGGATATAGAGTTGAAGATTTTTTTATCAAAAAAACCCTATTTTTTAAAATCCTCATTTTCCAAATAAAGTTTTCAAATTAACAAAATATTTTTATGGTTTAAATCAAACCCTTATAGCTTGGTATGATTGGCTCAACAGTTTTGTTATTTTAAAAGAATTTTCAAAAGGATACACTTTTATAAATTGAAATTCGAAAGATGTTTTAGTTTTAAAATTTTATGAAAATGATATTATTTTTGAATCTTCAAAAAAATATTTATGTACTTATTTTTTAAAAATGATGCAAAATGAATTTGAAATGAGATTAATGGGTGAACTGAAATTTTGTCTTGGTTTTCAGATTTTTTAAAATAATGAACAAATTATTTTAAACCAAAGTAAATATACTAAGTATCTTTTAAAAAAAATTAGTCTAAATCACACTAAGAGTATTGATCCTCTTAGTCTTCTAACTATAAATTGGATCTTGATGAAGCTATGAAACTAGTGGATCAAACTAGTTACTGAGGTATGATTGGATTCCTTCTATACCTAACTGCTAGCTGACTTGATATTATGTTTAATGTGTGTATGTGTACTCATTTTCAAGAAAATACGTAATATTCACACTTATTTTCTGTAAAATTAATTTTAAAATACCTCAAATACACTACAAATTTAAGATTTTTTTAACCAAGAGGGAAAACAATTGACATAATTAGTTATTCAGATACTGATTTTGGTGGATGTAAGTTAGATATGAAAATCACTTCTAGAACATGTCACCTTTTAGGAATGTCTCTATTTTATTAGTGTAGTAAGAAATAAAATTATATTGCATGTTCTACTACTGAATCAAAATAAAAAGTTGCACATAGCTGTTTTGCGCATATTTTAGGGATGAGACAAAAGTTATGATATTGTAGATATAAATTTAGACATTTTTCCTATAAATTGTGATAACACAAGTTCTATAAATATTTTTAATTTTTATATGTCATAATCTAGAAAAAACATTGATGTAAAACATCACTTTTTGAGATATTATTTTCAAAAGGGTGATATCACTCTTGAATACATTTATAGAGAACACTATATTTCTGATACTTTTACTAATTCATTGAATCCTAATATAATGAATTACATAAAATTTGAATTAGGTATGATTAATTTTGGTTAAGATTAATTCTATGAGACTCACTATTTTGAATGTAACACCATTGTAGATTTATCATCTTTTTATATTTCTCATAATTGTGATTTCTCACCATTGTATATTTCTCACCATTATTATTTCTCACCATTATTATTTTTCACCATTGTGATTTCTCACCATTGTAGATTTCTCACCATTTTGATTTATCACCATTATAGATTTCTCACTATTGTGATTTCTCACCTTTTTAATTTCTCATTGTTATAGATTTCGCTTTATTTTGAGTTCTCACAATTGAAACATCTCACCATTGATACTTCTCACTATTGTGAAACTTCTCACAATTGGAAATGTTTCCTATCTTTTTCAAATTTCATGGTGTTAGTTTTTAAACTACTAATTTTAATTTAATTATGAATCATGTATTTTACTTTTATTTAATTAAAATTTTGTTCTCTATTATTATTTTCATGTGTTATTTAAATTTTGATTTTATGAATCCCTAAATACCAAATGATATAAATTGAGATATTTGTCTAATTTCTATATTCACTCTCCCTCAAACCAAACATATTTCAAACTTTTATCTCTTAACTATTTTCCTTCCTTCTATTTTTCTAGAACCTATAAAACTAATATCCATGTATAGATTTAAATATCTCATGAGTCCTCTATTGATGAGTTGCATCCTACGAAGAATAATAAAGAATATTTTAGTTTTTATACTTCTTTAGAGTCTTTAAATCATGTTATTTTGAATAAGGTTATATACCTGAGAAACAAGTTCCAGTAGAGTGGGTTCTCTCAAGTAAGTCTTTAGTAATTCATGTTCTATAGAGCCAAGGATGGGTGGATTGGTTATCTTCCCACAAATGGCCATTATATCCTAGTATAGTATACAAGTTTTATTAGTTTTTCAAGTACAAATTTGAGGAAAATGAAGAATGGGTAAGAACTAGAATTAAATAAAAAAGTTGTTCTTTAATTGAGACAGTGGGTAGAATGTTTAAAGGTTCCACATGAGGGTATTTCAAATGATTAGCAAGGATTGGTTCCAAAATCTAGTGATTTTTTCATTTACAAATATTACCTTACTAGTTTTACTGGATATGGAATAGATTGAAGATCGATTTGATCAGAGTGTGGTGGTGAGTGAAGGATTCTTCTTATATTCATTCATTACATGATTTTCCCAAGAAAAAGAGTCTTTTATTCTTTGAGATACCAATATTTTTACCTCTTGTGACTTATGAAAATAATGGTGAAGATCAATTTGTGTAAAATTTTGTGACTTCATATGGTAGAGATGAGTAATACTTCCTCTATATCAAATTCATTGATATAACCTATGTTAATTTCATCGATGTTGGAAGATAATGGTTTAGTTGGTAAAGATGATGAATTTGTAGTGGATTGTGGTGGTTATTTCATCACAAGAATAATTTGAAAAATAATGAAAATAATTTTTAATACATTGATAAAGAAATGGGTGGTTGATGATGAAAAATTATATAGTTATTTCAATCTTTTAAACCATCCTTCAAGACCGAAAGGCCTTGTGATCTTTGTTTAGAACCATAATAAGTGGTTTAGTATTATGATTTTAATGAGAAAGAAGAAGTTGTTAACCCTATAGAAGTAGAGGGGAAATAATTATTTATGGATAAAAGATGTAACCTTGATTTTCATGATAATGTCATATTATTTTTTATGGATCACCTAGTCATCCTAGGACTCTTCTTAAAATAGATAAACTTTTAAAAGGAAATAAGTGATGAGGATGAAACTGAAGTATCAGGTGATAATAAATTCAAAAGCACGTTTAAATACCCTAAGGAAAATGAAAATTTTGATGATGAAGAGGAAGAATATAAAGATGATTATAATGGAAATGGTAATTGAAATAGTAATAAACATATTAATTTTGGTGATTATAATGATGATGTTGATGGAGAATGTAATAAAAGTGATGGTGATGGAGATTTTGACCCTGATGGTCCCAGTGGAAGAATTGAAAAAGTGGATGTGTAAATTCATCAAGAACTTATTATTTCTCCACATGAATATAGTTATTAAATCAAATAAAATTTCAAGATCAGTTATGCATATGTAAATATATAATATAGGAGAAAAAATATGCATCAGTTGAGGGGAAACAATATCCAAGTCTTAGGAGTCACCAAGTTGTTATTGTTATTTATGGAGATATTGTGCCTATTACTGATACTCTGAAAATTTTAGATCAAGTTGTTGTTGAGAAGACTATTGTTGAACTGTTAGTGGAAGAGAAAATGAATGTTGATTCTACTGTTGAGTAGTTAGTTGTTGAGAAGTTAGGAGTTTACCCTTCCATTTTTGAGAAATTAGGTGAAGTACATAGATCTATTGGGGTCCCTATTTTTTACCTGCTGTGGTGGTTTCTACAGTTGTTTTTTCTTTAGTTAAAAAGATTCTTGGTAAGACTTCTGACATTTGGATAGGAATCTTGTCTAAGGAATGAAATTTTTTTCATAGTAGTGCACTAAAGAATAGTAGACCTAATATTCAAGATCTAAGAGATCATGAGGGATCTTTATTTTTCCATATTGAAACTATCGAACTGTGATAAAGGTTTGATTCTGAAAAATTTGATGCTTCTTACATTCTTTTAGTACTAGTAGATATGGTCACCCGATGTTATTTAGATGCTTTTGATGAAAATATTTTATCTGAGTATGATGTGAAGTTGAAAAATCAACCATATATGATTACTTAGTTATGTGAAAAGGATGAAAGGTATTTGTTTGAATTGGTGATCTATAAAATTAATCAAAAATGATTCACCACATTTAGGAAATGGAGATTGAGAATAGAAGACTAACTAGTGATATCGAGTCTATAAAATCTGTTATGGAAGGGATGAAGACATCCTTTACATCCATTATGGATCCTTTACTAGAGAGGGTGTAGAATATTACTTTATTGGATAATTCATAGAGGGATCCTCTTCCTGGTGTTGATGTTGATCTAATTAGAATAGTTATTAGAGAATATCTTAGATCTATTTCCAATGGTGAACCCACCATAGATGTGGAAACTTTGAGGAAGTTTGAGCACCACAATGATCATGATCACATGATGATCTAGGAGTACATGAAGGACATGAAATCTAAAATAGAGTCCATAACAATATTAATCAAGTACTATATTCCTAGGATTTTCACTAAGCATGAGTTAAATAATCACTTTAATTTTTTGACTAAAAATATGAGGATGCCTCCAGTGACACAAGAATTCAAGGAACAATTCAATTAGTTAAAGTTCATCACTCCATTTCTTAAATGGTTTTTGGAGGAGAGAAAAATACTTATTCAGTGCAATGTATTGAGATGAAAATGTCCTCATGGATTTCATCGATCTTATGAAACCATTTTTTCATGTGCATAGAACTGTTGTACTGGCTCGAGAAGCAATTCATGTTATATCTCATCTAACTCCTCTATCTAAGGATCCATAATTCTTTATATCATGAGTTACAATAGATCCCAATACTCTTTTTCCATCCCTTTTCTCTCAATCCCTAACAATTCATGTAGTACCTCATGCCAATCATCATCAGAGAGCCTCATTCTATGAATTATGTTATCGTATTGTACTCTAAGTCTCAGTTGCTGAGCCTTCAACCTCAGACAAGGAAAAAGGAAAATATCCCCTTAATCTTTTATCCAAGTCTAAAGAAAATTGATAATTATAATTTTTATCATTGATGGTAGTTTTTTATCACTTGTTGTTGAAACATTTTGGATGTACTTTCAATGAATCTTCTAGATGAAAATTCTTAAATTCTACTATCTATAGTTCTTAATATTTTATTTATGTGAATTTTCTATTTTAATCTTTACTTTATTATAATCATGAAATTATAAGAAGATTATATGGAATTTATTTCTAATTTAGAATTTATTATATATTATATTGTTCTGTTTATTCATATTGATATTATTTTCCATATATCTGTAAATACCTTCCTTTGAAATCTTCTTCTTCCAATGATACTATTTCATAGAAAATTACTTTTAATACCATGTTTTCTTTGTTTATCTTTGATACCATATGTATAATTTTCCTAACTTACCATTGATTCCATGTATATAATATACTAGGATTCATGATCATCAAAAAGGGAAAGATTGCCAGAACCCTTGTTTTAATGATCAAACAATCATGTTTATAATGTCATTAATGAGATTTATATATTATGGTATCATTTTACATTATAAATACTCTTGGAGGAATTTTTGAAATGTATGACTCACCGTTGATTTTTACTCACTGATAAGGATGTATCACTGCCAAGGAAGTTCCACCACCAAATAAGACTCACTGCCAAGGATGAATCACGATCATAAAATGTCTCACGATTGAGGACAACTCACAAACAATGGGAAAAATTGAAAATTTGTTGGAAACACTCACCATTGATTATGAGTCACCGCTAGAATGAAAATTTGGTAAAATATAGAATGAATAACCACCATAGGATAACTCTCCATTGGGAAAGAAATTTTAAAAGGTGTTGAACACACCTACTTTCAGACCTCTGTCTTCATTGAGGTGACTATGTCTCATATTGAAATTTTAGAAAAGTATTTACATGACTCATCATCAGCCAGAGTCACTACCAGATCCTGACATGCTACTAGAAGTTCTTACCACCAGACTTTGTCACTTCTAGATCAATACATCGCTAGTGTTGTGTAGCCATTCAAATGAGTCACTTCTAGAAACTTGTTACCATTAAAAATACTCACTACCACTATTCAAATATTTATTATTTTGAATTATATAATTTTAAAATATATATTAAAAAAATTAATGTTGAAACATATTTTTAATGCTAAAACATTTTTATTGTGTATTAAATATTTCGTAATATCATTAAATTTCATGTAAGACTTTCAGTATGAGTATTAGATGATATAAATGATTCTCTTTTCTCGATACTATTAAAAGTTAAAGCCGACTCCCACTTGCAAACAACTATGTACGGGTAGATACACATAGAGAGCTGCACACGTGAATTGAGCTAAACCTTATTTCAATAACTAGAATAGTTCTTACACACTACATATTTCTTAAACACTACTTAAATAGTGGATAATAATCAAAATTCCAGATCCTAAAATCATAACAAAGTGTTTATGACACTCTCTTCTATAGAATATTTTAGACAGATGACTCAAGATGCATTTCAAACTACTTTCAAGCAGTCCCAAGATTCATAGCTTATCATACAAATTAACACTATTATTTCTTACAACTTTAACTAATCTATTTTTTTATTTCCATTACATTACGAGCAGTGTGTGAATACTATGTTTTAAACACAAACATTATCTCTTGATTTAAACTGAAAGATACAAGATAACTTCTAAACACTTTCTTTACTTGTTTTACCATGTATTGTGGTAGAGGTCCGTTTATGGAATATTTTATTTTTACTCCCACAATTACTATGTAAGAGGTCTTTATGTGGCCTAGATAGTTTTAATACTATTGTACACATGATCGAGGTTGTGGATCAAAGTCTACTTTTATATAAACTGCTTGGTATAAGGTGATTGAAATGTATAGAGGACTGAGGTTTATCTTGAGACTGGGCCTCTTATATTTAATACCACTATAGGGTTTTTTTGTATTGTTTTTTCTACTTATAAGTATTAAAACTAAATTTTATTTTAACAATAAAGAAAACCACTACTTTGATAGTAAACCCGAATTTGTGTTTATATAATATCTTGACTTAGTAAATTGATTTCAAAGGTTAAATTAATATAATATATTATTTTTAACTGAGACCTAATCAATCATTGATAAGACTTTTAAAGGGTAAAGATTTATATCAATCTACTATTTTGGTAAACTGAACCATATTTAAAGTAATTAAGAGTTTTTTATTAAAATCTTTTTTGACCATATATTTGTATTGGGTACTCAATTCACCCCCTCTTGAGATACTCACTATGGCCAAAAAATATATTAATTTTTTGAATTTAATTTTTATTTAAATTTTAATTATGTATTATTATTATTATTATTATTATTATTATTGTATATAATTATTTTTTGTTACATTTTATTGAGGCTTGATATTTTAAATTTTTTATTTACCTTTACATAAGTTTAGTTAACAATTCTGTAACATGTTATAATTCTTTCCATTATGTAAATACTTTGAACTCTGTTATACCCTTATGCAAGTTACTTTTTACCATTAAACCTATTTTATAAATTAGTATTTACCTTTACATAAATTTTTATAAACCAATATGTAAGGTTTTTATCTTCTATTTTACCCTTAAAAAACTTCTGGTGTATCTTTACATGAGTTTTAGAAATTACTTTTTAACTTTACATAGCATTTCATTTACCCAAAAATTGCATATTTAAGTTGAAGATTACCTTTACACAAGCATGTTTTACCTTTATACAAGTGCTAAGGTACTCTTACGTAGCTTATTGATTTTTTTACCATTATGTAGCTTCTTAGTTACCCTTACGTAAAATATAAAAATTGTTACCTACCCTTATATAGAAATCGAGATACCTTTACATGAGATATATGAAATGATGTTTACTTTTATGAAGATTACTTATCCTTACATGAGTACCCTTATAAAAGTAAGTTACTATAATGCGAGTAGCGTAAAATATATATTACCCTTGTATAGGTTAAGAGAGCACCCTTACGTAAGTCCTTATACCTTTACATAGTGAATACAGTTAGTTTTACCTTTTTTGCATATATTTTTACCTTTATTTAACTATTGAAAATTATTAATTACCTTTATAAAAGTTATATAAAAACTTTTTAAGCCTTATGCATAGTATTAAACTTGCCTTTATGTGTGTCTATAAGAGTACCTTGGTGCAGCATACCATACGCCTTAATACAGCATACGTTGTACACTTACATAACCTTTTCTTAAATAATTTTACACTCATGATAGGTTTATAATTCCTTATTTTCCTCTTACCAATGAAAAGGTGGGTAATTAATGCTACCACTAGGAATAAATTGTTGAGATTATTTGGGAATTAGTGTGTGATATTTAAAATACAAGTAATGGGTGTTTCCAAATTTATTTTCAAACCATTATTTAAATATATGATTTATGAAATAGTAAGAACCATGTGGAGAGGATATGTGGGATTTCATATATTCATTATGGATTTTTTCCATTAAAAGGGTCGAGGAAAGTAGTGGATATTAAATACACGAAAGAGAAAAATAATACTTTTTTTTTTTTGAAATACTAAAGCATGGCCATTTTCCTAAAATATTCTTATTCCACATTAATTTGAAAAGGGGGGAATTTCATTTTTGCACACTATCTTCTTCATTGACATCTTCCATAAAGTCTAGTTAGTTTTATTTTGTTTTGTAAGTATTTGTAATTTTTTTTCTTATACATGGTTATACCTACATTAAAAGGTAGTGTCAATTTATTCTAACCCAAACAATAGGAAATCACATTTGTTATGTCTACACCTGAAAAAGACTCAATGATATGGTAAGGATACTCCTTATAAAACATTTTATTTTCTACTTGAACCCACAAAAGTACAAAGGTCTAGTCTATCTCGTAATAGACTTAGTTGAGTCTAAACCTATAAAATCCTTTTTTCTATTATTTTAGTGAGTACTCGTCCTTTCATTGATTTAGAGGGGATTGAAGATTAGTCTATCTTTACATTTGGTAAACTAAACAAATATAAAAATTTGGGTGTTCTTGTTATTTATTTTTATTAAACTACATAATTAATTGAATACAACAATTCCCTTTATTTTTTATTGATAATATTCTTATAATTTTATAATTAAGTTTAAAAAAGTTTAAAATAACAATTCTCCCCCCACCCCCACAGTTCATCTTTTCAACCATATCTAGGTCAATAGTTTTATTGTGGGAGTAAGAAAATGAATAAATAGTGGGGAGAACCCCACCTATATAAGATGCTATAATAAGTAGTAATGTTATATTTAAAAAGATTATTGGGAGATTAATATTTTTAATCATGAAATTTTAAAATAATTTTTAATGGGTTTTCACTTCAGTATTGTTATTTGTTTTCTAAATTCCAATATATCATTATTGAATATCAAAAAAAGATTCTTTGAGTATTAGTGCAGTTTTTACTAAACTTTCCTCTAGGTTGTTATGTTTTTAAGAAACTATTAAATTTTTATCAAATTTATTGTTTTTGGTGTAAAATTAATTTGGGAATCATCAGGTTTTCTTATTTTAGATGGAGAAATACAACATTATTATTATATTTGTTTCTTATTTACCATTTTTTGTTATATTTGAAGTGTAATTATCTCATAAATATTTTATTATGATTTTCTTCTTTAATTTTGGTTAGAATATTGGTTATTGACTTTCTATTTAAAATATTTTTCATTGTGATTTTGTGTAATTAATTAATGCTTGTTTGGGTTATGTAGTCTATTAATTTATATTAATGGTATTTTACTTAATATATTGTAATGGAATTTTAGAGTTCAACTATTTTGTATTAATAGGAAAAGGTCCCATAGGTGAGGTTTTCATTGTACAGGGAGATGATTAATATGGTGGGGAGAGCCCCCACCATGTGATTTTATTGAATATATGTGGGTTTTTCTATATTTTATGGAGTTACTTACTTCAGGGGAGCTGTTTATGAGACTTTATAAGGGAGAAAATTAATATGTTTTAAAGAATTTCTATACCCTTGAATTTTTTTCTGTGAAGAGACTCTTATTAATTTTTTCCCCAATATCTTGGTCTTTTAACTTTTTTGGAATTTGAGTCCTTTTTTTCTTTTTCATTGAGGTCTGTAGCATTTTGGAGGATGAAAAAGTTGGACACATAGTGTAAGGGAGTTGTTTTGTCATAGGGAGTTCCTCTTAAGTGATCCTATAATAAAGAGTAGGTAATCTACATCATAGAGGCCTGGACTAAGGGCCTGGGTGGCCCTACCCCATGTAGGTTCACAACGACATATCTCAAGACATTATTCCAGTGAGGCCTAAACACAGGGGGTCCTGGTTTTTTCCCTATAGTTGTGCTATGACATATCCTAGGGGATACTTTGTAGGAGTGTCTAGGTAGGGACACCATATCATAGTTGTAATACTCGAGACCCTATTGTAGCAAGTAAACACTATATATTGAATTATCACAATCCAAAAATCCTTTTTCCATAAGTACAGTTAAAATTTAAATTTCTGAATGATTGAATTTTTTATTAATGAAATAAACTTTATTTTTAAATCCTTCCTTAAGATATTGTCTTAAGATGAAATTTGGGGACTTTTCTATTAAATGAGTTTTATGCGGGTAAATTATAAAATTAATTTTCCTTGCAAATATTAATTTTATTTAAATAAAATTGAAATCATATTTATATTAAGTAGGTACAAATTATGTAAATATTCAAATCTTATTTTAGTCATCGAAAAAAATTACTTAGGGTAAATATTAATTACCATCATAAAATGTAGAATGGATTTTTTCAAAGAATTAATTTTATAAGACTTATATAATTTTAGTTAAACAAATAATATCAATATAAATTAAAATATATGATTTCTAAACACATAAATAATGTATAAACACTCGTTTAATTAGTAATTAATAAAAAATTATAATAAAAAACATTATATATAAAAACAAATTTTTCATAAAAAAATTTCATATATATTATGTTTTAATTTAAAAGTTAATTTTCTCATATTTAGAAATAAAATTAAGGTAAATTGATCCTAAATTCATATTAATCATGTAAAGATTTGGTAATTAGGTTCATCTTATATTTTTATTAATAAAATAATTACCAAGCTTAATTTTTAATCAATATTAATAATGGTAAAATGGGTAAATTAGGTATCTTAAATTTTAATAATTACAAGATCACATGAACCTTATAGAATTAATTGTTAGGTATTAAATTCTCACCCACATGTCTCACCACCTATTTCTCCACATAATTCACCTAAATTAATTAACCCACATAACACGCATGTGATTCCATTTCTAACCCTTACCAAACTCTAGTTTTCCATAAAAAATCCCCTCTTTTCACCTATAAGAAAGATCTCTCTCATCATTTCTCTCATCCCAATCCATACCAAATGCTTTAATCATGAATTTAATATCCCTATATATCTATATATATCCCTATTAAGGAGTTACTATATTTTTAAGTATTTCTCCCAAGCTTTAAGAATCTACTTAGCATGGTAAGGGTTCTCCTCCTTCTCTTTTTTACTTCAAGTACTTTTTGGAGATAAACCATGTATATTTCAATTAATTATTCTTTAATATGTTAATATTAACCCATTTACTATTTAAATTATTCCTTATTTATGATAGGTTACCCTTCCCTTTCATTAAACACATTTATTGCGAATTTGTGTATGGATGTTATGCTGTAAAAATCCCTCATTGATTCTCTCCCTCCTCTTTTCAAAGTAAATCACTTACTTTCTTATATTCATTTAGGTTTAACTGTTATTATTAATATAAATGTTTATAATAAATAATTTAATATCCAAATTTTTTTATTAACTAGATGATACCTTTCTCACTCATTAAACCCATTTCATAATCCCTTTTGTATAGTCTAAATTCCTTCTTGATGTTATGAATACCTAACTCTAATATCATCCAATGGTATCCATATAAATGAATTGTATAAATTTTTATATGTAATAAAAAAAATTTAAATTAATTGATTAATATATATATATATATATGTTTATAATATAGGTGGTTAATGTATGTTCATTGAAGTCAAGACAAGATATAAGGGTTTTTTATATCACATTCCTCTCTTTAAGACATGTTTTGTATTATGCTCCTAATTTATTTTATGTGGTACATAAAAACTTTTTATTTTATATTTTATTTTTTATATCTTGGAATTCCTTTATTCATGGTATTTTAATTCCAGTTTGAATTCGTCTCTTTCAAGAAATTATTATTGAAGTGTTACTTAAGCCATGTGTGTGGTTTTTCAATCTCAATTTTCATTCTTTGGGACTTAGGTTATAATCCCCACATATTTTCGTTTTTGTGTTTCATAAATTACCATAGAATACTTTTTCCATATTAATCATGCAATTTAACGGGTTTAAAAGTTCAAATTTTCATCCCACTCTCATATTATTTTGATTCAAGAGTTACCAAAACCATTGTAAAAACATAATATTTTCCATGGTGGAAAAACCGCCTTGTGTTTTTGAATAAAAGTTTGTGTGATTTCATAAGAAATAAATACATATTGGGATACAAGAAAGTGAATGTGGTTGTGGAAGATATCCACCTAGGTTAAATCACCCTAAAAAGGGTTACGTGAGCATTGAGTCAATCATCACCCTAATTCACGATGAGTTTTCCTAATACTACACACCTAGAGAGACACTTATAGGGGATATGATTTGGAATATTAACGTAATCTTAATAAAAAATTATAAAGGATATTTCATACCATTTCATTGGTATACTACTAATGAAAAATATTAAACCCATTTATTATCTTCCATGGATAACTCAACACATTGAAAGTACCCTCTCCTCTATAATTTTTGGATGAGGTTACTTCATGTTACTTTGATGATACCCTCACATAACTTCTATGTTTATTAAGGGATGTTCTCGTAAACATATACATTATTCTATTGAATAGGGAAGTATTTTATTTTCATATTTCACATTATATGGATAGTGATGTTTTATTTAGTAATAAGTTCCTTAAGTAATAGTATTAAAGGTCATAATGAATCTTATAGTGACTGCATTGGACTTAATCGAATAACTGGAAGAGCCTGTAATTATTTATCCTTTCAATTCATTGATATGTATAGAAAAAAAGGTAGGTTTTTGGTTTATAATTTATGAAGCTCATATTTTCAGATATATTATTCTATAATTTAATGTTTTTAAACCCATCATAGTGTTATTTAATGGGAATTTGTCATGTTTTTAGCTTTTTGTCTTATTTTGATCTTAAATGAAAAAATTTCCTAATTCTGGATTTCTAGCTTGTTTTAATTAGATGATTATTTCAATTATATATTCATAAATTTTAATACAAATAGAGTGATTAATTATTTTTTGAACTATAAATTTGTGTGCTAAATATATGTCAACTCGACCATATCATTAATCAAATATCTAAGTCCCCAACTAAGTTGTTCTTTTTGGAATGTTTTTTGGACCGCATGGTGGACCGTAAATCACTAATAGAGCCATAAATCTAGATCAAAATAAAACTCAAATACTATATTCCATGTTAAATTTCAATTAAAATTTATTTTTTAAGTAATTCATTGAATGAGTCAAACAAGGATAAAATTTAGGAACCTTTTTGACAGAAAAAATTGTATTCTATTATTAAATCATAACTATCTTATCGTGTTTCTAAATGATCTAAATTTTTTAGGGTGAATAGATAATTTATTTTTGGAAAATTTTATATAAGAGTATAGAGATATATTCAATGGAGAAATGGGTTTACATGAAGTGAACTTCCAGTACATGTGGTGTACTTGGTCAAAAAGTCAAAGAAGCATCCACAGATTCAACGCAGTGCCGAGGAGAAAATAGATTTGAAGTACATGAAGTGTACCCCCTGTACACTCCATGAAAATGTCGAGACACTGAAAATTAAATGCAACGTTTCATGTTCCCATGGGATTTATCCTATAAATTGTGATTCTAGCAAGCCTAGAAAATCATTTTAAGGTGCATCGACTTTGGGATAGCTGTTGTCGGTCACTTTTGGACCTTTTGGTTTTTTTAATATATTGTACTAATAGTTTTTCTTTTAATTTAGTAGTCACTTATTCATCCATCTTTTCTACCATTTTTATCTTTATGTGTTCTCCCAGCATTTCTCCCTTCTCAACTCCAATAAAAAAGGATAACTAATATAGACTCATGTTCGAGGGAGTGAGTGGTATTTTGAATGTGTTATATTGTACTTAATTTTCTTATTTTTTTATTAAATTCTAATAATTTATGTGATGGTTAAAATTATTATGGTGAGTGATCTCCCTATTTTCACTATCATCCAAATTCCTCTTTTTATTTATCAATCATCCTTCCGTTTACTATCTAAGTCATGTATACGATAGATTATGGATTGGGTAGTGATGGCTGGTGAAGACATATCTTATCTAATGATCAGAAGAGGATTTCTCCATATGTAGAGGTCTCGGTAGGGGGTAATAAAATTTCAAATGAGAAGGTGAGTTATGACAGATCTTGATCACCTCATTGAATTGAATATTGACAATTATTTTAAATAATGCTGAAAATGCTTTTTTTATTATTTTTATGGAAAGAGGAGAATGCCCTACATGAGATCGAAATATAACGGTGGTCTAAAATGATAAAGTCCTAAGGAATCCCCTTGGAAAAACATATTACATTCACTAGAATGTGAGCCAAAATGAGATAAAATCAGTAAGGGATCCTTCCGTGTACCCCCTTTGGAAAGGGAATCTGCTGCAAAATTCTCTTCCCTTGGGACGTGCCGAACCACACTGCCTCCTAAGAACAAGTTCCTTCATTTCATCTTATAACTTTATTTTGGGTTTTCATTACATTATTATTACTAGTACTATTTATATTTCATGATTGTTTTCAAATCCCCCCATATATATTAGATAAGTTATTTTTATTAAATAGTGACAATAGAAAAACAGTGTGTTGTGAGCGGCCTCCTTGTGATCGGCCCTAGGGTTTTCCACTATGGTAAATTTTTTGGTAAAATAATAATTTAATTGAATAGTGGTACATGGAAAATAAATATTATCAATACTACTTCCCATAATAGGATAACTTTCATGGAACAAGTACTTGATAGTATGCTTTTATGTCTAAAATTTTGTATTCCATTAGTATGAGATCAGTGATTATTGTTATCCATGTTTTCATTTATTTTCATGGATATTGTATATAATTAGTTTTAGTTGATTATTAATTTATTTTTTTCATTAATTATTCTAATATCACTTATTTCATGTTTATTTATTTATCCTTTCATTATATTCTACTCCTTACTAAGAATTTTTTATCAGACTTATTTTTTTCTTTCCCCGAGAAACCTAAAGGAGGACTATGCTTAATTTTTAGGGATATGATAGAAGGGATACTAATGTTATCACAATATATTCATGTTGTATCTTATGTTTTTTAGAATAATTTATTTATGTATATAGTTTCCCAATACTAATGAGTTATAAGATCCTATGGAAACTCTTGAATATCATACCAATAATGCAATTTAATTAATGTATTTAGGTTTCTCGAGTTTGGGATGTTATAGTTGGTATTAGATTCAGTTTATTATGATCTTTGGGGACTAGATCTAGATGAAACAATTTAGTTAGAATAATTTATATGAAATACCCTCATGATTTCTACAGAAAACTCTAGAAAACATAAAAGGAATTTTATTTCATGGTTTGATATCATGATCTAATTATGTGTATTAAATTATAGAAAGATAGTGAATAATGAATGGAAAGGGAACTATATCAACACTTGTATTCAATGTAAGGATATTACCTCTAAAAAAGTTAATAAATATGGATTTGAGGCTAATAATTTCATAAACATGTTAGAGAAGTAGACCTAGTTTATGAAAAATAATATTTACCACATATAGTGTATTATTGATTCACAAAATAGTGTAACTATTTGGACATATTAAAGATAAAATAACCTATAGCATTCAATGGAACTACAAATCCATTGGTAGCTGAACAATGGATCAATTCCTTAGATAAGATATTTCTTGCTTTGGGAAGTAGTGAAAAGGAACAAATTGTTAAGGTGGTTTATCGTATAAAGGGTGATATGAACTAATTTTCGTATCTAATTAAAAATAGTAAAGAATAATTTGAGACCAATTTTAGTGAATAAGTTACTTTTAAGGAGTAATTATATGAAAGATAATTCCATCATGAATAGTGAGTAGAAATGGAAAGGTAGTTTCCCCATATTAGACAAAATAATGATAAAAAGGATTACTAAATGTGAAAATAACTATACATGTTTATCTAGGAAAATTGTGGAATATGTATGTAGACCATTAATAAATATTAATAATTTCATTTCTGGGTTTAAATATATCCTTTAAAGGGATATGGTCTCTCATACCTTTTCTTTGTATGAAGATATAGTCTCAAACACCATTAAGACAGGAAATTCTTTCTCCATGACATATGTATTCAAGGGAAATCAGTGGATGAAGAATCCATCTAAGAATAATGGGAAGAAAAATTTTTAAAATAGGGAATAATGGAAAGGTGGTATTTCCCACATGAGATAACTTCGGGAATAAAACCCCCAGGTCCTGCAAGAGGGGAACAGGAATTTATTACAAGTGTGGAGAGAAATTATATCAAGATTTCAAAATAAATGGGAAGATAGACATTATTGATGTCAAATGATTTAGATATAGGGATAAGGATAATTATGTGAAAAAAATCCACAAACATCAAGGGAATCTACCTAAAAATTCCAAGGGATAAATTCCATGCTTATGTGATTTTCACAACTGAAGTAGAAGTTCCTAAAGACAAGATAGTTGGTACATTACTTTTTCCCTCAAGGTTAGATAATGTTTTATTTAATTCTATATATTAAAACTCTTTTATATCTTCCATGGTTGACAAAAACATTGGATATCTCACTATCAACCTAGTAATGTAATTATCTATTATGATAATGAGTGGAAATATTATTGTAACAAAGATATGTCAAGTGGTTTTAATTAGAATCCATAGGAATACCCTATTTTCAAACCTAATAAATATACCTATGGATTAATTTCATATGATTATTTGTATGGATTGTATTTAATATTATAATTAAAAAAATATTACAAAGAGAAGGAAATTATGATTCATGAAGGTGAGGTTGAATATCTTATATTTAGAGGAGAAACATCATCGTCTAAATCATGTTCAGATACTCCTTTGAGAAGTAACCCTTAATGAAATTCTAGGTAGAATAAAAGATCAAGTGTCATCTGTAGATAAGTAAGATATCCAATGAATTGAGGATTTACATATGTGTTTCGTAGTTCCTTGAAATGTGTGTTTTAATTTTAAGAATAACTGCTTCCGGGCGGTTTCCATTGGATTTATTCATGGAACCAGAAACATCCAAAAGTTCTTTTTCCAAATGGGGCATTCTTTCAAATGGAAGGTGTTCGTTGAGTTTGAACATTATGATACTTAGGAATGTACAATGGTCTTGAGGGATGGAGGTCAGACACATCACACCCTTTTTGGGGGAATTATTGTCTACTCCAAGACTCTCTTTGTAAATGTAAGATATTTTCATGAATCCTTATTAATTCACCAAGAATAAAAAAATATTCTTTTAGAATTTAAAATCACTTATTAACATGTTTAAAATTTATAATCATTAGTATGCATTCAATGTTCTTCATTAATTGATATATCTGTATGCATTCAAGGTTCCCCATCAACGGTATCCTCTAATATACTATTTCAAGATTCTTTTAATCATCATTATGATGACACTGGTTTTAAGCCACTCATCAGGGCACTCTGGGATTTATTGTCATCCAGTGAGACGAAGGCTTGTTTTGTTCTTGGGATCATACCCATAACATGGGATACCAATGTATCCTTCTAAAAGGAATTAAAACCCCCATAGTTCGGTGCCACTTAATCGGACACATCATACCTTTTATGGTCATGTGATAAGGACCAAACAATATAGTTTAATGTCATGTGGTAAGTACATCTTAGAAAAAGGTGCTTAGTCAATGTTTGGTGTGGAACTTATGCTGAAATAGCCCAATGAACTTCGAAAGGATATGGGTTTCCATGTTAGATTAGACCTTTTTGGGAATATGGCCCAAGAAGAATAGGTTTCATTTGAAATGATGGGTTTGAACCTCAAGTAAACTTCATAAATATCCCATGTGGATGGAAATAAAATCCCATTTAGTTTGATGAGTCTCATAAAAGAGTATAGTCCTTCGAGAGAGAGGAGTTTGGACTACTTCCTAAAAAGGATGCCTTAATGACTTAGGGGTTTAATTTGGGGATTTTTTCTAAGGAGGATGCCCAAATTAAGGGAATTAGGATTGGATTCATGAAGATGATGTCTATTGAGCTCGTACCCTGAGAATTCTTCCTATGTATCCTAGTTTTAATAGGAATCAGAGTTCTCGTAGTTCCATCACCATGGGTGTTTTTTCAGATGTTGTAAACTTCACGAATCTCTAAGACCATGTGAGTCATGCTCAGTGTGAGAAATAGGAAGATGTGAAAGATTCAACAGTGACACACACTTTCAATCCTCTATTGGTGAAAGAAGGGACACCTACGGCAGCCAGGGTGGATGAGGTTGAGGCAACCCGAGAAGAGGGAGAGGCTATGAGCCTTCCCTCTATTCACTTCACATTGGACAGGGGTCCAATGAAAGGAAAAAAGGGATTAAGGTTAAGGTCTTGCACCAAGATGGCTACCCATGGTGAGAAATCTCAACAAGAGAGGGAGAGGGTACCAAAATTCCATGCTCCCGTCTCTCCTCTGGTTTTTGTCACCAATGAAGAGAGGATGAGCAATGATGATACATCCTACAAAAAAATCTAGGGGCTTATGATAGGATGGTTTCCCTAAAATTGATCCTAGTAGAAGATGGATACTTAACTTTTGTTTAAAATGATGAAAATTAGGTGTGAAATGAACCTTCCCTACCAGATACCAGAGGTTTAGGGTCGTCTCTTTAATAAGGGAGAAGACAGGACCCAAACCATTCTCCAAACCGAGAACTTCCCAACACTGTTCTTGGGAGAAAGGTCCATGTGACTGTTGATATGAAAACCCACATATACTCCATGAACCATAACCCCATTGTAAAAAAAAATTTGGAAACCTCTAACTATGGATATACAAACTGAAATAGGAGACACGCTAATATTCCTTTCTGAAAGGTTAGATAAGTCAGGAGGTTTTGGTGGAGGTATCAACAAAATCCCTTTCAAAAAAGGGATCCAATGAAGAATAATCCTTAACATGAATGGATTTAAAGAGGGATTTATGGATTTTAGGCTAAATAAAGTACGCGAATCAAAGAGGGGCACCCAAGTAGAGTAGGGTACGGAAGCAGGCTTGGGAATCCTGATGTTCACTTAAGCGATGAACAACCTGTATGGTAATACTTGGGTGAGACTTGGCTCAAGACTTCAATATTATTCATAGGTGGTCCTAGTTCTAAATTTCCTATGAAATAAATAGGTAGTGCATAAGTATTTTTGACTTAGGGAGGTTGGGCGCTTTAGGTGCACAAGTGTTAGGGATTTCAAACACAAAAAGGACATAAGTCTTATGATCCTCCCTAAAATCCTCCACTCAAGATGTTGAAGAACTACCTTTACAATTTTGGAAGACTGGGGTGAATTAATAAGGAGACCAAAGCAGCAATTAGGCATCAGGTAAATTCGTCCATGCAAATGAAGACCCTAAGGGTCCGTTTATATGGAAAAATTGGACCTTGTAAAAAAGGATTTTGGGCACGCAAGTAGATTGTGTGACAGAATTATGGTGCGCAAGTGGCTTCATGTCGGATGGGTGGCGCCCAAGTATACTTGCGTGCTTTCAGTGAGTTGGCCTGACTAGGGAACCTCTTTTAGGACTTATCAAATATAATACTTCAACTAGCTCCAGTAAGGGGGTGCGTAGGTGTTTCCACAGAGGTATCTTGAGAACCTCTTTGGGGACTTAGCCAAAATAATTGCTCTATACAATGGGGGATACACCCCCACACCCCTTCTTGGGATTACTTTCGGGTTGTGGTCCCAGCCCTTCGAGCCGGTTTCTTCTCTACCGTCGTTGAACCTCATGAAAAATGTTGAGTCGCACAACAAACTTCTAGAGCCTTCTTGACGACATTTTTCGATGAAGTGCATAGAACACATTTCATGGTGTCTACAATATGGTAAAAAAAATCATTGATTTTTTTCCAAAATAATTACATTCTCATCCACTACAGCATGATTTTCAGTTTTTAATTGAATCCATTCCTGATGTAAGGCCTATGTATTAAACTCCTTATAGAATGGAACCATTAGACTTATTGGAGTTAAATAAATAGTTATAGGTGTTGAGTGATAATGTATTTATATACCATGTTATTTCACCTTATGGAGACCATATTTTACATTTTAAAAAGAAGGATGAGTGTATGATATTGTGAATCGATTATAGGGATATCAATTCCATTAATATAAATAATAAGTCTCTTTTACCACACATTGATGAATTATTTTATCAACATCAAGGAGCCAAATATTTTCCAAACATTGATATTCATTATGGTTTTTATCAATTAATGGTGAATAATAATGGTATACTAAAGACAACATTTCAAATAAGGTATGAAAATTATGATTTTACAGTAATGTATTTTGTGCTAACTAATGAACCTTCTCTGTTTATAGATATTATGAATATAGTGTTCAAGGACTATCTTGATAAATTTTAAGTAGTATTCATTGAATATATCATGATAAACTATAATAGCTATAAAGGTCATGAGATTCATCTAGAAATAATTATGGATACCCTCAGAAAAAGGGATTTATATAGGAAATATAGTAAGTATAAATTTTATCTCAATGAAGTTTCTTTTCTTGGACATATTGTCTCCAAGGATGGAATATCTATTGACCCTTAAAAAAATGTAGTCAAATAATGTCCTGCAATAATGAACATAACTGGGATACTAATTTTCTTGGGCATAACAGGTTACCATAACTGGCATGCTCAAGATTTCTACTGGTTGTCCAACACAGTAATCATGTTAACACATAAAGGGGTTAAATTCACATGGTCAAGGGAATGTGGGAAAATTTTTGATGAACTGAAAAAGGTAATGATTAATTAACGGGTATTAATACTAATATCTTTTTAATGAGTGATATGTTAAATATAGTGATGATTTGACGAAATGACTTGGTTGTGTGTTTATGTAGAATTATAAGGTGATTTCTTGTAGACCAAGGAAATTGAAAGAACATGAATAGAACTATCAAAATTATTACCTAGAGTTGGAATTTATAATAATTTATTTGAAAATATGAAGTCACTACCTTTATAGTGAAGTATGTGATATATATATATATACCAAAACCAATTGAAGTATATCTTATCTTAGAAGAAGCTCAATATGAGGTGAATAAGATGGTTGGAACTTATCAAGGACTATGATTTATTAATACATTAAGACCCTATGAAGGAAATCAAGGTGGTTCATGCATTGACTAGGATGGACCATGGAGTTATAAACATGACGAGGATTAACAAGGATCCTATATACTGATATATGGAAGAGATGGATATGGTGATTTCTAAGAAAGGGTAACCATCATTCATTTTTCAAAAAATTATTTAAACACCCATACTAAAAAACAAAAGATTACCCAAAATGATTATGAGGACATATAAAAGAATATTAAGTCAGTAACTACTAGTAAATTAATGTAATTTTTTTATAGAGATGGAGTGTTGAAATTTCGGAAGAAGTTATGTGTTCCATCTGTACCAGATTTAAAAAAAAAGGTGCTTATAGATAAAGAACATCTCTCTAATTTCTCTATATACCCTGATAGTACAAAAATTTAATGATATTTCAGAGAAAATTTCTAGTGGGGTGGTATAAAGTAGGAAACTCTGGACTATGTGTCAATATTTATAGTATTTCAGTAGGTGGAGGTTGAAAGACAACATCCTAAGGGAGTCATGAAACCATTGTCTATACCTATATGGAAGTGGGACAATGTTATGATGGAGATTTTCAATGGAATCCCAAAGACTCTATGAAATAATAATATATAAATCGTTATTGAATATCTTACTTATTCTTCTCATTTCTTAGTGATAATTGAGGATATACCCTTTCATATTCTTTCTCATCTCTATATTAATGAAATCGTAAGGTTTCATGGGGAACATCTATCAATTATATTTGACAATGACCCTTGGTTCACAACAAAATTATGGATGTTTCATCAAGGTTATCTCAACACTTATATACATTTAAGAACCTCATGTCATCCCCATAATGATGGGCAATATGAAAGGATTATATAGTCTTTGGAATGCATGTTGATATCATGTTCTCATTACTTTCAAGGTTAATGGGGGCAGTATCTACCTTTGGTGTAATTTTCATACTATTATATCTTTAATTAGATAATCTATATGGAACAATATGAATAATTTTATGGGAAGATGTGTCGTACTCTAACCTATTGGAAAGAAGTTGGAGAAAAAAATTTAGTTTAACCAAAGCTTGTAGAGGAGACAACTATTAATGTATAGACTATTCAGGATTCCATTAAAGCATCCCAAAGAAGACAAAATAGGAATGTAAATTATAAAAGGAACTAAATGGAATTTAAAGTTGTGTATCATGTATTCTTGAAGGTTTTACTATGTAAGGAGTTGTAAGATTTTGTAAAATGGGGACATTAATCCATATGTACGTTGGTCCTTTTGAAATGACAGAAATAATTGGGGTTGTACCTTATCGATTGGTTATACCACCAAACCATTCTAAAGTAAATGATATCTTCCATGATTTATTACTAAAAACTATAAGACAGATATAATAAATGTTCTCATGTATGAGGGAATAGATTTGGAGCTGGACTTGTCTAATAATGAAGAACCTATTTAGATTCTTAACACCATAGAGACACTATTGAAGAATCGGACAACTCATTTGGTGAAATTTTTTTGTGGTAATCACAAATTAGAACAGGAAACCTAAGATCATAAAGAATATATAATAATGGAGTTTCAACACTTATTCAATAGATTATATATTTCTCAACTTAGAGGATGAAATTATTTAAGGGGGGAAATGTAATACTCGATATCCTATTATAGGACATTAAAACTATATCTTGTAATATCACATTCTAAATATTATATATTCTTTAGTATATTCAAATGCTTAATTTATGAATTTTAGAGTTTTTTATTAATCAAATAAACACCATTTTTTAATTCTTTATAAATATATTAATTTAAGATGAATATTTTTAATTTTTATAAAAATAGGTCCTATGTGTGAAAATATTGAAATTATTTTTTTCATTTACATATTGATTTTATTTAATAAAATGGAAATTATATTTAAATTCATTATCTATTCCAATCATATTCTAGTTATTTACAATAAATTACTTAGGGTAAAGATTAATTATCATGGAAAAGTAGATTCGTTGTTTTCAAATAATTAGTTTTATAAGATTTATATATTTTTTATCTATGTAATTTTTTTGAATGGGATGAGAAATTTTACATTTTCAAGTCTCTATTATTAAAAAGAATAGGATTACAAGAGTACAAATTGAGGTGATTTACAATGATCTCTTGAAATATATGTATCAAGTTGGGGGTATTTTCCATCTAAATAAGGTCACTACTACCCACTCCCTTGTTAGAAATATCATATACAAGAAGGTTTCCTTCCCAATAAGTATGAGTTATTAGGAAATAAAAGGAATTCAGAAACACAAGGAAATCTATCCATTGAACCATCAATATCAATGAGAGGTGCCTATTTTTATTTCTGATTGTATGCATAGTTTTTTTAGAATCACTTTCAAACCAAATAATTGGAAATCCTCATTGAATCGCTAAATATACTACATTGATGAATTTTTGAATATTGGATTCAAGAGAAAATGTGGTTCCATAAGAAGAAAATAAAAAATGAAGTACATCTGTATTATGATTTATAAACACAACTCTATATCCCAAAGGACCCAAGTTGCCTTTTGAATCACCATCCATATTTATTTAAACCTAACACGGGTTAGGAGGCTTCTAAATAACCCCAAATTTACATGTTGGTGGTCTAAAGTTTCCAGAGATTCTAAGATGTCTCGAGACAAGAAAATCGTGGATGGTGTTATTACAATGGCCTTCCTAAATAGAATTATCATCCCTTATGATAGAGATTATATCTAAAAAAGAGTTCTAAATATTGAATCTGGATTAAGAGTTGATGATAGAATTATGAATTCTCCAAATGATGTGAATTAGCTCAACAATAGAAGCCTTGAAATAATTGACCAACTGTGGTAATATTTTTTCATTGGTGTATAAAACAAGAAGTTCCTTGATGTTGGTATTATTTTGATAAGGAAGATCAAACTTGTTGAAGAGTTCCATCCAAATGGATAAAGTCATGGTGAAACTCATGAATAAGAGGTCAATGTCATATCTATGATGATTAGACATCACGGACCTTGAGAAGAGGTAAACCTAATGCTTTTGAAAGAATACCTCGGAGGTAATCCTCCCATGCATGACTCTCAATATGAGATAAAATCATGAGGGATTAATCCCAGTTCTGGTGTACTTGTAAATCTAAGAGAGTCTTGAATTGGGATATCTGATTCTAAAGAGTTGAAATATCTTAGCATTCAACTGACCTACTCTAGCCGATTTCTAGACAAGTAGATCCTTTATGGGGGTAAAGGAATTGTCTTCAACAATCCTGTTGATCTCATATTTTGAGTTTATTCAGGATTCATCATCAAGATAGTATTTTATAGGGAACTCTAAGTCAATGGGATTTTTAGAATTATGATGGTTATTAACAATGGGTTCACCTGTCCAATTATCTATCTAGAGATTAAACTCTGAAGTTTGGGTAGGCATCCATCTGAAGTTAGATAATATTATAGAGAATGAGGCTTTCAATTCTGTCCATATGGAGGAATTTAAGTAGTTGAAGTTGTCATTATTTAGTTTAAATTGAAATTTAGGTTTTAGGTAGGAAAGAGATTTAAAATTATCCATAATGATCCTCCTAATGAAGTGCACCTGAAGGGACTCATTAAAGAAGGTGAGGTTCATAATACCCAGGCCACCAGCTTTGAGGGGATTACATCACATACTCTAGGCCATAGTAACCATCCTTTTTAAAAGATATTTCCTAACAAAGTAAAATTATTAATACAAACATTAAGGTGTTTAATGATGGGTTAGGCCACCTATAAACCATAAAAGGATAGACCAGCTTTGAAATAATGGTAGATTTAATAAGACACACCCTTACCACCATAGATAGTGATTTTCTCTTCCATGAAAAAAGTTTCCTTTTGATCTGTCCAAAATTATAATTAATGTAAATGGCCTTGTTATTTCCCCAAAACATGCGAATACAAAGTTATTTAAATGGAATGGGTTCATATTTAATTCCCAATAGATTTAGAATACCTATTATTTTGGTTAGTGGAAAATTATTTCCAAAGTAAACCAAAGATTTTTCTTATCCAATGCATTGACCTGAGACTCCTTCATAATAAGAGAGAGTTTTTCAAGTAGACGAGTATTTAAAATCTCCTCATTTATAAAAAGTATGATATCATTAGTAAATAAGATATGGGTGGGGAAATAATACCTCTTCTAGCTTGAATGGTTTTGAGGGAACCATGATTGACCAACTTGTAAAGGAGCATGCTTAGATAATCCTCAACAATTGAGAAAATTATAGAACATAGTTGTTCACCATGAATAACCCCACTTTAACAAGAAAAATAAATACTTGGGGATCCATTAATAAGAATAGATATAAAATATGAGCTAAATAGGGTGTAAATCCAAATGATTATGGTGTCTTTAAAACCAATTTATTTGAGAAGTTTGAAAACTAAATTCCAATCCATGGTATCAAAATCCTTTCTAATATCAATCTTGATAGAAATTAATCCACCTTTAGAGGAATTATTCGAAAATTTTAAACACTCTGAGGAAATAAAAAGATGGTCTTGGATATACATGACATTAAAAAATACAAATTGATTCCAAGAAACAATTTTACTAGATATGGAACTAAGCCTGTTAGCCAGGATCTTTTTGATATCCATTTATAGGGTATTAACCAGGGAAATGGGTCTAAAAAGATGCACTTCACAATCATTTTCCACTTTGTGAATCAGTGAAAGGAATTTCACATTAACACCATGAGGCAAAGAATTATTTTTAAAGAAGGATATAATAATCTTTCAAATATCTTTCTAAATAACATCCCAATACTTTTGAAAGAAAAATGTATAGAATTCATATGGACCTGGTCCACTCCCAGGATTAAAGCTGAAGAAAACCTCTTTATTTTCAATGACATGAGGGATTTCAGATAACTTACTGTTATATACTGGAATAACCTATATAGGGATGAAAGTTTTTATGATGTCTTCATTAGATATATCACTATTTAAGAGTCTATAAATGTAGTCAACAAATACATCAACAATTTTATCTATTTTAGTGATGATAGAATCATCTTATCTAAGAATGGAGACTGGCCTACTGGATTTTATGACTCTTTAGAGGGAGTTATAAAAAAAATTATGTACCCATAATTAATCTACTTGATCTTAAAATACTCCCTCTGATTATTTTCCTTCACAATAATCAAAGTGTTTATATTTGAGATAATCTTAATTTCTTTATTAATATATATTGGAAAGTCGTGTTTGGTATATTCATCCTGAAATTCCTTGATAATTCATTATAGAGTTTCAATGTCAATGTCAAGATATTTGAAGGTGTATCTACTCTAGATATAGGAGTTTCATAATCAAGAAATTTAATTTCAAGTCACAATCATAGACATTAGTTCCATAGAAAATTGAATTCCAAGAGTCATAAATGACATTTGAACAGTTTAAATGGTTTTCCTAAGAAATGTTAAACATGAAGGAAAAGGTTAGCTTAGACTCCCTCCTAAAATGGATAAGTAGTAAAGGAAGATGATTTGAGTTTAGTTTTGGAAGTGTAATACTGGTGATAAAATCCCAATTCTCAAGAACCTTCTCGTTATAAAGATCTCTATCCAGTTACTAGACCTCATTATATTTTATTTTCTTCTATAACAGATATATTTATCCCCCACACGGTTAACCTCCAATAGGCCATTTCTTTCAATATAGTTTTTAAACTCCTTACAGGAGATAGGGTATTATTTTTCACCTTTTTTCATCAGGACATGTGATGGAATTAACGTCACCTAGGAAAATCCATGCATTTTATATTGTTCTTTTAAAAGTGTCCATCTCAGTCCAGATATTTCTTTTATCTTAATACCAACATTTGGAATAAATAATGGGATAGTAAAAAATAAGTACATCAAGATCAATTTCACAAGTAACGATATTATCATCTTCCTTGACAATTGTGAACATATCAAGAGATGAATGTGAAAAGACCCATAGAGATTCCATGTGAGTAGAAAATTTATTTAAGAAATCCATTTGGTAGTCCAAGCCTTCAATACCATATGTGTTAGGGGATGAAAATTTCTTGGGATCAAAAAAACAATGAATTTTTGGTTTATATGTTTTATGAAAACTCTTAATAAAGTAAGAGGTTTCTAGGTTATAAACCCCTTGGATGTTCTAGAAGAGTGTACTCATCTTGACCTAGATTTGGATTTGGAACCACCCTTGGGTTTTCATTTTCTTGGATTCTTCTTTTTTTAAACCCCTATCCATACTGGTTTCCTCTTGAATGGAAATATATTGATAGTATGACTTTAATCCCCTATATACAACCCTGTACATCTATGAGAATCCCACAAAATAAAACTTATAGGTTCCATATTCATTAACTACACCTCTAATATATATGGAGGGAGAGATAAAGGTGGCCTCTTCTTCTTCCTCCACCATCTGGATCTAAGAAATTCTAGGAGTTACATATGTAGAGGGATGGTCCTTTTACTTACCATAAGGTTCTGATTTACTAACATCCCGATTTTTAGTTTTAAACACATTTTCATTTACTGGGGTGCTATTGCTTCTTGTATTATCAGGAAGCTACTCATTTCCATTTTAAACCAAGGAGTTATCCACTACTTTAGTGCATGACTCACTTTTCACTTATTCCAAATTTTCCCTTAACTCTAGAGGAATCACAAGGGTAGAATATGAAGGTAACTCTTTTTTTGGCTCTATGGAAGTTTCATCCTAGCCAAGGGATATGTGATCAAGGCCTTATGCAATGGTGTTGTCAGCCTCTTTTTTAAAGGTTTCCCCTTTTTGAAAAGAGATGTTTTTACCCGTACTACCCCTCACATCCTTCCATTACATGTTTCTATCCATATATGAACTAAACTGGCTTATAATAAATCTAATGTTCACAATTTAATGACCCATAAATTTAGAAACATCAAAAAATGGTGTCTTATAGTCATATTCAGCATTGATTTCAAGTCTGTGATCATTAAAAATTTGATTAAAAGAATCCATAGTCTTGTAATCCATATTGGAATAAAAAAGAATGCGAGAATAGTATTAAAGTTACAATTAAAGAGTGTTATGGTAAATTTTTAAGGAGACTCCAACACATGAATCTATTTCATTAAGGATTTTAGGATTCTGGTAGACCCAGATCAGACCATGTAGCCTATTCCAATTCTAGGTTATGGATTTATTTTGATTGAAGGGGTTGAAAAGAAGATCCAATTCAGTTATTCATGATACACAAGGCTCAAATGAGATTTTTCCATCCCTCCATGATCATTCAAGATCATCATTAGTATTAAAGACAATATAGATATACCCACTCCTAATAGGAATTAACCCCCAACAAGTAAAACCCTGATATTTCTCTTCTTTATTTTTATATTTGGACTACTTTGGGGTTTTTCCACTATTTCTAACATGATTCATCCAAGAAAATATAACTTTAAAAGTTCCATTCACTACTATATAGCTTTTAGATCCTCCGCAATAAATAAATTTTCTTCCTCTAGTTTACTAAATCTATACTCTTTAACCGGGTTATCCTTTGGTTCTATAGTATCTCTTACAAGGACCTCTGTGAAATATATTCCATTTCCTTACACCACTTCATTTCCCTTATCTATGATTTTCTTTATAGATTCAAATGATTATTCCCACCCTAGTTGAAATGATTCCATGAACTGGTGAATAAACTAGGGTTTTTCCTGCTCACTATGTTTGACTAGCTCTCAAACGAACTCCATCTTACACAATAAATTTTTATCAAAGTAAATTGAATCAATATACAATAAAATATATGGTTTTTAAACACATTCAAAATGTATAAACACTCATTAAATTAATAATTAATAGTAAATAAGAATAAAAATAGTTAATATAAAAAAGACACTTTTCTATCAAAACATTTTTTCATATATCATATGTTTTAATTTAGAATTTGATTTTCATAGATTTAGATATTGAATTTGGATAAATGGATACCAAAATAGGATAATTACATAGATTTTTGGTAAGAAGGGTTATATTATATTTTTAATTATAAAATAATTACCACATGTCTCACATACCATTTATGTATCTAATTCACCTAACCTAATAAACTCACCTTATAGAAACCCAATCATTTTACCCATATTATTAAAATATTATTAATATAAGCATCCAATAATTACAGCCTAAATATTGTGAGTACTAATGTATTTGTAAGACTATGGTCATAATACATCAATGTGAGGATAAATAAAACTTGTTTTATTTTATTCTCTATAATGAGATCCTAAATACCTTTGATCTCCTAAAATCTAATAGGAAAATCTAGGGAATTCATAGGAATAGGGGTGAGTTAAAAATCCCAATAATTTTATAAAAATTATAACATGTGAGTCAATGGTATAACAATATATCATAAAAGAGAAGGAACATGAGTAATCACATGGAAAAATAACAAAAAACATGGTATCATAAGATCATGGCATCATAGGAAATATGGCATCAACACAAAACATGACATAAATAGGATTCAATGATTAATTCCTATACAATTTCACATGGTTTACAAATTCCGGTAAAATTTTTGATTTACCCCCTAATCCCATAAATGACACCTCAAGAGACTAAATCATTACCCAATTCATTGGAGTGCAATCTGAGAGCACCCATAATAACATATTAATGAATTATGTGTTCCAAATGAAGAAAATAAATAAAAAATTATAGCATAATAATTAACCATTGAAAGAAAATGGGTTACATAATCTTTCTTCATATCATAATTATAAGAAATTGCATCATAAATTCATTTGAGAAATGATTATAAGGAAGATATTACCTCATCAATGGGATATAGAATTATATAGGAATAAATTTAAGTAACATAAATACATAATAAAAAATCATTCCATAACCTTAATTGTAGTTTTCATTGATGAATAGATTTAATTTTAAAAATATAAAAAAATATTGAGGAGAATAACCCTTCAACTTTAAAATATATTTCTCAAAACCAAAAAATCATAAAATATTATATAAAAAATTTTCTTTTAAAATAACCCTATAAACATATAAATTATTCATCAAGGAAAATAATTTTCATGATGGTGAATAATTATGTACATGTCATATAGGTTAAAAAACATTACTTTCACACTTGAGTAAAAAGTCAAAAAGTTCATCATATGAAAAATGATTGTATGATTTATTTTAAATGATTTTTTATTTTGAAAAGTAAAACATGGTTCAAAAAATAATTAATAAATTATTTTATAACATTTAAAACATTATTTAAAATATTTTTAGAATATATGGATTTGAAAGAAAAAGGATTTTTTACCAAAGAGTGTAAGGAAGTTTCATTTTCTTAAAAGTATTTTCTCAATAATTATATGTAACACCACAAGATTTTATATTATGTTATCTCTTCAAAATATTTCAATAACTTGCGCTACACGCAACATCGAGTTCGAGCACACCACGACTTTCCAAACTAGCTGTTCAAAAACAATGTTAAGAATATTATTAACAAATTTTAGATTTTTTATATCCTATATAATATTAACATTCATATTTTTTGTTTATTTGACATAATATAAGAATAATTCAATTTTTACGATAAAATAGGTATTTTTCCAAATACGCAGTTTTCCACCTTTTAATGGAGAACCATTTAAAATCCAATACATGATAGTTTTATATATTACATTTAGTGAAATTAAATTATTCATTATAATAGGGACATAAAAATTTATTTTGGATACATTTTTTGTACCTTTCTGATAACTTTCATATTTTGATTAATAGTGAAAAAAATACTAAATTTTAATTAAAAACAACTTTTTTAAACGAAATAATTTATAGTGTTAAATTATACATTTGAGTGGTTTTAAAGTATCATTACATTATATTTTTTTTCATTTAATACAATTTATGTCATTAGATGTAATTTCACATTTAAATTGGACATAAACAAGTGTGAGTCTTAAGATAGTTGTTATTTCTTAAAAACACACATTCTATTTTAACAAATGGAATTAATTTTAAAATAATTTATTCCACTTCTGTATTTTGAATTTGGAAAAATGGATTAAATATTTGGAATCAAGAGTTCCAAAATTTGTAAATAGGTAAGTTTTATTTTTAGACATTATGAATATTTACTTCAGTAAATATTTTATTTACCATGATTAAAGGATAAATCCGGTAAATTTGGGTAAAAATAATATTATAATAATATAAAATTAACCAAAAACATGTTATAAACCTATTGGATGATACATTTCCGACCATGGTCATTTTTGGGTAGATTGTGGGACACTATGGAGCCACTTGGGAGTGATAATAACATTTTATATTAATTAATCTAAAGTAAAGACAAAAACTACAAAATCATGTATCGTTTAGTAAAACATTTTTATATGGGGTTATATAATTTTTATCTTATAATATAAATATTAATTTAAAATATAAGAATGGTTCCTACATTATGATGTTTATTTATAATTTTTATTCATTAAATAATTATTTTCATTTATGACACAATGGTGATGCAGTAATTACCTTATTAATGAAAGAATCACATAAATGGTATTGTAAATATTAAAATAAATATAATTTGAAAGTTTGGATTTCATGCAAGAATTTTATAGGTGAATATGACATGTTAATATTGATTAAATGTATTTTTTTTCTAAGTAATCAAGTTTTGATGACTTTCACAAAAAACCAAATACTAAATAGTGTCAAAATTGACATAATTGAGTTTTTTAAACAAATACTATATTATTAATTTATATAATATTCCTAAAAATATAAGGTTTGTAAAAAAAGACTTATATAATGTTATATATATTAATAATTAACCACATGGGGTTATATTGTCGTGTTATAGTATTTTTATTAACCATATAATATAAAAATACAAAGAGACATGTTAAATGTCAAACTATTTAATTAAGAGTTAAATCTAAAAGATAAGGTTAATAGGGTGACCTAAACCGAACCAAAACCTATTGGTGGAGATTTTTTCGACCCATAACCACCTTGGACCCTAAATAAATCATTTTTTGTCCATTAGAAACTGAAAATAATTTTATTATAAAATAATATTTCAAGCTTTTCCCAAAGTGACCATCGCCTCTCTTATAAAAGGGTACTTCCCCTTCTCTTAATTTCACACCACCAAATCTATTTTGATCAACCAAACCCTAACCAAATATACTCCCAACATTCCTCCCTTCATCCTAGTGGAATTAATTTTGTCATAATGACAACATAAGGGTTCCTTTTTGATCAAATCAAAAGGAAGAACCCAAAAAGAGGTAAATATTTCATCACCTCTTTCAAGTTATTTTCTTCTTCCACTTTCTCATTATTTTTTGTTTCCATTATAAAATAATAACTCCATTATATTCTATATAATATGATGTTATTAGAAAAATTTTACAACCATATTCATTATTCTATCCATCATATGAATGACAAAGTCACCATATGTGCATACGTATGGCTTACCGTCTCCACGTCGTGGTGTAGTTGGTTATTCAAACACTAAATTATTTGGATGGGTATAATAATGAGTATAACTGATGCAAATAATAAATATAACATGTTAATGATTCTTTATATATGATATACCATCCAAATACACACGATTTCCCAATAAATATAATGATATTGTCGCTCCTGCGTACGTACGGATTACCATCTCCACGAAGCGATGAGATTCATTCTCACGTTCACCATTCAACAATGATTATAAAAATATATATTATTAATAATTATGTAATATATGACATAATAATTCTAGTAAATATATGTATATATATATATATATATTTGTGTGTGTCTGTACTTACATATATCTTATTCACTTACTTCTATTCAATACAATATGAAAACGAAAATAGCGTTTATGCGTACGTACGGCCTACCATCTCTATATATGGTGACTTCCATTAAATATATCTATCAATTATAAATATTTATATTCTAAATATATATTTTATATAAATCATGGTTTATAGTCTAGAATTATTTAAATCATGATCTATATGATACGATCAGGAATAACAAGTTAAAATAAGTACGATAAAGAGAGAAATTATTACCCAAAATGTTAATTTAACATGGAAATAATTATTTAATGGGTAGTATAAAGTCATAAATTAATGATGTATGATATAATAAATAGGAATGTGATTCTGGTATAATTTACTAATATACTATTCTCATTATACAAGATGTTAAACATACCCTTAACCAATGGAAAGTGAAAGGTAAGGGTTATTTCCTTAATCTCATTATTATCCAAGATTGTTTAGGTGTAAGTATTTACTGGGACATATTTATCATCGATAACCATATTTCATAAAAATGTTTTCAAAAAAATATTTTAAGGTTTTATGGGAGGTTATATTTAGCTATATCATTATTTTAAATGTTTTAAATATTTATAATTCTAAATTCTTTTAATTAATGTTCATGTTTTCAAAATTATTTTAAGGATTTATTTATATGGACATGAATGTTTTGAAATGATAATTATTTTCAAAAATTTCAAAGTGGTATGGGAAACATTGATTCAAAAATATCTTTTAAATTACATCATTTATAAATGTGTGACATTTAAATGTTTTAATGAAAAATAAATATTTCTCTCAAAGAGTTTTACAAATCATTTTCATCTATGTCAATATCCTTTGATGGATTTTAAACTTTTTTAAAGATTATTTATTATGATACAAATCTTAAATATTGTATTGTACGTTTTGTGGTATATTTGACAGTGGATGTAATATTTTTATACCATTCATGAATTATGGTTAAAGTATTGACATTTTGTATTCTAGTTTTAATACGAATGTTTATGTTATGTTTCAACATTTTCATATGAGGAATGTAATAGACATAGTATGTGATGTGTGGAGCCCATTATAGATCCTTGATGCATCGATATTTCTCATGAGACAATTATATGTGGAATTGGTCAAGGCCTTTCCCAATTTGATATATGGTTTTGGCAGAGGCCATAAACATTCTTAGACTTCTTGGTCAAGGATTTGAAAAAATGTTTCAGAATGTCTAGAATTATACATTCCGTCATTAAGAAAATAATATTTATGGTTCATGTGGTTATTTGACTAATAGAATACCCATGACTATGTTTTATTATGGAATTATTTACTCTGCTCATATTTTTTCCATAAATTTTTCTTGTTTATTATTTGTAAAGGCTTGTGTTTTCAATTACTCACCATGCCTATTGATTATGTTATCTTTCGCTAAATTGTTTACCCTTACTGAGCATCTGATCTCACCCCTTTCTTATGTTTTATTTTCCTATTATTTCCAAGAATTTTGTTATGATTGATATGTAGGGTTAAGCTAAAAGGGAATCATGGCATTCTCAAAGAACTATCTATGTTGTATTTTATGTTTGAAATTGTAATGTGAAGCTGATGTATGTAATTTATTTCCAAGACTGTTAAACTGATCGGTCTTTTGGGACATGATTTCCTTGTATCATGCCAATGTATTAAAATAATGCACCGACTCTAGGTAACTAGGGTCGGGACGTTACAGTTAGTATCAGAGGAAGTTTAGCTATAACTTTGGAAATAGATTTAGTTAAACTTTGATTATAAAACATTACCCTAAGATAGAATTTGAGGATTAGTATAGAAGAACTTCCTAGAATTTTGGTAATGTAGATATTTTGTGTATTTTCTAAGCAATACAAACCTGTCTGGATATGAGCGGGTAGAGGCGGCTCTAGCACAGATGTACCTAGGAGTGAGAACTCTGACAAGGAGTATCGGTTTTGACTCAAGGTATCCTAGTACATGAAAACGGGGCTTACTTCACTCTTGGTTATGACACTCCTGGGAGATATGCTTAAGATAATTCATAATTTATTTACAAACCATTATAAAGGATATATGAGTAAATATTCCAGCAAAGAAACCATTTTTATGATTATGAGACTAGATGTGTAAAAATATTCAATAAATGTTGAGAATTTTTCTAGTTTTTGGATTATACAGTATAATATGATCTAACCTAGTTTGTGTCATCATTTAAAAATGGTGCCATGTAGAAGGAATAAGAACTCCAAAAATATGACTGATCCAATGGGTAAGAAGGATCATATCTTTCATACTCTTAAGCCATCATTTAGAAGGGAAATAGACTCATGTGTATTCTCATCATATAAAGAAATAGTATCTGGTGTTAATAAGATATGTGAAGAATTATCTCAGTCCTATGTATTTGAAGGGAAGCAAGAGAAGAAAATGATGGTATAGAGAAAGATAGATAAAGGGAAGAGGGGAAAGAAGGATTTTCCCATATGTGATAACTATGGAAATAATCACCTTGGTAAATGCTTTAAGGGAATGAGAGTATGTTATAAGTGTTGAGAAAAGGGACACCAAGTACATGATTTCAAGGATAAAAAAAGTTTCAAATGTACAATGCTTCATCTACAAGGAGTTGGGACACTACGCAAAACAATGTCAAAATCATCAGAGTATACCCCAAATATTGTTATTGGATAATAATCAAGTTTTGATATTATTGAAGATAAAGAGGAATGATTAGATTTCTTATGCTGTTATTAAATTATTGTGTCATTTGAGTATTGTATTAATGATGTACATGTTATAATAATTATAGAGTATATAAGGATTATACTACAGTACTATTTCTTTAAAGACTTGAGATTGTGTGGAACCATGAAAAGTGACTCAATAGAAAGTTAAATTTTTTGTAAAATATATGGTTGAGAGAAAGATATACCATAATATGTTTCTAATATTGAGGTAGTGATTTTCGAATAATATATGATTGATTTGGATAAATTATATTGGATATTCTCAAGTACCTTGAAACTGATTAATGATTTGTATATTCCATCATTGTTGGAGTTTACAAATTTTTTGGATAGAAAGAGTATATCCAATATTATATAATGAATAAGGGAGAATGAATGTAATCAATAAGGTTTTATGGTAATTCAGGGTGTTACAGTGTTTTAAAATAATACATGATGCAGTTATTCACATGTTATTACGTGGAAAAAAGAATCTTCAATATGTTTACCTTCATTTTAAATTTATGGTTGTGAGTTTTGAAAAAAGTATTTTGGATAAGTCTAAAGGTTGGAATCGATTAATTTTGACATTGGATACTATTTTTAAGGTTAAATATTTTCTTGAGATTATTTTTGGATTTTCATAAAAAGGACAACCCGGAGGTCGAATGACAACCCATCACGTCCGGCAAGGCCGCGAGACTTGAACCTGCAACCAAAGAGCGACAAGGGTGCATCACCTACCACTAGCCTACATGATGTCCTGGTTTGTATAATGTAGTTTTTTTTAAATAGTCTGACAAATGAATTAAAAATTTACTATTTTCTGAACCCTATACGATTAGGATAAATAGAATATTTTTGAGTTCTATTATCTTTTGGAGTAAAAGATGAGTTTGTGGTAGAAATTAGTTAAAGGATGGAACTCTAATTGTCAAGTATTTTTTTCTACATATTCTATGAAGAAATTAATTCTTAACCTTTAGGGAAGGTATCATAAAACCAAAAATTTGTTATCTTAATACCTTAGGTTTTATTAAACTGATGATATTTTAAATCATCATTGATCGATGGATTTAAGGCCCTCAATTGTACACTTGTCAGTGATTGATGACATCAATCACTCCCTAAAAATATTTTCATTTTTCCTCAAATTATGTGTCTCTAATTTCCACTTATGTTCTCCTAATCAAGATCATAATTTGGTGGTGACTTTTTCATTTCTCTTTCCCTCCTATTAAGACAAAATTTTATTAGCCCAATTTTTTATGTGGGTTTTCCACAAAGGTATTTTTCTATTTTTAACCTTTTATTTTTGAAGAAAAATTTTAAATTGTGAGAATTTAATTTATTTAATTAGGGGAGAATGTAACACCTCAATATTTTATAGTATGTTATCTCTTCAAAGTATTTCAATAACTTGCGCTACACGCAACATCGAGTTTGAGCGCACCACGACTTACGAAACTAGCTGTTCAAAAAAGATTTTATGAATAGTACTAAAAACATTTTAAATTTTATATATCTAATATAATATTAGCATTATTATTTTGTGTTTCTTAGACATAATATAAGAAAAAATAAATTTCTAAGATAAAAGAGGTATTTTTCAAAAAATGCAGTTTTCTTCCTTTTAATGGAGAACTGTTTTTAAATCCAATATTTGACACTTTTATATATTAAATTTAGTGAAATTAAATTATTCTTTATAATAGGGACATTAAATTTTATTTTGGAAAAAAATTTGGTACTTTTCTGATAACTTTCATATTTTGATGAATAGTGAAAAAATACTAAATTTTAATTAAAAATATCTTTTTTAATCGAAACAATTTATAGTGATAAATTATACATTTAAGTAGTTTTAAAGTATCATTAGAATATATTTTTATCATTTAATATATTTTAGGTCATTGGATGTAATTTCACATTTAAATTGGTCATAAACAAGTGTCAATCTTTTGATAGTTATTATTTCTTAAAAACAAACTTTCTATTTTAACAACGGAAATTAATTTTAAATTAATTTCTAACACTTCTATTTTTGTATTTTGGAAAAATGGATTCCATATTTTGAATCATGAGGTCCAAATTTTGTAAATAGGTAAATTTTATTTTTAGACATTATGAATATTTACTTTAGTAAATATTTTATTTACCATGGTTAAAGGGTAAATCTGGTAAACTAGGGTAACAAATAATATTATAGTAATATTTAATTACCCTAACACATGTCATAAACCTATTGGATGATACATTTACGACCATGGTAATTCTTGGGTCTATTTTGGGACCCCATGGAGCCACTTGGTAGTGATAATGACATTTTATATTAATTAATCTAAAGTAAAGACAAAAATGACAAAAGCATGTATCTTTTAGTAAAACATTTTTATATGGCGTTATATAATTTATATATTTTATTATAAATATTAATTTTAAATAAAAAAATATTTACAACATGTTTATATTTTATTTATAGTTTTTAGACATTAAATAATTAAATTTATTTATGACACAATGATTATGCAGTAATTACCTTATTAATGAAAAAATCACATAAATGGTATTATAAATATTAAAATAAATATAATTTGAACGTTTTGATTCCATAAAAGAATTTTCTAGGAGGATATTACATGTTATTATTGATTCAATGTATGTTTTTCTAAGTAATCAAGTTTTTATGGCTTTCATAAAAACCAAATACTAAATAGTGTCAAAATTAACATAATTAAGTTTTTAAAAAAATACTATATTATTAATTGATATAATAATCCTAAAAATCAATGGTTCAGAACAAATAATTATATAAGGTTATATATATTAATAACGAACCACATGGGGTTATCTTGTCTTGATATAGTATGATTATTAACCATACAATATAAAAATACAAATAGATGTGGTTAATGTCAAACTATTTAACTAAGTGTTAAATCTAAAAGATAAGGATTATAGGGTGACATAAACCTATCCAAAACCTTTTTTATGAGAGTTTTTTGACCCCTCCCCACCTTATCCTCTAAATAAATAAGTTTAGAGACATTATAAACTGAAAATGATTTTATTATAAAATAATATTTCAAGCTTTTCCTAAAGTGACTCTCACCTCTCTTATAAAAGGTTACTTCCCCTTCTCTTAATTTCACACCTCCAAATCCATTTGACATGGACAACCTATGCCCAAATATACTCCCAACTTTCCTCCCTTCATCCTATATGCCTTACTTTTTTTATAAATCCAACCAAAGGATACCTTTTCATCAAATCAAAAGGAAGAACCCAAAAAAGAAGTAAATATTTAATAACCTCTTTCAAGTTATATTCTTCTTCCACTTCCTATTTATTTGTTGTTTCCATTCTAAAATAATAACTTCAGTATATTATATATACTTTTATGTTATTATAAATATGGTACAACCATATTTATTATTCTATCCATCATATGAATGACAATGTCACCATGCGTGCGTACGTACGGCTTGCCGTCTCCACGTCGTGGTGTAGTTGGTTATTCAAACAATTCATTATATTTATGGGTATAATAATGAGTATAACTGAGGTAAATAATAAATATAACATGTTAATGATTCTTTATATATGATATAACATCCAATTATATACAATTTCACCATCAATATAATTATATTGTCGCTCGTGCGTACATACAGATTATCGTCTCAACGACGCGATGAGATTCATTCCCACATTCACCATTCAATGAAGATTATAAAAATATATATTATTAATAAGTATTTAATATATAAAATAATAATTCTACTGTAGATATATATATATATGTACTTACATAAATCTTATTTACTTCCGTTCAATACGATATGAAAAAGTAAACAGTGTTTATGTGTATGTACTGCCTACTGTCTCCATAACTGGTGCCTTCCATTTCATATATCTATCAATTATGAATATTTATATTCTAAATTTATATGATATATAAATCAATTTTTATATTATGGAAATATTTAAATAATTATCTATATGATATGATCAAAAATAACAAGTTAAAACACGTACTATAAAGAAAGTGATTATTACCCAAAATGTTAATTTAACATGGAAATAACTATTAAATGGGTAGTATAAAGTCATAAATGAATCATGTATGATGTATAGACCTATATCTTGATGTACATGGAAATTACATTACTTTTTTGGAATACTTAATACATAACAAAAACAAACACCGAAGGACCGTAATAGTTTAGTGTCTTTGGAAACTCGGAATATATCTTCTAAACTGGTGAAAGATCTTCAACATCTCGCATAAATATCTTCCTTTTTTTCTTAACTAAAACCATTATTTATATCCTAGGGAAAATAAAACATATAAATGGTGAGATCAAATTCTCTGTAAGGGTAATAATGGAGAAAATAAAACAAACCATATACATTTGAACTTCAAAACATGAACATAATATTTAAGCATCAAAATCTTGAGCAATGACATAAAACATGGTAGTACATAAGTCATAGATAAAAAAGAAACATTAATCATGATAAAATAGAATGGTAATAAAACATGTAATTGTGGAAAACCATTAATCACATGATATGATTTCTATAGTAGCCAAGGTATTGCTGCCAAGACCATCTTAGTGGACAAAGTCCCTTTCTGAATCGAGTTCACTCCTCGTTCCAGTCCTGTATCACTAAACCGAATTAACTTATCGTTCCATCTATATCTATCTAATGAGATATAAATCTTTACCCAATGCATTGGAGGGAGATATAGGTCCCACCCATCTCATAATGAAATCATTCTTACTTGTTCCACAAGATAAACATAAACCATTCATCATAACCCAAAGAATAAAAATGGGTTTCATAAACATCATCCCATCATAACATAATCCATATAAAACAAATGGATATCATTTCATCATAAGAAAAGTGGAACCATTTAAATCATAGAGAAATTATACTTGAAACATTGACATATGAAATAATGTCATCTTAGATGGAAAATGGTTTTGATAAAACACTTGAAATGAATTCTTGAAGAAAATATCCTTTCTTATTTAAAATCATTTTCTTTTCAAAAAATGCCATGAAATTTTAAAAAAAGTATTTTGTTGAAAATAGTCATGAAATTTTTTAGATGATTATTTATTGAATTAAGTCGTTATGAAATTGTAAAAATTCGTTCATTCCGTGTAAGTTAAAAAAACATTATCCTCGTACTTTTGTCAGAAAAGTCAAAAAGTAACTTGTATGGTAAAAAAAAGATTCCTTACATACCATGTAGTAAAAGTAAAGAATGGGTAAAAATGAATTTAAACAAACATAAAACCATTTTTATAAAACAGGGACATGGATAATAAATATAACCCTAGTAAATACTTACGTATAAATAATCTTAGATAAAGACGAGATTGGAAAAGTTATCCCTTACCTTAGGTCTGATATGCTTCGTACGTATCCGAACATCCTGTATAATGATTTAAATAATGTCATTGACTTATTACAGAATCTTATTCATTGTTATGATATCATATATGTTTCACTTATGACTTTATATTACCCGTTCGTTTGTAAATTCCATGTTAAAGCAGCGTTTTGGGGGAAATCGTTTTATTTATCGTAATGTTTGGACTTGTTGTTCAGGATATTATTATTACTTATATCATGATTTAATTACTTAAAAAATTTAAATCATGATTTATATATCATATATATTCATTATATATACATATATATATAATTGATAGATAAATGAAATGAAATACACCATTCATAGAGATGGTAGGTCGTACGTACCCATGAATGTTGTTTTCTTTTCCTTAATGACTTGAATGGAAGTATGTAAATGACATATATATATACATAAATACAGTAGCTTTATCATGTCATATATTTAATTATTATTCATTATATATACTTTATAATGATTCTTGAGTGGTTAACATAGAGAATGAATCTAATTGCGTCGTGGAGACAGTGATCCGTACGTACGCACGAGTGATGATATCATTCCCATAATTATTGAATTGAATTGAAGTGGATGATATAATATCACAGAATCAGTATGATGTTATAATAACTATATATTTTTATTCTTTACACCATTATACCCATCCAACTAAGGTGGTGGTGGAAAAACTGATTACACCACGGCGTGGAGACAATATTTTGTATGTATGCACGCGCGGTGATTTCATTTTCTATAGGATGGATAGAAGGTGAAATAGGGTTGTTTCATATTTATAATAACATATCACTATATTATTGATACTTATGTTATTACTTTATAATGAAACAACTAAAGAAGAATAAGTTGAAGAAGAAATAAAACTGGAAAGAATTGGTAGAAGAGATTACCTCTTCCTCGACGCACCTCCTTTAAACTTATTCTTAGGGTACTATAGTTAGACTTTTGAGAAGGCCATCACCTCTATAATGTAACTATAGAGGTTGAGAAGAGTAATTGGCAGGTTTTTTCTAAGCTTCAAGGCTCAAAAGGGTGTGAAGAGAAGAGGGAAGGGGTGCCCTTTTTATAAGGGAGGAGAGGGGCGCCTTTGGAAAAGCATAAAATATTATTTTATAATAAAGTCATATTCGGTTTATAATAGCTCCAAATTGATTTATTTCGAAGATAAAGTGGGTATGGGTCTAAAGCCTCTCAACCAGTAGGTTTTAGAAAAGTTTAGGTTACTATTTTAACCTTATCATTTAGATTTAACAGAAAGTTAAATAATTTAACTTTTACCGTGTCTTCTTGTTTTCTTACACCATATGGTTAATAAACATACTATAACAAGCCAAACGAACCCAAAGTGGTTCATTATTAATATATATATCTTTATTTAAGTCATTAGTCCGAACCTTAGATTCTTAGGAATAAAATAACACTTAATAATATAATATATTTTTTTAAACTACTTTATGTCAATTTTGACACTATTTGGTAATTGATTTTTGTGAAACTCATAAAAGCATTATTAGTTAGAAAAAAGTTACTTAAATAAATACTAACACACCATATTAACCTATAAAATTAGTGTAATTCATAAAAAGTCCCAAATTACATTTATTTGGGTATTTATAACATCAATTATGTTAATATTTCATTAATAAGGTAATTACTGCATCATCATTGTGTCATAAATAAATTAAAATATTTAATGTATAAAAATTGTAAATAAAATAAAATTATGTGGGAAATCTTTTTATCTTTCTAATGAATATTTATAGTTGAATTTATCTTATGTATAACCCTATATTAAAAATTTTTTAGTTATTAAACTTTGATTTTAAATATTTCAACTCTTCTTTAAATAAAATAATAATTAGTGTCCTAATCTAATCCAAGTGGACCTAAAGGGTAATATTTTGTTCCTAAGGTTGTTTTTGGTCGAATTACACTTATCCAATCAAATTAATACATGTGTTAGGGTAATAATAATATCATTTTTCCCCTTAATTACCCTATTTATTTTTAACTGTGGTAAGTAAAAGTAAAAAGTTATTATTCACCAATAATTATTTTTATCTTATTGAACCGCATTTTACCCCTTGATATTATCCGTGTCTCTCGGATTTTCTAAATTTCACTCACATAAGCAGTACAATTAAGTTTTATATAAATTTTCAAATTCTCCTAGGAGGTGGGTAAAAGACGGTGAAAAGTTCAATTAAATTTTTATATATCTGAAATTATTATAAAATGACTCAAAGGAGTTACATTGAACTTATATAGGTATTATGTATCAATTTTTAACTAAAATAAATTTTAATAAAATAAATAATTATTTAAATAAAAAATCAGTTTTTAAATAGTAACCTAGTGTTTTCACTATTCATAAAAAATTGAAAGTTTTCAGAAAAATACCAAAAATTCACCCTAGGCTAATTTCGATATTACGAATCCAAAAATTAAGTCCATTTTGAAAAATAAAATTTATTAATTTTCAAGAAGTGGGTATTAATATTCATAATGGGTAGTTCATACTAATATTATAATAATATCTGGTTTAGTGAAACTTGTTATTGCGTACTACACACGCTATCGAAGAAGGTCTTGATTGCGTGTAATGCAAGCCAAGTCAAGGCTGCATGTAGTGAAAGCTTCGTTTGGTGTTGCGTGTAACATAATCAAAACTTATTTCATTTATACATTAAACAAAATCTATACTTAATGTTGCGTAGAATAATTTCCACAAAACAAACTTGAAATTATGTGTAACACGAACCAAGAATAGTGTTGCGTATACTGCAAGCTAATAAGGTGTTGAGTATAGTACAAGATAATCTTAGTGTAGTGTGTAATAGAAGACATCAAAGAAATTAAAAATAATATATCTCATAAAATCTCGGGGTGTTACATTCTACCCCCCTCAAAATGAATTTCACCCTCCAAATTCGTCGGGGTTATAAATGGTTTACTACTCGAAAGTTTTAATAGAAACCCACATCGTAAAAAGGAATACCAAAACTTATATTTAAAAATTAAAGTATGAAACGTAAATATTACCAAAATTAACTAATCACTGGGTTTCCACATGGGACAACATAGGTGAAAATATGGATATGGAAGAAAAATCTAACCATCAAGTTCTGATGGAGAGTGGTAGAGAACATGGCTATGAAAAAACCAATAATCACACAGCCATAAATTTGTGATGATCTAAGGTACAATCTGATTCATCGGATATAAGGTCACTAGGACAACATTTTTGGTTTTCAAGATGATTTCCCTAAAGTTGAAGAATTTGAATTAGAAGAAATGCTTAATTATTTCGGTATAATCTCACCATTGTTCCTGAATTGAACAATTTCCAATTCATCTCTTAAAGAAATTAGTTGAATTTTTCATTCATGAAGTGTTAGCAGATCATGTGATAGAATGATCGGTCATTCCATATGTCTCAAACAAAATGTTAGAAAAAGTTATCAAATATAAATAAGTCCATCAATGGTGAGATTAATCGTATATGATTCCAAAAATGGACTTATACATCATCTATCATAATGCTTAATAAAATAAAACTAGTTTCTACTAACCAGGGACTTCATGTAGCCCAGTGGTAGGCAATAAAGGCCTATCACACATCGGTTGTGGGTTAAATTCCCACAACCTAGTCTGACGCGACGGGTTGTCGCCCATCCTGCAGGGTGTCCTTTTTATAAAACTACATTATTATAAAATTCCATCAATAATATCGAAAAAGTTCTATCCTTAAACAATACTAACTTATGTCCAACACAATCCATTCCAATCTTTAGGCTTATCAAAAATACTTCTGTACAAGATCATAGTATAAAGAAAACAATTACTAGAAATGTCATCTGTCGAGCATGTGAATACCATCATTTATCCCCCATATATCATACGATATATCTTGTCGGTCACATTATAAACATGTGAATACCTTAATCATGTATTACAATAGAACCTTAGTGAAAACATGAGTGCTGTCAAAAGTTAACTCTTTCCACATACCAAAATCCCAAAATTTCTATATACTCAAGCCATGATATCACTTTGTCCTTATATCAGTCATGAGTTCATTCCATTATCTCTTTATACCTTCATTATGTGCATATCATCTTTTTTCCAAAAATATTTCAATCACTTTTCATGGTTACTGGTACCATATAATTATTGAAAACCAATACATAGATATTCCAAAATTCAACGATACCGAAAATGAGATTCCATGATACTATTTTGAAATCCCATTACATAAACACTTAATCATTCCACAACATCATTATCATACTCAACATCACAAATAGTGATCACATGTGACTTACCTTTATCCTTTTCCTTAAGAGGTTTCTCACGTCGATCATCATTAACCCTTGGATTAGGGCATTGATTAGCATAATGCCCCATTTCCTTGCACTTGAAGCATTGAAGTGTTGGTGAAATGTTCTCTGTAGTCTTTTCTCTATTCAAATCATTAGATACCTTTTTCCCATTACTTTGGCACTCACCTGCTCAATGGCCTTATTTTCTACACTTAAATCATTTTCTAGTACCATTCAGGCAATCTCCACCATGCTTCTTTCCACACTTTGATAATAAAGAAACATTCATCTTCTTTTCACCATTGTTCTGAGATTTCCCCTTGAACTCCATATTTCGTTTCTTGTCAAAACCATGAGATGGATACGTAACACCAACTTCCAGTTCTACCTTAATAGCACAACGCACAATTTCTTCATAGGTACTGAAGTCTCTTATAGCTAATTCCCTTTGAAGACTTGGTTTTAAGCCACTGGAGAATCGATCAACTTTACTTTCAGATTGGACGATAAATCCAGATGCATACATTGAAAGCCTTGTAAAATTCACTTCGTATATACCAACAGATTCGTCATCCTTTTGCTTAAGCTCAAGGAAATTCTTTTTCAACTTTGTTCGAATAATATGAGGGAAGTATTTATTGAAAAATAAGTTCTTGAACTCATCCCATTCCATAGATTCAATTTCATCTCAGGGCCTCGTATTCTTAATTAGATTCCACCATTGATCTACTTCACCTTCTAAATAGTAAATAGCTAGAATGAATTTTTCATGTTCCAAACAGCGAAGTATGGAAAATATCTTTTCAATTGTACTAATCCATTGTTCAGCAACAAGTGGATCAGAAGACCCACTTAAAGAAGGTGGATGTTTCCTCATGAAGGACTCAATAGAATGTTGTTCCCATCTCTGATCATTTGAAAATCTATAATGATTCATAGCTTGTGTAAGTATAGCAATATGATTTTTCACTCTATCTCCCATCACATTTGGTTATTTGGGGGGACAATAATTGCATTGTCCATTACATTGATCAACACGGTTCCTTCGAGTTCCAGCCATCGTCTAAAACCCCAAAATAATAGTGTGAGAGGAAAAAATCATGCTAGGAAAACAACATAATAAATTACCTCCAATATCTAACATCTTAGGTTTAATTCTAATATTGTTACCATAATTCTAGGACTATAACCTATACATATACTTAATATTAAGGACATTACAAGACATACCTTAGAAATATCTCTAGGGATCTCACTAAAGTTCTCACATCCTAGTTTCTAAAGGTTGACTAAACCGAACCTCTGATACCAACTGTAGAGACCCATATCTTGGCATACATGGAAATTACATTACTTTTGAGGAATACTTAATACATAACAAAACAAGCACCGAAGGACCATACTTGTTTAGTGTCTTTGGAAACTCGGAATATAATCTTCTAATCTTGGTGAAATATCTTAAACATATCCCATAAAGATCTTCCTTTTTTTCTTACCTAAAACCATTATTTATATCCTGGGGAAAAGAAAACATATAAAGGGTGAGCTAAAATTCTCAATAAGGGTAAGCATGGAGAAAATAAAACAAACCATATACATTTGAACTTCAAAACATGAACATAATATTTAAACATCAAGATCTTGAGCAACGAATAAAACAAGGCAGTATGTAAGGCATAGATAAAAAAGAAACATTATTCCTGATAAAATAGCATGGGAATAAAACATGTAATTATGGAAAACCCTTAATCACATGATATGATTTCCATAGAAGCCAAGGCATTGCTGCCAAGACCATCTTAGTGGACAAAGTCCCTTTCTAAGTCGAGTTCACTCCTCATTCCAGTCCTGTATCACTGAACTGGATTAACTTACCATTTCAGCCATATCTATCTCATGAGATATAAATCATTACCCAATTCATTGGAGGGAGATATTGGTCCCACCCATCTCATAATTAAATCATTCTTACTTGTGCCACAACATAAACATAAACCATTCATAATAACCCAAAGAATGAAAATGGGTTTCATAAACATCATCCCATCATAACATAATCAATATAAAACAAATGGATATCATTTCATCATAAGAAAAGTGGAACCATGTAAATCATAGAGGCATTATACATGAAACACACACATATTAAATAATTTCAACTTAGATGGAAAATTGTTTTGATAAAACACTTGAAATAAATTCTGGAGGAAAATAACCTTTCTTATTTAAAATCATTTTCTTTTCACAAAATTCCCTGCAATTTTAAAAGAAGAAGATTTTGTTGAAAATATTAATGAAATTTTGTAGAGGATTATTTATTGAAATAAGTCTTTATGAAACCGTAAAAATCATTTCATTCCGTATAAGTTAAAAAAACATTCTCCTCGTACTTTTGTCAAAAAAGTCAAAAAGTAACTTGTATGGTAAAGAAAAGAAAGATTCCTTACATACCATGTAGTAAAAGTAAAAAATGGGTAAAAAGGAATTTAAAAACATGAAACCATTTTTAGAAAATAGGTACATGGATGATAAATATAACCCGAGTAAATACTTACGTATAAACAATCTCGGATAAAAATGAGATTGGAAAAGGTATCCCTTACCTTAGGTCTGATATGATTAGTACGTATCTGAACCTCCTGTATAATTATTTGAATAATTTCATTGACTTATTACAGAATCATATTCATTGTTATGATATCATATATGGTTCACTTATGACTTTATATTACCAATTCTTTTGTAAATTCCATGCTAAAGCAGCATTTTGGGGAAAATTGTTTTATTTATCATACGTGTTTGGACTTTTTGTTCAAGATATTATTATTAATTATATCATGATTTAATTACTTCCAAAATTTAAATCATGATTTATATATCATATATATTCATTATATATATATATAATAGATAGATAAATGAAATTAAATACACCATTCATGGAGATGGTAGGTCGTACGTACGCATGAACGTTGTTTTCTTTTCCTTATTGACTTGAATGGAAGTATATAAATGACATATAAATATATATACATAAATCCAGTAGCTTTATCATGTCATATATTTCATTATTATTCATTATATATACTTTATAATCATTCTTGAGTGGTTAACATGGAGAATGAATCTCATCGCATCGTGGAGATGATAATCCGTACGTACGCATGAGCGATGATATCGTTCCCATAATTATTGAATTGAATTGGAGTCGATGATATAATATCACAGAATTAGTATGATGTTATAATAACTATATATAGTTATTCTTTACACCATTATACCCATCCAAGTAAGGTGGTGGTGGAAAAACTGATTACACCACAGCCTGGAGACGGTATTCCGTACGTACGCACCTGCGGTGATTTCGTTTTCCGTAGGATGGATAGAAGGTGAAATAGGGTTGTTTAATATTTATAATAACATATCTGTATATTATTGATACTTATGTTATTACTTTATAATGAAACAACTAAAGAAGAAGAAGTTGAAGAAGAAAGAAAACTTGAAAGAATCAGTAGAAGAGATTACCTCTTCCTCGACGCACCTCCTTTAAACTTCTTCTTAGGGCACTAGAGTTGGTCTTTTGAGAAGACCATAACCTCTATGATGTAACTATAGAGGTTTATAAGAGGAATTGGCAGGGTTTTTCCGAGCTTCAAGGCACAAAATGGTGTGAAGAGAAGAGGGAAGGGGTGCCCTTTTTATAAGGGAGGAGAGGGGCACCTTTGGATAAACTTAAAATATTATTTTATAATAAAGTCATATTCGGTTTATAATAGCTCAAAATTGATTTATTTTGAATCTAAAGTGGGGATGGGTCGAAATCCTCTCAACCAATAGGTTTTATACAAGTTTATGTTACTATTTTAACCTTATCATTTAGATTTAACACTAAGTTAAATAATTTAACTTTTACCGTGTCTTCTTGTTTTCTTACACTACATTATTAATAAAATTACTATAACAAGACAAATGAACCCAAACTGGTTCATTATTAATATATATATCCTTATATAAGTCATTTGTCCGAACCTTATATTTTTAGGAATAAAATAACAATTATTAATATAATATTTGTTTTAAAAACTATTTTATGTCAATTTTGACACTATTTGGTAGTTGATTATTGTGAAAATCAAAACAGCATGATTAGTTCAAAAAAAGTTAATTAAATCAATACTAACATATCATATTAACCTAGAAAATTATTGGAATTCATAAAAAGTCTCAAATTACATTTATTTGGGTATTTATAACATCAATTATGTTAATATTTCATTAATAAGGTAATTACTGCATCATCATTGTCTCATAAATATATTAAATTATTTAATGTCTAATAATTATAAATAAAATACCATTATGTTGGAAATATTTTTAGATTTCTAATTAATATTTATAGATGAATTTATCTTATGTATAACCCTATATTAAAAATGTTTTAGTTATTAAACTTTGATTTTTACTATTTTAACTCTTCTTTAAATAAAATAATAATAAGTGTCCTAATCTAATCCAAGTGGACCTAAAGCGTAATATTTTATTCCTAAGGTTTGTTTTGGTCGAATTACACTTATCCAATATAATTAGGACGTGTTTTAGGGTAATAATAATATCATTTTTACCCTTAATTACCCTATTTACTTTTAACTGTGGTAAATAAAAGTAAAAAGTTACTATTCACCAAAAAAATATTTTTATCTTATTGAACAACATTTTACTCCTTGATATTAACCATGTCTCTTGGATTTTTTAAATTCTACTCACATAAGCGGTAAAATTATGTTTTATGTAAATTTTCAAATTCTTCTAGGAGGTGGGTAAAAGACGTTGAAAAGTTCAATAAAATTTTCATATATCTAAAATTATTATAAAATGACTCAAATGAAATTACATTGAACATATATAGATATTATGTAACAATTTTGACCTAAAATAAATTTAAAGAAAATAAATAATTATTTATATAAAAAGTCGGTTTTTAAATAGTAACCTAGTGTTTTCACTATTCATCAAAAATTGAAAGTTTTCAGAAAAATACCAAAAATTCACCCTAGGCTAATTTCGATATTATGAATCCAAAAATGAAGTCCATTTTGAAAGATAAAATTTATAAAATTTCAAAAAGTGGGTATTACTTTTCATAACGGCAAGTTCATAATAATATCTTGTTTAGTGAAACTTGGTATTGCGTACTACACATGCTATCGAAGAAGGTCTCGATTGTGTGTAATGCAAGCCAAGTCAGGGCTGCGTGTAGTGAAATCTCCATTTGGTGTTGCGTATAACATAATCAAAACTTATTTCATTTATACATTAAACAAAATCTATACTTAATCTTCCATAGAATAATTTCCACAAAACGAACTTGAAATTGTGTTTAACACAAGCCAAGAATAGTGTTGCGTATACTACAAGCTAATAGGTGTTGTGTATAGTACAAGCTAATCTTGGTGTAGTGTGTAATAGAAGACATCAAAGAAATTAAAAATAATATATCTCATAAAATCTCAGGGTGTTACGTATGATATAATAAAAATTAATATGGTTCTGATATAATTTAATAACATATTATGGTCATTATACGGGAGGATAAATTTACCCTCGACCAAAGGAAAGTTCAAGGTATGGGTTATTTCCTCAATCTCATTATTATCCGAGATTATTTATGTATAAGTATTTACTAGGAAATATTTATTATCGATACCCATATTTCATAAAAATGTTTTCAAAATGAATCTTTTTTGGTTTTATGGGAGGGTCTATTTAACTATATCATCATTTTAAATATTTTAAATATTTATCATTCTAAATCCTTTTAATTAATGTCCATTTTTTCGAAATTATATTAAGTATTAATTTATATTGACATGAATGTTTTGAAATAAAAATTCTTTTCAATTGTTTGAAAGTGGTATGGGACCCTTTGATTCAAAAATCTCTTTTAAATTACTTCCTTTATAAATGTGTGACTTTTAAATTTTTTCATGAAAAATGGATATTTCTCTCAAATATATTTACAAATAATTTTCATATATGTCAACATCCTTTGATGGATTTTAAACTTTTTTGAAGTTGATTTATTATGATACAAATCTTCCATATTGTATTGAATGTTTTGTGATATATTTGATTGTGGATGTGTTATTTTTATACCATTCATGGTTTATGGTTACTGTATTGACATTTTGTATGCTAGTTTAAATATGAATGTTAATTTTATGTCTCACCCTTTTCATATGAGGAATTTTTTTGACATAGTAAGTGATGGGTGGAGCCCGCTATATCTCCTCAATGTATCAGTAGGTCTCATGAGACAATTAGATATGGAATTAGCCAAGACCTTTCCCAATTTGATATATGGTTTTGGCTAAGGCCTTAATCATTCTTAGACGTCTTTGTTGAGTCCTTGAAAAAATGTTTCAGAATGTCTGGTATTATACATTCCCTCATTAGGAAAATATTATTAATGGTTCATGTGGTTATTAGACTAATAGAACACCCATGATTATGCTTTATTATAGCATTATTTACTCAGATCATATTTATGACATAAATTTTTCATGTTTATTAATTTTAAAGGCAAGTGTTTTAAATTATTCACCATGACTATTGATTATTTTATCTTCCACTAAATTTTTTACCCTTACTGAGCATCTGAGCTCACACCTTTCTTATATTTTTTCCCATGATTTCCAACAAGTTTATTATGATTGATATTTAGGGTTAAGTTAAAAGGGAATAATGATATTCTCAAATAACTATCTATTCTATATTTTATTTTTGAAATAGTAATGTGATGTTGATGTATGTAATCTATTTCCAAGACTTCTAAACTGATTAGTCTTTCAGGACATGATTTCCTTGTATCATGCCAATGTATTAAAATAATGCACCGATTCTGGGTAACTGGGGTCGGTGCATTACATTTTAAGTATCTAAGAGATGAAAACGATATTATTACTTGAAAATTTAATAAATAAAAGATGGATAATAAAATTAAATGGGTTTATTATATAATGATCAAATAATTTCCTTCAATGTAAATTCAAATATAAATAATCCCAATTAAAATGAGATTGAATCATAAACCCTTACTGCTTTGGTAACTTTTGAATAATATCTACTATGAATGAATTAATGAATTGGTGCATAAAATACCATTAATTACAAAGGATTCATGATATAATATGTAAAGTTGAATTATACACACCATATGAAGTAAATTTTTTGTATAAAATAATATGTGTCTCAAAGAAGAAACTTTTGAGATGAAACCCTTAACTTGATCTTGAAATGTAACTTGAGTTCTTCATCTTTCTAAATAATAAAATTATGTTTTTTATTTTATTTTTAAAGAATATTTTATAATTTTATAATTTATTTAATTTTATTTTTTACGATTTCATATTCAATTACTTAACCAGTTAATTACACATCATAAATTTAAACAATAAATGGATCATATATCCGAAATCACATTGGTAAGTTGAATAAGGACCAATATATTATTATTCAATCATATCTAAGTTAATAATAATAAAGAAATTATAATTTTAATAAATAAATTATACTTTTAAAACCAACCATGAAATATAGTTATGAAAAAAGAACTATGTTACAATCATGGTGACGGTAAGTCATACATACGCATGAGTAAATTTTCTATTCTTCAATGATTAAGATAGAAATAAGGTAAATGTTATTTTATATTTCAAAAATTATAATTATATAATAAATATAAAATTATTTAATTAAATACACTTACATATATTATCCATGTGATTTGGTGTTAAAATAAATGAATCACATCACTTCATGAGGTAGTAGTCTTTCATGCACATGAATGACGTTATCATTTGTTCAAAGAATAATAATGTAATAAAGTATAAGAAATATTTATTTTTAAAAATTATTAATATTTTATTAATATCATATATAAACATATAATTAATCTGTATTACCTTCCATGTAAAGTTTACATGAAAAATTAATCACATTGCTTTGTGAGGTAGTAGTATATCATACACATGAGCGGTGTTATTGTACTCGCTAAAGAATAGACAGTAAGAAGAATTATATAATATTATAATTAAGAAAGTATAATTATATCATAAATATATATATATATATATATATATTAAATACATCTTTATATCTATCCTTGAGAAGCGGTGATGGAAAACGAATTATGTCCTTTCGTGAGCCGGTAGTACACCGTACACATGACCAACAGTTTTGTTTCCCATTTAAGGGAGGGGGATATGGACGTAGGTCATGAACCGAACATAAAAATAAAATTATTGAATATGAGACAATTATGTTTTTATATAATCATGGATTAATAATATATTGAATGTAACATCCCAGGTTTTTTGAGCAGGTCAAAAAACCTCTCATGTTTTAAATTTTTGAATTGGTGGGCATGCAATTTCTTATTAGATCATCAAAACTCAATTATGAGTTTTCATTAAACACAATATCATGTTTTTGGAAGGGTTTAAAGGTTTATTCAATGCCTTGGGTGTTTTTTTGGGTTTTTTGGGAGTATCATATGCCTAAAGAACATGTTTTTGAATTGTAGGTTGAGGCACAGAGTTTCTGTAAACTGTGCGGCCTCTTCTAGATAACCTTACAGCCCCTTTTTACACTGATCATGGTTTGGGGGAAACTATGTGAGTGGGTATCATGGCCGTGAGGCCATGTATGTGGTTTTTTCAAAGGTCTTTCACATGTCATGTGAACGGTTATGGAAAACCATGTGCAAGCCACATGGGTAGTGCCATATAGGTAGTACCTCTCCACTGTAGCCTGCAAGGTTTCTACACAGTTTGGAAACCCATGTGAGCTAACCATGTAGGAATTTAAAGAGGAAAATTTTTTATTTTTATATCCCTTCTATTTATTTTTTTCCTCCCTCTGTTTTCCCCTCTTGGTCGTGCGTAGTAGTAAGGGGCTCAAACCTTTCGTCCTCCTCTTCATGTTGATCCACCTCCATCATCGGTGCTTCATTCTTCAAGATGTCAAGTGTGATAGAACCATATCAGTAAGGCTCTCCTCACCCAAGCTTCTATTATAATTTTCTCTCACCTCATATAATCCAAAATACATTTGAGTCATTTTAACCTATTTTCAGGGAATTAGATGAAATCATCGATTTCTTCCAAAAATGATTCGAGTTAGAGGATAATGTTGTATGTAACAATGTATAAAAGTGAAGTATCGATGATACATACCTTTATTAATTTTTTCACTGTTGTTTTGAGGCTATAGATTTTAGTACACGGTTGGGTAGCTTAGTGAGACCTATTTGAATTTGGTTTCTTGATGTTAAATTGATTGTATGACCTTATAGGATGTCATTGGGCATTACCAAACCAGATATTCTTAGGTGAGGCTCTATTAGAGGCCTTAGACCACATTTGGTTGTTAGTTTTGGGTGTGTTCTTTATATAATTGGAATTGTTTTATTAATTTTGAGTTATTTGACGTAATTTAATGGAATTTATTTATTTAATTAAAGTGATTAGATATATAAATTAGAAATGATTTGATGTATGGAATGAGATGTGATCTATTGGATCATGATGGGATTGATTCAAGGAATTGGAATGGCATGACCATCGAGATTGAGGAAATGTGGTCATCTTGTTGGGATAGGCCCATATTACGTGGGTGATGTGATCATCGGTTGGGTGTCATAGATGTTGTTTTGAGGTAGCAAGGTCGTCAAGTTGAGGGATTGGCCAGTGATATTAGATGGAATGTCCAACAAGATTTAGGTGATGTGGTCTTCTGGTAGGGATTGTACCAGATTATGTTGGAGATGTGATCACTAGTTGGGTATCATGGATGTCAGTTTGAGGTTGTAGGACCATTATGTTGAGGGTGTGGCCCATGATATTGGATGGCATGGACATCTTAATTGAGAGACATGGGAACAGGTGTCAGTTGGATATGGATTTGGTATTAATTTTCTGATTTTATCACTCCAGTGATACCCAAAGAGCCACTTCGAGTCACGTGCACATAGGTTGACTCAGATGATGATGTGTTTTTTGACCACTAGAGTGGGTAGAGGCCCCTTGCAGTGTGTCTTAGGCGAATGTTTTGGGGGTACATTCCATATAAATCCATGGGGAATATGAGGATTCTTTATATGATAACATTGAGGCTATCAGTTGGGGCTTAAGGCTCGTCATGTGGAGTTTATTAGGCCGTAACTATTTTGGGAGAACGGGGATCATCGTTCCTTAGGATGGTATGTTATGAGTCAATGGTGTTATTATTTGAGGAATTATATCAATATCACAATGGAATTCGGTCTTCAATCCTATTGGTTATTTCAATTAGGGGTTTGAGGGACTAGGGTTACTTATGTTTGGGCATGCCTTGAGGACGTCGGTGCATTATTGAGACATGATGTGTCGGGAGGCATGTGGTGCCGAGTTACTTCATCAGAGGTGGAACCTAAGGGTTCATATGGAAATTTTAATTAAAGGGATTATATGGGAAATAGGATAAGTTTCTTATCCTCTATATATATTCTAGCATTTTACAATGTATTTAAAAGCTTCCTAGTTGTTTTTGAGCTCCAGGGAATCTTTTTTTTAATGGAATTTCATAGTGCTTCTTTGTTTTATTTCTGTATACACCTTCTTAAACACCTATGTTTTGTTTTCACACTTGGTTGGTATCCTACTGATACTCCATACAACACCCTACCTAGTCCCTTCAAGATATTCATGTAGACTTTATGATTTTATGTTCAAGTGAGGGTTCGGGACCTCGAGCTGAATCCTATTTGATTTGGCATGGATAGAAGGCATGGACCAATGGTCATGACTCAGTTATAGGTTCTTGTTTTATTTTTTCTTCTCTATTTCAAAATGTTTTCATTGTATATATATATATAGTTTTTCATCATCCAATTGAGCCTATTTTTTTATTGTACTGTATGACCTTATATGGATGCATGCTCTATTTTAGTATCTATTAGTGGAATGATAACATGATTATTTTATTCCCCTATTTTTGGTAATTATTATGCTTCCTCTATTGTATGTTTTTTATTGTGCTTCCTCCATTGGTTTGTCAAGTTCGATTATACTAAGTCTTATTTTCCAATTCATGTTATATGTAGATATAATCATACCATTATTATATTATCATCTGAGGGTAAAGCCTCCCCACTATCCCTATTTACACCCTCACTTCTAGTTTGCATCCTTTAGCGTACAGGGTGTTTCACCTAAGGCCAGTGGCACCCAATAAAATATCACTATTTGGGTGGCTAATAAGGTTGGGTTTGATAAATTATAGGAGGTGGAAAAATAAATAAAACAAAATTCATGATTGAGAATGATACCACTTCTTCAGAAAATTTCTCTAGGTTTGCACCAAAATCATTCCAATGCAATATTTATGATCAAAAAATGCCTCTAGGATGTTAGTATTGAATTTATTAAGGTATTTGGGTATATATTGGTGGAATAAATGGGTTTTTTAAGTGTTTAATGGAGAGAAGATGGGGTTTCCTTTTATAAGTGGGGGAGAGGACACATTTTTGGAATTTCTTATAAGAAAGAATTGCATCCACTTTTTTTACATTCCACAAGGATAAAAAAGAGAATTTTAGAACCTTGGAATATATATGGTCTAAATATTATCATAAAATAATAATTAGATATGTTTTGTGGAATTTTAAACCCTTATCGTTTTAATTTAACCCCCAGGTAAACCGGTTTTTACCTTAAATGTAGTAATTAATTTTTAATGTTTTCATTATTCATTATGGTCAAAAATTAAGTTCAAATAATTAAAAAATATAGATTACTATGATTCCAAATATTCAATCCATTTTTAAAATTAAACTCATAGGATTTGTATAATTTAATTTATAATTAAACCCATAAACGTGTCGAAAAAATAATTTTTCAAGAAATGCATTTTTCTCAAGTATAAAAGGATCTTGTAATAACTATATGAGAAGTAATAATAAATAAATTAATTTAACTTATTATTTATAGATATATAATATATAAATTTAATTTTAATAATTCCTCATTAGGTTTCATTTTAATTAATCAAAATGGAGAAACATTATGCACTATAAAATAGTTTCCAGAAAAATGTAGTTTTATTCCTAATTATAAACTTATACTAAAATCCAGTATAAATATGATTTAAATATAATTAATTTAATTTAATATAAAGAAATTATACTTATGTTAATTTTAAATAAAATTAAAATAATAGTGTTACTTTTAAATTATTTAATTTATTAAAAAGAAATGAAAATTTAATAAAAATAGATATTTTTTACTATTCACTAAGGAAGTTATATTCTCTGAAAAATACTAACATTTTAACCTAAGTTAATATTAATATTATGGTTTCCAAAAATTAGGTCCATTTTATCAAGTAAATTTTCTAAAACTAGTAAAAATTTAATTATATTATTTTCTCACCAAAAGCGGTAAAAGTCATTTTTTGTAGAAAATGTATTCTCGATGAATAAAATGCCATTGCTTAAAATTTAGTGATTGGTTAATTATAATTTCAAAATAAATATATATTGTGTAATATTTTTATATTCATTTCATAAAGTAATCAATCTTATTCATACCTAACAATTTAAGTGATATCTTTAAACCAATCATATTTAAATAATAATATTTTAATAATATAGTGTGGTTCATTTAAGCATTGTATTGTGTGTTGAATACACTATCAGACATAGTTTTATTTTTATAATATTAGGATGTTACATTCTACCCCATTAAATAAATTTTGTCCTATGAATTTGAACTCGATCCCAATAATCAAGGGTTTGGCATTTCAAAATTCTTTATGGAAAAACCTACACCCTAAAAAGGGTTAATAAAATATTATCTTAAAAATAAGAAAATGAAAATATAAAATTCATCACAAATTTAGTTTCCAAAAATTAGAAAATTATTTCAAATTAAAAATATATACATGAAATAAAGGAATAAATAATTGTGTATAGTGGTAGAGATCATTGATCACAAAAAAAGTGAATGATTATGAGAAAGAAAATATCCAAAAAACAAAAAATATATAATTAATTGAAAGACTATTGATTCATCAAATATGAAGGAAATATAATAATATAGTTGTTTCAAGATCCTTTCCCTAGAGTTAAGGGGTTATTTTAATATTAAAATATAGAATACTAGAAAATATACTTACCTGATATCTTCATATTTCATAAACATAATTTCATCCTTTCATTATGGTTCAATCAATTTCCACTTCACCTCTTACTCTAAATAATTAATATGCGAAATGAATTATTTTTTACCTAAAACACTAAAATTAACTTTTAACATATCATAATATCTATAAAAGAGTAACAAGTAATTCCTACAATATTTACTAAAACCAAAAAAAATGGTTATCATGTTGTAAGATAATTTCCAAAATGAATACAAATATATTAATCTCCAAAATTCAACAATTAAACCAAAGGTTTAACATAGATCATTCATTAAATAAGTAATATTTTATCCCGAATAACCTCAATAAACTCAAAATTAAATAAGGTTTTAACCTAAAAGGATATCTCATACCCCTTAAACATACATATCAAAAAAATGATATAATTTTTCACAAATAAAACTTTACATTAATCTTAGAGGTTTTATATGTATATATAAATATATATATATATTAAACCCAAAAAAAATTACCAAGATATCATTAATCACCTCAAAATCATAAAAAAATAAACAAGATTTGATCCTATAATACGTTTCCCAAAATAAACTTAACATTTATCCATTAAATTGTTTTAGTAAAAACAATGTTATACTAACCGGTACATCATGTAGGCTAGCGGTAGGTACTCATCCATTATCACCCTTAGGTTGTGGGTTCAAGCCTTGAGGCCTTTCTGGATGCAATGTGTTGTCGCCCGAAATGTGATTTTTTCTTTTTCTAAAACAATATTAACATAATTCCTATAACCTTTCAAAAAATATGATGAAAATAATCAAAATAACATAAATCATAAAATAATATTTTATCCTCTGAGTATTTCTATACATATTATTCTTTTTCACAAAATATCACCATACCATTAAATCACCTTTCTAGGTCATTATTATCATTCGACATATTCTTGACAATCCTTAAAGAAACACTATTGCAAAAAAATTCTTAGACGATTACTGATTCTTATAATAAAAATAAAATTGATAAAAATACTTCAACATAATAATTTCAGGATTCCCATATGTAAATACTTAACCTTAATGATTGGTATAACTTAGTTCCTTCTTGGACTAGGGGCCAACCCTTAGTTTATGGAATTGACTCAGATAATACCCAATTCTCTGTAAATAATACATCGAATTCCTTGTAAATTCAATAATTTAGGCCATTTATTTCTATATAAGAAACATCTTCCCCAACATTTGAGATATTTTTATATTTGTTTCTTCCTACATTCATGACATGTAGGAGGCATAATATTCTTTTCTTTGTTATATTTAACACTTGAACTTCCATGAGACATCATTCCTCTCTTATTTGATGTGTTTATAAGTTCAAATATGTTTCTATTATGGATCATATTTCAAGATATATCATTTGGTATGATCATAGATGTTTAACTATCATTCCCATCAGGTTAAGCATCTTATTAGGGAAATCATTCCCTACTATTGTTTTGGTTTTATTCAGTGCTTGCTTTTATAAGCGCTATAAAAAAGTACTAATAAAATACACCTTTATCAGCGCATTATCTAGTATTGATAAAGTTCATCTTTATCATCTCTAGCTAAAGTTATAATAAAACTAAAATGCAAGTCTCACATCGAAAATACAGATATCTGACTGCTTTTTTATATCACTCTATAGCATCATGACTTCTAAAGACATCTTAGGGGATTGGCTCCCACATACACACTCCACACACCCCTATATGGGTTTGTGTCTATACACACAGGAATGTGCAGGCCTTGGACCACCCTATACTCTTTGTGGGATTTGGCCCACTCTCTCTTCATCATACCCTCCCTATTGGGCTTCCTAAATGGTTGTCCCTTCTAGATGATGGCCAGCTGACTTAAAAAAAATTTATAACTAAATTCTTATTTCATATAAATATATATATATATTATATATATGTATATATTAATATCTGTTTTTTAATTTCTATTTTTTTAATATTATTTAAAATTTATTTATTTTTAATATTTATTTATATTTATTCATTTTTTATAATTAAATTATTATATTATATTTAAAAATATATAATGATATATATAAAAATATATTGATATATATTAAAAATTGATGTATATTAAAATATATTAACATATATTAATAAATAGTATATTAATTATATAATTAAAAATTAATAAATTTTAAATATATATATATATAATTAAATAATTAATAAACTATTTATAATTATAAAATATGAATAAAGTTATTAAATACTTAATATACTAATTAAATAATTAATATACTATTTATTAGTATATATATATTAAATTAATTCATTTTTACTATTAAAAATTTCATCGCTGCTTTTTTAATAATTTCTTTAGCATTTAATATTTTTAATACAATTTTAATTTACATAATTAATATTTATAGATTTTTATTTAAACATATATTCATGTAGGTTCACGAGTAGGATCAGGAAAACTCCAAAAAAATATATATTAGATTTATTAAATCATATATATATATATATATATAACAAGAAATAAAGTGTGTATTAATTTTTTTAGACAGAAAGGACACTTTATTAAAATTTAAAAATAGATACACAGGGAAGAACCTACAGACATGAATGTTAAGAAAAATAGTTAGGCAACTCGTGAACAAGTGCCCATGTTATGGTAGGAGGTATTCCCACCCCAACCACAAGGATATCGTCCTCTTATTCATGTTTTAACCTATAACCACAACCCACCACCATCATCTGGATGCCTGATATCAATAGTCTCCATAATATATTTATTTCTATAAAGTGAACACAACATTGACCCTCCTCCCCACTACTTCCTAAAGCAAGAAACTCGAAGGAATTATAAGTACTAACATTTTCTATATTTCATATGTTGAACCGGGTCTGATCCTATAGTAGGAGAAGTTGAAATATCTTTAACCATCTTGGGAGTCTCTTTTGAGACCCCATGATAATCTCCATCTAGAGAAAAAAAGCAATACCATCATGTTGTTTGTTAACCGAAGCTACATCATTGAAAAATCCAATTGTATTGTCCATACTTGTGTATATAGTAGCCTTATGCTGTTGGAACTGATCTGAGAAATTCAGTACATGAACCTGCAAAGAGGTTATAGTTTATGTGTGGGCCTTATATGGCCTATCACCAAAAGGGGTCTGATGTGAAACAACCCCTTCAGCACTCCATTGAGAAAAAGATAAAGAAATCCTTCCAGTAGTGAACAGGTTTTGGAACACAACAAACCTAATTCATATGCTCATTGTCTCTAGTAAGAGAACAAGCAACATTTCTTGATAGTGAGTGAATAAATTTAGAGTTTGGGGAGTTCTGAGATTGAAAAGAATTATAATCCAACCTAGGGCTCATGTGAGACCTTAGTTCATGAAAAAATGTGGTCAGAGGAAGTTTTTCTTGACAACCTAACTTATTGATATGATCCATCACATTCAAGTATGATGTACTACTCATTAGAAGCATATTTTTTGGGTCCAAAGTTAGAAAGATTAGTGGGAATTTTACAAGATTATAACTTTCCATGGTTGGAGCAGAGAAACATTTCTTTTGATAAATCAAAGTGAAATCCTTTTTGTATTTTGCTTTCATTGATGTAGTTTCATCAACCTTCTCTTTCCCTTTTTGATTTTTTGAAGAAATTTTCCCCTTCCAAAAAATAAAATCAACATCATCCTGAGCATAAAGTTCCCTAGAACTTGACTGTCATCCAAATATTTACCAATATTCTCATCAGTAATGCCTCAAGATAATTCATCTTTGAAAGAGAAACCATAAATGGCTAAGTGAGACTCCTTTTCCATGTCATCTCAAGATACAGGGCTCTTTTCATTCTCCTGAGCACGTAAAACAAGAGAATTATCATCTCAAGGTGGGTAAAATCCTCCAAAAGTATGATACAAACCAATGAATTCATTTTCCAACGTATCTATAGGGTGAGTATTATAAATAACATGAGAAGAACTTTCATCAACATAAGATTATTCCACTGGTAAAAGTCTGGAAACTGGATCAAACTCATCATTACCTACCACCTGAATCTTTTTTTGATCATCAATGATATAGTCATTCCTCTAAATTCCATTCTTCCAACAATGTTGTAATTAATTCCCTCAAATCAGAAAATTTATCAACGAAAATTCTCTCTATGCATAAAATTTGAATGAAAAATAATTTTACAAAATTCATAAATCATTCGTGTTTTCTAAAATTCAATCCTAAGATTGATTTCATCATGTGAGGAAGAAAGAACCACTCTATTAATCAAGGTAGTACTCAAGTCTACATCCACTAGAACTCATGCATAATGACTAGAACTCACTATTTTAGTGGTGTGATCCATTCTAATTGGGATTCCAATCACAGATACAATGTCATAGATAATTTTAGGATTCTACAAAACCCAATTAAGACCATATATTTTTATCCAAAACAATGAAAAATTATCCTTAATTTCATTTAGATTGAAATTTAACTTTTAGTCATGAATCTGAAAAGTACCCAGATTTAGATTAATCGATCCAAAACTTCAGGATCTTATTTTTAGATCTGCTGAAGGAAATAAAATATGTAAAAAAAATTCACCTTATGAGACACATTTGATGTCCAACAAACCTCAAACATATTATAATCGGGAAACCTAATCCACAATTTTTCAGGGTTTATAACCATTTGTCAAGTAAATACAAGTGATAAAAGAATACTTACACAAGTCTACACTTTCATATATAGCATGATTTGAGGATGAAACATGGGTGATATAACCTTTCTTGATGATTCAATTTGAAGTACGATTCGTAAGTGAGGAAAATGATCCCCTCGAAACCCCATTGAAAGAGGAAAACCCCTTTAGTATTTCCTCATATAACTCCTCTATCTTCCTTGAAAAAGATGACTTCAGTAGAGCAGTAAGACAAATAAGATATTATGAGAATATATTCAAACTTCATGGGTGATTTAGGGTAAAAAAATCACAGAGGATAACCGGGATTGACCTTTCTCATTCCTTCATCCCCTAATAAATTGTATAATATATATATATATATATATATATATATATTTATTTATTTATTTATTTATTTATTTAATATACAATTTATAATTAATAAAAATGAATAAAATTATTAAATACTTAATATAATGATTAAATAATTAATATACTATTTATTATTATATACTAAATAAATAATTTATATACTAATTAAACACTTAATATACTAATTAAATAACTAATATACAATTTATTGCTATATGTATATATATACATATTGAATTTAATATTTTTTTAATAATTTTATACATTTTTAATGATTATTATAGATAATTATTCATTAATATATTTAAATGTATAAATATGTTTATTATATTTTTATAATTATATATATTAATATGTATATATATATATATAATTGTATAAAAATATTTTTAATTATATACAAATATTTTTTAATATTTTTATTTATAATTATAATTATAAAAAAATAATTTAACATTTAAATAATTATAAAATTACAGTAAATATATTTAAATAATAAATATATTTATTATTTTTATATGTATTTTTATTTATATATTAAAATATATATATTTATATATATTTTTTTAATTATATACAAATATTTTTAAATATATTTATATATAATTATAATTTAAATAATTAATATATTAATTGTACTTATAATTATATATATTGGTATATTGATATATATATATTAACATATAAATATATATAATTATATAAAGTGGGATTGAGGAATCGGGGAGGAGGCCGCCTCCTGGCAATCGTATTTCCCTACATCTGTGTAGTCTGAATCACCACACATTTGAAATTATTTAGACTACTTTCTAGGTTGGATCAACCATATCAGTGTAGAATATGGATCGCGACACTTCCCTTGAATCGGAATGGGTAACTCTGGATAGATCTTTGGCGGATCTTAACCCTGGTGGATCAGAACGGGTAACACGGGGTGGATCTCCCATGGATCATAATCTTAGTGGCGTGGAATGGGTAACTTGGGGTAGAAATGTATCATCAGATCTTAACACTAGTGGTGATGGTGAAAACTCATTCTTGCTCTTCAAGGATTCAATTCGTGGGGTGATTTAACGCAAGGGAAGTATTTCCCATATCAAAGAGGATTCGAACGCGATTGCAAAATGGATGCTCCTGGGTAAGCATTCCATAATTGCTCACACTTATTTTACAAAAAGGTTCGAAACACTAGAAATTGGAATATATATTTGCATGGATCTCTGAAATTTTGGGTTTTGACAAGCGGAAATGTATTTTGATGGGTTGAGGTTTCTATCACCATCTCTTCCCCACTAAGGATCTGAAGATGAAAGCATGGGGGTATGGATTGGTATCCCTTAAACCAGGTGTGATGTATATAATATAGTGGGATAGGAACTTTAATCTAGTGGATATCATCAAATCTTCTATACAATTATGGGTTAAACATCAGGGTTTGAACTGGATCTTATGGAATCCAAGGATTCTATATGATATTGATCTTTTAATTGGTGTACCAATTAAACTGGAAAAAGTAAATGGAATTAGCTCGGTATGGATATTTTTTCCGCTTTCTGGTGCAGGTGGATCTTGACACCACTCTTGTTGATACAATTTTTCTTTCCACTGATTCAGATGATTTTTATTTGAAAATATAAAATTATTGAATGCCCAAATTCTATATGAAATGAAGATTTATTGGCCATGATATATCAACTTGTAAAAAATCATTGGTTTTTGTATTTTGCTCAACGTGTGGCCATGAAGAATCTACATGATACAAGAAGGTGTATCTTGAGAAACTGAGGCAGTTTAAGAATCCAACAAAATTTTGGATAAAAGGTGAATATTTATTGCATGTGTGTGGGTATAAACCTAGATAGGGGCTTGCTAGAGGAGTAATTATACATTTAGCCCAGTCTTTGAGTGCTATTGGGGGGTTTTTTATGGTTAAAATCAATGCACTTTGACTCTAGAAGATTGGAAGGATGAACAAATGATAGCTTGAATAAGTCTGTAAAATCTCATGTTTTTGGTGTCCTGGATACCCCTATTTTCAGGTTTTCTTCTAATGATTCTGAGAATGGTAAACTAAATTTTTCAACTCATGGTGTTACTTCTTCTCCCAAACAATCTTGGGATGAAATAGCAACAGAATGGTGGGTGGGATGTTCTTAGGATGAGGATTGATTAAATGATTCTGGGACTAGTATCCAAATAGATGTGGGTGAGTAATTATCTACGGAAAGATCTATCCTCATTACCAATAGAAAAATAAAAAGTCCCATTGGTATTCACTACTCTACAGTCAAGGAAGCAAGCATGTTTTGTAGTTATGTGTGACTCTACACACATCATTTGGAATAAATCCAAGAAATCTATAGTGTATGTGGAGGGATTCCAAGTTTTTCTTCCTCAAAAATCCAAACCTTTTAAATGGGTAAAGGTTCAAGATGTTACCTCAATCATGATTTTGGATGATCACAAGCATATAGATTCGAATTACCCTTAAAATTTTTCTAATCTCATGAATAATGTATGTGAACAATTTGGAAAGGCCTCCAATGAGGAATGTCTTAGCGTAATAAAGGAGAATATGAATTTCACCATCTCAGGAGACTAGGAAGGGGAATGGAAAATTGAAGTCTTTAATAAATAAGTTGCCAATTAGTTTTATCGATAGTTGGAGGTGATATTTTCTATGATGGAGCCATATATGTTCAGATTTAGTGTCTATTTAGTGGTCCATAAACTTCTTTCTATAAACTTTGGTGATGTATTGTACTTGAATTCAGAGATGAATTTCCAAGACCAGTCTTGAAAATTCGGAAAATTAGAGGAAGCTCTTAAGTCATCATATGATGAATACAATGACCCCCACAAACCAAGGCATGGAGGAGTGGAAGATATTCAAAGGGAAGGGGTAGATATCCTAAGAATATGGGATCTAGGGGATCCTATAGGAAGTGATTTGTCTTTCACTATTGGCTTGTGGTGTTATACTGGTACTATTATCTATGTTGCACTTTTATTTTTTCTTAATAAATTTAGAGCCATGGGTTTGGACTCCCAACCCACGAATGAACTTTTTGTGTATATAATTATATAAATATATTTATAATTATATATAAATTATTTTAAAAAATATTTATTTATAATTATAATTATAAATATATATATATAGATAAATAGAAAATTATAATAAATATATTTATTATATTTATAAATTTATAATTATATATTAATAAATATATATAATTATATATAATTATATAATTATATAAATATATATAAAATTATATACAAATATTTTTAAATATATTTATTTATAATTATAATTATAAATATTTATTTATTTATTTAAATAATTATACAATTATCATAAATATATTTAAATAATATTTAAATTTGTTTAAATTATATTTATAAATGTATATTTATAATTATCTAAATATTTATTTGTAATTATTTGAATTTAATATTTTTAATTATATTAATTATATTAATTATATTAATTATATTTTTAAAATTAGGCCTTTATCAACACTAGGATTTTAGCACTGATAAAGTCATGTTTTATCAGTGCTTACTATTTTAGTGCTAATAAAACTACTCTTTATCAGCATTTTTTTGAAATGGATGATAAAATATTTCCAAATATTTTAGATAAAACCTCAATCGAATCCTCCTCGCTTGTTTCTTTCAGGGTCTCACAGAACCGAACCCCTTTCATCACTCTCTCTAGATCTTTTCTGATGAAATGACACCTTCAAAAACTAAGGTATGTGATCACTTGGGATCTGTTTCTCCCACTCAAAAATATTTTTTATTTTTCAATTTTTTAAAATGGATTGAATGGCATGCATGAAGATATTTGTTTGGATGCATCTGGGTAGATTTTTATCTTACTTTCATGATCTCGTTTTCTTCCCATCCTTTAATTTTTTCTCACCATCCTTGGTATCTTTCTAGGATTAAACTACCCATGTGATGTGGTTATGAATGGTTTTTCCAAAAAAAAATTGTGTAGTTCGTGGTCTCGTTCCCGTCCCAAACCAAGAGATGTTTTTTATAAAATAAATCATTGTGATATACATCTAGAAATTTTTTTCATTAAATGGAACTATATCAACCACTTTATATTCATTGATTCTCAATTTGAATCAAGGTTTTTGAGAGGATTGAATAAGGTAATGTGCTGTCAATTTAATAGGAGTACATTATACAATCATCAAATTGAACTGCAATTAGAATAAACCACAACATCTTTTTAAAACATGTCATTACCTTTTGTATTTCATTTTTAGTGACCAATATAGTATCATCTTTCAATATTGTTTTCTTTTTAGGAAACAAAAATAAAATAAAATATGGTCTCATTACAAACTCAATTTTTATTTGATGTTGGTGGAAATTTTAATTCAAGATTCATTAATAAAGGGGTCTTCTTATTCATTATTCAGTGATTTTATTAACTTTTTAATATCATTATCAATATTCTATTAATTAAATTAATATTAATATGTTATGAATTATTATTTATTTTAGAATTATATTTTTTGAATTCACATTCCTTTAATTTTAACTGAAATGAAATATGCAGGTTTTGTATATAAAATATAAATCTTTATAACATAGAACACATGTTCAATGTTTATTTTTTTATTATTATATTATGTCTTATAAAATGAGAAAATATTTTTTATGAGTCCTAAAAAATGTTCTGTGGGAAAGTTTTTTATAAAATTGGAACTTTAGGAAAATTTTCTAAGCTTTATTAAGTCATAACATTTTTTCTTTACATGTATTTTATTTCAAATATTTGATATATTTTATTGTATTTTTAAAATATATTTATTAGAAGTTTAGTTTTTGATATATGACATTATTTTTTGGAGATTAAACTATTTTTTATATTATATAAAATCTTTGAGCTATATATTCTGATAGAATATTTTCTCAAAATAAAATTTTTTTTTCAATAGATTTTTATTTCGTATCTTACAAATTATGTTATATATATTTTATTATTAAATATTAATATATTTACATATTTTGTATATTATGTTTATATTTATTTGGGTTATATAACCTTTATTTTTAATTAAATTTTTAATAAGGTTAAACATGGAGAAAAAAATTGATAAAAAATTAAACTCATATGATTTAAAATTTTATTTCTTGTATTCATTAATTATTAGAGTGTTGAATTTGGATGATACAAGTTAATTTTTATTATCTTTGGTATATATTTTTTTAGTATCTTACCTATGATAACTAATCATACATTCCTTAAATGGTCTCATTTGAGCATAAGTCAATTGTGAGAGAGTTTTCTATACTTAAGTGTTTTTTATCAAAGACTTTTCTAAAATTTTAATTGATATTTCATGAAATTGTTTTAATTAAATGATAGAGGTCCTATTTTGGGAAACATGTTTTTATCGTTCTGATTAAATAATCCCTTTAAATAACATTAGTATCATTTTTTAGCCCACATGTGCTATTAAAGACCTTTTTAGTTGATTAAGTACATCATTTATACAAAATTCAAAATCCATAATTGTACTAAATTATTCTTATTTAATTATATATTGAGGATTAGGGATGTGGGTTATTCTTTTAAGATTCATTTTATTGATGGAAAGAAACATTTATGTATAGTGTAGTGAGGTTAGATGTTTTTATTCATTTTATTTTTTCTTATATAATTTGATTATTAATTCACCATCTTTTGATGTCTTAATTTGATTGACTAATGGAAGAAAGATTCATAGGTCACTATTGATTTAATTTTTGACTCAAACGGTGTTCTAGTGGGGTTGGGTCTTGAAATCATTCTTGATTTGGTTAAATACAAAATTATTTGAGCATATTTTTATGTTCTTAGCACGGAGTGAGAGTCTTCAAACTCTATAAATTCACTTTTTTTAAATACCCATCAAATAAATTGTATGTTTTAGTGTTTAAAATGTAATTGGAGAGTTTAATGTTAGAATTATAAAAAATTGTAACTAAATATGAATTTAAAACTTAAGGTGTTATGAGTTTTTTGAGTTAATATAGATATTGAGAAAATGATTTTTCAGATTCATTTTCATATTTAGTTACCTAAAATATGATGGGAGGAAAAGGGAAATTTTAGTCATGGTTTGAGGTGTGTGGGTATTTATAAGTTTCATATTCTTATTTATAACATTATTTATTTTCATTAATCCATATACACAATACTATTATTATTTTTATCTATTGTGTATCATTTGGAATGGTTTGAGTGTCACCCATAAAAAGTTCTAATTTAAAACATGTTTATCTCCAGAATATACAAGATTTTAAGACAGTGGAAGAATTTTATAAAGTTTGTTATAATCTCCTCTAATAATACATGTGGTATGTATTTTATTAATAATGAGTATACTCTAATAGATATAACTATGTTTTAAAAACAAGTTTTTGGAGATAACTTGTAGTAATTTGTGTCATTGCTAGAGGTGGAATCGGAATTTTTTGGGTATCAATTATGTAAAATCCATGTCAACTGACTTTTTTTAATGTTTATTAATGGAACGTATTTGTGGTGTTTTTCTAGAAATTGAATTTATGTTTTAGATATTATAAGATATGTGAAATTTAACTAAAATTTACAACTCTACTATTATTTAAATAGGGGTTCATCAGTGGGTTATAATACAAATATATTTCTATAATACAAGGTCTAGAACAATAGACAGAAAAAGAGAGTAACATGGAATCTAACTTCACTTTTTTCATCAATAACAATTACATCCATTCAATTCATGAAATTACAAGCTCCTGGACCATGTTTCTAAACTTGATGATTACATGACCTTTTATGATCTAAGTAATGATATTTTTACACAATTTTTGAAATCCATGTATCAGTTAAATAAAAAACAAGAGAAAAATATCCAAAAGAATTCTTCCCTCTAATAATAAATTAATTTGTTTTACCAATATATTTATTACCACCTTTTTCCCCACACAACATCAAGTCAAGAACCTGAACCAACATCCACAGGTTTACCCTTGGTTTTTTCTTTTCATGTCACCCTTATGTCAAATGGTAACTTGTCATAAATCATAACCGATAAAATTCAAATGTTGGGTTCCCTTTATTAGTATTATCTAGAACATATTCCTTTTATTATGAATATCTTATGTGTATTTTTTTTTTTTTTTTACAAAATGAAAATTTTATGAACATAATAGGATGAATATGAATCTAAAATTTATACATTCTAATCATGAGTCAAAATATTATGAATACTGAGCTAAAGAGTTCATCAATGTTTCAATATAGAATGCAAACAATACTTATTAAATCCATTGATCGTGTTTAAATTGTTGTTATTCAATAAAAATTAGTCTAGAAGAGTTGGATGAACATTTGTTTTGTCATGGAATAGATTAGAGATATAAATACTGGACTAAACATGGGTAAAAAAGAACATTCACACTGATTGGGATGATAGTGTAGTTTATGTATCATTTTATTTGAATATCAGTATAAATGATAATGGATATCATATAGAATAAATGACAATGTAAAATGAAGATGACCTTCATGATTTACCAAAGTTGTTTGAGAAGTTAAATAAGTGTGATAAGAGACCATTGTATACCAATATTTCTAAATACATAATATTTTCAATTTTATTTAAGTTATATAATTTGAAATCTTGCATTGGATGGAGCGACACTAACTTTATAGAAATAATTGGTCTACTAAATGATATATTTCTAGAAGAAAATTAACATCCATGTTAAATATATGACACAAAAAAATATATATTTAATAGGAATGATATATAAAAAATACATGATTCTAAAAATGATTTATACTGTTTCACAAGGACCATGAATCACTAATAAAATTCCCTTCGTATGATGTGAATCAATACAACAAAGATGAATCAATTCCTTTGAAAGTTGTGTGGTAATTTCATATCATTCCATTATTTATAATACTATATGAATTTCAAGAAACTGTAAGAAAATTTTCATATAACACAGATACAATAATTAAATATGGGAAAGTAAGTCATCTAGAAGACTCTCCTTAGTAGAAGAAAATTAATTATGAGTATCCTTAATTTGAAAATGATCTAAGAAACTTCTATCTTTTGTTATCTATATATGGAATAAATCCCTTTGGTGTATAGATTATTACACATACTGCATGGATATTTATGTTGGTGAATTATAACTTTCTACCACGGTTATGCATGAAGCGCAAATACATTGTTTTTTCTCTAATTATATCTAGACCGAAAAAACCAAGTAACAATATTGATTTATATTTGTATCCATTGATAGAAGGTCCAAAATTGATGTGGTATATAGGTTTCATAGTGTATGATGCTCATATAATTGAAGAATTCACATTGAGGTCTATGTTGTATGGGATGATAAATGAATTTCCTTCTTATGGAAATTTTTAATACTATTTAATTTAAGTAATGTAGGGGTGTCTCATTTGTAAAGCATGCACACACTCAGTTTGGTTGAAACACTCCTAAAATATTATGTCTTTAAGAAATCTTAAATTTTTACCTCGATGATATGAATACTGATTGTGGATGACAACATTCGATTGGAATACTGAACAAGGAACAATACCATCTCCACTAACGTTTTATCAAATGTTAGAAAAAGTAAAAGATACTAACACTATTTTTGGTAAACCATTTAAGAAAAACCATACAAAATCATGTTTAAAATATAACTAATTTTTCTTTGATTTACCATATTGGAATTTTTTTTACATTAGACATTTTATTGATGTCATGCATGTGGAAAAAATATTTGATAATGTTATTAAAACGTTGTTAAATGTTCTTGAAAAAATAAAAATAGTAGCAAGGCTAGGTTGGACATGATTGACATCGGTATAATGGAATATTTGGCACTGGTGAAGGGTAAAAGGTGGAATTTTCTTCCTCTGGTAGTTTACACTCTATCCAGACAAGAAAATTTTCAATTTTTTATTTTCCTTAATGATGTAAAACTTCCAAAGGGGTGGTCATAAAATATCAAAATTTTCATATCAATGATTAATTTGAAGTTATTGGAACTAAAATAAAATTACTATCATGTTTTGATTCAAGATTTGATTACCATTGCTTTATGTTGTATTATACCAAAAAATTTATGATATGAATTAACCAGACTCTTCTTATTTTTCAAATAAATATAAAGTAAATTTATGAACCCAATAAAGTTTCCAATAATATATAAATAGGTTAAAATCATATTATGTGAATTAGATATTTTCTTCCCACCATTATTCTATGATATAACAGTCCACCTGATGGTTCGATTATTTAGATAGGTTCAATTATGTGGTCCTGTCCATTACAAAAGGATGTACCCCAATGAATGGTATATGAATATTTTGAAAGGGTACATCAGGAATCAAAGTCATCCAAAAGGTTGTATTGTATAAAACTGTATTTTTGAAAAAACTTTTGAATTTTTTACTGATTACCTATCAGATATTGATAACATCAATCTCCAAAAGTCTCATCACAACAGACACCTTATGAGAGAAGGGGTTTCTAAAAGAGATGTTGTTACAATTACCATCACAAGGCTGGATAAATCTCACTTTACATTTTATATAATATTGAATATCTTTATCAATATATTTAATCCCACAAACAAATTATTAGATATTTGAATCCATAAAGGGAAAACAGATGGATATAAAATACACATAATAAACTATTTATAGAATGATTTTGAGATAATATGTATTAGGATTTTTCTAAAAAATTGGATTCAATTATTGAACGACATTGATGGCTATCTAGGGGACTAAATGAAAATGTTATATCTTACACTAGTTTTATAATTAATTGTTATATGTTTGATACAAAAGTACACAATAACCATAGTGCAATGAAAAATTGTGGAGTTATTATTTTGGCGGAAGTGATGAATGTATCTAGTTCCAAAAATGGAAATCCAATTTTTGAAAATAAGTCTTATTTTGGCATCATCGAATAGATATATGAGTTGGATTGTACAACATATTAAGTACTAATTTTCCATGAAAATAAGTTGACAATAGGAGTGTAGTAAAAGTTGATGAAATGGGATTCATGAAGGTGAATTTAATTATGGATGTGGAAAAGGATGATTCATTCATAATGGAATCACAAGTTTTGCAAGTATTTTATATCTCAAATCGAGTAAACTAGAATTGGTCAATTGTCCTACTTCCAAATAAAAATAGTGTTGGGTCATATGAAAATTCAATCAAGGATGTCTCTTTCATTGGGATATCATAATAATTTCATGGTGGTCCCTATATAAACAATTTATTATACATTATAGGGGGGCTAAAATATGGGATTTAGATTCTCGATAGAGTATTCCAATCCCTTTAACCTTTAAAGGAAAAAAAGACAGTTCAATGAGTGGGTTAAGGTGTTTTTTAATATACTATTATATTCCTCATAATATTATGTGTTCTATACTATATAACATAATATAAATTAAATGTTTTAATACTCATATAGATAATGAATTTTTTATATGATAATGTTACCAATCTCAGGAAAGAATAGATAGTTGATGTTGAAACTATAAAATTATTAGGGGATTACAAACATATTTATGAAAAAACAAGAACGAAGTAGCGTCACTGTGTTGACTAAAATTATCAATATAAGAAGCAAGTATATAAAATTTGAGGTCGTCCTGAATCAACACGACCAACCTATTGACCTTAATAAGTCAATGTTCAAGATTTATGTTAGGTTCATAATAAGAATGAATGTTCTAATGGATATATATTTGTAGTTCCATTTCCTGCCTATAACTGAGGAAAACCTTTGGGAAGATATTAAGGTAATGTTATGATATACTTTCTTTATTTTTCCAAAAAAATATATAATGAAACTTTTATTTTATTTTCATTATCCCTTGCAGAGTTCATTTATTTTAGATGATTTCTCTAAGAAATATGTCTTAATTTCTATTATAAAAGATCATATATTGTTTTTAACACTTTATACCAAGTTTCATCTTAGGGATTCTGAGGGGAAAGTAAAGCCCCACCAACTAGTCACTTATGAACGCATTATAAAGTAGGAATCATGGAATTCTTTCATCAGTCATCGTGATGATAAATCATTTCAGGTGCATTTTAATCAATAATATATTATTTTACAATATTTCTTTTATCTAATTTGATTCAAAATTGTTATTTATGAAACAAAAAATGAGTCTTGAAAATAAAAAACATGTATCAAAACCAATATACCCCTATCACAAAGCAAGGATGGGGTACTCTTCACTAGAGAAGGAAATAGTATTTATTTTAAATATAAAATAAATTTTTTATGTGATATGAAAAAACATATGGTTCCTTTTTTATATGGAAATTCATGATTCAAAATCTAAAGCCACCACCATCCCACGTCATGTTCTATATAAGGTAGCAAGTATAAATAAATAGGGTATACTAATTGATGGAAACACAAAGGCAATATAGAAAACAAGTGTAAGTATGACATGATAGTAATTAGTTATGATTTATAAGAGTATTACATAAAAATATCTATTTATGTTGACATTTTTTATATAGTTTGGGAACAAGAATAAATAGAGATCATACCTAAGGAAAAATTAATTTTAGTAGATTTGAATAATCCAAAACAGTATGGTCATGTTAGTGGTGTATGTTTTGGAGTGTCACCTTGAACATATTTTAAGAATATAAAACTACAAAAAGATGCATATCATATGAAGATAGGAATTTAAGAACAAATATATTATTTTCAAGATATTATTTTATGTTCTGGTTTTGTAGACCAATATATGTGAAAGCATCAAATAAATCTAGAAATGTAAAAAACATTATAACATGAACAACCAAGTAATCTCGTTAGTTTTGAGTCTAGTCATTCCCCTCAACTACATACTTTACCTGAGATAATCAATTTTTTCAGTAATATTTCTATTAAATGTTAATAAAACAATTTTAGAAAAAATTATATTACTAAAATTCTATAGGGTGAAGTTTTATTTGATTTCTATATATCAACACCCATGCACCGCCTTGTTGTGAGGGGTATGGTGTATGATATCATAGGAGACATGCTACACAAAAAAAATAACCCCTAAAAATTACATGAGAGTGGGGATTAAAGTTGTTAAAGAGATAAGTCCTGAGTTTACTAATGCTATTAAAATTTTCATAAATTTTTATAAACTCCCTTTACTTATTTTATATTAAATGTGCATAATTTGTTTGAAATATTAATGTTTAAATATTAATTATAATTTTTGAGCACTATTTGAATTCATCTAGATTCAAGTCAGTGTACTATTTTAATAATACCTATCACCATAATGATCCAAATTGTGTGGTTATTATTTTTTATGATTTCTTATTCAATTTTCCACATATCATCACAAGGAATCAATGTCCAATTCTTCCATTTGAAGGGTCATATGGACCATACAAGTAGGCCCACAGAATCTATGGATAAACTAGACCATCTATGAATATTGAATTCCTGGGCTTAATCCAAAAGTGAAAATTCATTCATTCTCCTCAAAAATTCGGATAACAATTCAAGGAGTAATTAATAAAAATTTCAAGGCCCAAATCTAAAAACAAGGGGAGAAAATGAAGATTTGAAGTCCAGCCCACAATTTCGGAAGGGAATTAAAATTATAACACTATTCATCAATTCTCTCCTGATTTAATCATAAAATTAGGATGTTATTTTTCATTGTGAAAACTAATATATTTTCGGCCATATTTTTAGAATAAATTATTTTTATTTTACGGGATCTTCCTATTCAAAAACCCATTCGCATTTCAGCCTTCGAAAAAGTGTTGACAAAAGTTGACAGGTACAAAATGTTTAGTAAAATAGCCATATCATTGGCTCAAGAAGTCTAATGGCCACCCAATATTGAGGGATGAATGTAAATATCAATATCTAAATGTTGGAAGAAGAGATAATTTCTAGATTCAGCTTTATGAATGGCCAAATTGGCGATTCAAGTGGAGGGGAATATTTGGAAGGCAAACTGTCCACCTCCTTGGGCTATAAATACATCCCATCATCTCCTTTCAAAAGTGTTGGAATTTAAAAAAATAGGAGCATATATTGGCACGACCAAAGACTTTAAAAAGTATTGTTATGAACTTCCATACTCAAATTTTTACTTGATAGACCTTTCCTCTTCTCTTTGTTTTCATTTACTTTTGTGTTCTTTATTGTTGTAATCTTGTAAGTCTTTGTTTTTGTAATTATTTTTTAATGGAATTTTATTCTTCTTAATCTATTATTTTCATCCACATTTTTTCAAATAATATTATTGGTCTTAAAATAGTTTAAATAAATTTGAATCCCCACCCCTTATTGTGCTTTCTCATTCAATCTAAAGTTAGTATTTAATTCTCTTCACTCTTTGTGTGTGTGTGTTCGACACAAAACTCTTTTCGTATCCCTTTATTTTTCTTCACTTATTAATTAATCATTATAAAATTATAACCAGATTATTAACCACCCAAATGGATGAGTAAATCTTTCATTGGGGTGATTTATAATTTATGTATGTTAAGATATTGATAACTTTTTCTCGATTAATATTCTTTGAATTAACATTATGTATGTTGGACATAACATGTCATTGATTAATGACTTGTTTTGTTTAACAAGTGGTTTCCATGGATTATTGGAACTATAAATACACTACCATAAAAAAGATATGATTATGATTATAACCCTATCTTATTTTAAGGATTTTATTAAATCCTTAACACTAAGGAATTCTAATCAATGTTACCTTGTGATGTGGGTGTTAATTTAAATGAAATATAAAGCAAATCTCAAGGATATCATAAGCTTAACTCCTTAAAAATGAACTCACCCCAATATTTATCAAATTTTTAAATAAAACACCAATCATTAATCACTTAATTTAACCTCTGAAAAAAACCCCAATCAAAATACAATCAACTATTAAAATATATCATCATCAAGGATTCGACCTGAGTGCTGCTATACACATTAGCAGAGCATCATAACTTTGAATGGTTGATAGGAAAAAATCATCTACCACTTTCAAATGTAATTATTTTCATGGACGGTGCAATTAAGTAGTAGTTTGTTTCAGTTTATTATAAAAAAACAAAAAAAAAATTAAAAAATTAAAAAAAAACAAAATGAAGAACCTGTCATCTCATAAAAATCATCAACAAAAAAACCAAAAGAAAATACCATCTTTATCTTTCTTCCAAAATATCTCGGAATGCCCCATAGCCTCCCAAAAAATCCCTCAGATTTGATTGACCCTGAAATTGAGCGAACACTTCACCAACTTAGGAGGAACATTAGGGATAATAAAATAATTCAAGAATCAGTCCTTGTCCAACCAATTGAATTAGATATGGCCAATCCTTGGGAACAAATACTTGAAGAACTTTCTTCCCCTAATATGAATTAAATACCCCTTGGTATTAAATATCCAAATATAGAGGCTGACTTCAAACTCAAATTGGGTTTGATTCATCTTCTCCCTCATTTCCATGGGCTAGCCGGTGAGGATCCACATCTCCAACTTAATGAGTTCCAAGTGGTGTGCTCATCCATGAAGCCTCAAGGGGTTTATAATGAACAAATCAAACTTCAAGAATTCCTTTTCTCCCTAGATGACTCTGCCATGTCATGGATTTACTACCTCCCTCTTGGTTCCATAATCACATGGAATGACATGAAGTGACTTTTCTTAGAGAAAATCTTTCCTTCTTCTCGAACTGCTTCCATCCAAAAGGAAATAAGTGGTATCTGTCAATTCCCAAATGAATCACTCCATGAATACCGGGAGAGGTTCAAAATTATTGTTGCAACCTACACACACAACCAAATCCCTAAACAACTCTTGATCCAACACTTCTCTGAGGAGTTATTGGCTATGGATAGAACCCTCATTGATGCTAAAAGTGGTGTTGATCTTATTGATAAAACTCGTAATGATTGAAGATATCTCATAAGAAATATTGCTGAAAGCACACAACAATTCCATACTCAAGAGCATGCTTATGTAAAACAAGTCAAAGAAAATAAATCCGTAGAGCCCAATAAGATGACTGAGTGGATGAGTGAACTTACAAGACTTGTGTGACAAATATCTATGGCTTCTAAAGCCCAAACCTCATATTCTCCACAATCAATGTTTCCTAGACCTTTCAAAAATAGTGGAATCTGCAACTCACCAGCTCATCTAACATACACAAGTCCACAACTTCAATATGAACCATCTGATTCATCTAGAACAATGGAGCTCAATGTAGCATATTCATAGTGGAATAGAAACCCTCAACAATCAGTTCAGTTTGTTAGAAACTTCAACCAACCCCACTTCGAGCCCTAATCTTCTACCTTAAACCATGGCTTGAGGTATCGTAATCCCATTTCTCTTTCCCCTCAATTCCTTCCTCAAAATCAAAACCCATTCCAATATGTTCAAGGTGGTGGTAACTTCAATCAACCTTATCTTTTTGTTCCTTAACCTCAGAGTATTGGTCCTCTTCTTCTTCCTCTAGTATTCCACTATCCTATTGATCCTTCCCAATTCCCAAACCAATACAGTCACTTTCCCAAGAACCAAAATCATGGTGATCCTAATTTGGGACAAGACACTTCTTCCAAGAAACCATGGGAAAGTGCGGTGGAAGATCTTGCCTCCTTTTCCAGCCTCAAAAACATTGAAACACAAATTTGTCAACTTTCATCCTACCAAAGCTTGCAAAAACTATCAGATTCTTCCCAACTCTATGATCAACCATTACCCAACACCAAGGATAATGTAAGTGAAATTACACTTAGATCAGTGAATCAAATTTCTATTCCCCAAGACAAGTCCTCCAACCCCCTTTAAATGTTGACCTAGAAAATGAAAATAAAAAGAAACTCAAAAAGGAATCTGAATCCATTCCCTTTACTCCTTACATTCCACTTAGAAACCAAATTATTTTTCCTCAATCCAAGCCAAAGAAGTCCTTTGAACTCGATCCTAAAATTCTTGACATGTTCAAACGTGTATAATTCAACATTCCACTCTTAGATGACATAAAACAAATCCCTAGTTATGCCACGATTATTAAGGAATTGTGATCTCATAAGAGGTAGATTATGACCATTGAAAATTTTTCCACCCAGTAGTTTATTCCCATAAAGTGAAAAGATCTAGGGACCTTTATAGGTCCATCCCAAATTGGTAGTTCCATCTTTGACGATGCAATCATAGACCTAGGAGCCTCAATTAATTTCATACCCAAATCCATCTTCTCCAACCGTGTCTAGGTCCCTTTCACCCAATGGGTGTTGTCATTCAGTTAGCCAATCGAATCACATCTAGTCCTAGGGGAATAATTGAGGATGTACTTGTTCATGTCAATGATCTTATCTTCCCAGCCAATTTCTATGTCCTTGACATGACAGGTGAGATGACCTCTTCTTGATATCCCCTAATTCTTGGAAGACCACTCCTCATGACTTCTAGAACAAAGATTAATGTACATTCAGATATCTTATCCATGGAATTTGGTGACCAACTAGTCAAGTTCAACATTTTCCTAGCCATGCGATACTCATATGAGGATCACTCTGCATTCACAATCCAAGATTTTGAGGATACTTCTGAGAATAAATTGAACCACATTCCATCATTTTCATCATGTTATGATCAAAAAGGATCTTGTGAAATCTAAACCATGATTAACCAAGTTATAAATGGTGAAGTTGATGTTGGCCTCTCATTCATTGACATAATCAATCTAGAGGAACATGAAAACTCTCTTGAATCCCACATAAACTCTGATTTATACTACTCCTCCCTGGATAGTATTAAGGAAAATGAATCTAAAACAATTGAAAGCCCTTCCTCCATTCCTAAGTTGTTTAGCCCTCAAATTAAAGATGATACTAATTTGAAACCTCTTCTTGAACACCTGAAATATGCATTCTATTTCCATGATCACTCTTATCATGTCCTTATCTCTACTTCACTTACTAAAACTGAGGTGTCCAAAAAAAATTAGGTGTTATGGGAAAACAAAGAGGCCTTAGGTTTAACCCTAGATGACATACCAGGAATCTACCCTACCCTTGGCATGCATCACTTCCATCTTGAGGAATCATCCAAATGAATTAGACAACCACAAAGAAGACTCAATACACTCATACATGAGTTAATTAGGGAAGAGATCTCCAAGCTTCTTCAAGATGGTATTATCTACCCAATATTCTGATAATGAATGGGTTCGTCCAATTCAAGTTGTACCTAAAAAGGCTGGGATAACTGTTGTCACAAATGAACATGGGGAGGTAGTCACTACTCAAGTGAAGAACAAATGGAATGTGTGAATTGATTACAAAAAATTGAATGTTGAAACGCCAAAAGATCACTACCCTCTTCCATTCCTTGATCAAATGCAAGAATTATTAGCCGAAAAGTCGCACTATTACATTCCTGACAGATACATCAGCTACTTCAAAATTCCAATCACACCTCCGGACCGAGAAAAGACTACTTTCACTTTCCTCTTTGGAACATATGCATATAAGAGAATTCCATTTGGCATTTTCAATACTCCTACAACACTACAGGGGTGTATGATGAGTATCTTTTCTGAATTTATTGAACACTACATGGAAGTCTTCATGAATGACTTTACCATTTATGGTGATTCATTTGAATCTTTCTTGAATTCACTCTCTCTAGTCCTTCAATAGTGTGTCAAGTGTAACCTTGTGTTAAATTTTGAAAAATGCCAATTCATGGGTGAAAATGGGATTGTTCTAGGGCACATAGTTTTAAAATATGGTATTGATGTTGATCCTGCCAAAATCGAAGTGACCCAATCACTTCTAGAACCGACATCTATTTGACACATTTATTCCTTCCTTTTTCATGCTGGTTTATATCAAAGATTCATCAATAACTTCAGTAGGATTCCCCTCCCACTCATGCAGTTCCTCCAAAATGATGTCACTTTTCATTTCGATGAGGTTTGCAAAAGATCCTTCATTTAACTTAAAACTGCTCTTACATATTCCTTGATAATCCAACCCCCAGATTAGTCCTTACCCTTTGAGTTGATGTGTGATGCTTCTGATAGATCCGTTGGGGCTGTTCTGGGTCAAAGAAGAGAAAAAAATTCCTCATATCATCTATTATGCCTCAAAAACATTGGATAAAACTCAATCTCACTACACAATCACTGAAAAAGAACTTTTAGCAGTTGTTTTTGCCTTAGATAAATTTCGTCCCTATCTCTTAGGTGCCAAAATCATCATTTTCACGGATCATTCTTATATAATTTTCTTACTCATGAAAAGTGATTCCAAAATTAGGATAATAAGATGGATCCTAATGCTCCAAGATTTTTACATTGAAATCAAAGATAGAATAGGAAAAGAAAACCTAATGGCTGATCACCTGAGTATAATTGATAATTCTTCACATTCAGAAATCATTGATCTTGAATTCCCCACTGATCACCTTTCATCTCTCACTCAAAAAATACTATGGTATGTCCCAATTGTAAATTACTTGGTTTCTGGTGTTTTTCTTGAAAATATTTCCAATGAACAAAAATTGAAGTTGAAAAGTGATTCAAAATAATATTTTTGAGAAGATAATAAACATTGGAAAAATGGGGATGACATGATAATTAGGATGTGTGTTGATGAAAATGGAAATTCTTCCATCTTATAATTCTATCACTCAATGCTTGGTGGTTTCCACTTTAAACCAAAAAGGACCTCCTGAAACATCCTAGACTCTGGATTCTTCTGGCCTTCACTTTTAAAGGACTCACATGAGTTCTGTCAGTCATATCCCACTTGCCAAAAATTTGGCACAATTTCAAAGAGAAATGAAATTACACAAAAGAATTTAATTTTCTATGAGATATTTGATGTTTGGGGCATCGATTTCATGGAACCATTTCCCCCTTCCAAAGGATTCTCATACATCCATCTTGTGGTCAATTATGTTTCTAGGTGGTTCGAGGCCAAACCCACAAGAAAGGATGACTCACATACTGTTAGTGAGTTCTTAAAGACACAAATATTCCACCGATTTGGCACACCACGTGCCTTGATAAGTGACTTAGGAACCCATTCTTTTAATAGAACCATGGAATATCTTTTAAAAAATAATGGTTTTGTACATAAAACTTCAAATTCATATTACCCCCAAACAAATGGGATGGCTGAACTGTCTAATAGAGAAGTAAAAAAGAGTGCTTGAGAAAATTGTAAAACCCACCAGAAAAGACTGGCTTGAAAGACTTGGGGAATCACTTTGGGCTTATCGAACTACCTATAAAACACCCATTGGTATGTCTAGTTTTAGTATATTTTTTGGTAAAGTGTGTCACTTACTAGTTTAAACCCAACATAAGTCATTTTGGGCTGTTAAAACCTGTAATTTTGATTGTGAAAAATTTAGTGAAGAAATATTTTTGCAATTGGCTGAACTGGAGGATCTTCGACTTGAATCCTATAAGAATTCCAATTTGTACAAATAAAATGCTAAGGCACTCCCTGAAAAACACATCCTGAGAGAGGTATTTCATTAATTTGAAAATGTAATTATTTTCAACTCTCGATTTTGTCTTCACCCAGGTAATCTTAATTCTCATTGGGAAGGTCCTTTTATTGTTTCTCATGTTTACCCATTTGGTGCAGTGCAAGTCCAAGAACCCTCGTCAAAAAGTATATTCATAGTTAGTGGACATCAATTAAATAATCACCATGAGAGGACACACAATCCTAGAACAACATCAACTTCAATCGGACAAATAGTAGTCCCACCACCAGATGGAGACAGTAACCCACCAAATCCAAACTATAAATCTCTCTCTATCTCATCCTCTCTTTCCCTCTTTCTTCTTCTTCCCCTATCTTTCATTTTTTTACCACTTTTCTGATTATAGTTTTTATTTAATCTTTTATTTTGGTGTGTCATTATAAAAAAATCTCAAAAAAACTCAAAACTAAAATAACAAAAAAAAAATTAAAAACAATATGAAAAATTAAAAGTCGTACTTACTCACCTTCCAATTCACAATTTTTTCCAACCATTTTGGGGGTCCAAAGACATGGTTTCATCTCTATAGTCTTGTGTTTTCATCATATATTTGGATAAATAATATTGTGTCAAAATCAAAAAAAAAATGAATGATCAATTTTGTATTTGGAAAATTATTTTCCTCACCCGTGAGGAATGACATTTTCTTTCATGCCAAGGCCACTTATGGCCATATTTTCAAAATGTGTTTTTTTTACCCCCATTTGTGAGTCTTGAGTTTGTAGACCTTAGAGATGAATTTTATACTTTCATTTGAATTAATATGATTGATTCATTTTATGAACCCCATGAGAAATATAATAGCCAAATAGCCTCCCATTAACCATACATTAATACTCTTTTTGAAAGCCCCTAGAGCCTATGAAAACCTTTTCTTTGTTATAAACATTACAAGCCCACTACATTATCCCACCCAATATCTATATAGATTTCCATGCATGTTTTTTTTGAAATTTAAGTGTCGGGGGGAACAGATTTCATTTTTGGGGTGCCCTTTTATTGATTTTCAACGAGTTATCATATGCCTGAGGGAAAGCATCCATTTCATTGTGGGGGAGAGGTTGTACTTCGGTGGGTTTTGGTAATGTATATATGTTTTTCTTATACAAATTATATTTAAAAGTTTTCAAAAAAATAAAAAAAATGAAAATAAGAATGGGTTGTGTTTTGGGTGGGTCAAAAATAACTCTTTTTCAACCTTTGATCTTGTTATAACTATTACAATTAGTATTGTGAGGAGATAAATCTTTGGTTGGGTGATGAGTGTAAGATATATTTAAATTTAAACTTTCAAAGAATGCAAAAAAAAATAAACACTTATTACATTGGGAGAAGTTTTCTGGTTTTTAAATATTTCATCTTCTCATCCACATAAAATTTCCTTCCTCTTTTTTGTCTTATTTCCCATTTCTATTCCCTCTTAAATATGTGTTTCCATTTCCTTTCATGTATCATTTCAAAAAAAATGTTCATTTCTTTTTCCATGTTGGTGTTTTACCCCCCCTTTTTTCTATCTTTTGGATATCATCTTCCTATCGTCCCATAGCCACAGAAAAACCCCTTAAAAGACCTCTTGATTCTTGTGCACTTTAGTATAGGTAATGAAATATGATATCTCTTCCAAACTCTACGATTTTCACTTTTTTGGTGAAAGAGTGAACCTCCATTAATGAATTCTATAATGTTGAGAGGTGTGAGTTTTGAGTGTCCACATTTTCCATTTCTAAATTTGATCATGAAAAAATGAATTTTTTTTAACATTGTTTCTATAACAACTTGTGGTGGAATTCAATATGGGTGAGTGAAACTGTATAAACCTCCCCTGATTGGGGAAAAAATTAATATTTTTTGGTGAGTGAAAATTATTTTTGTCATGGTTTTATATTTGTTGCACATGATGACATGCACAAGACTAAGTGTGGGTATTTGATGTTATTAATATTTTCATAACATTTTACATACTCCCTTTACTGATTTTATATGAAATGTTCATAATTTTTGTGAAATATTAATTTCTTAATATTAATTATAATTTTTTAGAACTATTTGAATTCATCTAGATTCATGTAAGTTTACTGGTTTAATAAAAACTATCACCCTACTGATCCACATTGTGTGGTTCTTGTTTTTTAGGATTCCTTATTAGATTTCCCATATATCATTAGAATAAATAATTGGCCAATTATACTATTTTAAGGGTCATATGGACCACCCAAGGACCAAATTTCATGGCCCAAATCCTAAAAGAAGGGTCTCAAATGAAGCTTTGAATTCCAGCCTACTATTCTGGCTGATAATTAAAATCAGGACACTATTATTGAATTTTATCCTAATTTAATCATCAAATTAGGATGTTATTTTTTAGTTTTAAATATATGATGTGTTATTATACCTTTTTAGAATAATTTTTTTTTATTTTAGGGAATCCTCCTATTCAAAAACCTATTCACATTTCAGCATTCAAAATAGTGTTTATAAAAATGGATAGATGAAAATTGTTTAGTAAAATAGCCATATATTTTGATCAAAAAGTAAAACGGCCGCCTAATTTTTAGTGATGATAGAAAATATCAATATATAAAACTTTTAAGAAGAGATCATTTCTATATTCAACTTTCTAGATGGCCAAATTGGCTATTCAAGTGGAGGGACAGATTTGGAATGCAAACTGTCCACCTCCTTGGGCTATAAATACATCCCCTCCTCTCCTTTCAAAAGGGTTGGAATTTCAGAAAATAGGAGCATATATTGGAACTGACAAAGCCTTGATAAATTATTTATAGGACCTTACATACTCATGTTTTTACTTGAGAGACCTTTCCTCCACTCTTTGTTTTCATTTACTTTTGTGTTCTTCATTATTCTAATCTTGTAAGTCTTTGTTTTTGTAATTCGATTTTAATGAAAGTTTCTTCTTCTTCACCTATTATTCTCATCCACCTTCTGTTAAATAATATTATTGGTCCTAAAATAGTTTAAATTCAGTTGGATCCCCTTCCCTTATTGTGCTTTCTCATTCAATATAAAGTCAGGATTTAATTTCCTCCACTATTTGTGTGTGTGTGTTTGATGCACAACTCTTTTCTTATCCCTTTATTTTTCATCACTTAATAATTAATACTCATAAAATTAAAACCAGATTATTAACCACCCAAATAGATTATTGAATCTTTCATTGGAGTGAGTTATAATTTATTTTTCTTAAGTGATTGAGAACTTTTTCTCGATGAATATTCTTTGAATTAACATTATATATGTTGGACTTAACATGTCATGGATTAATGTATTGTTTAGTTAAAAGAGTGGTTTACATGGATTATTGGAACCATAAATACACTACCATAAACAATATATTATTATGATGAGAACCCTAAGTTAATTTAAGGCTTGTACTAAAGCCTTAACACTTAGGAATTCTAATCAACGTTATCTTGTGAAGTGGGTGTTAATTTAAATTCAATATAAAGCAAAGCTGAAGGATATCACAAGCTTAACTCCATAAAATTGAACTCACCCCAATATTTATAAAATTGTTAAATGAAACACCAATCATTAATAACATCATTTAAGGTCTTCAAAAAAACCCCCCCAATCAAAATACAATCAACTAAAAACAGTCGACTCTTAAAACGTATCATTGCTGAGGATTCGACCTAAGTGATTCTATACACAATAGCAGAGGATCGGAACATTGAATGGTCGATAGGCGATAGTCGTCTTCACTTTTATTTCCTATTCCACATGATGACCCAGATATTATAAGGGTCAATGATTCTATTGGAACTTTTATATCTTGGTCATCTAATCTTGTAAAGGCACGTAAGGTATATCCTTAACAAATTTTGTTAAATATAATTCCTATAAAATATAGTCAAAAAAAGGTCTGAAGTGTGTTATTTTATTACAAACAGATAAAATTTTCAGGTAACATAAGGTCAGATCAAGATAATATATTGAATCAACCAAGAAAAAAAGACCTTCTGGGAGTACCTACTCCCCGCCAGTTCCACTACAACATATATTATCATTACAACTTCATGAAGACAACACATTAAAAGATGGATATGTGTCATATTTTAAATATAAAGAAGAAATATTTTAAACTATCATTATAGATTTGGATGGTCTTGAGATTATAAATGAGATTCTCATGTTTGAATGGATGGGAGTCTTAGAATTAAATAAGTACATAACGTATAAAATGGTCTATAATTTATTTTCAAACTATAGGAATTGACCACACATCAATATTACACCTAATGTGGTCGGTAAGACTTGGAGTTCATGTTTTCAATAAAAATATGTCATTTTAGTTAAAAACATGCGTTATATTTCCAAAACTGGTCAACTGAGATTTGATTGTTTTCAAACCTAAGTAAAATTATTAGTAATTTATTTTTCACATGTAGGAATTTAATACATTACATTCTGACATACGATGTGGTCGGTATGACCAAAAGTGCATGTTTTTAATATAAAAGTTTCATTTTAGTTTTAAACCTTTGTCACATGCTCAATACTGAGAAAATGATCTCTGATTGTTTTTAAAAATTAAGAAAATAATCAATAATTTCTTTTAGCAAATTACTACAAAAAAATCTTTCATCCAATGTGGTCGGTATAGCTTGAAGTACATGTTTTCAATACAAAATATTCATTTTTTTAAAACATCCATCAAATAGTCAAATCTGAGAAAATGAGATCATACTATTTTCAAAATTTACTAAAATAGTCCATAATTTATTTTTGACATGTATAAATCAATCTCACATCAATATGAGAAAAAATATGATCTACATGACTAAAAAGGTGTGTTTTAAAAAGAAAGGTTTCATTTTAGTTTGAAATGCATAGAGAGTCTCCAAACCCAATAAAATGAGCTTATATTATTTTCAAACTTTATTAAAATGATAAATAGTTAATTTTTAATATTTAGTCATTGACTACATGCCAATCTGGCACATGATTTTGTCAATATGACTCGAAGTACATGTTTTCTATATAAGAGGGTCATTTCTGTTTAAAATGAATCACATATCCAAAACCAAGAAAACAAGCTCAAATTGTTTTCAAACATTAGTAAAATTGTATATAATTAATTTTTAACCTATACTAATTGACCACACATCAATTTGAAACCCGATGTGGTAGGTATGACATGAAGTTCATGTTTTTAGTAAAAAAGTTTCATTTTAGTTTAAAACTTGCATCAAATAGACAAAATCAAGAAAACAAGATTAGATTGTATTCAATATTTATGAAATGGTCCATAATGTTTTTTATGTATACAAGTTGATCTCACATAAATATGACATGTGATGTGACTGCTATGACTCAAAGTGTGTGTTTTTAATATAAATGTTTTATTTTAGTTCAAAATGTATGTCTCATTTCAAAAACAATGAAAAATAGAATGGATTGTTTTCAAACTTAGGGGTAAAGATCAATAATTTATTTTTCATATTTAGGAATTAAATGCATGCCAGTCTGATACACAATGTGGTTGAAATGACTTTCATTTTTTCAATATAAAATTTACATTTTAGTTTAAAATTCATCACTTTACCAAAACTAATAAAAAAGATCATATTATTTTCACAATTTTAGAAAATGGTCAATAATTAATTTTTGTCCTCTAGGAATTGACCACATGTCAATCTGATTCATGATGTGGTTGGTATGACTCAAAGTTCATGTTTTCAATGAAAAAGTATTATTTTAGTTCAAAATGTGTATCACATCACCAAAACAAATAAAAAAACTCAATTTTTTTTAAAATTTAGTAAAATTATCCAAAATTAATTTTTCATGTGTAGGAATTTACCACAATCCAATCTGAAACATAGTGTCATTGGTAAGACCAGAAGTTTTTGTTTTCAATATAATAGTGTAATTTTAGTTTAAAATGTGGGTCACATGATAAAAACCAAGGTAAAAACTCCAATTATTTTAAAACATTTTGAAAAAACCATAATTTATTTTTCATGTGTAAGAATTGACTATATACCGGTCTGACACTCTATGGGGTCTGTATGACTCAAAGTGTGTTTTTTCAATACAAAAGTGTCATTTTAGTTTAATACACACATCAAATAGCCAAAACCAAGAAAATGATCTATGATTATTTTGAAACTTTATGTAAAAGATATATAATTTAATTTTTAATTTGTAAAATTGAAAATACAAGAATATGATATGTGATATGATTAATGTGACTCAAGGTGTGTGTTCTTAATATAAAAGTCCCACTTTAGTTTAAAATGTGTGTCACATCACTGAAACAGATAAAACATACTTGGATTGTCTTCAATCATTAGAAAAATGATCCATATTTCATTTTTTAGTCATAAAAATTGACTGTATGCTAATATGATGCACAATTTTATTGATATGACTCAAAGTATATTTTTTCAACATAAAAGTGTAATTTTAGTTTAAAATTCATCACATAGAAAAAACTGAGAAAACAAGCTCGGATTATTTTCAAACATTAGGAAAACATTCCATAATTCTTTTTTGACCTGTTGGAATAGACCATCAGTCAATATGACACCTCATATGGTTATTATGTCACGAATTGTGTTTTTTCAATACAAAAATGTCAATTTATTTTAAAACACTCATCATGTATCCAAAACCAAGAAAATGAGATTAGGTTATTTTTATAATTTATGAAAATGGTCCATAATTTATTTCTGAAGTGTAAGAATCAACTACATATCAATCCAACACATTATGTGGCTGATATTAATAAAAGTGAGTGTTTTAAAAAATAATGGTTTCATTTTAGTTCAAAACTCATGTCACATCTCCAAAACTGAGAAAAAAAGTTGAGATTGTTTTCAAAATTTATTAAAACAATACATAATTCATTTTTCATGTGTAGAAATTCACTACATGACAATTCAATACATGATGTGGTTGATTTTCTTCTATTTATGTATTTTCAATATAAAACTATCATTTTAGTTTAAAATGCATCACATTTCCAAAACAAATAAAATGATCTCATATTGTTTTAAAATTTTATTAAAATCGTCAATAAATAATTTTTGACAAGTGTTCATGAACATCGCATCAATATGGAACCCAATGTGGTTAGTATGACACAAAGTGTGTGTTTTTAATACAAAAGTTTCATTTCAGTTTAAAACACACATAAAAATAGCCAAAACCTAGCAAAAAATCTCATATTGTTTTCAAACTTTAGTAAAATGGAAAATAATTTATTTTTTATGTGTAGTAATAGACTACACATCAATCCAACAGACGATGTGATCGATATGACTCAAAATGTGTGTTTTAAATATAAAGGTCCCATTTTAGTTTAAAATGTGTGTCACATCACCATATATTATAAAACTAGCTCAGATCATTTTCAATCTTTAGGAAAATAGTTCATAATTTATTTTTCATGTGTTGGAATTAGCCTCGCATCAATATGTCATATGATGTAGTTGATATGACTTGGAGTGTCAGTTTTCAATATAAAAGTGTCATTTTATTTTAAAATACACATCAAATAGTCAAAACCCAGAAAGAAATCTTGGATTATTTTCAAACTTTTGGAAAACACTCTATAATTCATTTGTGACATGTAACAATTGAATTCACATCAATCTGACACACAATGTCCCCGATGTGACTCAAAGTGTTTACTTTCAATATATTTGTGTCATTTTAATTTAAAACATGTTTCATTATCCAAGACTGAGAAAATGAGATTATATTGTTTTCAAACCTAGAACAATTTACCCTAATTGATTTGTGACATATAGAAATTGGTCACACATCAATCTGATACAAAATGTGGTCGATATGACTAAAAGTGCACGTTTTCAATATATAAGTGTCATATTATTTTAAAATACGCATCAAAATTCCAAAAAAAGAAAAAATATCATATTGTTTTCTCACTATTTTATCTAAAATTAATTAATTCATTTCCTTATCATTTTTATCTGATACTTATTTAGTTAATTTTCACACATATAATATCTGAAGACAAACAACAAATGGTGTGATAGTTTAAGGCTCTCTCTCAAAAAAAAGTCATCTTGAATTGGATCTCATCAGTATTGAGTTTTATATAACCATATATGAGATCCAATTCAAGAAGACTTTCTTTTGAGAACAAAAAGAATTGGTTTGATGTGTAAGAATGAACTGCCACTCAATCTGATACACGGTGTTCCTAGTATGACTTAGAGTATATGTTTTTAGTTTTAAATTTTTGTTTTGTGTTTCATTTATTTCTTCAAAGTATTACTAAAATAATAATTTTTTTCTTATATAGGTGAACTCTTTTTCTCAAGATGGTCTGGTTTATTGGAAAACTAATAACAGGATTGGGGTTCCGGGAACAAAGACAAAGGAACGTTGATGTTTTTTAATGTCTTTGATAATTTATACTTACTCAGGAAATTTTACAAAACCAATGATTGAAATGTATATAATATATTTTTTTAATCTTCTATTTGTGTTGTATATTTTATTTCAATTAAATTCTATATTTTCTCATATATTTTCTCTAGTGTTTTCTTTTTTTTCTCCTGTACTGTTCTGTGCTTTTAACAACACATTGCACCAATATTCCCCTTTATCAGTACTAGAAAAAGATATGGTAAAGGGATCATTTATCAATGCTTCTAAAATCACTAATAAATTGATCCCTTATCAGTGCTAAACCATCTCAAATAAAGGACCGCCTTTAATGATGCTATTTTTTGAACTGATAAATGAGGTCCTTTATCGGTGTATAAAGAAGTAGTGATAAAGGTTGTCTTTATCAGTTTTTTTATTACTGATAAAGTGTCCATTTATCCATGATTTTATAGCACTGATAAAGGCCTATATATTTTAATCATGCTCTAATTTGTTTTGAACTGAAAAGGGCTAATTTTAGCACTGTTGAGGGCCTTATGTGTGGTAGTGATTATATTTCAAATCACATTGTTTTTTGGCATTATTTCTCATATTTTCAACAACTAACTAAAAATATTAAAAAACAAGATGAAGATGAATTAGCATACCAAAGGGAAACTTATAAATTTATCAGGAATAACTAATAAATGATAAGTATTCCATGTCTTATAGGCCTCTATGTTTCAATATATGTTAACTATGGTAATGATTTTTGTTATGTTTTATAACCTAACAATTCGATCAAGTCCATCATAATGGTTTATAAATTGTTTTTGAATTTCTATAGCATATCCCCCAGAAGTTTCAATCTAGGTGCATAGTAAGGCCTGTTTTCATGTACCATGTAAGGTTCAAGTCAATCCCAATGTGCATTTTCAGATTTATTACACCTAGTAACACCTGTACTAGAAATACATCGTATTTTAGTATCCATACATGGATATAATAACTCAAAAACCACTCTCTTTTTACTTCATGAAGATTATATGATATTTTACTGTACTTAGTTTTATCATTAGACTTATCCTGAGGATTCATACTAAGTGTTTCATATCTTAGTTTCAAAGGTTAACTAAACCTTAGATCTAATTCCAACTATAGCTACCCAATCCTTTTACACATATTATTACAGGATTTTTAACATAAACCTACATTAATTACAATCCAATGATCATGAGGCCTAGTTTCTTTGTAAGACAAGGTTCATAATACATTAATGTGAGGCTAAAATAAATCTTTTTTATGTTATCCTCCATAATGAGCTCCTAAATCCCTTCGAGCTCATAAAATTTTATGGGATAACCTGGGGAATACATAGACAAAGGGGGTTAGATAAAATTCCTAGTAAGTTGTAACACACCGACCCACGTTACCCAGAGTCGGTGCATTATTACATAACATTGGCATGATCACAAAATATCATGTCTCGAAAGACCGATTAGTTTAGTAGCCTTTGAAGTAATAGATACATTCATAAGATTTAAATTATATCATAAAATGGAAAACTAAAAAAACATTATTTCCATGGACAACACTGATATCCCATAGACTATCCATGCAGATCAGTCATAATATACTTCTTAACATCCTGGTAAAATAAAACATAGAAAGTGGTGAGCTCAGATGCTCAGTAAGGATAACAATATAGCGGAAACTTTCATAAATAAGTAGAAACATTTAAGGTAATGTATAGAACTAAAACAAAAGCCTTTTCAAAATAAACTTCATCATAATATGGAAAAATATAAATCAAAATAAATTCATTTACTTACTCACATGGATATTCTACTAGTCGAATAATCACATGCAATATCAATAGCTACTTTCATAATGATGGAATGCATAATGCCAGACTTTCATAACCACATAGTCAGGGCCTTGTGCCAAGACTACAAAAATATTTTTTCAAGTTCTTGTGACAAGACACTAGTTTGTCTCATGAGACCTACCGATGCATCGATGAGCTATAGTGGGATCCACCCGTCACTTACTAAGTCCAATGCATTCCCCATATTAAAAGGTTTAAAAATAACATAAATATTTGTATTATAATCGGCATGCGAAATGGCAATACATTATCCATAAACCATGAATGGTATGAAATAACACATCCATAGTCAAATATATCACAAAACCTTCAATACAATATGGAATTTTTGTATCATAATAAATCAACTTCAAACAAACTTAAAATCCATCAAAGGATGTTGACATAGATGAAATCAAAACCTTTTTAGAGAATTATCTCTTTTTATTATCATATAATTTAAGAGTCACATAATTATAAAGAATAAATTTATTTTGAAATTATTCTTATAATATTTTAAGTGAAACTTCGACGATGTTATAACTGCCGAAAATAGTCGCACCCGCCGTATAAGTTAAAAAACATTCTTACCTTAATTTTGTCGAAAAGGTCATAAAGTACCTTTTTTGGAAAATGACAGAAAGATTGCTTTATAAACATCTTATAAAAGTCAAAAAAGGGTAAAAATGACTTTAACCCATATTATATAAAATAGAAATATTCATTTGAAATACATTTTTAAGAAACATTGATGTGGATGATAAAGAGGTCCCATTAGATACTTATATAAAAACAACCTTGGATAATAAAGAGATTGTGAAATTAACCCTTACCATGAAATTTTCCTTGGTCGAGGGTAGGTTAACCTCCTGTATAATGGTGAAATAATTTTTATTCAATTATACAAGAATCATATACATTAATATGATATCATATATGATCTTTTAACATTTCTTTGTTAATAATACCTTAGTATTATCGTCATTTCGGGTGTTAACTGGTTCGTTTTCCTTTAAATTATTTGTTACATAAGTAATGTTTGTTATGGATAGGAAGTATCTTATTCATATTCAGAATGATATTAAGTCTTAAAACATTATTTTTAACCATCTAATTAAATTTCTTATTGAATGTATACAATGGGGAATGAATCTCATCGCGTTCGTGGAGAAGGTAATCTGTACGTACGCACGAGCGACAATATCAGTCTTTTGATATTATAATAATATATAATTGGATGTTATATCATATATAAAGAATTATTATCATGTTATATTTATTATTTACATCAATTACACATCATTATTATACCCATACAAATAATAATGTATTGAATAACAATTACACCACAACATGGAGACAGTAAGTCGTACGTACGCACGTGTAGTGACATGTCATTCAAAGAATGGATAGAATAATGAATATGGTTGTACCATATTTATAATAACATCACCGTATATATAATATACTAGAGTTATTATTTTAGAATTTAAATAACAAAGAAAGAGGAAGTGGAAGAAGAAAGTTACTTGAAAGAGGTGATGAAATATTTACCTCTTCTTCAGGTTCTTCCTTTTAATTTGATCAGAAAGGATCCTTAGGTTGTCTTTATGACTACATGAAGGACTCTAGGATGAAGGGAAGATAGTTTAGAGGGTATATGGGCAGGGTTTTTCCTAGACAAATGTCTTTGAAGGTGTGAATTAGAGAGAAGGCGGAGTTCCCTTTTATAAGAGGAGTGAGGGGCACCATAGGAAAAGCTAGAAATATTATTTTATAATAAAATCATTTTCGGTTTATAATGGCTCCAAAGTGGATTAATTAAAGGATAAGGTTGGTATGGGTTGAAAACCACTCAACCAATAGGTTTTAGACTGTTTGTGTCACTATATTAACCTTATCTTTTGGATTTAACTCTTAGTAAAATAGTTTGACATTTACCATGTATCTTTCTATTTTTATATTATATGGTTAATAAACCTACTATAAACTTCCAAGAGAACCCCAAGTAGTTCATTAATGATACAATTTTCATTATATATGTTTTTTGGAAAAAACCATATATTTTTAAGAATAGAATATCAATTAATAATATAATATTTGTTTTAAAAACTATTTTTTGTCAATTTTGGAACTATTTTGTATTTTGTTTTTGATAAATTTATAACAGCATTATTAATTCAAAACGAATTCATATAACCTACCATAACATGTCATATTAACCTATAAAATTAGTGTAATTCATATAAGGTCTCAAATTACATTTATTTTGATATTTATAATATCGATTATTTTAATATTTCATTAATGAGGTAATTACTACATCATCATTGTGTCATAAATAAATTAAATTATTTAATGTCTAAAAAATATAAATAAAATACCATTATATAGGAAACATTTTCATATTTATAATGAATATATATAGTCTAATTTATCTTATGTGTAACCCTATATTAAAAATGTTTTAGTTATTAAACATTGATTTTTACTCTTTTAACTCTTCTTTGAATTAAATAATAATAAATGTCCTAATTTAATCCAAGTGGACGTAAAGGATCATATTTTATTCCTAAGGTTGTTTTTGGTCTAATTAAACTTATACAATAGAATTAGGACATGTGTTAGGGTAATAATAATATCATTTTTATCCTTAATTACCCTATTTACTTTTAACCATGGTAAATAAAAGTAAAAAGTTACTATTCACCAAAAATTATTTCTATCTTATTGAACCACATTTTACTTACTGATATCAACCGTGTCTCTCAGATTTTTGAAATTCAACTCACAGAAGTTGTAAAATTAAGTTTTATGTAAATTTGCAAATGCTCCTAGGAGGTGGGTAAAAGACGGTGAAAAGTTCAATAAAATTGTATATATCTAATATTATTACAAAATGACTCCAATTAATTGCATTGAACATATATAGGTATTATGTATCTATTTTGACCTAAAATAAATTTAAATAAAATAATTAATTATTTAAATAAAAAGTTGGTTTTAAACAATGACTCATTGTTTTTCACTATTCATCCAAAATTGAATGTTTTCAGAAAAATACCATGAATTCACCCTAAGATAATTTCTATATTGCGAATCCAAAAATGAAGTCCATTTTGAAAGATAAAATTTATAAAATTTTAAAAAGTGGGTATTACTATTCATAACAGCTAGTTTGATTGGTTGTAGTGTGTTAGAACTCGAAGTTGCGTACAACACACGCTATTGTATTATTAAAAAGGAAACGTACCATGAAAGCTTGGGGTGTTACATTCTTCCCTCCTTCAAATAATTTCGTCCTCGAAATTTCTAGAGTATTACTACGTAAAAAACTTGGGTGGTTCTTCATCATAAGTTCCTCGGGTTCCCATGTTTCCTCTTCCATATTATGGTTTCTCCATAAAACTTTTACCAAAGGAGTCGTCCGGTTTCTCAGCACTTGTTCTCTTGTATCAAGAATCCTGACAGGCTCTTCTCAAAAAGACAGATCAGGTACCAGTTCTAATTCCTCGTAGGTGAGTACATGCATTGGGTCAGGCATGTATTTTCTCAACAGTGATACATGGAACACATTGTGAACTTTGGAGAGACTTGGCGGCATTTCCAAATGGTAAGCTACAGCCCCAAATTGTTCTATAATTTTGAAAGGTCTGATGTACCTGGGACTCAATTTACCCTTCTTACATAAACTTATAACACCCTTCCATGGAGATACCTTCAAGAAAACATGATCTCCTACCAGAAATTTCAAATCCTTCCTTCGGTTATCAGCATAGTTCGTCTTCCTATATTGAGCTGCTTCGATGTGGGTTAGTATTACCTTTACCTTTTCTATCGTTTCCTCCATAATTTCTGGGCCTACAAGTTTTATTTCACTAACATCATCCCAACAGGTTGGTGTGCAACATCTCTTTCCGTGTAACGCTTCATATGGTGTCATCTAAATACTTTAATGGAAGCTATTGTTATAGGAACATTCGACCAGAGGTAAATATTGATCCCACATAACTTGAAAGTCAAGTTAGCAAGATCTCAACATTTCTTCTATGTTTTGAATAGTCCATTCTGATTGTCCATCATTTTGAGGGTGGTAGGTAGTGCTCAAACGAAGTTCAGTATCCAGGTCTTTCTAAAGACTTTTCCAGAATCTTTATGTAAAACGAGGATCACAATCAGAAACAATCGATATGGATACTCCATGAAGTCTTAGAACTTCATTTATATATAAACTTTTCAGATGTTCAAGTGGTAAATCTTCTCTTATAGCATGAAAATGTGATAACTTGGTAATATGATCAACAATGACCCATATTTCATCATTCCTTCTAAGAGTCTTTGGTCGTCCCATGACAAAGTCCATCGTGATATTATCCCATTTCCACTCAGGTATGGGAAGAGGTTGCATGACTCCTCTAGGTTGTTGCCTTCTAGATTTCACTTGTTGAAAAACTATACATCTTGACACAAAATCTGAAATCTCTCTCTTCATGTTCTCCCACCAAAAATGTTCCTTCAAATCTCTATACATCTTGGTGCTACCAAGGTGTATAGAGAAGCTAGAACTATGAGCATCATCCAACAATTACCTGTTATATCAGGTATATCAGGAACACAAAGTCTCTTCCCAAATTTCAAAATTCCATCTTCATATACGAAGTCACTCAATCTCCCACCATTCACAGCTTTAATCTTCTTTTGAAATTCCCCATCAATATCCTAAGAAATTTTTATCCTTTCTAGTAAAGATGGTTTGGTAAAAATTTGAAAAATCATTGATGTTTCACCTTCCATGGTTATTCCCATATCCATCTTTACTAGATCCATGAAAATAGGATCCCTTTCAACTCTCATATTTTTCAAAACTCCATGATCTTTTATGCCCAAAGAATCCGCCACCATATTTGCCTTCCCTAGGAGGTAGTGTATTGTGAAATCATAATCCTTGAGTAATTAAATTCATCATCTTTGCCTCATGTTGAGTTCCTTATGTGAGAAAATATACTTCAAACTCTTCTGATCGATATATATCTCACATTTTTTACCATAGAGATAGTGTCTCTAAATCTTCAAAGCAAGGATTATAGCTGCTAACTCAAGATCATGAGTATGATAGTTTTGTTCATGAATTTTTAGTTTTCGTGATGCATAGGAAATAACCTTATCATTCTGCATAAGGACACAACCAAGTCCTTTATTTGATGCATCACTATAAATAATAAACCCATTATTCCCCAATGGAAGAGTCAATATAAGATCATTGACTAATATTCTCTTCAGTTCTTCAAAACATTCTTCACACTCTTTTGTCCAAACAAATTTAAATCCTTTACGTGTGAGCTTGGTTAATGGGTTAGCCAATCGGGAAAAATTCTGAATGAAACGTCGATAATAACATCCTAACCCAATAAAATTGTGTACCTCAGTTATACTCGTCAGTGTTGTCCATTCATGGATTTCTCTTGTCTTAGAAGGATCAATAGAGATTCCATCATTATAGACAATATGGCTATGAAAAGAAATCTCTTGAAGCCAGAATTCACACTTGCTAAACTTCCCATATAATTCATGTCTTCTAAGAGTCTTCAGAATAATGCGCAAGTGATTTTTATGATCTTTTTAGCTTTTAGAGTGTACCAAGATATCATCAATTAATACCACTACAAAGTCATCAAGATATTCCTTGAAAAATATATTCATTATATCCATGAAGATAGAGGGTGAATTAGTCAACCCAAAAGGAATTATTGTAAACTTGTAATGCCCGTACCTAGTTCGAAATGTTCTTTTCGGAATGTCTTCCTTCTTCACACACAACTGATTATATCCAGATTGAAGGTCAGTCTTTGAAAATTATTGATATCCATGAATTTGGTCGAATAAATCAACAATGAGAGGTAGGGGATAATTGTTCTTTATTATTATAGCATTGATCTCCTTGTAGTCAATGCACAACCTCATAGATCCATCATTCTTTTTAACAAAAAGGAAAGGGGCTCCCCATGGAGAAACACTAGGGTAAATAAATCCCTTATTACTCAATTCATCTATTTGTTTCTTTATTTCCACTAATTCCACAATGGTCATTCTATAAGGGGTCTTCGATATGGGCCTTGATCCAGGAATTAAATCAATGAAAAACGCAATTTCTCGTTCTGTAGGATGTCCAGGTAAATCTTCTGGAAACACATCAACATATTCTTTCACAATAGGTACATACTCTATTTGTACATTTTTTCCTCACCCACAGTTATTTCATTCTCTTCCTCCCCAATAATTGTATTTACTTGAGCTACTAGGGGTGGATCTAGATAAGAATTAAGTAGTGACGATTCTTCTCTAAAGAAAAGGTGTTCTTTATCATCATCATCAAAAATAGTAACCTCCTTCTTCTTACAATAATTTTTTGCATCATGGCCTAAAATCCAATCCATACAGGGGATTATATCAAATTAAATCATGGGTCTGATAATGATATCAGCAAATAAAGAACATGTATATTCCCTAATGGGAACTGATTCACAAATCTTTGTAGAAATGATAATTCCCTTAGGAGTTTTGACAGAAAACTCCCTTGTTAAATCAAATTGGAAATATCTAATTTTCTTATAAAACTGGTAAGATATGAAACAATGAGATGATCCATAATCAAATAAAGCATTTTCTAAACTTGAGGAAACCATTAAATTGATTTCCACTACATCATTTGGGGCTTCAACCTCAGCAGTAGTGATAGCATAATCTTGGCCTTGATCCCTTGGCCTCTTATGAGATAAGTTCCCCTGACGATTAGGGTATTCATTTGAATAATTACCCCTTTCTCTACAATTGTAGCATTCAACATCTACATCCTCTTTATTCCCCTTGCAATCACAAGCTTGGTGGACTTTTTCATCACAACTATAACAGACTCTTATTCTCTTCAGGAAAGTACCAGGGTTTTTCTTCCCACATTTACTACAGAATGGATATTCAAATTTTCCCTTATTCCCCTTATTTCCATTTCTAGAGTGTTTAGAAGATCAATTCTTCTCTTTCTTTACTTTAAAGTCATAATACTTGGAGAATTCTTTTTCTGTCTTGATAGCACAGGAGACAATATCTTCGTACGATGAGAAGTATTGTGAGAGTAATGCTCGATGGAGAAATGGTTTTAACCAATCAAATAAATGATCAATCTTACTTCTTGGTTACATGTATAATCATCAGCATGCCTTGCTAACCTTTTAATGTTAGCTTCATACTTTGAAACATTCTCATCCTCCTTTTTCCTCAAACTCATAAATTTCCTTTCCATATCCGCTCGATGGTCACAAGGAAAGTATTTTTCTATGAAACGATCTTTAAACTCCCTCCATTACATATTTGAGACTTCATCATCTTTCTTTGTGTTTTTAATCAATGACCACCATTGATCAGCATCTCCAGTGAGGAGGTAAATTGCCATGACAACTTTTTCCCTTTCACTACACCCCAAGGAATGGAATATTTTCTCTATGGAATTTGTCCATTGCTTAGCTACTAATGGATTTGTACCCCCATTGAATGTTGGTGGTTGTTTCCTCATTAAGTGATCTAACATTGATCCTCAATACTATGGATCATGGTGCTCCATACAAGTAAGGTTATTATTCATAACCTGAGTGAGTTGTCCCAGAATGGTGATTAGCTGATCAGCACTAGTTGTATCACCAGCTCCACTATAATTATCTTGAGCAAGAGGGAAATCCCTACATGGAGCGTGTCCATTGATAAGGTTTCCATTCCTTCCACTAGGTTCCATTTCTAAACAATGGAATAAACTAGATTAGTTTATGAATCGAAATACATAATTCCAAATTGTAAAATGCTTGAAAAAAATTGAACAGTTTATGGATACAATCCATATTCATAAAAAACGTTTTCTTTGAGGAAATATATACTCATAAACGCTTCATAATGGTTTGTAAATAAAATGAGAATTATCCTAATCATATCCCTTGGGAGTTTCATAACCAAGAGTGCATCAAGGACCATTGTCGTGCACCAGTTCTCGTTTGAGTCTAGCTCAAAGCGGTGTTTTTCGGTTTTACCCCTAGGTACATCTATTCCAAAGCCACCTCAACCTGTTCGTATCCAGACAGAGATGTATTTCTTAGAAAAACTCACAAAATCTCTACAATACCAAAATTCTAGGAAGTTCTTCTATACTAATCCTCAAAGTCAATCTTAGGGCTATGTGCTCTAATCAGAGTTTATTCAAATCTAGTCTCTAATGTTTTACTAAAATTCCTCTGATACCAACTGTAATGCCCTGACCCTAGTTACCCAGAGTCGGTGTATTATTACATAACATTGGCATGATCACAAAAGATCATGTCTCGAAAGAACAATTAGTTTAGTAGCCTTGGAAGTACTAGATATATTCATAATGTTTATATTACATCATAAAATGAAAAAATACAACAACATTGTTTCCATGGAAAACACTGAGATCCCATATACTATCCATGCAGGTTAGTCATAATATACATCTTCGCATCCTAGTAAAAATAAAACATTTAAAGGGGTGAGCTCAGATGCTCAGTAAGGATAACAATATAGCGTAAACTTTTATAAATAATCATAAACATTTAAGGCAATGTATAGAACTAAAAAAAGCCTTTTCAACATAAACTTTATCATAATATGGAAAAATATAAATCAAAATAATGTCATTTACTTACTCACATGGATATTCTACTAGTTGAATAATCACATGCAATATCAATATCCACTTTCATAATGATGGAATACATAATTCCAGACTTTCATAACCACATAGTCAAGGCCTTGTGCCAAGACACTAGTTTGTCTCATGATACTAACCGATGCATCGAGGAGCTATAGCGGGCTCCACCCGTCACTTACTAAGTCCAATGCATTACCCATATCAAAAGATTTAAACATAACATAAACATTCGTATTAAAACTGGCATACGAAATGTCAATAATTTATCCATAAACCGTGAATGGTATGAAATGACACATCCATAGTGAAACATATCAGCAAAACTTCAATACAATATGGAAGTTTTGTATCATAATAAATCAACTTCAAACAAACATAAAATCCATCAAATTTTGTTGACATAGATGAAATCAAAACCTTTTTAGAGAATTATCTCTTTCTATTTTGAAATCATTTAAGAGTCACATAATTATAAAGAAGACATTTATTTTGAAAATATTCTTATAATCTGTAAGACAATATTCAACGATGTTATAATGGAGAAAAGTAGCCACACCCGCTGTATAAGTTAAGAAAACATTCTTACCTTAATTTTGTTGAAGAGGTCATAAAGTACCTTTCTTGGAAAACGACGGAAATATTCCTTCATAAACATCTTATAAAAGTAAAACAAGGGTATAAATGACTTTAGCTCATATTCTATAAAATATTAAGAATTTTTTTAAATACATTTTTAAGAAACATGGATGTGGATGATAAAGAGGTCCCAGTAGATACTTACATAAAAACAACCTCGGATAATAAAGAGATTCTAAAATTAACCCTTACCTTGTACTTTTCCTTGGTCAAGGGTAGGTTAACCTATTGTATAATGGTGAAATAATTGTTATGAAATTATACAAGAATCATATACATTAATATGATATCATATATGATATTTTAACATTGCGTTGTTAATAATACCTTAGTATTATCGTGGTTTCATGTGTTAACTAGTTCGTTTTCCTTTATATTATTTATTATGTAAGTAATGTTTGTTATGGATAGTATGTATATTATTAATATTTAGAAAGATATTAAGTATTTAAACATTATTTTTAATCATCTAATTAAAATTAGTATTGAATGGATACGATGGGGAATGAATCTTATCGCGTTAGTGGAGACGGTAATCCGTACGTACACACGAGCGAAAATATCATTCTTTTGATATTATAATAATATATAATTGGATGTTATATCATATATAAAGAATCATTATCATTTTATATTTATTATTTACATCAATTACACATCATTTTTATACCCATAAAAATAATAATGTATTGAATAACAATTACACCATGACGTGGAGACGGTAAGCCGTACGTACGCACGTATGGTGGCATGTAGTTAAAAGATTGGATAGAATAATGAATATGGTTGTACCATATTTATAATAACATCACATTATATAGAAGATACTGGAGTAATTATTTTATAATTTAAATAAAAAATAAAGAGGAAGTGGAAGAAGAAAGGAACTTGAAAGAGGCGATGAAATATTTACCTCTTCTTCGGGTTCTTCCTTTTGATTTGATCAAAAGAGATCCTTAGGTTGGATTTATGACTAAATTAAGGCCTCTAGGATGAATTCAAGAATGTTTAGAGGATATTTGGGAAGTTTTTGGCTAAGACAAATGGCTTTGAAGGTGTTAATTAGAGAGAAGGGGGAGTTCCCTTTTATAAGAGGAGTGAGGGACACCTTAGTAAAAGCTAGAAATATTATTTTATAACAAAATAATTTTCGGTTTCTAATGACTCAAAAGTGGATTATTTAAAGGATAATATGGGGATGGGTTGAAAACCACTCAGCCAATAGGTTTTAGACAGGTTTTGGTGTCTATATTAACCTTATCTTTTATATTTAACTCTTATTTAAATAGTTTGACATTTACCATGTCTCTTTGTATTTTTATATTATATGGTTAAAACACTTACTATATACTTCCAAGAGAATCCTAAGTGGTTCATTGATGATACACCTATCATTATATAAGTATTTTTTCCAAACCTTATATTTTTAAGAATAGAATATCAATTCATAATATAATATTTGTTTTAAAAACTCTTTTATGTCAATTTTGACACTATTTTGTATTTTGATTATGCTAAATTCATAACAGCATTATTACTTAAAAAAAATTCATCTAACCAACCCTAACATGTCATATTAACCTATAAAATTATTTTAATTCATAAAAAGTCTCAAATTTCATTTATTTGGATATTTATAATATCAATTATTTTAATATTTCATTAATGAGGTAATTAATTTATCATCATTGTGTCATAAATAAATTAAATTATTTAATGTATAAACAAATATAAATAAAATACCATTCTATAGAAAATATTTTTAGATTTATAATTTATATATATAGTCGAATTTATCTTATGTTTAACACTATATTAAAAAAAATTAAGTTATTAAACTTTGATTTTTACTCTTTTAACTCTTCTTTGAATTAAATAATAATAAATATCTGAATCTAATAAAAGTGGACCTAAAGGATAATATTTTATTCTTAAGTTTGTTTTTGGTAGAATTACACTTATCCAGTAGAATTAGGATATGTTTTAGGGTAATAGTAATATCATTTTTACCTTTAATTACTCTATTTACTTTTAATCGTGGTAAATAAAAGAAAAAAATTACTATTCACAAAAAATTATTTTCATCATATTGAACTACATTTTACTTACTGATATCAACCGTTTCTATCGGAATTTTGAAATTCAACTCAGAGAAGCGGTAAAATTAAGTTTTATTTAAATTTTCAAATGCTCCTAGGAGGGGGTAAAAGACTGTGAAAAGTTCAACAAAAATTTATATATCTAATATTATTACAAAATGACTCCAATGAATTACATTGAACATATATATGTATTATTTATCTATTTGGAACTAAAATAAATTTAAATAAAATAATTAATTATTTAAATAAAAGTCAGTTTTAAACAATGACATTGTATTTTTTACTATTCATTAAAAATTGAAAGTTTTCAGAAAAATAACCAAAATTAACCCTAATCTAATTTTAATATTCTGAATCCAAAAATGAAGTCCATTTTGAAAGGTAAAATTTATAAAATTTAAAAATTTGGGTATTACTATTAATAACGGCTAGTTTGATTGGTTGTGGTGTGTTAGAACTTGAAGTTGCGTACAACACACGCTACTATATTATTCAAAGGGAAACGTAACGTGGAAGATTGGGGTGTTACAAAGTAATAAAATAGAATAAAGAAGAATAACATGTGAGTAATGGTTATAAAATGATATCATAAAAGATAAGACACGTCATTAATCACATGGAAACAACATGTAAAGAACATGGTATCAAAGGAAAATGGAATCATATGAAATGTGGTAGAAACACAAAACATAACATAAACATGATTAAAGTATAATTACCTAGACAATATAACATGGTATAAAAGGTCCCATAACGTATTAGGTTTACTCACTAGTCTCATACATGACACTTGATGAGACTAACGCTTTACCCAAAAAATTGGAGTGTCATTTGAGAACACCCATCATAACATGTTCATGATCTATTTGTGCAACATAAATTAAATCAATCATAAATTATAGAATAATAATTACCCATATAATGAAATAAAATTGTATAATATTACTTCATATCATAATTAAAGGAGACTTCCTGATGATTGAATTTCATAAATGATCATAATGAATGTATTAACCCATCAAATAAAGTGATAATTAGCTAGGAATATATATGAGGGACATATATATAGAATTTAAAATCATTCCATAACATTATAGGTTATTTTAATTTATGAATATGTGTACTTTTAAAAAGATAAAAAAACATTCCTAAGTAAAATAAATATTCCACATTGAGAATCATTTTTTAAGAACTAAAAGTTTCACAAAATATTTTGGAAATAATTTTCTTTGAAAATAAACCTTCAAAATTAAAAATGAATCTTTAAATACAATAATGTTCATGATAGTGTGTAATTTCATACATGTCATATAAGTTAAAAATATTCCTTTCACACTTAGGTAAAAAGTAAAAAAGTTCCCCATTTGAAAAATGACTGGAAGAATCATTTTAAACCATTTTTTTATTTTAAAAAATAAAATATGAGTGAAAATGTATTTAAATCGTTGGGTGATATTAAAAAAAATAGAAAACATGGATTTGGAAGGAAAATGATTTTTGAATTAAGAAAGAAGGGAAGTCTTATTTTCTTAAAAAATTCTCAATCATTTTAAGTACCTATGAGAGGAAAATGGTACTATAACTTGAAATTTTAATAAATAACAATATGATAATAAAATGAAACGTTTTTATTATAAAATGATAAAATAATTTCCATCAATGTAAATTTAAGCATAAATAATCCTTATCAAAATGAGATTTAATCATAAACCCTTGTCACCATGGTAACTTTTGAATCATAGACCCCACAAATGACGTAATTGAATTTTCACTTAAAATATAATGAAGTGTTAAGGATTCATGATATAATATTTAAAGGGGTGGTATATATTACATATAAACGAAATTAGGGGTATAAAAGAACATATGTCTCAAATAAGGATGTTTTGAGATGAAACCCTTACCTCAGGCCCAAAACATCACGTCCATTTCTTATCTTCCTAAATAATTAAGATATGATAATTATTTACATTATTAAAAACCTTTTTAAATTTTATTTTTCCTTTTATTTTATTTTTTACCAGGTCATATTTAATTACATAACCAATTAATTTCACATCGGGTGTTTTAATGAATTATTTGAAATTTTAGTATATAAATCGAACTTTTAAAACCAACTATGAAATTAAGTTATGAAAAATGAACTATGTTACAATCATGGAGACTTTAGGTCATACATATGCATGAGTAACATTTAAATTTATAAATTGTCATGATGGAAAGAATTTAAGGGCTATTTTATATTTAAATAATGATAATAATAACATAAATATCATATTTTTTCATTAAATAAACATAAATATACCATCCATGTTATGCGGTATTAAAATAAATTAATCACATCACTTCATGAGGCAGTAGTCCTCCGTAAACATGAACGACATTATCATTTGTTCAATGGTCGGTAAGGTAAAAAATTATATGATATATTTATTTTTTTATAATTATTAATATATCATTAATATAATATATAAATATAAAATTAATCATTATTTCCTTCAATATAAAACATAAGTGAAAAATGAATCACATTGCTTCATGAGGTGGTAGTCCATCGCACACACAAGTGATGTTATCGTATTTTCTAAGGAATATAAATTGAGAAGGAATATATGATATTATAATTAAAAAAAGTAAAATTATATCATAAATATATTATATAAACATTTAATATATAATTATATACAACTTTTAGAGGTAGTGAAGGAAAATAAATTATATAGGTTCATGAGGTGGTAGTCTGTTATACACACAATCAATAGTTTTGTTTCCCATTTAAGGGAGTAAGAGATACATGTAGGTTATTACCTTAATATATTTAAATTAAAGTATATACAAGATAATTAGGTTAATATATCATAATTTTTTAATAATATTTTTTTTGATGTGTAAGAGGAAATAAAACAAAATGCTCGGTTAAGAATGATACCTCTTCTTCAGACAACTTTTTAAGGTTTACGCCAAAAGCCTTCCTATGATTGATTAATGATAAAAAAGGTAGATATGATGTTTGGAGTGATTTTTTGAATTTATTTGGTTATATATTGTCTAAACCAATGGGTTTTAAAAATTTTTAAATGATATGAAAGTGGTTGGCCTTTATAAGTTGGGTAGAGAACGCATTTGTAATTTTGAAAAGAAAGGATTACAACCACATTATTCACATGATAAAAGGATCCAAAATGGATCATTTTCAAACATCAGAAGATAAAAGGTAGAAATAGTACCATAAAATAATAATAATACAAGTTTATTTCAACTTTTAACCATTATATTTTTAGTTTAACTCTTAGTAAACCTATTTTTACTTTAACTGCAGTAATTAATTTTTACTGTTTTCACTATTCATTATTATAAAAAAAATTAATTTGACCTTATTATGTAATATAAATTATTTTTATTATTAAAAATTTGGTTTCTATTTTTCCAAATTAAACTCATATATTTTTCATAATTTAATTTATTATTAAACCCAAAGACGTGTCGAAAAAACGGGTTTTCAAGAAATGAATTTTTCTCAAGCATTAGATTATCTTATAATAACTGTATAACAAGTTTTCATAATTAGATTAATTTAAATTAATATTTATATACAAATAATATCTAAATTTTATATAAAAATTTTCTAATTATTGGTTATTTTAATTAATTAAAATGAAGAAACATTATACACTTCAAAATAGTTTTTAGAAAAATGTGTTTCTAATCATAAAAATAAATTTATGAAAAACTCTAATATAAAAATGATTTAAATGTAATTAACTAGATTTAATATTACTAAATAATTCATATGTTAATTTTAAATCAAATTAAAATAATAATGGGACATTTAAATTACTTAATTTGTTAAAAATTAATTACAATTTTATAAAAATCGGTATTTTTCACTATTCCCTTAAAACATAATATTTTCTGAAAAAACCCAAAATTTCATCCTAATTTAATATCGATATTATAATTTCAAAAACTATTTAATTTTTTTCAAATAACTTTTATAAAATTTGGAAAAAATAATTATATTATTTTTTCACATAATGAGGTAAAAATAGTTTTTCGAAGAAAACATATTTTTTATGAATAAAATTACCTCAATTAAAATTGAGTAACTAGTTAATTAGAATTTATAAATATATTTATATTGAGAAGCCACTTTATATAAATTTAATAAAGTAGTTAATCCTATTTATATCATCCAATTTAACAGTTATATTAAAACAATCATATCTAAATAATAATATTTTAATAATTTATCGCGGTTCGTTTAAACTCCTTGTTATGTGTTAAATATGCTATAGAACATTATATTATTTTTAAAATCATGGGGTGTTACAGACCTAAAACCCATGTGATTCCATTCTTACCTGTTACCTTGCTCTAGTTTTCCATGAGAATCCCCTCTTTTCACCAACAAAAGGAGCTCACTCCCACCCTTTCATCCCACTCTTCCCCAAAGGCCTTAATCATGTTGTTCCCTTCATGATACCCCTCTAAATACCTCACAAGAAAGTTATTAAGGTTATAAGAAAACCATCATATCTAGAATCTATATATCATGGAAAGGGTGTTAGGCCTAAGTTGTATTTTGGTTGTATTTGTTGTTAATATATAGTCATGAGGAAGGATGTGTTCAAGTCTGTTAATTGGGCTTAGACCATCAACATGAAAATTGGACTCACCATCATAATTATAATATCAGAGTCAAATTAATAAGAAAGAAAAGTGGTTTTTTAATATGTTTTCTAGAATTGAAGCCTCATCGGACTCACCTTGTGTTTGGAAATAATGTTTTGTTCTTAATGAGAAGTTGTATCAAAATCTATACATAATACTTAAATCAGATGATACTATGTTGGCCTTCAACATACTCAAAACTCACAAAGAATTCATGATACAAGCTAGATTTTATGGAAGAAAAGAGGATACGATGTGAATTATTCTAACCTATTTTCCATCGGTGTTAGGAACATCGGATACAGAAGGATGTAAATCACCAGTATGTGAATCATTGGTGTGACAATTTCCTAAGGCTATAAGATTGATCTTGCAAGTGTAAAGAAGTTAATGTTGACACTGATTCGTTGTAATGGATTCTAAAACTGATCCATCATAATGGATTCTAACACTGATTCATCTTATAAATTTTTAGTATCTTTAAGGAATCAAATTTAGAGTTTTATTAGAGGTAGAATTGAGTTGTTAAGCTATCAAGATCAATGAAACAAATAATGTCAGAGACTGGTCAACAATGTAATCAACCATTTTCATCAAGATGAATTGTTGGATAAAGTCAATTGGGACAAGATAAAATAAATTCCTAAATTCTTTGGTATCAATTGGTTCAAGACTATCAGGCTCTCACTGACACTAATTCATCAAATTAAAGATGAGACTGATCTATTATATGCATGCTAACACCGATAAAGTCATCAGATGCTGAACTTCATTAGATGTGGGATAATTGGTATGAAGAATTGAATAAAATGGTAAATACTTTAAATAAATTTCATATATGTGCTTATTGTCAAAGTGTTGTTGAATGAAGTTTTAAATTCTATAAAATAATCTTAATGTTTTAACAAGTTTTTTTCAAATTGGTATGGATAATATGCATGAGAATACTTTTAGTGTTTAAAAGAGGTCATACTAATGGGAATTTATCATTTTTCCATCATAATTAAGAATTCGAATGAATAATTAGACTAAACAATCTGACTAAATGATTTTTTGTAGAATTAAAGATGCCTAAAGTTTTTAGTAGATTCGAGAAGATTTGAGAAGCACTCTGAAGTATTGAGAAGAGTTAAAGAAGTAAAAGGTGAATAAATAAATTAATGAAAAATTCAAGAACTATGAATTTTGTTGAGTAGGAAAATCCATTTGGTTTCCCGCCTTTTTCGTTCTGTATTTCCTATAAAAGGAGAGAACAATACATTTATACTTCACCAACTTGAACTTTTCAAGAGCACGGGAGCTTCGACAATTATGGAACAAGTATTGAGTTCCTAACCAAACATTGTTTTTTAAGTTGAATCTAAGGAATAATATTAGAGTAAGGTTCAATATGATCATATAAGTAAAGTCCATTAGACAAATCTTTATTAGGGAAAGTCTGTCAGAGTGATCCCATTAGAGTGAAATCCATCGGAGTAGTTTTCATCTGACCTAGTTCCATTAGATGGAAGGATTGTGAGCTTCCAATTGAGTTTCTACTATAACGAACCAATATTTTATGAATAAAATTCCCTTTATTTGAATGTCTTATTGAAAACACATGTACTATTTTTTATTAATATTTTTGGGTTTAAATAATCTTTAAGTATCTTTACCATTGACAATATAGTCATTAAACATTGATCACATGACTGATATAAATTTAAGGTTTTTAAACAAAATCCTTTCAACACAGACAAAGGAGAGTATGGCCTCATCCAGTAGACTCGGGTCGTATTATTCTCATTTTTCATATCTCAAAAATGATGTAGTGTGACTGGGATTCTCTCTGGATCAAACCCATGCTGAGCTTCAACACATTAATCATGAACGGAATCGCCTATAGGAGAAGTTCAAGTTAATAGAGATTACCACTCATGCGATGCTATCCGAGCTGACCTAAGAGTCTGTCACTGTCACACACCTTACACATAGGTATTACATGGGTGTTATAATGGGTTATGTAATAAGGTATTATTTAATTATTTTGTAATCCCCTTTTATAAATAAAACTCTTATTCCATCAATTCCTTTATGAAAATGGTATTTCTTAAAAAGTGAAAAAATTTATAATTTTTCATTTCGAGTAAAAATTATACTTTTGATAAATATATACATTATAATAAACTATGATTTTTATTAATAATATTATAAAAACAATTCTTATAAATGATGATTATATCAGTTTCTTAATTATAATTGATTAAGTAATCAGTTTGATAAGAGTTATATGTTTTTATGATAAAATGGAAAATGTATTTTTAAAGAATTTATTTTAAGTAATTAATGAATTTTTTTAAATGACTAATGTTTTAATAAAATATTATTATAAAATTACATTTATAAATAATAAATGATTATATAAATTTTATGAAGTCATATGTAATTTTTATCATGGTTTGAAAACTATTTTTGCCAAAAGCCGTGAATTTTCAATAAAAGTTGGTTTCATTTTAAAAGTTAAAATTCACTTATTTAGAAAAAAAATTAGATAAAACGAATATTATTTTTGAATCAGGAAATTTAAATTATCCAATGGTGAATTTTTCATAATTTTCTGAGCCAGTCGAATTTTTGGGTTAAAATTACATACCGTATAAATAAAATATGTGTTTTATAACATCGTAATTTCCCAAAAATGATGTAATAAATACTATAATGGGTATTTTAGGTCTAATATATGTTTTTACATTAAATTAATGTGATTTTAGATTTTTTTTTACTTATTTTAGAAATCCTTAGTGAATCCTCCAAAATTAATAGTATACTTTATGATTTTAAATTCATTTCTTTAATAATGTGACTCATATCCACATAAGAAAGGATAATATTTCAATATGTTCATCCATTGGAATTATAAAATAATTTTTTCCTCTCCACTTTTTAAAAAACCAGGATCAAAACCCATGGGAAGGTTTGTGGTTATGAATATTGAATTATATAGATTTCAAAACCTAAGTTTGTGGAATATTAAAGAATTCCACTCTCATTTCTTATATAAAACCACAAAATATCCCACTTTTATTCAATAAAAATCTTTTTATCAAGTCCCAAATCTTCCCTCCTCTCTCTATAATCCTCCCATGTCACCCCAAGTTCTCAAGAATCCCCTCTTTAATCTCTTGAAGTCAGACACTCAAGTAAGGGATTCTTTCCTTTTTTATTTTTATCCAAGTTTCTTCATATTGTTATACAATTTTATTTTCAATTATAAATGTTGGGGTGTGATTTTTCACCTCCCTCATACTTCCCCCTATGTTCTAAGGATGATATAACACTTTATCTCTCATTAATGCCTTCTGTGTACACCTGTTACCATGTCAAAATTCCGTAATAGATTTCTCTCTTATTATCTCCATTTAAGTATTTCTCTCATATTATGAATATAAATTCCATTTAATATGTTGGGATATAATGTTCCATCATCCCATTACTATTTATTTCATGTATAAATTATGATAGACCCTTTTCTCTCTCATCAACCCAACTTATGAATTTCCATATGATGACGTTATGCTGTCAAAATTGTATCACGATTTTTCAAGCCCAAATCATTGTGTAGTGAATACCATACCCATTTATCTATCAAGGGTATTCACATTTATAAAAATATACTTATTTAATGGTATATACATGTATGTATTTTACATTCCTTAATCGTGGAATAATTTATGGTGTTGAATGATTCCATGTTATATGATCAATGTGGTATACTTATGCATGAAATGAAATGTTTAGGAAGGGTGTGCACTGGTATCATTCCAATGCATTGGGTAATGTTTATTATCATGATACTTCATGTGAAATTAGGGTTTACTCGTGATAATTCAGTTGCAATGAGGGTTTACTCATGTCAATTCATGTGCAATGAGAGTTTACTCATGCTAATCCATGTGTGATGAGCCTTGGCTCATGCTAATATCATGTTTTATGTTATTCCCACATTTTCAAGTTATGATAATCATGTTATATCATTCCTTTATTTTTATGATTCTATTATGCTCCCTTGATATTCCTATTGCCTAATATGTATTTTATTATTCATTTTATTCCTTGTTTACTCCCTTACTGTACATTATAGCTCACCCTTTTCCTATGTATGTCTTCAGGTTATCTCATTCAATGCTAAGTACGAAGGAATGTTGTGGTCATGTAAAAGAATTTTTCAATAAAGATATTGTATTTCATGTTTCAATTTATTATGTAATGTCCCTAATTTCCCATGACATTAGACCTCTTGATCCTCGAAGTTTACTTAAGTGAATATTTATGTAATAAATCATTTTTAAGTGTGTAATAAAGAGAGTGGTTGTTATAGTTGGTATCAAAAGATAGGTTTAGTTTTTTTTTGGAGTAGGATTAGAAAACCCTAGTGGAATCCTTAAGGATAAGACTAAGTATAATAAAAACATACCTAAATTTTTGTGAGTATAGAGTAAATTTTTTATCAATGAAATGCATCCATGTCTGGATACAAACAACTAGAGGTGGCTTTGGAATAGACGTATCTAGGGGTAAAACCCAAAAACACTTCTTTGACCTCGACTCAAACGGGAACCAATGAACAAAAAGTGGACTTTCTACACTCGTGGTTCGACACTCCTGGGGACATGATTAGGTAAATTCATAAGCTCATTATAAACCATTATTAAGTGGAAAAAATCCCCTAAGAATATACGTTGGAAAGTAGATCATGAATAACATAGATTGAAGCTTATAAGTTTATAAGTTAAGGAAATCAATTTAATTTATAGGTTATCCCTTTTTTCATTGGATTCCCCTTTGTATGTTTAATAAACTTACACATAATTTTCCTTTTATTCTATCCACTAGTTATTAATATGAGGACTTGGGCTAAAAACTGATGAGAAGGTCAGTGTGATGATTATTCTAATGAGATGCTCAATTAGATGGGATCAGTAATCACAAACATTGACATGATACTCTCTTAGTTAACTCAAGTTTTGAATAGAATCATTGGTCAAGATGGACTTTCAACCCACCCTAAGAAAGAACAAGTCGTAATCTAGAGATCCATAAGACAAAGGCCTCCTAATTTCAATGGATTATTTGATCCCTCAATCACTGAACAATGGATCAACTCTATTGAGAAGATATTCTCCATCCTTCAAAGTTCTAAATAAGAGAAGGTTCTTCTAGTTGCTTATTATATATAGGGTGAAGCTGTTAAATGGTGGAAATTGATAAAAAATACGAAGCCTGAGGAAGAGATAAAGGTGTTGGAATGAAAGGATTTCCATAAAAATATTTTTTGACAAATATTTTCCTCGCACCCTCTGACATAAGATGGAAAAGGACTTCCTTTCCCTCTAGAAAAAAAGAAGAAAAATCCATCAGAGAGTACGAGGAAAACTTCACTAGTATATTATGATACGCCTTCATCTTTTTCATTGCCCCTGAATTCAAGGTTGACCACTTATTTTGTGGGCTAAAACCTAGCCTATAGAAATCCCTAACGATTTATGACTTTGATAGCTATGAGCAAATTGTCTGATATACCCCCATAGTCGAAATGGATATTAGAGAATCGTAGGGGTATCATGGGGATAAGAAGTAGAAATTGGACTTTAATTATGGTGGTGTGATGGATAAATCCAATGGTGAGAATAAATTCTAGCACCCCACTTTCCATTGGTGTTGAAAAAAGCACCCCAGAAATTGCTTAAAAGGGATGAGGAGATGATTTAGTTGTGGAATAGAAGGGAACCTTGCCATTAATTACCACCAAGAAAAACTTGTTGTTGTCATAGAGGAGAGGAACACTCTGTTCGAACCTCAATGCATTTTTCATTGTTACAACTACAAAGAACCAGGTCACTTTGTGAACCAGTTCCCTAAGACAAGGGTTTTTGGAGGCAACCAACAATCTCTAATATAGAAAGGGGGATCTTTTTCTATCACTACTACTAAATTGAATCCCGAAAAGGAAGTGGTGATAGGTACTCTAGTTATTCATTCAAGAATAGTGAACATACTTTTTGATTATGGTTCTACGGATTCTTTTATATTCTGAAATTTTAGTATAATAATACAAACACCAACAAAAATCATGGAAGTAGAGATGTTGGTTAGAATAGAAAATGGAGCAATTATTTCATCCCATGAATATAAATCATCCCCTATCACAATTTGTGGATTGCACTTCCCGGGGAACCTAGTCATACTTCCATTGGTTTAATTTGATGTAATTCTTGGCATGGATTGGTTTTCCTTATATTGAGGCAACATAAATTGTTGTTAGAGGGAAATCACTCTCTATATGGTGAATCAACCCCCAATTCTGTACAAGTGAAAGGAGGAGGATAAATCTTCTTTACCACTAGATTCTAATGTGTGGATATTACTACCCTATGATCATTTGTATCTTACTCAGATAACTAATTTTAAGGAAGGAACTATCCTTGAATACATGCCTATTGTGAGTGAATTCACCGATGTGATTCCCCAAGGAATTTCATGGTCTTCCTCTTAGAAGATATGTTGAATTCTAGATTGATCTTATACTTGGGGAATTTCCAATATCCAAGAATTAGTATAAAATAGTTGTTGTAGAGCATGAGGAGATAAAGAAACAAATAGATTAGAATCTGGATAAATGGTCTTTATGCCCAAGCGCTTCACCATAGGGTGTACCAGTCCACTTCGTCAAGAAGAAGGATGGGTCAATGCAAATTTTTGTTGATTATCATGATATCAAAAAATCACGATAAAGAATTCATAATAATGACTTTTGGACTCACTAATGTTCCAGCAATATTCATGGACTTGATGAATAGAGTATTTAGATATTGCCTTAACAAATAAGTGGTAGTTCTTATATATCATATTCTAATATACTCTAAAACTGAGGAGGATCATGAGGATCATCTAATCACTATACTAGAGACCCTGATATACAATAAACTCTATGAAAAGTACAACAAGTGTTAGTTCGAGTTGATGGAAGACTCATTCTTGGGTCATATCATCATAAGAATTGGGATATCTATGGATCCCTCCAAGAAAAATACAATTATGGGATGGTTGAGGCCAACATCTATGACGGATATCTATAGCTTCCTTGGGTTAGCTGGATATTATCACCAATTTGTGAGAAATTTCTCACAATTGTCAAACCCTCTTACCCAGAAAACTCGGAAGGGATTCAAGTTTTCTTTGAATGATGAATGCGAAGAGAGCATCAAGGGGTTGAAAAAGATTCTTATCATTGCACTCATTCTCACACTACCCACAAGTGGAGAACATTTTGTAGTATTTAGTGATTCTTTGAAGAAGGGCCTAGGATGTGTGTTGATGAAAAAGGAAAAAGTCATTGCTTATTCTTCAAGGTAATTGAATGTTCATGAGCAGAATTATTTAACACATGATCTAGAGTTGGCTTCAAAAATCATCACTTTGAAGTTTTGGTGGAATTACCTCTTTGTGGAAAAGTGTGAAATATATACGGATCTAAAAATACTCATGTATATATTCCCATATAAATAGTTGAATATGTGCAAAATAAGATGGTTATATATGATCAAATACTATGACTACTCAATCCGTTACCACCCTAGGAAAGAGAACAAGGTGGTGGATTCTCTAAGTAGAAATTACCTAATGATTCTATCATTTATGAAAATTGAAAAGGATCCAATCTTCTTAGATTTGATGAATATGGAAATGGGAATCAGAAATAATGGAACATCATAAATACTTTCACAAATGTTTGCTCAACCTTCTCTTTTGGAAAGGTTAAAGGATGATTAAAAGGATGATGTGGGAATTCAGAAGAAAGTTGAAACTATCCAAAAAAGTAAATCCTCATAGTTCAATGTTAATGAAGAAAGAATTGTGATATTTCAGTCAAGACTATGTGTTCCATCAAATCTAGTGTTAAAGAAATAACTTTTGGATGATTCACATAGTTCAAATTTCTCCATTCGCCTAGGAAACACAAATATATATCGGGATCATTGAGAGAATTATTGGTGGGATAACATGAAGAAGGAGATCGCTGAGAATACATAAAAGTGTCTGGTATGTCAACATGTGAAGGCTGATAAGTATAAGTATAAGGGGATGATGCAACCATTACCCATACCATCATGGAAATGGGAAAACATCACCAGGGACATTCTCACCGGACTTCCAAAGATATCAAAAGGAAACAATGCTATATAGGTTGTTGGGGATTGTCTTACAAAAAATACACACTTCATTAAAATTTTATAGTATTTCTCATTGGATCAACTGGCATGGATATACATCAGAGAAGTAGTAAGGCTTCATGGTGTACCACTATATATTGTATCCGATCAAAATCCAAGATTCACCTCTAAGTTCTAGATGAGTCTCCAACATGCTCTGAATATTGAGCTGAAAATCAGTATGTTTTATCACCCTCAAATTGATGGGAAATATGAGAGGACTATATAAACACTTGAGGTCATGTTGAGAGGATGCTCAATGAACTTAAAAATAGGATATGATCAACATCTTCCTCTGGCTGAGTTCTCTTATAATAAAATTTTACACTCAATAATCCAAATGGATCCTTATGAAGCCCTTTATGGGAAGAGGTACAGAACACCATAATGTTGTGATGAATTAGGGGGGAAAACTTCTAAGTATAGAATTGGTTGAAGAAATGCTGAAGAAGGTTAAGACCATCCAGCAACACATTAAATCTACTCAGAGTCAACAAAATATCTATGATGACAATCGTAGATGAGACCTAGAGTTTGATGTTGGAGACATGGTATTCTTCTTCATATCACTGTGAAAGAGAGTTATAATATTTGGGAAAAAGGGAAAGATTATTTAAAGGTGCATCGTCCCTTTTGAGATCCTTGATCGCATTGGAGAAGTGGACTATTGACTAGAACTCCCACCGAACATGTCTCAAGTACATGATGTATTTCATGTATCACTCTTGCAGAAGTACATACCTGACCAATCGCTTGTAATAAATCCATAGGTGGTACCATTGAAGAATGACCTCTCTTATGTAGAGAAGTTGGTGAAGATATTGGATCATAGAGAAAAATTAATATGAAATAAGACAATTCCCCTAGTCAAGGTATTGTGGAGAAACAACAAGTTTTAAGAATCATTGTGGGAACCAGATGAAGTGATGAGGCAGAGTTACCCTCATCTGTTTTATTGTGGGAAAAGGAAATTTCGAGGGTTAAATTTCTTAAGGGGGTAATGTTGTAATGACCTGATATTTTATGAATAAAATTCCCTTTCTTTTAATTTATTATTGAAAAAACATGCACTCTTTTTTATTATTATTATTATTGGGCTTAAATAACCATTAATTATTATTATTTTTTATAATATAATCATTGAATAGTGATCACATGACTGATATAAATTTAATGTTTTAAAAAGAATCCTTTCGAAACAGACAAAGGAGAGGATGGACTCATCCAGTAAACATGGGTCGTACGAAGCTCCTTTTTTAGAGCTTAGAAAGGAGGTAGTGTCACTAGGATTTTCTCTTGACCAGTCCCAAGCTAATCTTCAATACATTAATCATGAACATAATCCCCTATGAGAGAAGTTCAAGTTAGTAGAGATTACCGCCTGGGTGATGTTATCTGAGTCGCCTCAAGAGTCTTTCACCATCACACACCTTACCCTTAGGTCTTACGTGGGTGTTATAAGGTGTTATTTAATAATTTATTAGTTACTTATTTTTTAATATCTTTTTATAAATAAAATTCTTATTCCATCAATTCCTTTATAAAAATGGCATTTCTTAAAAAGTGACTAATTTGATAAATTGTCTTTTCATGTAAAAATAGTACTTTTACGAAATATATAAATTATATTATACTATGGTTTTTATTAATAATATTATAAAATTAATTCTTATAAATGATTATTATATCAATTCCTTATCAATAAATGATTAGGTAATCAGTATGATAAGAGTTATATTTTTTATAATAAGACTGAAAGTGTGTTTTTAAAGAATTTATTTTAAGGAAATAATAAATTTTTCAAATAAATAATATTTTAAAAAAAATATTCTTATCAAATTAATTTTATTAATAATAAATTAGTATATAACTTTTAGAAAGTCAAATGTAATTTTTATCGAGGTTTGAAAACTGTTTTTATCCAAACCCGTGAATTTTCAATAAATGTTGGTTTTCATTTTAAAAGTAAAAATACACATATTTAGAAAATAATTTATATAAAATTAATATTATTTTTGGAATCGGGATTTTGAAATTATCCAACAGTAAATTTTTCCTAATTTTCTGAGACAGTCGAATTTTTAGGTAAAAAATAAATACCATATAAATGAAATATGTGTTGTATAACATCATAATGACTCCAAAAGGATGTAATAAATATTATAATGGATATTATCATCCCAATATATGTTTTATCATTAAAATAATTTTATTTTAGATTTTTTTTACTCATTTTATAAATCCTTAATGAATCCTCTAAAATGTATAATATACCTTATGATTTTAAATTCATTTCTGTAATAATATAACTCATCTCCACATAATTGAGGCTAATATTTTAATATGTTCAGTAATTTTCCAAATAAAATAATTTATTCTACTCCACCTTGGAAAAAAACATGGGAAAAACCATTGTATGGTTTGTGTTTTTGAATATTTAATTATATAGATTCCAAAAACTAAGTTTGTAGAACATTAAAGAATTATCCTCTCACTACCTATAAAACGCACCCAAGATCCAACTTTGATTCACTCAAAATACTTTGATAATATCCCTACTATTCCCTACTCTGTCTAGAATCATCCCAAGGTACCCAAATCTCTCAATAATCTCCTCTTCAAGCTCTTGAAGTCACACACTCAAGTAAGGGATTCCTTCCTTTTTCATTTTTATCCAATATTCTTCATGTTGTTATACCCTTTTATTTTAAATTAAAAATATTGGGGTATAATTTCTCACCTCCCCCATACTTCCATACTTATGTTTGAATGATGATATACCACTTTATATCTCATTAATTCCTTTTGTGTACAGTTGTTACCATGATGAAATTTTATATGTGATTTCTTCCTTCATATCTCCATTAAAGAATTTCTATCATATTATGCACCTAAATTCCAATTCATATGTTTTATATTATTTTACATAATCCCATTACAATATTTTTCATGTATAATTGATTATATAACCCTTTATCTCTCATTAACCCAACTAATGAATTTCCATATGACGACGTTATGCTGCCGAAATTGCACAATGATTTTCCAATCCAAAATCATCATGTAATGAATACAATACCCATTTATATATCAAGGGTATTCACTTTTATGAAAAAAATACTTATTTAATGGTAATTACATGTATGTATTCTACATTCCTTAATTGTGGAATAACTTATAATGTTTAATGATTCCATGTTATATGATTCATGTGGTACACTTATGCATGAAATGAAATGTTTATAAACGGTGTGCCCTGATAGCACTCCAATGCATAGGTTAATGTTTAGTATCATGATATTCCATGTGAAATGAGGGTTTAATCATACAAATTCATTTTTAATGAGGGTTTAATCATGCTAATTCATGTACAATTAGGGTTTACTCATGTTAGTCCATGCGTGATGAGCCTTGGCTCATGCTAATATCATATTGTATGTTGTTTCCACATTTCCATGTTATGATAATCATGTTATATCATGAATTTATTTTCATGTTTCTCTTATGATCCATTGATATACCTATTTCCAGAAATATGTTGTATTATTTATGTTATGCCTTGTTTACTCCCTTATTGGGATTTATAGCTCACCATTTTCTAGGGTATTTCCTCAAGTTATCTCATGTAATTCTATGTATGAAGGAATTTTGTAGTTATGTAAAATAGGTTTTCTATAAAGATGTTGTATTTCATGTTTTAAGTTCTTATGTAATTTTCCTAATTTACCAAGACAGTAGAACTTCTGATCCTCAGAGTTGTATTAAGTTCGTGTTTATGTAATAAATCTTGTTTAAGTGTGTAATAAAGAGAAGGGTTATTATATCTACTTAGTTGAAGAAGGAAGAGTATAAGGAGAAACATACTAAGGGAAATCGGATAAAAACCATCAAAAATAAGTTTCCAAATTGAGGTAGATCAGACTAACATTTACTGGGGAAGCTTTTTTGAGAATGTTTCAATACTAAAAAATTCCTTAAATAATTGCCAAAGTTATTGAAGGTTGTACGTAGGTAAAGTTTGATTCAACTTACTTACGGAGGAAGTAAAGTCTTTAAAAAGTATATTACAAAATAATAAAGTGAATCTTTTAACTTTAGATACTTAGAATTTTCTAAAAAGTCTTTATTATTTTGTTGGGGTGTATAACCAGCTATTGGGAAGTGGATACTAAAAATGATGTTTGGGTGGTATAACCAGCTATAGAAGGAAAGTATCTACTGGGATTATATAATTTTTCACTTATCATTAATTTTTATTCTATAAATAATATAGTGAAAGAATCCACATTGTTGGGACTATCTTGCATTGAAAGGAATAGGTCTTTGTACCGAACCTTTTAAATACCATGAGATGCCTTCTCTTTATATTTTATTCATATTAAAGGTGATGTAGAGATATTTTATTTGAGTATATTATATCTTTAAAAAATTTAAAAGGTTAAAAAAGTTTTCTAAATAATTTAATAAAAAAAATATAAAAGAAAAGGGAACCACTGATTCCCCCTAATGGTTTTGATCCTATTTCGGAATAATAATTGGTATCAGAGTTGGTTCCCTCTAGAAGATCCATATCTAATAATGGATAGTTTTAATTCATTGAACAATAGGGGTGTCCCTATTTTTTAATGTAAATTACAATCATAGTTGGAATAATAGGTTGTTATCATATCTTCTTTCACTTGTCCTTGAAGTTAGAGATGTAGAAAAAGTGGTATTTCCTACCATCAAGGAAGATGATATGATAGATTCTGATAAGATAATTATATAATCTGATGGAAAATCTCAGAATTATTTGTTTATGGATATCACTGATGATGTTTATAAAAACATTATGGGGTTTTCAGTGGATAATAACATGTGGGATAAGTTGAGAAGTAGCTATGAAGGGAATGATAAAATTAAGGAAGATCAGTTTAAAATATATAGAAGAAGATTTGAGGATTTGAAAATGTATGGTGATGATGAATGTATTGATAGTTACTTTACTAGGGTAACTGAGATTGTAATTAACCTCAGATGTTTTGGTGAGAAGTTGTAAGATTCTACAATTGATAAGAAACTTATGAAATATTTTCTAGAAAGATATGATGACAAAGTTTAAACTTTATAAGATCATGAAGATTTATATTTAGATTAAATTCAAAATATATTATTAGCATATGAAATTATAAAATTCCATACTTTTAAGAAAAAATACTGGAAAATAAATGGATTTCAAATATTTTTTAAAATAGAAAAACAAATATAAATTAGCTGAAAAATAATGAAGTGATTCCAAGGTAGAGTAATAATTTGAATATTTCAATACAATTATTTACCTCCTTTCCATGAAATACAATAAGGGAAAATGGAAAACTAAAAAATTCAATTGTTGGAATTGTAAAGGGAAAGGAAATTTTGAACAAAATTTTACAAGGAAGAAAGGTGAAGATTGTGAGTCCGAAAAGGATGATAAGAAATATCAGAAATAGAAGTGGAAGAAACTCAAGGAAATATTTCCTTATGAAAAGAAGAAGAAAATGTATCTAAGGAGAAGAAATAAGAATGATTCCTCATCTGGTTATGAATCAAATCATCAACTAAAATACATTTCTCAAGTTATAAATGGAAGTAATGCTTTGGATAGTAATGATAATGGTGAAGAGATTACATAAATGGAATAGATTCTTAAGAAAATTAAAAAAAGAAATTATGTATACTACAAAACCCAAGAAATAAAGAAGAAAGTTGTAGAAATATGTTAAAGATATATCTTTTGAGAATGATGAATAGATAAAGAAATTGGAAACAAATATTAATTTTATTAGATATCAGAATATAGAGATTGATGGTCTTAAAAGAAAACGGAAAAGTATGAAGAAATATCAGCTGGAAATGAGAACATCAACATGAAAGAATCTAAAATCATTGAATAAAGTAAGTAGAACTATTTGAATATAGTTTAATCTATAAAGATGATTTATGTTTTCGAAGATAGGCTAACTGATAAAGAATAGGATTTGTTAAAACACAATCAATACTTCTTACAAAAAAAATGAGATAAGGAAGATGAGAGAAAACTTCACCAAGGAAATTTATGTTAAAGGTCAAACATATAAAGAAGGTGAAAAAGAGAGGTTTACAAAATCATTTTTTTAAGTGAACATATTTCACCAAGAAATATAATAATTCTTTAGGAAATTATCCTCCTGATAAAAGTGGTCCACAATTTGTGAATAAACAAAAATATCAAAGTTCATAACAAATTCACTATTTGTATAAAAAAATATAACTTATAGGGCCCTATTGATGTTGTGGAGTTTTCAAACATAAATTTTATTCATTCTAGTATAACATGTCTCTACCAAGAAACAAGTATAAATCGAGGGGGACCTATGGTGATAAAAGTAGATAAAATGTTCATAAAAGTTATGTTCAACAAAAAGAAGGAACTTAAAATATAAAAAATATAACTTTGTTAATTAATTGTATAAAAACAAACATGTTGACTCTAAAAAGAAATAGTACTTAGTTATTTTTCCAGAACAAGTTTACATATATAAAATTTTATAAGAAGCATAAAAAACAAGATGAACCAAAGGGGAAGAAATGCGTTTCTAAATATGTGAAAAAAGTTGATAAATATATATATCAACATATTGTGATCTGGAAATTTAGAAAAGATGAAAAAGATGTGAGAAAAAAGGAAATTTCAGAAAACACTATTTGAATATCCTTCCAGAATAAGATGAAGCAATGAAATATTTGTTACAAACTCATTGTAACAAAAAGGTTAATAATGAAGAAATGAAGTTTAAATCCTTATCAAAAGAGTCTTCATATGAAAAGAAACTAGTTACAAAATCATAGATGTTTGAAAAGAAGGAAGAAAATACATCTAAGGAGAAATCTAAGAAGAAGAAGAAAAGGTAAACATTGAGAGAGGAATCTCATTCTGAAACATGATTCTAAAAACCTACTGAGGTTCCTCTTTATTCCCAACACTTTTTTATTTTTATAAACTTCAACGGAATTGAATGAGTTGAAATAAGGAAACTAATTGGTGAGTGTATTACTATTCTTTAAAAGGAAACTAATGAGGTTAATAAAAATTTATTTTGAAAGTTTTGTTTATACACTTGAACTTTATGATATGTTTTTTGATATGGGTGTAGGTTACTTTTATCTTAAATAAATACTTGCAATATTTCACTAGAAATGAGAATGTTGAAAGAAAAATGAAACTTTATTATATAAAAGTTATGTTATGAAAAACAATGGAAACTATAATTATACACTATTATTTTCTACACTAGTATTTCCGATGTAGAATTTTAGTTTTATAGTTATTAGATATTTGTTAGGAAACTCATGTGATACGTAAGTTCTCCTGAATGAAAATTTAAAAATTCTTAGATGAAAAGTTCCAACCCTTTGAAATGAGATCATTTTTCAACAATGGGGAAACTTCTCATGATGGCCCCTTTGAATTTTATTATCAATAATAGGGTAGAAAAGGAACTGGGGAGATATAATAAATAAGGGGATCAAGAAATAAATGGTGAGAAGAAAATGTAATAAAGAAAAACAAGTGGTATTGTTTTGAAGTGGGTATTGACAATAAACACAAAAGGAGATATTATTAGGACCAATTTGTGATTTGGTTGTATTTTTTTCAATAGATCATCGTGAGGAAGGATGTATACAAGGATGTCAATTGGAGTTATACCATTGTCATGAAAATCAGACTCATCATCATAATTAGGATATCAGACTCAAATCCATAAGAAAGTCCAGTGGTTTGTGAAGAATGTTTCTAGAAGAGAATTCCCATCAGACTATCCTTGGGTCTAAAAAGAATGTTTTGATAATAATGAGAATTTTTATCATAGTCTACACTAGATACTTAAAATTAGATAATTTTATGCTGATCTTCAACATAGTCAAAAGTCATGAATAATTCATGATACAATCTGGAGTTAGTAGATGAAAGGAGAATATGATGTAAAGTATTATAAGATATTTTTCATCAGTGTGAAGAACATCAGACAGAAAAGGATATAAATCATTAGTATGGAAATCATCCTATGATAATTTCATATGGCTGGAAGATTTATCTTGCTGAAGTAAGTAAGTCACTACTAACACTTATTCATTGTAATGGATTCGATAACTGTTTATTCATAATGTGTTAGGACACTGATTTTTCTTATAAATTTTTGATATCTTTAAGAAATTAGATGCATAGTTCTATCAAAGGTAAAATTGAGTGGTTACGTTTTTGAGATCAATGAAATAAATAAAATCCTAGACTGATAAACAGTGTAGTCAACCATTTTCATCATGATGAATTATTGGATACATTCAATTGGGTTAAGAGAAAAAAAATCCCTGAATTGTTTGGTATCAATTGGGTCAAGACTATTAGACTGAAACTAACACCAATTCATTGGAGTGAATATGAGATTGGTCTATTAGACTCATGATGACAATGATAAAGTCATCAGATGATGAACATCCTTGGACACAGGATCATCGGTCAGAGGAATTAAATAAAAGAATAAATACTTTAATGGAATTTCGGATATGTTCTTATTGTCAGAGTATTGTAGATGAATGTTTTAAATGCTACAGGATGATCTCGATTTTTTAATAGGTATTTTTCTGATTGGTATGGAGAATCTATATGAGACTACTTTAAATGTTTACAAGATGTGATAGTAAGGGGTAATATTAAATTTTATGTCATAATGAAAAATGATAATGAATAATCAAACTGAATAATTAGACTGAATTAATTTTTTTAAACTTAAAGAAGGGTGATGTTCTGATTTGATTTGAGAAGATTTGAGAAGTGCCCAGAAGTATTGAGAAGAGTTGAATAAGCCAGATATGAAGACTAAAATGAATCATAAATCTGGTAATTGTGAATTTTGTTGAGTGGGAAAATCAATTTGTTTTCCTTCCTTTTCCATTTTGGGGTGCCTATAAAAAGAGATAATAATACATTTTTACTTCTCTAAATTAAATTGTTCATGAGCACTAGAGCTCTAACAATTATGGAATAGGTACTAAGTTTCAAACCAAAAAAAAAAATTTCCCATATTAATTGAAGATGATTATCATAGTGAGGTTCAATATAATCATTAGAGTAAGTTCCATCTGACGATGCTTCATCGAATCAAGTCTATCTAGGTGATCCCATCAGACAAACATCCATTAGATCAAGGTTCATTGAACCAAGTTCCATCATATGGAAGGATTATGATCTAACAATCAAGTTTCTACTCAGTTGAAGAATGAATATCAGAATGAGAATTGTACCAAGGCCAATCGAGTAGAGACCATCAGACCGAGGTAACAGAATGATTTAGATCAGATTGAATTTTGCTGAGGAAGTTTTATGGAGAGAGTTTATATATAATTTTTGATGACCAACAAACTTCTTAGAGAATAGTAGACGATCTTGAAGGTTTTATATAAGAAAATTTTTATTCAGTTTACTTTGGAGGAAGTGAAGACTTTATGAAGTGGATTATAAAAGAAGGATGAATGTGAAGCATGTAACTATGGATACTTACTAGTTTTTGAAAAATATTTATTATTTTGATGGGATTTATAACCAGTTTTTGGGAATTGGATAATGAAAAGGATAGTTGGGTTATAAAAAACAATAACAGGAAAGTATCTACTAGGATTTTAAAATTGGTCATTACTTATTCCTTTGTATTCCAGAAAGAATATAGTGAAATAATCCATATTGGAAGGATCATACAACATGTAAAGGAGTAGGTATTTGTACCAAACCTTGTAAATATCACGTGTTTCCTTCTCTTAATATTTTTTTCATATTAAAATTTTAGGTTTAAAAGTTTTGTTTGAGTGGATCATAACATTAAAAATTATTATAGGTTAACAAAGTTTTATAAATAAGTTAAGAAATTTTCTTATAAATGAAAAAGGAACCATTGATTCACCCCCCCCCCCCCCCATCTCAGTGATTTTTATCCTATTTGGGATTTACAAAGGGTTCTCCTCCTATTACTTTTTATTCAAGTACTTGTTTTTTATAATACCTTAGAGTTTTAGTTGAATGTTATTTCATATGTAAATAATCAACCTTTTATTATCCAAATGATTCCCTTTTTATGAGATATTATACTTAATAATCATTAAACTCATTCTATAAAACAGATTCTATAGTCATTGTTCTGCTAAAATCACTCATTTATTCTCTCACGCCTATTCTCAAATTCAAGCACTTCATTTATTATAATCCCTTAGGTTTCCATGTGATTAAGTATCTAAATTTTCATAATAAATACTTTAATATAAAAATGATTTTCTATTAATGATATACCACCATTATTACTCATTAAACCCATTTTATAATCACTTTTGTATAGTTTTCATGCTTCTAAAATCATTCCTTGATTTTTCATCTTCATGTTATGAATACAAAACTATAATTTCGTCCAAGGGTATATATAAATAAAGTTTATAAAGGGTTATGCATATGAAAAAGATTCATAATTATGTTATTATGATAGCTATGTTTATGGTATATGGGGTTAAAGTATATTTGAGGAATTCAGGACAAGAGGTGAGGGTTTTTCATCTTAAATTCCTATCTTTGAGACATACTTTTTATTTTGCACATGTTTTAATTATGTGATATATATATACTTTATATTTGAGATTTTATATCATGAAATTCATTTATTCTTAGTATCTGAATATAAATTTAAAAGTCATCTATTACAATAAGTTATTATTGAATTTTTTCACAAGCCATATGTGGGGTTTTTTGTCTCAATTTTCATTCTTGAAGACTCATGTTATAATCACAAGTTGTTTTATTTTTTGTGGAAATTAAATTTATATATAATAATATTTTCCAAATTAATCAGAAATTCTAAGGGGTTTAAAAGCCTATATTATTATACCTCTCTCATATTATATTGATTCAAGAGTTACTAAAACCATTGTAAAACTCAATATTTACACTGTGAAAAAACCATCATTTGTTTTGTAAAGTAAAAGCATGTATAATTTCCTAGAAAAACATACATATCTGGATACTGGTAATTGGACGTAGATGTAGCATTGATTTACCTAGGGTTAATCACCCCAAAAATGTTTGGTTGAGCATTGACTCAATCATCGTCATGATGAAAAATGAGTGTCCCTAAGACTATACACCTAGTTAAACACTCCCATGTGATATGATTTCTAATATTAACCCACTCTTTATGAACCATTATAAATTATTTTTCATACCATTTCCTTGTAATCCTATCAATGAAAATTATTAAACCCAATTGCTATTTTCATGCATAACACATCACATTGAAATTACCATCTCTCTTATACATATTTGATGAGGGTACATCATGCTACTTTGACAATACCCCCCATAATTTATTAGTTAGTTAAGGGATGTTCTCCTAGACATGCTCATTGTTATTGTTAATATGGAATTATTTGATTTCTATATTTATCCTTATATGGGTAGCCAACTTTTATTAAATAATATTTTCCTCATTGAAAGGTATGAATGGTCTTGATGACTCTTATAGTGAATTCATTGGACTTAATCATGTGATGGGTGGGGTTTAGAATTATATAGCCCCTTGATTCATAGACATAACTCATGAGACTAAACATGTTGGGTTTTGGTGCATAAATATTCCCATAATAATATAAGTGTCTTGGAATAAGGCATTTATAACATGTTTTGATGTGTGGAATTATACAATCTATCAATATGAGATTATTTATTATTATTATTTATGTTTTCATTAATTTTCATGGATATTGTATTTCCTTTGTTTTAGTTGATTATTGATCCATGTTTTTCATTTATTTTTTATATATCTCTTATTAAATATTTATGTTATGTAATCTTTCATTGTATGCTTCTACTTATTAAGCATCTAAGATAAACCTTATTTTTTCCTTTTCTCTAGGAAACCTAGAGGATGACTATGTGTAATTTTTAGGGATATGATATAAGGGATAAAAAATTTCTCACAATGTGTTAATGTTGTATCTTATGTTTTCAATTTTAATGTATGTATATATCAAGTCAAACAAGACTACTAAGTTGTTTGATTAGATGGAAACTATTGTATTCTCTACCGATAATGTAATATAACAATCGACTCTTAGTTTATAGAGTCTTGGATGTTACAATATCCCTATGGGAAGCATTTTGGTGTGTTATATAAGATATTAATTTTTATGTTTTTACCATTTTACCACTTACATTATTAAACCCATTTTAGTCCCTTATTCTCCTCATTTATAAGACCCTTAAGTCTCATACATTAATATTTCTCTCCCCTTCCATCTTCACTCGATTTTTTCGGGATATTTTTTCCTAAAATCACTTAGGAACAACAATTAATTAACTATTTTACTCTCCCTTACCTCATATCTACCTTTTTTACTGAATTTATTTCTATCCTGGATCCATTGAGGCACAGGGTTTCTGGTACTTGATTTTTATGGTATGGATTTTACTATTTAATGTTCCACCTTTCCTTATAGTTTTTTATACTTATCATATTAAGTGGATTAAATCTGTGTATCAATGATTGTACCTGAATAAGGTGGGTAGTTCCATACCAATAATTTTTTAATTGAACCTTTAATACTTGGATTTTAAAATCAAATTTCTAAAATAATTTAAAAATAATTTTATGGTTTTTAAAGGACAGATTTATTTATACATTAATTCCCTCTTCCTCCCATTATTTGAATTATTAAAGTGGTTTTTCAATCTTATAAAAAATGTGGAAAATGATTCTTCTAAATTGTTTATACGAAATTCTATGTTTTGGATATTGTACTCGATTCGAGTGATGAAAATTACCTTAAAGCATGGTTTACATAAGAAATTGGATATGTTTATAAGATATCCATGTGTAACCACTTTTTTATAAAAAAAATTATATGGGTAAACTCAATGGGAACCCTTAGATACTTGGGTAGGTTAACCTAGATCATAACAAGGTCTATTACACTAGCTCGAGCATCACCCCTACTATTAAAGTAGTTTATGTGGTTTCTTAACTAGCCAATGCAGCTATTATATCCTATTATATTAGTTGGATAGTGAATTGATTTATTATATATCTCTATCCTTAGTGACCATACAGTTCACTCCTGTGTTATATGTTTTAATATTTAGTATATTCATTAGTTTCTTTGATAAAAAGGAATGTATAAGGTTGTTTTCGTATTCCTAGAAATGTTTAAAAAACTAATTTCATGAATTTTTTCCCAAATTAGAATGATTTTTATTTTCTAACAAAGGTTTTATATGGAAAACTTGGTGAGATCGTAGTAGGATTGTTATGTTCACACCATGCATACACTAATGATTGTATAAAAACCTTATTCTGTGTGATTTTGGAATAAGACAAGGTGCCACTTGGAATAAATGGGTCTCATGCTAGAGATTTGGGTTATGTAAAAAGTGATTTGGTGGAAATATGATTATAATGTCACATGGAGATAGTTAAAGTTTCTTTTTTGTTCATTTTTCATTTTGTTGAAGTCTTCTATACTGATCATTTATCTCCCATTTATATCCCTTTATGTTTAACAGATTCTTGGTTTATGGGTTGTTCTTGACATGGTTATTTAGTTATGGTATTTGATGATATCTCTTTGTATTTTTATTTTACATATGGTTTTAGATTATGTATGTTATGTGTTGATTTGTTTCTATTTGTCTGATTAATCGAGATCATTTCCCACCAATGTACGGTGATTCTATGTTGGGTTCTCGTTTTGGACCATCTTTATAGTTATCTAGGATGAAATAATTCTCATATGTTCTTCCTAAATGCCCAGAAACGTTGTTTACATCTGATGGGGATCGGTAATGTCCTTGAATCTATGTCATGGACTATTCTGGTGCTTGAATTATGGAATCCCATTGAGGTTCACTATAAAATGGTATCACATCTTGGTATTTTATTTTTTTATTCAATGAGTGAGATAAATAAGAGATAAGGCTATTGGGGAATAAGGAAAAAGGGTAAGATGGAGTGTTTGTTTAACACATTTAGTACCCAACCTTTAGTTGTCAAAGGATATCTGGGATGTGTCTTTGTGATTTTTGAATTGGATTATCCTTCCTTGGTTAGTGTATATCTATCTTTAAAGTAAGTTAGAATGGGACCCAATACATAGTATGGGTAGGGTGTGTAGGTTGCAGACTATGTACCCTATCTGAGTATCTATAAAGGATGTGTTTTTTTATTTTTTTTTCTTCCTGAATAATTTTAAGTGTTACCTGTATATTTTTATTTAAATTAGTGATTCCATTATGATCACAAGATGTTTATATTAATTTATTTGAAACATGTGGCGGATTGAAGTTTTTTTCTTAAAATGGAGTTATTTTTTATTAAAGTGAGGTTTCAATTTAACTATTTATGAATCATATTTTATGATTTTATTTTCAAAGGATTATTATATGAAAAAATTTAATCCTAAAATCAAGACTGTTTTTGTAAAAACGTTATCAAAAATTTTTGTTCCATTTGAATGATTTTATTTGAATTGAAATTATTGAGAAATGTTTGAAGGTATTTTAGGAAACCTTATGGATAATAATTTTATAAACATAGATCAATGGGTTTACTAGATAAATTTATTAATGAGTGTTTCTGAAACTTTTCCCTAGGGCCACATGTTTCATTTCTCCTTCTCCACATTCCCTCTTTTTGAAGGCAGGCAGCTTCCACCACCTTAATCAGAAATTTCATCTCCTTGATCAAAATGGGATGATAGAATATATATTCCGCCTTTCATGAATTTTTTCTTGTATCTAGTTGCATCATTTGGGTATCCATTTTATATTTTATTCATGTTCATGAAACTCGTTATAGGTATTATCTTGATGTGGATGCTTGTTAATTACACTCCTTTTATCCTAATAGGGCCAAAACCTTCAGTCAAAGTAGGTGGTAACTTTGGGAATTTCTGGACATCTCTAGATGTTGGTCATGTTGGGAACCTATAAATTACTCCCATTTTGAATTTTGATTCATATTATATGATTCATATTATGCATGAAACCTAATTCATACCATGTTTTCCATGAGGTAGTTGATGTCAAGGGTATAAGACTTCTTAGTTGTTTTAACATAGGATTCTGAAGTTTATTATACAAGGTAATGGTTTTAGATCAGGTTGTAGGCTTAACATCTTGTGTGGATAAATGGGTTGAAGGTTTAATGTATTATAGTAACAAGTGGTTCACAGGTTTAACATCTTGTAGGGATATATGGGTCATAAGTTTAACATCTTGAGGGGACAGATGGGCTGTAGGTTTAACATCTTATGGGGACATATGGGTCATAGGTTTAACGTATTTAGGGGATATATGGGTGATAAGTGTAGTGTCTTGTGGGGATAGATGGGTCATAGGTTTAAATTATTGGGAGGATAGTTTGTTCATAGGTTTAACATCTTTTGGGGACAAGTGGGTGGTTATGGGTTTTCCCATGGGGAAATATTTCACACTTGGGATTTAGTTGAGTATGCCCCAGTGGGGAAGATTTCACACTTGGGGTTTGGTGGAGTGTGTATCTCGGGGAGAAGAAATCACACTTAGGATTTTTTGGATGTGTTGGGGTGTTAGGATTTAACCTCAAGGAGGTGTCCTATGTACCCTATTTGAGAGACATGGATCAAAACTCATGTAGTTTGACGCTATAGTTTAATTTTGTGTGATAGGACTAGTTCATGCAGTCTAACATAATGCGGTAAGGATGCTTGTGTTGGGGAAGTACTGTCAATAAGAGATGGTGTGGTGAATACACATATGGGTTACCCAGTTTAGTATTTATATTCTTCATGGTGTGGGGATTATGCATATGAGCTACTATTCTATTGGAGGATGTTGTGGGGAAAATTCATGTGAGTTTCCCAGGTTTTTCTAGGATTAGATATGGTATAAATGGGACTTAACCATGTATGCTTCATAGGTGTTTCTATAAGTAATGATGATGTGGTTAGGGCTTAATAATGGGATATTATTAGGTGTTATGGTATCATATCATGCATATCACATGAGGCATCTCATAGTTCTCACATGATGAATCTTGTACTTATCACAGAGGGACTCCCATATTTATTTCATGGGTTGAGGTTATAGTTTAACATCATGTGAAAGGACATGGTGTGTGAGGCTTATGCATTGAGTTTTAATCCATTCTTCCTTGTGTTGGTCCAATAGGGCATCTCGATCCGTTGGTGGGCCATAGAATATTATTGGGGCTTACACCTGATGAGAAGTCACATGGGGGCTGCATGGGAGTGGTAGGTATATACATTGGGATTTCACTCTAGGGATCTTATTCTTCTTCTTCATGTTAGACCAAGAGGGAGTCTCAGCATGTTGACGGGTCAAGGGGAACGATTGGGTCTTACACCTAATATAGAGACCCATTGGGGGTTTTGAGTGGTATTCTTATTATCATTACAAGAGACATATTTTGTTTTAAACATAATGAATCTTTCAATTTTCATAGGAGGCATCCTATTCTCATCATATAGGGTATAATATTGTTTAAAGTCATGTAGTGAGGACTAAGGGGTTATGTCATGATCATGGAATGAGGCATCATACACTAGATATGTAAGTATTTCATTCTTTACACACAATGCATCCTATGACTTCCATATATTTTACACTATAGTTTAACATCATGTTGTGAGGAATACTAGGAGGAAGATGCCTAGAAATGGCTAGTGTGGGACTTAACCAAGAGGAGCTCTTTCCAGTTCACCATGTCATAAGATTTAGGTGATGAAGATTTTGGAATTTCTTGAGGATTATTTTTTCAAAATGTATTCATGCAATCCATGAGGATAATCTCAATTCATGACATGAGAAAGGGACGAGGAAGAGTATGCTGACTCAAGCTATTTCAATAAATGTAGGGGAGTATCTCGACTCATGGAATTTAAGGAGTGGATGTTGGGGATTTATAGGATGAAACTTATAATTTCCTCAACCCAAAAATATTGAGTTAGGTGACAGCTTGTACATTTCCGAAAATTGTGTTCCCAATCAATAAAGTTGTGTGAGAATGACTCTACAGAATCTCGTGCATTGAGGGACTTTGTCAAGGCAATTTCAAACAATTTTGAGACTTGGGGGTTTCATGAATCATGAAAACATTAGTTTTTTTAGTGAGAGATTCATCACTTGAATCTAATAGGTCCTCCTAAAGTGAGGGTTTGATGCAATATTTATAGGCATTTTCATTTTTTCATGTAACTTAGAATGTTTCATGAAACTTTTAGTCATACCGCAAAACTTTATAGAGTTTCATGAAAATGTCTATTTTTATAGAGACCGACTCACATATTTACATAGCTTCTATATTTGAACTCTCCTTTATCATGAAACATAGTTTCATGTCCAGGAGGAAGTTGCACAAAATTTTGGAAAGTTGCACGCAATTCAATACTTTGCACCAGAATTTACCCAGCTATCCTTTTTTCATAAGTCCAACGTAGAATTTCCATAACTTTTGATCCATAAGTTTGTTTGAGCTTAAATACTAGTAAAATCAAAGACTACGAAACGAACTGTTCTCCTAGATTAAGATTTTCAGTATTCAGTCCATAATTGGCCACATTTTTTCATTACCAAAAATGAGAAATTAAGGCTTTCCTTTGTGATTGTTGAATTATATACTTCATTGATTATCATGTATATTTATACATGATAAGAAGAGAATGAATTTAAAATTGAAGTTACATAAAAAATATTATAAAATGGAATTTGATGTTCTCTAGGTTTTACATGTTTTATAATGTAATTAAGGTTTTTATGAAAGGATATTTAAATTATTAAAAACAAGGATTTTAATTGGTATGGTTTTTACATTTATCGTTAAGAGGGTTTCTAAGGAATGTAATATTTTCTTGTATTCTATGATAAAATTATGAGTTTTTTGTAATTTATATGGTTATGTTTTAAAATATTGAATTATTTTAAACTATTAAATGACTGGTTTTAAACTATATTATGTATATTTGGTTTGAAAAGTATTATAAAAGATTAGTTTCATTGTTTGAATTTTAATAAGTGATTTCAAGTACTCATGGAAATTTTAAAAAAAAAGGATTACATAGGCCTTATGTTTAAAAGGGTTGTCTTGGGAGAGTTCTAAAATAATATAAATTTATTTTATAATTAATAAATCCGTTAATTACATATACCAATATTCTTAACTATTTATTATTATGTCTATTATTATCCATGGATAGTTTTTAAATAAATAAATTATGATTTTTGTTTATCATAATAGTTTTTTATTTTTAAAAGGATGTCATAAAATGAAATGAGAGTTGCATCAATTTGATAATCACTAAATAAGTTGAATATATTATAATAAGTGACTTATTTTAGTGTAATGTTCATTGTAAGGGAATGCTAGTTTGTTTTATATACTAGTGTGTTGTAATTTTGAATGTTGAATGTGTCAAGTTGTCTGTGTTTGATTTAAGTGGTTTCTTTGTTTTTAGGCTTCATGGTTTTATTTTTTATGTTCCCTTGAAATTGTGAAATTTTATTTCAAATTGAATTAATTGAGTGGGTATTTTCTCTTAGTTTAACTATATGAGAACTATATCCTTTATTGTTTACAAAATTTATATTAACCTTATTAGTGATGTGATTTGTATAATTATTGAGAGTATTAAAGTAATTATATTGATCTTTGTTTTTTTAAATAGTTTTGTTCTGTTTTGAGAAAACATTGAATTCATTTTCTGAATGGTTAGTGATTTTAAATATTTAAATAGTTCTATTTAACCTAATAACCTCATACTATAATTTGTATGAAAAATTTATTTTAAGTTACAACTTTTAGACCATATGGGATATATTTTCTCTATTGATAATTCATGGTATTTCTTAGATGTTTTAATGATGCTCTCAATTTTTAACAAGACTTTATGGTATAATGTGGTTTCAAAAAGTGCAATGGAATTTGTTATAGAAAATTTCATGATATTCAAAATAGAACCAATTGTTTTTCTTGTATTATTTTTGGTTCTGCAGATGACCTTTTCTTTTAAATATTTTTCAGACTAAACCCATTTAATGGATTCAAGGTGTATTTGAGGTTTATATTTGTTTCCTTTATTAACTAAGGTTCTTTAGCTATAAGTGAACAAGTATGGTCTCTTGTTTTAGAAAAATACATTAATTTCAACATAATGTTTTGATATGGTTGTATAATTTAGCTTGGTTTTAGTGGAATTTGATGGTTTTGAGGAAAGAATTAATTTATAAGTATTTAGGGACTTGTTTAACTATTTTATAATTTCATTATAGAGTGGTTATTTGGTTAGAAATGACTGTTCATTCTAGTTGGTTTGTTTCAAAAATTCTTGATTTGTATCAACATGAAATATAGAGACCTCATTGGTTCTGAAGAATAGTACTTGTTCAATTCTATTTTACATTGTTGTGGTTGTTTTACTGATTGTATTTTGATGAATTCCTCATTTATTATAAATATGTATCTATGAGTATTGTGATTATAATGTGTGGTGCCTTAGAAATTATTCCATATTGGATTTCCAAAATGAAAGTAATTTTTTTAAAGTGACTACATGGGATCGACGAAGGAGTATGACTTAATTTTTGATGTTTCATTGTCTTTATTTTTATTTCATATTCTTTTCTCTTATTAATGATTCATAATATCAAAAAAAACATGTGTATGTCTATTTTAAGTGTTTTTGACTATTTTAAATTGGTTCATTCATAATTAAACCCTTTTTATTGAATCTATGTATGTTTTACTACTTGTTTTAATAATGTTTGGTTGTGGTAGTATGAAAAGGATAAAATGGTGGGGAAAACCCCACCTATGTAAGATACTCAAACAAGTAGTTTTTTATATTTTGAAATCTTATTAAGAGATTCATATTTTAATTATTATACTTAAAAATAGTGTTTATCAGGAATTCACTTCATTATTGTTATTTTATTGATAAATTCCATGATATCATCATATCTCTAGAGAAGCTAATTTTACGGCGGGCGCTCATTCTAGGGAGAGCGGTCCATAGGATCCTCGAAGGGTATTCCTGAATGTGGGTTCTCTACCCCGGATATGTATGAATTTTTTGCTAGGGGATGCGCTAGGACTGCATTACTTTAGACCACCCTAATCTCTTTGGGGTGGGGCCTTGTTATCTGTTTGAATTTTATTAAAATAAAAAAATGAAATTTTCAGTCATGATATCGTGGTTTTTTTTCAAAAAAAGATTCATTTATTATTAATTAAATTTTGCATAAAATATTATCTTTATTGTAATTTTTTCTATAAAATATTCATTTTCAATTTGATCAATGGTTATTGGTTTAAAATAAATTTGGGAATCATCGGGATTTTCTTATTTTGAATGGATTCATGCAACATCATTATCATATTGGTTTACTATTTACCAGATTTTTTTTATATTTGAAGTTGAATTGTCTCATGAATATTTTATATTGATTTTATTATTTCATTTTTGTTATAATATTTCTAATAGATTTTTTATCTAAAAGAGTTTGTGTTGAAATTTTGTGTAATTCATTGAACCTGGTTTGGGTATGTAGTTTATTAATTTCTATTAATGGAATTCTACTTATTTGATTATTATGGAATGTTAAGGTTCAATTGTTTTGGTTTAATAAACCAGTGTCATGGAGGTGAGGATTTCATAGTATAGGGAGATGATTAATATGGCGTGGAGTACCTATACCATGGTATTTTATTAAAGGTGTGTGGGTTGTTCTATATTTCATGTAGTTTCATACTTATTAGGAAATCTAGGGAAACTTTATAAGGGAGAAAATTAATATGGTTGGGAGAATTTTCATACCTATAATTTTTTTGGTGTAAAACCTATTATTCATTAAATTTTATTTCAAGTTCTTTGTCTTTTTAATTATTTTGACATTTGAGGCCTTTATATTTCTTTTTCTTTATAGACTGCATAATTTTTGAGGATGCAGTAGTTGGAAACACAGTGTAAGGGATGTGTTGTAGAATAGAGAGAGAATATCAAAAAAATAATATAGTGTAGATTAGGTACTCTACATCATAGCAGACTAAACAAAGGTTTTTCAGGGCCCTACCCCATGTAGGTTCCCCACAGTGCATCCTAAGAGGCTATGTCATAGAGGTTAGCCTTAGGGAGTCCGAGTTATTCCCCTAGAAAAGTATTATGGCATAGACTAGGTGATTATGTTTTAGATTGTTCAAAGTAGGGAAAATAAATTTTATCTCGATGGGATATGTCATCGTGTGCTCTTTTAGATTTATTTTTATGTTTTCACCATTTTACCATTACCTGAGTAAAACCCTTTAAGCCCTTTTTCTCCTCATTTCTGAATCTCCTAGGTCCAATGAATTGATCCTTATCTCTCCTTAAATATTCACTCAATTTTTTATAGATATTTTTCCTAGAATATCTTAGAAACAAAAAGTAACTAACTCCTTTCACCTCCCTTAGATGTTATCGCTCTTATTTATTGGATTTCTCTCTACCTTAAATTCATGGCCGCCTAGGGTTTCTATAGATTTATTTCTATGGAATAGATTTAGATATTTATGGTTCTTTTTTCTTATAGAGTTTCCTTCTTCTCATATAAAGTGTATTATCTTGGTTTATGGATTATTTTACCCGAATAAGGTAGATATTTCTACATCATTCCTTTGTTAATTGAAAAATTGATGCTTGGCTGAAAAAATGAAACTTCTAAAATTATTCAAAAGTCATTTTATGTTTTTTTTGAGAAATAATTAATTTATAATTTAATACCTTATTATTTCATTTATTTATAATGATTAAAGTTTTTTTAAAACATTTTCTGCGTGTGGAAAATGATATCTCTAAACTATTTATATGAAATGTGACATTTTGGTTACTTTACTTTATTAGAGTCAAAGAAATATATTTAATTCACGGTTTCTATGATAATTTGGATATTTTTATAAATTATTCATGTGGAACCCCATTTTTATAAAGAAAATTATATGGTTAAACTTCATGGGAACACTCAGGTACTTGGTTTGGATGACCCAGATTAGGAAAATGTCTATTCTATTGGTGAAGTGATTTATATAGTGCCCCCACTAGACAATAAAGTTATTATATCATATTACAATATTTGGAAAATGAATTCATTTATGGGAATCCCTTACCTTAGTTAGCGTAGGTTTCACTTCCATGTTATATCTTCTAATCAATATTTTATTCATTGGTTTCATTGATAAAAAATGATATATAATATTGTTTGTTTTCATTATTAGAAATGCTCAAAAACTAATTCTATGTAATTATTTGCAAACTAAGATTATTTTTATTTTATAAAAGAGGTTTTATATGGAACACTTGGTGGTATCCTCCTGGTATTATTATAATCACACCCTTTATACACCAATGGGTGTACACAAAACTTGTTCTATCTGATGCAGGAATAAGGTACGGAACTTATTGGTGGAGATGGGTCTCATGTTAGTCGTAACGACCCAAACTTTAATTAATGGAAATCCCTCTTCATCTAATTAAATGCATCTTTATGTAAAATGTTTATATGAAATTTCAAATTCATTGTTTTTATGTTTTTGGAATTTAAAATACCGTTGAGAATTGTGACTGTTTATAATATTGCTATTGAATAGTGATCACATGATTAGTATAAATATAGGGCTTTAACAAATCCAATTTACTCAGACGAAGGAAGTGATGGCCTCCTGCAGTAGACTTTCCCCATAATAATCCCTTTTTTCAAAGCTTGGAAAGGACGTGGCGTCATTGGGCTTCACTCTTGACCAAGCCCAAGCTGAGCTTGAATACATTAAGCTCAAGTGGAACCACCTACGAGAGAAGTAGAAGTTGATAGAGATTACCACTCGAGAAATGATATCAACGCCACCCCATGAGTCTGTAACCATTTCACACCTTACCCTTCGGTCTTATGCGGGTGTTATAAGGGGATATGTAACAAGACCTTAGCACTATGAATATGTGCATTATTTTTGTATATAATAATGAATATACTTTCATTTTATTATTGTTACCTTGTGAATAGTTTTTAAATCACAAATAGTATTTCTAGTTAATGTTCAACTAAGAAATATATTCTTATGAATTAATGGATTTTTGAATTAAATAATAATTTAATAAAATATTATTATTATTATTATTAAATTAAGTTTTATTAAATATAAATTTTCGTATAATTTTATGAATGTAATTGTAATTTTTATTAAGGATTGAAAGCCATTTTTTGTCAAAACCCATTAATTTTCGATAAATGTAGGTTTTTATTTTAAAAATGAAAATTAACATATTTAGAAAATTATTTTGATAAAATGAATATTATTTCTGGAATCAAGACGTCAAATTATCCAATGGTGAGTTTTTCAAAATTTTCTGAGACAGTCAAATTTTTGTGGAAAAATTAAATATTGTTTAAATATATAATGTGTTTTATGACATCATAATAACCCAATAGTGATGTAATAAAATACTATAAACTTTATGTTCGGAAAATATATGTTTTACCATTAAAATAATGTTATTTTGGTTCTGTTTTATTTTTTTTCAGAGCTTTAGTGGACCCTTCAAGACTTATTAAACATTTTGTCTTTTTAAATTGTTTTCCTTGGAACTGTGACTCACCTCCACATAAGTAACCCCTTTATTTTAATAATTTAGGAATTTTTCCTACTAAAATATTGTTTTAAAATTCCCTTTTCCAAAAACCATGGGCAAAAACCATGAGCTAGTTTGTGGTTTGGATTAGTTTAATGTGAGGTGTCCCAAACCTAAATAATAAAGAATTCACTCACCTTTCATATATAAACCCCACCCAAGATCCAACTTCCTCTTCACTAAAAGCATTTTTAGTTAGTCCAAACTCTGCCATCCTATCTCTAGAATCCTCCCAAGGTTCCCCAAGATCCTAATATTCATCTCTCAATCCTTTCTCAAGCCTTTGGAAGCACACTTCCAAGTAAGGGTTTTTCTTCCTTTCCCATTTTTGTCCAATATTCTTTAAATTGTTATTCTCTTTTAATTTCAATTATAAATGTTGTGGTATGGTTTTTTACCTCTCCCATACATCCCTATTTATGTTTTAATGATGGGATACCCCTTTCTCTCTCATTAAATACCTCCCATGTACACCTGTTACTATGCCGAAATTCCGAAAGGAATTTATCTCTCCTCATTTACATTCAAGCAATTATTTTGTATCATGAATCTAAATTCCATTAAATTTGTTGGGACATATTTCTATATTAACCCCTTACTTTCCTTTTCATTTAAATATTATGAGACACCCCTTTCTCTATCATCAACCATTTTTACGAGTTCTTATTTCATGTTGTTATGCTGCCAAAATTGCATTGTGCCTTTCCAAGCCAAAGTCATTGTGTAGTTAATACCATGCCCATTTCTCTATCAAGGGTATTCACCTTTATTCACATTTACGTATTGTTTAAAGATTTTCATATATTTATTACACATTCTTTTATCGTGGAATAAAATATTATGTTGAATGATTCAAATGTTTTTTGATCCATGTGGCACACTTATGCATGAAATGAAATGTTTAAGAAGGGTACGCCCCGATAGCACTCCAATGCATTGGGTAAAGTATAGTATCATGATACTTCATTTACAATGGGTGTTTACTCATTTTAATTCAAGTGCAACTAGGGTTTACTCATGCTTCATGTGCAATGAGGGTTTACTCATACTCTACGTGTAATGAGCCTTGGATCATGCTAATTCCATGTTAAGGGTTGTTGCCACATTTCCATGTTATGATTATCATGCTTTATCATGCCTTTATATTTATGCTTATCTTGTTATCTATTGATATGCCTATTTTATAACATGTATTATATTCCTCATGTTATTCCATGATTATTCCCTTACTGGGCTTTATAGTTCACCCTTTTTTATGCATGTCCTCTGGTTATCCCATGCAATGCTAAGTACGAGGGAATATAGTGGTCATGTAAAAGAAGTTTTCAATAAAGATGTTTTATTTCAGGTTTTAAGTTGTTATGTAATGATATTAAGCCCCAAATACACTAGAACTATTGATCTTCTATGTTGTATCAAGTGAATTTTATCTAATAAATTATGTTTAATTGTGTAATAAAAAGTAGGGTTGTCAAAGTTGGTATCAGAGGATAGGTTTAGTTATTTTTGGTATTAGGATTATAAAACCCTAGTAAAGCCTTAGATACAAGAATATGTATAATTAAAACATCCATATGTATTGGTGAGTATTAAGTAAGTGTTTCAAGAAAATACATCCCTCTCTGGATACAAGCAGGTAGAGACATATCTGGAACAGATGTATCCTAGGGGTAAAACCCGAAAACACCGCTTTGAGATAGACTCGAACAGGAACTGGAACACGAAAACCGGACTTGTTTTGCTCTTGGTTACCCCACTCTTGGGGTATATGACTTGGTAAATTCACAATATTAGTATGAACCATTATTAAGGGACTAAAAAAATTCCCTAAGAATATATGTAAGAAAGTATACCATGAATATCATAGACTGAAGCCAATAGATGAAAATGTTAAGGAAATAAAATTTATTTATAATTTATTAGTTTTGTCCTTGTATTACCCTTTATGTGTTACCCCTAAATTTATTTTTATTCCATCCAATGGTCAGTAATAAGAGGACTCGGGCTAACATCTGATGTGAAGATCAATGTGATGACTATACTAATGAGATGCCCAATCCAATTGGAGCAGGAATCGCAAACTTTTTCACGCTTCTCTATTAGATAAATCATGATTTTAATAGAAAAATGAGTCAATAGGAACATTAAACTTCCCCTAATAAAGAAAAAGTAACTATCGAGAGCTTCATGAGACAAAGGTCTCCTACTTTTAATGGGTCATCTTATCCCTCAATCACTGAAGAATGGATAAACTCCATTGAAAATATCTTCCCCATCCTTCAATGTTCTAAACAAGAGAAATTTCTCCTGGATTCTTATCATATGGAGGGTAAATATAATCAATAGTGGACGTTGATCAAAAATATGAAGCCTGAGGAGAAGATCAAGGCGTTGGAATGGAAGGATTTTCATAATATTTTTTTCAATAAATATTTTCCGTGCACCCTCCAACTTAAGATGGAAAGGTACTTCCTTGACCTCAAGAAAAAAAGACAACAAATATGTCGTAGCATATGAGGAAATTTTTACAAGACTTGCATGATACGCCTTCAAATTTTTCGTTACCCCCGAATGCAAGGTTCACTGCTTCTTTGGTGGGCTAAAACCTAGCCTACAGAAAGTAGTGGCGATCCGTGACTTCGACGGCTATGATGAAATTGACCGATGTTCCCTCAAGGTCGAAATGGAGATCAAAGAATCTCAAGGGTATCATGGGGGTAAGAAGCATAAGGTGTAATTCAATGTTGTTGGTCCAATGGATAAATCCAACGGTGCTAAGTACATTCAGTAACCCACTTGCCAAAGGTGCGGAAAGAAGCACCCCAGAAACTGCCTAAAGGGGACAAAGAAATGTTTTAGGTGTATAAGAGAAGGGTACCTGGCTATTAACTATCGGCATGAAATACCCATGGCTGCGACATAGGAGAGGAATGCTCAGTTCTAACCTCAATTCATGGTTCATTTCTACAACTGCAAAGAACCCGGGCATCTTGAAAATCAGTGCCCTAAGCCAAGGGTTTTCAGAGGAAACCAACAACCTCCAAGGAAGAAAGAGAGAGATTTTTCCATCACTATTGCTGAAGTGAACCCCAAAAATGAAGTGGTGAAATGTACACTAGTTATTCATTCAATAATAGCAAACATACTTTTTTATTCAGGTTCTACATATTCTTTTATATCACAAAAGTTTAGTAGAACAATATCAGCACCACCACAAATCATGGATGTGAATATGTCGGTGAGTACGACAAATGGGGAAATCATTACATCCCACGAATAATACTCCTCCCTTGTCATAATCCATGGATTAAACTTCCCGAAAAACCTCTTCATACTCCCTCTGGTGGATTTTGATGCAATTCTTGTCATAGATTGGCTTTCCTTATATATATCCAACATAAATTTCTGTGAGAGGGAAATCACTCTCCATGTGGAGAATCGACCCCTGATTCTTTACAAGTGCAAGGAGGAAGATGAACCTTATTTAGCTACATCATCTCAAGCATGGATATTACTGCCCTATGTGCATGCGTATATGGATCAGATTATTGAGTCTAAAGAGGCAACCATCCTAGAAGACATTCTTGTTGTGAGGGAATTCACTGAAGTGTTTCCCGATGAATTACCTAGTCTTCCTCCTAAAAAGATATGTTGAATTATCAATTGATCTAATACCTGGGGCGTTGCCAATATCCAAGACTCTATATAGAATGGATGTTGCAGAGATTGTGGAGGTGAAGAAACAACTACAGGAGAATCTGGATAAAAGGTTTATATGCCCAAGTGCTTCACCATGGGGTTCACCAGTCCTCTTCATCAAGAAGAAGGATCGATAAATGCACCTTTTCATCGATTATCGTGAGCTTTAATAAATCATGATAAAGAACAAGTATCCTCTCCCACTAATTGATGACTTTTTCAATCAGCTATGTGGAGCACAATACTTCTCCAAGGAGGATTTGCAGTCTGGATATTATCATGTAAGTGTGAAGAAGGAAGATATCCCCAAGACTGTTTTTCATACAAGATACGAGAACTATGAATTCATAGTAATGCCTTTAGGACTCACTAATTCTACAGAAATCATTATGGACATGATGAATAGATTATTTAAATATTACCTCGACAAATTTGTGGGAGTCTTTATAGGTGATATTCTGATATAATCCAAAACCAAGGAGGATCATGAGGATCATCTAAGAACTGTACTAGAGACCTTGAAGAAGGAGAATCTATATGTAAAGTATAGTAAGTGTGAGATCTGGTTGAAGGATGTCACATTATTGGGCCATATCATTACAAGAAATGGGATTTCTATGGATCTCTCCAAAACAGATGCAATTGAGGGACGTTCAAGCCCAACATCGGTAACTGATATCCGTAGATTCTTAGGGTTTTCTGGATATTATCGATGATTTGTGCTAAATTTATCACAATTTTCCAACCCTTTTAACAAGATAACTCAAAAGGGAGTAAATTTTTCTTGGAGTGATGAATGGGAAAAAATATTTAAAGAGTTGAAAAGTAGGCTTATCACTGCACCCGTGCTCACTGTACCCACAAGTGGATAACTTTTTGTGGTATTCAGTGATGCTTCACAGAAGGGCTTGGGACGTGTGTTGACACAAAATGACAAAGTCACTTCCTGTGCTTCAAGGTAATTTAGAGTTCATGAACATAACTATCCAACACATGACCTCGTGTTGGATGAAGTGATCTTCGCTTTGAAAATTTTGGCAGGATTATATCTTTGTGGAGAAGTGTGAAATATATACGGACCACAAAATCCTCAAGTATATATTCACACAGAAATAGTTGAACATGCACCAATGAATATGGTTAGAGCTGATCAATGACTATGACTGCTCAATCCATTACCACTCGGGGCAAGCGAACAAGGTGGAAAATTCCCTAAGTAGAAAGGACCCAGTGAATCTATCATTGAATATAATTGAAAAGGATTAAATCTTCTTAGATTTGATGAATATAGATATGGGAGTCATAAATAATGGAAAATCATCAATCCTTTCACAAATGATTTCTCAATCGTCACTTTTGTAATTGATAAAGGATGCTCAAAAGGGTGATGTGGGAATTCAGGATAAAGTGGAAGCTATAAGAAAAGGTAAATCCTCAGATTTTAATGTTAATGAAGAAAGAATTGTGAGATTTGGGAAAAGACTATGTTTTCCATCAAGTCCGGAGCTGAAGAAAGAACTTTTGGATGAAGCACATAGTTCAAATTTCTCTATTCACCCAGGAAACACAAACATGTATCGAGATCTCTGAGAGCATTATTGGTGGTATAATATTAAGTAGGAGATCTCTAAATATACATCAACGTGTCTGGTGTGTCAGTAAGTTAAGGCAGAGAGGCAGAAGTCTAAGGGGGTGATGCAACCATTGCCCATACCAGAATTGAAATGGGATAACATCACCATGGACCTTTTCATTTGACTTCCAAAGACATCCAAAGGCAATAATGTAATCTGGGTTATTGTGGATCATCTTACAAAGGTTGCACACTTCATTACAATTTGGGAGGATTTATCCGTGGATCAACTGGAATGAATATATATCAGGGAAGTGGAAAGGCTTCACGGAATACCACAATATATTGTGTCCGATCGTGATCCAAGATTCACCTCTATGTTTTGGAAGAGTCTTCAACATGATCTAAATACTAAACTGAACTTCAGTACGGTATATCATCCCCAAAATGATAACTAATCTTAGTAGACTATCCAAACACTTGAGGACATGTTGTATGACAAACCTGCTTTTTATTACAACTTAAACATGCTTTATTACATAAAACATCACTTGATTAAACAAAGAAGATAGAGAGGTTTAGTGTATTTGGGGATTAGGATCATTACATAAAAACTTAAAACATGAAATATAACATCTTTATTGAAAACATCCTTTACATGACCACTACATTCCCTCGTACTTAGCATTGCATGGGATAACCTGAGGACATGCATAAGAAAAGGGTGAGCTATAAAGCCCAGTAAGGGAGTACACATGGAATAACGTGAGGAGTACAATACATGTTAGGCAATAGGAATGTCAATAGAGCATAAGATAAACATGAACATAAAGGCATGATAAAGAATGATAATTAAAACATGGAAATGTGGCAACAACACTTAACATTGAATTAGCATGATCCAAGGCTCATTGCACATGGAGCATGAGTAAACCCTTATTGCACATGAAGCACGAGTAAACCCTCATTGCACTTGAATTAGCATGAGTCAACACTCATTACACATGAAGTATCATGATACTATACATTACCCAATGCATTGGAGCGCTATAAGGGCGCACCCTTCTTAAACATTTCATTTCATGCATAAGTGTGTCACATGGATCATAAAACATGGATTCATAAAACATAAAAATTTATTCCACGATAAAGTAATGTGGAATTAATACATGAATCTTTGTAATAAAAAAGTAAAGGTGCATAAAGGTGGATACCCTTGATGGAGAAATGGTCATGGTATCCACTACACAATGGCATTGGCTTAGAAAATCAGTGTGATTTCGGCAGCGTAACGGCGTGACATAAGAATTCATAAAAATGGTTGATGAGAGAGAAAGGGGTTCCTCATCATATTTACATGTAATGGACAGTAATGAGGTCATATAGATACATTTCCCAACAATTTTAATGGAATTTAGATTCATGATACAAAATTATTGCTTGAATGTAAAAGAAGAGAGAGAAGTTCCTTTCGTAATTTCGGCATAGTAACGGGTGTACATGGGAGGAATTTAATGAGAGAGAAAGGGGTCCCTCATCATTAAAACAATAAGAGGGAAGTATGGGGGAGGTTCGAAACCATGCCCCAACATTCATAATTGAAATTAAAAGGACAATACAACTTAAAGAAAATTGAAAAAAAATGAGAAAGGAAGAAAAAACCCTTACTTGGAAGTGTGCTTCCAAAGGCTAGAGAGAGGCTTGTGAGAGGCTTCTTGGGAGCTTGGGGAACCTTGGGAGGATTATAGAGAGAGTAGGGAAGAGGTTGGACGAACTAAAAGGGATTATAGTGATGAGGAAGTGGGAGCTTGGGTGGGTTTATATAGGAAAGGTGAGGTAATTCTTTATTATTTAGGTTTGGGTCCCCTTACATTAAATTAATCCAAACCACAAACCATCCCATGGTTTTTTCCCATGGTTTTTGGAAAAGGGAATAGGAAAACAATATTTTATAAGTTCCAAGTCCTAACTTCTTAAAATATTAAGGTTTCTTATGTGGAGGTGAGTCACACTCCCATGGAAATTAATTTAAAAAGGCAAAGTGTTGAATATGTCTTGAGGGGTCCATTAATGCTTTGAAAAGTAAGTCAAACAAACCCAAAATCACATTATTTTAATGATAAAACATATATTGGCCGAACATAAGGATTATGGTATTTTATTACATCATCATTGGGTCATTATGATGTTATAAAACACATTATATATTTAAACGGTATTTAATTTTTACCCAAAAATTTTATTGTCTCAGAAAATTATGAAAAATTCACCGTTGGATAATTTCGACGTCCTGATTCCAGAAATGACATTTATTTTATCTAAAAAAATCTCTAAATATGTTAATTTTCACTTTTAAAATAAAAAACCAACATTTATCGAAAATTCACGGGTTTTGACAGAAATAGCTTTCAAACCTTAATAAAAATTTTAATTGCATTCATAAAATTATAAGATCATTTATATTTAATAAAAATTAATTTATTAATAATAATAATATTTTATTAAAATATTATTTAATTCAAAAATCCCTTAATATAATAAAATTGAATTCTTAATTAAATAATAACTAAAAACACCATTTGTACTTTAAAAAACTATTTACAATGTATCAAAAATGACTAGAAATTATATTCATTATTATATACAAAAAATAATAATGTACATGAACATAGTACTACTTATTTGTTACATAACCCCTTAAAATAGCTGCATAAGACCTAAGGGTAAGGTGTGTGATGGTGACAGACTCTTGGGGTGGCTAGGATAACATTGCTCGAGTTGTATACTCTATCAACTTCCACTTTTCCCATAGACGGTCACGTTTGAGCTTGACATAATGAAGCTCAGCTTGGGCTTGGTCAAGGGAGAAGACCAAGGATGCCACCTCTTTTCCGAGCTCTGAAAAATTGGCTTCGTATGGGAAAATTTTACTGGATGAGGCCATCGCTTCCTTTGTCTCAGTAAAATTTGGTTCGTTAAAGCCTTATATTTATATTAATCATGTGATCACTGTTCAACGGCTATAAAAGTAACGGTCACAAATCTTATCATAAAACCAAAGAATTTGACATCTTATAAAAACATTTTTTATAAAGATACATTTAACTGGATCAAGAGGGATTTTCCATTAATGAAACTTTGGGTAATTACAACATTCCCCCCTTAAGAAATTTTTCCCTCGAAATTTTTCCTTTTCCCACACTAAAACATATGTGGGTAACTCAGCTTCATTTTTTCCTCCGATTCCCAAGTCACTTCTTCAAACTTGTGGTTTCTCCACAACACCTTGACGAGGGGCATTGTCTTATTTTGTAGAACATTTTCTCTACGATCTAAGATCTTCATTGGTTGATCCTCATAAGAAAGATCGTCTTCCAATTGTACCACCTCAGAAGAGAGTACATGTGAAGGGTCTGGTATGTACTTCCTTAAGAGGGATACATGAAAGACATCATGTACTTTGGCTATAGTAGGTGGAAGTGCTAGTCGATAGGCCACAGCCCCGACACGATCAATAATCTCAAAGGGGCCGATGTACCTTGGACTTAACTTCCCTTTCTTTCCAAACCTCATGACCTTCTTCCATGGAGATATGCGTAGAAAAACCATGTCTCCAACTTTAAACTCAAGGTATCATCGACGATTATCTGCATAACTCTTCTGTCGACTCTGGGCTGCCTTGATATGCTGCTGAATGGTTTTCACCTTCTCCACCATTTCTGGTCCAAGCAGCTTACGTTCATCGACCTCATCTCAACATGACAGTGTTCTGCACCTTTTCCCATATAGGGCTTCATATGGTTCCATTTGGATGCTTGAGTGGAAATTTTTATTATAAAAGAACTCAACCAGAGGAAGATGTTGATCCCATCCTCCTTTAAAGTCCATTGAGCATGCTCTCAACATGTCCTCAAATGTTTGGATTGTTCACTCGGATTGGCCATCAGTTTGAGGATGATAGGTCGTACTGAAGTTCAGTTCAGTATTCAGAGCAGGTTGAAGACTCTTCCAAAACTTAGAAGTGAATCTTGGATCTCGGTCAGACATAATAGATAGTGGTACTCCATGCAACCTTACCACTTCCTTGATATATATCTATTCCAGTTGATCCAAATAGAAATCCTCCTGAATAGCAATGAAGTTTGCAGTCTTTGTAAGATGATCCACAACAACCCAGATTGCATTGTTGCCTTCGGATGTCCTTGGAATTCCGGTGACAAATTCCATGGTGGTGTTCTCCCATTTCCATTCTGGTATGGGAAATGGTTGCATCATCCCCTTAGACTTCTTCCTCTCTGCCTTCACTTGCTGACACACCAGGCACTTTGATGTATATTCAGCGATCTCCTTATTCATATTATCCAACCAAAAGTTTTCTCGGAGATCTCGATACATCTTTGTGCTCCCTGGGTGAATAGATAAATTTGAACTATGTGCATCATTTAAGAGTTCCTTCTTCAGCTCCGGACTTGATGGAACACATAGTCTTTCCCCAAACCGCATAGTTCCTTCTTCATTAACATTAAACTCTGAGGATTTTCCCTTTTTTATAGCTTCCACTTTCTCTTGAATTCCCACATCATCCTTTTGAGCATCCTTTAACCTTTCCAAAATAGATGGTTGAGCAATCATTTGTGAAAGGATTGATGATGTTCCCTTATTTATGATTCCCACATACATCTTCATCAAGTCTAAGAAGATTGGATCCTTCTCAATTCTCATCATTAATAGAATCGTTGGATGCTTTCTACTTAGGGAATCTGCCACCTTGTTCGCTTTCCCAGGGTGGTAATGTATTGAACAGTCATAATCCTTGATGAGCTCTATTTATCTTCTCTGGAACATATTAAGCTCTTTCTATGTGAATATATATTTAAGACTCTTGTGGTCAGTATATATCTCACATTTCTCTCCATAGAGATAATGCTGCCAGATTTTCAAGGCAAAGATCACTGCCGCCAACTCCAGATCATGCGTTGGATAGTTTTTCTCAGGGATTTTCAACTGTCTTGAGGCATAGGATATCACTTTATCATTCTTCATCAGCACACATCCTAATCCCTTCTCCAAAGCATCACTGAATACCACAGAAATCTCCCCACTTATGGGTAAAGTGAGAACGGGTGCAGTGATAAGCCTCCTTTTCAACTCCTTGATGCTTTCTTCGCATTCATCACTCCAAGAAAACTTTACTCCCTTTCGATTTAGCTTGGTAAGAGGGTTGGAAATTGTGAGAAATTTCTCAAAAATCATCGATAATATCCATCTAACCCCAAGAAGCTACGGATATCCGTTACCGATGTTGGCCTCGGCCATCCCTCAATTGCATCTGTTTTGGAGGGGTCCACAGATATCCCATTGCTTGTGATGATATGGCCCAAGAATGAGACCTCCTTCAACCAGAACTCACACTTTATATACTTTTCATAGAGCTTCTCTTTGCGCAAATTCTCTAGTATTGTTTTTAAATGCTCCTCATGATCCTCCTTGGTTTTAGAGTATATTAGAATATCATCTATAAAGACTACCACAAATTTTTCAAGGTAATCTATAAAGACTCTATTCATCAAGTCCATTAATATTGCTGGAGTATTGGTGAGTATGAAAGGAATTATTATGAATTCATAGTGCTCGTACCTTGTACGAAAAGTAGTCTTGGGGATATCTTACTTCTTCACCCTTACTTGATAATATCCCGACCGCAAGTCCACCTTGGAGAAGTATTGTGCTCCACGCAACTGATCAAAAAAGTCATCAATTCATGGGAGAGGATACTTGTTCTTTATCTTGATTTTGTTAAGTTCACGATAATCGATGCAAATCCACATTGACCCATCCTTCTTCTTGACGAAGAGGACTGGTGCACCCCATGGTGAAGCACTTGGGCGTATAAACCCTTTATCCAGATTCTCCTGTAGTTGTTTCTTCAGCTCTTCAAGCTCAACAACAACCATTCTATATGGAGTCTTGGATATTGGTAACGCCCCAGGTATAAGTTCAATTGAGAACTCAACATCTCTTCCAGAAGGAAGACTAGGAAGTTCCTCGGGAAACACTTCAGCGAATTCCCTCACAATAGGCATTTCTTAAAGGATGGTTTCTTCCTTGGACTCAATCATCTGAGCCAATTACGCGTGATCATAAGGCAGTAATATCCATGCTTGAGATGATGGAGCTAAAAGAGATTCATCTTCCTCCTGACACTTGTAAAGAATCGGGGGTCGATTCTCCATAAGGAGTTTGATTTCCCTCTCCGGACAATTTATATTGGCTCTATATAAGGAAAGCTAATCCATGCCAATAATTGCATCAAATTCCACCAGAGGGAGTATGAAGAGGTTCGCCGGGAAATTTAATCCACAGATTATAAAAGGGGAGGACTTGTATTCATGGGATGCAATTATTGTCCCATTTTTCATACTTACTGATATCTTTACATCCATGATTTGTGGTGGTGCTGGGATTGTTCTACTAAACTTTCGAGATATAAAATAATGCGTAGAACCTGAATCAAAAAGTATGTTTTATATTCTTGAATGAATAACTAGCATACATATCACCACTTCGTTGTCGGGGTTCACTTCGGTAGAAGTGATGGAAAAAGCTCTTCCTTGCTATCTTGGAGGTTGTTGGTTGCCTCTGATAACCCTTGGATTAGGGAACTGATTTGAAAAATAACCCGGTTCTTTCCATTTGTAGCATTGAAAAACGTGTTGACGTTCAAACGGAGCGTTCCTCTCCTCTGTCGTAGCTGCGGGTCCTTCTTGCCGACAGTTAACAGCTAGGTTCCCTTCTCTTCCACACCTAAAGCATTTTCTCGTCCCCTTAAGGAAATTTCCAGGGTGCTTCTTTCCGCACTTTTGGCAAGTGGGGTGCTAGAACTTATTAGCACCATTGGATTTATCCATTGGCCCACCAACATTGAATTCAACCTTATGCTTCTTATCCCCATGATACCCCTGTGATTCTCCGACCTCTATTTCGACCTTGAGGGCGCATCGGACAATTTCCTCATAGCTGTCGAAGTCACGGATCGCTAATGCTTTCCGCAAGATAGGATTCATCCCACCAAAGAAGCGGTCAACCTTGCATTCAGGGGTAACGAAAAAGTCGGAAGCGTATCGTGCAATCCTTGTGAAGTTTGCCTCGTACGCTCCAATGGATTCCTCATCTTTCTGCTTGAGGGAAAGAAAGTCCCTTTCCATCTTAAGCCGGAGGGTGCGCGGAAAATATTTATCGAAAAACATCTTCCGGAATTCCTTCCATTACAAATCCTCGATCTCCTCCTCAGGCTTCGTATTTTTTATCAACGTCCACCATTGATCAGCTTCACACTCCATATGATAAGAAGCCAGGAGAACCTTCTCTTGTTTATAACTTTGGAGAATGGACAAGATCTTTTCAATGGAGTTGATCCATTGTTCAGCGATCGTGGGATCGGATGATCCACTAAAAGTAGGAGGCCTTTGTCTCATGAAGCTCTCGATAACGACTTGTTCTTTCTTAGGGGGGGTTGAATGTTCCTCTTGACTCGTGTTTCTATTCAAAACTTGATTTAACTAAGAGAGAAGTGTGACAAAGTTCATGATTCCCGCTCCCATTGGATTTGGAATCTCATTAGTACAGTCATCACACTAATCTTCACAATGGTTGTTAGCCTGAGTACTCCTATTACCGGCCATTGGCTGGAATAAAAGGAACGTTAGGGGTAACACATAAAGTTTAATCCAAGGAAAAAAGTTGATGACTTATAAATAAACATTCATTTCCTTAACTCATGAGTCTATAGGCTTCAATCTAGGCTTTTCATGATCTACTTTCTAACATATATTCTTAGGGGCATTTTTTTAAATTCCATTAATAAGGGTTCATACTAAGCTTGTGAATTTATCAAAACATATCCCCCGGGAGTGTCATAACCAAGAGTTCATCAAGGCCCATTGTCGTGCACCAGTTCCCGTTCGAGTCTAGTTCAAAGCGGTGTTTTTGGGTTTTACCCCTAGGATACATCTGTGCCAGAGTTGCCTCTACCTGCTCGTATCCAGAAAGGGATGTATTTGTTTGATAAACCACTTACTCAGCACTTACCAAAACTTAGGGATGTTTTTATTATACTTATTCTTGTATCTAAGGCTTTACTAGGGTTTCTTAATCCCAAAAATAACTAAACCTATCCTCTGATACCAACTATGACAACTCTATTTTTTATTACAACTTAAACATGCTTTATTACATAAAACTTCACTTGATTCAACAAAGAAGATCGAGAGGTTTAGTGTCTTTGGGGCTTAGGATCATTAAATAAAAACTTAAAACATGAAATAAAACATCTTTATTGAAAACATACTTTACATGACCACTATATTCCCTTGTACTTAGCATTGCATGGGATAACCTGAGGACATGCATAAGAAAAGGGTGAGATATAAAGCCCAGTAAGGGAGTACACATGGAATAACATGAGGAGTACAATACATGTTAGGCAATAGGAATGTCAATAGATCATAAGATAAACATGAACATAAAGGAATTATAAAGCATGATAATCATAACATGGAAATGTGGAAACAACACTTAACATTGAATTAGCATGAGCCAAGGCTCATTGCACATGGAGCATGAGTAAACCCTCATTGCACATGAAGCATGAGTAAAGCCTCGTTTCACTTGAATTAGCATGAGTCAACACTCATTGCACATAACTTATCATGATACTATACTTTACCCAATTCATTGGAGCGCTATAAGGGCGCACCCTTCTTAAAAATTTCATTTCATGCATAAGTGTGCCACATGGATCATAAAACATGGATTCATAAAACATAAACATTTATTCCACGATAAAGGAATGTGGAATTCATACATGAAACTTTGTAATCAATAAGTAAAGGTTCATAAATGTGGATACCCTTGATGGATAAATGGGCATGGTATCCACTACACAATGGCATTGGCTTAGAAAATTGGTGCGATTTTGGCAGCGTAACGGCGTGACATAAGAATTCATAAAAAATGGTTGATGAGAGAGAAATGGGTTCCTCATCATATTTACATGTAATGGACAGTAATTATGTCATATAGATACATGTCCCAACAATTGTTATGGAATTTAGATTCATGATACAAAATTATTTCTTGAATGTAAAAGAAGAGAGAGAAGTTCCTTTCGGAATTTCGGCATAGTAACGGGTGTACATGGGAGGAATTTAATGAGAGAGAAAGGGGTCTCCCATCATTAAAACAATAAGAGGGAAGTATGGGGATGTGCTAAACCATACCCCAACATTCATAATTGAAATTAAAATGGCAATACAACTTAAAGAAAATTGACAAAAATGAGAAAGGAAGAAAAAACCCTTACTTGGAAGTGTGCTTCCAAAGGCTAGAGAGAGGCTTGTGAGAGGCTTATTGGGAGCTTGGGGAACCTTGGGAGGATTATAGAGAGAGTAGGGAAGAGGTTGGACGAACTCCAAGGGATTTTAGTGAGGAGGAAGTGGGAGCTTGGGTGGGTTTATATAGGAAAGGTGATATGATTCTTTATTATTTAGGTTCGGGTCCCCTTACATTAAATTAATCCAAAACACAAACCATCCCATGGTTTTTGCCCATGGTTTTTTGAAAAGGGAAGAGGAAAAAAATATTTTATAAGGCCCAAGTCCGAACTTCTTAAAATAATAAGGTTGCTTATGTGGAGGTGAGTCGCACTCCCATGGAAATTAATTTAAAAAGGCAAAGTGTTGAATATGTCTTGAGGGGTCCATTAATGATTTGAAAAGTAAGTCAAACAAACCCAAAATCACATTATTTTAATGATAAAACATATATTGGCCGAACATAAGGATTATGGTATTTTATTACATCATCATTGGGTCATTATGATGTCATAAAACACATTATATATTTAAACGGTATTTAATTTTTACCCAAAAATTTGACTGTCTCAGAAAATTATGAAAAATTCACCGTTGGATAATTTCGACATCCTGATTCCAGAAATGACATTTATTTTATCCAAAAAAATTTCTAAATATTTTAATTTTCACTTTTAAAATAAAAACCAACATTTATAAAAAATTCACAGGTTTTGACAGAAATAGCTTTCAAACCTTAATAAAAATTTCAATTGCTTTCATAAAATTATAATATCATTTATATTTAATAAAAATTAATTTAATATTAATAATAATATTTTATTAAAATATTATTTAATTCAAAAATCCCTTAATTTAATAAAATTGAATTCTTAATTAAATAATAACTAAAAACACCATTTGTACTTTAAAAACCTATTTACAATGTATCAAAAATGACTAGAAATTATATTAATTATTATATACAAAACAAATAATGTACATGAACATAGTACTACTTATTTGTTACATAACCCCTTAAAATAGCCACATAATACCTAAGGGTAAGGTGTGCGATGGTGACAGACTCTTGGGGTGGCTCGGATAACATCACTCGAGTGGTAAACTCTATCAACTTCCACTTTTCCCGTAGACGGTCACGTTTGAGCTTGACATAATGAATCTCAGCTTGGGATTGGTCATGGGCGAAGCCCAAGGATGCCACCTCTTTTCGGAGCTCCGAAAAATGGGCTTCGTATGGGGAAATTCTACTGGATGAGGCCATCGCTTCCTTTGTCTGAGTAAAATTGGGTTCGTTAAAGCCTTATATTTATACTAATCATGTGATCACTGTTCAACGGCTATAAAAGCAACGGTCACAACTCTTATCATAAAACCAAAGAATTTGACATCTTATAAAAACGTTTTTTATAAAGAGACATTTAACTGGATCAAGAGGGATTTTCCGTTAATGAAACTTTGGGTCGTTACATGTTGAGAGCATGCTCAATGGACTTTAAAAGATGATGGGATCAACATCTTCCTCTGGCTGAGTTCTCTTATAATAATAGTTTCCACTTGAGCATCCAAATGGCATCATATGAAGACCTTTTTGGGAAAAGGTGCAGAACACTGGCGTGTTGGGATGAGGTTGGTGAGTGTAAGCTTCATGGACCAGAAATGGTAGAAGAAATAGTGGAGAAGGAGAAAACCATTCAACAGCATATCAAGGCAGCCCAGAGTCGACAGAAGAGTTATGTAGATAACCATCAACGAGACATTGAGATTAAAGTTAGAGAAATGGTATTTCTACTGATATCTCCATGGAATAAGGTCATGAGGTTTGGAAATAAAGGGAAGTTAATTCCAATGTACATCGGCCCCTTTGAGATTCATGATCATGTCGGGGTTGTGGCCTATCGAATAGTACTTCCACCTACCATGGCCAAAGTACATGATGTCTTTCATGTATCCCTCTTAAGGAAGTACATATTGGACCTTTCACATGTACTCTACTCAGATGTGGTATAGTTAGAGGATGATGTTTCTTATGAGGAGCAACCAGTGATGATCTTAGATTGTAGAGAAAATGTTCTACGAAATAAGATAATTTCCCTCGTCAAGGTGTTGTGAAAAAACCACATGTTTTAAGAAGCGATGTGGGAATCATAGGAAATGATGAAGCAGAGTTACCCACATCTATTTTAGTGTGGGAAAAGGAAATTTCAAGGGATAAATTCTTTAAAAGGGGAAGATATTAACGACCCAAACTTTCATTAATGGAAATCCCTCTTGATCTAATTAAATGTCTCTTTATGTAAAATGTTTATATAAAATATCAACTTCATTGGTTTTATGTTTTTGGATTTTAAAATACTGTTAAGGATTGTGAACATTTCTAATATAGTCATTGAACAGTGATCACATGACTAGTATAAATATAGGGCTTTAACAAATCCAATTTACTCAGACAAAGGAAGCGATGGCCTCATCTAGTAGATTTTCCTCATACGGATTCCATTTTTCAAATCCTATAAATGAGGTGGCATCATTGGGATTCTCTCTTGACCAAGCCCAAGTCAAGCTTAAATATGTTAAGGTTGATCAGAATCGCCTACGAGATAAGTGGAAGTTGATAGAGATTACCACTCGAGCAATGTTATCTGAGCCACCCCAAAAGTATGTCACCATCGCACACCTTACCATTTGGTCTTATGCGGGTGTTATAAGGGTTTATGTAACAAGACCTTAGAATAATTAATATTGAATTATTTTTGTATATAATAATTAATATACTTTCATTTTATTATTCTTACCTTGTAAATAGTTTTTAAAGCACCAATAGTATTTTGAATTAATGTTCAACTAAGAAATCTATTTTGATGAATTGATGGATTTTGGAATTAAATATCATTTTAATAAAATATTATTATTATTATTATTATTAAATTAATTTTTATTAAATATAAATGATCGTATAATGTTATGAATGAAATAGTAATTTTTATTAAGGTCTGAAAGCCATTTTTGTCAAAACCCATGAATTTTCAATAAATGTTGATTTTTATTTTAAAAGTGAAAATTAACATATTTAGAAAATTAGTTAAATAAAATGAATATTATTTCTATAATCTGGATGCCGAAATTATCCGAAGGTTAGTTTCTCATAATTTTCTGAGGTAGTCAAATTTTTGGGTAAAAATTGAATATCGTTTAAATATATAATGTGTTTTATGACATCATAATGACCCAATAGTGATGTAATAAAATACTATAAACTTTATGTTTGGGAAATATATGTTTTACCATTAAAATAATGTAATTTTGGGTTTGTTTGATTTTTTTTACAAAGCTTTAGTGGACCCTTCAAAACTTATTAAACATTTTGTCTTTTTATATTGTTTTCCTTGGGAGTGTGACTCACCTCCACATAAGAAACCCCATTATTTTAATAATTTTGGACTTTGGAATTATAAAATAGTGTTTTCCACTTCCCTTTTCCAAAAAATATTGGCAAAAACCATGGGCTTGTTTGTGTTTTGGATTAGTTTAATGTGAGGTGTCCCAAACCTAAATAATAAATAATTCCCTCACCTTTCCTATATATACCCACCCAAGCTCCCACTTACTCCTCACTCAAAGCCTTTAGAGTTCGTCCAACCTATTCCCTAATCTCTCTATAATCCTCCCAAGGTTCCCCAATCTCCCAAGAATCCTCTCTCAAGCCTCTCTCAGGCCTTTGGAAGCACACTTCCAAGTAAGGGTTTTTCTTCTTTTCTCATTTTTTTCCAATATTCATCAAATTGTTATTCCCTTTTAATTTAAATTATAAATGTTTGGGTATGGTTTCTCACCTCCCCTGTACTACCCTATTTATGTTTGAATGATTTTATACCCCTTTATCTCTCATTAAATGCCTCTCATGTACACTCGTTACTATACTGAAATTCTAAAAGGAATTTCTCTCTCCTCATTTATATTCAAGAAATTATTTTGTATCATGAATGTAAATTCCATTACATTTGTTGTGACATGTATCTATATGACCCCCTTACTTTCCATGTCATGTAAATATGATGAGACACCCCTTCCTCTCTCATCAAACATTTTTATCAGTTCTTATGTCATGTCGTTATGTTGCTGAAATTGCACCGCGCTTTTCCAAGCCAAAGTCATTGTGTAGTGAATACCATGCCCATTTCTCTATCAAGGGAATTCATCTTTATGCTCATTTAATTATTTTTTAAAGAGTTTAATTTATTTATTCCACATTTGTTTATTATGGAATAAAATATTATGTTGAATGATTCAATGTTTTATGATCCAGGTGGCACACTTATGCATGAAATGAAATGTTTAAGAAGGGTGTGCCCTGATAGCGCTCCAATGCGTTGGGTAAAGTATAGTATCATGACATGTCATGTGAAATGGGTGTTTAATAATTCTAATTCAAGTGAAATGATTTTTTACATGTGCTTCATGTGTAATGAGGGTTTACTCATGCTCTATGTGCAATGAGCCTTGGCTCATGCAAATTCCATGTTAAGTGTTGTTGCCACATTTCCATGTTATGATTATCATGATTTATTATGCCTTTATGTTTATGCTTATCTTGTGCTCTATTGATATGTTTATTGTCTAACATGTATTGTATTCCTCATGTTATTCCATGATTATTCCCTTACTGGGCTTTATAGCTCACCCTTTTCTTATGCATGTCCTCAGGTTAACTCATGTAATGCTATGTATGAGGGAATGTAGTGGTTATGTAAAGGAATTTTTCAATAAAGATGTTGTATTTAATGTTTTAAGTTGTTATGTAATGATCCTAATCCCCAAAGACACTATATCTCTTGATCTTCTATGTTTTATCAAGTGAAGTTTATGTAATAAATATGTTTAATTATGTAATAATAAGTGTGGTTGTCATATTAGTAATTTGGATTATGTGGATGTGACTTTATGGAAAGTTGATGGTTTTTTTACATCATGATGGGTAGATTTTCATTTTGTTAATTTTTTGTTTGGTTTCATCTCCCTTTCTATTTATCTTATTTTTATTTTATAGGTTTTTATTGACAAGTTTATTCAATGATTTCATTTGATAATATATATATGTGTGTGTGTGTGTGTTTTCATTTAAATTTTGGTTTTAGCTTATTTTTGTAATTTTTTGAGTTTGTTTCATTTGTAAAATTCATTGAGAGCATGGCCTACCAATGTACAGCGATTCCATGTTGGGTTCTCAATTCGAACCCACTTTATTGTTGTATTGGCTAAAATCATTCCCATAAGTGCTTCTTAGATGCCCAAGAACCTTTTTTCTAGCCCACGGGGATTAGGAATTATATTTGGGTCATGACATGGATTAGACTAAGATCTTATCTACAGGTCGTGCCCGGGGGGTTCATGACATTCCAACCATGGAAAGGCAACCACAAATATAATAGAAAATGCATGACCTTAATCATATCCCACTATATCACCCAAGGAATATATTTCATAACTCACCACATAAGTTTCATGAACAGACCCACAATAATCATAAAAACAAATCCATGACAATAATATTTACTACAGTATGTAGTAAAAATTCCAGCATCAAGTACTACCACATTCTTCCATATTAAAAAATGATTTCATATCATTTAATTTTCTTCAATGTAGCTAGTTAATTATCATATTTAAGTTATTATCCTTTTATAAAGGTGAATCCACCATAAAAATAACAATTGTCACACAAAATTATCATAAAATACTGATTATTTTCATCAATATCATCAAACAAGCACAAAGTGCTAGAGTAATATCATGAAAGAAAGTAAATACATGTGAATCAAACTCTTCCCATAAATTTCCATTATGTTCAGTTTATTATACTTATTAATAAAATTCATAAAATTCAATCAAGAAATAAAAAAACATGAAACCCACTAAGATCACACATAAAGGAAGAGAGTTCTTGAAACCCCTACCTCAATTGGAGCTTCATGATCTGCTGCATAATGACAAGGTAAGGAAGAGATTATACCAAGATCAATATCATGCTAGGGAAACCTTCAAAAACCTAAATAACAACTCCCATAACCAACAACTTTCTTTTTCCACAAAAATTATAACCACTACCCTTAGTCACACACTTCTTCAGATAATGAATGAATATAAAACCAAGGATGAATGGGGAATAACTCACCTTGGATCACCCATGATCGATCTATATAATCTAAGGACCAACCCCAAGGAATATGGACTAAAATATCTTCTAAACATGCCTTGGAGTCACCTAAGAGTCAAGTGGAAAAGAGGTGAATGAATGAAATTTAGGGAATCCTAAGAAATGATACCCAGGATTAAAAAATAACATCACAATGAAAGGGCGAGGACCATGGTGAAATAGATAGGTTGTTCTAAAAACCATGGAATAAGAGTTAAATTCTATGTCACACTCAGTTAAATTTAATTGAACTAGAAAAATCATGAAAAGATCCAACCCCATATCCTATAAAGTAGACAAAAATAACAAATAAATGGATACCTTCATGGTGTATAATCTTGAAATTCTAAGCTCCATGCTCATCCATAAGGACCACATTGCAATTGTTTGGCATCCCATATTAAAAATGGACCCTCAAACCCATACTATAGTATAACAAAACATCTACACTACAAGGGTCTCTAAGATGGTATGGCCACTAAAATATGAACCCCATGCACCTACATCGCAACTACCAGTACCATGTCACATTCAATACTACCAACTAACCTCTCATGGAATAAAACACATCACCATGATTCAATACTACCTTCTATCTAAAATTTCAGCTAAAAATCCACTAATCCCTCAATCCTCCTTCCATTATATTCATCTCAAAAAATGAAAAGTAATAGGCTCGAAAGGTCAGAGAATTTATAATTAATTTAGCATCATATGTTTAACAAGGAATATCATTATGTTATGGTAGCATATCATTCAAGAGATAAAATAGCTATGTAAAACTAGTGTCCCACCATCTACTATTATATTTTAAATTATATAGCTTTAGTATGGATAAAAATGTATTATTTATAGTACAAGTAGTATACAATAGAATCTTTACACAACTATTTAACTTATCAAACAGTTTTAGACTATCATAAAGGTTTTATTTAATATTCATTGTCATTTACATAATAAAATATCCATAATTGTCTACATCTGTAATCATATCAGATGATCTATAAAGATAAATGTTATCCTAGTCACTAGAAATATTAATTTCTTCCCTATGTTTAGTCCAATATCTATTATTTTGATCTATTCTTTAATAGATCAAGTGCTTTTCTAAATCCTCTTAAAAAATTATCCTGGAATAACAATAACTTAAACATAGAAAAATGATTTGAGAAGGATCATATTAAAGCTATATTATAAACTTAATTAACTCTTTAACATCATCCTCATACTCTTTTTTCATAAATTTTTCATCCATCCATTTTTTATTCATATCCAACTTATTTAGTTCAATTATAATCATATTTTATGAAAAATAAATAAATACACCTAAGGTACGCATATACTATATCATTTTTTGCATCTATAATTTATATACAAATTAGATATAAAGCCTATGTTTTATAATACATTTTAAAAATATTCAAATTTTAGTTATCATCTAAAGTAATAATATTGATTATATCAAACAAATGAAAGAGGATGAATTTTCTAGATGAGTGGAAATAAAATTTATTTTCAAATATATATCAAATGTAGTATTTAAAATATCATATTATATGACACATGAGAGGTAATATAAGTTAAAGACTTATAAATTAATCATTTCAAATGATATGATAAAAATATATCTCAAAAACTCTAAAAGAATTATTTTTAAGATATTGATTTTTATTATGTTTTTATATAGGATTATATTTAGTCAGTTCCAAAAAAATTTAACCTTATTTGTTTTCATTTTTTAGATTAATATAAATAGGTAAACATTTAAATTTTGAATTTAATTATAAAAGTGGTAAAATTATGGTTCTTGTTAAAAAATATAATTATTAATGTTAAAAATCGTCACTATTTGAGAATTTTGTAGTGAAAGGATTATTGTTTTTAGAATTTCATTTCATTTCCCTTAAGTGCTCCATCATGTAGAAAGTACAATCAAAGCACAAAAAAATGACACAAATTCCAACAAGGCAATCCTAGGGAACAAGGAAAAGGATAAAGTTAATTATTAACCAAATAGATAAAATTAATATTTTAATATTTCCATTATTTATATTAGGTTTGAATTATTAGAATATTTATATTTTAGTAATTTAATTTTAGTAATTGTAAAATATTGATATATATATATAACACATGGTATTTATTATTATAATTATTAATAGATTTGAATTATATTTGGTATAATACATATAATATGTTTATTAATTTACAATTCAAATTATTTCTTATACTGTTTAATGTGATAATAAGCTTCTGTATTAGTGAAATATTGTAAAAGGATTGAGTTAAGGAATTTTTCAATAATAAGTGGAGCTTGATAATATCTCCAAGATGAATCCTAAGCAAGGATTTTTAGGGTGATGATTGAAATAAAAATTAAAAATAATAATATTGTGGGTATCGATATAATATTCTAAAAATAAAAGAAAAAAAACAATTACGTCCAAATTCAAGAAGTGGGTATAGGATTACAAAGATTCAAATCATCTTTAGTTGACATGGAAAGAACCCTAAAAGTGTCTATTCATCCATAAAATAGAGAAGAATAATGCATAAAACCAGTTACAAATGAACACATATGGGAATAATGGTAACAGATGAAAAAGGGAATATAAATTTAAAAAATCATGAAATACACATGAAATAACTATTGAGAAATCTTTAAAAACAAGTTTTGAATAGCATACCTTCGTTTTTTAGGCTATATCCATCTAAAAAATATGAGTTTGTAGCTGATAAAAAAACGTTGATTCCATGAAGTCCAAAAAATGTAAGGAGTGGAGCGATCTATTAGAGTAATTTTATACTAGTGGAATATTTTTATCAATCTTAAACAAAAAAACACTAACAAAAATGACATTTTTAAACACTACAATGATAAACACTGATAAAAGCACATTTATCAACACTAATAAAATGAGCCTTTATTTGAACCCAAACTTGCACTAATAAACACATAATAAAAAGGTGAAATAAATAAATATATAAATAATATTAACTATATAAATTTAAAAAATATTAAAAATGAGGTATATTAATTCAATAAATTAAAAAAATATTTAAAAATGCATCAAAATAAATAGATTTTATAAATTAAAAACATATTAAAAATATTAAAACTTAATAAATAAATATGAATAAATAAATATGAATAAATAATAATTATATAATTTACAATAATATTATAAATATTAAAAATTAAGAAATAAAAATGTATAAATATATATTAATAATGAATAAATTACAAAAATATTAAAAAATAATAAAATTTGTAAGTGAATAAATAGTATTAAACGAACGAATATTTAAAACAATTAAATTTGAAAAAAAATATTAATTACTTAAATTAAAAAAATATATAAAAAATTAATGAATATTAAAATAAAAATGATTAAATATTAAAATTATATTTTAATACAAAATATTTATAATAAATTTATAATTAAAAATGAAGACATATTTTTATTTTAGTCCATTGAGGTTACAAACATATTAAAAAACATATAAGTCTATAAATAGTAATATTATCTAAAAATGTTTTTCACAATATATAATTATTTATAAAACTATAAAATTAAAAGCAATAATTTTATTATTTATATTTTAATAGATTTACAATTTGTAATTGAAGTTCCCTTAGATATATGTTGTATTTTTTATTGTTTTTCAAAAAAATATAGTTATTTACAAAACTATAAAATTAAAATTAAGAATTTGAATATTTATATCTATGTAGATTTACAATTACTAATTGAAGTCCCTTGGATGGATGTTTTATTTATTTTTAATTATCTTTGTTTTTAATGTAATAAGTAAAATGTGATTTCTTGGATGAATGAGTGAGTTTCCACCCAAATAAGAGTCATTTCCATTGTGTTAACATGGAAAAGGAGAATAGTATTGTCCTTAGAATAGTTGGATGGATGGGTATTGAGGAATCTTTTAAATATAATGATCAATAAAGGTGATATTTATAGAAGAACATGATAATTATTGTTGTATATGTTTCAATGATATCTAAAATAGTTTTAAGATAATTGGTGAATCCAGCTACATGGGGAGATTGTATACCTATGGATAAATGGTGTGAGAAACTAGTTGATGTGAAAGAGAAACCATCCTTGTTGTGCTGTTGGAAGTGGAAATTGAAATAAATGTTATGTAAAACTTGGATAAAAGTTTTATAATATTTTAATAAGGCTATGTGTATAAGGATAGTGATCTATTTGAAAATACACTATCTTTAGTATTGTAAATTTTTTAATGATTTGGAACTAACTAAAATGGTGTGGGATTATTCTAATAATTTATGGAATTATTTGTAGTTCTTCTAAAGTGATTTGAGTTGATTGAGAAGGCCTAGAGATGATGTGAAGATTCTCAGAGTTCATTTAAAGAAAAACTCGAATTAATTCTCTCAAGATGAATATTAGAAAAATATAAAATAAATTTTTTATACTCAAAAAATATTCTTCCTATCATGTATGATATTTGAAAAATACATGAGAAGTTTGAATCATGGTAAATATATTTTAAATTTCCCATAATAAATTCTCTAAGCACTATACTAGAGTTAAAAAAATATCAAAGTAAAAGGTCTTACAATTCCTTCGTGTGATAATTTCTTAGTATGTAATATGTTTTGAGTCATATAAGATAATTATTCTACACATAAGAAATTTGAGGGTGCTGTAAATTTTTTTGATCTTCAATAAGATATTTGAGTTTTTTGAATTTTTTCAAAGGAAAAATTCATATAGCATATTACATTTAAAAAGGTAATAAGATATATGTTATCTATGTATAATATAATCTATCTCATGTAAGAATATTACTCACATAATATTTTTTTATCCAGTAATATATCTACACATAATATATTTTTCTTGGTGAAAACATGATAATTCTAGAATATGAGATTCTAAAGAATATGATATCTAATGATGCTAAAGTTATTTTTTCATCTTAAAAACATCATGAAGCTCTATAAATTATTGATTTGATCCTAAGAATATGATCTTCTATCCAAGGTAAAAGAAGATAAAAGAATGAAAATATTAAATTTGATAAACTAATATTATTGAGTTTTCAATAATAATACAGATTTTTTTGATTCAAAGATTGTATTGTATACTTAATTTATTTGATTCAAGATTTAAAAGATGAGTTTGAATCTGAGTTTCAATATGTAGTGCATATTCAATTATAATATAAACTATTATTCATTAGATCCACTCAAACCAGGTGAAAGAAGATCTATGTCTATTGTTGTATATTTAATAGAGCATTAAAGAAATTGTTAAATAGAGATGTTTTGAGTTCATTTTGAACAAGAAGATAAAGGTGGGGAATTTTGGATAATAAAATAAAGTTTTATTCATCTATGTGGGGTTAAAAAATTAAAAAATGGTATTTTGTTATACCCTTAGGGTTGAAAATGATATATTAAAATATGGAAATAAGGGGATGTTATCCCATGTGAAATAGTTGGTCAGAAGTTTGTGGAAAATCATAGGAACCCAAAATGGGTATTTAATAAAGGTTTTTTTTAGGTGATGGATAGTTTTTATATATTTTTTCCATTTATGTAAATTGAAAATGAATAGTTATTTAATATATCCACATCTGATAGTGATAATATTGAGGAATAGTAATATAGAGAAAATGTGGTGTCATTGTTGTTGTGGTAATAGGAAGAGACTAAGTTTTCCAAGATAAACAAGTGAATATAAAATGAATAAGGAGTAAGATGATAAGGAGTTGTTTTATAAGATATATTAAGGAATAATAATAGAACTGATTCTGTGAAATTTACTAAGTTTTAAAGAATAAAAATAAGAATTAGTAGTTTATATGTATTGTTGGTCAGATATAGTCTATGAAGAAGAAAGTATAATTATTAGTTCATGTATATGAGGTGTTAATCATCTAAAAGTAGTGTTTTCCCAATAATATAGTGTTGATTTTGTGTGGAGTAATATTATATTTGAGTGTGGCTAATGAACAGGTTTTATAAGAATAGGAAGTTGTGTTGTTTGTAGAGATCAAGTTGTAAGAATTAACTCTAAATATTTGTTGGTAGTTAATTACTCTATGGTTTGAGGAATCATATCATCATTGTGTTTTTAGATACATCACTAGATATCATGTTGGTCTACTTAAATAAGAGGAAGTAACCTGAAAAGACCATTTGGTGGGATTCAAGTTTGGAGAGAATTTGTGGGATATAGCTTATGTTTACATGTGTAATATTAAGAACCATATCTTATGTTATATAGTGAGAGTGGATTAATATAATTAAAATCAAATACTCCAATTATAATTTCATACAACATTTTAGGGTAGAATTTTTGACTTGGACATCCCAAGCACGATAAAAAATAGGATTTCTGGGAGGAACCAAGACTTGTAAAAACACATGTGTTATTTACTATTTCTTTTCTACAATTCATATATGTTTATTATATGTTAAACAACACAAGATTAAATATTATTAACAATAATTAGAGGTTTAAGTATAAAATAGTTTTAAATGATTAAATAAGAAGTTATAATTTTTAAAATTGGACAGCATATAATTCATACCCCGCTATGTGAGTCTGTATAATCCACTAGTAATCTTAATTCATATCATATCAAGGTTTTCCTCTAACTAGATCCATATTTGAGAAAAGTTTCTTAATATAATTGCACAAAAAAATTGTCTAATAGTTTTTTCTAGAAGTAGATGAAGTGAAATTTTAAAATAGAAGATCCCCATATAAGAGAAGTTATTTCCATCCCTATTGAGAGACATATAAAAGTTTTATAAAATACCTTGAAAATAATAAGAAAATAGAAAATAATATTAGAAATATTTCAAGGAAGGTAAATTAATCACCACTAGTTGAGGTTGTTCAAATTGGTAAGTCTTTTTGTAAATGTATTCGTTATTATTTCTCTTGTTATGAAAGTTCAAGTTGTGACGATGGTTGCATTGAAACTAAAAAATATATCTACCATGGGGTTGAGTATTATTTTAATAATATCCCAATTTATGTGTTGAAATATATATTTTCATATATAAAAGGTATATAGTATGATAATTCACATTTGGAAGAAGAGGTTGATGCAATGGAATAGGCATTAACAAAGAATATTAGATATTACAACACAATTAAAAAGATATTTAAATTCAAATAAGAAATATTATTTAATTTCAATAAAATATAATCTTAACGTGATAAATAATTTAAAATATATTTATGAGATAAAAAATTATTTGAAAACGTTTTTCAGTAATTGCTCCATTCATTGGAAAAGTAACACAAAGTCTTCATGAATGTTAAAGAAGATTTGATGTAAGATAAGACTAATAGGATAAAGGAGCTCAATTTTTCTGTGTATAAGAAAAATTAAATTCATTGGGGTTAGTTTAATAAGTTTAAGAAACATTTAAAATAAATGTTAAAGTCAATTGAATATCATAAATTCATTCTTAACATCAAATGTCTAGAGTTGGATATCAAGTTGAAAAATCTATAAAAGTACAAATAAAAAATTATCAAAATCTCTTAAAAGAATAGTTGAGGCCATATTATTATATAATAAGATAATTTCCTCTAAGATGAATAAAAATATTATTAAAATTATTTTTTAATCATTTCTTTACCATCTCTCAATAATCTTATGGATAAAGGTATCCCACAATTCTAAAATATATTATTGTTAATTGTTTTTCTCAATTACATGTACAAATTTAAATTCAAAAACTATAAAAATATATAGGTGTAAAAAATTTTATAACTCCACTGATAAGTCAGGGGTGGAAGTGTTTATACCCAAGAAAATCCCCCCCAAATAATCCAAATATAGTGGTTTCCCAATTAAAAAATAGAAAGTTATACAATCTAGAAATATGAAAATATTTCACCGATAGTGAAAAGAAATAGATTAGTTGGGAGATGTTGGTGCCTCTGAAAATTCAAGAATATGGGTAATTAATGTTTTCAAAACATTTCCACTTGTGTATGTTATATAATTAAATAATCAAGGGGTAGAAAATCTGAATCAATGATATAACATACTCCGATAAAGAAAATTTTATAGAAAATGAAAAATCTTTCAGTGAAGAATGGGTATGAGATCTTGGAATGGTTTTGTGATCTTTTTAACAAATTTTTTCATTTATATGAATATTTTTGGTATCTTCCAACCCATTAAAACTCTCAAGATCAAGAAATTAAAAGGCCACAATAATAAGTGAGGAAACATAATAAAAACAATTGTTCCTGGGGATAGAAATCAAAAAAAACTCAATTACATCTTCCTAATAATTCAATTAATAAAGGTGGACAGGGTGTCAACCCAAAAGGAATGAAGTGCGTCTACTATTATAAGAGAGGTTACATCATGAACCACTATAATATAGTTAATAATTTTTCTAAATAATTTATTAATCTAAAGACCAAAAGGGATTCCATTCAGTAGATAGATTGTTAAACTGGTATGGCTGTTGAAACTCATAATGAAGATGTTATGAGGTATCCCAAAAAGGGTATATAAAAGTTTGAAGACGGTGTGTGTATAAGGTTCTAAGTAGTTTTACAACAGGATAAAAAATTTCATGATAGTTATTCTTGGATAGAAGAATCAATTTAAGAATATGAAAAATCACAAGTGACTCATAGCATCAATAAAACAGATACAAAGAAGGAGTATGCACAAAATAAAAAGATTGATCATGTTTTGAAATAGTGTTTAATAATATGGCCAGTCCAGTTTTAAGAGGATAATATATTTATTCAAGTTGTAAAGAATCATGCTACTCTAGTTTCTAAAGTTTAGAATCCCAATGTAGGTAGGATAAAAATTGAAATCGAAAAAAAAAATCCATGATCACTAAAAGTGAATAGAGTTACAAAGTTTAAGATGAAGTTAGAATAAGGAGATATAGATATTTTACATCTTCAATGAAAAAATATTTGAGGTTGAAAAATTTGACTGATTCATGTGGTTTGAATTGAATTGATGACAAAATATCCACTTTATTCCCCAGTCTAATTTTTTTTAATTTAAATTAATGGAATTAATGGTGATAAAAAATTAAGAGCATCCCTTAAGGGGATCCACCAAAATTAAGGAAGATGCTATAATTTTACAATTCTACATGCATCTGGAAATATGGATAGCCCCTTAAAATCAAAATGTCGAGGTATATTTTTCATTCCCTGGATACTATTTTGAATTATATTTATTATCATTATAAAGGAGGATTGATTACCTAATCAAATATGGAAGAAAACCTTCCACTTTAAATTTTTTGATGTGTGTGTTCACCCCTAATAAATTAATGGTTGAGTTGGTGCCACATTGAAGTAAGTAAATAGAAAATTTTGTTGTCTAAAATAGTCACTCTTGTTTTCTAAAAAGGTTTATCACATATAGACTTAGAGTTGGATTGTTTATGGAACTTTTCTATGAATAATGTAGTGTCTCCCTTCTGTCATAGGATTAGTTGGAAACTTGGAAAGTTGATCAACACATGGAGAGAAGATGAGTTTCGTAAAATTAAAAGAGTTTGAGAGGATAATAATTTCCCTTTGAAGTTGTTATCTCAATAAAGTATTAGAATAAATTTTCAATGTTACCCTATAATATTAATAAGGGGTGAATATTTTCACCCTCCATTTTCATTTATTATTAATTAAAAGGAGAATAATTATATTGATCATTGGATTAAACATTTAACTGAAAATAAATCCAAAGTTCTATGGGTTAAAGTTGTATTAATTTTCAATTATATTTGTTTTTATTGTCAATGTACTTATAAAAAGGGTATGTACTGGTTGAAGTAGTGAGTATTCCCCCAAAGAGATCTAGCGATTGTGTTAACATGGAAAAGAAGAAAAGTATTTTCCTTGGAATAGCTAGTTGGAAATGTTACAAGGACCCTATTAAATCAAACTACTAGTAGATAAGATCATCATGAAAGAGTATAAAAAGTGATAATAGAGATGATCAAGTGTTTTTTACAACAATTTGGAGATAATTGGTGGATATAGATACATGGGAAGATTTTATGCCTATGGATAAATGGTGTGAAAAGCTATATGATATGATAGAGAATCCATTCTTATTATTATACTATAAAAGGTAACTAAAATCACTGTTATGCAACACTTGGATAAATATTTTAAGATATTTTAATGAGGTTAGGTGTATAAGGGTAGTGAGATACATGAAAATATTATATCTTAAGTATCATAAATATTATCAGTCTTTGGAACTAGATAAAAAATATTTTTAAATTGTTCTAAAAAATTTTGGATTTATTTAGAGTTGTTTTATAGTAATTTGAATTGATTTAGAAGACCTAGAGATGATGGAAAGATGCTTGGAGTTCATTTGAATAAAATCTAGAAAATAATTCTTGAGATAGAGACTATAAAAGGAAATGGAATTTTTCGTATGCATAAAAAATTCAAGAAAGTGTGTAAGATATTAGACATACATGTAAAAACTTTGAGCCGTGCATAATATATTCTCTAGAACCCATAATAAATTCTATAAGTACTATGTTAGATTCAACAAATATATAATTAAGAATTATTATGATACCTTCAAAAGACAATTTGTGAGTGACATAAGAATGTTTGGGCCATGTATGAAATTTGAGGAGGCCATAAGATATTTTGATCTTCCATATGATATTTGAGTTAATATAAATTTGGTAAGATATTTGAACATAAGATATTTTACTCAGTGAAAAACTGACATTTCCAAAATTAATATATTTTCAAGATTGTGATATCAGATGATACTGAATTTTATTTTCATGTTCAAACCATCAGGAAGCTTTTTAAAGCCATGATCTAAGATTAGGAATTTAATATTCTAGCTAAGGGGTAAAAAGATAAAATCATCAAATAATTCTTAAAATATTAAATGTGTTGAATTTATTTTATTGGATTTTTATGAATAATAATGATGTTATTGATTCAATAATTTTTATCATAAAATATTTAATTATCATGATTCATGATTGAGAAGATGATTTTGAATCTATGTAATAATTTCTCATAAAAATTCAACTAGAATATGTACTGTTATTTATGAGATCTACTCAAGTTGAGTGGTAGTTGTTGTTATTGTGTAATTTATATAGTATTGAATAAATTATTCAAAAGACCTAATGTGAGTACATATTGAAAAAAAAAAGATGAATTTGATCCTTGGTTGAGAACAAAATAAAGTTTTATTCAACCATATGAGGTACATGTTGTGCCCAAGTATTTCATTTTTTTCCAATGGTTCAATATTTGATATTGATGATTCTTGGGGGATTATTATGGAATCATAAGGACATTATATTTCATGCCTGATTACATATTAATGTTAGTCTATAAGATGATTGAACTATTTATATGTTTTATGGAAAAAGAACTATGAGGCTATAGCTTGAAGAACTTTAATGGATAATTTCAAGAAAATATAGAGAAGAAACTGTGACTATTGATGAGTTAATATTCAAATAATAAAATAATTGTGTTGGAGGATGAAGGATCATTGTCTACAACATTTTTGAGAAGTGTTGAAGTGATTGATAAAGGATAGAAGTCTGCTAAATACGTTTTATATTTATTTGATTTAAGATCCATGTATCCAATTAATGTAGGTGAATCTACATTTAGATGATTCATCCACAAATATAATTCACATAGATAATTCACTGACATAGTTTTTTTGGGAGTAACCATATAGCTGGTTAAGTGATTTTTCTAAATTGTGAACCACGTGAACTATTTATATATAATAGATAAAAACCAAATAGTCAATTGTGTGATTTAGTCTATTGGAGGAGTATAGTGGGACTCTATGATGGTCATACTGGCAGAGTCTGTGCTTTCAATCACTTGTTTTATAGTGAAAAAACTATGTTGGGGGTCTAACTAAATATAAAGGAGTAGAATTTTATGCATAACCTTGTAAATATTGTTTTATTTTCTCTCTCTATTATCACAACTATTCATGGGGTGACATTTAGAGATAATATATATTGGATCTAGAACCTTAATAAGTTTGATATTTTGAATTTGGAATAATGATAATTTATAAAAATAAACCACTTATTCACCCCCCCCCCATGGTTTCTCTAGATTGAGGCTTTAAAAAATGTATCAAAGTAGGATCCCTCTAAATATCCAATTTTTCCCTAATTTATATTAATATATTTAATTAAACTCATATTTTTGTAAGATTTTGAGTTGTCTCAGATATAGAAAAATAAACTTTATACAGAAGATGAAAATTTGGAGGGTTCTGCAAAAACTAATAAAAATAGGAAGAAAATATAGATGAGGAAGTTAAAGAAGAATTATAAAGTAAATAGAGAAACACCACTAAATAAAGGTAGTCAAAGTGGTATAAGTAATAATTATTCTTCTAATTATGATTCTTATCATGAATCATATTCATGTTTTTATGGTAATGTATAACTTAGTGATCAATGTTCTAAATTTAAAGCACACCCGAAGAAATTTCCCAAAGAAGTGGTTAAGTGTATTATTGGTACTATCGTGGGACTTATTTTTTATAAAGAACAACTTTAAGTGGTAGTCGAAGAACTGGAGGGTTCACTAAGTAAGAAGTTCAAAAAATCACTCTCATGGAACTATTAAAATAAAGGGATCAATCCATTCTTAATACTAAATAAGAATTGAAAAGGTATTCCTATAAGAAAGTTTCTTCTAGTATTTTTTTATAATATTTACATTATCTTAAAAATTATGACAAGTTTCCATATATTTTAATGATTCTCAGTTAGGGGTTAAAGAAAAAAGGGTAAAGGATCTTGAAAATTATTTACAAGAGTTAATAAAAATGCATGAAAAATAAATAAAGAAGGTTGGGAAGATAGACTAAGATCAGATGATGATGAAAATAACTCCCTCAACATGAAGTTTTTTTATTTATAGGTGAGATGGAAGAATTGGGAATCACTACAAGATGGAACGTCCAATGTTACTAGAATAATAGATATTTCCACACAATTTTACATAGAGAGTCATTACTCCAGGAAGAATAATTTTTTTTAAAATGAAAAGAATGGGATCATCCACTTAAAATGGAGATATCTTTTAAGAAGAAGGTATACCATAACCCATATTTTTTTAATAATGTTATTTCAATTCTTATTATATGTTTAAAAGAAAATGGTAGTAAAGTATGAATGGTGAAAAATAATTATAAACCCACTAAATAAAGGGTGTATAATAAAATATGTATGAAGATATATTCCCCAAGAAATTTCTTAAATAGTTGCTATTCTACTCAAAATTAGAAAGGATCATAATTTATGAATTTTTAATAGACTATATCAGAAAATAAGGGAATAATAATCATCAGGTATTATTGGTATTTCTAAAATTTTGGGTACAAATCTCAATATTTTTGGAAAAAAATGTCAATTCATGAAAATCATAAAATTAAACAAGGGGAGAAAATTTATATAGAGAATAAAACCTACTAAATAAAATAATAAGTAAAAAAAGAAACATTAGTATTCCATAATGTGTAAATAAAAAACGTATTGACTCAAAAAATCATAAGAAGAAAAATAAAGAAGAAAATATTTCAGTTAATGAAAATTTAATATTTCCTAGTGTCCTATGTGAAAGGATTAAGAAGTCAGGACATATAACCAATGAATTTTTGACATATCATCCTAGATAATTGGAGTTATTTAAAGATAAAATAAAATTACGTAAGTATTTATGTTTTCAATTTACTATATTGGATGAATACATTTACCATAGAGGAAAGGTTGGGTTATGAAATAAATAGTGTCCTAGGTTGATAGGAATCTCTCATATTCATATTTACTTTTGAGAAATCAACAGTTTCCTCCTTATTCCATATTTATTATGTGTTTAGAACTAACATAAAGGTAATTGTAGGGAGATTTTGTGGTTTTCACTACTGGACATCATGAAATGATTTTCCTTCATTATGTCAACTAACTTACATGAAATGGAAGGAAATATTTCATCCCTTGAGGGGGAGAAAATTTGAGAATAATATATCACTATAATAAATTCTAGTGAATCTATAAATTCTAGACAAATTTCAAAACTTGAAGGATAAGTTATGAGGGTCACACTTACAACCCTTTATTTGTATTGTATTTATTTCACTTATTAATGGGAAGTGTAGGTTATAAAAAATATGAGAAAAAGTATGAATTACATTAATTTTATTCATGGTTTTTTGATATGTGTTCAAGTTACATGTTTCTTTTAAAATAATCTATTTTTTTACATATCATATTTATGAAATTTTATGCATGATATCACATGAATGGTAGTTTATGGATAGCATAGACCGCCTTTATTTTATCTCTTTTATTTTTTACAATAGGTTATCCCATTTATACATATAGTATACTAACTAGGATCTTTTCTATGATAACCATGTGGTATCATCCTTCTCTCATAAATGGTAGAAGAGAATCCTATGTCCATTAAAAGGTGAAAGAAGAGATGAGAAAACCCTCACATGGACCTTTTCATTTGATTTTAAATAAGGGTAAAAAATAAATAGTCCATTAAAGTACACATATTGATATTGTGGATTGGGATTATTGTTATGAAGAAAGTATTGCATTTGTTTTCAATTTTTCAATATGTGTTGTTGATAATACTTTGAGGATTATTATATAATCATGAGGTAATTGGAAGTCATTCCAAATAATATATCCATGTAATCCCATTATATAATTGATTTACTTCCATGTTCTATGGAAAATTAAATATGAGGATACAACTTGAATAAATTGAATGTAGAAGTCTAATATAATGAGGAAAATAAAGTGTGACATTTGATGTGATAATTTTCAGACAATCAAGTAATTGTGTTGGTAGAATAGGGAACATTGTCTACAAAATTTTTGACAAGTGGTGAAGTTATTAATAGTGTTTGGAAGCTGACTAAAGAAGTTAGACATGTATTTTAGTGAATATCCATATTTCCAATTTAGGTAAGGAAAAATTCACGTAGCCATTTTATATATCTAATTCATCTTTGTAAATAATTCAATGGCATAGGTGTTTTGGGTAGAACCATGTAACTATTTCAGTGATGTATCCAAATTGAAAAACATGTACAAAATTATTGTGTAGCCAACAATAACCATGTAGCCAATTGTGTGACATATCTGATTGCATGAAAATTGTGAAACTTAATTGATTTCATGAAGATGTGGAAATTTCATACATGGGATTTGAGAATTTGGATATTTATATATTTCTTAGAATATTTAATATTTATATTTTTTTTGATTTAAATTTAAATTTGAATGGGAATTAAAATGGTTTTAAATGATAAATAAATTGGAAATCAGTTGGATGATTTGAATGAGTTGATCATGCTATTGATGATCATGGGATTTTAATAATTCAAATATAGAAACATTGACTATGATATATTTAATAATGATATTCATGATGATTTTTTGAGTATAAATATATGGTGTAGGTATAAAATATAAAATAGAAAATTGATAAATATTATGCTTAAATGCAAGATCATCTAAGATACTGATACATCCAATATCGAGGAGAATAAGAAGGTGATACTAAGATAGGATTCCCTAAAGGAGATATTATTATGTATTCAAAAAAATATAAGGACAATATAAATCTCACCAGATATGGAAGGATTTTCAATAATATAAGACCTAATCCAAGTATCTGCTGAATATCTTGAAGTTTTACATAAGAAAACTTGATCCTATAAGATTATTAAGGGAGACTATAATCCATAACATTGAACATATTTCTAAATATGGATCAATATAAAATAAGTAAAAAAAGTATTTCAATTGATGTTGAAAGAACTAAAGAAATATTCTTGTAGGTTCTAGAAGTGGAGGAAGACAGTGGAACGTTTTGTTAATCAGATTGGGATAGCCTTTAATTGTAATCACTTGTTTGATAGTGATGAAACAATGTTGGGGTGCCTAACCAATACTACAAGGAGTAGGATTTTATGTCTAACCTTGTAAATATTATGTGTGGATCTCTATATTATCACAACTATATAAAAAGTGAGATTTATGGATAATATTTAGTTGATTTATAACCTTAACAAGTTTAAGAGGTTGAATTTGGAAGAAATAGAATTCATAAAATGAAAGCACTGATTCACGCACCCCCCAGTGGTTCATCCAGGTTGGGTATTTATAGTACAACAATTAAATGAGGGTATTTTTCTAAACCTTTTGAGTTAAAAAGAATATATTGAAATATTTAAACTGTGGGAAGTTTTACTATGTAGAGAATTTGGTGATAAATGCATGAAAATAATGGGAACCCAAAAATGGTTTTTTAATAACGGTGTTTTGGGGTTATCATCTAGATTGTCTACATGAGTTCCATTTATGGGCATTGAAGATAAAAGGTAATTTTGTATAGTTTTATGTGATGGTGAGAATATAAATAAATAATAATTTAAATAAAATGTGGAATTATTTATTTTATGGTAAGAGTAAGTAACTTAGTTGGTTGATAGAAACAAGAGACTCTCAAAGGAAGAATAATAAGAAGGATCTTCTCCAAACTGTAGTGAAGAAGAAGAATGAATCGGTCCTATACAACCTTCTATGTTTAAAATATTAAAATTAAGTAGGTGATATGTATTAATGGTCATATATAGTCTAGGAAGAATAAAAATAAGTAGGGGTACCTGTAACTGAGGTCGTAGTCATATAAAATAATTTCTTACTCGAGATTATAGTGTTGAAATTGAGGGAAAAATATTTGAGCAGATTATAGTTGTAAAATTGATTTAGGGATAACTAGAAGTATTGTTGTGTATAGATATTGAGTTGTAAAATGTACTTTTGATTATTTTGTGGATGTAAAAGAATCTTTTTTGAGGAATAATATCATCATTGTGGGTTCAAATACATTACTGGATAACTTGTCGATGTACTTTAAGAGGAGGAAGTAAACTAGGAAGACCAGATAGTGGGATTCTAGTTTGAAAAGAAGTTGTAGTATGCAGACTATTCCCACATGTATAATATTATGAACCCTAACCTATATAATATGGTGAGATTGGGTTATAAAAACAATATCCCATATCCCAATTATAATAAATAACAAGATTTTAGTGGATAATCTATGACTTGTACCTCCTAAGCATAGAAATGACTAATATTTCTGAGAGGGGTGGAACCATATAAAAATACATGTGCTATTTACTGGGTTTTTTCATTGAATATAGGTGCATGTTAGGTTAAACAAAACAATATCAAATATTATTAGTTGATATCATAGGTTTAAATACAAAAGGGTTGTGAAGGTTTAAATAAGAAATTTGAATTTGGTAAAACTATACAACACCGGATCCCCCCCCCCACCCCAATTTTGTTGAGATGATAGACTAGGACTCTCAATTAGTATTAAAGAATAGGTTCCCTGTGATTGGATTTTTATAAAATAAAAGGTTCTTACTTTGATTGGGGAAAATTTTTTATTATGAAGATAATTTTAAATGATATACATGAAGTGAATATTTGAAATGGAAGAGCATAAGATAGAAGAAGTAGTTTTTATCCCTACTGATATGGATCTGAAAATTTTAAAATATACCTTGAAAAATATAAATAATAAAGAGAAAAATAAGATTAAAAATATTTTGAGGAAGGCATTGGAATTACCACTACTTGAGGTTATTCGGATTGGTAAGTATTTTTGTAAATCTAATCATTATTATTCTTCTATTGAATAAATTTAATGTTATGATGATTGTTTCATTGAATCCCTCAAATATAGGTACCATGAGGTTATGGATTATTTGAATAATGTACCTATTATGGTGGTGACTTGTAAATTTTCATATATCAAAGTGATGCAATATGAGAAGTCACAGTTGGAAGAAGAGTTTGATACAATAGAAGAGTCATTAAAAAAGAATATTAGTTATTACAACACTATCACAAATTTATTAAAAGTAAAATAAGAAACTATTTCACTTTTTAAGGAAATATACTCTCAAGATAATCAAAATTTTCCAATAGTTTCATGTGAGAAATAATTATTGGAAAAAATTATCAATAAATAATTCCATGCATTAGAAAATTATGAAAAAATATCCAAGAACTTCAAATATTCTCAATGAGATTTTAAGTATAATAGGATAAAGTAAATGTATTCTTAATTGAAATAGATAAACCAAATACATGAGGATCAATTGAAGAAGCTGAATAATGATTATAAAGAAAGGGTAAAGTAACATGAATACCAGAGATACATTCTCAACAAGAAATTCCTTGAGTTATATATCAAGATGAAAATCATGGAAATACCGATGAAAAATATTCATAGTCTATTGGAAGAAGATTTATTGCCACTAAAGATTTTGAGAAGAGTTTCAGCACTAAAATTACTCAAAATGGTAGAAATAATGGTTGTGAATCATCACTTGATCGAACGTTCATAATCTTGTTGAAAAATATGTAATGTCCCTCCACTTAGGTCCATTGATTAGTTCCCAAACCAATGGTTTCTACATGACCTCAGGTGTGCATCCTCATATGCCATAGGCTGCAAACTAGTGGAAGGGTTCTTTAAAGGTACTATAGAGAGACTATACCCTATGTATCAGAGTAGAAATAATAGTGAAATTAATATTTAGCATACAAAACAAGATAAATAAACATCACAGATAATACAATTCAAGTTCCATGAAATAAACCAATCATACCAATGCCATAGAAAATGGACAATATCATACTTTTCATAATAGATCCACTATGGGAAGATCATATAAAAGGGAAAACCAAAGGACAAGCTAAAACAAAACTAAACTCTCATCCAGAACTACTACGAATCCCTACTTAGTTCCATCATCCATACTCATCCTAGCATGATTTATAATCTAATATGCAATGCGCCATGCCCAAAAAGTATACTTAAAAACAGTAATTTTGTCTGCTCAGTTATCCAAGTGTCATAGCAGCCCAAGAAGGGTGTGATTACATCTTAGTAGTCCACCACCAAAGACTTCACCAAAATATCTAGACTAGTATAGTATTTCATGCATAAGTTCTATAATTAATAAATTAAATTATATAAAGTAAATAAAGTAATTAAAACATTTTTCATTCCCAGGCTTTGTGGTGACACCCAGGGTCCATCATACCTTCTTTTACTGGTGTCGAGGTTTCTTTGTGCATGTTATGTTGACTATGCCAACTATAGAAACCACACAGAATCTAGGTGCTCGTCCTGTAATTACCTAGTATCCGGAATCATTATACAAAATCCGATTGATCACACTAGCATTCCTTATTTGTGTATTTCATATATTAGGTTACTTTTCTTTGTGTTTTGTTTGATTAAATATAATTTTTATGTGATTAATTTGTTTAATTTATTTATATATTTAATTTTATTATATAATAATTATTTATCTCATGTTTCTAATAATTATATCTTAGTTTTTAATAATATTTTAGTGTTTTATTTTTAAATAACATCTGTTAGTTAACAAATTGTTTACTATTAATTATAAATTTTTTCTACTACCAGTTATAATTTTTTTTACTATTAATTATAAATTTTTTCTAGTGTTAGTTATAAATGTTTTCTATAGTTAGTAATAAAATTTTTCTACTACTTGTTATAAATTTTTTCTACTATTAGTTATAAATTTGTTTTACCATTAGTTCTAAATTTTTTCTTCCATTACTTCCAAATTTATGCTACTGTTAGATATAACTTTATGTTATCATTAGTTCAAAAATTTTGTTACCATTAGTTCAAAATTTCTTCTATTGTTAGTTAAAAAATTTTCATACAATTAGTTTAAGATTTTTGTTATAGTTAATTCAATAAATATTCTTCCATCATTTCAAAAATATGACACTCTGTTCAAAAAAAACATATTTCTATATATTCAAAAAATATTTTATCATCAGTCAAAAACATTTATGTAATTGTCACCCAAAAATTGTGAAACCATCAGTAATGATTTATTCAACCTTGAATTATAATGGATTCTCTTTACGAGGTTATATATTTTATACTACCTTTCCTTAGTTTAATTTAATTTTTATATCAAAATTTTATTATGCTCTATTTTTCATAATTTTAACATTTTATTTGATGCATGTTTATAATAAATATTTTATTTATTTTATTTATTTTATATTTAATTTTAAATATTTTTATTCTATGGGAATAGTATTATAATGTTTTAAATATTATTTTATTTTTATTCTTCTTGTTTTAATAAACATACAACATTTTCTCTGCATAATTTGAAATTATTTTTTACTTGCTCTATTCTTGGTTTTGATTTCTTATAAATTATTTATTAATATTTTAAAAAATATTCAATATGTGTTTTACTATATTAAATTTATGTTAAAAGTTTTTTATAGTTTATATATTTATATATAAAGTATTCTAAATTATTTTTACACAGTTATTTTTTTTACGATATTCATGGGATTATTTAGAATAATATCAGGGAATTAGTTTGAATGATTTATTTAATTTTTTTGATGCATATAAGTTTTTTAAAATGATTTATTAAAATTTATTTTAATTTCATTAATATTTATAAAAACTATTTTATCTCTGATAAAACTGGTTGAATCTATTTTTATTACTTTAAATTATTCAAATGGTTTATTTGAGAGTGTAGCACAAATTGTTTTATATTTAATGGACTCAAAGGTTTCTTAGAATAACCATGATTACATATAAAGATACTCATTAGAATCAATGTAATTCAAATTTATCTTACTCTGATAACATTCAATTGATCATGTTATCAACTGTTTTCATCATTCTTTATGAAATCTCAATGGAGGAACAAATAATATTCAACATCATTCACCTTGGAGAGTTCAACTATAACTTTGATGGAATGACCGAAGTACACTGTCTATATCATTCAAAAGTTCTTACATTAATTTTTTCATCAATATAAATATTTTTTATTCTATCAAGTTTTAATATTTGTTTTATTTGTTTTTTGGTAGAGGTTTTCACTTAAATTGTTTCCCACACAGGTTATACTGCCTATAAAAGGTACTCTTTGTTTATTCTTACCTAACCAAAGATCAGTACACGTCGTTTGAGTATGCTCCGTCTAGAAAATCTTAGGTTTTTTCTACTTCAAAAATAGGATGTGTAGTTAGGTTTAGAGATACCCCTAAGAAATTAATGGGTCTCAATTCACCCCATTGTAAAAGTATAGGATTGGATTTATCCCATTGTAAATGTATCTCTCTTTATCATAGTGGGTTCCATACTTCATTAGTTAGGGTGTGAAGAGTGGAGTAGTTCAATTAGATCAAACCACTATAAAAATTTTGTGTGTTGTTATCTTTTATTTTTATGCATACACTCATCACACATTACGATTATCTATTTATTCTTGACTTGTTAATTTTCTTAATCCATTATTTTCTAGTTTTAATATTTAATAAATTTAACAAAGGTCTATTTACCACCACCACCCCCCCCCCCCACCACTTTTACCATCTCTCATCACCTTTATGACCTAACACTAGGTATCAAAGGTTGAACCTTCTTAAGGATTTATTATCCCTTGTATTATTTTTATCGATACCAACAATTGGTATCAAGTGGTTGACCCTTTTAGGTAATATCAGTTTAGCTCTTTTGTATTTTCCAAATACTATCAATTAATATAAGTGTTTGACATTAAAAGGATAGTTTTTTTCATATTATTTATCTTTTATATAAATTGTATCAGACCCCCTTAACAATACTAAGAAAATATTTATTTCAATGGAAAATTAGGAAATTGAATTCTTGAATTCAGTGAGGCCATCTCATTTCAATGGAAGTTATTACCAATATTAGAGATATCCAATGGATGTATTTTTTAAAAATATAGGTATTTAATATTAGATTAACATGGATAGACATTATAAAATACAAGAGGTTGAACTTGATACTTTAACTGTAAATTATGTTTCAAAATATATCTTGAATAAAAAAGTGATTAATTATATTTATTGATCTCTTAGTAGAAATGTTTATAGTCCTATATCTTCTTCTAAAACTACTTCTGAAATTTGGTGGAATTCAAAAGTCACTCATCAAAGAACTAAAAAATTGTATAGATCTAAGACTAGGATTCATAGGGATGAATTTAAATAATTTAGAATGTATAATCTTGAAAGTTCAAATGATATATTCAATATATTCTCAAAGACTCTCAATAACATGGTTACAGTTAGTGAAACTATAAAGAATGAAGTATTGATGGAAAGGATACTTTGAGTCTTTCCAAATAATTATAATTCAAAGTAAGCAGTTATTGATGAAATAAACTATTTTTAAGAATACTCTCTAGATGAGATGATCAGATTTATACTACAATATGAGCTTGAATTGAAGAATAATGAGATTGACTCATCTAACAAAACAAAAGGGAGATGATTTTAAATCTAAATATGTGTCTAATAGATTCTATGGTGATTAATCATATTATTATATCTCATATAATAAAAATGATATAAATTAAGTTGTAAAAAAAATCAAGTACTCGTAAAGAAAAAACATACAACCAAAAAGTATTAAGGGAAAATAAAGAGATATAATCAGCATTTCAAAAAGAAAAGTCTTTAAAGGTAAATCTATTATTACTTGTTAGGGATGTAATAAAATCATCCATAAAAAATATTATTGTCCAAAGTATAAATAATAAGGGAGATACATGAAATGAAAGAAGGAAATGAAATTTTCTTATCATGGTGGTTGGAATTACAATGAACAATATGACTCTAGTAAAGAGTGTTGAAGTAAAAAAGGGAGACTTGTAAAGTTTATTTGATGGGAAACTTTCATCAGGTAACAGATCCATTTCATGATATATTAAATCATATTAGTTTTTATTTGATGGATGCATAAAATAAGTTTAGTGATACTTCTAATTATTATACTGGTTCTGAATGTTTTTTCAGTTTTTATTGTGATAAATCTAAAGCAAAAGTGTTAATTGATTTATGTGATGAATATCAACAGGTAATTGAAAATATTTCTAAAAAATATAAAAAATTGACTAGTGATCATAATAAGTTTTATAAATAAATGAAAAATATTATTTTGGAAAATGAAATGTTGAAAAATTCTATTTTTGAGATTGATAAAGAAAGCAGAGAATGAATATTATGAAGATTAATCTTTCTAAACTCAAAAAGAAAAATAACATTTTAAGAAATTATTCTTTATCTACAAAACATGAAGTCTCTGATGATCTTGATATTTTTTAAAATTATAATGTTATTATGAAAAATGATGTTTTCAATTTGAAATAAATGTTGTCTAACTTTGTTCAAGGAAAATAAGAATATGATAAGATGGTAACTATAATAAAACCAATTTGAGATAAACTGGTTTTGATTATTATCAATTGATTACTAAGATATAAAATACTTATTTTTTAAAGAGTTATATCGGAGAGGTTTTAATAGTTAATTTTTTCAAATATCGATTACAAGGATATTATTTTGATGAATGTTCTCTCAGGTTCTCTCAATCTCTCGGTGTCACTAGATTTTCTATCTCTAGAAATTTATCTTCTCGTGTGTCTTACAATAAATTTTTTAAATATAATTGGGTATTAAAAATTATGTTACAAGCCCAATTAGACCCAAAATATCATGGGTCCTAAAAAGTGTTTATGTTTTATTTTCACATAACTCTTCTACATGCACTTAAATTTTTTATCAAGTAGTTAATGCTCTATAAATATTGTTTTATTTCTTGAAGTAAAAAATGGTATAAACAAGTTGTTTTTTAAAAAATTATATTCCCTAATATTTTTATATAGGTGGGGAATTTTTTAAGAAAATAATAAGTTTAGGGAGATTTATTATTATATCTATTGTTTTATTCTTATTTGGGTGATCATTAACTTCACCTTTTAAATTTATTTTTAGTATACACTTAATAATTTTACAATGGAATGTTTTTGGGGGATTATATTTTGACCTTGACCTCTATATGTTTATAGTTAATATGTTCTTTACTTTTTTTATCTTCTTAAAGTGAACAAAGGTAGATAATTATTTAGTTATAATCTCTTAAATTAAATTTGTCTTCTCTCTTTTTTTAACTTTCAAAAAAGGGGAGAAAAAAATGTTTTTGGGTTTACTTATTTAGTACTTGTTTGGTTTTTTAATCAAACAAAAAGGTGGAGATTATTATTTATTATACATATATTTTGTTTTTTTCTGTATGTTTTATTAGATTATAAATAATATTTATGTGCTTCATTTTTTTAATTTATTGTTCAATTTAATGTGATTATATAATAATTATTTATCTCATGTCTCAAATAATTCCTTCTTAACATTTAATATTCTTTTAGTGTTTTATTTTTTAATAAAATGTGTTAATTATAAATTTTTTCTATTGTAAGTTATAAAATTTTCTTACTGTTAGTTATAAAATTTTTCTACTATTATTTATAAGTTTTTTCTACCATTAGTTATAAATTTATACTACCATTACTTATAAATTTCTATTACCATTATTTCAAAAAAATTTCTACCATTAATTATATTTTTCTTATCTTTGGTTAAAAATTTATGCCACCATTAGTTCAAAATTTCTACTACCATTAGTTCGGAAAAAACTTCTACCATTAGTTCAAAATTTCTTATACTATTAGTTCAAAATTTATGCTACCATTAGTTAAAAAAATGTTCTATGACCAATTCAAAAATACACAATCATAAGTTTAAAAAATATATTACCACTTTTTAAGAAAATTGTAAGGTTGTTGGTTATTAATTTTTACCCACTGAATTATAATTATTTCTCTTTACCAAGTTCTATCTTTTATATTATCATTCCTATGTTTAATTTAAATTTTATTTCAAAATTTTAGTACGCTATGATTTTGAAAATTTTGAATTTTTATTCACAGCATATTTATAATAAATACTTTAGTTATATTGATTGTTTAATAATTATTTTTAAATCATTCTTAGTCTATGTGAATTTTTGTGAATTTTTTTAAATATGTTTTAAATATTATCTTATTTTTATTCATCCTATTTATAGAAACATACAACATTTGTTCTTCATAATTTGAAATTATTAATTAGTGATTTTATTATTGGTTTTAATTATTCTTACCTTATTTATTAACAATGTTAACTATTTTCAATGTGTTCAAAATATATTATTGCATATTAAAAGCTTTTTTATCTTTTATGTCTTTATACATAAAGTATTCTAATTTATTTTTATACAATTAATTTTCTTGTGATATTCATCAATTTATTTTGACCAAATATCATGAAATTATTTTTAATTATTTGTTTATTTTTTTAACTCTTTTAAATTTTTTCAGATGATTTATTTAAATTAATTTTAATTCCTTAGATATTTATGGAAGTTGTAAAATCTTTAATAAAACTAGTTGACTTTTTGTTATAACTTGAATTATTATAATAGTTTATTTGAGTGTGTAACCTAAATAGTTTTCTATTTAGGGGACTCAAAGGTTTCTTGGAATGATAATGATTACATACAATGATGCTCATTTGACTTGAATTAATTCAAAGTGATCTTACTCTAAGAACATTCAAGTGATCCTTTGCTCAGTTATTTTCATCATTTGTGATGAACTCTCAAGGGAGGAACAAATCATGTTCAACTTAATTCACCTTAGGGAGTTGATATTTACCGTTTTTGGAACACCCCAAGATAATTGTCAACATTATTCAAAATGTAATGCATCAATTATTTCATCAACAATAATCCTTTTTCGTTTATCAAGTTGTAATATTTGTTTCATCGTTTATATCAATGTGAATGTGGGAAATTAAATATTTTCTCAAACATTTTAGACTACCAATAAAAGGTATTACTTTCTTATACTTACCTGGATAGAAATTAGTACAATTAGTCTATGGCTCTGCCTTCTAGAAAATCTTGGGTTTTTTCTACTTCTAAAAAAGTATGTGTAGTTAGGTTTGGAGATACTCCTCACAAATTCCATTGTTAGGATTCATCTAGTTATAAAATTATGGGTTTAGATTGCTCCTATTTTAAATTCTATCTCTCTCTCTCATAGTGGGTGTCATACTCCTATGTTTGGGGTGTGAAGATTGGACTAGGTATATTAGACTAAATCATTAAAAAATTCTTTATTCTCTTCTCTTTTATTTTTTTACATTTACACATCACACATTACACTTATCTTCTTATGATTAAATTTTTAATTTTCTTAATATATCATTCTCCATGTTTAATTTTTAATAAAATTGGTAAATTTAATAAATTTTTATTCACCCCCTTCCCCCTCCATCTAGAAAATGTATCATTGCCTTCCCAATATAAAATTCCCATGTATCACATATATATGGAATTTGGGTGTTGATCCTAGTATTCCTAAGTCATCAAATGTTACAAAGAATCCATGTTCTCATCCTAGAATTCCTATAGAATCTGAGAACTCGTCCCAGGATTCCCAACCATCAAATATCACATAGAATATAAGAACTCATATTGGAATTACAATGTATCATATATAATATGGAAGTTTGTATCTTATCATTTCATTCCCAAGTCATCAACTATCATGTAGTCACATGGTGTTTTAATCATATAATGTAAACAATCAATTTATTCTACAAGGAACCCATTTAAGTCACACATCAACAATTACCCTTTCAAATTTAAAAAGGCAACAATAATCCATAATCATTGTATTACATTTTGATATCCATTACCAGTTATAAAATATGATTTACCATTTTTCGTCACTAATACTTTTCACAAAACAAGGATTCCAACCATAATATACTTTAGGATTTTCAAAAGATAGGATGGACATTCACATTTCCCAAGTCACTTAGTGTTCCACATTCCATTTCAGTAATAGCCAAAATAATTTTTCCAAATCACATGAATTGATTGATTTATCAAATTTACCTACCAATTCATAATTAATATACTTAACTAACCAAAAAAATTAAGCAAGATTAATACATAATTTGATTTAATTTTATAGGAAACTATGTAAAGTTTTTAAATTTCACATAAGGGTCATCAATGATTATGAAATTACATTTTAAAATCATTGATTTGAAATAAAATTCATCTTTTCTTATTATTCATTATAATTTTGAAAATTTACAATTTCAATCCAAGATGCCCATGTTCCAAAATTTCTCACCTAGTATGTTATAACATTCCACTAGGCCCAAAGTGGTAAAAGTGAAAAATAGGGAATCCACTTAGGATCACCCCTTTATGTAGGTTATTTAACAATATTATTAAGAGGTTGGACTATGGAGGAATAAAATTAATGAATTTAATTTAAGCTAGGTCACCAAATGGAAAATATGTAATGAAGAGCCACATGTGTGCTTATAAAATACAATGAGGCTCTGGTTTATGCTTAGGTACCGCCTACCTTATCCTTAGAATAGTTCACTCATCCATTAACCATATTAAGTTCAACCTAAAATGGGAGAAATCAAGAAACTAGACAAAATAACTCAAAATAGTAAATATTAGGTTAAAATGGTGAGAGACAACTAAATAATGAAGGGATCTAATAATAAATAGAAAATGATTCATAGCCTTACCATAGGATATTGATTGCACCCAATGGTAACTCCAATGGATAAGATCCAAGGGAGATTCACCAAAAGATAAGAGAGTGAGGGTGCTGTGTAGGGACTTAACCTCATCTAAAATGGGGTCTAAAATTTTTAGCGGAAACAAATAAAGGTATTACTATTAAGATTATGGGGTTATACCTCACATAAAAATCACATGTAAGGCCATCAGCTAGCATCAGACCTCCCACCAACTAGTCGGTGAGCCTAATACCCATATAGGGAACTACCTAGGATACCGGGTATCCTAAGGATTTAGTGATTTCCCATCCAAACCCATCATTCCTCTGGTATCTACATGAACATCATGGTTTCCCTATGAACCTCTTACCAAGTTCAAAACATCCATTTTTTAAGATTTCAATCTCTATAATTCCCTTCGAAATCCTAGTTTAAAACTTTCCCCTCAACAAACTAAAAATAAAAAATATTCACTGAAATTAAAAACATGAGCATATACATGGGGTATTATAGACTCCCCATTATAACACTTATCATACCGTTTAATTCCTATTGGTTGTCCAGTTATACATCTAGAACTACCCCAGTCGTCAATTTCCTTTCAAATGTTCATGCTCCAAAAGATTATAACATTCCTCAAACATGATCCATCACTCAAATTCCTCACATAAATACCAAGATGGAGCTTCAAAGAACCCATTTATCCCTACACACCAAAGTTAACCTCATACAAATGATCATTTGGTCTAAGGTTCTCCCCACACTATGACTTATCCTATAAGGAAAATTTTGAATCATAGTTCCTTCCACCAATAGAATTGCCTATCAAAACTCCATTGGTCATGAAATCAGTCTATACTTGTTATATTTTCACCTGAACATACCTATAAAAACTCCCTAACTCACTTCTAAATCTATTCAATACAATAAATTTTCTTAACACCCATGATGAAATTCCACTGTAGATTTCTAAATCCCTAAAAGCTCAGCAAGTTCACTAGACCTCTTCCCAATGATCACGCTCAATAAAACTACTTGTCTGTCACCAAAAAAATAAATTATAAATTATTACTCACATGAATTCTACCATATCCATAAATTAATACCTACACTTAGGTACCTTCATCTCTCTCCATTCTATCTTCTTGATTCTGGGCACCACCACAAAACCAAAAATAGCCGCAGGTTGGGTTATTCATCACATTACTTATAACATTTACTACGAATACTAAAAATGAGATTCAAAAACTCATTATATCCATAAATTTCTCCCATATATTGTATTTTATAATAAAAATTACACCCAAGTTTTAGAAATAAGTTAAAACACCAGTACTACCCCTCATTCCCAGTTTTGATCTGAATTGAGAGAGTACTCATCAACTATACCCAAGGCATTGAACCTATTTTATTTCAATGAAAATACATATAAAAAACCCAAATAATACTCTATATATACAATTGGTGTTATCGGTATGTTTCCTAACCCACCACATAAAATTCTTCTCAAAATAATAGGTTAGACCTCCTCCGGCCAACCCATATCAAGAAAAAAAAAGCATGGATTCCACATCCAATACACCATTAAACTACTATAGAATGATTCCTTAATAACCATAATAATTCCATAATAATCCATATACACACCAAGGTATAACTCATACCTCTGGTATGGAATCTTGAATATTTAATACATAAAAATTTTCTTACATGGCACAAAATTTGACAATGCAGAGGGTATTTTAAGGTTAGAGGTATTAGAAATTAAAAACATGATACATAAAACATTTCTTACATGGCACAAAATTTGACAATGTAGAGGGTATTTTAAGGTTAGGGGTATTAGAAATTAATAACGTGATACATGAAAAAGAAATATTGAAATTATTCTAATCCACTTGAAATTATTCATTAAATGTTCATCTTAAGTTACTTTTACTACGTCTCAAATCCTAATGACATATATCAAAAGAAAGGGGTGAGTATAAATCCATGTAAGGGAATAAACAAAGGATTTATCGCGTATGTGACCATGAGGCATATGATAGGAATAAATAATAAGAACATTTGGATTATCATAAAATAAAAATCATGAATCATAACATGTAAATGTGTCTACATCATAAAAATGAGACAATCATAATCATATCACTATGTTTTATCACCAAGGTGTCGTAATTCATAATTACCACATTATTATCGAACATATAATATCTATATATTAATACTTTACCTAATACATTAAATAAATATCAGGGTAAACCCTTCATATTTTTTAATTCATGTGAGCCTCATTGATCATAATAAATCATTTCATTTATAAATTGTACAAAATAAAGAATAGGTTTCATATAATATTATTGCATACATAAGTGATTCAAGACTTGAACATTGAATCATTTTTAACCAAAGAAAATGGAATGTGGGTTTAATACATGTAGATACCTAAATCAATAAATTATATTTACATATTTTTGAGTAACCATGAGTAATTAAAGGGTTTAGGTATGCACAATATGATAATTTCTCATGAAAAAGAGATAAATTCAATAGATAAATTCAGCAACATGACTCGTATAAAACATGGATTAAAGAAAGGAGAAAATGAGAGGGAAAGAACGTAAACCATTGATAAAACTATATTCTTAAAGTAATAGTAAGATAAAAATTAACTAAAAAGAATGTATTTTAATATTTAGAAGATATACACACAAAAATGTACTTGAATGAAAAAGAAAATGAGGATAATTCCCTTACCTTGAAGTGTTGCTTCCAAAAACATGAGAATAGTGTAAGAACCCGGGTTTTTAGAATGGGTCAAAATCCCGACCCTGTTTGAATTTTTTGACTGGTTTCTAAGGAAACTGGAGAAAAGGGGATGTTTCTGGAAATTTCCAGACTACACACCGTGTACATTAAGTACACATCATGTATATGTTAAGCGAGTGACCGGTCGTGTGTTCACCGAGTACATGTCATGTGTTACCGTGTAGAAATTCCTTACTACACGGCGTGTAGTTTTACACATGTCGTGTAACCCTGATCGTGTGGTGGCTATACATGGCGTGTAGGCCTGTTGGCCGGGTAGAACCAGGTACACGTCGTGTTCCCCTTGGATATGTCGTGTAGTCTAGCCGTGTATGCGGGATATACATGGCATGTGGTTAATTCGGCGAGCAATAGAAGAGAAACCAAGTACACGTCGTGTACTAATGTCGGCAGGTTGGCCGAATCCCAGCCGCCAAATGAATAGTTAAATTATATATAAATGGCATTTATTCATGAAGTACACGTTGTGTACTTTCTTTTTTTGAGTTAAAACGGGCAGTAGCCTTGTTTTGAGGCAGAATTCATTTTATTCCGCCGGGTTTCGCGAACCATGTCAGTCGAGACATCAAATCCCTCCTAGATCATCACCCAAACTCCGTTTCAATCACGGATTGTCCCATCGAAACCCCCTCGATAAGGCCTCTATTCCACTTTGACCGTTCTGTTTGATTTTTGTTCTAGAACAAGTTATAGGGGTTTGAGCAGTTTTAAATATTTTGTAGATTTACCGCGTTTTAGACCTAATTGGTGGCTTTTACTGGGGGAGTAGCATCATACGAGTCTTAGGTAGTAGGTGCATACCTCATTTTGTGTTTTCGTGGCTTTTTGGGTGATGCGGCCTTCAGCCAGTTTTTGGGTATTTTGAGCAAGACCTGTTTTATCTGCTGTTTCATATGGTATTTCTTGTTGGACCTATGGGATGCCTTTGGGTATGCTATGTTACCAGTTTTCATGAGCGGGGCCGAGTGAGGGGTCGTAGCTCATCGGTGCATTTTGGCCGAGGGATTCCAAAATAGTTAAAAATTGAGTTATATTGTTATAAACTATTTAGTTTAATTTATTAAAGCCTGATAAATTGTTAGAGGCATTTAAGACCTCAATGCTGGTATGGGACAGCACCTTGCATAGTGCAATTCAATTGTTTAGTTTGTTTTCCCTGGTTATGTTTTCTGTTTAAATATGTTATATATGTAATTTCTGAATTGCATCTGTTGGATCCTTGGGTGGTGTTGGGCATGGACCGGATATTTTTGAGAGCTGCGGATCACAGGTTGGGCTTGGACCGAGTTACTTTGGGTGGTTTTGAACATGGGATTGGACATCATGGATGTCAGATTGAGGCACTACAACTGTCAGGTTGGGCATGGCCCGGGTTACTAGGATGGATGTTCCATCAAACTTGAGCGGCATGGTCGCAGGGACATGAGGTGTCAGATGAGTTGGTGGCTTAGGTACTATTTGGTGATTACCACTCACCTGGGACTTTGATTAGTGTGCATACAGAGATACTCTGTGATGAGGTGGTTTTGACCACTCGTGTGGGTAGAGGCCCTCGTAGTTGCGGTTAGGTATTTTGGTTGGGGGTGTTTGCCATAGAAATCCACGTGGGAGGTGAGGAGCCTTCAGGGGATAGCATTGAGACTATCGGTTTGGGGCCTGAGGCTTTCCATGATTTGAGGGTAGACATCGTTGTTCCTCTGGGTTATTCTTGGGTGTGCCTTCGGGACATCGGTACTTGAGGCCCGAGGTTTCAGGAGGCACAAGGTGCCGGGTTACTATTCTTGGCCGTTCCTTCGGGAGATCGTTACTTGAGACATGAGGTGTTAGGTGGAACTAGGTGACGAGTTACTATCCTTGGGCGTGCCTTCCGGACATCGGTACTTGATACATGAGATGTCAGGTGGCACATGGTGTCGGGTTACACGACAGAGATTCTGGCGTTCGCCGAAGAAGGTGACACACCACGGTGGCTGTTGAGCACCAATGGAGTTTGTGTTTATTTGTGCATTGTACTTTTTACTACTTTCCTTATAAATTCATGACTGGTTAAACACATATATTTGGTACGCACCATTGGGTGGTATCCTACTGTGACTTGTCTCACACCCTACACGGGCCCTTCGGGATGCGTGCAGACTTTATGAGTTTACGTGAAAGAAAGAGGCCAGCTTCAGGAGCTGGACTGCGATAATTGTTGCATGGATATGGTACGGACCTTGAGGTATGACCTAGCTGGGGTTACTTGGTTTAGTTTTCTTTGCTTGTATCAGCATGCTCACTTGTTTGTTGCTACTGTTGGATAGACATTGGTGCCCTTTTCTTATATTTAGTTGTGTATGACTTTCTTTGGATGCATGTTTTACTGTTTAGTAGTATTTTATGTTATCCACATGTTGTTGTGTTTATTTCCGCTGTTGTTGTTATATTTACTGTTTCCGTTGTTTATCTATATTGTTTATGCTTCCGCTCTGCGGGTCTGGTTTGAGTCTGTTGAGTCTTTCATTCCGCTGCATCTTTATTTTTATATACTCGAACCAGTACCCTTATTATGATCCTCCGAGAGGGTATTACCTCCCCACTATACCTAACAGACCCTCGCTGCTAGTCGGAAGCCTTTGGAATTCAGGGAGGTGTGCCTAAGGTAGTAACACCCGACCCGTTTGGCACTGTTCGGGTGGTTGGCCGGGTCCGGGTTGTTACAAAGTGGTATCATAGGAGTTCTTGACAAGGATTTAGTAGCAGTGTTTTTATGGCTACTAATAAGATTGAGACTTCTCTTTTTTATTTCTGCTGGTTTTAATATTTGGGATATGGTTGATTGGAGATAAGTTTTTGTTACTAGAACTGGGTTTCTAACTTGTTCTTGGGTGCCTGCAGCCCCAGGTATGAGGGATGGACCAAGTTGCCAATGGGTGGGAGATGTTGTTTTCATTTTTCTCAGATTGTGGTTTATATGATTTCCACCCAGGTGGCTTAGTTGGTGTGTGATGTTCTTGATTGTGAGATGTGACCCTTGACCTGGTATGGTAAGGGAGAATTGGACCTTGGCCTAGTATGGCAAGTCTTGTTTTCATGGCTTTTGATAGGAACATTTTTAGGGTATTTTAATTTCATAATTGCACATATGCTTTGTGAAGTGATAATGCCATGTGAAGGAAATGTCAATTTCCATGCTTAGTATTCTTTTGAAATGTAAAAGTTAAAATTCCTGATAGAATTTCTTTTTGTTGCAATGTGATGTGCCATGCTTTATATATCTGTATAATTGCATGTTGATGGATATTGGGTCTAGCTCTTATGAGAGTAGGCAGGTACTATGGTTGAGACAGTGTAACTATCACTATTGGGCGACTCGGTCATCAGTTTGAGGCAATGTGAGTTGTCAGGACGGGCATGGCCTGAGGTACTTTTTGATACTTGGCTCTGTCGAGGGCGGGTAAGGAGGCCATGAGGCCGGGATGCTGTGGGGCATGGGTTGCGGTGAGGGGGAGTAAGGGTAGTTGTTATGCAATTCCTTTTACTACTTTCATTATCTATGTAGAATATATTGTTATATATATGGTTTGTCTGACCATTTATGGTATTCAGAGGGTTCCTTTTTGGGCGACTCTATGGAGCGTCAGATGGGAGATTGTATAGTGCTGCAGGATCAGGGTCAGAATTCGGTACAGGCAGAGTACGAGCCGCAGGTACAGGCTCATGGATATGATTAGGTTCAGGATCTATTGCAGGTAGGATAGCATCCCGGTTTGGCATCGTTCGGGCCATGGATTGACGAGTAGCTCCGAGCTAGCCTGCTATGTGTCTTGCAGGTGGTTGATAGAGGCGCGCAGGGTACAAAGCCTTCTATGGCGTATCTTACGCGGGAGTTCCAGTCACAGCACCCGCCGCTTTTCCAGGGTGAGGGTGGTCCACAGGTGGATGAGAACTGGAGAGAGAGTATGCAGATGATTTTCAAGAAGGTAGAGATGCCTCCAGGGTGGAGGGTCAAGCTGGTGATGTACATGCTGAGAGGACCAGTGAAGCGTTGGTGGGACGTACAGGTTCAAGCTCGTAGGCATGAGGGACTGGCTTGGAAGGACATCGAGTACAGGTTCTTTGAGAACTTATATCCAGAAACACTGAGGGAAGAGAGAGCTCAAGAGTTCTTGAGTCTTCAGTAGGGAGATATATCTATCATGGACTACGCAGCTACCTTCACATAGTTGTCTCTCTTTTCACCTGGTATGGTAAGCGATGATGTGGCTAGGGTAAGGCACTTTGGGGATGTCTTATGAAATGCCATTCGGGTCTAGGTGAACATTTTCAGGGTGGGTTCCTTCTCAGAGGCGGTGAATCAGGCACTCATAGCTGAGGGAAACAATAAATAAAAGTCTTTCTTTGGTCGGGCGACAGCTTCAGGTGATGGTTTGGATAGCAGGGAGCGAGGATGGAATGAGTTCCAGCAGGGCAGTCAGGCTAGGGATTCAGCTAGACCACCTCATGGTAGTTCTTCGGTGATTTGCATTCAGTGTGCACATCCGGGACATGTTCGGGCTCAGTGCGATCGGCCTCCGAAGGAGTGCCGAGCATGTGGATAGGACAGGCATCTGGAGAGGTTTTGCAGGTAGGCTTCTCAAATAGTCGGCAGGCAGGGACCGAGACAGACTGTAGCATCTGGAGTTGGTTCAGGTTTGGTACCTGGAGACGGTAGTCAAGGTTCGGCTACGCACGGAGGTCGTGATAGAGACATCGGGACCCAGTTGAGGGGTCAGTGGCTGGTGACAAGAGCCACACCGCAGGGGGGGTCAGGCATCAGGTATCCATATTTCAGGCTAGGTGCACACCAAGGAGCTGCTAGAGGCTGAGCAGGCTGGTGAGCCGACGACGGTTATAGGTACACCGCGGTGTGGTCGTGATCTCCATGTTTCCTTTTTTGCATGACCTGTAGAGGTATGTCTGTTTTGAGTGCACGTGGTGTAAAGGATCTATGTGGACTTACTATATGATAGTCAGTGGGATTGGCACCATATCGGGTGTGTGATATATTATATATATGTATGTATGAGGTGTGTGGCATCGGGGCATCGAGGATACGGGTTACATGAGGTGTCGTGGGCATCGGGGCATCGAGGATGCCGGTTACTTGAGGTGATAGGCACCAAGACCTCATAGAGGTGGACACCGATGCGCTGCGGGATACGTTGGGTGTCGGGAACGAAACAGGAGCGCCAATGGGGTGTAGGGGTGGCGATGCGTCACGGGAGGACTATGAGTCCAGGAAAACAGGTTAGTAAACGTTGTTTGCCATGAGTTTTTTCTGGTTGAGACCGGGTTAGGCGATTCCAAAGGTGGGGATCCCCCTTGAGTAATTTCACCGGGACCTTTGAAACCGGGGAGTTTGGTTTTCTTTGATCAGGATGTTAGGTACAGTGCCATCTCCGGGTTTCGTCTGATAGCTTGGGGACAAGCTATGTTAAGGTGGGGAGATTGTAAGAACTCGGGTTTTTAGAACGGGTCAAAATCACGACCCTGTTTGAATTTTTGACCAGTTTATGAGGAAACTGGAGAAAAGGGGAAGTTTCTAGAAATTTCCAAACTACGCGCTATGTACATTAAGTACACACCATGTATATGTTATGAGAGTTATCGGCTGTGTGCCCTCCAATTACATGTCGTCTGTTACCGTGTAGAAATTTCTTACTACACGGCGTGTATTTTTACACACGTCGTGTAACCCCGACCGTGTGGTGGCTATACATGGCGTGTAGGCCTGTTGGCCGGGTAGAACTAGGTACACGCCATGTTCCCCTTGGACACGCCATGTATTCTAGCCGTATATGCGGGATATACATGGCGTGTGGGTAAGTCGGTGAGGAAGAGAAGAGAAACCAAGTACACGTCGTGTACCCAAAGGTACACGCCATGTACTCATGTCGGTAGGTCAGAGGAATACCAACTGCCAAATGAACATTTAAATGATATATACACAGTGTGTAGTCATGAAGTACATGCCGTGTAATATCTTTTTTTGCGTTAAAATGGGCAGTAGCCTTGTTTTGGGGCGGAATTCGTTTTCTTCTGCCGGGTTTCACGAACCAAGTCAGTCGGGACTTCAAATCCCTCCCGGATCGTCATCCGAACTTCGTTTAGATCATGGATTGTCCCATCAAAATCCCCTTGGTAAGGCCTCGATTCCTCTTTGGCCGTTCTGTTTGATTTTCGTTCTAGAACAAGTTATAGGGGTTTGAATAGTTTTGCATCTTTTGTAGATTTACCGCATTTTAGACCAAATTGGAGGCTGTTAACGGGGGAGTAGAATCGTACGAGTCTCAGGTAGGTGGTGCATATCTCATTTTGTGTTTTTGTGGCTGTTTGAGTGATGCGGACTTCGGCGTGTTTTCGGGTATTTTGAGTGGGACTCGTTTTATCTGTTGTTTCATATGGTATTGCTTGTTGGACCTATGGGATTCCTTTGGGTATGCCCTGTTACAAGTTTTCATGAGAGGGGCCAGGTGATGGGTCGTAGCTCATTGGGGCATTTTGGTCGGGGGATGCCAAAATGGTTAAAAATTGAGTTATATTGTTATAAACTGTTTAGTTTAATTTATTAAAGCCTGATAAATTGTTATAGGCATTTAAGACCTCAGTGCTGGTATGGGATAGCACCTTGCATAGTGAAATTCAACTATTTAGTTTGTTTTTACTGGTTATGTTTTCTATTTAAATATTTTATATATGAAATTGATGAATTGCATCTTCTAGACACTTGGGTGGTGTTGGCCATGGCCCAGATATTTTTGAGTGTTGCGGATCATAGGTTGGGCTTGGACCAGGTTACTTTGGGTGGTTTTGACCATAGGATTGGGCGTCATGGACGTCATCTTAAGGCATTATAAATGTCAGTTTGGTCATGGCCCAGGTTACTAGGATGGTTATGCCATCAGACTTGAGCGGCATGGTCGTAGGGACACGAGGTGTCAGATGAGTTGGTGGCTTAGATACTATTTGGTGATTACCACTCACCCTGGACTTTGAGTAGTGTGCACACAAAGATACTCTGTGATGAGGTAGTTTTGACCACTCGTGTGGGTAGAGGCCCTCGTAGTTGCGGTTAGGTATTTTGGTTGGGGATTCTTTCCATAGAAATCCATGTGGGAGGTAAGGAGCCTTCAGGGGATAGCATTCAGACTATCGGGTTGGGGGCTGAGGCTCGCCGTGATTTGAGGGCAGACATTGCTGTTCCTCTGGGTTATTCTTAGTTGTGCCTTTGGGATGTCGGTACTTGAGGCATGAGGTGTCAGGAGGCACAAGGTGCCGGGTTACTATTATTGGGCATGCCTTCGGGACATCGGTACTTGAGACACGAGGTGTCAGGTGGCACAAGGTGCTGAGTTACTATCCTTGGGTGTGCCCTCGGGACGTCGGTACTTGAGACACGAGCTGTCAGGTGGCACATGGTGCCGGGTTACACGATAGAGATTCTGGCGTTGGCCGAAGCAGGTGACACTCCATGGTGGCTGTTGAGCACCAGTGGAGTTTGTGTTTATTCGTGCATTGTAATGTTTACCAATTTCCTTAGAAATGCATGACTTCTTAAACACATATATTTGGTATGCACCATTGGGTGGTGTCCTACTGATACTTGTCTCACACCCTACATGGGCCCTTCGGGGCGCGTGCAGACTTTATAGATTTACGTGCAAGAAAGAGGCCAGCTTCAGGAGCTGGGCTGCGTTAATTGTTGCATGGAGATGGTATGTACCTTGAGGTCTGACCTAGCTGGGGTTTCTTGGTTTAGTTTTCTTTGCTTGTATCAACATGCTCACTTGTTTGTAGCTACTGTTGGTTAGCCATTGGTTTCATTTTCTTATATTCAGTTGTGTATGACTTTCTTTGGATGCATGTTTTACTGTTCAGTAGTAGTTCAAGTTATTATCCTGCAGTTGTGTTTATTTCCGTTGTTGTTGTTATATTTACTGTTTCCACTGTTTATCTGTATCAGTTATGCTTCCGCTCTGCGGGTCTGGTTTGAGTCTGCTAAGTCTTTCATTCCGCTGCATCTTTATTTTTATATACTCAGACTAGTACCCTTATTATGATCCTTTGAGAGGTTATAGCCTCCCCACTATACCTAACAGACCCTCGATACTAGTCGGCAACCTTTGGCGTTCGGGGAGGTGTGCCTAAGGTAGTAACACCCGACCCGTTTGGCACTGTTTGGGTGGCTGGCCGAGTCTGGGTCGTTACAAATGGAACCATGAGGAATTAAGGTCACTTGGGAGGAACTATTTTGGAGTTAAAATAACCATTAATTTTTTCCTTAGATATTTTGAGTGGAGAAGAATGAGAATGGTTGTGTATTTGTAGAAAAAGAGAGGGGAATTATTTAATAATTAGGTTTTAGTATCTATATAATAAATTAATCAAATCCAAAAACCATACCGTGGTCATTTCCCATATTTTATACCAAATAAGAGTGTATTGCGTTATTTTATAAGGTCAAGAACCTAAATCCTTAAAATAATACCCTTGGTTATGTGGAAGTGATTCATGTTTATAAAGAATTGATTTTAGAGTATTAAAATACAATATAGGTTTTGGAGGATTCATTAAGGGTTTATAATATTAATAAATAACTTCAAAAACACATTATTTTAAAGGGGAAATATATATTTGGTCATGGATACCTTTTTTTGGCATATATTAAATCAAGTTTGGGTCATTATGATTTCATAATACATACCATATATTTATACCATATTTAATTTTAAGCCAAAAAATTGATTGTCTTTGAAAATTATAAAAAACTAATTTTTGGATAATTTCAACATCATAAGTTCAAAAATATTATTTATTTTATACCTAAAAATTTTTAAGTATTAGGATTTACACTTTTAAATCAAAAATCAATATTTATTGAAAAATAATGGTTTTTTACAATAACAGTTTTTTGACCCTTATAAAAATTATTTTAAACATCATAAAATTATATTATCATTTATATTTAATAAATATTAATTAATATTAATATTTTAATAAAATATTATTTATTTCAAAAATTCATGAATTCATTAAAAAGGGTGCCTTATTGAAACTATATATTTTCCCAAAAGACCATTTGTGTTTCATCATATCAAAATCTAATTTTTTTCAAACTTATTGTTTAATTATTATAAAGTAGTAATAAAAAAAATAATTGTTTTATTAAAAATAAAAATATACAAAATCATATTGTTATGTTCAAGATACATAGCCCTTTATTACCCTCTAAAAATACCTCAGGGAAAAGTGTCTAATGGTGATATTTTCTTAGGGTAGTTTAGTGTACATGGTTCAAGCTATGATCTTGATGATCTTGAACTTCTCCCATTATTTTTTTTCTCATAATATAGATATTTAATCTATTCTTGGGTTTGGTCAATGGAAAATCTTAGAGATGTTATCTCCCTCAGAATATCTGATAAGTGGGATTTAAAGGGTATGATCCTTCTGGTCGAGGTCATCTCTCCTTCCTTCTATGTTAATTGGATTTATTATAATCCTTAATATATAGTAATAACATAATCACTATATAATTTCTATATTATAAATGGTTATATTTTTTAAAAGTATTTTAAATTTGATAGTATAAAACTTATAATGGTGTATAATAAACAAATTAGTGCATGTTTTTTTATAAATGCATTACTTGATAAGGAATTTATTCATTCAAAAAACAAGTTTCATTTAAAAAATTTAAGTCATTACATTCTTCCTCCCTTTAGAAATGTTTCCCTTGAAATTTCATACACTAAAATAGATGAGGGTACATTTGTTTCATAGCCTCATCTAATTCCCATCTTTTTCAGTCAAACTTGTTGTTCCACTACAACACTTTGACCTTGTGAGTTGTCTTGTTTCATTGAAATTTGTCTTTATATACCAATATCTTCACTTTTTGATCCTTATATGAAAGATCATTTTCCAATAGTACCACCTCTAAATTCAGTACATGTAAGAGATTAGATATTTACTTTCTCTGGAGAGATAAGTGGAATACATCATGAATTTGAGCCATGTTTTTTATAAGTGATAGACAATAGACCATTGTTCCTATGTGATCAAGGATATCAAAGGAAAAGATATACATAGGGATAATATTTCCTTTATTTACAAACCACATTACTTTCAACCATGGTGAAATTCAAATGAAGACTTTTCTCCAATATTAAACTCCAAATCCCTTCAATAGTTTCTCACATAACTCTTCTAAGTACTTTGAGAACCCTTTATATATTATTGGATGGATTGAACTTTTTCTATCATCTCTTTCACAATATTGGGTACAATTAGGTTCCACTCACCAACTTCTACCCAAAAAGTAGGATTTCTACATTTATTCCCATGTAGTGCTTCATATGGGGTCATTTTAATACTCTATTGAAATCAATTATTGTAATAAAAAACAAATAATGGGATATGTTGATCCCATCCACATTTGAATTCCATTGAATAAGATCTTAGCATGTATTCAAGTTTTGGAAAAGTGCTTTTAGATTTTCCATCAGTTTAGGAGAGATATTTCATATTGAAATTCAATTTAGTACTCATAGTAGATTGTATACTTCTCTATAATTTAGAATTTATCCATTTATCATGATAAAAAATGATTGATAATGGTGCCCCATGTAGCCACACCACTTCCTTTATAAACATCTGGGACAGATGTTCAAAAGATAAATATTCCCAAATAGTGCTGAAATGATCAATATTGGTAAGTCGGTCTACCACAGCCCACATTGTATTGTTTCCTTGGGATATATTCAGGAAACCCGAGAAAAAGTCCATACTAATGTTCTCTCATTTCAATAATAGGATTGGAAATGGTTTCATCATATATTTTTACTTCTACCACTATAATTTAACTTAAAGATATACCTATAACTTTTAAGTACACTCAGTGATCTCCCTCTTAATGTTCTGACACTAGAGGTTCTCTCGAATATCACAATACATCTTGGTGCTCCCATGATGGATGTAGAAAGATAAGATATGTTCATCATCCAATATCTCTTTATTTACATCAGGTGATGAAGGCACACAAAGACTAGTTCCAAACTAGATGAAACCACCTTCATTAATTTGGAATTTATGAATCTTACCCTCCTTTATTGATTTCACCTTCTTTTGAAATTCCAAATCATTCCTTTGAACCTCCTTGATCCTCTATTAGAGATATTTTTGGGAAATATTTTGGGAAATATAGGATTTATTGCTATCCGTTATGATTTCAAGATCCATCCTTTTCATGTCTAAGAAGATAGGGTCTTTTCAATCCACATCATAGAGAGAATAAAAAGCTCTTTTCTACTAAGATCATCACCAAACATATTCACACTTCCAATATAGTAATGAATAGAGAAATTGTAATCCTTAATTATCTCTAACCATATTCATTGATGCGTGTTTATCTCCTTGTATGTGAGTATATATTTCAAACATTGGTTTTCTGAGTATATATTTTTTACCAAAAAACATAGTGTCTCTATATCTTAATGGAAAAGATGATTAAATCTATCTCTAATTCATGAGTAGGATAATTCTGATCATTAGAATTTAAGTATCATGATTCGCAAGCAATCACTTTTTCTATTATCAGGAGTTCACATCCAATTACTTTTAAGGATGCATAATTATAAATAAAAAGTCCTTCCCCATTTGAGGGTAAAGTTATCATGGTTACTCTAACCAACATCTTTTTAAGTACATGGAAACTTTCTTCACACTCCTTTATCCAAATAAACTTAACTCGCTTTTGATTTAACTTCGTTAGTGGATTAGAAATACCTTAAAAAAATTCACAATCCTTCTATATCATCATTATATACCTAGGAAACTAATAATATATGTTATAGTGGTAGGATGTGGGTACTCCTCCTTGTATTTTGTCTTCGAAGGATCAACTGAGATTCCATCACTGGTCATGATGTGCCCAAGAATTCATCTTTTTGTAACCAGAATTCACATTTTATACAACCACAAACTTATCAAGGTGGTCCTTAAAAAATCTATTCATAAAATCCATAAATATGGTAGGATAATTATTCAAGACAAAGGGAATAACAAAAAAACTCATAATTCCCATATCTTGTTTAGAGGTTATTTTTTGGGATAACATCTTTCATCACCCTTAACTGATGATACCCATATCATCGATCAATATTAGAAAAAAATTAGTCTACCCAAAGTTGTTCAAACAAATCATCAATGCTTCAAAGAGGGTATTCTTTCATTATTGTGATCCCATTAATTTTTCTATAGTCATTTCATAGACACATTGATCCATCCATCTTTTTTACAAAGTGAGCAGATGCTCCCCAAGGAGACACGCTTGGCTGAATAAAACCCTTTTCCAAAAGATCTTGAAGTTGCTTATTTAATTCTTCATATATCATTCTATATGGGTTCTTTGATATTGTCTTGGATCCAGGTATGATTTCAATTGAGAACTCTATATCTCTTTATGGGAGAGGTATAGGTAACTCTTCAAGAAATTCAATAATGTATTCCTAAATTATAGGAACCTTCTCTATCTATATTCTTTCATTTCATCCTCCCTCTTCTCCAATCATCACTGTAAATTATGTTATAGGAGGTTCATCTAAACAATTATCTAGTCTGGATATCTATCCTTTGGAAATAACACTGGGTTTTCTATTCAATACCATTGAAATTTATTTTCATATAAGTTGATCTTAGAATTATACTATGATATTCAGTCAATCGGTAGTATAGTTTTGAATTCCACCATGGGAATGACTATTATATTTGTGATGATATTACACTCACCAAATATTATAATAGAGTTTCTATACACCATTAATGCTTGGTTAATCCCTCCAAGTGTCTTCGCTGATATATATACTTCTAGTAGTTCTGGGATTGATTATACATTCTTTGTAAAAAATGATGAAAAATATGAATGCTTAAAACGAGATTCCAAAAAAGTACTTACTAGTTTTGAGATCATAATGAGTGTACCTTCCACCACATTATTTGGAGCCACTACTTCATTGATCATGACTGTGAAAGAACAAAATTACTCCCTTTTCCTATAATAAGGTTTATAGTGTCTTCTATCAATTATATTATGATTTTTACATTTATTTGAAAATTTCACAAGTTTTATACACTTGAATCAATGAAAATTTGGTTGTACTTTCACTATATTCCCTTTTTCATTTTCATTGAGAATTTTAGACTTCACCTCAATATGAAAATTACAAGCTATATGGTCATATCATACACACTTGTAATTTTTTCCCTCCCAAGAATGTAGTTCCCCAAATTTTTCTTCACAAATTTGTTTTAAATAGGAAATTACAATTTCTTCCATTCTCTTTCATGATCAAAACTATTCCCTAATTTTTCCTCCATTTATCTATTCCTTTCATTAGGACTATATGACCATTGTGTCTCTCCAAACTCTATTTCTACCCTCATAACACTATAAAAAATATACTCATAACTTTCATAGTGTCAATTTTCTAAATTCCCCCAAAGACGGGGTCTTAACCTATTGAAAGACCTATCAACCTTCCCCTAAGGATCCATAACAAAGCTAGATATGTGACTAGAAATTCATGGTAAGTTCATTTAAAATATTCCCAATGATTCATTTTCCTTCATATTCATCTCCAATAATTCCTTAACCATTTTTTTATCATCGAGTGAGGAAAATATTTTTCGAAAAGAATCTCCTAAATTCTTCCCACTCTATAGTATCAATTTATCCTGTTGGCTTCATGTTCTTAGTTATTGTCCATCATGAATTAAATTCTCCTTTTAAGTGGTATAAAATCAATGTGAATTTCTATAGCTCTAAAAAGCATAGTATATAAAATATATTCTCTATAGAGGAAATTAATTGTTCGATAATTAATGGATCATCAGATCCACTAAAGGAAGGTGGTTGTTGATACATTAAGGACTCAGCTGTAAGTTATTCTCTTCAAGGTGAATCTAGTCACTCAGCATGATTTGGGTTATTATTTATAACTCAGGATAATTTATTCATTATCCTCATGAAGTTGTCTATTCCATCTTCCATTTCATTAGGAAGTTCATAAGTGCATCATACATTTCACTCATTATTTATGTGGTTCCTTCTATTAACGCCTTTTTTCTAAAATAATAAAACCTTATTGAGAAACATGTTAATTTTAGAAATATTTTAATTCTAAAGGAAGTTTAATTATAAGAATAATATTCATAAATAAATTTGTATTTAGTATACTATAATAATAATTACAATTTCTATGTATCTTTCATAATGGTTTATAAAAAGAATGTTATTAACCAAACATATCCCCCAAGAGTGTCAAACCTGGTGTATAGTAAGGCTCATTATCATGCACCATGTGACCGTAGAGTTTACCTCAATACTCCCTTTGTGGGTTTATTACCCATAGGTACCTCTGTACCAGATCCACATTCACTTTTAGTATCCATACATGGATTTTATTTCTTGTAAACCACTCACTAAAAACTTCACCAAATTTCCAGGATGTTTTGTTATATTTAGACTTATCTCTAAGATTTATACTAGTGTTTTATAATCTTAATTTTTAAAAATAAATAGACCTACCTTTGATACCATAAATATAATCATTCCTTTTTAATATATAAAAAATTTCTTACATCGTACAATATTTGACAATATAGAGTCTCTTTTAAGGTTTAGTTTCTTGGAAATTAGGAATATAACACATGAAAAGAAACATAGAAATTATTCTAATCCACTTGAAAGGATTCATTATAGGTTTATATTATGTTACTTTTACTGCATCTCATATCCTAGGGACATACATCAAAAGAAATGGGTGAGCATAAAGTTTAGTAAGGGAATAAACAAGGATATATCTCCTATGCAACATTAAGTCATATCAATAGGAAATGATTATAAGAACATGAGACAAGTCAAAAAAGAAAAATCATGAATAATAACATGTAAATATAGATACATTATGAAAACGATACATTCATAATAATATCACTAAGTTTTATCACCAAGGTGTTGTAATTCATAATTTTCTAGGTTATTCACCAAGGTATCGTAAAACACTTCATATCTAGAGATTAATACTTTACCAAATGAATTGAAGGGATATCATGGAATTTCCTTTATATTTATTAATTCATGTGATACACATTGATCATAATAAATAATTTCATAAATAACCTATGTGAAATAAATCCCGGGTTTCATGTAATATCATTTCATATATAAGTGCTTAAAGACTTGAACATTTCATCATTTTTAACCCACTGGAAAGGAATATGAGTTTAAAACATGTAAACATCATAATTAATAAATTATATTTACATATTAATGAATAAACATGGGTAAGTAAGAGGTTTGGGTACTCACATTATCATCATCATCTAAATTTTTTTACAAAGAAATAAAGGTAAAAGGAAATTACGAACCGCAAAGATAGCCCAAAGGAACATGGGGTTATGGGGGTCTAAAATAGTGCAGACTGAGGGAATCCCCTAAAATTATATTGTCCTCCACCAACTTCATGTTGTTAAAGTTATGAAAAAATAATCTCTCAGGGCTAAGGATATCAAGTAAGGTCGGGTAGTCCACATCTTTATTACCCTCCCACTAGGTATAGATCACTTTAGTGTTGTTGTTGAGGATTCCATGAAATTTTCTGATGATATAGTTTATCGACCAATGGGTAACTCCAAGTCCATGCTGAGCATTGTGCAATATAATTGAATCTAATTCATCTTCTGTGATATTTAAACTCCTCTTTATACACACACTCAGGCCCATAAGCATGGTTATAGCCTCTACCTAGAGAGAAGTTCCATGGCCCAGTAAGATAGTAAACCCCAAGATGACCGACCCAATTCAATCGCGGATGAATCCCCCTCCTCATATAACACTTGAGGTGAAATATCCATATGAGTTGAGATTAAAGCCCCTAGATGGAGGATGCCAGTAGACCCAGTTTTCTATAGGGAAACTACTGCAAAGTTAAGGACCATAGAACCCTGTTGGGGTTTAGGTACTCACAATATGATAATTTCTCATGAAAAAGAGATAAATTCAAGAAATAAATTAGATAGCATGATGGGTATAAAACAAGGATTAAGGGAAAAGTAAAAATTAGAGGGAATGAAGGTTTCCCTTTGATAAAAAAATTATTTTGGCAGTAATGGTAAAATAAAAGGTGAAACAAAAGAAATTAGTTTAACATTTATAATATATACACAAAAAGAGGTAATTTAATGGAAAATAAAAAGAGGATAATTTATTTACCATGAATTATTTCATCCTAAAACATGTGGATTGGAAATTTAGTACTAAATTAAACCTTGGAGGGACTCTTTGGGAGGTAAAATAATCATAACTTCATGTATTATGTATTTGGAGTAGAGAGTAATGGGAATGTTTGGGTATTTATAGAAAAATATAGGGGAATTATTAATTAATTAGGTTTTTACCTCTATATAATAAATTAATAAAAAAGAGAAATCATACTATGGTTTATTTCCCATGGTTTCTAATAAATAGGAGTGTATTTCATTATTTTATAATTTTAATAACTTAACTTCTTAAAATAATACACTTATAGATGTGAAAGTGAGTCATGTTTATAAATAATTAATTTTATAACATTGAAATAAAATATAGGTTTTAGAGGATTCATTAAGGGTTTATGAAATTAATAAAATGACTTGAAAACATGTTATTTTAATGGGAAAATATATTTTTTGTTTTTTATACCTTTTATGAAATATATTGCATCACTTTTGGATCATTATGATTTCATAATACACACCATATATTTATACCGTATTTAATTTTGACCTAAAAGTTTGATTGTCTCTGAAAATTATGAAAAAATAATAAAAGTTGGATAAATTTGATTTAATAATTTTAAAAATAATATTTATTTTATTTAAAAATTTCTCTAAGTGTGAGAATTTATGATTTTAAATAAAAAATCTAAATTTGTTTAAAAATAATGGTTTTATAAATAACATTTTCTTAGAACTTATAATAAAATTGACTTCATAAAATTATAATATCATTCATATTTAATAAATATCTATTAATAATAATATTTTATTAAAATATCATTTATTTCAAAAAATTCATGAATTCATTAGAAAAAATTCTTAATTAAAACTATATATTTCCAAATAATATAATTTGTGATTCATTGTAACAAAATATAATTTTATCAATCTTATTGTGTAATCATTATCAATTAATAAAAAAATATATAATCATTATTTTATTAAAAATAAAAATATACATATTCATACTATTTGGGTCTAGATAAATATCCATTTATTACCCTAGAAAATTCCCTCAGGGTAAGGTGTTTGATTGTGAGATTTATTGAGGTGGTTCAGTGTACATGGTTTGGGTTGTGATCTTGATGTGATTGAACTTCTACAATAAATGGGGTTTCTTATTCTTTAGATGTTGAATCTAGGCATGGGTTTGGTAAGGAGAAAATCCCAATGATGTTATCTACCTCAGAAGCTCAGATAAATAATCTTCAAGTGGTATAATCCTATTGGTTGAGGTCATTGTTCCTTCCTTCTATGTTAATTGAATTTATCATAACACTTAATATATACTAATCATAAAATCACTATATAATGGATATATTATCAAAAAAAATCATGTTTAATAGTATTTTGAATTTTACATGATATAATTTATAGGGGTCTAAAATAACTATAGTAGTGCATGTGTTTTCTATAACTACATTACTTGATATAAGATTTATTCATTTAAAAATGAGTTTTCTTTAAGAAATTTAGGTTTTTATATCTAGTGTGATTCTTTAGTTAAATCACTAGACACTCTCACTATTCATTTTTCTTTCACCTAAGAGACGACCTTCCACCAAACTGAATCATTCTTGGATCATTGAAATTTAGACCATATCTAAAGTTATCGTTCAAACTCCAACTAGTTTCATATAGGAACGTACATTTACCTTTCCCCAATGAATCAAAATTGTGTTTAATTTACTTGTACACCCACATATGACACTATAATAACCATCTAAAGGACGCTCTCATGCATCAACAATCCTTCTAGCATTCGGTTCACATGACTATGACTGATATGATGCTCCCCACCTTAGTATTAAATCTATTATTTCACTATTAGATCCTAAAACCAAACTCCATGACTCTTTTATCATCCATCACTCAACACAATGGTCAGAAAAGTTCATCCCACTCATATTCGAGTGCTTATATAGACCATAGAGTCACTTCCCATTCCTAGCTCAAAGTAATGTCCTCATTGACATCTACTAAAATTCAACTCATAATGAGTTCTATTACCTTACTTGACCAAAGGTTATCTCCCAACCATATGGATTCACCTATACCACTCCTACTACACATATTGAATAGGTTCAACCACCACAGAATGTGGTCTTATCTTTCTAAGATCACCCATATGTTAAACTGATGAAACCAATTTCAAGATCAAGCTGAGATCAATCATTCCATGAAATCTCAATCCATCCATAAACATTGTGTCTTGTCAATGGTGACTCTCAATTCTCACCAAAATCTCTAGGTCATCCAATCTGCAATAATCTATAAATTTTCAATCAAATATTTCACGAGGGACCACTAAATGAAACATGTTATATTATCATGACTCTCTAATAAGAATTCATTAACCAATTATCATCACGATGCTACTTCCATCACATTTCTTGAGTGTTTATAAGACCTAAATGATCCTTAATAGAACCATGCGTGGAATGTTTCATTGATCTAATCCCAATTGGCTCAACATGTACCATTTTGATTCTATTATAAAATAAGGAGTACTCACCCTTTCACCCCCTGATTTTATTGAAACCCAGGGGTTTCATGCTCTGTAATGACTTATTTAAAGAACCTAATTCATCTTTACATGACTCAAGAATCATCAATCCTAGGATAATGTTCCTAATAATGAAAGAATCCATGACTCTGGAATGTTTTTTTAACTAGACTATTTCACCCTATATACTCTCTTAAAATGGGTATGGAACCTTACATGTATCATGAATATGCACATGACCACCCATCATCCTGAGCTTCATTATAAGAATCCAAATCTATTATATATGTTTCCACCATTCACCAAAATTACATCCATAACCAAAAAGTTTAGGCATACGAATGATCCTACCCTTTAAAATTGGCCTAGATATAAGGCACTAGCACTCAAGGTTATTAATCAAAACTACATCAACACTCCGTAGCACTGAACATTCATCGAATGTATAAGTTGAATCATTTACCTTTCTTCACATCCCCAAGGGAATCTTATTGGTCCAAGATAACCCCTATCATGGGTTACTCGCTTTTTTATTTGGAAAAAACTCACTAAATAGCTTTATTCATACCCAAGGTTCACTATGTTCTACCACATATCCCCTAAACCAAGCCCCCCGAGGGTCACTATTCCTCGAAATAACACTTATCCCCACCTCAATTTCATCCATACCATAGTGTACCAAACAAAAAACCTAGGGTTATCACATATAATTCAAAATATAATCTATCCTACCCACTCCTGGGTAAGACATAAACCACAAGTATCACAATCATACACTAATCATCACAACTTATCACAATCATGAAAGTTCATAAATCAATCTGAAAACACAATAGGTGTAGTATTTATTATTCAGTACACCACACATCAAGAAAGGATTCACAAAATAGGCTCTCACTATGGACCTATATATCCTTACTAGGGTAAAAACTATATATACTTATTTTCTATCAGACTCATAGGGTCTACGTCAACACACATCATAAGAAATTTTATAACTTGGGAACTCTTAGTAGCCCAAACAACCTATACATAGGGTTAAACCTTATTCATAAGGGTCCCAAGTCACCATGGTCAACAAGACACTCCATTATCATAGGATTTTTCATTATTCTTTAATCCATATAGTTCGTAGTTTAATAAGATTCAAATTATTTTAATTTCAGTATTTTTATTTCCAACCTTTCTATAATTTCCATTTCTTTTTAACTAGAAGGTTTATAGTTAGTCCTTCTATAAATAATCAATATTTCCACATTCTTAGGGATTGATTAAATAATATTTAATTCATATCCAATAAAGTAAAACACATTATAGTTTACTTACTAACACTCTATTTAACCAATACCATCATTTAACAATTCTTTTATATCCTTATATATATCAAGGTGCATCCATGGAATTGGAAAAGTAATAGTGCACAATAGTATTATATGGAGAAAACCTAACAAAACATTATTGACACTTTAAATAATTAACCCCCTTTTTACCAATAGTTAATTATAACCAAATGAAGATATAAATCAGATAGATATCATCACAGGATAATATAATTCATAGGTATAATGTAGTCAACATCTAAATAATATTTCCTTAGCATGGTGCATGTCACATGAATCCCTATGTGCCTTAAATGATGCATGTACGCACACCCACTCTCTTACCATACTGAGAAAATTGAAAAATCCCATGAATCATAACATAAAAAATTAAGTGAATCACTTAATGTGAAATCAAGAAAACTATAATTAACAATTTCCATGGACAAAAAAATCATATCCCTATAAGGTTTGGTTCTCTCCCTTATGTGGGTTGATCACTCCCACACATTAGCTTATTACTGAGCCTCAAGACAACCAATCCTTTTCTATTCCATATTCTAAGTATTAAGACCAAAATAAAACCTGAAATTATACCACTTTGTAATATCATTCCACCATATTCCACTGATCAATACCCTGACCAATGGTCTCCGCATGAATCGGGTGTGGCTCTCCATATTATAGAGGTTTCTGACTAGAAGTAGGTGTATCTAAAGATACTATTGCAAGACTATACCCCTAATATCAAATTATAAATAACAGTGAAAGTGATATATGACATATAAACCATGCCAAATGAACTTTGTAGACAAGATAGGGAAAGTTCCCCAAAAAACCAATCATCTGAATTCCATAAAAATGGAGTATGTCATATATGTCAGAACAGATCCCCCAAGGGTAGATCATATAAAAGGTATAATCCAAAGGAAAAAAGTAAAACTAAACTAAAATCTCATCCCAAATGGGTCCTAAATCCATCTTGATTCCATCATCCATACCCATCCAATCATGCTGCATAAAACAACATGTAAAGAGCCTTGCCTTGAACATGTTCTTGTAAACAACAACTATATAGAATCATGTAACCAAGTTCCATGGAGGTCCATATCGGATGTGAGTGGAACTCAATAGGCCACCACCAATGAAGTCTCTCAAATAACGAGTTTGATAAATAAGTGCATGAAGAAGGACTAAAATTTATAAATTAAATTACAGAATTTAAATGATGTAATTAAAATATTCTTGATGCTTAGGCTCTATGATGACACTCGGGGTTGATCATACCTACTTCAGCTTGTGTCGGGGTTTCTCTGAGGATGACATGATGACTATGAAAATTATAGTAAGATCCAACAATTCATCCTAGTATTCCCCCATATCATGAATAATTATACTAAATCCAAAAACTCATCCTGATATCCCCATGTATCAGGGATCATATTGAATCTAGTTTCTCACCTTAGTATTCCCAAGTCATCAAGTATCCCACAGAATCTATGCCCTCATCCTGGAATTCCCATGGAATCTAAATACTCATCCCAATGTTCCCAACCATAAAATATCATATTGAATCCATGCACTCATCCTTGAATTACTATATATTACATATCATGTAGAATTACATAATGTGTCTTGGCATTCTGAATTCATCAACTATCACACAAATTCTTGTTTTTTCATTATATAAGATGAATTATCAATTTATTCTATATGGAATCCATTTAAATCACACGTCAATATTGACCCTTTTAGATTTACTGAGGCCACCATAATCCAAAATCATAATATTTTATTTTAATTTCAATTTCCAATTACAAAACATCTTTTACCATTATTCCATACCAATCCATTTCATAAAACAAGGATTCCAACCATAATTTCCTTTAGAATTTTCAAAATGTAGGGTGACTTTTCACATTACCCAAGTCACTTATGATTTCACTTTCTACTTCATAAATCTAAAAACTAATTTTAAAAATTAACATGAATTAAGTGATTTAAAAAAATCACCTCTGAACTCATAATTAAACAACATACTTCACCAAGGAATTTAATGAATTTCAAAATAAATTTTCATTTCATTTTAAAATAAAACTATGCCGAGATTTGAAATTTCACTTCAATGTCTTCAATGATTTTGAAATCCAATTTCACAATCATTTATTTTTAAACATAATTCTTATTTATTAATGATTAAACATAATTTTATAAATTAAAATTTTCAATCCAAGTCATCTCATGTTTCTACATTTCTCACCTAGTATGTTATAACATTCCATTAGGGCCAAAGTGGTCAAAATTCCAAATAATCCATCCACTTGGGATCACCCCATTCCATATGTTCTTTAACACATTTATTGATACATTTTTATGGGGAGGAATTAAAACTATGGAATTAAATTTATGTCAGGCAACCACATGATAAATATATCATTATAGACCACAAATTCATTTATAAATTATACAGATACTATGGGTTGTGTTTATGGACCACATACTTTAGCCTTGGAAGATTACACTCATCCATTAGCATCTTTAGTTTCACCTAAGATGGGATAAATCAAGAAACTAGAAATAATTTCTCAAAATATGATTCACTAGATTAAAAGGTAAAGAGACAACTAAACAGTGAAGGAAACAAAGAATATAATAAAGAGGATGTGTAGCCTTACTATAGTCTCTTGATCATACTCAGTGGAAACTCCAATGTACTAGACTTAAGGGAGATTCAAAAAAGGATAAGAGAGTGTGGTTGGTGCATAGGTACTTACCCTTATCAAAAATGGGGGCCAAAATACAAAGATAGAACAAATAGGGGTGGTCCTGGTAAGATTACATGCCTACCCCACATTTATAAATCACACAAGAGGCTATTGGCCACCCAGTAATCCTAATTCCCATGTAGGTAAACTTCCTATACAGTCAGATATCTTGTGGCTATAGTGGTTTCCCAACAATCCCCAAACATCCTCTAGTGTCCACTTAAATCTCCTATGTTCCTTTTAAGCCTCTTACCAAGTCCAAGACACCTATTTTTGGAGGTTTTAATCATTATAATTCCAATCTAAACCCCATTTAAAAATCATCCCATCAACCAACTAAAAATACAAATTTAAAATAAAACATAAGACTTGTTTTTTTACAAAGGGTATTACCAAAGGTATCCCACAACCCTAAAAATTTTACTTTTGATACATCAATCTCAATTACATGTGAATATTTAAATTCAAAAATAATTCAAATGTGTAGGTATAAAAATTCTAATAACTATAGTAATAATTCAAGGGTGGAAGTGAGTATACCCAAAAAAAATTCCCCAAAAACAAAGACCAATATAATAGTGTTCCAGTCCAAAAATAGGATAGCATGAAATATGTAAAATCAGTACAGATTAAACCTAATCTGAAAAGAAATAGATTAATTATGATATATTTGTGTTGTAGGAAATTCAGGTAAAGGGGTACTGAATTTTGGAATTACATGTCAACTTGTGAATATTATAGAATCCCTGAAGTAAGAGGAGTGAAGTTGAATCAAGGAATTAACCAGTTCAAAGAAAGTGGATTTTAAAAATAAGGAAGGATCTATCTTTAAAGAATAGAATTGAGATCTTGTAATGGTTTTATGATATTTACAACAATATTGGCCATTTTTATGTGGAGTGTTGGTATCTTTCAGCCCATTCCACCTCTCAAGCTGATGAAATGAAAATTCCATGATAAAAGGTGATAAAATTGAATAAAAAATGTTTCTTCATAAAAAGTAATAAAAATAAATCTAAACCTAGTCCTCCCAATAATACAATTAGGAAAGTAAATCAGAGTGTCAAACTAATATTAAACAGTTTCATCAACTGTGATAAGAGAGGCCACATCATAGTTCATTTCAATAAATTCATGAATATAAATATTAAAGGGAAAATATTAAAACCAAAAAGTAAAGAAATACAATAGAGACTTATAAAAATTAATATGTTTATTAACATTCCTAATGAAGAGTTTTAAAAGCAATCCAAAAAAGGGATCTCAAAGGTTGAATATGGTGTCTTTGGAAGTTGAACAATTGTTGGAAACCATATTAAAAAATGCATGATTATTTTTCTAGGAATAAAGAATCTATTAAAGAATAGGTTAAATCACCACTGACTCCTTTTGTCAAGAAAACAATTACAAAGGATTACACCCCAAATAATATGGACGAGAATGTTAATAAAGTGTGTTTTCCATTATGTCTAGCCAAGTTAGAAGAGGCTAGGAAGTTAGAAAAAAACAAAAAATAATCACACTACTCTGGTTATTAAATTTCATAATCACATTCCAATAATGAAGAAAAGTGAAATTTATAAAAAATATATAATTCCTTAAAGTGAATAGATTTATGAAATAAAAGGTAAAGTTAGCTTGAAGAGATATATATTTCAGACCACTAAAGAAAGGAGTTTCTAGGTTGAGAAATCCATCTCAACCATGTTTCTCAAATTTAAGAGATGATGGATGATCCACCTTAATCCTAGGTCTACTATTTTTTTGTTTCAATACTAGGAATTAAAAGTGATGAAAAATAAATATCATACCTTAAGGGGGAATCACCAAAATAGGTGATGCTTCTAGGATTTTAACAATTCTACCTGAATCTAAAAATTTGGATACCCCCTCAAATTCTAAATATTGAGTTATATTTTTCATTCCCTCGTTATTATTTTAACTTATATTTATTAGGTTTATTAAGGGGTTATTACATAATCAAATGGGGAAGATAAATTTTCAAATTAAATGTTTTTATGTTTGTGTTCAATTAAGTGAAGGTTCTTTAAATTTTCTGAAAATATGATTAACCATCCTCTAAGCAGTGAAATGTTGAGTTAGTTCAACATTTATATGAGTAAAAATTTGTATTTTTTATCTAAATAGATCATCATTGTTTTCTAAAAAGGGGTGTATTGTGTAGACTTAAAGTTTCATTGTTGATGGCACTTTCTAAGAGGAATGTTGTACCACTCTTTTGTCATGGGGTTAATTGAGAACTTGTGAAGTGAATCAATTCATGATGAGAATATGAGTTTCTTAAAATTAGAAGAGTTTGATATGAGAAGAACTTACCTTGGAATTTGTAATCTCAATAAAGGGGAATAATAAATTTTCAAGGCTTCCCTGTAATTTCAATAAAGGGGAGGACATTTGTTTCCCTAAAATTGCATTTATTATCAATTTGGGGGAGAATAATTTCATTCTCCATTAAAGTAAATTTGGAATTGAAAACAAATATAAAGGGGGATATTGGAATTCACTTGCTTTTAAGTTGTACTTTTTGTTAATTAAATTTGTTTCTATTATAAATGTAATTAGGAAAAGGTTATCTCTTGGGTAAATGAGTGAGTATCCACCCAAATAAGAGCCACTACCATTGTGTTTACAAGAAAAAGGAGAAAAGTATTATCCTTGTAATATCCAATTGGGCAGGTTCCAAGGAACCTTTTTAATTGGATGATTAATTTATTTGGTATTCATGGAAAAACATGAAAAGTGTTGATGGAGATCTTCCAACGTTTTATAAAATAGTTTAGAGATAATTAGTAAAGATAGGTATATCATGGGATTATATACATGTGGATAAATAGAGTGAAATTTCCATTGAGAAGTTATAAAACCATCCTTGTTATTCTGTTATAAATGGATATTTAAATTAGTGTTATGGAGCACTTAAATGGAGGTTTGAAGATATTTTAATGAGGTTGGGAGTATAGGGGCAGTTATCTACATGAAAATACTATATCTTAAATATTATGAATGCTATAAGGATTTGGAACTAGATAAAAAGGAATTTGAATTATTCTAATGATTTCTATAATTATTTAGAGTTGTTATAAAGTTATTTGAGTTGATTGAGAAAGCCGAGAGTTGATGTGAATATGATCGGAGTTCATTTTAATCAAATGTAGAATCTATTATTGAGATGGATTTTAGAAAAATGGTACATATGTTTTTTATATACATAAGATATTTTATCTAGAACATAAGAAATTTTTTATTTTAATATATTTTTTGAGTCACGCATAAGATATTATCTATATCCCATAATAAATTTTAGAAGTATTGTTCTAGAGTTGAAAAATGGTTTTGGAAAAAAGCCTTACGGCACCATCATAGGAAATTTTTTCGGTCGCATCAGAATTTTTGGGCTACATAAAAGAATTATCCTATTCATAAGAAATTTGAGGAGGCCATAAGATAATTTTATCTATCATAAGATATTTTAATGTGCTTATTTTTATCAAATACAAAATTCATATGATGTATGACATTTCAATAGGTTGTAAGATATTTTATCTATGCATAATATAATTTGTCTCGCATAAAAATATTACTCATGTGAGAAGTTTTGAGCATATAATATATCTGTATGTAAGATAATTTACTTAGTGAAACATTTATAGAATTACAGTATTCTAAAGAATGTGATATATGATGATACTAAAGTTATTTGTTCATGTTCAAAACATCATGTAGTTTTGTAGAGCCATGATTAAAGACTAGGAAATTGATCTTCTAGTCTATGGATAAGAAGATAAAATAATGGAATAATATATATAATATTAAATTTTTGATGATTTTTTTGTTTCAATAATAGTGTATATTTTGTTGAGTTTAATCTTGTTTTATACATTAAAGATTAAATTATTGTGATTCAAGCTTCAGAAGATGAGTTTGAAGCTGAGTTCCAATATTATGTAGAGATTAAAATTGAATATATACTATTATTCATGAGATCAACTAAATATGAGTGAGAGACTCTCCACATACTGAAACTTTTTATTTTATATAGCATTGATTAAATTCAGAAACTGTGTTATTATGAGTTAAATTTTAAGAAGAAGATGAAGTTCAGGCCAACAAGAGCATAAAATGAAGCTTTATACATCCATTTGAGGTGAAATAATTAAATGAGAGTATTTTTACAATACCATTTTAGTTGAAAATGTAGATAATTAAAATTATAAATCATGGTAAGTTTTACCATGTGAAAGAGTTGGTGAGAAGTATATGAAAAATCATGGGAACCCAAAAATAGGTATTTAATAATTATTCTTTTTGGGTGGAAGTTCGTTTGTCTACATAAATTTTATTTATGGATATTGAAAATAAAATGTAATTTAATACATCCTTATATGACACTGAGACAATTGAAGAATAATAATATAGAGAAAATGTAGTGTTATTGATATTGTGGCAAGAGAAAGTGAGTAAGTTGGTTGAGACAGCCAAGATACTCTAAAAGGAAGAAGGATGACGAGAATTTGATCTAATATATAGTTGTAACACCCCAAAACAAACCACCAGATCTAATATAGAGGGTAAAAATACCTCATACATTCCTCCTTGTATGCAAGATTTTTCTAATTAGCAGTGAGGGTCTAATTCCATTAGTGGGGAGACTGTACTCTTAGTATCATTCCATAGAAAAAATAATAAATAGAAAAATAAATAATATAATCATTAGAGTAGACATTAATAAAATGATAAATCAAAAGTACAAAAATGTAATATAGGTAAATAAAACTCCCAAAGTGGAAAGACAAACTAGGGTAATGAGAAAATAATACAACCCATAGTAATAAGAAAATAAATAAATAAATAAAATAGAGGGGTATTTTGGTGTATGTACCCAACTTTAAGTATAACATATTCTAATGTTTATGATCTAGAATTCACTTTCATAACATTCTTAATATATTTTTGGTTTAGAGTTTTATATAATTAGGAAAAAATATTACAAATTAAACTCATATATTACAATTGGAAACTTATACTCAATATCCATTTTTTCTACCAAACAATACGTTTGAAAATAAAAACATGTTTTTTTATAATAAATCTTCACAATATTCATATTGTGATCATCCTTGTCCCTAATCATCCATAAACACTATGAAATTTTTTAAAATAAATTTTGGATGAGCACAAAAAGATCAATAAGGGACTTAAATTAAAGGAAACCATTAGTCTAGTGAAAACAAGATAACTCAAATAACATTTACATTTATCTTCAAATTAATTTGAGAATATGAAATAAAACATTTCCACTTAAAACATACACATGAAGTTTTCTCAAATAAAATCATTAAAACCCATATCAGGAAATTAAAACCTATTTTGGTGACTTAGATCATCATATTCATAAACCCCTTTAAAACCCCCATTAGTTGGAATAACCACGTGGTTGAATTTCAAGATTTTCATTACCCAATGCATTGGATTGCTATCTAGGAACACCCGTTATTTAATCTATTATAGGCTTAACCTGTACTATATGGGCCACCCCACATTAGGGCTTCCCATTTTAATTAATGATGTCATTTCCCAACGTTATCTAGGTCACCCAATGTTTAATGCTCAAGTGCCATATAATGAATAAAATATATTTATGATGGTATTTTTTTATCATAACTTGTTTCAAGAACACTTTTAAACTCATAATAGAATCATTTTGTTAAATCAAAATAACCTTTCCTTTTAAAAAATGACTTTTAAAATTGAAATAATACACACATCATAAAGAAAACATTTTATTTGAAAATAACCATGAACATTTATAAAATATGCATCAAAGAATTAAAAATTCATTATGGAAGTAAAATCCACTCAATATGTATAAGTGAAAAACATTCTTTTTGACTTTTCAAAAAACATTAAAATAATATTTTTCAAAATAAATTCCATTAAATAAAACCTTAAAAAGGTTATTTTTTGAAAAATTTTGAGAGAAATTATAAAATTAATTTATTTGAAAATTCATGTCCATATAAATAAATTTATAAAAAAAATTAGAAACATGTATATGAAAGATAAATTTTTCGAAAAGTAATCATTAAAATGTTTAAAATGAGGTTTTTAAGCAGAAAGAGTCCCTTAATACTTTTTAGTTAGTCAAATAGTGTGCCCCATGAAAGAGTAACATTTAATAAAAATTTAAATATCATAAGAGTAAATAATTTAATGTTATATCATGTTAAGAGGTATTTATATACACCTAAAAAATAATATAGGCCCATAACATCAAAATATACCTCAAAGAAATAAAATTCACATCAAGCCCCTTACCTCGAGTCTGAATTATCACTTTTGTCCTTTATCTTCTTATTTAATAAAATTATGTTAATTATTTAATTTTTTGATTAAATTTTTCAATTTTATTATTCCTTTTATATTACTTGTTACCATGTTATAAAAATTACTTAATTATTTAATTTCACGTCATATGTTTTGATGATATTTTATACTTGAGTCCAAAATGACTTTAGTATGATGTCTATAATCAAAGTAGTCAATAGTAAATCATCTCTAAAATATTATTAATTAAATAATTATAAATTTTTTATATTAATTATACTTTTAAATATATTAATTAAATATGTCTATAAAAAATTAACTATTTTTTCAATCATGGAGAGGGTAGGCCGTACTTATGCATGAGTAAAGTTTTCATTTTTCAATGATTATTATGTAAAAAAGGTAAGTATCATTTTATCTTTAAAAAATTATCATAATATCATATATATAATATTAATTTTTATAAAATACTTATATATATCATCCATATGATATGGTTATGAAAAATTAATCACATCTCTTCATGGAGGTGATACTTCACACGTACGCACAAAGGACGTTATAATTTCTCGGTGCAGGAAAAGATAAGAATTTAATGTTATATTTTTTTATAAACATTATACATGTATAATTAATATAATATATAAATATTAATTCCTTTATTATAATTATTCTTGAGATATGGTGATTGAAAATGAATTATATCGGTTCGTGAGGTGGTTAGTCTGTCGTACACATGAACTGTTAATTATTTTCCCATTTGATGGAAGAGGAGATTGATATGGATAATTAAATTAAATTAATATCATTTAATCATATTGAGGATAAATTATTTATTATTTTATCATGTTAGAAGAATATTTTAATAAAGTGGAAGAATAAATAAAATAGAATTACTTGACTAAAAACTATACCTCTTCTTTGGACGATCTTCTTTTTATTAGCACATTAACACCTCTAAGGTGAGTGTTATACCTAAAATAATGACTCTATAGAATAGGTAGGTATTATAAGAAGGTATTTGTGTAGGTATTTTCTAAACTAAAAGGTTTTTTAAGTGTCATAAAAAGAGAATAATATGTACCCTTTTATAATAGAGAGGAGGGGCACTCTTGGAACTTCTCAAAATAATAAATTAATATAAATTAATTTTTAATTTCAAATAGAAAAAAAATTATTAATTTATAAAATAATAAGACTATGGGTTGAAATAAGTTTATAAAATAAAAATTATATTACTTTTGACAAAATTTATACGCTTATATTTTGGTTTTAACCCTAATTTAACCCCTTTAACTCTTACCGTGACAACTTGGATTTTTACTCTTTAAGGGTTAATATAATTACTATAAAATGCCAAAAGAGCCATAAATGAATCATGGAAAAAAAATTAAACCTTAACCCAATTACATTTATGAATTTCATATTTTTAAAATTTTATATAATTTAATAAAATATTATATATTTTAAAATATCATTAATGTTAATTTTGAAACGATTCATTACTTTGACTTTTAAAAATATCAATTAAACTATGATAATTTTAAAAAAAATGTTTTATTAAATGAGTTAAATATCAAGGTAATATATAAAATTCGTTTATCACATTAATTATATCATTTTATATTTATTTTAATATTTTTTATAAACATTTATTTGATGTTTTCATTAGTAAAATAATTACTGCATCAGCGTTGTGTAAGCATTTAAGGTAAATATTTATTCACTAAAAATTACAATTAAATTACCATGATGAATATAAATTTTTTATCTTTAAAAATAATATTTATAGTCTAACATAGCTTCTGAATAACACAATATTAAAAATATTACACTTATTAAAAAGAAGAGTGTGACAAGTTTGACTTTTCTTAACCAAATAATATAAGGGGACTAAAGTCATAAAAGTAGCCTAAATAGGTCATAAATTTGGACCAAGGATTATTTTTTTAAAACTAATTCATCCAATAAATTTATTATAAGTGTTATGGTAATTTTTTAATTCTTATCATAGTTATTTTTACCCTTAATTACTTGATTTACCCTTAATAATGGTAATAAAAATTACTAAGTTTACTATTCATATTATCCAAAAATAAAAGGGGGATATTTAAAAAAATTAAAAATTGTGTTTAAAAATAATGAATCCATTTTTTAAAATTCAAAACATATATTAGGATATAATTATTTTAAAATTAATCTTATATATGGGGCAAGAAAGTGGGTTTTTAAAGTGAAATTGTTTAAATGTTTACTAAGTTTTTATATCTAAATTCAATATAAAAATGATTCTAATGAACTAAATTTAATTAATATATATATATATATAATTGATCTAATTTTACATTAAAACTAATTTAAAATGTAATTTAACATTATAAATTATTCAGATGAAAAGTCAGTTTATAATTAAAATTGAGTATTTTTCACTATTCATCAAAAAAATAAAACCTCTCAAAAAAATACAAAAAAATTAAACCAAGTAAATTTTGACATTAATATTTCAAAAATAAATTTTATTTTTTCAAATAAAATTTGTAAAAGCTTCAAAATTTAGTTTTAAAACAAGTGCGCCATTAAAAGGCGACCAAACTCTCTTTTAAAAAATATAACTTTTTATGCATAAAATTAGAGTTATTTTTATTTCATATCTAGAAAACACATAAGATGAATTTTAAACATTATATTGAATATTATAAATATATATCATTAATATAATACAAAAATTATGGTTTTTTTATTTTATTGGTATAAAACACACTTGTGGGCATTTAAAATGTTTTTCATAAAAAGATTTCATTTTATTTTCAAAACAGGTTTTATTTATATTTATAATTAATTGGTCAAAAAAATTAATTATATATACATGTTTAAACCATAATTCAGTTGATCTTATTCATACCTTCCATTCTAATGGTTAGGTTATAACAGTAACATTTAAATAATAATATGTAGTCTGTTTAAGATCCGTATTGTGTATCTTGTATGCTATAGAATATAGTCTTACCTTTTAAAAACTCAACATATTTTATTCTCCCCCATTTTGGAAATTTTTTCCTCAAAATTTTTAACTTGGGATAAGTAACTAAGGTTTGAATCTTCAAAACACATTTTTTGAAATCCCACATCAGAAAAAGGATTAATAAAACTTTCACTTAGAAAGAAAAGAAAGTATGAAGGTTACCTAAGATAACACATACTATGATTACATATAGGAAAACATGGACATGGAAGAGAAAAATAAATATAAATTTCTAATGGAGAGTGATTGAGAACATGTTCATGAATAAGTTAACCATCATAAATTTGTAAATCTATGATGGTTTAAAATATTATTGATTTCTTAATAAGAAAATTAAATGGATAACGTTTTTATTTCAAGAACCTTTTTTCCCAGAGTTTAGGAATTCCATTAACATATATACTAAGATCATAAAGATATGTACTTACTTGAAAATTATAGTTTCATCATTCAATCAATTTCCACCAAAAACTCATCTTTTTCTTAAAAAGATGAGTGGTAATTTTTAATACTTAAAGCACTAGAATAAAATTCTAAGGATCATAAAAATCCACAAAATGAAAAAAAAATTAATTTATTCTTAATGAATTTAGAAATTAACTAAAACCAAATAGGTTATGATAAGATAATATAATTTCCCAAAAAATAATAAACCATTATATGATGAGAAACTATTTAAATCTCCAAAATTCATTAGTAATACCCAAAGTTCATCACAAACCATTCGATAAATAATTATCCCTAAAATTCATCAAAATAGTAAAAAATAAGATTGAAACCCAAAAATTAGGTGAATTTGATTACATAGTCTTCCAAGATAATTTTAATGTTTATCTTTTAATAATATCAATCACTCTTAAAGTCTCATATCAAAAATTAATGGCTTAAATCACATAATATCCAAGATATGCTAACCATTTTTATAAATAACCTGAATCACCATAAATACACAATAATGTCATATATGCTTAAAAAATATAATTCAACCATTATTTCCCTAGATAAAATCCCATAGTATTCTGTTTACCTTAATCATATAGGGTTCCAAAAATAGTGAGCGTTTTTTGAAATAACATTAATCCTTAATCACCAAATCAATTTCCAATCCTGAGGTTATCTATTTGATAAAACATATGTTCCCAACATAAACTAAAATTTTCTATATCAAATTTATTAAACAAATAAAATCAATTTTACACTAACTAGGACATCACCTATGCCAGTGGTATGTGATGTACCCTTGTCCTCCTTCAGTTTTGGCTTCAATTCACACAGCCTTTCTGGACGTGAAAGGTTGTCACACGGTATGCAAGTTCTCCTTTTCTAAAAATATATAATTCTTAAAAAATTAAAAAAATATGAAAAAATACTAAAAATTAACTTTAATATTTTTTTAACCTCAAAGGTTATTTCATACCTTTTATTTTGCATCCCAAAATGTAATAATCCATAATTACCTAAAAAATGAATGTCTCAAAAAAATACCATTATTCATCTTAAAATTTAATAAATTAAAGGCTAAAAGGGAGTTTCTAAGATACTAAACTTGTAATAAACTTGAAATCTATAGACCCCTGATGATATCCATAAATCCTAAAATTTCATCTAAATATCCAAAATTATTTAAACCATCATTTGATACCAACTATATTGTCCCAGACTTGAGCATAACATATTCTAGTGTTTATGATCTAGAATATACTTTCTTAAAATTGTGATAATATTTTTAGTTTAGAGTTTTAGATAATTCGGAAAAACTTTTACAAATTAAAATCATACATTACATGTGGAAACTTATACTCAGTAACTATTTTTTCACTAAACAATACTTTTTAAAATAAAACATGGATTCATTCATGATAAATCGTCAAAAAAATAATCTTTCCATCTTCATTTTCCCTTCTCATCTATAAACCATGTTAAAAACATTTTAATAATGTGGTATAAGTACATAAAGATCATTAAGGGACTTAAAATAATATAAATTTTTAGTCTAGTGAAAACATAAAAAATCATATAATTTTTACCTTTATCTTTAGAGTTCTTTGAGAATATGAAATAAAACATTTCCACTTGAAAAAAAACACATACATTTTTTTCAAATAAAATCATTAAAAACCATAAAAAACAATTAAAACCCATTTTTTGTGACTTATAGAATCATATTCATAAACCCATTTCAAAACCTTTTTAATTGGAATAACTATATAGTTGACTTCCAAAATATTCATTACTCAATGTATTAGAGTGCTATTAGGGCACACCCATCATATAAGTTATTATGGTCATACCCAGTGCTATTTGGTCCACCCCATGTTAAGTTGTAATGGGATTTCCCAGTGTTATCTTGTTCACCCCATGTTAATCTGTAATGGCCTTTCTCGATTATATCTGGGCCACCCCATGTTAAGTTGTAACGGGCTTTCATGACACTATCTGGGTCACCCAATGTTTAACGCTCAAGCACCATATAATGAATAAAAAAATTTATTCTTGTAATTTTCTCATCATAAATAGTTTCAAAATATCTTTTAAACTTCTAAGAAAATCAATTTTGGATATCAAAATACCCTTTCCTTTTTAAAAATGACTTTTTAAATTGAAACACTGCACTCATCATAAAGAAAATATTTTATTTGAAAATAACCATGATAATTTATAAAATAATGATCAAATAATTAAAGCATCATGATTGTAGAAAATCATTTCAAGTTTTATAAGTAAAAAATACATTCTTCTTGACTTTTGTAAAAAAACATTAAATGAATATTTTCCAAAAGAAAGTCCCTTACATAAAACCTTAAAAAGATTACTTTTTGAACACATTTAAGATAAAATAAAAATTTTATTTTGTTAAAACATTAGTGTCCATATAAATAAATTCATAATTTTTTTTAAAAAAACAAACACATGAAAGGGAAAAATTTAGAAAATAAATATTTAAAACATTTAAAATGAAGTGTTCAAGTTAGAGAGTCCCTTACTACTTTGTAATCAGTCGAATTGTATACCACTTGAATATATAATATTTAACAAAAAACTAAATATCAAAAGAGTGAAAAAATTCATGATATAACATTTCAAGGGGAATTTATATACACCTTATAAAATAATATAGGTTTATAAAATCAAAATATGTCTCAACTAAAGAAAATTGAGACAAAGTCCCTTAGATCAGGTCTGATTTGTCATGTATGTCCATTATCTTACTGAATAGTAAATTTCTGTTAATTATTTACTTTATTGAGAATCTTTTTCAAGTTTATTATTACTTTTATATTACTTATTACCATGTTATAACAATTACTTAATTATTAAAGTTCATATCTGATGATTTGATGATATTTATTACTTGAGTCCAAATGAATTTGGTATGATTTCTATAATCAAAGTGTCCATTAATACATTATCTCCAAAATAATATTATTGACATAATTATCACTTTAATATATAAATTATAATTTTAAATCCATTAATTAAATATATATATATACATATATATATATATGTGAAAAATAAACTACATTACAATCATGGAGATGGTCAGTTGTACCTACACATGAGTAACGTTTTCATTTTTCAATGATTGTTATGGAAAGAAGGTAAATATAATTTTATCTTTCCATAATTATCATAATATCATATATATTATATTAATTTTTTCAAATATACTTATATATGTAGGTTCCAGGTATAGAGGAAGCATGTGATGGGTCGTTCCTAACTTTGATTTTTTCCATGATCGATGATCAATCTGAGATTTACACAATGATAAAAATTGTGATCTATAGAATTTAATCAAAGAATATATATAAAGGATATAATAACATAACCAAGAGAGATGATCATAAAATATTATTTAAAATTAATTTAATTAAATAAAAATTTACCTTGATGGAATTCTTTCTTCATCGATGGATCTATCAATAGATCTGTGTTGTTTCATCATTACGTTGTAGGAATCAAAGTAAATTCCCTCTATAGGTGATCCACATATTCCATAAATCTCCAAAAATCATCATAGGAATCTATGGGTGATAGAATGGCAGATACTAACACTTGATTTTTCCACCTTTGATCACCTTGAGAACCACTTCCAAAGCATTCCCCTATATCCCTCTTGACTTGAGAGTGGGAGGAGGAATATCGCATTCCATTCTTGGGAGAATTCGTTGAGAAGGGATCTATCAAGGTCTTGAGATGATTCTTCAAATCCTTTTAGCACAACCTAACAAATTAATTAGATTGTTGATAAAATAAAATAATTGGGTTTATATATCAATAGGGTTAAAATAAAATAATTACAAAGTTGACCTTTATTATTTATTTAATCCTTGTGGAACACCATGTCAAATAATAATGTTATTATTATTATTTGTCAACATGTGATTAACATGAGAATTAAATTAAATATTATTTATTAAAATAATATTCAATATTTATTATTTCTCACTAGACCATTAAACTCAGTCTTTCATTATTCCATAATATTTATCGGGCTTTTAATAATAACTATTTATTTATTAAATAAATATCACTTAATTAATTTTCAATATATATATAAATATTATATTTACTAAATATAAAATAAATATTTATATGTGATCAAGCATACATGAATAATTATTAAACTATATTCAGGAATAATATTTATTCAACTTGTTAAATAATAAATAATAATATATTATTTCATAAGATTTTGGATACACTTAGTTTGTGACCCTCTAGGCCTTTTTCTTAGTGGCATTAGGTGAATAAGCCTAAAGTCCAAGGCTATCATCTAGAAACACTCCAAGAAACCCATATAGAAAGAAGTTAATTTTACAACGTCATGATACATCATATGAATTCTTACTATGTAATATAATCTCTTTATCATGATATCTTAAATCAAGTAAGATCCATGTTGGTTTCATCAACCTATGTGCCCGATGTATCTTTCTTTGACTTCATATAAAGTAAACTTGTCTATTGTAAACCATGGCCATGGATTTATTTAGGATATATAATTTCTATAAAAGGGACTTAGATATAAACTTATGTTAAATAATATAAGGGACAAATCCTTTCTCACATTATTCCTTAATGAAATATTACTTTTAACGCACCCAACTTATCCTACCTCGCCACAAACATCTATCGTCAGAGTTTTCATCAATACATCAATGTACATGAATCATAATACTCGTTAATAATGATATTAAAGTATTAGGAACAATACACACATACGCAGATAGGAACATCTAATGAAACATATTAATGTGTATTTCCTACTGGCGGGTCTCGTTCTCATAATATCCTACTGGATATTACCAAGGGTGTGCACCATGAGAAGGTTCATCAAAGTCCTATGAGTCTCCATCCATGATATCCTATATCATTTTTTTCCATAAAATGATATCAATTGTCTATAGAACATATATTTAATAATAGTTTTGTATAACTTATGGGTTCTCATCATAGTAGGGAACTGTTATGACCTTTCAGTGTGACATCTACTCTTAGGACATTATCGCATACTATGTTATGTAGAAGAACAATCATGATGTGATAATAAGTTTATTAATATTGAAAAATATGAATACAGGTTATCAAAAAGTACATCTAAGTTTTTTATAGGAAAAAAACTCCAAAAATATATATCATCCATGTGATATGGTGATGAAAAACAAATCACATTGCTTCATGGAGGCGATTGTTCACATGTATTCATAAACGACGTTATCATTTCTCTATGCATGGAAAGGTAATAATGTAAATGATATATTATACTTTAAAAATGATAAATATCTCATGAATATAATATATAAACATTAATTCTATCATTATAACTAGTCTTTAGAGGTGGTGATGGAAAAATAATTACATCGGTTCGTGAGCTAGTAGTCCGCCATACACACGAATGAATAATTTTTTCCACATTTGATGGAAGAGAAGATGGATATGGATAATTGAATTAACATAATAATATATTGGTGTATATAGGACACTATATTTATTGTTTTATCATGGTTGGAGAAGATTTTAATGGAGTGGAAGAATAAATAAAACAAAAACACTTGATTAAAAACTATACCTCTTCTTTGGACAATCTCCTTTGATTAACACCATAACACCTATAAGGTGAGTGTTATTCCTAAAATAAGGCCTCTAGAATATGTTTAGTGGTTATATTAAGGTATATGGGTAGGTATTTTTCAAAAAAAAGTTTTTTAAGTGTGATAAAAATAGAATAAGTGGTTCCCTTTTATAAGTGAAAGGAGGGGCACTCTTGGAACGTCTCAAAATAATAAATTAATATAAATTAATTTTTAATTCAAAATGGATCAAAAATTATTAATTTAAAATATAATATGATTATGGGTCTAAATAACAACATAAAATAAAAATTAGATAAGTTTTTACCTAATTTATTATCTAATATTTTGGTTCTAACCCTTATTTAACTCATTTAACTATTATCATGACAACTTGGATCTTTACTCTTTAAGGGTTAATATAGTCACTATAAAATTCTAAAAGAACCATAAATGAATCATGGATAAAATTTTAACCTCATACAAATAATTTTAATGAATTAATGTTTTTAAAAATTTTATATCATTTAATAAAAAATTATATATTTTAGAATATCAATAATGAAGATTTTGGCACTATTCATTACTTTGACTTTTAAAAATTTCAAGATAACTCTTATAAATAAAAAACTATTTTATTACATTGATAACATGTCAATTGAGTATATATAATTAATTTTTAACATTATTTACATCAAAATATATTTATTTTAATATTTTAATAACATTTATTTGATATTTCCATTAATAAAATAATTACTACATTAGTGTTGTGTAAGAATTTAAGGTAATTATTTTTTCACTAAAAATTAAATGTAAATTACCATGATAAAGATAATTTTTTTATATTTAAAAATACTATATCCTAACATATCTTCTTAATAACACCATATTAAAAATATTACACTCATTAAAAACAAGAGTGTGATAAGTTTGAATTTTAAAAAAAAAATATAAGGGAATTAATGTCATCCAAGTGGCTCTAATTGATCATAAATTTGGACCAAAGATATTTTGTTTTAAATTATATCATCCAATAAAATTAATACAATTGTTAGGGTAATTTTATAATCTTTATCAGAATTATTTTTACCCTTAATTACCTGACTTACCCTTAACCGTGGTACTAAAAATTACTAAGTTTACTATTCATATTGTCCAAAAATAAAATGTTCCTATTTAATAAATTTTAAATTATTATAATAAATATGGAATCTATTTTTTAAAATTAAAAAATTATATTTGGATAAAATTATTTTAAAATTAATCTAATAGATAGGGTGAGAAAGCGGGTTTTTAAAGTGAAAATGCTCAAAAGTTTACTAAGATTTTATATCTAAATTAAATAAAAAAATGATTGAAATTACCTAAATTAAATTAAAATATTTATAATTTATTTAATTTTACTTTAAAACCTATTTAAAATATAATTTGAAATTATAAATTATTTAGATGAAAGTTCATTTTTCAATTAAAATTCAGTATTTTTTACTATTCATCAAAAAAATAAAAAATCTCATAAATATTCCAAAAATTCAACCAAAGTAAATTTTGATATTAAATTTTCAAAAATTAAGTTTATTTTTGTAAAATAAAACTTATAAAAGTGTCTAAATTTTCCATAAAAAGGTTGCAAAACTACCTTTATAAAAATATAGTTTTTTATTCATAAAATTGGATTTATTTTTATATCATATCTAGAAAACATATAAGGTTAATGAAAAAAATTATATTGAATTTATTATATATATATATAATTAATATAATCTAACACTGATGATTTTTTTTATTGGTATAAAAAAACTTCTACATATTTAAATAGTTTTTCAGAAAAAATATTTCCTTTTATATTCAAAAAGGGTTTTATTTTCATTTATAATTAATTAGTCACTAAAAATTCCTTATATATACATGTGTAAACCATAATTAATTTAATGATATTCCCACTCTCCATTATAATGGCTAAGTTATAATGGTAACATTGAAATAATAATATTTAGTTATTTGTTTAAACTCGGTGTTGTGTACCTTATAAGCAATCAAACATAGTCATTACTTTTAAAAACATAGGATGTTACATCGAGATTCCATCTCGGTCCACTCCTAGATCCATGATCTTCTTTTCATATTTCCACCATAGGGCCTTTTACCATCACCATATCCCTAGTTATTAAATCTACAAGTGTACAATTGCCCGAGTATAGTGTGAGTACAAGACTCAATAGGATATCACCAATGTGTCCATAAAAAGTGTTCTTAATTAATAAAGTGTATTCCATAATGAACAATAAAATTTAATACAACACAAATATCCAAAAAAGATCACTCATGTGATAACCAAGCCACCATGGGTCCTAGTCTTACCTGATTCAGCTCTATCCCATAAAATATGTCAAGGTATGAGAGTAATAAAGGACTAGCCACAAGGCTAGAGAATCTGTTGCTAGATGACCTCATGAAATCTTGTGTACCTATGACTCGGTGTTCCATGTGCCTTAATTATGGCATGATACTCAGCAAAAAAAACAAGGAATTAATCATTCTAATCAGTAGTTTACTGGGCATTGAATAACATGGTACTTAGCACCCAAGAATTGAGTGCATCCTCAATATGGAAATTATATAAAATAATTATATCTCAACCCAATGATTAGGTCCATCATTTCCATCATCAAAAATTGTGTGAACTCCCCCTATAAGGGATAAACATGTCATCAACTTCCACCTACCTTAGTGATCCAATAAAAATACCACATAGGCACACATAACAGGATAGAACACACAAGAAATCATAACATATCATCATAAGTAAATTAGAAAAATGAAATACATATGTTCAACATTAAAAAAGAACAATCAATCTATATAAATAATAATGGAATCATATATCAAATAAGGTTCACATGGTCTATGAACGCACCCACATGCGACAATAAGAAAGTATTAATATCAATTATTCTAAAAAAGTGTTATATCAGGGTAAAAAGTGTAGAAAAGAGACCCAAAAGGTAATGAATCTCCTACCTCAAATTCATCAATGTTAATATCAAGGATAAACCACCCTGTGTGGTATGAAAGATAGAGTGGAAACCTCTACTACTAAGAACACATCCTTGTGGGCCTAATTATTCTTGTTTTCAACATGCCAACATTTAAGGTTTTTTAATAAACCATTAAACCATTTATAATTATTTTATTTAAAAAATAAATAAAATAATACATGTGATAATAATTTACCTCTCCTGGATAATTTCCAAATTACTAAAAAAATTCAAATTCATGTGTTCGAAAATTATTTTTCATAAAATAATAATTAGACCACATGTGATAATATTATAACACCCTTGAATATTATTCATGTGAAAACCCCCTATTATTATTATTTAACATTACAAAAGAATAATTATCTTATTATCTTAGAAAAAATTCAGAATAAAAATTATTTTATTATTATCTAAATAATCTTCAAATTATTACCATTCTTTGAATTCTTTAATAATTTTACTATAATTAAAGGAAGATATTAATCCCAGAATTAAAAGAAAATAGAAACCCTACATATAGTTATATCTCTCAGGCACTGAACTCGGAAAGAGGATAGAGTTTGGGGTTCTGTTATTCCTAGAAAACCAAATAAATAAGGCCCATATTTTTTATCAAAGGTTTCACCAAATATCAGCATGTAGAAATTTCAAGTTTCTCGGACTCAAATTGTCTACTAAAAACAAAGGTTTTAATGTTTTAGCTATTTTATAAATAGAAAAGCATGTACAGGTTTTCCACAATAAAACATTATATTAGTTATCAATAATTAATTTGTGTTTTAATCTATTCAAGAATTCATGGGGTTTATTTTCATCCATAAATATGAGTTACAAATTTTAATGAGTTTTTAGCATTTAAAACATAAAAAATGAATTTCATAAGAATTAATTGGAAGAATAAGACTAAAAACGAAGTAAATATGGTAAAATAGTTACCCTTATGCATGGAGTATTCACTACGTAAGGGTAACTTGGTTTTACCCTTATGCATCATGTTACCTTTGCGTGGGCTTTGAAAAATTAGGGGTACCCATATGCAATTACTCTTACACAGTCGGCCACGCTAAATTACACCCTAGTTTACCCTTACATGAGGCTCAATATTATTATAAAACTTCCCTTATGTGGCTTGGTACCCTTACATAGGTACCCTTATGAATATTAGTGCCCTTATGTTGGTACCCTTATATGGCTTAGTACCCGCACCCAGGGATGGATGACCCTTACACAGTGGATGGTATAAAGGTTTTACCCTTACATAAGCCATATAAAGGCCCCTCTTCCCTTACATAAGGACTTTTAAACCCAATTTACCCTTATTTTAATCCTTAAAGCCATGTATAAAGTGATTTTTATTGAAAAAGATTAAATTTCCATATAAAAAATTAATAAATTGAAAATAAGGGGAGTTTAAAATATAATTAAAATTAATTATATTAACATTAACCCCCTCTAATTACTTATCATCCCTAAGAAGTAACTCAATAATTCTTTTTAGAAAAACTCGGTCCACTAAGCTTGAATATTAGACTCTTTCTCCCACATATCCTCCTGGATCTGTCCATGTTGCCACCAAATACAAATAAGTGGTATTGTCTTCCCTCAAAGGTCTTTCACACTCTATTCTATAATCTACATTAGATTCTCCTTTTATGATTTATCTGTATCAAAATCAATATCTTAAAAGTTGACAACATGCATAGGATTAGTCATGTAGCTCTAGGGCTATGTCACACGAAACACACCATGCATACCTCGGTAGTGAGAATAAATATTCAGATGGTATGCCATTATCCCAACCTATTTGATGATATTAAAGGTTTTAACAAAACATGGTGCTTGATTTAATTTCTTCATAATCCTTCAGTTTTCTAACTGAGGATACACTCTCAATAAAACTTGTCACCTATAGTGAACTTTTAAATTAACCTCCTACAGTTATCATATTATCTCTGGATATTCTGAGTAGTGATCAATCTCTTATGAACCAGCTTTACTCTCTAGTAGGTATCTTGAACCAAATTGGTCCACATAACTACTACCTCACCTTCCTCATGCCAACAAATTGGTGAATAAAATGTTCTCCCATAGAGATACTCATAAGGTTCTATCTAAACTAAATCCTAGTAATTGTTTTTTATTTAAACTCAACCAAGGCTATATAATAATCTCATGCTCCACCAAATTCTATAACACAAGCTCGAATCATATCTTATAGTATGTGTATAGTCTTCTTAGACTGTCCATTTATCTGAGGATGGTACAGTGTGGTCAATCGCAGCTAAGACCCTAAGTATTAATGAAAACATTTCTAAAAGTGAAATGTGAAGTGTACATATCTATCTTATATAATTCTCAATGGAACTCTGTGTAAAAATATGATCTCATGGACATAGAACGTTCCCATATCGTCCACTCAGTGAGTCCCTCTAATCAGTATGAAGTGTGTAACCTTTTTCATATGATAGATAATAACCTAGACAGTGTCATGATACCTTAGGGTACTTGTTAACCCCATCACAAAGTCTATCCTGAAATCCTCCCACTTCTACATGGGCATTGGGAGTGGATGGAGAAAACCACTAGGATGTTGGTGCTTATCCTTTACCCTCTGGTAGGAAATGCATTAAGAGAAAAAAACCAACAGTATACCTCTTCATCCTAGGTGACCAGAACTGATGCTTGTAGTTATGTTACATCTTTATCGCCCCAAGATGTACTGCCTATCTAGAAGTGAGTAATTCCCTCATCATCTTCTATATGATGGATGCAAGGACTACTACTCTCCCATATATAGGGATCACATCATCCTCACCCAATGACCACCTGGGTATCGGATCACCTCCAGCTAGTTATTCTATTATCACAACACACTCTGGGCCATTCTTCTATCTAAACTTTTCCCAGTCTAACCTAGAATATATGACCACCATTGGAGTACAAGTCATATATCCCTAATCCTCAGAAGAATCCACCCTCGAGTAATCCAAAAAGCTTATCAAGTGCTATACACCTCTAAAGGATGATCACTAAGCTCATTCTCATATTATATCTTATGGATAAGAGCATATGAAATGATGTTACCCTTCCATGGTGCATACATCATCTCAAAGTAAAACATTTACAGATACTCTACCTAATTCCTTTGCCTCAGATTCAGGTACCTCTATGTGAAGATATAGTGAAGTCTCTTATGGTCAATGTAGAAAAGAAACCTCTCACTGAAGATATAGTGTTTCCAATACTTTAAATCATGGACTATAGTTTCCATATCAAAATCATGAGTGGATAAGTTCCACTCATGGGGTCTTAGATGTCATGGGCCACAAGATACTACCTTTTCTCACTACATCAGTACCACCCCAATAATAATGCCTAATGCATCACAGTATAATACATATCCAATCCCAAGATCTGAAAGTATCGGTACTGGAGTTGTATTCAACCTCGTTTTTAGATATGTAAATAATTCTTCACACTACTGCAACCACTGTAACTTCAGTCCCTAATTTTTTATTTCATTCATGGGTGATGATAATTAGAAAAGTCCTATAAAAATAATCAGAAATATCCTACTAAACCCAAAAAGATAATGATCTTGAATATGTTCTAAGGATGTGTCCGGACATTACTAACTCCACCTTATCTAGGTCCATGAATATACATGTTTTGGACACAATATGACCAAATAACCATAAATCCCAAATCCAAAAGTCACAATTCAATATCTTGGTGTAAAGTAGATGTTCTAGAAAGAATACTAAAGATTATCTCCAGATGTTTGTCATTCTACTCCAATGTCAGGGAGTGGTTGATGATTTTTTCAATGAACACAATGAAGAAAGAGTCCAGATAAGGATAAAATATCTTGTTAATGATTCCCATGAAAACTTTAGTGTATTAGTTAAACCAAATGTCATAAATAGATACTCATACAATCCATACCTACTCTGAAATTCCATCATCATAATGTCATCCTCTCCAACCCACAACTGATGATAACCCAATAAAAGATCAATCTTGGAGAACCACCAGTCTCTCTATAACTGATCAAAACGGTCATCAATACTTGGAAAAGAATATTTATTATTTATTGTCACTTGGTTCAAATTCTAGTAATCAATGTAGAGTTGAATAATTCCATATAATTTTTTAGAGAATAATATAGGTGCACCCTATAGTGAAGTACTCAGCCTGATGAATCCCTTCATCTTCAAGTGGTCAAGATGAACCTTGAGAACCTTCATCTTAACTGAATTCATATGATAAGGGGGTATAAAAGAGGTTTATTCACCCACTATGTTATTTATCTCAAATTCAACTCCTATATAATGAGGAATCCCTATTAATTCTTCTAAAAAGACATCTTGATAGTGATCCAAAACTAGAGTAGAAGTTGAGGGGGGAATCATATATCCTACTAAAAGATTTAATCCTTCCATCTACACTGTGATTATCCTGATCTGACACAAGTCTGGTCCAACTCAGAATGCACCTAGTTCCCACTCTTCGATTATTATGAACTTCTCTCCCTTTGGTTAAGTTAACGATACACATATCTGATAGAAATAAATGTGGTCTTGGAATTTTTTCATTCAATCTATATAAAGAATAAAATTGAAGGTCTTTATCTCTAGAATCATAAATTCACATAGATTTTTATAGATATATGTAACTATATGACACTATGATCATCACTGTAGATGGTCCACTTTCATTCCCAATAGTGTATCAAGAAAGACTAACTCAAAGGATAACTTAATTAGTAGGTCGAGTCTAACAACTACTTGTGTAGATATAAAAGAATGGGAAGCACCATTATTAAACAAGGTACTAGATAAAGTCATTGTGATCAAGACCATACCTATAATAGTAGATAGTCCTTCACTACCATATGTTGGAGTCTAATCTACTATGTAGACATTACATTCCTTAGATATATGACCATTCCCCTAAGATGTATGACCAATCTGAGCCTACTTCTAAGAAACTCAACCAGATCCCTAGCTCCTGGATCATGTATTTGTCGACCTACTATAGAATCCTGACCTCATAAAACTATGATAGAAAAATTGTAGATGGAATATCTTTCCACACTATTGGAATGTGATCTTAGGTACTGATAAATCCATGTGATAGTGATTTATCTTATCATAGTTAAAGTATTATAAGTCATATCCTGAGGGAACTGAAGTGATAGAAATTTGTTACACCAACATTACATAGCTATGTTATACATATCATGTATTCCTCTTACATCCATTAAAATAGGTACACATGGAAGCAGTAAGAGCTCCACTAGACTGAGCATAAAAGGGTAAGTAAAGAAAAACTACTTATCCCTCTTCTATAATATTATTGATGGTTAGGACCTTCTATATAACCATAGGGTATGAATCTAGGTTGAAGCCTCAAACATTTAGTCTAATGTAGGGTCGAAGTCTGATATCCAACTTCCTAGACTTTTGAGACTCATTAATGGAAAAAAGAAAATAAAAGTAGAGAAGAACAATAAAATGAAATGATTAGGAATATATTATCATGTAGACTTACTACATCTACATGAACACCTATTCTCATTTAGGCTTCAGCATATTAGGAAAGAACTCTACAAATAATAGGTCCTTGAAGGCATCTTATTTGAGATACTAATGTTATACAACTTTTCCCATAACTCCATACCAATTCCCTGTAGGTCCCTATAGCATAAAAGATGCCAACTTCACCATCTTATCAGTCCAGATCTCAATGAGGTTGAAGTTACCCTCTATGATATCCACCCAGTGCTCAGCATCATATGGTCTATCAGTACCCTAAAAGGATAGAGGATACTAAAGATGAAAATACCTAGCATAGTCAATCATTGATCTCAGTAGAAGAACTCCCAGTTGGGGAGGGCCCACTACCTAGACCATTATATTTGGTTTGAGAACATTATCTAGAGCACCCTACATAGTTGGAAGTCCCACCAATCATCTATGAGGCATCATCTATACAAAAAAAGGATCATTATAAACATAAAAGATCATAACCACTCGATGGTATAACACAGGGCTCTCTTAGGATTCTACCCACAACCTAAGGTATACCCCTCATAATACTAACCAAAGTCTCACACATATGTGTTAGTCACATCAATCATATATATATACTAACACAATAACATGCTCGGTTCAACTAATTAATTCTAATTTAAGATATATCAAAACAATATGGCAACAAATATATATCACACCACATAGAATATGTCCCTAACAGATATCACAAATTAAGGAATTTTATTAAATAACTATTATGTCTTATAATATCATGTGTGTATATATGTGGTATTTGATTCTATTTTCCTAGTTATGATGCATAAACTCACCCAAATTATCATAAAAATAGTAACATTAACTCCTCCCACGGTAACTTGAAGTTCCATTACACATGTGCTGGCCATGAATATGGAATATCCTCTAACTAAGTCTCACACAGCTATCTATTTACTACCATGTTCTATATTAGTCAAAAATAAAAGAATAAAACTGGTTCTCTAATACCATTTTGCAACACCCCAACCCAAAACCATTAGGTCCAAGTTGGAGGGTCACATGACCTCATGCGTGCCTCCCTATATGGAAGAGTTTTTCAACTAGCAGCAAGGGTCTAATTCCATTAGTGGGGAGATTATACCCTCAATATTCTGTCATAGCACAAATAATAAACAGAAAATTAAATAATATAATTATTTAAGTAAACATTTGAAAACTAATAAATCAAAAGTATATACATGTCATATAGGTAAAAACAACTCCCAAAGTGGTAAGAAAAACTAGAATAATGAGTAGAAAAATAAATAAATAAAATAGTGGGTCTAATAAAGTCCATATTGGTCTACTACTGGATCCATGCTCCTCTTCTCATTTGTCCATCACAGGGCCTTTTCCCTTCACCAGATCCCTAGTCATGAAATCTATAGGCACACTAATACCTGAGTATTGTGTGAGTACAAGACTCGGTAAGACACCACCAATGCATCCTTAAAAATTGTGCTTAAGTAAACAAGTGTACACCATAATAAAAAATAGATGTACAAGAAACACCAAAATCCAAAACTGAAAACCCATGTGTTAACCAAGCCACCATGGGTCTCGTTCGTACCTACTTTGGCTCCATACTAGAAGATATGTCAATGTATTAGAGAAATTGATGACTATCCATGAGGATAGTGAATCTCATTCTTGATGAACTCATGGTATTTTGTATACATGTGACTCTTCATTCCCTAGGTCTCAAGTATGGCATACAACTCAGCATAACACTGGGAAACAAGAAAGTTATTTCGCAGTTCACTGGGAATAAAATAACATGGTACTTCGCATTTAGGAATCGAGTGTATTCTCAACACAGAAATTCCATAATGTCTCCATATCTTCACCCTGTTTTTAGGTCCATCATCTCAAATTGTGCGCACTCCCCCTCTAACGGATAATCATGTCACGACGGTCCACTTATCTTATGGATCTAATAACAATTCCAAAAGGGCACACATAATATGGTAGAATACACAATAAAGTATATTATATCGTCATAAGTAAATTATCACCATAAAATACATGTGATGAATATAAAACATTAAAAATATAGCTATATACATACTCATAGAATAAAATATCACAAAAGGTTCTCATGTGCTATGCACACACCCACATGAAATCATAATTAATAATTGTTATCAAGTATTCCAACACAAGTTTTATATTATGGTAACAAGTGTAAATAAGATCCCAAAAAGTTAATAAACCTCCAACCTCAACTTTTATATCAATGTGAAGGATAAACAACCCTATGTGGTTCAAAAGGTGGAGTGAAATATCTATTGTCAAGAACACTTCATAATAAGCCTTATTATCATAGTTGTCAACAAAAAATGTTCAATGTTTTTCAAGGATCCCTAGAAAAAAATCCAATGATTTCAAAAAGAAATAAAATAACACATGTGATAATATTTTCTCTTTCCTAGATAATTTATGAATTATCAAAAAAAATAGCAAATTCTTCTTCAAAGAATAATAATTAAATCACATGTGATAATATTATGCCTCCCTAGAATATTATGCATGAGAAAACCCCCTATTATTATTCTTTTACATTCCATAAGAATAATTCTATTATTATCTTAGAAAAAATCCCAAATAATAATTCTTTATTAGTTATTTTAATGATCTCCAGATTATTACCATTCCTTGAATTCCTTATTCATTTTTTTCAAAAGAAATGTTAAATCATAATCTAATAATTAAAGTAAAATATAAACCCTACCTATAGTTATCTATCTCAGGAACTACACTTGGGAATAGGATAGAGGTGAGGGTTATATCACAACTAGAAAAACAAAAAAAATAAGGCTTGTATTATTCTTTGAAGGTTTTATTAAATATGAAAATGGTGAAATTTTAGGCTACTAGGAATCACGGGTTTGACTATTTTAGAAATAGAATACTGCATACAATTTCATCACAATAAAATCAAAATATATTTATCAACATTTAATTTTTGTTTTAAGTAATTCATGAATTCAAAGGGTTTATTCTCATTCATAGATACTATTTACATATTTAAATGATTCCAAGGATTTAATTCCATGATTTATATCATTTAAACCATCAAAAACAAATTTCAAAATCATATTAGGGAAGAAGGAGGGGAAAAACTAAGTAAATAGGGTAAAATAGTTACCCTTACACATGGAGTATGTTCTACATAAGGGTAACTTAGTTATACCCTTTAAAATTGGTTTACCCTTATGCGGGATTTAAAAAATTAGGGGTACCCTTACACAACTACCCTTACATGTCCAGCCACCCTTACGCACACCTTGGTTTACCCTTACATGAGGTTTGGTACCCTTATTTAGGTACCCTTATGCATATTTTTATCCTTATGTAGGTACCCTTGTGTGGCTCATTACCCTAACATAGGTACCCTAACACATCTCAGTACCCTTACATAGGGTTGTACAACCCTTATGTAGTTTATGGTACATGGATTTTACCCTTATTCAAGCCATTAAAAGGCCCCTATACCCTTACAAAATCCCTTTTATACCAAATTTACCCTTATAAAAGTCCTTAAATCCATGTATATGGTGATTTTTATTGGAAAAAAATTAAATTTTGACATAAAAATAGATATAAATTACAAGCAATGATGGTTTTTAAATAAAATTAAAATTGATAATATTATATCAGTAAGGAATAAGAAGAGAGATTAACCTATGAATCTTTTGAGGTTTCAAATAAAAAAATAAAAAGTATTTGATATGTTCTACTGGTTAGATATAATTAAAAAAGATAAAAAATAAAAGTATGAGTATATGTAGATAAGGTGATAATCATTTAAAATCAATGTTTTCCCAATATTATAGTGCTTATTTTGTGGGAATAATATTTGAGTTGAGTATATATAATGAAAAGGTTCTACATGAACTAGAATCAAAGTTGTGTTCATAGATAAAGTTACAAGAAGAAATCCTAAATATTTTATGGAATTTTAATAATATATGGTTTAAGAAATAATATTTTTATTATGGGTGCATACACATCCTATGAAAGTCTATAAATATTCCTTATGAGGAGGAAGAAAACTGAGAAGACTAGCTGGTGGGATACTAGTTTGAAGTGAAGTTATAGGATGAATCTTATATTCACATGTGTAAAATTGTGAACCCTCACCTATTAAATGTGGTGAGAGTGGGTTAGGATAAAAATATCCTATACTTCACTTTAAATTGAAAAAATTATTTTTGTGTAGAATCGGTGGCTTGTACATCTTAAGAATGCCAAGGAATGGAATTCTTAGGTGGGTTTGAGCCTTGTAAGAATAGTTATGTTATTTACTAATTTTTTTCATTATATATAGGTGAATGCTAGGTTAAAAAATATAAGATCTAGTATTATTAATTGACATCATAGGTTCATTCCTAAATGATTTATAAATATTTAAATAATAAATTTGAATTTGGTAAAATTAAACAACACTTGATTCACCCCCATCCCCTGAGTGTATCTGCATGATCCACTAGACTATCAATTAGTATCAGAGTATAGGTTACCTATAATTTGATATTTATCAGAGAAAGGTTTCTTACTATAATTGGAAATAAATTTTTATTGCTCAGTTGTTTTTACTAGATATACATTAAGTGAAAATTTTAAATGAAAGAACCTCATATAGAATAATTAATTTCAATCCCTATTGAAATAGATCAAAAAGATTCAGAAAATACCTTAATACATGAAGAAAAAAGATTGAAATAATATTAGAAATAATTCAAAGAAGGTACTAGAATCACCAATTGATGAGGTTATTTAGAACATTGAGTCTTTTGTGAATCTATTGGTTATCATTCCTCTATTAAATAAACTTTAGGCTTTGGTGATGATTGAATTGAATCTACCAAATAAATCTACCTTTAAGTTTAGTATTATTTAAATAATTTTCCTATTGATGTGGTGAATTTTATATGTTTTTTATTTAAAAGTGATATATGATGAGAAGTCACACCTATAAGAAGTTTCTAATTAAATAAAAAAGGCTTTAGAAAAGAATATGTCAATTATATCACTCTTAGAAAGCTATTGAAAGTCAAATAAGAAACTATTTCACTTTAAAATGAAATATACTCTCCAGGGAATGAATAATTGAAAATAGATTCATGTGAGAAAGAAGTATTTGAAAAATTTGTTAAGGAAGTGTTCCATTAATTGTAAAGAGTTCCAAAAATTCTCTATGAATGTCAAAGATTCTCAGTTAGAAGTTAAGTCTAAGAGGATAAAGGAGATAGATTATTATTTGCAAGGAAAAAAGAAAATTCATAAGGATCAGTTGAATAATTTGAATAAATATTGTGAATAAAGGTTAAAGTCTCTTTAATACTAGAGATATGTGTTAAACATGAAATTTATAGAGTTTTATATCAAGAAAAATTATGGAAAGTACCCATGTAGAATATTCACAATTTGTTGTATGAATAGTTGATACCACAAGATCTTTCGATAAAATACTTACCTCTAAAATAATTTTAAATGGTAAAAATAAGTTTTATGAGCATCTCTTGGCCAACCCTTTACAATATCATAGATAAAGGAATCTCACAATTCCAAAAAATTATTATTATTTCAAATCTTTCTCACTTACATGTGTAGATTTAAATTTAAAAACTATACAAATGTGGGGTGTAAAAAGGATGATAATTACACCAATAAGTCAATGGTATAAGTGATCATAACCAATAAAAGTTCCCCAAAAAACCAATTCCAAAACAATGGTTTCCTTATGAAAAAATAATATGTTATGTAGTCTAGAAAATCTAGACATATTACACCTAAAGTGAAAAGAAATAGATTAATTATGAGGAATTAGTGTTATTAGAAAATTAGGCATTAAGATATTGAATTATAGAATAACATATCAACTTGTGAATATTATATAATCCTATAATTAATGGGGGAAAATTGAATCAATAATTAAAGGGTATAAATGATCATACCCAAGAAAAGTACTCCGTCAAACCAAGCCCAAAATAGAGGTTTCCTAGTGAAAAAATAAGAAGGTATGTAATCTGCAAAATCTAGACATATCGTAGCTAAAGTGAAAAGAAATAGATTAATTGGTATACTTTAATGCTATTATGAATTCAAGAATTAGGATATTTAAGGTAGGAATAACATATCAACTTGTAGAGATTATAGAATCCTTGGAGTAAGGGGATAAAATATGAATCTATAAGTAACCTGAATGAAGAAAGTGTATTTCATGGAGAAGGGAGAATCTATATTTGAATAATATATTTTATAGACTGAAAAGGTTAATTTATTTTTTCAACAAAGTTGGTCATTTATATGAGGAGTTTTGGTATGTTCCATCCCATTAAAACTCTCAATATAATGAACTGAAGAAAGGACACAAAACCATATGGGGAAATAGAAGAAATATAATTATGACTTGGGAATTAATCAAGAGAATAAAGTTGAATTAAATCCTTAAAAAATAGAATTAATAAAGGTGTCCAGGGTTTCAACCCAATATTAAAGAAGTGATCTTACTATGACAATAGATTTCACAACATTGACCATTAAAATATATCCATGAATGTTAATAAATAAGGGATATATATGAAAACTATAAGGGAATCAATTTAGGGGAGTGGTATGTAAATTATTATAGTTGTTGAAAATCATAATGAAAAAATTGAGAGGCTTTCCAAAAAGCTAGCTCAAAAGCTTAAGATAGTGTGTGTGGAAGGTTAAATGTATTTGGACACCATGCTAAAAATGAATGATTGTTCTTCCAGGGTAAAATAATATAATGAAGAATAAAGTAAAAGTACCACTAACTCTTAGAATCTTGATAGTATCGATAAATAAGGAGTACACACCAAAGTAGAATTTTTAGGATTTTAATAAAGAGTGTTTTAAAAAATGGTCATCCCAGTTGGGAGAGGCTATGAAGTTGGAGCAAGCAAAAAATAATCAGACTACTTTGATTATTAAAGTTAAGAAGCCTATTCCAGCGGGAAATAAAATTGAAATAAAAAATAAATCTATGATTACTAAAATATAATATAGTTGTAAAGTGAAAGGTGAATCTAGTATGAAAAAGTCTATAAATTTTAGACTTTCAAAAAAATGAGCTTATTGGTTAGGAAATCTATCTTAACCATGTTTCTCAAATTGAAGAGTTGATGGAAGTTCCACCTTATTCTAAAGTTTATTTTTTATTTCAATTATAATAATTAATGTTGATAAAAATAGAGATGATCCATTGATGGGGATCTAAAAAATGGATAAATCTTCCATAGTTTTAATAGTTATATTTGAATTTTGAAATCAGGATATCCCCCTCAAAATTTGGAGGTTGAGGTATGTTTTTCATTATTCCATTACTTTTTTGGATTATATTTATTATGTTTATCAATTTTTTGTGATTACCAAACAAGTGTAAAAGAAAAAAATTGCACTATTAATGTTTTAATTTGTGTGTTCAAGTGAGTAATGGTTCTTGAAAATTCTTGAAAATGTGTTGGAGTATCCCCTAAGTAGTGAAATGTTGAGTTTGTTTCACACTGAAGTGAGTAAATATACAGTTTTTTGTCTAAACTGGTAACTTTTTTTTCTACAAAGGGTTATCTGATGTATAATTATAGTTGGTGGGTTGATGACATTTTTCTAAGAATAATGTGATGCCTCACTTATCTCATGGGATTAATTGAGAACTTGGAAATAATATCAATACATAGAGAGAAGATGAGTTTATTAAAATTAGAAGAGTTTGATATAAAAATACCTTCCCTTAGAAGTTTTAATATCAATAAAGTGGAAGAATAAATTTTTAATGTTTTCCTATATTTTCAATAAAGGGTATAATATTTTTCCTTCATTTGTATTTATTTTCAATTAGGGGGAGAATAATTAAATTGACCATTGAAGTAAATCTAGAATTGATAGCAAGTACAAAGGGGGATATTGATATTCCCTTGGGTTTAAGTTTTATTTATTATAATTGTCTTTGTTTCCATTTCAATGTAATAATTAAAAGGTTATGTCTTGGGTGATGGAGTGATTTTCCACCCAAAGAATATTTGTTTCCATTATGTTAGCATGGAAAAACAGAAGATTTTTGTCCTTATAATATCTGGATAAACAAGTTCCAAGGACCCTTTTAAAGAGAATGAGTAATAAATATAATATTTATAGAATAAAATTACACGTGTTTATAGATATGTTACTGTGTGTTTCTAAATCTAGTTATATTTGGATATTGTATACCTATGGATAATTGGTATGATAGTATGGTGGTTGTGTTGGAGAAACCATCCTTTTATGATGTTGTAAATGACTACTAAAATCAGTGTTATGAAACAATTTGATGAAGTTTTGAAGATATTTCAATGAGACTAGGATTATAAGGGCAGTGTGATACATAAAAATACTCTATCATGAGTATTGTAAATATTTAAATGATTTAGAACTAGATAAAAAGGTTTTAGAATTATTCTCATAATTTTTAGAATTATTTGGAGTTATTATAAAGTGAGGTGAGTTGATTGATAAGGCTTAGAGATGATATAAATATTCTTATACTTCATTTGATGAAAATATAGAAATATTATTCTAGATTTTTGGTCTAGAAAAATTGAAAAAGAATTTTTCATACATGTAAGAGATTATGGACATCATATAAGATATTTGACATATATATAAGAAGTATAAGTCTCATGTAATATATTTTCTTTATCTCATAACAAATTTTTTATTTATTATTATGGAGTTGAAAAATGGATAAGGACAAAAGTATTACAATTCCTTCATAAGAAAATGTTTAATCCATATAATATTTTTGGGTTTCATAAGAGAATTATCCTATGCGTCAGAAATATGAGGAGCTCATAAGATATTTTTATCTTCTATAAGATATTTGAGTGTGACAAAAAAAATCAAATACAAAATTCATACATATTTTGACATTTCAACAATTGTAAGATATTTTATCTACACATAAGATAATTTTTATTGCATATGAAGATTACTCATGTATGATGTTTTGAGCCCATAATATATCTTCCTGTTAGATATTTTACTTAGTGAAAAACCAAGATTTTTAAAATTAAAAGATTATGAAGAATCTAATATCTGATGAGGTTGAAGATGTTCATTCATGTTCAAAACATCATGAAGTTATTTAAATCCATGACTTAATCTTGATAATTTTAACTTCTAACCAATTGATAAAATATAAAAGTATGAAATAATGTATGTAATATTAAATGTGTTGAATTTATTTTATTAGGGTTTAAAGAATAATATAGATTTTGTTGAATCAAATCCTGCATTTTTCATAAAATATTAAATTATTTTTATTCAAGTTTGAGAAGATAATTTTGGATCTGGGATATAAGATAAATTAAATATGTACTATTATTCATGAGATCCACTCAAGCCAAGTGAGAGAATATCCACTGCTACCATTGTATATGTTATATAGCATTGAAGAAATTATTAAATAGAGCCAATGTAAGTTAATTTTGAAAAATAATATGAAGATGAGGTATGTTGAAGAATAAAAGAAACTTATCTTTCCATATGAGGTGCAATAATTAAATGAGCATATTTTTCTAATACTCTTCGAGTTGAAAAATAAGATATTGAAATTTGGGAAATCATGGAAAGTTGTCACATGTGAAATAGTTGGTGAGAAAATCATTAAAAATCATGGGAACCCAAAAATGGGTATTTAATAATTGTATTTTTTAGGTGACATATGGTTTTTCTATATGAATTCCATTTATGGAAATTGAAAATGAAAATTAATTTAATACAACTACATGTGTCATTGAGAATATTAAGGAATAATAATATAAAGAAAATGTGGAATAGTTATTGTGGTAAGCGGAAGAAATTTAGTTGGATGAGAGAAACAAGAGACCCTTGAAGGAAGTGTAAAAATAGGGATCAATTATAATTTTTAGTGAGGAAGAAGAAGATAATTGAGCTTATAAAACATGGTAGTTTTTTAAGAACAAAAAGAAGAAGTAGTTGATCTTACTATTGGTCAAATAAAATAAAGTAAGAACAAAGGAGAAGTAAGATTGATTGTATATGAGGTGGTAGTAATCTAAAATAAATTTTTTCTAGAGTTTAAAATACTGAGTTTCAGGGAATAATATTTGAGTTTGGTATGCCCATTAAACGTATTTTTTAAGAACTAGAAGCAGTGTTATGTGCAAATATCGAGTTGTAAGAATTAATTTTAAATATTTTGTGGTTTTGAATGATTTTTGGTTTGAGGAAGAAGGTCATCATTGTGGGTGTAAAGATATCCCTAGACATCTTGTCGGTCTACATCAGGAGGAGGGAGCAAACTAATAAGACTAGATTGTGGGGTGCCAGTTCAAAGACAAACTATGTGGTGTAGATTAAGTTCACATGTGTAATATTATGAACCATTACCAATGTAATATGGGGATATTGGGTTGAGATAACAATAATCAACACTCCACTTATAATTTTAACAAGATTTTAGTGGATAATCTGTGACTTAGACATTCAAAGCACAATAAAGAGTATGATTCCTGAGAGGGGCCAATCCTTGTAAAAACACTTATGTTGTTTACTGTTTTTATTACATTATATATAGGTGTATTCATGGTTAAAAATACAATATCCAATAGTCTTAACTGAAATCATAGGATCAAGTCCAAATGGTTATAAATGTTTAAAGAAGATATTTGAATTTGGTAAAATTAGACAACACCAAATTCACCCCCCCCCCCCCCTCAGGTATGTTCACACGATCCACGAGGACTCTCACTAATATATATATATATATATAATTACTAATTAATTATATAGATGCATATATTATATTAATTGTATATAAAAAATATAATTAATTATTAACTAAATTTTAATTTTTTAATTATAATTTAAAATATTATTATTTATTTAAATGTTTAAATATTTGTGTGTGTGTGATGTTTAGATGAACCAACACATACCTGTGTGTATCCAGCTATACACAACACATACACGTGTATATGCACATGCACATACACATATATACATATGAATGCATATACATACACATACACATACACATACACATACACATACACATACACATACACATACACATACACATACACGTGCACATACACTTACACTTAAACATACACATACACATACATATGCACACATACACATACACATACATACAAATACACAAACAACAACATGAACATACATACACATACACATTTACATACAAACATACACATAAACACACATACACATACACAAACATACATACATATACATACATACACATACACATACATGAAAATACACATTCATCCACATACAAGCACATGCATACACATACATACACATTCACACACATACATGCACATTCATGAACATACATACACATTAATATATATACACACACATAAAAACACATGAACATACACCTATATATACATTCATAAGAATACATGCACATACATACACATACATACACATTCATACACATTCATACACATACACATACATGTAGATACACATACATACATACATACATACATGATCATACATACATGATCATACATACACATACACATACTCACATACAAACATACATGAATGTAAATATAAACATATATATACATACATACATTCATACATACAGATATAAATACATGGATACATACATATTTTATATATATAAGTGTATATTGGCCCCTTGTTATTTTTTACTTTTATTTCTTTAGTCATATTTTGAGATTTTCAATACATATTAAGGATTTGTGTCACAATATCAATAATTATATTAATATATATATATATTATAAATATTCTTAAATTAATATAATATTAATTTATATATTTATATAATTATTTAAGTGAAATTTTAATATTACATTTACATATGTAAATTTTGAAAATAAGATTAATCAAGATGTACTAGACCAGCTGTCACAATTCCTTCCCTTCAAAGTTACCCCTCCTAGGCTAGTAATGAAGTAAGAGAGATAATGACCTCTGAGTATCAGTTCCAATGGTCCATAAGTTAGCGACAAGCATTGAGGGTATAAAAATCTCACAAATGGAATACATTACCCTTTATAACAAATAGAATTATGAGACAAGATAAATGACCATCAAGAAACTCCAGAACATAATATGAAATTAAACCCAAAACCATCCTATAATGCATAAAAAATGTCAACAGATACAAATAAAATTATCTAAATAAATACCAAAATACAAGTCCTATAGGAGCGAATCTATAGCATCTCTAAATCCCAAGCTAGTAATGCCTAGCTCGGTCCCCAAAGTCCTCCTAGAAACCTAAAAATTGTTTATATACATAGGGTAAGCTTACAAGTATACTCAGTATGATCATACACAAGTTCCCTAGTGCACATGTGAAAATAGCATACTAATGCACTAATAAACAAACTGTAGAACCAACAAACACCTAAATAGGTCAACTAACCAATCTCAGCCTCACCATGGCTCGCTTACCAAATCATTCATCCAATATAGTAATATAATATCAAAAACATAACAAAGTTTACCTATTGCCACTTCCCCACTGATTTTCCACTCACACCCCAACGTCAAACATATTTTTCTCCTATACCTACCATATATATCACATCACACGACCATGGATCTATGATATGGTTCGAGATGCATCCCTACCTACCCAACCCACATAAGGTCTATTATCTGGTGTTAGAATCGGGCATCATCACATCACATCACATCACTCCTCAAGACACATGTCCATCACATCAGATCTAGCCTGAAGACACCTAGTCCATCACATCTCATCTCACCACATAATCAGAGAAGTGGGGTATAATGAATGTTAAGGGTATCAACAGTGTTCCCTTATCTTACCACACATGACCCCCACCATATTCCACATCCATATACCACATCCACATCAGTGTTGGGTAACATCAATCCCCAACTTGTAGCATTCCTGCTAATAAAGGAAGAGCATAGAATAGTGGTAGTCATCCATCTATATCACCACTATCCTAGATGTTGGGGAAAATACCTGGAACCCAAAAACTTTGGGAATTGGTAAGGTTACCCAACTTGGGTGGGTGCACATAAAAATAACATAAAATAGATGATATATATATAGAAAAAAATACTCAACTTATGGGTCCACAACAACTATACTAGTTTACACCACCATGCCACCATTTCACCGCATGTAAACCATCTCAACCATTGCGACCACTAAATAAAAAGCACCACACAACCACAACACAAGAAACATATTCCCGCTTTAAATTAATGATCCTGCCATTTTTTATATTTAATGAGTTTCCACAAAATCTCATTTACAAGCCATTTCATTTCAAATTTACATAGCCCATTCAATTATTATTCGAATTAATTAATCCAATTATGAAACATTAGTCAACTTATCTTATTCAATTATCCACCCATCATATTTCACTTCATCATTATAGAATATTCCATTGATAATTAAAATAACATAGAAACCACACATCACAACCATTTTACAACTATCGCCACACACCACAACCACTATAAAAATTCTTATCTCAACCACCACACAATTACCCATCTCAACTACCACACATCACAATTATAACACAACATTGGTGCAAAAAACGATTTAAAGACAGTTTTTTTTTCAATTTTAATGTAGGTTTTTAATCGACATTTATAAATATGATATTGAAAATAAGGTTTTCAGTGTTGGTTTTATTATAACTAACACCGAAAATGATATTTTTCTTCATTTTCAGTGTTGGTTTCTAAAATAAACCGACGCATAAAATGGGTGTTTGGTGTCGGTTTTTATAAAACTAATACCAAAAATCCTTCATTTTCAGTGTTGGTTTCCTTAATAAACTGATGCTGAAAACCAACAAATTTTTTTTAAATGTTTTGGCATCGATTTTGATGAAAACCAACGCCAAAAGTTAAAAAAAATAAAAAAATTCGAATATTAAACCCTCAAATAAATCAAAATACCTGTAACATAAAAAATAGTATAAATACATCAAGCAGCATGTATCATTAACTAAAAATCTTTAAAAACATACATACTTATAACAAGTTAATAAAAAATATATCTTTTCATTTCTATTATAAAGAATATTTAAAAAACATATACCTGAAATTTACAACATTATCATTTTTTATTTATGTTAAAGAATTATTTTGATATCATTATGTTCAAACACTTATTATAAAAAATAATTATTTTTTGAACACTGTTTATTTAGAATATTTAATACTAATCATAATCATTATAATATACATACCTTAAATTGTAATCATACTTAACAACTAGTTCTCGAAAAAAAGATCAGAGATGGGTATGTTTATCTTGCGTATAAGACTTGACATCATTGAATGTATACAATAACATTTAATGATATAAGATTAAAAAATAGAGTACTATGATAGAAAATATAAAATAATTAATATAACTAATCTTATCAAATTTAGAAGTTACCCCAGTTGTGATTATCTCATACATGAATCATAGAACATAATAACCACATTCAACATATCCTTGTTTATGATGACATTGTGGTTATAAAAAATTAACTTAATGATAAAAACCAATATATATATATATATATATCAAAAAATATAAAAATGTCTAATCTAAAAAATAATTACCAATACTTTCATATATTGGATTGCATTTGGGTTCCTTATCGATAAGTGATCTTTGTTAAAAAATCCATGACCTATATTTTCTTATATATAATTTAATAATAAATGTATATACAATAATAATTAAATATTATAAACTTATAAAAATAAGAAAAATTTCTTGTCTAATAAGGTGATAAATTTTTTACGAACATCACCTAATAAAAAGAAAAACCAATATAATATGCCTTTACTTGGGCATAATACTACTAATATCCAATGTCCCCTATAGTAAAAAAAATCACAATTAATGAAATTATAATGAATATTGGTATATAATTATGTTTTTTTACCCATCATGAAATGGAATAAACCAACAACTAATATCCATCTTTGATAATCTCTTACATATATATATGTAACTCTATCATTAGTTTTCACATATTTCACAGTTGTTGAAATGAATTTTGGATCTATAAAACCATAAACATTTGTGGAATAATTTTTAACAAGAAGCGTGTGTAGATACCTAATTATAAAATTAATATAGGTAGTTAATTTAAACTATCTTTAATTAAATAAATAAAAAATGACACGTCAATTTACTTACAATGAAAAAAACTGCAACACGGTAACCCTGAGCTCTTTAAAATAAATCAGATCCATAATGTATTTTATAAATATTCTCAATGGATAGTATCTTATACATATATAAAACTTAATCTAAAACTCATAGATATTATTCAAGGAAGAAGACGCCTGAGATAATATTTGTATCCCATTAGAAATATCATAAGTATTTATAGTTGTTTGTTCCTAAACTTTTTGTTTCCTTTCTTCTGTTTCTCTTTATATTATATAGTCCTATATAAGTTAAATGTTATAAAATATTATAAGTAATTTTAAATAACATGTAATTAATATTTAAAAAAATGAATACCTCATATGAAAGATAACAAAGAAGGTCATATGGCCAAAGTTAAAAAAATGACCCATACAACCCCCAACTCTGGTAACCTCCTTAGTAGGAAATGTTAGTAGAGTAATAGAATCGATAACATTTAATTATACTCTAACCTAACCCATATTTATATAATGGTGATGTTTAGAATACCAAAAAAAATGCATGAATTCAAACACTATAATATGTACATTAGGATCTCTAGTATACAAATCATAGTATAAGGTTGTGTCTAAGTGAGGTGGTGGAGGACCTAAGCATATAGGAAAGGTGGGTTGGGTAGGATTGGTAGGCTAGGAAGGCAGGTCCGGTTGTATAGGCTACACAGACGGCTAAAAAGGTTGGAAAGGCTATGCAAACTATGATTGTCTCATCAATTGTTATAACATAGCATGAACAATTGATTAAATTTGATCACCCATGTAATTTTTCATATATTTTATCTCGGATTTTAAGGATTTGATTTTGGGATATCTTGATTGCTTACTTTTATGACCAAAAATGTGTTTAATACTAACACCCACCTCATATCCTCTTATACGGTTGGGGTGTTCTTTTTTTCCTAAATTAGTGGCTAGGATTTTCATCCTACTCTCAGGAATAAAATTTGCATGTGACAATTTCTCCTGAAGTTCATCCTGAAATGAAAATTTAAAATGGTTTATTAGAGTTATTAATTTATAAAATAGAAAAATTCATGAAAAATAAAAAATATTTACTTACAATTCTTTTAGCTACTTCCTTAGCTTTCTCTATAATATACTTTTAGTTTTTTATTCTTCTCTCTCTTTTACATTTTTAATGGTGGTGGGGGAATAGAGGACCAAACTGGACCTCATCAAAACCACTGGTATACTTAGATCTTAATGCTTCCAACATTTCATCAATCATTTTTTTCTATAATAAATGTTACCCTCCATGTGATAAAATATAAGGGTATACATTCTGTAATTTTATGTACTGATGGGATTTCCTAGAGTCCTATTATATAAAATGTAAACTAATAAGAAATTAGGTACATATATAAGAAAATTTATAATAGAATAGAATTATTATACTGGAAAGGCTTCATTATGTGAACTGGAAATAAATTTTTTCCATTCCTCTACATCTATAAACCCATAATTGAGGCATGGGTTTTCATTTTTTATCTTTCTAAGAACATAATTTATTTCTAATTTTTTTAAAATATATCCATCGAACCACCACCAATGAAGGATATATTTTCTTAATTTCTTTTGTTTCTTCAAAATTAAATTTCATTTGTAATTGAATAAAATAAATATTAGTCAATTAAAATATATCATATTCAAAGAGTAAGATAAAATAAATCAGTTGAAATATTTTACCGTTACGGCCTCCCAAAGATTTTTTTTCACCATATTTTCGATGGACTTCCAATTAGGATATAAACTATTAATCCTGTAATGACTCTACATAGATATATATCTGATAATATTTATTTCATTTATGCTAGTTGTATTATTATTATTATCAAAACAAATATTAAATCGATCATCTCCATGGGAAAGACACGGTTTTAGTAAAGGATTAATGTCATGTTTACCAACTCTAGAACTCAATTTCTTAATAGTAAAAGTAGAAGACTCCACTACTAAAGTCTCATCAGTAGTCCTGCAATTTTTTTGTAAATTAAAATATTTATTTCAATAAATAATTATATTACTAGATATTTAATAATATTAAAAAAAATACCTCAGTAGATGTTCCTTTATATTTTTATCTATATCAGTCATTGAAATAAATAGATGTAACAAAATTAATGTATATCAATATATTATTAGACAAGTAAATAATTAGAAAATAGGAAAACATAAATATGCAAGTATTTATAGTGGGACACATGTGTATCTTTAAAAAAATAATGATGTTATGATTCTTAACCAAAAAAATATATAAGGTCAACTATTAAATGTAAACATTACTTTTAAAATCGTAAAAAAATTATAAATTTAAATATCAAAGTTCAAAAAAGTATTCTCATATTTCTAATAGTAAACAAAAGAAAATATAATGTAAATAATTACCATATTAATTAAGAGAGTAATTTAGGGTCTTCCAATATCCCTTCAACATGATCATTTCATACTACATGCACTATGTCTATTTTATAGTCATTGTTATCTAAAAATGATGTAATAGGAGAATAAGACTCGTATAAATCAATAACATTATCATCATCCTCATCATCCAAATAGATTTTTTTCCCTTTCAAAATGACAGACCACTAATAATTCGATGGATAAATGACATAAAATATTTGCTTTTCTTGTGTATCCATGATAAATGGTTCCTTATTAAAACCAAATCTATTCAAATCAACCAGTTTAAACCCATATTCATTATGTTTCACACCACTATTACTTTCAACCCAATTACACTTAAACACAATGATTCAAAATTTTATATAATAAATTTCCTATATGTCTTAAAGAACTCTAAAATATGGAATTGATGTAGAAATTGGGTTTTTATCTCTTTCACTCAAAAAATGAAGTGATTTAATAATGACCATTACACCAATATTTTGAATAGTAATCTTATGATCTATAATTTTTGTGTAAGATTTATACCCATTAATATAAAAACCATACCATGTAATCACATTAAGAGATGGTTCCTCTGCCAACCATTTCAATGTTTCTAATGCAGATATATTTTTGATGAATTTTTCATTAAACCATGAACCAAATGACTTTTAACGCTAAATAATTATCAAATTTTCATTTATTTTGGATATTTTAACTTTAATTCTTCTATATGTGATGATATATATGATTGAACCTCATATGCATTGTTCAAAATGTATAAATGTGCATGCATCATTTCATCACGTGGAATGAACGTTACCTTTAAGTCCTGAATCCTTATACCTTCACTATCAACTATCATATATCAATATATATGGAGGAAAATATGCTCCACTTAATAGAAATAATCAGTATAGAACTCAATCACCCATTTCAATATATTTTTTTGAACAATAGAGGCTTCTGTTCGATAATGATTTTTAACATATCCCTTCAAAATTTTCGTATATCCTTCAAAATGATACATCCATTATAAATAAATAGGCCTACATATTCTTATCTCACACACTAAATGAATCACCAGATGAACCATTATATCAAAAAAACATAGGTAGGAAATACATTTCTAGTTGAAAAATAATAAGATCAGCTTCGTTCTTCAATACATCTAGAAAATTTGGATCAACGACTTTGCTACAATTGGATTTTAAAAAATATTATAAAAACCCAACTCTTTATTTCATATTTAAACCTGATTTATTACATAGATTTTCACTTATAATAACTCATAAGATCGAGAGGTCTAGTTTCTGGGGAAATTTTGAACATTACATAATAACTTAAAACATGAAATACAACATCTTTATTGAAAACATATTTTACATGACCACAAATTTTTTTCTTACTTAACACCGCATAGGATAACCTGAGGACATACATAAGAAAGGGGTGATAAATAAATCCAAGTAAGGGTGTAAACATGGAATATCATGAGGATAACAATACATGTTAGATAGGGTATATCAAAAAGGCATAAAAGAACATGAATAATAAGTTATGATTTAGCATGAAAATCATAACATAGAAATGTGGAAACAACATACAACATGATATTATCATGATTCAAGGCTCATTACACATAGATTATCATAACTAAACCCTAATTTCACATGAATTTTCATGATACTAAACATTACCCAATGCATTGGAGTTCTATCATGTCACACCATTTATAATCATTTCATTTTCATGCTTAAGTGTTCCACGTAGATCATATAATTTAGATTCATTCAACATCATAAGTTATTCCATGATCAATGAATGTTGAATACATACATGTAAGCCTCAAATAAATAAATAATTGAGAATAATTTAAATACCCTTGATAGATAAATGAGTATGGTGTTCACTACATGATGATTTTATCGTGGGAATCATAGTAAAATTTTGGCAGCATAATGGGGTCAAATAGAAATTCATAAAATGGGTTGATGAGAGAGAAAGGGGTCTCTCATAATTTATACATAAAATGGATATTAATGGGTATATCTAATATTTTATCCCAACTTAAGAAATTGTAAATTAAATGGCATATCATAAATGAGGTGTTTGATAAAGAGAGGAGAGAGAGAAATCCCATACGGAATTTCAACATAATAACGTCTTAGGTAAGGGTCCAAATGGGGGAGGATAAATGATACCTCATTGAAATAACATAAAATGGAAAGTAGGTAATTGATTATAAAAGGATTAAAATATAACCAGTTGAAGCTAAAAAATACTAATTTCAAGCAAGGTTCTTAAATTGAAAATAGGAGAGGATGGTGGGGATCACTTATAAAATTTCGACATGGTAACGAGTGTATATAAAAGATCATGGATGGATTTATGAGATTTTAAAGGAAGATATAATTATTTATAAATCAAATGGATATTAAGGGGATTATTTATAAATATATCCCAACATATACAAATTTAAATTAAAAGACATATCATAAAAGGAGTGCTTGATAAAAGAGAAGAGTGGAAGATCCCTTACTTGGATGTGTGACTACAAAGGCTTGGGAGGGGCTACTTGAGAGCTTGGGTGACTTAGGAGGACTATAAGGAGTAAGGGTAAGATGGTTTTCAAGCTTAAAAGATTTTTAGTGAAGAGAAATGGGATCTTGGGTGGATTTATATAGGAAATGAAGGGGATTTCTTTATTATTTTGGTTTTGGAGACTACACAATAAAATATTCAAAACCACAAACCATACCATGGTTTTTTCCCATGGATTTAGTAAAATGGAAGTAGTATAAATTATTTTATGAAGAAAATTTCCTAAGATATTGAAATATTTCCATTTCTTATGTGAAGGTGAGTCAAACTTTCAAGGAAATGATTTTAAAATATCAAAATATATTATAAGTCGTGGAAGGTTCACTAAGGATTTATACAATAAATAAAATAAACCTAAAATTACATTATTTTAAAAAATATATATATATATATATATACATTTCTTAATATACCTTTTATAGTATCTATTACATCATTATTGGGTCATTATGATGTCATAAAACACAACGTAATTTATACGGTATTTAATTTTTACCCAAAAAACCAACTTTCAGAAAATTTTGAAAAATTTACTATTAGATAATTTCAACGTCTTGATTCCGAAAATAATATTAATTTTATATAAATAATTTTATAAATATATGAATTTTCACTTTTGAAATAAAAACTGACATTTATTGAAAATTGATGGGTTTTGACAAAAACATTTTTTAAACTTTAATAAAAATTACATTTGACTTCATAAACAATATATGATAATTTATATTTAATAAAAGTAATTTAACAATAATATTTTTTTATAATATTATTTATTTCAAAAAATACCTTAATTCATAAAAATATATTTCTTAATTGAATTTAAATATTAACAAAAAAAATACTATTTGTGCTTTAAAATTCATTTAAAAAGTAACAATAATAGAATGAAAGAATATTCATTATTATATAAAAAATAATATGAAAAAACATAATGATAGTTTCTTGTTACATATCCCTTTATTTCACTATCATACACCCTAAGAGTAAGGTGTGTGATGGTGGGTCTTTCATGGAGCTGTTCGATGAACATGGTTTGGGACGTGATCTCAAAAAGCTTGAACTTCTCTCATAAACGGTTTCGTTCATGCTTGAGTTGTTGGATCTCAGATTAGGATTGGTCTAGGTAAAATCCCATAAATGTTATCTCCCTAGGAAACTCTGATAAATGGGCTTCATAAGGAATGATTCTACTGGTTGAGTTTATCACTTCCTTTGTCTGTGTCAAAAGGATTTGTTAAAATCCTATATTTATACTAGTCATGTGATCAATGTTAAAGGGATATATTATCAATGGTAATAATACTTAATGGTCCTTTAAATCCAATTGGATATAATAAATAAAATTAATTTAATGTTTCTTCAATATCCATAAGACATATAATTAAATCTAAAGAAAGGGAATTTTATTCATAAATGTTCAGGTCGTTACAACCTTCCTTCCTTAAGAAATTTCACCCTAGAAATTTTATTTTCCCACACAAAAACAGATGGCGGTAACTCTGATTCATCACCTCCTCTAGTTCCCACATTTCTTCTTAAAAATTTTGTTTTCTCCACAATACCTTGACTAGGGGCATTGTATTATTTTATATAAATTTTTATCTACGATCTAATATCTTCATCGGTTGCTCCTCATAGGAAAGGTCATTCTCCAATGGTACAACCTATGGATTGAGTACATGTAATGGGTTTGGTATGTAATTTCTCAAAATGGATACATGGAATATATCATTCCCTTGAGATAGGTTTGGTGGGAGTTCTCATCGATGGTCCAATGATATGATGCGAGCAAGGATCTCAAAAGGGTTGATGTACCTTGGACTAAGCTTTCCCTTCTTCTCAAATATCATTACTCTCTTCCATGGAGATATGCAGAGGAAAATCATATCTCTAGATTCTTCAATATTTGTTTATTTAGATACATAAGTTCCAAAATATCCATTCTATATGGATTCTTGGATATTTTCAATGACCCAGGTATAAAATCAATCGATAATTTAACATCTCTTCTAGGAAGAAGACCATGAAATTCCTCAAGAAACAGATTAGCAAATTCCCTCACAATAAGAATGTCTTTAAGGATGGTTCCTTCCATAAACTCAATAATATTAGCATGATATGTGTTCTCATAGGAAATTAATATATATTTTTTGATGATGGTGCTAATGAAGATTCATCCTCCTTCTTTCACTTGTATGTAATTGGGGGTCAATTATACATATGAAGAGCGATTTCCCGCTTGCAAAAATTTATGTTGGCTCTATATAGGTAAAGTAAATCCATACTTAGAATTACATATAATTACACCAAGGAAAGTATGAAAAGGTTCACTAGTAATTTCAATACTCAAATTGTGATAGGGGAGGATTTATATTCATGAGATGGAATAATTTCACAATTTTCCGTTTTTACTGACATCTCTACTTCCATTCATTATAGTGGTGTTTGAATTTTTCAACTAAACATTTAAGATATAAAAGAATTTGTAGAACAATAGATGATAACCCTACCTTTTAAATTTTTTATTATGATTCTACTTTATCCAATATAGACTTAGGGATGAGTACTTTTAAACTATAAAACACATAAAGGGAAATCCAATGACATTAAAGGGATAACTTAAAAATTAAATTTATCTCTTGAAGTTATGGGTTTCTAATATTCAATATAAGTTATACATGATATAATTACTAACATATATTCTTATGGGAATTTTTTTATTCCCTTAATAATTTTTTGTAATGAGATTATGAACTTACCCAACCATATTCCCCAAGAGTGTCAAATCAGGTATACAGTAAGGCCCGTTGTCATGTACCGGGTTACCCCAAGTCAATCTCAGAACACCTTTCCGGAGTTATTACTCCTAGGTAAAGATATGCCAGAACCACATCCACTTGTAGTATCCAGAAAGGTATGTATTTTCTTGATAAAATACTTAATCTATAATTACCAAAATTTAGGGATTTTTTTACACTTAGCCTTATCCTTAAGGGTTTTCACTAGGGTTTTCTAATCCTAATCCCAAAAATAACTGAACCTATCCTCTGATGCCAATTATAAAACCCTACTCTTTATTGGATATTTAAACCAACTTTATTACATAGATTTTAACTTATTGAAACTCAGAATATTGATAGATCTAGTTTCTTAGGAAATTAGGTACATTACATAATAACTTACAACATTAAATACGACATCTTTATTGAAAACTTATTTTACATGACCACAATATTCCTTCATACTTAACACTACATGGGATAACTTGAGGACATACATAAGAAATAGGTGATATATAAATCCAAGTAAGAGAGTAAACATGGAATAAAATGAGGATAAAAAATACATGTTATACAAGGCATATTAACAAGGAATAAAGGAACATTAATAATAAGGGATGATTTAGCATGATAATAATAACATGAAAATGTGGCAACAACATACAACATGATATTAACATGAGTCAAGGATTATTGAAAATTAATTAGAATTATTAAACCCCTATTTCACATGATGTAACATGATACTAAATATTACTCAATGCATTGGAGTGATATCTAGGTGCGCCCTTTATAATCATTTTATTTTGATTATTAAGTGTGCCATGTAGATCATATAATATGGATTCATTCAACATAATAAGTTATTACATGATTAAGGGATGTTTAATAAAAACATTTATGTCTCCAATCAAAAAGTACAAGAGAAAATGGTGAATATCCATGATAGATAAATGAGTATATTTTTCACTACATGATGATTTTGGCATGGAAATCATAGTGCAATTTTAGCAGCATAATGACATCAAATAGAAATTCATAAAATGGGTTGATGAGAGAAAAACGGGACTCTAATCATTTGTAAATGAAATATATAGTAATCATTATAGTTAATAGTGTATACCAACTTAATAAATTGGAAATTAAATGGTATATCATAAACATGGTGCTTCATAAAAAGAGGAGAGAGAGAAATCTCTTATGGAATTTCAGCATAGTAACAGCTTGGATAATGGTCCAAATGGGGGAGGATAAATGATACCTAATTGAAATAACATAAAATGGAATATATTTAATTGATTATAAAAGGATGAAAATATAACAAATTTAAACTAAAAATACTAATTTAAAACATGGTTCTTGAATTGAAAAGAGGAGAGGAATGTGAGGATCCCTTATGAAATTTTGACATGGTAATGGGTGTATATAAAGGATCATTTATGAATTAATGAGAGTGGAAAGGAAGATATCATTATTTAAAAATAAAATATATAGTAAGGGGGTTATGTATTAACATATACCAACATATAAAAAATGAAATTAAAAGACATGTCATAAAAGGAGCGCTTGATAAAAGAGAAGAGTGGAAGATCCCTTACATGGTTGTGTGACTCCAAAGGCTTATAAGGGGATTATTGGGAGATTTGGGAACCTTGGGAGGAATATAGGGATTATGTTTCAAAGTTTTATCTAGGTTTAAAGAGTTTTAATTAAGAGAAATGGGATCTTGGGTGGGTTTATATAAGAAATGAGGGGGATTTGTTTATTATTTTGGTTTTGGAAACTACATAATAAAATATTCAAAACCACAAACCATCCCATGGTTTATAGAAAAGGGTGTGGTATAAATTATTTTATGAGTTCAAGGTCTGAAGATATTAAAATATTTCCCTTTATTTTGTGGAGGTGAATCACACTTTCAAGGAAATTATTTTAAAATCTTAAAATATATTATAAGTCTTTGAGGGTTCACTAAGGATTTATAAAATAAATCAAATTAACTTAAAATTACATTATTTTAAGTTAAAAACATATATTTTACCTAATATAACTTATATACTATTTGTTACATTATTATTGGTCCATTCTGATGTCATAAAACACACTATATATTTATACGGTATTTAATTTTTACCAAAAAAATTGATTGTACTAGAAAATTATGAAAAATTCATCATTGGATAATTTAGACATCATGATTCAAAAAATATTATTAATTTTATATAAATAATTTACTAAATATATAAATTTTCAATTTTAAAATAAAAATAGACATTTATTGAAAATTGATGGGTTTTGACAAAAACAGTTTTTAAACCATATTAAAAATTACATTTGACTGCATAAAAGTTATATGATAATTTATATTTAATAAAATTAATTTAATAATAATATTTTATTAGAATATTATTTATTTCAAAAATCTATTAATTCATTAAAATATATTTTTAATTGAATTTTAATATTAACCAAAAATAGTATTTGTGCTTTAAAAATCATTTACAAAGTAACAATAAAAGAATGAAAGTTTACTCATTATTCTATTAAAAAATAATTTAGAGAATCATAATGATAGGGTCTTGTTATATATCCCTTTATTACACCAGTATATGACCTAAGAGTAAGGTTTGCGATGGTGGGTTTTTCAAGGGGTTGTTCAGTGAACATGGTTTGGGTCGTGTTATCAATGAGCTTGAACTTCTCTCATAAATGGTTTTTCTCATGCTTAAGTTGTTGGATCTCAGATTGGTATTGGTCTAGGGAAATTCCTAGAAATTTTATCTCCATCATAATCTCTAATAAATGTTCTTCATAATAAATTATCATACTGTTTGAGTTCATCACTTCCTTTGTCTGTGTCAAAAGGATTTGTTAAACCTCTATATTTATTCTAGCCAGGTGATAACTATTCAATGGCTATATTGTCAATGATAATGATACTTAATGATCATTTAAATCCAATTGGATATAATAAAAAATGAAGCTCATATATCTTCTATATCCATATTATATTTAATTAAATCAAAATAAATGGAATGTTATTCATAAATTTTTAGGTCGTTACAAATACATAACTTGATGATAGTATTTATGATAGCTATCAGAAATATACCACACAGTGTGACTGGTAGAATTTTTTTCATCAATAAAAGAAAATCATATGATTTCATCGCAATTAATATACAATCCTTCAATGATAAAAATTATTCACATTTGATGAATAACCACAAGGTACTTTAATACCATGAAGACACTAACAAAAATTCAAATTCTAAATCTTGCTTAATGTTTGACAAGTCGGAGGAAATATGTTCTATTTCTTCTCATAGTGGGTGCTAAATCTAAACATATTCCCATTGATATCAAGTCCAATATAGTATTAAATCCATATTTTGTATTTTCTTTTTTGTCTAACAAAGTTCCAATTAAATAGTCACATATATTTTTCTCCACATGTATAACATCAATGTTATTTTTTATCTCTACAAATATCTAATAAGGTAGTTCAAAAAAGATAGAATGTTTCTTCCAAATATGTTTTTGAAGACCAAAACTTCTTTTCTTTCTAAATGTAAAATCAATACTCTCCATCCTATTTTAATATTCTTCAAATAAAAATGTTCATGGAGCAATATTGTATTCTTGTAAATAGTTAAATTATTTTTTCAATCTATGATAAGGATGATCAATTCAAAACAAATATTTGATTCCCCATGTACACTATCTTTCTTACATTCTATAATTGATAATATGAAGTCTCTTATTCACAAATGGTATAGGATTTGTGTCCCTTAACACTATATCCATATAAGTTTCTATATTTAGGAAATTCATTTATAGTGAACATTATCATAGCATGAAGAAGAAATTATTCTTTCTTGTATGCATTGAAAACATTAAAACATGTCCCCTGTAGAAGTTTCAAATCATCAATAAATGGTGAAAGATACATATCAATATCATTTACGAACTATTTTGGTCCAGAAATATTCAATATCATAATAAAATATTTCTTATTCATACATATATGTGAGTAAAAGTTGTAAACTACCAAAAAAATAGACTGTGAACTATGTTGGCTACTTAGGCTCTGATATGGATTAATTCTATCAGTACACAGTCCCATTATGATATTTCTAAATATACTTACAATATCACAAAAATTATTTATCAAATCTCTTCTACTGTGTTGAATCAGTAGGGTGACATAAGTTACCATCATAGATGCGCTTATCTAAATGTCATATTAACCTTTTTGCATCAATTGAATTTGTAAATAGAGACTTCAAAAAAGGAATTGTTGGAAGGTACCAGATTTTTTTAGCAGGAGATTTTATTTTGGTACCTAAGAATGAATCATAATTTAATTATTATAATTATATGAATGAATTAAAGTATTAACTTATTATAAAGTATAAAAAATTGATTTTGCATGAGGTTAGATTCCAGTACATGTGCATGAATCTGAATTGAATTTTTATCCATATTATAGAATGATGTCCCATATATAGTATAGTTTGATAAATATTCATATTATTTCTTATAAAATACACAATCATTGGGGAAAGAATGTATCTTTTTATTACCCAATCCCATTGGGCATAATATTTTATTCTCCTCGTAATTGGAATATGGAAACCCATTGCCTTCTAGAAGAATCTCTTTCAAAAGCTCAAGTAAGTTAGAGAAACTTTTATCACTCCACCCATTTCTTACTCACAAGTTAAATAGTCTTAAAACTACTAAAAAAACTATATATTTACTACAATATAGTGATAATTTTTATTATAATCTCCACACAATCATTCAATATTTGTTTTTTTAATGGTTTCAACACCTAAATCGTGAATTAATTCTTCAATATGATCCTCTGCCTCATTATGAATATTTTCATCAATATTAGATGTTTAATTTTCAATTCTTTCACCATGAAAGATCCCATGTGTATAATTAATGCTAAAACCATAGAAAATTAGATGATTCTTGATTTATCTAGATTTTAACTTTCTTATATTCAAACACTTCACACATGAACAAAAAATCAAATCTATGTATTGAATATTGTGTTCAGAAAATTCCAAGAAATCGTCAAATCCTTTTCATATTCACTGGTGGTTCTTCATAAATTTATCCAATTACAATCCATTCAATACCTGATATCATAATATAATTGATGAATATATTACAACAAATAAACATTTAAAAATATGTGTATAAATAGTTTAATTTTAGACATAAACACATTAAAAAATGATTTTTAATCAGATAGGAAGCATCAACGATTATTAGGAATAAAATAAAAACTAATCTACTAAAGGTATTTATTTTTCATGATGTGTTTCATGTTGATCTAATGGAAATAACATGTAATGACCCTAGTAGAAATTCCCAGAAGAAAATCAAGATTTTTTAAAAGATTTTTTATTGAAATATGACCATTTGAACATATATTATTTTCTAATATTATTTCAAGAGAATATAAAAATTAATTAATGCTAATATAATAGTTCATATATGGAAATATCATATATTGTTTCAATCATTTAAAAGTGGTCAATTTAATTTATTAAAGTCAATTACACAAAATTTTAACATATTTTATTTGAAAAAAAATCCTATTGTGATATAAATTATACATCTTCTGGATTTACCAATAGTGAATTTTTTATTTTCATATTATATAAATGTGATTTATTGATGTTATAATTTAATTATTTACAATAATATAAAATTTATTAGTTCATATTACATATTTGTTACATTAGTTTAGTGTCAAATGTGTCAAAAGGTATTGAAGATTTCATTAATTTAACGGGTGAAAAATATAGATTCATTACATGTGACGTATATTATATTGATGAATGATGAAAAATATATAATTGTCTATTTCATAATATCATCAAGACCATTTGATAATTTCATCAAATAAAAAATTTATCAAAATAAACAAACTTTAATAACAACGTTTATAAATAAAAATCAACTACATAAAAATAATTGAAACAATAACTCAACAATATAACTAAATGATAAATAATTTAACTTCAAAATTAAAAAAAAGATCCAAAATTCAGATTTAAATAAAGAAAATGGATCCTTAATTTGAACTTGATCCCTCAAATTTTTTGGAAGAAAAAACACTCCAAGATATAACAAAAATGTTTGTTGAAATAAATAATAAACAATAACGAAGAAATAAAATCAAACCATGAATGATGTTAAGCCAAAAAATAGTTTCAAAAGAGAAATACTCCCATGGATGGTGAAATAGTGATATATGATAAAGAATCAAAACCATAGATCATTAAATAATGATAAAAACAAATAATATAAATGAAAATGGATGTTTAGGATCATCGGGTCACTATAAGGGTCGTCCCAAGTCGAGAGAAAGTTTCACATAACTAAAAAATGAGGGTTTTGCAGTCCCAAGTATTTTTAAAAGTGTTTTTGGTGGTGGTTTTATAGAAACTAACACCCAAAACCAATTTTTGGCATTGATATTTATAAAAAAAATGATGATGGAATTTAAATTTTTTTAAATTTATTATGTTTTTTTTTTGTAAAAAAACTGACATGATAAAATTGTTTTTTGTTGTTTTTGGCATCAGTTTATAATAAAAATGATGCCAAAAAATTCATGTAGATACATTTTTCTTAGTTTTATAAAAAATTGACACCAATGATTTGACATTGAAGATACTATTTGCACTAGTTCATCCACCCACGTCACATCCCATGGTAATACCATTTCATCACTTCCCCATACATCTTATTACCCAACCAGTCACCACCATCACCACACAGCCACCCACATCACATAAGGAAACATAATAAGCACAAAAAAACATTTAATCACATATCATCTTCCACAATTTAGTATTAATGGATTACATTGCTGCACTTAATTATTTAGCATGGGTATTATAACACAAACCATATTTCCATGTAAAATTATTAGCCATATATACACTCTTAGCCTTTTCATTTAGGGTGATATCAATAAAAAACAGCAAGGGTCACACATAAATATCATATACAGCACAACCATGGCTCCCAACAGTCATGATCTTCAACATTGGCAACAATAATTAAAAATCTCATCAATAATAACATCAAACTAGTAAAATCATGTAATTACTCCTCATCCCCATCAATTTTAGATTTTATAATTCATTATCATTATTAATACGACCCTTAATATCCACCCAATGGAAGTTAAAATCATGAAATCCCTGAACATGCACAAAAAATAGGGAAATAATCATGGTAACCTACCTCAAAGAATCATTATGATTTGCTGCACACAATAGGGCTTAGTAGACACAACCCAGAAACAACAACCACACTAGGAAAACCTCAAACCAACCTAGATCACACTAAGGTATAATCATAATGCATCCCAAACACACCCTCACCCAAAAAAACATCATCGTTTTGAATCCACCAAATGGAACATTGGGATAGAGAAGACAACTCACCATGGATTACCAATAATCATCCTTTGGATACCAAAGATCAAAGAATGAGGGAAGGGGATAAAAGATCCTCTAAATGCAGCTAGGGTTTTTCCAAAATGTTGGAGAAATTATCATTGAAATAGAGGGGTCAATGGATCCTCGCACTTATAAATAAGATTCAATTCACCCAATTTATATTGTGAATTACAAATTCATAATGTGAGTTCTCATGAGACCTTACATTACAAGCCATGAAACATATTTGATTCATGAACTTCCCATATCTCACACTTCCCATAAAATTCATAGTGACTTGGCCTAAATTAATTCGTGTCATGAATTCAAATTTTAGGTAGTTAATTTTTATACCCATAACTCCTCACCCAAACAATGGTTGTGAATCACTTTCTTCACATATTGTGAAACACCAAATCACATTGTGAATCCACTTTTATTGTTGTGAACCACCTGCTATAGTTCTGTTACTACTCTAACCTCCACTAAACCCTTTCAATCCTCCTATGATCACCTACAACACCCAGAATGGAAAATTAATGGGCTAAGATGTAAATTTCTATTATATTAGATACCTCACAAATGATTTGTGTCCTTGATAATCAAAACCAAACCTAAAATAAAGAGAGGGATGGAATAACCACCCCGCTAGATACCTCTCGGGGATCTCATTACACCCTAAAAAATTCCAATATATAATAACACCAAACCCAAATTTCCACAAAACACCCTAATGTGTGAGGTTTTTCATATATCCCAAGTCGATAGTTTATTTACCTATAAATGCAATATAGCTCACACCTAGGGTCAGTCTCAAGGTGGAAAATTACACAACACTGAAATTATATTATCAATATTTAAATTCTAGATAATATAAAACTAATTAATATAAATAATTTGTTTTTAATTATTCATATAATATTAATATATTGATATACTTAAATGAATATATAATGAATGAAGACATAATGATGTTAGAAAGAACGTAGATCCTCCTAAGATAACACCCATAGTGAACCTTCCTCGTATATTTATTAGTTATATATAAAATTAATAAACATGCTCCATAGTATGCATGAAAATCATCACCTTCCCAGCTTGTGAATGTATGGTGCACACAATGATCACTGAGTGACCTTACATCCACCACCTTTATTAATGGAGAATATTTTGAAAGAGAAAGCTAAGCCTCCAGTGGAAAGTGGAGACACAATAGTGACTTACCCACTAAGATTCCCTATGGAATAAATATATGAAATTAAGAAACATTAATAATTATATCTCAAAAACATAGTTTCAACACTGGATTTCTCTCTTAGGAACTTCTTCATGTTAGTTACTCATTATCATGAGTATTATAAATAACTATGGAGAAGAGTGGGGTGGAAACACAAAAGATAAAAAAGATATAATGAGGGTAAGAAGAAAACTAATATATATAAAAACTTAATAACACAATTAAAAAACAAAGAAACTACACAACTAAAAAAACCAAAAAAAAATAAACACTTAAAAAAGTAGAATGGATACATTTTTATAGGTAAAAGTGGTGAAAATTTTATCTCTATAATTTTCCTCTCGAATATTACTCATGAATGACACATTAAATGACCAAATTGGAAAAAAAAATATTTTTAATGTTGCTATTATATATATCCTATGTTGAACTAAAAAATTTAATATTTATTGACCAAGTAATGAATGCTTTATATCTAATTAACTCCAGATATTGAATCTGGACTGGTTAACTATTCATATTACACATATCTAGTTTCCCATGAATTTATGGCCTTGATATAAGCAGAATCAAGTGGGTCTGTAGTTATGAAAGTTTTTCCTAAACATGTTATATTTATATATGTATAATTTCATCTTCATTGACCTTGTAAATTGTAATATATAGGCCTATCATAAAAAATCTCCAAATTTGGGAATAGATTTCAAGGCCTGAATTGTGAGCTTCTTTTGGGCCACAAAATTTTTCATTCATATCTTGGTGAAATTTTATGAAATATATCCCAGTGAACATAGAAACCTAAAATAATAATAATTTTCCAATTTCGATCAGTTTATAAAATTCTTTGTCTGAAATTCAAAACTGACTTAAAATTATTAAAATTCCAAAAATAGTATATTTTTCCAATTAAGTTCAAAATGCTTCTAAAATCATAAAACATCACAATTGAACTTAAAAATAACACTTTGGTGGGATTAAAAATATTGAAATTAAAATTAAAATAATTGACAATATTTTATCTATCAATTACACCACACATAAACATTCCACTCATGGGAAATCATTTAATACCAAGGTTAAAAAAAACTTCTCAAAGCATAAGTAACAACATAACTCAATTATGATATAAAATAAAATATAATGCCATATATATGGATAAAAATACCCTAACTCCTAAAATAACATAAAAATCCATTCAATATCATGTTAATTCTCATGTGCATATCATACCTAGCTCTTTGGAAAAATATTTCTCTCTTCACTCAAGGGTTTTTTATATGAAGTTTTTATCATTCTCAAAAACATGTGTGCACATAAAATCCTTGATATACTCCTAGTGTTTACACTTAATATAGTAACAAATCAATAAATTATGTGGTATTTTCCATTTTTTCTAAAGATGAGAGTTTTTAGGTTTTTAATGTAAAAAATATGAGGTGGAATAAGGAAGGGTAAACTTTAAAGTGAAATAAATGCATGAAAATGGTTTTTCTCAAGAACGGTGTGCTCATAAATATGATTGAAAATGAATCACATATGAACACATATTTATTTTATTGGTAAGTTCACACTTATAATTTCAACATTAGTGATAAATTTATTCCATTCCCCATGTATAGAATTGTTTCAATTTGAATTCAGATTTGGAATTTCTTTTTAGAATCATATTTTTTAGGAAAATAGAGGAAACCTTTGATATTAAAATATTAGTGAACACATAGACTATATTTTTAATGAAATTAGGGCCACCCATAAATTTTTTCATCATAAAATTTCTTATATCAAAGAAATGGAAAAACTTTTTCCCATTTCAACTCAAATAGATTCTTGATAAAAGAAAAATGTGGCTCATTCTCTCCATCCCCCACACTTGAGTTCAATAGTAATCATGTATTTAACTTCTAGAGTAGGTTTTAAAATGGATAAATGGATTTTAATATGGCTACCTAACAAGGTATTTCATGGAAACTAGGGTCTTAATAAAGATCATATGAAAGGTGGGAAAAAAATTATAGTTCAATGTAAAAATGGATTTCAAAGTAGTTCCTCAATCATACTTGAAACATTCCATAAACTCTAATAGATTTGAAAAGGAGAAAAAATAGTAATTTATGGGTCAAAAAATATGTATCAGGACTCTCAATAAAAACATAAATTTAAATAAGATATTAAAAAGGTTTAGAAACCTCTTGGGTTAGTCAAGATTTTCAATTTGGATAGTACAAGTGCACATGACTTTCACAATCAATCAAACCTCATCAAAAGAAAAAATAAAAATTAGGAAACAAAATACATTTATAAATCATTTAAATCCTAAAAAAATAAAATAAATTAATGTTCCAAAAACACTAATATGGTTTTAATTTTTTAAAGTATTCAATTTAGCTCAAAATTTATAAAAACATGCCAAAAACTAAAAATGAAACCATAAAAACTTATTAAAGGATATTAAAAATACAATGGAAGTACACACGAAATTTAAAAGAATAGATTGACCTCCCTTAACACTTATTCCATTTACTACCCTCTTTTAATTTCAATTCAGATGATGATTTTCATTTATAATTTTAATTAGGCAGCTAATAAAGTAAACAAAAAGGAAAGACTCAACCTGGTTTATTTTTAAATAGAAGCCTTGAGTAAATATACTAGATGCTACCACTTTAAAAATAAAATAAATAATGTAAACAACATAATAAAAATTTATAAACTGATAGATAAAGGGGAAAGAAAATGGATATTTCTTGGTTTATACCCCCAAGCTGGTGCAAGGATTTTACTGCCCCTAGTTTGGCAGTTACAAAATTTTATCCGTAATTCAATTGTGGATGTAGTGTCTTTGAGATGAACCACCACATGTGAATTTTCCCAGTATTCATGAGTAGATATAAATAATAGATAACCACAAAGAATATAAGAAATTTCTCAACCCACAATAAAGAATAAAGATATAATTTAATGTTCATAGTAGGAGGGAAAAGAAGATAGGGGTGCTCTCTATTGAAAATCATGGTGTCCTCCTCCATATAATATAAAACTTGATTTATAGGAGGGAATCATATCACCACACAGTCATTAAAATATTTATATTCATCCACTACTTTTATGGTTAATCCCTTAACCTCCAAGTCCTTCATTTATCATGTGTCAGAAATTTTAGAAAAGGATAAGTCGAAAAATAATTCAGCTTGAATAAGATTAAAACATGAATAATTAATAAAGAAATATTCTCTCTCAAGTAAGTTATCTTGGAAATTGGAATCTTATTATAGGACCATTGGAAAATCAATATCATAATTTTCATCATAATCAGAATCTTCTAAAGAAAATTAGAGTTAGAGAGATGATGAATTTTCATTATCAAGGATAGGAAAATCAAGTTTCAGGTTATCTTCAACAAATCGATTCAAGGATTATTCTAAAAATGTTGATCTTCCAAAAGGGTATCATATTGAATGTGTTTTTAGAGGACCTAATTGAGAAATGGTTGAGTATGGTCTGATTTTAGTAATTACTTTAATAGATCATTTTTAACTAGCTTGGGTTATTTAAAATAAAAAATGATTGGTGAAATCTCTTACACCACTCATTCTAGTTCTGATACTATATCAGGTTCTTGTTTCTCTTGACATAAATGTACATATCTAGTGACCACTATATTTTTTTCTCCAGGTTTTTTATTTCATAAGTAATCCTTTCCAAGCGAGATTCAAGATTATTATAGACTTCTTTATGCACCTGAGATTGGTCAGTCTATATAGAATAATTTTAATTAAAATACATCATGAAAAAAGATAAAAAAATTTAATTTTTGAAATTTATGATTTTTTTGTTTTTTTATAAAAAATAGTGTGTACATGTGTTTTGAATCCCCAAAAAAGGCATAAAATTGATGCAAAAGGATTTTTCATGGATCCTTGGTCAATAGTGTATTAACCTTTTCATGCAATATAGTGCATACCTAAGGTCAGTCTTGAGGACGCAGCTTACACAAAACTAAAATTCTATTGTCACTATTTAAATTCAAAGTAATATAAAACTAAATAATATAAATAATAGGGTTTTAAAGATGAATATAATATTATTATATATATATATAATGCAATTCAAATAGAATGAATGCAAACAAAATGATGTTAGATGGAAATGAGATCCTCCTAGGAGACAGCCCTGAGTGAACCTTCATCATCTCTTTATTAGTTCCTAATCAACTTAATTAACATGTTCAATTGTATGAAATAACATCCTCTCCTTGCCATGTTTTGAATATATAGTTCACTTAATGATCGCTGATATACTGCAAATCCACCTCTTCGATCAAGGGATAATATTGCGTGATTGAAAAATAAGCCTTGGGTGGTATGTGGAGAACCAAAGGTTCCTTACCCACTAACACTCCCCTTTTAATAGCTCTAATAAATTAAGAAACATTAATAATAATATATCAAAAACTTGGTTTCAACACTGGATTTATCCCCCGTGAACTTTCTCAGGTTATTTACTCATGATCATGAGTATTAGAGATCACAGTGGAGAAGAACTAGGTGGAAAAAATATAAAAATGGGAGATTGAGGGTAAGAAGAAGATTAATATATATTAAAAATTAATAATATTATTACAGTATAAGAAAACTAAAAAGCTAAAAAATTTCCAATCAAATTTTCCAACCCTTTGAAAATGAGAAGGGATAGATTTTTATAGGAAAAAGAGGTGAAAATTTTAGCTCTCAAATTTTACTCAGAAATTTTATGCATAGAATATACAATAAATTGAATAATTGGAAGAAAAAAAATCTTCTATAGTTTTTTTACCCCATATATCCTTTGATGACCTATGAAATTTTATCTTTATTATAAAATTAATTAATGATTTATGTATTATTTACTCTGGATATTTAATCTGGACTCGCTAACTCTTTGTATTCCATATATCCGTTTTACCATTAATTTATGGCCTTGATATAGGTAGAATAAAGTGTTGGAATAGTTATGAAAGTTGCTTATGCAAATGTTATATTTATTCATATCAAATTTAACTTCCATGGAACATGTACATTATGATATGTAGCCCTAACATAAAAAATTTCCAGATCTAGGAATAGATTTCAAGGTCTAACTTGTGAGCTTCTTTTGGGCCTCCAAATATTGGATTCAACTCTTTGTCCAATTTTATGAAATGTAAACCCCAAAAAATTGAAAACTAAAAAAAGTAATTTTTAAATTTGGATAATTTTATATAATTTTATGTCTAAAATAAAAAACTAAATTAAAATTATTAAAATTCAAAAAATAGATCATTTTTACAATTAAGCTCCAAAGGCTTCTAAACCCATAAAATGTGACAATTTCCCTTAAAATAACACTTTGTGGGGATTAAAATAAATGAAATTAAAATTAAAATAATTGAAAATATTTTCTCTATCAATTTACCCACACTTAAACATTACACTCCTAAAAAATCATTTAATACTAAGGTCAAAACAAACTTCCCAAATCATAAATGACAACACATCTCAATTATCAAATCAAAGAAAATAGCATGCCTCCTACATGGATAAAAATCCCATAAATATTTAAAAAACATAAAAATCCATTCAATAACATGTTAATTCTTATGTGAATTTCATGCCTACCTCTTGGAAAAAATACTTCTCTCTTCACTCAAGGATTTTTTTATGTCAATTTTTTTTTCTATTCTCAAAAACATGTTTGATCGACATTGGCTTGATATCCTCCTAGTGTATTCACATTATAGAGTCACAAATTTTTCAATAATGAGGCCTTTTTCATTATTTTTTCTGATGTTGAGGATTTTTAGACATTAAATTTAAAAACATATAAGGTAGAATGAGAAGGGTTAAACTCTAAAGTGAAGTAAATGCATGAAAATGGTTTTGCTCAAGAATAGTGTTCTCCTCAATCACATAAAAAAACCTATTTATTTTATTAGAAAGTTCACACTTGGAATTTGAAAATAAATGATAAATTTATTCCCTCTTTTCACCTATTTTTATCATTGTTTCATCTTGAATTCAGATCTGGAATTTCTCTTTGGAATCATATTTTTTAAGAAAAGAGAGGAAAATTTAGATCTTCCTATATTTTAGACCACCTGAACCATCATTGTAATGAAATTTGATCATTAAATGAATCTTTATATCATAATATTTCTTCAACAAAAGAAAAAATAAATATGGAAACACCTTTTTCATTTCATCTCAAATAGATTTTCTAGGAAAGAAAAATGCAGCTCATCTTATCCCTCTCTCACACTTGAATTTAATAGTAATCATGAATTTAACTTATAAAGAAATTTGTAAAGGGATAAATGGATTGTAATGTGGCTTCATAATAATTTATTTCATGGAAACAATGTTCTTAATAAATCTTAGGTGAAATGGTAGGATAAAATTAGAGTTCGGTGTAAAAAGGGCTTTTAAAGTGGTGCCTTAATCATACTAGACACATTCCATAAACTCTAAAAGCTTTAAAAAAAATAAAAAATATAAATATATTGATTAAAAAACTTATATAAATACTCTAAAGAAAAATATAAATTTAAAGAATATGTAGAAAATGTTTAGAAACCTCTCACATTGGGAAACATTTTCAATTCAGATAGTACTAGTTCACATGAGTTTCACAACCAATCTAACTTCATCAAATGAAAAGATTGGAAATCAAGACACAAAATATATTTATAAATAATTTAAATACTCAAACATTAAAATTAAGTAATGTTCCAAAAACACTAATATGGTTGTAATTTTCCAAAGTATTTTATTTAACTCAAGATTCCTAAAATCAAATTAAAAATGGAAAAAGAAAACATAAAAAATTCATAAAAAACACTATAAATAAAATGAAAGAACATAAAATAATTAATAAATTTAGATTAACCTCTCTCCAAACTTATTCCATTTACCAACCTCGTTTATGTTTAATTCAAATAATTATTTTCATGTGGAATTTTAATGGGGAAGAAAATAAAATAAACAAAAGGAAATACACAACCAAATTTATTTTTTTGTGGTATCCTTGAGTTAAGATCCTAGATGATATCACTTTAAAACTATAATAAATGAAGTAAAACACATAATAAAAATAAATATAAAGGGTAAATAAAAGTATTATTCTTTATTTGGACCCCCAAGAAAGTGCTAGCTTTTACTTCCCTTAGTTAGGCAGTTGCAGAATTGTATCCCTGATCTGATGGTAGATGTGGTTTCTTTGATATAAACCACCACATGTGAATTTTCCCAGTATCTATGAGTAGACATAAATAATGTAGATCCCCAAATAAGATAATAAATTTTATATCCCCCAAGAAAGAATAAAGATAGGATTTTAGTCCTAGAGTGGGAGGGAAAAGAAGATAGGGGTTCTCCCTATTGACTATCATGGTTTCCTCCTTCATAGGGTATAAAAGTTTATTTTGAGGCAGTAGTTGTATCACCACACACTCATTAAAATATTCATCTTTAGACACCACTTTTATGGTATATTCATTAACATCCATTTCATTCTCTATTTGTGTTGTGTGATAAATTTCTAAAAAGTATATGTCAAAAAATAATTTAGTTTGAGTATGATTGAAACTGTAAGAATCAATAAAGAAATCTTCCCTTTCAAGTAAGTTAGATTGGAAATTGAACTCTTGTATCATGACCATTGGAAACTCAATATCGATAGGTAAATCTTCATCATCATCATCTAAAAAAATATAGAGAGATATAGGTGTTGAGTTTTCATTATCAAGTATGGGAAGATCAAGTTTCAGGTTATCTTTAATAAAGTGATTCCAAGATTCTTCCAAAAAAATTTAATCTCCCATAAGTTAATTATCTTGAATGTGTTCTTTAGGGGACACCTAGAGAAATGTTTGTGTGAAGGCTGATGTTGATAATTCTTTTAGAAGATCCTTCTCAACTGCCTTAGGTTCATTAACATAAAAATGATTGGTGAAATCTATTCCACAAACTAGTTCTAGTTTTGGTTCTGGTTGTGGCTCAGTTTTTGGTTTCTCTTGACATGCATATACATATCCAGCTATCCACTCTATTTTTCTCTCCATATTTTTCATTTCATAAATAATAATTTCCTAATGAGATTCAATATCACTATGAACTTCTTCATGAACCTAATATTGGTTAGTCTATATAGAGAAAATTGAATTAAAATACATCATGAACAAAGATAATTTTTTAGTTTTTTAAATTTCTAATTTTTCTATTATTTTTTATGAGAAATGGTGTGTGATAGTGTTTAACCTCCCTGAAAATGGTTCCAAATTGATGAGTGGGGACTTTTTATGGATCATTAGTTAATAGTTTATTTACCTCTGCATGTAATATAGTGCACACCTAGGGTCGGCCTCGAGGAGACAACTTACACAACACTAAAATTATATTGTCACTATTTAAATTATAACTAATAAAAACTAAATATATAAATAATTGAGTTTGAAAGATATATATAATATTAATATATATATATATATATAATTCAATGCAAAGAGAATGAATACATATAGAATGATGTTAGGTATAAAAGAGAACCTCCCAAGACAACACCCAAACTGAAACTTCGTCATCTCTTTATTAGTTCCAAGTAAACATAATGAAAATGCTCTATAATATACATGAACATCCCCTCATAACAATGTTTTGAATATATGGTGCACTCAATGATCACTGAGAGACCACACATCCACCTTCTCAATTGAGGGAGAATATTACAGAAGAGAAATCTTAGACTCGGGTGGAAAGTGGAGACACAAAGGTACCTTACCCACTAAGATCCCCCTAGACCAAACTATAAGAAATTAAGACACATTAATAATGATATATCAAGAAATTGGGTTCAAAACTAGATTTCTCACCTAGGAACTTCCTCGGGTTAGTTACTCATGATCATGAGTAATATAGATCACATTGGAGAATAATGGGGTGGAAAAACAAAAAGATAAAAATGAGAGAATGGGGGTAAGAAGAAAAATAATATATATTGAAAATTAATAATACTGTTTAAATAGTAAATAAACTACAAAACTAAAAAAATGTCCAAAAAAATTTGACAACCATTTTAAAAGGATAAGGGATGCATTTTTATAGGCAAAAGAGGTGAAAATTTTATCTCTAGGATTTTCCTCTGAATTTTATGAATGGAAACACATTAAATGGAAGAATTGGGGAATGTTGTATTTTATAAAGTTGTTAATATATCTATCCTATTTATACTTATGAATTTTGATCTTTATTATAAAAATAATTAATAATTTATGTTTGATTAACTTTAGATATTTAATATGGACCGAATGTCTCTTCATATTCCACATATATGTATTCTCATTAATTTATGGCATTAATATAGAAAGAATAAAGTGGGTCTATAATTATTAAAGTTGTTACTAAGAATTTTTGTATTTATACATGCCTAATTTCAGCAACATTGGGATTGTAATTTGTGAAATATGGGCCTATCATAAAAAAATCACTATATCCAGGCACAGATTTTGAGGTATGAACTATGAGCTCCTTTTGGGACTCTAAATTTTGATTCAGCTCTTGGTCCAGTTTTATTAAATGTATCCTAATGAACATAGAGACCTAAAGATAATAATTTTCAAATTTGGATCAATGTAGATAATGTTGTGTCTAAAATACAAAATTGGCTTAAAATTATTAAACATTCAAAAATAGTCCATTTTTTAATTAAACTAAAAATGATTCTAAAACTATAAATATGATAGATTAAATTAAATAAAACTTTTTTTGGATTAAAAAAATAAAATTAAAAGTAAAATAATTGAAAATATTTTCTCTATCACACCTCCACACAACCACATTACTAGGAACAACACCACATCACCTAACACTAGCCACAAACCACCCCATTTCCACATATCCATTCGCACGACCTTCCAAAACTCTTCACAAACCAAGACAAAAACCTCCTCATACAGCACACAACACTTACCCGAGTAAAATAATCAAGGAAACCCACCCTTCATACCAAGATATTATTCACTTTAGGTAGCACCGACTCACCTTCATGGTTTTGAAACATGTTGTAAACATAATTAGTCTTGATTAGGAAAGGGTTATCCCTCCTTCATATACTTGAATCCATATCACGCAATTCCAATAATGAAAAACAAGGAATAGATCATAAAAAATCATAGTTCAAACATCACATTATTAAAGTAAAATAAAGAAAAGAAAAACTCAAAACTACTCTGGTTACTGTGAATGCATCTACATATCATGATCCCAAGTACTCTCCTCTAGGTTTTCATGCATCCAAAACAAAAAAACCAAGGTAATGGATCTTTCTCTCATCACCTTATCTTGATGATCATATATCTCTACTGGTTGATCCATGAACAACATGTCATTATCGATATCCAACTCTCCCCATTCAATGACATAGGAATCATCATTAAGAAGTAAATGAATCTAGGATTCATGGAAGATTACATGGATCTTGACTTGCCATGTTGGGTGTACCAAATGATACACCACCACTCCAACACACTCCAACACCGAAAAAGGACTAATTAGTTAGGGAGAAAGCTTACTCCCCCTATCAAACCTCCACTACCCCCATTGAGGGGAAACCCTAAAAACACATGGTCTTTGGCCTCAAACTCTAGGATCCTTTTCCTACGATCACAAAAGGAACTCTGGTGGTCCTTATCTACCCTCATCATCACTTGGACCAACTGGATCTTCTCGATCATGCTCTACACCACATTAGGACCAATAACTATTAACTACCCAACCCCCATCTAGTATAATGTAGAATGACAAGACCAACCATAAAATGTATCAAATGGATCCATGATAATGGTTGAGTGATACCTATTGTTGTAGGTGAACTCAACTAAAGAAAGGATTCTTACCCATGATTCTCCAAAGCCCATGTCATAATCTCACAACATATCCTTCAGTGTCTAGATGATCCACTCTATCTTCCCAGACTTCTGAGGATGGAAAGTAGTGCTAAGGTGAAACTAGGATCCAAAATAATTTTGAAATATCCTCTATACCCATGAGTTAAAATCTGGATCCCAATTAGAGATTATGGTCCCCAGTACCCTGTTTTTACTAACCACATCATTCATAAGATGCCTCACCAAGCCATCCACAATACTCAACTCATGGATTGCACAATAATGAGCTAACTTCATCAATCGGCCCACTATCACCCAAAATGTATCACATATTTCATGATCCTAGGGTAACCTGGTGAAAAAAACATATAACTTTCCTCCCATATCCACTCAAGAACACCCAATGTCTGCAACATACCTCTTGGAACATGTTTTTCTACTTTCACCAACTCAAAAACTAAACACATAGATAGAAACTCTACCACTGATCATTTCATCCCTGGCCACCAAAGCAGCCTCCTCAAGTCATGATACATATTGGTCACACCATAAAGAACTACCAAAGGTGAGTTGTAAAAATCAAAGATAAATTCATCATGCATTTATAATATAATAAACAACCACCCCTGAAACAATATCTAGTTCTGACTGTCCTCCAACCATTCCTCTAGTGCATCACCATGGACAACACGCTCGCACATCACCTATAACTTTGAGTCTCCCCATGAGACTCCACCACCTACTGTATCAAGAACAACTCTACAATCATCTGATAAATACAACCTCGACCACTACTCTTCCCCATGTTGATATGAATCCCTACATACTCCTCCATCAGTTTCAAAACATTATAATACATTCAAACCACATATCCTTGGGACTTATGACCCATCACATCGTCAATAATATTCCCCTTTCCTGGTGTGTATGATATCTCAAAATCATAATCCTAAGGAAATTTCATACACCTATACTAGCTTAGATTTATGTCTCTATGAAACAATACATATTTTAGGATATTTTAGTCCATGAAAACCACAAATCACTCACCTAGGAGGTAATTTCATCACGTCTTCATATAAACACAATTGTCACTAGCTCTAGATCATGGGTGGCATAGTCAATATCACGGTAATGTAACTTCTTAGACCCATAATAGATCACCTCCCTCTATTTCTTTAAGACACATTATAATCCTAGATGGTAAGTGTCACATAAAACCTCAAACATTATACCCTCCTTGGGAAACTGAAGCACAAGAGCACTAACCAACTTCACTTTTAGGTAAACAAACATTTCCTACCATTGATTAGTCCATAAAAAATCATGATTCTTCCTACCCAAGGTTTTCAGTGAGGTTATAACTCAAGATAAATTAGACACAACCCTCTAATAATAGCTGACCATACCAAGAAAACTAGAAACCTCTTCCACGTTCTTAGGTTCTTACCAAGAAATAAAGAAGTCAATATTTTATGGGTATATGGTCACACCCTGCTTAGGAACTTCATTCCCGGGGAAATGAACCTCTCGCATCTATAACTTACACTTGTATAGATTTCTGTAGAGATGGTGGTGTCGTAGGACCTACAAGAAGTCTCTGAAATTCTCATCATGATCCTCCTCTGGCTTTGAGTAAATCAAGATATCATTGATGAACATGATAATGAACTCATCCAAAAACTCATAGAATATGATTTTGATGAGACCCATGAACATATATGGTGTGTTCATGACACCTAACATCATGAATATGAACTCTAAATTCCCATACATAACCCTAAGGTGGTATTTTTGATATCCTCATCTTTCACCCTCATCTGGTGATATCAACACAAAAATTCAAACATTGAAAACCAATTGGATCCCTTTAGTTGGATAAAAAGATCATAGATCCTTGGAAGGGGATAATAGTTCTTGAATATCACCTCCAATGGCCCGAAGGCCTTAATTTTTTATTAATTTTTGATAATCCGCCTTTTAAGGGGTGAGGTGGAACCCTTACAAGGCCCGTAGGCATAAGTATTAAATGGCCCATAGGCCTTAGAGGAATTCATTGCCCGTAGGCTTCAAACATTAAATACATTTAATGTCACCTAATTCAACCTTCTGTATTCTATATACAACCTCAAACTACCATCCTCCATCTTGGGGAAAAACACTGAAGCACCCCTAGGAGAGACACTAGATCAGATGAAACCCCTCTACATTAGATTAACAACCTACAACCTCAACTCCAGCAAATCTGTAGGCTTCATTAAATATGGATCCACAATAATATGAAATGTTTCTAGTTATGTCAGGACCCATCCTCGGGGCCCACTCCGTGACTACCCCAAGCCCACCTCCCATAGGTCAGGGGCTGGTGACTAGCACCAAAGGCATAAATCCTGATAAAAGGGAAGGAATTTCCTTTATATAAGAAAACAAACACCACAGAGTACACAAACTGAAGTAAACACTAAGTAAACTGAGTAAAAAAGTAAGTGCTGAAAGTAAATGGGCCAGAATACAAACTCAACTGAAAGTACAATACAGCTGAAAGAAATTACAGTAGCAGTAAAGTAAATCAGCAACCACTGAGTCGTCCTCTGGATATCCTACTTGAATGGTAGATACATATGGTCTCCTCATCTCCTCGGGTCCGGTCGTCTGCTCCGTGTACATACCGCCTGTTATTCCACCTCCAGGTACCATCCCTCTCCACAAACCTAAACCACGATTAGTGTTGTCCATCGTCTGCAACCAACACAACGTAGTGCGGGCATAGCTCGTGCAGGGGTGAGTATACGATACTCAGTAGGGACCCCAAGATCCCCGAAGGTCTCCCTGAATCCACAAAGGATAAATCACAAGGAAGGATACAAACACGAAGTATCAACCAACTCTACTTAGGTATATGCCCATACATATACCTAAGTTAACAATTCCAGTTTGGCTCCAAATCACGAGCCCAAGTACAACCCAGTCCACACAGGAAAGCACAACCCAGTCCACACAAGAAATCACCACCCAGTCCACATAGGAAAGCAAGTTAATCATATCAAAGATAATGATTGGAAATCAAGACTCATCTCACACAGGTATACTTCTCACAAAGAGTGGTGGAGATGATTGATGTAGCCTCTGAATCAACTCCCCTGCTGAACCCACATAGGATCCAAGTACAGAAGTCATCGCCGTCGAACCCACATAGGATCCAAGTATAGTAACCATCGCTCCCAAACCCACGTAGGATCCAAGTACAATCTTCATCGCTGCCAAACCCACAGAGGATCCAAGTACAGTCGTCCTCGCTGTCGAACCCACGTAGGATCCTAGTATAGTCATCATCGTTGTCACAGTCGCAGCCAGCTCTAGGGTTCCCGCACACAGCACGCTCGATTCTAGGAGGGTCCGCTCTATGAGACAAGGGTGTTAGATACATCAACTATCACTAAGTCCAAAGTTGATGTATCAAAAATTTATGTCTCGTCAATAGGAACTCAACGCGACAGACGGTGCGCCAATCGGACGCCCGGTCTGAGAGTTATTGGTTTTTTCGTCCCAGGGGCCCAGTTGGTTTTTAAGTTAAAACCAACTTGACCGTACTCCAGCTATGTCCAAACCTCGAGTGGAGTAAGCCAAAATAACCATCTCACTAAGAGTAAATTAAGGTGATCGATGTTACATCATTCGGACGTCCGATCGTTAAGTTATAAGTGTTTCCGCTCCAAGGGCCCGGTTGGTTTTGGGTTCGAACCAACCCGACCATACCCAAACTTTACCAAAAGCTTGAGTTTAATATACTGAAACGACCGTATTGATCCAAGGATCCTGACTCAACTGACGGTGCATCAATCGTAGGTTCGTAGCCCAAGTTATGGGCATTTGAACGAATCTGTCCGAGAATAGGGGGTTCGGGCCCGGTCTGACCCGGTCCGATACCCCCTGGGTCGGCCCGAACTGGGTCTACCCGACCCGATTATGGGTCCAGCCTACTTGGGCGCGGCCCGGCCTGGCCCGCGGCTGGGCGCGGCCTGCGGCTCGGCTCGGACCCGGCCACAGGGTGCGAGGGGGGGGGGGGCGCCGCCCCCTTGATACCGAAACGACGGACCTAGGTGGGGTCTGTCCTAGGCGCTGGCCGGGGGTTTCAAATCCTGGTTTATTCTGGAAATGGCCTGCCATTACGGTCGTCCGGTTGAGCTACCGTGGGACCCTACGGGGTCCCGCTTCCCGGAGCACCAGCGGCCGGCCGAGCCCGGCCGCCCCCTATTGAAGACTGTCGCGGCCTTAGGCTGTGGCTCCCATCCGACCGGCGCAGCGTGACAGCACTGCGCACCTCCGCTGCGGCCCGCCCCAGCCGCAGCCTCCCTTGGGTTCTCTGGCACGGCACGACGGCACGACGGCACCGAGCGCCACCACCATGGCCCGCTCCAGCTGCAGTTCCTTCGGCTTCACTGGCGCCACGCGACTGCGCCAAGCACCTCCGATGCGGCCCACTCCGGCTGCGGTTCTCTTCGATCTCGCGCGTTGCTACAGCATTACGCCGCCTTCACCAAAATCATCAACAAAGATC